>CM040121.1:436165308-437415308 GCA_022559845.1 Amorphophallus konjac | reverse complement strand
ACTGTACCGAGAGTTATGGTTCTTGGCCGGGAAGGTCTTCCCCACGCCCGGAGTGTGGAGGTACGTTCTCGCTCCTCTTGTTTAGCATTTACTTAGTTCGTATATGTTTGAATGTCGCTGCTTGAGTGATAGGATTCTGGCTCGTTATCATTTTTTATCATCGCTGCAAGAGAGCGAGCGTGACCCATCCCGTGACTCCACCCGAGCACGTGAGAAGAGCAGAATACCCTTGACTCACTGCCGATTTCTCAACCGCGCAGATCCACACGTTTCCCTCGCGTGGGACGATCGTAAGCTTGCATTTCTTGTTGAGGACCCATTCTCCTCTTCTGGAGCTCATTGGTGCCGAGTACGTCTTCGCGTCGTCGCTGGTCACGTCGTCAAATTAGTCGTGTCGTTGCCTAGAGTCCCAGATTTGCATCAAATTGGCATCGAGTCTCATTTCATCCCGCATCAACAGAGGTTTGATCAAAAGATCTCCTCACACAAGAGGCAACCTTCCAGATAGGCATAGCCTACCCTTTCAACTACGCCTTTTGATACACTTGATTAATGTTGCAGCTCACTCTGAATGCTAAGTGATCGATCAACACAATGAGATCATAAAGGATATGCAAGTGGGCAAACCATCAAGTGGAACACAGGTAATTTTTATAGTGGTTCGGCCAGACCAACAATCTACCTACGTCCACTCCTTCACTCGAACTGAGTGAGGTACCCTTGCTTGAACAAGCAACAATCACAGCAGACTTAGTCTGCAACAACGGCTGTCATACAGCTTCCCCAAGGAACAGATTCCTTGCTTCTCCTGCAGCCCAGAAGGAAACCCCAGAGGTTCAACCTCCCTTCCTCTTAATCAAGAGAGAACCCAGTGAATTGCTCCCAGCAATTCACCCAACCAGAGGTCACGGACCCATCTTCCTCTTAACCTAAAGAGGGGACATCGGAGTTAGACTCCCTTCCACTGATTTCACTCAGAGGGAAACACAAAACGAGATCATAGTGATGAAGAACAGAGGAAAATGGAAATCAGAAACTTAGAATAGAAAACTTCGATTGAAATAAGAAAGAAAGCAATGTAGCTTCAGATCGAAGCAGATTCTCGATAAAACTGGCCAAGCGCTCTTCTCTCCCTCTCTATGTGGAATTCTATCTTTCTTTTCTCTTAGAGGGGACTCTCAAATATGCTCTCATTTTCTGAATTTTCCAACCCCCTTATTCTGAACGAGAGTGCTCATATTTATAGAACAGAGCTTCCGGAGCGAAATGGATGAGGCAAATAACCTAGTGATATCTCATTGGTCCACCTGGAAATTAGAATATTCTTCCTCTGGAAACCTCTAAAAAAGCGTGCCACCTTTTCTTGGATCACATGCCACTATATCGCTGTGTCAACCTTTCCAATCGGGTTTGAAATCAAGTTAAGAATCTGGAGTTCGGATCTTCAACCCTGTTAACATGTGACCATCTGCATCGACCTGATCTTGTATGGTTGACTTGTAGCATCGACCTCATCACCAAAGCTTCGACCTTGCTAATGATAAATCAATGCTACTTCATCGACCTTACTAATAAAACCAATGTTGTTGCATCGACTTTACTAATAAAACTAATGCTGTTGCATCGACCTGATAAGCGTAAAGACTCTAACAGCATCGACCTGATAACATGAAGACTTCACCTGCATCGACCTGATCAAGGTCAATTTGCTTGCTCGCATCGACCTGTCTTTAACAATTGCTGCTGACTGCTGCTTTGACTTTGTTGATTTCATCATAGTAACTTTGACTAAGAGAATTGAGGCAGCTTTCTGAAGCTTTGAAGAAGTTGACGTTTAGTTTCTTTATGAAGATTGTGTGCATCGACCTAATTCAGTATGGAGGCTAGTTTTCTGCTTAATGCGTCGGTGCATCTCTTCTAAATTTGCTCAAAGGTCTGTGGCTGCATCGATGTATCTGCTAGATGCGTCGATGCATCTATTCTAAATTTGCCCAAAGGTCTGTGGCTACATCGATGTGTCAATGCATCTATCCGACCTTGCCTCATCATATCAACTAATCCGCGCTCTTTGAGATTCTTTCCTTGGATTATTCTGACTCATATTTTTCGCAGGAATAAAATTAGTGTTAGTACCAAGAAAGACATATCATATTGACACCATCAAAACCTAGAGTTCAACATGAGGAAGTCCTCACCGCTTGCCGGGACCCTCCCGACCAAAGGGAGGACGGGGAGAGGAAGCGTTCCTCCGAGCAAGCCTCTTGACCTCTAGAGGCCGCGAGGAAGCTAGCCCCTATCGAGTGGTTAAGGCGCTCAGGGAAGAAGCCTACCAATTAGCAACCATGCATGGAACCCCGATCCCACAGACGTGGAATGCTGCAGCACTACGCAGACTCTATTTTTGAGTAGCCCATACAACAAGAAAGTGATAGCTTGGCAGAGGGCCAGCAACATCAAACTGAGCCACTGACTCCACCTGTGTGAGAACTGGCTCGATAATACTGCGGGCTCGACCATGCCTAGATGTATCACGGTTGACCGAGAGCATGATAAGAGAAAAGGAAAAATAAGATAGCCCCAAGAGAAAATAGGTGCCCTGTCCATGCTTACCATCGGGAGAGATGGTGTAGGCAAGAGAAAATAGGAAAAGTCACAAACAACAAAGAAAAGAAAGGCCAGCATCCTCGGTTCCCTCGAAAGCCACTGGCTCAGGCACTGACCCCACCTATGGGAACTACCTCGACCGGGTGTTCTCCTGAGATGTCTGAGTTTACGGCCCTGTGGACGCACTAGCAATTTCTTGTTTATTTTGGTTTACGACGGGCTATTGGCCCAGAACGAGGTCAACTATGACCATAATGGGATGATCCCATGGTTCAAGCATGACCCACGGAGGCCTTATTAATATCCCCATGCATAGGGTCCGAGGGAGAAAGGGCCAAAGGCCACCGCGTAAGAAGCACGAAGGTGTCAATAGTCAGAGTCGACCCCTCTTTGAAAGTGTTCAGGCAGAGCACTGTAGCAAGACCGAGCAATGTAGCATATCCGAGCACTGTAGCAGGCCCGAGCATTATAGCAGGATTGAGCACTGTAGTAGGTCCGAGCACTGTAGCAGGCCTGAACGCTGCAGCATGTCCGAGCACTGCAGCATGTCCGAGCGCTGCAGCATGTCCAACCACTGTAGTAGGCCCGAGCACTGTAGCATGTCCGAGCACTGTAGCATGAGCGGAGTTGATATGGTTGGGGGTATACGGCAACTATGCTTGGAAGTCTATGCATTCATGATCAGGAGCCTATGGCAATCATGCTAGGGAGTCTATGCATTCGAGGAGCATCGGAGGGTAGCATCAACTGAACTCGTCCCGAACAGACTGAGTCATTAGCGTTGGCAGGGATGCTAGAGGGAGGCCGGGAGAGCGAACCATCCCCGTTGGGGAATGGGACCTTTACCTAAGTCAGTCGACACCGGGACCTCTCCCTTAGAAGTTCCTAAGCTCGGATTGACGACGCCTAGCTCTGAAGGATGCCCCCAAACCAACGCAAACACTTCATCATCTCACTCGATCCCCCACAAGCTAGGATAGCCGTATTAACGGCCCCTAAACCTTGAAACTGGGACAGCTCGCAATCCCCAATTGAGCCACTCATATAGCCCGAAAACACTCTACTCATCTGCGCGAGATCCTTGTGATGGGGACATCACTCAGAGCTCCCTCTGGCTCGACACATCTCTCCCCTCTGGAGACGGATAGGATGACTTGATGGGGCCTCGACGGCACTGGATCTCACTACTATAGACATCTTGATGTATTTTCTCCTTTGTTGAGTCCTTTTGATGTATTTCACTTCTATTTTTGAGTCTTGCCCTAGGTGCTCTTATTAGTGGGTCATCATATTGGACTTGTCTGGTCTTTTGGCCCATTAGGGAGCTAGGCCCATGGGCGCCCCCTTCTTGCACCCTTGGTTATCTGTTATTTCCCTTTTTCTCAAGGGCTTTTGTACAAAGTTGGGTTCCCTATATATAGAACCCCAACTCCCACTTGAGAAGGTAATGAAGATTTGAAGAATTGAGCATAATTGCAATCCCCCTCTCTCTCTCTAGTTCTCTCTCCCTCTCTCTCTCCTTGGGGCGGATCCCCCTCTCTCTCCTCCCCCTTCTCTCTCTCTCCCAAGGGCGAACCTGCCCCTTCACCTCCTCTCTCTCTCCTCCACCTCAGCTGCCACCTCCCTCTCCAACCTTTCACCTCCCCTAGGCCACTTAACCCCCATCAATTCCCTCCCCTTCCCAAGTGACTCTTCCTATTCCCCATACACCTTCCCCACCTCCAATACACCCCTCCCTCTTCCCCAAGCAACCTTCCCACTCCCCCACACCTTCATTCACACCCCAAGACCATTCAAACTCCAGCCCCCCTCCACCTATTGCGCAAACAGCCACCCCCCCCCTCTTACATCCTTGCCATGGCCGAACCCCACCTCCACCTCCACTAGCTTCGGCCCCCACTTCCTCCCCACCCTCCTGCCCCTTCACACCCCTGCTCCACCCCTTCCTCCACTCCCACACAACCCCCTGCCACCTACGAACACCCCCCACCCTCTCCACCTCCACCAAACACTAGCCTCCCATGCCTCCATCCCACCCCCTCTCCTACATCCTGCCCCACTACAGGTAGCAGAAGAAGACACGTCTTGCAGAGGCTCCCCCGAACTCATACAGTGGCTTCTGAAGGCAAGGCATACCATTCTGGAAAGGGCTCCCAGTCCTCTTCCCAGGCGAAGTGGAAGCACTCCGTTCCAAGTTCGTGGCCACCCGTGAGAGCCGATCTCCTCCGACAGCGTCTGGAACTAGCTGCAGAGCACCAGAGTCCGACTAGAAGCTCAACCACGGTCGACAGCGACAGATCCAGACTGAAGTTTCTTCTCCAAAGATCTTCCTCTCCCTATCCCCGATCAGGAGCAAGAAACGGAACCCCGTTCGGCCTCCGGGAGATAGAGTTCCAAATTTTCTCCCACCGTCGTTCGGGTCTGCCTCCTGCTGTCTGCCGTAACCAGATCCCACTCAACGGATCCCTCCTGTCCACCCCGACCTCAGAAGGAGTCTCCGCCAGTTTTGCTGTGCAGAGGACTTGTCCACGGATCCAACAACTCCGACGGATTGAGATTCTGAGTCCGGAAGCCCCAGGTACAACTTCTGCATCCGGCTGCATCCATTCTGAAGCTGCCAACCCCAGATTCCGACGTCCTGTTCGAGTCTCCACCACGACCACCAGCAACGGCAGAAGAATTTGACATAAATCTGAGGCATCTCTGTACCTGTTACGAAGCCATCCTCACTGATCTCGTCATCGGCAAAATTCCTGAGAGCAAGCTACGACTGCAACAGCGACCTCCTGTCCCCTCCAACAACAAGTGGGCAGAACCACGTCGGCGCCCGTTCCGTCGTCCTCGGCGGAATTCTCTCTCTCGCCTGGCCGGCTTAGCGCCCCTCCCTGCGTGGAGGTAGTGTTTGATGTAATTGTGATTACCCCACCCCTAGTTCAACCCTCCTGCGTGGGGTGTAGTTCATGTAACTAGCAGCCCAAGCTTCATCGGCGCAGTGTGCGGGGATCACACTTCCCCGCTCGCCCACGTCTCCAAACGGGGTTGGTTTCTTCAAACCAACCAGGTGAGCTCTAAAACTTTGCTCCATTTATATTAGTGTCTGTTTGTTTAATATCCGTAGACATAGCTCCGTTGCGCAAGAGAGTGAGTGCCCGTTCCCGGAGCCATCATCATTGAGTGGTCACCGTGGTCATCGTGAGAGAGTGGGACCTTGTGCCCCAAGTGGCACCGGCCAGCCCCAAAGTGTGGGCCACGTACCCTCGGGAGGATAACCCTAGCCCTGCTGGCACTCTACCAGTTAGGGTCTTGATCCATCACCTCCTTCTAGCATCATATAGTTACCCGGGGCTTGCGAGTGTGCGACGGCGTTTCGGTCTCAATTTATCATTTTACTTGCTATGTGATTGTGAATGCGGATTAGGTCCGAGGTTTGCGTTTGCTTGCTGCATACCCTATACTTGTGTCACATCAAATTGGTATCAGAGCAAGTTTTAGACTTGTCTCTACAAGCCTAGGTCCTAGGGCTCTTGCACTTCCACCCGCGTGTCAATTTCTTCTCCTTCGTGCATGTCCACCCGTAGAGGCACCGCTTACCAAACCAACCCCCCAACTTCCGATCCCCCCATGAGTTCCCATTCTCATGGCAATCAAGGCATCCCTAGTGAAGTCCCACCTGCCCCTATGGAGCAAGTTGACCCTATCCTTAGGGCTATCCTAGAGAAACTTGATGGACTTACCACCCGAATGGATAAGCTAGAGGAATTAAGGACCCCACCTAGGATCCCTGCCCAAAGAACCCCCCTTCCACAAGTTGAACTGGGTAGGGAAGACCTTGAGAATGAGTGGTACCACGAACCGGAGAGGCCTCAACGGCCCCGACATCATGAGAGAATCCCACCTAGGAACTATGCCCAAAGATTTCCCCCTCCGCGGGATGAACATGAGAGGGAAGACCTAGATGATGGGTGGTATCGTGAACAAGAGAGAGCTCCTCAACCACGACACTATGAGAGGCGACCACGTGAGGATCATGATGAACTCCTATTAAGAATGATCAAAGTGGAAGCCCCTAATTTTGATGGGTCTCACAACCCTAGTGTCTACAAAGATTGGGAGCATGGCATGGATCAATACTTCGAGTGGTACCCCATGACCGAGGAGAGGAAGGTTAGGTTGGCCAAGATGCACCTCCTTAAACTAGCCAAAACCTATTGGCTAAAGGTTGAAAACCAAAGGAGGATCAGGCGAGAGGAACCCATTAACACTTGGATTGACATGAAAGATCAACTTAGGAACAAATACCTTCCCATCTCCTATAGCCAACTTCTTCTTGATGAATGGCAAAGCCTTACCCAAGAGGGAAAGACCGTGGAAGAGTATATTGAGAAATTTGATTCATATCTCCTAAGGTGCGGTGTGGTTGAGGATCCAGCCGTTACCTTATCCCGGTTTAGGAATGGTCTCCTTCCCCACATCAAACGGGAGCTCTTTATGAGGGAAGTGCATAGCTTGGAAAGTGCCTATCAAATAGCTCGGGATGTAGAGAGATTCTCCAGAAATCCTAGGTTTGCCCCTCCCAAAGGGTCAGGACCACGTCCCAACCTCCCTCCTTTGTTAAGAACACCACCCCCCAGCGGGGGAACTCCTACAAGACCCTCCCCGCCACCCACCACACCCAATCCTCCCCCTAAAAAGGAAGACAACTCCAAAGGGAAGACCCCAATGAGTAGCACGATCAAGTGTTTCCAATGCCATGGCTATGGCCACATAGCCTCCCACTGTCCCTCTAAGGGGTTGTCAAGCCTAGTTATTGAGGGTGGACCTTCTACTACTCAGGAAACACATGAGGGTACTATTGAGGATTATCAGGCCAATTTAGAATGGGAAGAGGAATACCATGAGCAATTCTATGAAGAAGGAGTAGAGGAGGACCCCCACTCCAGCCACCTAGGGGTGATAAGGTGCACCCTCACACAACCACAAGAGGATGATTGGCGGAGGACTTCCATTTTTCACACATTTATCAAAATCGGGGACCATGTTAGGAAGGTCATCCTAGACAATGGGAGTTGTGTCAACGCCGTGTCTCCGGACACCGTCAAACTCCTAGGACTTACCCCTACATCCCACCCCAAACCTTACCGTGTGTCCTGGATAAACAACCACTCCCTACCCGTCAACACATGTTGCCTTATCCCCATCACCTTTTCATCCTACCAAGGGCAAATATGGTGCGATATCATACCTATGGCTGTAGGAAGCATCCTATTGGGGAGACCTTGGATATATGATGTCAATGCCACTATCCATGGAAAGACAAACACTTGCACCTTTGACCACGAGGGGAAGACTATCCGTCTCAACCCCTCCCCTCCCCAAAAAGAACCACCCACCAAGGGAATCCTTCCCACACCACCAAAACCCAAGGCCTCGATTGCTCCAACCAAATCTTCAACACAAAGTCACACACCTGCAACTCCGACAGTCAAAGGCCTCCACCTTATCACCAAGAAAGAGCTCGAAGAAGAGATAACCCGGGGGGCACCCCTTTGTGCCATTGTCATATGCCTTGGGGAGGCAACTCCCTCCAACCCTCACCCCGTGGAAATCCACCCTCTCTTGGAAGAATTTAAGGACGTTTTTCCCAAGGAACTCCCCGACCAACTACCACCCATGAGGGATGTCCAGCACGCTATAGATCTTGTCCCAGGAGCCACCCTCCCAAACATGCCCCACTATCGCCTCAATCCCACCGAACATGCTGAGTTAAGGAGGCAAGTGGAGGAACTGATTAGAAAGGGGTTTCTTAGGCTGAGCAAAAGCCCATGTGCCGTCCCGGCCCTCCTCACACCAAAAAAAGATGGGACATGGCGAATGTGTATTGATAGCAGGGCCATCAACAAGATTACTGTCAAATATAGGTTTCCCATACCTAGACTTGACGACATGCTGGACATGCTCGCCGGAGCCACCATATTTTCCAAAATAGACCTCAAAAGTGGCTATCATCAGGTTAGGATAAGGCCCGGGGATGAATGGAAAACAGCCTTTAAAACCAAGGATGGACTTTATGAATGGCTGGTGATGCCTTTTGGGCTTTCAAATGCCCCAAGTACCTTCATGCGCCTTATGACCGAGGTCCTGAGGCCCTACATTGGAATCTTCCTGGTAGTTTATTTTGATGACATCCTCATTTACAGCCGAACCAAGGAAGCCCACCTCAGTCATCTAAGGCAAGTTTGCACCACCCTTAGGAAGGAACGCCTCTTTGCAAATTTAGGGAAGTGTCACTTTATGACCCAATCCATCACCTTCCTGGGGTATGTTGTCTCCACAGAGGGCGTATCCATGGACCCTGACAAAGTCCAAGCCATCATCAATTGGCCTGAACCTCGCACCCTCCATGAAGCCCGCAGTTTTCATAGGTTAGCCACCTTTTACCGGAGGTTCATCAGGGGGTTCAGCACCATCACAGCCCCTATCACCGATTGCCTCAAAAAGGGGACCTTTGTGTGGACCAAGACCGCCACTAGAGCCTTCCAAGAGCTCAAAGAGAGAATGACCCAAGCCCCTGTCTTATGCCTCCCTAATTTCTCCAAAGTCTTTGAAGTGACTTGCGATGCCTCAGGGGTAGGAATTGGTGGGATCCTTAGCCAGGAAGGACACCCAGTGGCCTACTTTAGCGAAAAACTGTGTGATGCCAGGATGAGGTACTCCACCTACGACAAGGAATTCTATGCTGTGGTACAATCCCTCCGGCATTGGAGACACTACCTCTTGCCTAATGAGTTTGTCATATTCTCCGACCATGAGGCCCTGAAATACCTCAACTCCCAGCAGAAACTGAATGCTCGGCATGCCCGATGGGTCGAACACATCCAGGCTTACACATTTGTAATCAAACACAAGGCTGGGAGTGAAAACCGAGCAGCCGATGCCCTCAGTAGGAGAATTTCCTTGCTAGCTACCATACAGGTGGAAGTCATAGGGTTTGAAAGACTCAAAGAAGAGTACTCTGCTTGCCCGGACTTTGGCCCAATCCATGCCACTCTGTCCACCCTCTCACCAAAGGAACACCAAGGATTCATTTTAGAGGACGGGTTCATTTTTAAAGGCCATAGGCTTTGCATACCAAGGACCTCTCTACGGGATTTTCTGATCTGGGAATTACATGCAGGAGGCTTGGCTGGACACTTTGGGATTCACAAAACCATTGCCTTGGTAGAAGGACAATTCCATTGGCCCAACCTCAAAAGGGATGTGGCCAAAATTGTGAGGCAATGCCGCACATGTGCAACCGCTAAGCAGATCAAACAAAACACAGGCCTGTGCACTCCCTTACCAGTCCCAGACCGACCTTGGCAAGATCTTAGCATGGACTTCGTACTAGGGCTACCCCGGACCCAAAGGAAACATGACTCCATTTATGTCGTGGTGGACCGATTCTCTAAAATGGCTCATTTCATCCCCTGTTCCAAAACCTCAGACGCCTCCCATGTGGCCCGTCTATTCTTTGAAGAGGTGGTCCGACTCCATGGTCTACCCAAGACCATTATCTCAGATAGGGACGTCAAATTCACCAGCTACTTTTGGAAGACCCTCTGGCATCTTATGGGGACCCTGCTTAAGTTTTCCACAGCCTACCACCCCCAAACCGATGGACAGACTGAAGTTGTCAATCGGAGCTTGGGGAACCTTCTACGGTGCCTTGTTGAGGATCGCCCCGGGAATTGGGATCTCATATTACCCCAGGCAGAGTTTGCATACAACAATTCTGTGAATAGGTCGATAGGGATGAGCCCGTTTGAAGCTGTGCATGGGTACAAGCCTAGAACCCCTACAGATCTCATTCCTTTGCCACCGCATGCTAGAGTGTCTATTAGTGCTGAGTCGTTTGCCCAACACATGAAGGAATTGTATGAGGAAATCCGCAAACACATTAACAAAAGCAATGAGGTGTATAAAAAGACGGCCGACTCCCACCGCCGCCACCAGGAGTTTCACGTAGGTGATTATGTGATGGTACGAACTGAGAGGCTTTCCCCTGGGAATGTCTCCAAATTGAGGTCGCGTGGATCAGGCCCCTTCCAGGTTCTAAAGAGGATTGGCACAAACGCTTACGTGTTAGACCTCCCCGAGGAGTACGCAATAAGTCCCACTTTCAATGTGGCTGACCTGGTGCCATACAGCGGTTCCACGGTGACACCTAGTGAGGGAATTGAGCATGTCCCACTTTTTGAGAGAGCCCCCACCCACAAGAAAGTTCCACCAGCCCAGAGAGGCCAACGGGAGCAGATAGAGCGGATATTGGATGAACAGGTCACTGTCACCCGGAGCAAAGTATACGAGCGATACCTGGTCAGGTGGAAGGGCCGGCCTCCTACTGATGACTCATGGGTGAGCAGGGAGGATCTTCAGCAGCTGGACCCTGATCTCCTGGAGCATTACCGCAGCCGAGAAGACCCTTACTCGACAGAGTCGAGTTCTTCTCAGTCCAGGGGAGTTGATGGGGACATCACTCAGAGCTCCCTCTGGCTCGACACATCTCTCCCCTCTGGAGACGGATAGGATGACTTGATGGGGCCTCGACGGCACTGGATCTCACTACTATAGACATCTTGATGTATTTTCTCCTTTGTTGAGTCCTTTTGATGTATTTCACTTCTATTTTTGAGTCTTGCCCTAGGTGCTCTTATTAGTGGGTCATCATATTGGACTTGTCTGGTCTTTTGGCCCATTAGGGAGCTAGGCCCATGGGCGCCCCCTTCTTGCACCCTTGGTTATCTGTTATTTCCCTTTTTCTCAAGGGCTTTTGTACAAAGTTGGGTTCCCTATATATAGAACCCCAACTCCCACTTGAGAAGGTAATGAAGATTTGAAGAATTGAGCATAATTACAATCCCCCCCCCTCTCTCTAGTTCTCTCTCCCTCTCTCTCTCCTTGGGGCGGATCCCCCTCTCTCTCCTCCCCCTTCTCTCTCTCTCCCAAGGGCGAACCTGCCCCTTCACCTCCTCTCTCTCTCCTCCACCTCAGCTGCCACCTCCCCCTCCAACCTTTCACCTCCCCTAGGCCACTTAACCCCCATCAATTCCCTCCCCTTCCCAAGTGACTCTTCCTATTCCCCATACACCTTCCCCACCTCCAATACACCCCTCCCTCTTCCCCAAGCAACCTTCCCACTCCCCCACACCTTCATTCACACCCCAAGACCATTCAAACTCCAGCCCCCCTCCACCTATTGCGCAAATAGCCACCCCCCCCTCTTACATCCTTGCCATGGCCGAACCCCACCTCCACCTCCACTAGCTTCGGCCCCCACTTCCTCCCCACCCTCCTGCCCCTTCACACCCCTGCTCCACCCCTTCCTCCACTCCCACACAACCCCCTGCCACCTACGAACACCCCCCACCCTCTCCACCTCCACCAAACACTAGCCTCCCATGCCTCCATCCCACCCCCTCTCCTACATCCTGCCCCACTACAGGTAGCAGAAGAAGACACGTCTTGCAGAGGCTCCCCCGAACTCATACAGTGGCTTCTGAAGGCAAGGCATACCATTCTGGAAAGGGCTCCCAGTCTTCTTCCCAGGCAAAGTGGAAGCACTCCGTTCCAAGTTCGTGGCCACCCGTGAGAGCCGATCTCCTCCGACAGCGTCTGGAACTAGCTGCAGAGCACCAGAGTCCGACTAGAAGCTCAACCACGGTCGACAGCGACAGATCCAGACTGAAGTTTCTTCTCCAAAGATCTTCCTCTCCCTATCCCCGATCAGGAGCAAGAAACGGAACCCCGTTCGGCCTCCGGGAGCTAGAGTTCCAAATTTTCTCCCACCGTCGTTCGGGTCTGCCTCCTGCTGTCTGCCGTAACCAGATCCCACTCAACGGATCCCTCCTGTCCACCCCTACCTCAGAAGGAGTCTCCGCCAGTTTTGCTGTGCAGAGGACTTGTCCACGGATCCAACAACTCCAACGGATCGAGATTCTGAGTCCGGAAGCCCCAGGTACAACTTCTGCATCCGGCTGCATCCATTCTGAAGCTGCCAACCCCAGATTCCGACGTCCTGTTCGAGTCTCCACCACGACCACCAGCAACGGCAGAAGAATTTGACATAAATCTGAGGCATCTCTGTACCTGTTACGAAGCCATCCTCACTGATCTCGTCATCGGCAAAATTCCTGAGAGCAAGCTACGACTGCAACAGCGACCTCCTGTCCCCTCCAACAACAAGTGGGCAGAACCACGTCGGCGCCCGTTCCGTCGTCCTCGGCGGAATTCTCTCTCTCGCCTGGCCGGCTTAGCGCCCCTCCCTGCGTGGAGGTAGTGTTTGATGTAATTGTGATTACCCCACCCCTAGTTCAACCCTCCTGCGTGGGGTGTAGTTCATGTAACTAGCAGCCCAAGCTTCATCGGCGCAGTGTGCGGGGATCACACTTCCCCGCTCGCCCACGTCTCCAAACGGGGTTGGTTTCTTCAAACCAACCAGGTGAGCTCTAAAACTTTGCTCCATTTATATTAGTGTCTGTTTGTTTAATATCCGTAGACATAGCTCCGTTGCGCAAGAGAGTGAGTGCCCGTTCCCGGAGCCATCATCATTGAGTGGTCACCGTGGTCATCGTGAGAGAGTGGGACCTTGTGCCCCAAGTGGCACCGGCCAGCCCCAAAGTGTGGGCCACGTACCCTCGGGAGGATAACCCTAGCCCTGCTGGCACTCTACCAGTTAGGGTCTTGATCCATCACCTCCTTCTAGCATCATATAGTTACCCGGGGCTTGCGAGTGTGCGACGGCGTTTCGGTCTCAATTTATCATTTTACTTGCTATGTGATTGTGAATGCGGATTAGGTCCGAGGTTTGCGTTTGCTTGCTGCATACCCTATACTTGTGTCACATCACCTTGGCTCGGGAGTAGGGGGGGCAAGTGGAGAGGGGTAAATCAGCGGCCCAAAATACATATGGCACAACCAGGTCCAACCGGACCCAACCAGGCCCACTCCGCGAGTGACAGCCCCACTGTTGGGCCCACTTTCCAAGAAGCCCAACTCAGCTCGGATCAATACTTCCTAGGTGGCCTCTAAGCCCGGAAGTCCGAGCAACCGTCGAAGCAAGGAAAACCCTAAGCAGAAGAAACGTAAGGCGCAAGCACAACCCTCTATTTATAAGATCCAAGCGATCCCAAGTGCCGCCGCTGCGATGTTTCGAACCCCGAGAAGGGTGATTTTTGACCCTAAAAGTAGCACATTGTCATCAGGCCCAGGCCCCCATGGGACAGGACAGCCGTATCCTCAGGCCCTAAACGCAATCGGCCAACGTACCGCCTAGCCGCCACGATGCCACCACGACCGGGACCCCCATCTTTTTGAACCAGGACAGCCACATAAATGGCCCCTGAGCTTCGAAGTTGGAACAGCTCACAAACGGTCGATCCCCAACCGAGCCACAAATACTACCCGATCATATCCTACTCTCCAAGCCAGATTACCAGGCTCGGGAGTAGAGGGGGGGGGGGGAAGTGGAGAGAGGTAAATTGGTGGCCCAATGAACATACGATCAAGAGCGGCCCAACTAGGTCCAACCCGACCCAAATAGGCCGAGCTCTCCAAGTGACAGCCCTAATAACGGGCCCACTTATCTTGAAGCCCAAAATCGCTCGGACCAATACTTCCTAGGCGGCCTCTAGGCTCGAAAGTCCGAGCAACTGTCGAAGCAAGGAAAACCCTAAGAGGAAGAAACGTAAGGCGCAAGCACAAACCTCTATTTATAAGATCCAAGCGATCCCAAGTGCCGCCATTGCGACGTTTCGAACCTTGAGAAGGGCGATTTTCGAGCCCAAAAGTAGCACATTGCCATCAGGCTCGGCCCCCCATGCGACAGGACAGCCGTATCCTCGGACCCTAAACGCAATCGACCAACGTACCGCCGAGCCGACACGATGCCCCCACGATCGGGGCCCCCATCTTTTTGAATCAGGACAGCCACATAAATGGCCCCTGAGCTTCGAAGCTGGGACAACTCACAAAAGGTCGATCCCCAACCGAGCCACAAATGCTACCCGATCATATCCTACTCTCCAAGCCAGATTACTAAGCTAGGGAGTAGAGGGGGGGGGGGGGCAAGTGGAGAGGGGTAAATTGGCGGCCCAATGAACATACGATGGAGAGCGGCCCAACCAGGTCTAACCCGACCCAAACAGGTTGAGCTCTCCAAGTGACAGCCCCAATAACGGGCCCACTTATCTTGATGCCCTAAATCGCTCAGACCAATACTTCCTAGGCGGCCTCTAGGCCCGGAAGTCCGAGCAACCGTCGAAGCAGGGAAAGCCTAAGCGGTGCCCGATCGTGCGTTACGGCCGATCGGGGAAAGCCCAAGCGGCTCCCAAGCTGAACTGAATGAGGGAAGATCGAGAGTCGACGATAGGGGAGACCAAACGACTAGGCCCGAAATGGCCGAGTAACGCCCCCTATATTCTCCCCCTTCTCTGAGCCCCCTTCGGAGGGAAACACTATATAAGTCAAGGGAAACCCTCCAACAAAGAGAATAAGATAATCTTGAGCACTCAACACCGCATACACTAGTGGAGAGCGATCTCGTGCCCCTCATTCTTTCTCCTATATCACTTCCACCTATTCTCTATCAACTTGCTGACTTAAGCATCGGAGGATTTTTCCCTGGGTCTCAATCTTGGGCTCCTCTGATCCGTTTCCTGCTTTGTACATCCTCTATCGTGGTGACGACGACGTCGAGAGTTCATCCAGGATCCTACGGCTCAGGACACCGCGCGAGATCACCCCTCTTTAGATGATACTCCGCTGCCCAAGTTCAGTGTTAAAAGATTCCTACTTTGTCTAAGTGAAAAGTTGGATGATACAACGCACAAATTCACTTTAGACGGCTGACTTCTTCGTCTAAGAGAAAAGTTGGACGATGCAATGCCTATTGCTCAAACTTGGATGTTAGAATTTTTTTTTCAGGTTGTGCTTCAGCCAATTTTACTAAATCATAAAATCAATGCATCGGATGAAGCACTCTCACGTAAAAGAAGCTAGATGATGAATAGCACAATGCAAACATAATGTAAGAATTTACATATATTAAACCTACAAGATACAATGTCTGCACTTATTCCAGGTGCTGAATATTTGGCCATCTAAAATGGTCTGCGTTAAATGCTAAAGTATCATTACACTACTTTATGTCCGCGTTTGGTAACAAATCTAGCGGGGATTCCAATCATTGGAATTCCTGACAGAGTTTAAATTTTATCAAATATTTAGCAATTATTTAGATTTTCGAGTCAACAAAAAATCCGGATGAGAGAGATTATAAGAACAAAACCCAGGGACGGCTATGAATCCCCAGAAGCAAGTAGAAAGGCGTTTCCTGATATTTTTAACGATTACAAATCTTTGATGTGTGCAGAGCTTTGTCAGGTGAGAAGATTATAATGACATTAGTGAAGTTAGGTGGGTTCCCAGACACGACCTAATAATGCTTACATAATATACTTTCGAGCACAATATGATATGTCCCCTGCAGTGAGTGAAATATTTTTTATGTGTGAGCTCATGATTATTTTATACTCATGCAATTGTTGCCTGTGCTACATAATTCAAATAATTTTACTTTATCTCATGTCACACTAACAGGTTTGTATAAAGAAACTTGTTTAAGTACGTTTTCACGATATACAAATAGCTGTCGACAGAGACAACCATCATGCAAATGGAAAGATATGGAAACATGAATATCTTCACGCAACGAGCTTGATTCACTTACCATCGAGAATGTGGACCTTGCACACGTACGAAGGTGGACTTTCAAAAGAAATCAAGAGCGTTGTATGTTAGGGAATATATATCACCCAGACGAGGAGGACAACCAGCAGAGGAGGAAGAAGAAAGGAGAAAAGAGGAATCAAATCACAAGAACACACAGGGAATTTTTTTACGTGGTTCGGAGGCAAGATGCCTTCCTACGTCCACAGCCACAGCAGTAATCCACTAAGATAATCACAGACCAGTTACATTACAAAGAGACAATCCACCCTTTTATACTAGGAGATTAGGGCGCCATTAGTCAGGGCATTAAGGACAATAATACCCCTGATAAACAGAAATCATCTTCCGGGATACATCAGATGCGCATGCTCGCCTGTCCCCCCGGATGCTCTCCTGAGACCGAGTATGCTCTCCAGCGACTGCAGATGCTCCCCCACTATCAGTCAGGTTCATGCATTCCCAAAACCAGGTCGACACTTAGTGTCGACACTTCGGGTCGACACTTCAAGTGACATCGAAATACCTTGAGCCCGCAATGCCTGCCCTCCTGACGACAGTGATGCTCTCCTGAGACAATGAATGCCCTCCAGAGACAGCATGTGCTTCCCTGCTAGAACCCAGATAGCATATGCTCCCCTGGAGCAGCGATTGCTCCTCTGGCACTGAAGGATGCTCCCCTGGAGCAGCGATTGCTCCCCAGAGATAGCATGTGCTATCCATGCTCCCCTGATGCTGAGAATGCTCCCCTGAAGCAGTGGATGCGCTCCTGAGGCAGAGTGTGATCCCGTGCAAGGGCGCACGAAGAATAGTTCTGACTCCACACTCTAACATTACATGCTGCCAAAGGAAGAAATAGGACCGCTAAAGACTCTAGTGAGTCTAATGGACACCGCGAAGGACTTGGGTTTATAAATACCCTAGTTTCGAAAAACGAAACAACTCTCTACGTACTCAGTCGAAGTGCATATTTAAGAGAGCAGTCAAAGCGATGCCTGGACACTTAAGCTTCCTGCACACTCAAGAAGAAAGAGAAGCTTCGCCGCACTTCAAGCTCATCATTGAAGTCTCTTGTACTCGTGAAGCATTCAAGAGGAGGAAGATCAAGCTCTAATGACATTCTTTTCTGTCCTCCTCTTCATGTCAGTGTATTTATTTTGTTTTGCATTGTAAAACTCCACCATCCACTAATTAAGGAGCATATCGTGGATCTAAGTATTCAGTTCAACAAAATAGACTTTTAACTATATTTTTAAAACATAAATATAGGTCCAAGGAACGAAGGTAAAATCTTTTACCTATGTTTCCTTGTCACTTGGAAAATGTGGCACTTGTTCCCATGACTATAAGTTATACTTATGTATAGAAACGTAGGTATAGATTGACCTATACCTAATTTTAGATGTATAGTAGTCCTAAAGAATCGTAGGTAAAACTCATTTATACACATGCATGTAAGAGGATATACCTACAATCTAGAAATATAGGTATCATTTTTTTCCGCATAGTGAAAGAAACGTGGGTATTTTTTTTACCATGTACTGAAGGAAACGTAGGTACTACTTTTTGCCACATAGTGGAAGAAACGGAGGTATTACTTTTTGTCATGTAATAGAAGAAATGTGGGAATAAGTATTACCATCACTTTTTAATGAAGTAGGAAAAAACTAGTGTCAATAAAAAGAAAACATAGGTAATTTGTTATTTTTTTTATATACTCATCGTACGCTCATATTACACATATATACATTCATGTAATACTTCTTATACATTCATGCACTCACATGCAATACATCAATATTAACAAAGAACACCATCTAAACTCCAATATGAGCCGATTAATATAAACAAAGAAGTTGTTACTACATATTGCTCATATATCAATAAAAATAAGTAAAATATCTAAAAGTTGTCGAATACAAGTACTAGTTAAGAAAGGAGTTGATCACATCCCTAAGAAAATTATAATTAGAAGGCAACAAGTCTAGTTCTCGAAGAATATACATCAAACAATTTGACAAAATATTATCTAATAGAATTAGGGGGGAAAAACTAGAGTCCAACATATGCAGCCATAGGGAACAATTCACATAGTGCAACATCTCTTGTACAACAACTGTATTCTTCTCTACCGCTTCTGTATAGTTTGCCCCTCGTTCTCTATTTTTGATTAAATATGCTCCCACTTGACTTTAGAGTTCCAAAGGAAAGAGAAATATAAAACCACACTTACTAAAAAAATACCATCAAATAATGGTTTCAAGACTAAGCAAACTAAGGCAGTAGAAGCAACAAAAAGGAATAAAAATAATGTCCGGCACATGCATGAACTGTGCAGTGATTCAACTTAACGTCATAGGTGAAAGGTACTGCTGTAGCAACTCGAAATTTTATATATACATTTATATGCGAAAAAATAATGAAAGATGAAAATAAAATAAATGATAAATATTTTTCTTTATATCTTCAAAGTGTAGAATATATAAACGTAAATCTTATTCCACGTGTTAACACGAACGACGAGATTCGCGGTATGATTCGGAGAAGGCGAAGACGTCAGTACTGTAGCAGTACTGTAGCATCCGATTTAAGAGAGAATTATTAGCTCTAATTAAATCTTAATTAGTGGATGATGTCATTTCTTGCATCATTGAATAAATGAGGTGATTGGTTATGTCATAAAGGGGGATTTATTTCAATATTCTTATGTTAGAATTTATTAGTCACATAAGTGGGTGTAATAGTAACATGGGTTGGAGAAATAGAAAAATTAGATGAAAATTGACTCAAAATTAAATTAGCAATAAAATAACATTGAATAAATGAGGTCATTATATCATAGAGGGGGGGTTTATTTCAACATTCACATGTTAAAATTTATTAGCAACATAAGTGGGTGTAATAGTAACATGGGTGGATGAAATAGAAAATTAGGTGAAAAATTGAATTAAATTAGTAATAAAATAATCATGAGACTTGGCCTATAAATAGGGTTGGGATCTTCCCTACTCAAAGTATAAATCCATTAGGGAAGTGCGGGTTGTAGAGAGGAGGAAATCTTGAATTTGGAGGAGTGTTCGAAGTGTTCTTCATTCTTATTCTTCTTCCTCTTCAACCTTCCACTAGGTAGGTTTTCTCTCAGGTAAAACTTAATTAGATCTTCATATATGTTTCTTTGCATAAATATTTTGATTCTATGCAAATTTTCATGATCGTGTATTTGTGGCTTATTTTGAGATTTAAAGTCCAAAAAATTGAAGTTTTCATTGGAAGAACAAGTTTCGATTTTCTATCTAAGAACATGGATCATATATGGACCGTGATTTGAACGCGGTAACCACGTTTGATTTGCTTCATTTATGTGTATTATTTCAAAACTATAATTTTAAAATTTAAAAATCATGTTCTTGTCTTAAAAATACTATCAAGAAAGAAATGATTAGGTGAATGAACTCGTAAAGCTCTTGTTAATTATTTAAACAACTATGCTCGAATTTTCGTAAAATTCCTATACATGATTGACCCTGTCCATTTTGATCTAAGCTCTATCTGAAAGCTCGACATCCTTTTTCAATGTCTTTTTCTTCGTTGAAATCTTTTTACAAATGAACATATTAGAATATGCAAGAATGATTTCCGTTCGATTTACGTGTTCTGTGTTTCCGATAAGTTATGTAATTCGCTAGATTTTCAAGGAAGAACGGTGTCTAATAAAAGAGGTCCACGAACAAACACTTTAAGTGGATAAGTGGTTACTTAATTAGGACCTTATGAATACGAGGGGAGCCTCCCACAGTCCCACCTCTTATTTGGCCGTGATTCTTTAATTTTTTAGTTAACCTCCGACTGTGAAAAATAGGATAGAATTTTCGCTAGAATTGTTCCTCATTTCCAACAAGTCGTGTAATTAGGAAGATTCTCAAGAAAAAACGGTGTCTAAGGAAATAAGTCCACGAGCAAACGTTTTAAGTGGATATGTGATTTCTTAATTAGGACCTCGCGAATGCGAGATGAACCTCCTACTGTCCCACCTCTTACCTGGTCGTAATTCCTTGATTTTCTAGCTAAACACCCGACTGTGAAAAACTTGACCTAAACTCATTTTACGAGATTTTTCGCAAGAGCTGATTGTGTCTTGTCCGGCAATCCAATCTTTTATCAAATTAATATCGTTAAACATGATGCCTTAAATCCTTTTCGAGCTTCTCTTTCAACTACTTGTAATCTTGTACTACTCATACCTCAAATGATAATTTTTGCTAAATATGTACTTTATTTAGTAAGCTTTACTTTGAAATTCTTTGTCCATACATATTATGTGGATGTCTAAATATACTTGGGATCTATGATCCATAACCCCAATGTCTGACGTTAATGGGGCCCAGTCTGGTCCTGGAGGGAGCGCCCAAAAGTACTTGTGCCAATGGGAGTTGAATGACCTGGTGTGGCATTGCACCGAAGTGCTTGACTTGCTAGATTGATTTATGACATTCCACAGTTCGTAAATTACTTGACTTACTTGAATACATGAAGTACTTGAATTATGGCTTGCCGTGGGGCTCCATGGATGGGGCTTGCCGGAGGTCGCATCTTCGCCGTGGGGCTCCATGGATGGGGCTACGGATCCTACGTCCGATGCAACAAGGACTCTCTCGTTCGCTCAAGCTTTGGCTGCTTCTCTGCGGCCTACGAAGGTGGAGTTGGTGCGGAAACCTTCTGCTTTCACTGATGATGGGCACCCGACGGTATTTTTCACAAAAGAAGAAGTCCTCAGGTTGGAGGAACCCTTACGTCTATCCATTATTGTGAAGTGTTCGTATGGTCGGCCGTCGATTCCTGATATCAAGTCTTGTTTGGCCATGCGTTTGAACCTGAAGAACCCTTTTGTCATCAGCGTCTTAAACCCAAGACATGTGCTGATTAGATTCGAGGAGGAGGATGACTTCTTGAAGGTCTTGGTTCGGAAGAATCTATATATCAAAGGGTTGTTATTCCTATTTTTTCGCTGGTCTAGGGAGTTTGATTTCAATGCTGATCCCTCTTCTATTCCGATTTGGGTTGGGTTTTCTAACCTCCCGGTGAATCTATATAACGAGGATTATCTCAAATCCATTGCTGCAAACTTTGGCCTCGTCCTGCAGATACATGATTCTACTCTGGCTTGGATGCAAATAGCGGAAGCTCTTGTATGTGTGGATGTTGACATATCCCAGCCACTTCGTGATCGCATCTGGATTGGGTATGGCGAGGATGGCTTCTGGCAGCAAGTAAAATATCATAGGTTCCCGGATTTATGTTCCTTCTGCCGCAGAATTGGCCACAAGGTGGAGTCTTGTAAGAAAAAGCTCAAGGTTAATCGAAACGATCATGGTGGGGAGCAGAGGTTGGAGAATCCCAAGGGTGCGCTACCTGTCATGAAGAATAGTGGTCATCAACAGGAGTGGCAAGTAGTTTGGAGGGGTCGTCGTCAGAAGGAGGGGCCTTCCAGTCTGGTGCCGGTTAGCAACACCTTTGATCGTTTGCGCTCAGGTCTGGGCAATGACCAGGGAGATTTGGAGGTGCTGGTAGAGGCAACGGTGGTGCAGGATTGTGTTGGTGCCTCTGGGGGTGCGAAGAGGGGCCCGCCTGGTATGCTGCAGGAGGTTTTGGAGCTGGCCCCTAAGGAAGGGGGGGGGTGCAGGATGCTAGGCTGCATCTAAGCATTCAGTCTGGGGCTGCGGGGGTGGTGGATCCTCCCATGAGTGATGAGGCTCCTATGCAGGAGAGTTATGAAGGTGTCACAGCGCCCCCCTATGTAGAGGTGGGTCCTTCTGGGGAGAGGGGAGAGTTGTCAAAGACTGCTCCTTCTGAAGGAGTGTGTTCCACGGTGCTTGGTCTGCATGGTGGTGGAGCCCCATGCATGGTGGCTCAAGACATGCATGGCCGTCTGGATGCTGCGGCTCTGGCGCTTGATGACAATGTGCATATGCCATCATGCAATTTGAGGGCCCTTAGAAGTGATTCTAATGCTCCTATAGCAGGTAGGGGAGGCGTTGTTACTAGATCAAGAGCTAGATCAGGGGAGGGGTCTCTCAGGCACTCTTCCTCATGATTTCTGCCATCATATGGAATATCCGAGGGGTTGGGAACTCGGGTTCCCAGAGAAGTCTGAAAAGATTAGTGAGCGTTGGCCCCCGGGTAGGCGAGCGGACAAGAAGGGGGGGGGGGGTGAATTGTCCCCCACGCGATATGGCAAATAAAAAAACTTACATAGCGAAATTAACAAGTTTAACGAGATAGATAGAAATAAACTAAGCAAGGGTAAACATGTTCTCTCAATCTCACCAACACGGAGTCGAGATCCAAACACACGCAGGACGACACCTGCACACACACACGGGGATAAATCCCCATGAGGAGAACTCTCCTCACGCTGTAGACATAGCACCAACGGGGACAAACCCCAGACGCTCTGGATCGTAAGTCCAGCAACACACACACACACACGCTGCAACAACCGCATCACAATAAACACAGCCGTATGTAGACGGTCCACACACACAAATATCTAGTTCAGAAATAAACACAAATATTCAATCATGCTCAAACCTAAATAAAACTCATGACAAACATCACAAATAGACAGGGATAGGATGTAGAAGATGTTCCCCCTTTGATTTCCAAAGCTAATAGATGTCGATGCTTGACTCCCGGATCGGATGATGGAGATTCTTGCATCCTCTCGATCCTCTCTTCGATCCGCTACTCTTTCTCTTCTTCCTCGAACTCCAGAAACCAGTTGGAGGAGATGAAATCTCCCTCTCTTCTTTTCCTTTTCTTCCTTTCTCCTTTCTTCACCTGCAAGATAAGAAACTATGAGCTAAAATATGGAGTTCTCTATCAATTTTGAAGGTCACATATGGATATATATAAGAGATATGAAAAGACCCATATACCCATCACAAAACCATTAGAAAACCCCTCTAAGATATGTATAATAACCCTATGGGAAAATGGGTAAAGGTTAGAGCACAAATGGATTGGGTTTAGTGGGTTTTCGGATTCACATTTTTCAGTTTTTGCCGTTTTCGATCCACCGTTTGAAGGGGTCGGTCGACCTAAATTTTACAGGAAAATTTTCAGGCAGCACTGCCAATTTCGATCGATCGAACTGGGCAGTTCAGTCGACCGAGCTCAGCAGGGTGTCCAAATACAAGAGTTTAGTCCATTAAGTTGAAACCCCAATAAAATATAGAAATAGTTAGATGATAAAATAAACAACCAAGTACTTCTTGGTATTAAATAATGTAGAAACACGTACCAACCACATTCTATCAAGATTAAAAGCTTCAAATGGAAACTTACCACTTTTCCCAAAAACACACACATGCAAAGTGCCAAGTTCTCACCATGATTTGTTGATACCTTTGCATATGGGATTGGCATTGCTTTCTAAACTTGTATAATAGAATAAATGAAGTCAAAGCCATACAAGTTCATCCACTTCGATGCCATCTTACATTTAATCAATGTTTTGGTGTCTTGGGATTCTATTAAGCATTGTTAAACAAATTTTAACACCAAAAGCCAAATCACACTTCATAAACTATGCATTTTACCAACATGTATGAGCCTCAAAAATCATTTGCATCTAAACCATATTTGAACATGGTCTATGTAAGAATTGCAAGAAATATAATCATGAAAATCCATACATCCATTTCAACAAATGAGCATCATCAAACCGATTTCCACCAAGATTAACATAAGCACTTCCATTTGCATTCTAGGCCACAATGACCCCATTAAAAATATGCATGGAGATATCAAATGAATATATGCAACACGGAAAGCACAAGGAACTTGTTCATTCCAACTTCATATGGCCATTACATTCAAACATGTATTAGCCTCAGAATCCATGAGAGAAAGGATGTAAACCACATAAACAATTTTATCATCCTTCTCAAGGTTTAATAAAAGCATGAGAAACTCTTTACAATCTCATATAGCATGTAGCAATGAGTTCTTCTAGATTCTGAGACATATGAAACATGGCAATGATCATGAATGCACATTATCATCAAAATCATATGCAAATAGACATAAGGTTTAGTTATCATCAACAACATAAACAAGTGCAAGGCACACAATAGTGAGGATACACAAACCTGATTTAGTTGCAATTAGTGAGCCGTTGATTGCGCTTGATAAAGCTCCTTCTTTGGGAAGGCTAATTAAGATGGATTGCTGGGCGGGGAATAATGGTCCAGCTTCTAAAATTTGGGTGCTATGGCAGGCAAGTTTGTGCTTGGAGGTGGTAGAATCTTCTTCTCAATTTATTACCCTTGGCAGGAGGGTTGGCAACTCTATCTCCATGTATTTCACCGTTGTCTATGCTGCGTGTGATTACTATGCCCGCCGTGATCTCTTCAGTGAGTTGGCTTCTTTTGCTGCTTCCATTGATGTCCCATGGTTGGTGGGGGGTGATTTTAATTGTGTTTTAAGTCCATGCGAGAAGGTAGGAGGGGCTATTGCTAAGCTGACTGCTATGGCAGATTTCAACAGTTTTGTTACTTCCGCTGGGATTTTTGATGCTGGCTATGATGGTCCAATTTTTACTTAGAGTAATAATAGATCGGGGAGTGCAGTTGTTCGAGCTAGGCTTGATCGAGTCTTCTATAACAGGCAGTGGCAGGTAGTAGCCCCTAATTTTATTGTCCAACATCTGGCTCGAGGCCCGTCTGATCATGCCCCATTATTCCTTTCGGTGCCTGTCTCTAGTGGTGGCCCTAGCAGGTTTGTGTTTCAGAAGATGTGGTGTTCTCATGAATTGTTCATGCAGGTGGTCCGGGAGGCATGGCAACAGTCTCATATTAATCACCACAATAGCCTTGTCCGACTGCAGGTGAAATTAAAATCCTTAAAAGAGGTTTTGCGCAAATGGAATAAGGAGGTGTTCGGCAATGTTACTCAGAAGGTCAGGGAGGCTGAGGCGGAGGTAAAACGTCTGTAATATTGTTTTGATTATGACCCAACTCCTTTCAACAGGTCCAAGTTACATGCGACAGATGCAGTAATGTGTTAGGCTCTTCAGAGGGAGGAGATTTTCTAGAATTAGAAGAGCAGATTGGACTGGATAGAGAGTGGGGATAGGAATACTTCATTCTACCATGCTGTGGTTCAATCCAACAGAAGGAGGAGTTTCATCCACCGATTGAAGGTGGGGGAGTCCAGTGCTTGGTGTTCTGACCAGGATATCCTCAGAAGACATGCTGAAGAGTTTTATAAAAACCTGCTATCCTCTGAGAATCATGAGGTGAATGATGAATTTTTGCGGTGTATCCCACAATTGATTATTGAGGATTAGAACACAATATTGTGTGATACTCCGGATGCAGAGGAAATCAAGCACGTGGTGTGGTCCCTTAGTGGGGCTAGTGCTCCAGGACCTGACGGGTTCACAGTCGCTTTCTTCACCTACTGCTGGGACATAATTGCCCAAGATGTGGTGGAAGCAGTGCAGAGTTTCTTTGCTGGGTATCCTCTGCCGAGGGGGATTTCCTCCTCCTTAATTACAATGGTGCCAAAGGTGCAGGAGCCACAGTCGTTCAACGACTATCGTCCAGTAAGTTTATGCAACTTTGTATACCAGATTATCTCTCAGATTTTCTGTGAGCGCCTAGCACCGTTGTTGGATTCTCTGGTGTCTAAAGAACAGGGGGCTTTTGTCAAGGGATGCTACATTCTGGACAATATTGAATTGGCTAGGTACCTTTTAGGGGATATCAATAGGAAGGTTGTGGGCATAATGTTGTATTCAAGCTGGACATGGAGAAGGCCTATCACCCTTTTTGTCAAAATTCATGAGCGCCATCGCATCATGTTGCTTCTCGCCAGGCAGGTAAGTCAGGTAAGTATCTCGATTCCATAGTCCCTTAATACATTACTATATGGTATCTATGATATATTATCTCGAGAACCGGCTGGTCATTCATATGTTCTGGGATCTGATGTTCCCCTTTAACAAAAATGATGATGATCTAAGTGCACATGTTTAATCGTTGGATAGGCCGTTAGGTTGGAAGAGTTGGGAGACGATAGTTCTATCTTGCACGCCGTGGTTGCAGATAGTGTCTTGGCCCTGATTTATCCGGTCTAGCAATACTATTCTTGAGTATCTTTCTATTTTTATGGTTTCTTTGCATTCATTTTGATGATTTCTTTTATTTTAGGCCAGCATGCATCATGCACATCTTTGAGCATTCATGAGCCCGGATCTATCTGAGGTGTCTCGGTAATGGTGGATAGCTATGTATCCATGGTTTTAGGTAAGGAGAGTCATTCCACTCTGAGTTGAAAGGTTTCCTTTGGTCTATTTGCTCGGGTTGGTTAGCTGAGGATTCCTGTCTGGAGTTTAGTTGATCGTCTTTTTACTTTTCGCTTGCTCCGATCGTCTATCAACTATGTGTTCTAGTGATGAGGTTGGTCGTGTTTCATTTCTCTTAGTTGTTAGTTCCTCTAGGCATGCGTCATTCGGTTTGGCCGTTCCTTGTGATTGGTTAAGAGTTTTCTGAAAGATTCCTATCGCTCGTTGGTTGAGGACGGGTGTCGTTTACCTTAACGCCCATTTTTTAGTCCACTTCGCTGCATTTCCGCTTCATCTCCATGTCCCATTTCACTTTCGCTTCACCTCCGCTTGCTCCCCTGCAAAGAGGACGTTAAGGAGGGGCATCTGTTGACACCCGTTTTATGACCAATGAATTATGTCGTTTTATGATGTCCCAAGTTGTTCACCGATTATTGGGCCACTTTTGGGTTATTTTTAGGCTTATTTTATGGGTCGCTCTCTCCCTGGTTGGGCCTAGTTCCTTCTATTTTCTCGTCATTTGAGCTTATTAGGCCAAGATAAGGGCTAATGAGGATTTTGTTATGGATTTTATTAGAGATGTATTTGCCTTTATCTCTTTTGCCACGTTTATTAACCTAGAGGTCTATCGCGTGACCGTTAATGGGCGTTGGTGGTCTTTTGCTAGACCGCTAGGCAAGCAGAGAGCCCCGTTAGGTTTCTTTGGTCTTATCTCTTTGTGGACGACCGAACCTTGCGGTCTATCGGTCGACCATTTTCCAAGCCTTGCGGTCTATCGCAAGACCGTTAGGGGAGACATAGAGTCCTGCTCTGCCTGATTTTCCTCTCTCTGTCCATGGTCGAACTAGAGTCCATGATTTGGTGTTTTCTCTCTGAGTGTTGATCCTCAGAAGCTTCTGTTTGTTTCTATGGACTCTTGGGAGTATTATCTTCGAGATTTATCTAGGTTCTACCTTATTTTTGTGCTATTATCCCTCCAACTAGACCTAGGGTTTTTGGGGTCTATAAATAGAGCCCATGACTTCATGGCTTGAGGAGGAGATTTCTGGAGCTTACGTCGAGGTGCTGTCGCCTTTTGGAGTGAGTACCAACCAGGGAGAGCTTGTGTCTGCATCCTTGAGTCTTCTGGTCCAGGAGTAGCTGGTTCTTAAGTTGTTTTTATGTCTTTTGTTCTCTTGATCTTCGTTTTTCTTTGTATCATCATAGCATACTTCTCTTCTTCCTCCACATTCTTCTACACTCACATCACGTTTTTAAACATCCCCTTACTGTTTTCACACCCCACAGGGGTTATAAAACCACCAACCCCCCAGGTATTCACCCTTCCTTTTATGCATACTAGTTTCATTGCTTTATAGATATTACACTTTTCCAAGGCTAATTAGGTTCCTTTTTTCTTGTGTCTACACTCTTTTGCAGGTCTACAGAGCTTATTACACGAGGCCCAACTCTTCTGGCCGGCCAGGAGGGGTGGAGATTCAAGTTCCACATCACATTTTTCTGGGTGCGCTTAGCGACCGTCGTCAGACCGTTTGGGTTCCCTTGCGGTCTATCTTTTGACCATTTTTCTTTGCCTCGCGGTCGCATCAGAACCATTTTTTGCATCTGCACCTAGGTTTTCTCTCCCGCAGGCGAGTGTGCTTCACTCGACTTCTTTCCAAGGTACGTAGTGTAGTTTTGCTACATTATTTGCTTTGGTGGCGATCACATCTTTCTTCTTTGGGTATTTGTCATCATATATTCTTCCATCTCTTCTTACTTTCTTTGTTTTTTAGTTGCTCCACACCCACGGTGTGTGTTTATTTTTATTCCTTCTTTTGCTCCACGCCTACGGCGTGTGTTTAGTTCTTTCTATTGCTTTTCTTGGCACTGTTAAGATGACATGCCCACATGCTTTATGCTTGATGTTATTGCTTGCTTGAGTTAGCACATATCACACATCACACCTCCATCTCTTACACACCTCATCACACCGCTTCACATATCTACATCAGCTTCTTGCCACTCAGCCCTGACGCGCTCGGTGGCCGACTACTGCTCCTCAAAGGCCTTCCTCAAGGCCTCGATCCTGCTCTCGGCCTCCCCCAGCTGAACAGCCCAGTCTCGGACGAGTGCCTGAGCAGCTTCGACGTGGCCCCTCTGCTCGGCCATGGCCACCGCGAGTCAATCCAGCCGCTCCCACTCCTTCTAGATGGCGGACAACCTCTGAGCGCTCTGCTCCTGCGTCTAACGATGCTGCAAGTACTCAACCCATATCGCTGCCAGCCCTGACATCCAGGGCTCCTGCAGAAAGCCAAGGGTGTGGTAGCCTCGGGTGCACTCCGTCAGATGCCTCCTCAAGTCCTCCGGAGAAAGGAGGGGGTCACTCCGAAGGTACCCACGCGCGTGCTGAAGCAAAGAGGCGGCCACACTCCCGTCCACCAACGGCTCCGACGGTGGAGTGGAGGTGGTCGCCCGTCTCCATCAGCGCATCAGTCGAGGCTATGTAACACTAAAAAGAACAAATGGGAAGTGAGAAATACATCTGAGACTTTCCATGACAAGTAAGGTGGAAAACCTGAGAAAATTTCCAACCTTTACCTAGAACACGCCCTTCCACACCTGCGGTGTCACTTGCCAGGGTCGGGGAAGGCAACGACTCCTGAACGACCGGGGAGCCCTCTGCCATAGCCCTATCTCCTCTGGTAGCCATGGTCAGGACGAGAAGCTCCTCCCAGCCATCTGCAACAAGAGCCGACACACGCTCCTCCTCTCATGCCAGCGCTATATACAAAATAGAAGAATCAACATTCTGCCAGAAAGCATAAATAAGTACTAAGGGGGAGGGAAAGAGCCCCACATACCTACAGAAGTAACCTCAGTCTCCGTTGCCTCAGCAGATGAGGCCCCAGAAGAGGAGGAGCCTGAACTCTCCTCTTTCTCCATGGAAAGGCTACCACTACCCGAGGAGCCTGAGGAAGCCCCGATCGAATCTCCGGAAATGGCAGAACTAGAAGCCCCTGCGAACCAACAAAACAACGGAGTCAGCACACAATCTGACCCTACAAGAATGATGTTGTCCAATCAAAGACTTTGAACAAAGCTCACCAGTCGAGGTACCACTGTCGGAGATCCCCTCTATGTCGATGATCTCCTCGTCCTCTCCAGCCAGAGCCATGGCTGCAGGCTCCCCGCCGGCGGCTCCAAAAGTGTCAGGAGGAAGCTCACCCTCCTCCAAAGGAGACGAGGTCATGTGACACATACCAGTGAAATTCCGATATTGGCAAAATGCAAGAAAGGCAGCACAACATCTAAGTTTCCAGTCACATACCTGAGGGTCCCATGATGGAAGACCCAACCAGCCCCACAGTGTAGGCTAAGACCATAGTCGATAAAGGAAGGAGAGGCAATGCCGTCAGCGTTTGTGATGGCGGGATGACTGTAACTCTAGCAATAAGGGCCGTCAGACCACCCACTAGACCCGGCTCTATCTCGAAAGAGGGAAGCTCCACTGACGGTCCAGTACTAACCAGCTCTTGGACCATCTCCAAGGCAGCAGCCTGGTCATCAGCCGGCAGACAAGACAACAAACCCAGTCAACAACCTTAGTACAACAAATGCAGGGAAAGAAGAGGTCAACCCTCCATATAATGGCTTAGCACTTACCTGAGCTATCCTGGGGTGCCTCAGGCCCTTGCCCACCAACAGAAGTGGGCACTTCATCTCTGGTCCCGGGAGGGACAAGGGCCCTTGTCGTCTCTTCCATCTCTGCATGTGAGCATATGACAATATCAGTTTCTAGAAGAAAATATTGCTATGGACAGAGCATTACCAGTCCTACGGATCATACCTAGCTGAATGCTCCCGCGAGTCTTCCACGACTCAAAGTGAGGAAATGCGCCAGTGTTAGGGCCAGTCTCATTCATCATCCGGAGAACCTCATCTACGTCGACATCATACTCGATCTCGTCGTCCCTCAAAGGATCGGTCTCCAAGGGTGGCGAGAAAGCCACCTCTGCCCCAGCCTCCAGTGGAGCTACAAAGTCAGCCATAGATGCAAGGTTAGTCAACCACAACGACTGAACCGGTAAAAGAAGACGGATTGAGCGTGGCACTTACTCAGAGCCAGCTTTGCCTCAATGTGCTAGCCCTCCCCGGGCCTGCGAGAAGGCTCTCCGACCTTCCCCACTCCAGCATCTACATGGGGGCGTTTCCGCCTAGGCTAAAAATCTCCGTCACCACTCCCAGTGGATGCCCCCGCTGAAGAATGATCTTCTACTGTCGGGGAACCTGCCAACGAAACACACCAATAAATTATGTCTCAACTAAAGGCACAAAAAAGAAAGGAAGAGACAATGTAAAAAAGAACACGTCTTACTTGAAGCACCAAAGGGAGTCAACAGCAGAGGAACCAATTGCTCCGACTTCAACCCTAATACTCGGGCAGCCTTCGCAACTACCTCCTTAATATCCCTCAGCATGTAGGCACGCTCTATATGGGAAACAAACTCCACCAGCCCACCCAACCCGATCGCATGAGCGATATGGTGCCTCCAGTCGGAGATGACCGTGTTAGCAAAACTAGCCTCCGGGTGTGCACCGTCAAGGGTGGTGCTCCTCCCAAAGCCAAAGTCGGCTCGGAATTGGGTCCACCAGGTCCTCAGCGCCCTCGACCGTGACGTCCCAGCACTAGTAGCCGCAGGCCCCGCCTGCGGTAGCCTCAGGGACTTGATGGCCCCACTGTAACCCCGTCTCGACGACGAGGAAGCCCGATCGTCTCGGGGCCACTGCTGCTCAAGCCGCTCCACGTCTCGGCGGATCTAGGACTCAGGTACTCCGCGTCCAGTGAAATGGGAGGTTGATCCTCCCTGGTAGAAGCCGGCCCTGCTCAGCCTTTCTGATTGCCGAAGCCTTCTGGCGATATAAATGGTTGTGCTCAAACCACCATCGGGCGTAGTGGACGTCGAACCTCCCTCGACGATCTAGCCCTGGCATCGACAGCTTCTCTGGATCCCCTCGGCAACTGAAGTCCCACCAGGCTACCGCCAGCAAGTGACTGTCCCTGCCCTTATACACCCGACCTGCTAATGGAAACTCCTAGTTCGGCGGGATTACCTGATCCTACCCGAAGTTCCTGGCAAACCGGTGTGGGTAGTAGGGCTCCAGAATGCTGGCGCTGGCCCGGTGCAGCGCTAACACTATCAGCTAGGTGCTGATCACCCACTCCGTATACACAGGCGCGTCTGGCTCGCTCTAGGGTGGTAGGGCGCAGGCCGCCCCGTCGCTCGCCGATACCAGAACCGGTCGAAAGCCTGTCGACCCGTAGTTAAACGGGAGCTCGTCCTCGCCTCTGCCTGGCAAGTAGGACAGATCCCTCCTAGCCCTCTCCAACTGATCTGCTACGTCTCCGTCTGGCTGACCAGTGAAGCTGAAGAGTAAGGGGGCCGTCGGGTTCGCCATTGTCACCCTCGTCACCAGCCCGAGAAAAAGTGTACCGGCCCACATACTGAGGTAGTGGGTCGACAGAAGCAAACTCTTCGCTCGTAGTGTAGGGTGTACTGATAACGTCTCCAGCCCGTGGTAGATGTTGGCCAAGATCGCGGGAGCTAACGCCACCCTCCGTCCCTCCGCTAACAAGCACGCGGTCCACAACAGCTCTGCCCGTACAAGACTGTTCTCCCCATGGGGGACCACAAAAGTCGCCAGTCAGTATGCCAAGGACACGGCCAAATAGGTGACATCCAACAGCCCATGAAGATTCCACCCCTCTCTCAGTGCATAAATGTATCGGGAATAAGTCCGGAACTGTAACTCCACCTCTGTATACTCCTCCCAAGGGGTCTAGTCTCGTGCAAACTCATTATAGAAACAAAAGGGCCCGTTGTAGAAGTGACGGACCCATGCCTTCAAAGGCACCCTCGGAGTATGTGCGGCCTTCTCTCTAACCGCTAGGGCTAAATCTCTCCCGGTCTTCAACAAATACCAGTAGCTATGTGACACCCGGTATCGCCCCAGCCCATCAGTATGACTGCGGTGGAGGTCATCCAACACTATCTCCTCATAGCCTTCGCCACTAATCGACAGTCTTGATATCTAGAAAGGAGACCACAAGTCCAGTGAGGTCTCCCCCTCTGTTGTCGCCATTGTGTTCCACCGGTGGTTAAAGCGCTCCGCTAGTGCCTGGATGAGCCCCGTATAGTAGGGGTACATGTATAGTGCTGTAGTCATGGGATATCGGATCCTCATCCGGTCCAGAAGCATCTTGTAGTGGTGAACAACGCCCATCAACCACTCTATCACGCCCTGGTGGTATATGTGTGAAGAGATCATGGACCAACAACTATACCGGCTGACGACAGTCTGCCGTAGTATCTCGTCCAAGAGGCTGTGATTGTCATACCCCTCTCCAACAAACTGCAGCCCTGATGGCTCTAGTACCCCGTCACCCACTCAGTCTCGACTCGGTGATGACAGTGCAAGTCCTAGGAAGCTGGACTCAGTGCTCCGACCAGGACCCCAAATTGGTCCGCCCTGCTAAAGAACCCCAGGCAATCTACCCTGGGAAACTACCTCTGCCTCCAGAAATCTACCAAAAAATTAGAGAAACTGTACACCGCAACCCCGTGCAGGCTATCCCTGCCCAACCAAATGGCCCGTTCTAGCCGGTGGCGCTCTCCGGCCATAGAAGGGTCTCCTTCCACTATACCAGCAGGGTCGAAGCTCTTCATGAACTCAAACAGGTTCCATTCCAAGAGAAACTCTCTCGAGTAGCCTCCCGAGCGGTCATACGTGTAGATACCGCAAGTCTCAAAAATCCTAGTCAATTTCACGGCTCCGGTTTCACACGTCCCCTCTCCAATGGGACCCTCAGCCACCAAGGACCGCCCTAAGTCCAATTGGCAAATAATGGCCGCGGTGATGACAGGTGGGCCCAAATGAGGCAAGGGCCGCCCAGTCCTCCTCTCCCAGTGATCCTCCTCATGGGTAGCACGCCTCTAAGCCCGGTCGCCTCTGCCAAATCTTGCCATAGCTGCAAAATAGTTGCACAAAAAGAGGTGAGTACACGGTGTTGGCAATATGTAAAAAGCTAGCACATAAAGAAAAAAAATGTATACAAGAAGGGCATATGAAGCTCCAAACGCAACTACAACAAGGCAAACTAAGGAGCTCACGGGCCGTCCTCCCTCATCTTCGCCTCTGACGCACGCCCCATGGGGGGCATTTGTTGTACCCAGATATTTTCCCAGAGAAAATAATGAGAAATAAGGGCTCAAAAATTTCCATGAACACCTTCAAAGCCTCATTTACCCAGCCCCTTCTATGACATGCCGAGCCCAACCGAGGGTCGTGGCCAGCTAGACGTGACTCACGACAACAACAACAATTGATTGGGGCCACCCTCGATCACCCAGTTTACGGTTTTGCCCGCCTTCAACTAAGCCACCCGGGCCAACCCGGGGGTGCCCTGACCATAAGCCACCACACGTGGCACCCAGCAACGAGGCTGGGGTTCATCCCCAAAATGCCTCCCTTCAGCACTCTAAAGTCAACAGAAGACTTTTCCCAGTCAACCATGGGCGTCGGAAGCCCTTAGCACGCCCATACGGCCCACATTTGCGTATCGGCAATTTCCCCGAGCACCTCATGGGCATGTATATCCCAGCCATTCTATGGCAATCCGGGGGCCAACCCACGGCTCGAACACACTAGCCGTATCCTACGGCAACCCTCCAGCAAGTCAGGGCCACCCCTAACCCCCAGACACACAGCGATGAGCTATCTACTTTAGCACCCGAGCCAACCCGGGGCTATCCCATCAACCCGCCATGCAACGCAGCACGTCATACCAAGGCCGGGCCCACACGCCCAAGATGTCTTCACTCAGTCCCTACGGGCCGTCACCCACATGCCGAGGCCAAATCTAGGGCCCACCGGCTAGCTACCCAAGCCGTTCGGCAACCAGAAGTGTGTCGGGAATTTGCTCGAACACTTTCCGAGCGACAGCAACAACATCAAATGATTGACCCACACGGGCCAATCCCAGCACTCAGAAACCTTGAGTCTTTCAAAGGACAACGCCAAAGAATGACGAAAGGCCCCCGGGATCACCCCCCATGGCAACGTGATGCGGGATGAGACCACGGACTCGACTCCGAAATGATATGCGATCCTCGGACTCTAGGTGAGCTCGCGATTGTCCCTTAACGAGGGAAGCGTCGGACGTGTGCGGTTGAGAAACCGGCAGTGAGCTAGGGTGGTCAACTCTCTCTTGTGCCCGGATCGGGTCACGGGACGGTATCGCTCTCTCTCGCAGCAGCGGTGATACAAAAATATAGCGAGCTAGATACCCCTACACATGCTCTCTAGCAGCGGCATAAATAAATATATATGAAGTAAGCAAAATACCGAGTATAGGAGCGAATACGATACCTCCACGCGCTCGACGTGGGGAAGACGGTCCCGGCCGAAACTCGTACTCCCGGAACAATACTACACAATATTACAACAATACAAGTCACTGCCCACTCCATGCAGGGAGGTAAAGGGCTACACAATGGGGTCCAGGAGGACCGAATTCGGGTTGACGGGCGGCTTCTCGCGTTGATTCCGTAACACCCGAACTAGTGACGGTGGGGCCCACGTGCTGTCCGGAGGGGCCGTGTGGGACCCGATGGCACCACTGTAGTGGAGGATGCCTGGAAGGGCGCTCCCTGGAGTGGAGGCGTGCTGGTTCACCGGTCAGAGGCCGGGCGGCTCCGATCGGCACCGGTCGGAACAACCGGCCACGGATCTGCAGCTTCTGGGTTTCAGCGCGCGTCCCGGCGAGAACGAACGCGGCGATCAGCCTCGATGTCGGATCGACACGAAACGGGCGCCTTTCGAAAGATAACTTCAAATCCTTCAATCTAGGCCTAGAGATCTAGTCTGGATCTGCACGGATCTTGGCCTTAATGAATTTTTGAGTTGCTGTTGTACAGTAACCGGATTCTCAGATCTGTAGAGAACTTGTCTGAGAACTGCCTTTGACCGATATGTGAACGTCCGAATCTGAAGTGGTGGTCTTCAGTAAAGTTGTAGGAAATCAAGCTAGAAAAACGGACATAGTTTTTATAATAGGTTTGGAGGTGGCTGTGATTTGTTCTGATTTTTGAACTGGAAGGTGGTCGGATCTAGAACTTGGCTGAAAGCACTGTAGCAGAGATAGAACACGAATTTTGAAAAATGGATAGAGGGAGGATCGAAAATCAAGAAAAATGGTGGATGTAGGGGATGATGGAGAGAACTCCCAGTAAAATTGGTAGCCCTAACAAAAATAAAAAAGAAGGTCGGAGATGGGAAACTCAGAGCTGCTGTCACTGTAGACAGAGACAGGACAGATCTGGGAGTGATTGAAGACCAAAATTGCAAAAATATCAAACGAAGGATTTTTGACCTGAATTTTTTTGTGGATGATGGGATGGAAGATAGGAACACACCATAAAAATTACAAATCACGAAGAGGCCGTGGCTAGTATCAGGAATTTCTGGAAGACACCTCTGTCCAGTAGGACAGAAAATCGAAGACGGATTCGCGGTGGCTCGAAGGCGGCACGAACGGCGGCGGCGGCGGCACCAATGAAGATCAGAGGTTGAGAGGGGGAGATAGAAGATTGAAACACTCTAGAATGGGGGGTTTGAGGAGAGGAAACCAGGGGGAGAGGGCTGGGGCGCAAGAGCCTTCTTGGCTTACACACAAAATTTTCTGATTTTTCCTTAATTTTCACATGAAAATACATGGTTTTATATGCTTCCAACCAAATCTAACCTCCACCCTTAGATCTAGGGATGAGAGATAGATGGTCTGGATTGCATGTGAATAACACACAAAAATTAATAAACTAATAAGGGGAGAGGGGCGCCCCCTTGACCAAGGGTAGAAGGTTGAATGGGTGTAGGTGGCGAACCATGGAATCTTGACCCATTTAACCCCATGTGTCCATATGACCAGCCCACCCTTCTAGATGTCCACCTAGGAAGGTTGACCAGGCCCACAAGGTGACATGGACCAATGGGAAAGGGTTGAGGGCCCCCTTGTTGGTCCTACTGCATAATTGCATAAAAACCCACACAATCCATGGGAATGACTCCTTGGCTTATAAAGCCTTACATTTACGTACATACTTTTCCAAGGATATAAACACAAATTAAAAGGACATAAATGCAAAAGAAAAAGTACAGGCTCGGTGTCAATTCCCATCACAACGGCTCGCCCTGGGGGGAGTTTGCCCCAGGCGACGGCGCACCCAGGTGGGGGCGATCTCCCCCCGGGGCAGGACCCTCCACCCAGCCCGGCCAATCTCCGTGCAAGATTGATCGACGCACTAGCTTGAAGGTGTTCATGAAGATGGAGTCTCGGGGCTACACGGGTCAACCTCCCCATTCTACGTGCACACGCAGCCAGCCAACCAGTCCTGTCCTTGTATCCTTGTCGTCTTCTGCTCACACTCAGTCAAAGGTGGGCCCAAGAAGACCAAAAATGATGATTTTATAGACTTGGGAAAAACCCCTAGTCAACCCTGCGTAAAACCCCTAGGGGGGCGGTTTACGCGGACCTACCCGGCCCCCCGGGTAGGTCCACATAAACCCAAGGCCCACAAGAAACAAAAACATTTTTTAAGAAAGAATAAAAAGGGATTTCAGCCCCGCGTAAACCCCCCAGGGGGGGTTACGCGGACCTGCTCGGCGACGGGCAGGTCCGCGTAAACCCAGGGCCCACAAAAAAATATTTTTTCAAAAGAAAAGGGAGAGAAGGGGAACTTTCCCCGTATAAACCCCCTCCCCCTCTCACAAAAATAAAAAAAAGAGTTTTTTTTTAATTTCAGGGGGTTTACGCGGACCTGATCACCCCCTCCAACCAAGTCCACATAAACCCTCCCTGACCCTTCATCTTCCACCATAAAACCCCCCTTAGAAGCTCAAGGGGCATAGACACATAGATACAACACTTGGACACATATACAAGGACCTTCAAGTACAAGGACTCAAGCCCCAAGGCTTCCGGCAAAGACGCGAGGAGCAAGGCGTGTAGGTGGCTTGTTGATTGGTTCGTATACGCCGAGGGTATGTCGAAGGTACTCCCCTCACATGCCGTCTAGCCGTTTCACTCAAGTCCATCCCCTCCCGTATGAGGCGTTATGATAACGGCGAACACACCCACACATCGGGTCCGTCCGCGTATGGCGCGTTATGATAACAACGCGCACACCATAATGTTGAACTAGCCCCCGCCATGGGACCACCTGCCCGCCGCTCGCCCCGAGTCGGCCACCGACAGTCCCGACCTCCGACTCGAGTTAGCCGGACCCTGGCCCGGAAGTAACATTCTCGGGACCGACTTCAACTCCCCAGCATGAAGACACTCGCCTTCCAAGACCCGTACCCTATCGCTCACCTCGAGCCGCGTCCGACCTCCCACAGACGCCAGCCAGTGTCCACCCCTGCCATCCAGTCTAGCCCTCCCTCAGCGACTCGGGCATGTCCCTAGCTCCTCATGGAGAGCCTCTGTAAAAAACACGCGGATATCCGCTTTATTCTGCATTGATCCGGGGACCAACCCACGTGTCGAAATTATCTCGCGGCTTGCCCCTGTTGTCTCTCGGCCTTCTACGCCCACTTGTAAAGCTTATATGGCATCTATAAAGCAAGAAATCAGTTGACTATGCATACCCACACTCGGGTTTTTGTCTTACCTCCATACCCGCCAATATGTGTGTCCGGTCTCCCAGACTCCAGTCAACTAACCCTCCCAGTTGAGTGCAATGGTCGTCCTATGGTCGCAGGGTATACCCGGTCCTCTATCCATCGCTTCAGAAACATCAAGGCTCTTCTTCAGCACAGAACAAAGGCATTCGGATTTAATCCGATGTAAACAAACACCAGCTGCTTGCGGTCGGTGGGGAAAGACGTCTCGTACACGAATCCCCGCAATCGCCTGCACACTCGCATTTGTGGAACCACCCTTCTCTCCACGTGTCGCCCGATACCCTCCTGCCCACTTGCCGCGACCTGGCGACACTTCCCCGGTCAACACTTGGTTCCATAGGTGATTGTCAAGAGATCGACTGGCACGCCCGCACCCTATCCAGTTACCCAGTCACCCAGTTACCCTGGTTCCATTCACTCGGAATGAGCAACCACTCTGTTTCCACATGCCACTATTATCATTCATTCATTCATTCCCAGAAACCTATCGTGCAAGTTGACCGCTCTTGAATTTCCGTAAAAGGCGAGTGTACAGTACTGCCGCGAGAGACATAAGTCTAGCAAAGTGAAATACCCCTGATATAACTAGAACTCTCTTTTTCTTTCTTTATCACTTTATTTCCCCTTCTTGCCGCGGTCACCGACATATTCCCCCCGACGCACATCCCACGTCGTCATCGGGGTGGGTAACAAATGTCTGAGCCAATAACAATGGGCCTGAAGATGAGGTCCAAGATGTGACCCATGAAGTCCTAATGAGGGAAAACCAACGGCAGAATACCCTCCTATAAGACCTTTTCCGGGAGAGGGACTTGCAGCCTCAACATGATGTCATGTCACATCCCAATACAGAATTCGAAACATAGCAGTTATATCAATCATGTCAATCAGAGCACAATATACGCCATAAGAGACCAAGCCACAAGGAAACACAATTAAGCCATAAAAATTTCAACTTTATTGATAATTCAAAGTTTTCTTACAACGACGCTGAATGACATCAACTAGAACGAAAACATAGCCTCATATCAACCTTCATTGACCATTCTAATGACAACACATCGACTCACCAATGACTTCAATTTAGGACAACAAGGAAAAGAAAAGACAAGACACGACAGGACTCCTAGGCTGGAACGCTCCATGATCACTCACGCCCTTCCCCGTCTGATTAAAAGTCCTCATCCGAGATACTTGAAAAATGTTGAGAAAATTGGGTGAGCGAAAGCTCAGTAGGAATTATATCTCTGTGCCAAGCAAACTTTAAGTGATTAACAATTTAATAAAATTTCAGTATGCTAACGAGAAAACATGAGTAGCATAGCAATTGAATCAAATGAGAGACATTTAACCAAAGTAAGCAAGATGAGAAGAGAGTTGACTAGGAATAATAATAAAAACAGGGAGAATAACAAGAGATAGAACAAGTGCATGTACAAGAACTTTCATGTGATTGGCCATATCAAGCACGCATGTATAATCAAGTTATCAAGTCATGTAGAGTCATGTAAATTCAAGTGGAATTGAATGTCATAGATCTAACACGCAAGCAAGTACTTCGGTGCAATGCGTCACCTTGTCGTTACAACTCCGATGGGTAACTAGTACTTTTGGGTGCTCCTCTCAGGACCAGACCGAGCCCTTAATGGTGCGCTGGCATTGAATGGTGGTTCCAAGATCCAATAACAATGTAGACATTCATTCATTTAATGGCCAAGAATTCCAAAGACAGGCTCAAGTAACCAAGGCATTAAGAGTTGAAAGAAGAATTCCATGGAGAGATTCCAATAAATCAAGCTCTTTAATTTCAAGGGGTAAGTCATTAGGGAGATGATTTAAGAATAGGATTCAAGATTATTCAATAACAAGGTTCTGGAATAAACCCTTAAAAAGGTTGTGAATGACAAGAAAAATAGCCTGGAATTGGCTAGAATCTAGACTAGACATGGATTTCCACAATACAAATGCAGGAAAGAGGATTTCGAAAAATCGAGATTAACGTAGTCGATATACACACCGCGATAAGAATAACATTAGTCAGGCCGCGTTCAGAACAAAGATGATAGGCTACCGACAAGGACAGTCGACCGACCCAAGATGAGGTGAATCTGAGAGGGACGCAGTCGATAGAGCCACCGCAATAATCATAATCGCGGTCAGGCTAATGGCCGTGAGCCAATCGGGGATGGAAAGATCGCTGTCCATGATTAGGCACGTTCTCAAACAGAACTTGGACGCAGTTGGAAGGTAGGCCGCGTTCAATACAGAACTAGCAGAACTCGGACAGAACCTCGTTCCGCCCTTCCAAAGGCAGGTTGAACCCCATCCTACATAGTAGGATGTGGATTCCAGTGACTTTCAAGGCTTTTAGGGTAAAACCTGCTCGGTGTCGGAGTGGGAATCCTAAGCTCGTGGAGACTTATGGAGGCCTTGATGTAGTGGTTCCAGTCTAACAGAAGGAATATCTGGCGGAGGATTCCAGCTACACCAAGAATTGGGGTTACAGTAACACAGAAAAAACCAGTAGCAGTGGTAAGTCAATACCACCGGGGTGGCATGACCCTCAAACAAAACCCTTTCAAGTTCTACTCTATGAAAAGCAATGAGTAATAAAAGGCTAACATGTTATGAAAGCAAAGAAAGTCATGAACATCTTAATATGTTGGACAATAGGTTTAACTACTCTTTTACAGCATGAAATAGCGTGGAGATGATATAGGCATTCAAGAGTGATGAGATAAACATGGATGTCAATTAACTCACTAAAGATTAACAATGTTTCATGCCCTAGTTATACAGTGCGTTCTAAATCATTTTTAACCTGAGAACATGCTATCTATCATTGATTTACAAAGATCAAACACGGGACAAAGGCTAGGGTTTGCTGGAAATCCTAGCCTGAAATGCGGTCTTATACAAGGCCACGACCAAGTAGAACCGGTCTACCTTGGTGCCGCGTTCAAGTGAATTTTTAACAATTTTGAAATCTTTAAAAAAATATAAAAGCTATAGTCGCGGTCTATCACGGTGCCGCGTTCAGAGTCGCGGTCACTGTTAGTACAGTGATCTGAAACATAAACTCGCCTTCTGACGAACTTCAGCATATCTCGATTCAAACTATTATTTCTATCGATATAGTTGATGAAAATTGGGAAAAATACCATCAAATGAGTGAGAACTTAAAAATGCACAATTTGGTATATAAAATTGTAGGTTAAGCATGAGAGAACACCTACCTTAGTCGACCTAAGAGGAGAAAGAGGAAGAATGTCGGAACCCTAGACGATCATGCCCTAATAGCTGGAATCTCCCTTTGATCTTGTACGCCGCCGCCGACCCAAGCAAATAGGGTTTGCTAGGAGGAGTGGCCCTCAATTTATAGGGCTAGGAAACCCTCGAGAGTCCAATTTCGATGGAGATTAATGATGGAGAGAAATTCGCCCAAATCCCATGGTTTGCCTTATCTAGCGCCGCCAACCTTAATTGGGGGCTCCTAGGGTTAAGGTTTCAAGGAATGATCTACCACCAATGATGGGCTAGGGTTTAGGCTTCGATTTGAGCCCAAAAGGTCAAGGATTGGGGCCCAATTAAGCTAGTTTTGGATGTGTTTTCCCTAAACTCCGAGTTAACCCAATAAGCCCAATTTTTTTAGCCCAATAATCAAATTTCAAATTTTCTTTTGGGTTCTTCTTTTCAGTATTTAAGTAAAAATTTCTTTTCTAGAGGTTTTACATATTTTTTCATATTTACTATATTTTTTCATTTTGAATTGGAGAAGTTTATTAAATAATCCCACTTTATATTTATTATTTTATTCCGGGGTGCTATAGCCTCCCCCTCTTTAAAGAATTTGGTCTCCCAAATTCACCTTTCTTATAGAAACAAAAAGGGAATTTCTGACACTAACTTGAAAATAATTCTGGATACTTCTTCTTAAGTGTCTCTTCCGATTCCCATGTTGCTTCCTCAACTCTACGTCTACTCCATTGGACCTTGACCATCGGTATGGACATATTTCTAAGTTGCTGTAGCTTCCAATCCAGGATCTTGATAGGCTTCTCTTCATAGGATAATTCCTTTTGTAGCTCCAAATCCGCATACTAGATTACGTGTGACGGATCATACACATACTTCCTTAACATCGATACGTGGAAGACGTCGTGAAAGCCAGACAATTAAGGTGGTAAAGCCAGCTTGTACGCTACCTCTCCAACCCTTTTCAAGACATCGAAAGGACCAACAAATCTTGGACTCAATTTACTTCTAATCCCAAATCTTCAGATTCCTCTCATAGGTGAAACCTTCAAGAACAGATGTTGTAACGACCCAAGATTCGGATACCGAGAATTAACCGATACCATTCAAATCCTGGCCCGCCACCCACGAGCCGGAAGAATCGAAAGGGTTATTTACATTTTGTGGATATGCTTTGAAATTTAAAACAATTGCAAGAATTAGATTACCGAGCTCTTTCATTTAGTAATACCAATAAAATTAACATTTTACAATTAAACAATTCAACTATAGAGTCAAGTCCACAAGTACAGTCAACTAAAAAGAGAACGTATGCTGCTACGGGGCATACCCCGACACTGGCAAACTGGCTTCAAGCGACCAACCAAGTGATGCACCAAGCTCGAGGGAGAGCACCGCACCTAAAAAGCATGGAGTGAGCCTCGTCTCATTGGCTCAGCAGGGATCCAACGGATCCCCACCACCGACAACCATAATAAACAGCACGATAATCGCAAGGATGACAAAAATAACAATAGTAGTAAAAGTAACGACAACAGGTAATCAAAGGAAAGACAACACAATTTATTAAATTACCCGCAATTCCTTGTATCCTCACTAACTCCAAGAACTACACTACTAGGTGGTTCACACACGCTCCCTCAAGGTCCGAAAGGACCGACAAACTCACACCGAAACTATGGCCGTCTATCGGGGAATCACGATCCCATTATCGTGAAAGTACTAGCTCACCAAATCTCTTAAAAGAAACCCAACCAAGGCCTTAGGACCCCGAGCATAACCTCCTCTCGTGGGAGGATCACTGCCTCACTACAGGAGTATGTCAGCCTCAGACCAGGAGGAAAGACCACGACCTCACCATTGTGGGAAACTAGCTCGCACACCGGAAGGGCCACGACAACCCTGTTGGTAACTCAACCTTAACCGACAGATACAACTCCCAAGTCTCCTACATAGCCCACACCTTGTCCACGAGTGGGGCAGAGACACACACACACACACCTCTCCCTGGGACTGGCTAGGATCCGTGCCTCTGTGACCGTCAGCACAACCGTGTCTTGCTACCTAACACGGGATACACGCCTCTACACCCGTCAGTGTCGTACACTTGTCCTAACCAAGGCACACACGCTAGGGATATCTTTGCCCGACAACAGGCTATCTTCGCCTGGGAAACATTGAGCGTTGTGTACACAAGGCTATCCTCGCCTGGTCCATCCATGGTCTACAGGCTATCTTCGCCTGACTCAAATATCATATCTATATATATAGTTGTGCCCTCAAGGCTAACTCAAGGAAACTATGGTCACATCGACCATCTAAACTCACGGGAACGAACCAGCTCACCCGTCACTAAGGAACACCTCGGCCCCAAGCTGGCTCACAAATTGGATATCACAAACTAGCAGTTTCTAGTCCACTAACTCGCACGGGAATGACTCTCAAGCAACCAAGCCACGTGGCCTAGAAATTACTCTTCATAAGGTTGAACACGCGGAGAGATGACCCCTCATACACTCGAAATCACTCGAGCACACAATGCCCATTTGGATACACTTAATGAGGTTCCACGACCCCCACAAAGACCTAGAAATGCAGGCCGCAACTCCTGGACCATCCAAAGCATTATCAAAGCACGAATTGGCTGGCCAACATCATGGCCGGTCTACCCCTGGGTCGGTTGACCGACCCAGGCACCAGTCGACCGACCTAGCAGGGCTGAAAGCCCCCCAGCAGAGAATGGTCGACCAATTCCCCAAATCAATTGACCGACCTGCACCATCGGTCGACCAACCCAACAGGTTTGGTCGACCGAAAACCCCCAGAGTGCTCTGCTACACTTTGCTCTGAGCCACACACACACCCACCGGTCGACCAACCCCACGCATTGGTCGACCGAAAATGGTTGAGAACCCGCCGTTTCACCTCAAATCATGTCCCATTCACCCCGAACATGGGGGAAAACATCGGGGAACATATCCCCCCTTACCAGAAGGCCGAAATACACCGATAGACCGCATTCACACACAAAAATGATTGGAAATCATTTCGCACCCCAAAATGTAATATTTTTCCCGAAATATAAACCAAACCCGCTCTCGGCCTCACCACGGCCGTGGATCACGGGGAAACGCACAACGAACGAGGGGAGATCGCTCCCCGGCATCCGACACATGATCATCACTAAGTTAAACCCAAATAAATCGCCCAAATCGGCAGAGAACGCCGCTCATCCCAAAACATGCATATTTCCCTGGCAAAAGAAAACCCACTCTAAACTTGCCCGGATCGGCATAAAACCATGAGGAAAATAAAGTGCAAGGGGCCATGATCCATCCCCCTACCTTGATCAAAGAACCCACGCAAAGTCGGCGTCGATCCACGCTGAAACTCGAACGTTCTCGCGAGCGTACACACTGTTCGTCTCGCCACCACCTCACGTTCCTCGCCTCTGTGAGCGCCACACACTACCCTACGTCGCTCGCCATCTCCTCCTCAGCGTCCTCCGGCGGCCGTCCAAAGAATGGGGGAGGAGATGGGGGGCAAGGAACGGGAGAGGAAGAGGTAGACAAGGGAGGGGAAGAGTGAAAATGGGAGGGGGGGGGAAGAGGGAACGAGAGAGTGAGAGAAAAGAGAGGGGGTGGGGGGTTTACATAAAAGAATTTTCATTTAATTATATTCTTTTCTTTTCTTTTCTTTTCTTTTCTTTTTCTCTTTTTCTTCTTCTTTTGTGCATCAAAAATCCAAGCAAAGTGGGAAATTTCCCTAATTTTGACCCGACGATTCTCGAAAAATGTAGAACTTGTCGGTCATACACGGAATCTGAAAATATTTTATTTTCTCTTATTTGAGGGACTATGGACGCTTAAATTTTGGCATAGATGGCCAAGCTAGGTCAGACACTGAGAAGATGAAAGGGTACATCAACGCACCCATGGCATGGTGTCGGCCCCATGGCACTGCTAAGGCAAAAGAAGATTCCAGACAAAGGCTGTGTCGACGCAGCTCCCAGCCTGCGTCGACGCGTCCAAAGACGAAACACAACCTCTTGGCAACCGAGCAAAGCAAAGTCAACTAACGAGAAGAAAAGAAGAAAGAAAAGTCCCTGGACAACGTACTGCGTCGACGCAGTCCACTGCTGCATCAACACATCTGAAGATAAAGCAGAAGCGAGAGCCCTTGGCTCCCTGACCGCGTCGATGCATAACAGCCCCTGCGTCGACGCCACTGAAGACAAAAGACGAGTAGTAGCCCCTGGCAGTGGGCTGCGTCGACGCACTGCGAAAGTTGCGTTGACACAGCTGAAGAAGGTAAGTTGAAGCATGGCCTATGGCAGCTGGATGTGTCGACGCAGCCTGCAACCTGCGTCGACGCACCATCAGAACGCGAAGAAGCCTGTACGGGCATGGGTCACGCGCCTGGCTCGTGCTCTCTCTCAAAGCCCAATTGCAGCACCTTCTAGAAGGCCGTACGACCATACAAGGACGTGTGGGACAATATTCTCCAATCATTGGAGGACATTCTTGCCTTTCCTTGCCTTGGAAAAGAAGAAAGGGGCCTCCTGCTGCTATAAAAAAGACCCAACGCCCATGAGACAAGCTCTCCGGTAGCTCTGTTCTCTCCCCCCCCCCCCCCCCCGTGCTGGTGCTGTTCGAAGCTTCTTGGAGGTGCTCCCCAAGAGTTCTTCTGCTGTGCTCCTGCGTCTGAAGGAGAGGAGAGGTGATGCGGGACAGAATGCGAACCTGGGACTCTAGCTCGCGGACGTCCCTAAGCGAGGGAAACACGTGGATCTACGCGGTTGAGGAACCGGTAATGAGTCTCGGGTATCGGCTTTTCAGCGTGCTCGGATCGAGTCACGGGACGGGTTCCACTCACTCACTCTCGCAGCGGTGATAAAATTATAACGAGCTAAGTTCCTATCACTCATGCAGCGGCATATGAAAATATGCGAGATAAGCAAAATGCCAAAGTAGGGAGCAGACACGATACCTCCACGCTTCGGGCGTGGGAAGATGACCCCGGTCGAAACTCGTACTCCCGGTGTACAGTAATTAATTAATTATAGCAGCGATTTCTATTGCCCACTCCACACAGGGAGCTGAAGGGCTACACATGGGACCCAAGAGTAGTGAACTCGGTGTAATATCCCGGACCTTTCGGATCCTTCTTCATGGGTCCCGGATCTAGTTTTCGGAGTGTCCGGCTCCGTTGTGTCCGAAATTTCGTTTCGGACATCTTTCGTGTTCGGATCGGCGCGATCCGGAGTCGTTTCGGAGGCCCGGAGGCGTTCCGTGGCTTTTTCCGCGCGTGTTTTCCGATTTCCGGTGTGTGTTTCGGCTTTTTCTTCGGACGCTCGCTGCGGGCGAACCGGGCAGTTCCCCGAGGCACGAGTGGTACCGTTGCGATCGGTGCGTTCCGAGGATTCCGGAAATGTATTTTTCTAATTTTCGGTATTTTTCCGAAAATCGGATTTTCTTTATATTCCCATTTTCTTTTCTTTTCTTTTTTCTTCTTTTCTCTTTTCTTCTTCCTCCTTCCTCCTCCACCGTGTCTCCCTCCCTCTCCCTCTCTTCCTCCCGGTTGGCCACGGCGAGCTCCCCTCCGGCTGCAGACGGCGGCGGGGCGACGGCGCGGTGACGTGGGCGGCGGCGAGGCGATCGTGCGGGCATACGGCGAGCGTGGGAGGCGTGGAGAGGCGAGATTCTAGCGGCGTTCTTCGCGACTTCGAGCTCGGATCGGAGCGTTTCGTCGCGGACCGGAGGTAGGGTGACGTTCCTTAGCCTCATGTCTTCCTTCCCCGTGAGTTTCAGCTCGAGACGAGGTCGAGAGGGGTTTATTTTGAGCCGGGAAGGGTCGATCATGCCGCGGGGTGAGTTCGTCCGATCCATCGTTTTGAGCCCCGATTTCACGGTTTAAGGGCGTAGGAGCATGCTAGGGGGCTTGGGGGTTCTTCTCTCGCCATTTCCCCCTCCGTGGGGTTTGTTTTGAGGCCGATTGGGCGATTCCGGTGAGGTTCGCCATTTTCTCGCCGGTGAGCGATGTGCGGTCGAACCAGTGGCCGCACAACCCCTATGCGGTTCCGTTCGGACCGTTCATCGGCTCGGCGCGCTTTGGGTGAGGCTTGGCGCGCAGTGGGCTTGGGCGGTCTATCGTGGGACCGCATATCCTAATGTGCGGCCCCACAGCTACCGCCCAACCCCAAGGGTTTTGACCGTTGGTTGTGACCGTTGTGCAGTGCTCTGGGATGTGCGGCCAGGAGCTGACCGCATAACCCCTTGCACGGCCAGGTGCTGGCCGTACATCCCCTAGCGCTATGGTTGGATGTGCGGTCTGGCCCTGACCGCACAACACCTGAACGGCTAAGCCGTAGCCGCCCTTCCCAAAGTGCGGCTAAGGACTAACCGTCCAGGCTTTTTACCGTTGGGAGACGAGCGGCCAGGAGGTGACCGTTCCTCACCCACGTGCGGTCAAGAGTTGGCCGCACATCTGTTTGAACGGTCCTGTGTTGGCCGTTTATCCGTCGTTTGGACCCTGGGTGGAACGGTCCTGATATGACCGTTCTAATCCTTGTGCGGTCCCTGTGTGACCGTACTTCCGTGGGCGGCCCAGTGTGGACCGTTCAAGGGTACGGGTTGCGTCGGTGTGTCTCTCGTCGTACAGAGTGTACCGGGAGATGTTGTTGTCAGCTGGTCACCGTGCGTCGGTGTTGGTACAAGGAGCGTTCCTCGTACCTGCAGTTGCACCGTTGTTTTCCGAGACTTGAGAGTCTACTCCTTCTGTGACCCTCCACTAGTCGTAGCCTACTAGTACGCGTGTGCTAGTCGCACCAGGGAGTGGTGTACGGGCTGACCTTTAGAGACGGTTTGTGGACCGGTTACCGTTGGGCCCCACGTCTTGCAGCCAGAGTCCGGCTGAGGGGAAAATCGGTCAGAGGACCAGACCTAAGGCACATGGTCTGTGTGTGCACACGTGGTTGGGGACAGTGGACGCACGTCGACGGGCGTGACCCCAGCTAGTCACTTGTTTGTGGTTACTTGTGCAGTGTTCGTGCCTTGGGTAGGCGCTACCACGTCAGGCAGTTCACCTGCGGTGCGCTGTAAGTCGTCAGGGGATGCTACCGGCTGTGCTTCTAGTGGGTGGTACTCCTGTTGAGTACGGAGTGTCAGACTGTCAGTCGTGTGTTTCCGACCTTCGGGTTTTGACGGTTCGACCGTTGGGTTTCGGTCTTCTCGTACCGTGGCACGTGTGTCGGTTTGCGTGCCGTTAGGGTCTAGTTCTGTAGAGTACAGGGCTTTCCTTTCCGAGGTACCTTCCTACCGCTAGGGTAGTGGTTTCTCGTTTTACGAGGTAGGGTTCGAGTGATCCCTACTGAGTCTTGTTCCGAGACTCATTCCCTGCGTGTTTTCACCGTGTTTCAGGTGAGGCGCCACCTTCGGGGAGCGTGTCAGGAGCGCAGCGGAAGCGTGGTGCGGGTGCCCAGAGGTAGTGCCAGAGGTCAGAGCCGGGGGATGCCCCGTGTAGCTGTACTTTTCTTTCTTGTCACTGTACTAGTCGTGGACTACTGTTGCTGTTGTTGTTATTTTATTGTGGACCATGTAAAATGTTAATTCATTTCCTGCTTAATATCATAACTGTTTAATTTCTGCAATTATTTGTGATGCTTGTGTAGTTTCCACACCATCCTTTTAACCCTTCCGAGTCTTCGGGCTCGTGGGTGGCGGTGCGAGTCTCGGGTTATCGGGCCTTCCCGGTAATCGGATTCTCGGGTCGTTACAGCTGGTATCAGAGCGCGGTTGTGGAATTACATGAGAATCATAGGTAATTGTATTGGTCCACTAGTCCATGACGATGATGTGCAGGTGACGCTGGCATGGGGCACCGCGTGTTTTATTCTGACCTTCCGTTTCTGAGTTTTCTGTCTTGTGCTTAAGGAGCGAGGATGGCGCCGAGGAGGAGTTCTCGCTCTCAGCAGGGGCAGTCGGCTGGAGGTCAGGAGATCCAGCAGGGGGTCCAGAGGGACCAGGAGGAGCATAGCAGAGTTCCGGGAGCTACCGAGGCCGCGGATGCTGCGAGGGCTCCGGGGGCCGAGGGTTTTCTCCGTGGCATGTACCATCTCATGGCTCAGCAGTTCGGCGGAGAGGCCGGTGAGGGCTCGTCAGTCAGGGGTGGGCCAGGCCGAGCAGTGAGGGATTTCATGCAGTTTCATCCACCTTACTTTAGCGGCCAGGCAGACCCTGATGCGGCTCGTGATTGGCTTGATGAGATGGAGCGGGTGTTCAGTTCTGCGAAGAGTGCTGTCGAGGACAGAGTGGTGTTGGCCTACAACCAGTTGCAGGGTACGGCTCGGAGGTGGTGGTCTTCCGAGTGGAAGACGTCCTTTCAGCTTCGTCCGCTTGAGCAGATCGAGTGGGATGACTTTGTCAGTGCTTTCGAGCGTACGTACTGTCCAGATATTGTTGCTACGCAGCGGATGCGGGAGTTTCTGGAGCTGGTGCAGGGTGACATGTCCGTGTTGCAGTACAGGGCCCGATTTGTCGAGCTGGGTCGGTACGCACCTCATATCATGGAGCATGAGAGGGTGAGGACGACGCAGTTTGTGCAGGGCTTGAGGCTGGAGCTGAGGCACCATCTGATCGCGAATGGGGCCACTGATCTCGAGACGGCGTCTCGTGTTGCGATTTCCTTGGAGATGGATATGCAGAGGACTCGAGGACCGATCAGCCAGGGGCAGTCTGTGTCAGGTCGCAGCCAGCAGTCGGCTACTCAGCAGCAGGGTTTCTTTCAGTCTGCGTCGGGTGGTTCTGGAGTACCGGCATCGGCAGCTTCGGTGACAGGATCTGCGTCCTTTGGCACGAAGGTCAAAAAGTTCTTCAAGAGAGGGTTCGGCAAGAAGAAGTCCAGAGATCAGGGGCAGGCTTCATCGGGCAGTGTACAGCAGCCGATTCCTTTGCAGCGACAGGGATCGGTGGGTGGATCGCGAGGACCTTGTCCACGGTGTAGTGGGACCCACCCAGGCAGGCAGTGCACGGCGCCGATCATCTGTTTTCGGTGTGACCAGCCAGGGCATATGGCGCGCGACTGTCCTCAGAGGCCGCCGCAGCAGCAGGTTTCCCAGCAGCAGCAGCAGCAGGGACAGTATCCGCCGCTACCCAGGTCAGCTAGTGTGGGAGGCAGGCAGAGAGCTCGTGGCCAGATCACGCACTTGACCAGGGCAGAGGCAGTAGCGTCGCAGCTCGTGGAAGGTACCGTTCAGATTTTGGGTTGTGCGGCTCGGGTTTTATTTGATTCTGGCGCGTCTCATTCGTTCATTTCGGAGGATTTCGCGTCGAGCGTCGAGGAGCCGGTGACCCAGTTGTCCTGTGATTTGGCTGTGGAGTTGCCTTCGGGTGACTTTATGGTCACTCCGTATTGCTTCGACCAGGTTCCGGTGTGGATCGATGGGCGGAGTATGCCAGGCAGGTTGTATGCGTTGCAGCTTCGGGATTACGACGTGATTCTAGGCATGGATTGGCTCGAGACTCATGGAGCGGTGGTGGATTGTGGGATGAAGAGGGTCTACTTCCAACATCCGAGCAAGAGGACCTTCTATTTCCAAGGTATCCGTTCCGCCTCTTCTCGATTTCTTATCTCTGCTATTCGAGCCCGTCGATTGCTTGATTCAGGTTGTCAGGGTTTTCTCGCGTCTGTGGTTGTGTCTGACCGGATGGAGCCGAATGTCGAGGACATTGCGGTGGTGTGCGAGTTTCCCGATGTTTTTCCTGAGGAGTTGCCTGGATTACCTCCCCAGCGGGAGATCGATTTCGTGATCGAGGTTGTACCTGGTACGGGACCTTTGGCGAAGGCTCCCTACCGTATGGCCCCCGCGGAGTTGAGGGAGTTGAGGGCGCAGTTGCAGGAACTGTTGGCCAAGGGGTACATTCGTCCGAGCTTTTCCCCTTGGGGTGCGCCCGTGTTGTTCGTGAAGAAGAAGGACGGTAGTCTGCGGCTGTGCATTGACTATCGGCAGCTGAATGACGTGACCATTAAGAACAAGTATCCGTTGCCGCGGATTGATGATTTGTTCGACCAGCTGCAGTCCGCGCGAGTGTTCTCGCGGATTGATTTGCGGTCCGGTTACTATCAGCTGAGAATTCGCGAGTCCGATGTGGAGAAGACTGCGTTCAGTACGAGGTACGGGCATTATGAGTTTCTGGTGATGCCGTTTGGGCTCACCAATGCCCCAGCAGCCTTCATGGACTTGATGCAGAGGGTGTTTCATCCGTATTTGGACCAGTTCGTGGTCATTTTCGTGGATGACATCCTTGTTTATTCGCGGTCTGCTGAGGAGCATGCGTACCATTTGGGTGTGGTGCTGCAGACGTTGCGAGATCACCAGTTGTATGCGAAGCTCAGCAAGTGCGAGTTTTGGCTCAGTGAGGTGCACTTTCTGGGGCACGTGATTTCTGGTGATGGCATTTCCGTGGATCCCGCCAAGGTCGAGGCTGTGATGCAATGGCCGAGGCCGAGGTCGGTGACGGAGATCCGGAGTTTCTTGGGGCTTGCGGGTTATTATCGCCGGTTTATCCAGGATTTTTCCCGCATTGCGACCCCGATGACGAGGCTCACGCGGAAGGATGTGCCTTTCGTCTGGTCCGAGGAGTGTGAGCAGAGCTTTAGGGAACTGAAGAGATTGCTCACCTCGGCTCCGGTGTTGGTTTTGCCTTCTGGATCGGGAGGTTTTGTGGTGTGTACAGATGCTTCCGGCGTCGGATTGGGTGCTGTTCTGATGCAGCATGGTAGAGTGGTGGCTTATGCATCTCGGCAGCTAAAGCCCCATGAGGAGAACTACCCTACCCATGACCTTGAGTTGGCGGCAGTGATCTTCGCGCTGAAGATCTGGAGGCATTATCTGTACGGTGAGAAGTTCGAGGTGTTCACTGACCATCAGAGTTTGAGGTATGTGTTCTCGCAGAGAGATCTGAACCTCAGACAGAGGCGTTGGATGGAGTTCATGAAGGACTATGACTTCACCCTGTCTTATCAGCCGGGCAGGATGAATGTCGTCGCCGATGCCTTGAGTCGGAAGGTCGTGATCAGTACCTTGATGCTGAGGAAGTGGAGGCTCTGGGAACAGGTGCCCGAAGTATCTTTCAGGCTCAAGATTCCCCAGGAGCCAGGGTTGGCAGTGCTTGCGAGTCTGACTGTCACTCCTGCTATTCGTCGTCAGGTGACAGAGGCTCAGCATGCGGACCCTGAGTTGCCCCGGATTCTTGCGATGGCTGATGTGGAGCTCGGCGAGGACGGTGCTGCGAGGTTTCGTGGCAGGCTGTACGTCCCAGCGGAGGAGCAGGTTCGTCGTGCGGTGTTACGCGAGGCTCATGGGAGCAGGTACACTGTGCACCCGGGTGCGACGAAGATGTATCGGAACTTGCGGAGGCAGTTCTGGTGGCCTGGCATGAAGAGAGATGTGGCCGAGTTTGTGGCCAGGTGCCTGATCTGTCAGCAGGTGAAGGCGGAGCATCAGCGACCAGGCGGTACTCTCCAGCCCTTGGATGTTCCTGCTTGGAAGTGGGACCATGTGACCACAGATTTTGTGGTGGGGGTGCCCAGAACCCCGACTGGGCAGGACAGTATTTGGTTGCTGGTGGATCGGCTGACGAAGGTGACGCGGTTGCTACCGGTCAAAGTCAGCTGGAGCGTGCCTAAGTTGGCTCGTCTTTATGTGGAGCGGATCGTGCCGTTGCATGGGGTTCCCATTTCGATCGTGTCGGATCGGGATCCGCGCTTCACTTCTGGATTCTGGAGGAGTTTCCAGCGAGCTCTTGGCACGGAGTTGGCATTTAGCTCGGCGTATCATCCACAGTCAGATGGTCAGTCTGAGAGGACCATTCAGACTTTGGAGGACATGCTGAGATCCTGCTGCCTGGAGTGGCAGGGGAGTTGGATTCATCACCTACCGTTAGTGGAGTTTGCCTATAACAACAGCTTTCATTCGAGCATCGGCATGGCTCCTTATGAGGCATTGTATGGGCGTCCTTGTCGGACTCCACTTGATTGGTTTGAGGTGGGTGAGCGTGTTTTGACGGGACCGGAATTGGTGCAGCAATGTGTGGATGTTGTGCACCTGGTTCGTCAGAACATGTTGGCGGCCCAGAGTCGGCAGAAGAGCTATGCTGACCGTAGGCGGCAGCCCCTCGAGTTCGCCGTGGGCGATCGTGTGTTCTTGAGAGTTTCTCCGATGAAGGGGGTGATGCGGTTTGGACGGCGTGGGAAGCTGAGTCCCCGCTATATTGGTCCTTTCGCGATTGTGGAGCGCATCGGTGAGGTTGCTTACCGGTTGCAGTTACCCTCTGAGTTGGCGTCGGTGCATGACGTGTTCCACGTCTCTATGTTGCGGAAGTATATGCCCGATGACTCTCATGTGCTCGAGTTTTCCGTTTGGCCTGAGGTGACTCCAGATCTTTCTCTCCCAGAGTTTCCGATCCGCGTGGAGGATAGGCGAGAGCAGCGCCTGCGGAACAAGGTTATTCCCTTGGTAAAGGTCGTGTGGCAGCGACACTCTGGTGGTGAGGCTTCGTGGGAACGTGAGGACGAGATGCGTCAGCAGTTCCCGTACCTGTTTGAGTGAGTCTTCCTCTTCTTTCCCCTTGGGTTGTTCTCAATTTCGAGGACGAAATTCCTTAAGGGGGGAGGGCTGTAATATCCCGGACCTTTCGGATCCTTCTTCATGGGTCCCGGATCTAGTTTTCGGAGTGTCCGGCTCCGTTGTGTCCGAAATTTCGTTTCGGACATCTTTCGTGTTCGGATCGGCGCGATCCGGAGTCGTTTCGGAGGCCCGGAGGCGTTCCGTGGCTTTTTCCGCGCGTGTTTTCCGATTTCCGGTGTGTGTTTCGGCTTTTTCTTCGGACGCTCGCTGCGGGCGAACCGGGCAGTTCCCCGAGGCACGAGTGGTACCGTTGCGATCGGTGCGTTCCGAGGATTCCGGAAATGTATTTTTCTAATTTTCGGTATTTTTCCGAAAATCGGATTTTCTTTATATTCCCATTTTCTTTTCTTTTCTTTTTTCTTCTTTTCTCTTTTCTTCTTCCTCCTTCCTCCTCCACCGTGTCTCCCTCCCTCTCCCTCTCTTCCTCCCGGTTGGCCACGGCGAGCTCCCCTCCGGCTGCAGACGGCGGCGGGGCGACGGCGCGGTGACGTGGGCGGCGGCGAGGCGATCGTGCGGGCATACGGCGAGCGTGGGAGGCGTGGAGAGGCGAGATTCTAGCGGCGTTCTTCGCGACTTCGAGCTCGGATCGGAGCGTTTCGTCGCGGACCGGAGGTAGGGTGACGTTCCTTAGCCTCATGTCTTCCTTCCCCGTGAGTTTCAGCTCGAGACGAGGTCGAGAGGGGTTTATTTTGAGCCGGGAAGGGTCGATCATGCCGCGGGGTGAGTTCGTCCGATCCATCGTTTTGAGCCCCGATTTCACGGTTTAAGGGCGTAGGAGCATGCTAGGGGGCTTGGGGGTTCTTCTCTCGCCATTTCCCCCTCCGTGGGGTTTGTTTTGAGGCCGATTGGGCGATTCCGGTGAGGTTCGCCATTTTCTCGCCGGTGAGCGATGTGCGGTCGAACCAGTGGCCGCACAACCCCTATGCGGTTCCGTTCGGACCGTTCATCGGCTCGGCGCGCTTTGGGTGAGGCTTGGCGCGCAGTGGGCTTGGGCGGTCTATCGTGGGACCGCATATCCTAATGTGCGGCCCCACAGCTACCGCCCAACCCCAAGGGTTTTGACCGTTGGTTGTGACCGTTGTGCAGTGCTCTGGGATGTGCGGCCAGGAGCTGACCGCATAACCCCTTGCACGGCCAGGTGCTGGCCGTACATCCCCTAGCGCTATGGTTGGATGTGCGGTCTGGCCCTGACCGCACAACACCTGAACGGCTAAGCCGTAGCCGCCCTTCCCAAAGTGCGGCTAAGGACTAACCGTCCAGGCTTTTTACCGTTGGGAGACGAGCGGCCAGGAGGTGACCGTTCCTCACCCACGTGCGGTCAAGAGTTGGCCGCACATCTGTTTGAACGGTCCTGTGTTGGCCGTTTATCCGTCGTTTGGACCCTGGGTGGAACGGTCCTGATATGACCGTTCTAATCCTTGTGCGGTCCCTGTGTGACCGTACTTCCGTGGGCGGCCCAGTGTGGACCGTTCAAGGGTACGGGTTGCGTCGGTGTGTCTCTCGTCGTACAGAGTGTACCGGGAGATGTTGTTGTCAGCTGGTCACCGTGCGTCGGTGTTGGTACAAGGAGCGTTCCTCGTACCTGCAGTTGCACCGTTGTTTTCCGAGACTTGAGAGTCTACTCCTTCTGTGACCCTCCACTAGTCGTAGCCTACTAGTACGCGTGTGCTAGTCGCACCAGGGAGTGGTGTACGGGCTGACCTTTAGAGACGGTTTGTGGACCGGTTACCGTTGGGCCCCACGTCTTGCAGCCAGAGTCCGGCTGAGGGGAAAATCGGTCAGAGGACCAGACCTAAGGCACATGGTCTGTGTGTGCACACGTGGTTGGGGACAGTGGACGCACGTCGACGGGCGTGACCCCAGCTAGTCACTTGTTTGTGGTTACTTGTGCAGTGTTCGTGCCTTGGGTAGGCGCTACCACGTCAGGCAGTTCACCTGCGGTGCGCTGTAAGTCGTCAGGGGATGCTACCGGCTGTGCTTCTAGTGGGTGGTACTCCTGTTGAGTACGGAGTGTCAGACTGTCAGTCGTGTGTTTCCGACCTTCGGGTTTTGACGGTTCGACCGTTGGGTTTCGGTCTTCTCGTACCGTGGCACGTGTGTCGGTTTGCGTGCCGTTAGGGTCTAGTTCTGTAGAGTACAGGGCTTTCCTTTCCGAGGTACCTTCCTACCGCTAGGGTAGTGGTTTCTCGTTTTACGAGGTAGGGTTCGAGTGATCCCTACTGAGTCTTGTTCCGAGACTCATTCCCTGCGTGTTTTCACCGTGTTTCAGGTGAGGCGCCACCTTCGGGGAGCGTGTCAGGAGCGCAGCGGAAGCGTGGTGCGGGTGCCCAGAGGTAGTGCCAGAGGTCAGAGCCGGGGGATGCCCCGTGTAGCTGTACTTTTCTTTCTTGTCACTGTACTAGTCGTGGACTACTGTTGCTGTTGTTGTTATTTTATTGTGGACCATGTAAAATGTTAATTCATTTCCTGCTTAATATCATAACTGTTTAATTTCTGCAATTATTTGTGATGCTTGTGTAGTTTCCACACCATCCTTTTAACCCTTCCGAGTCTTCGGGCTCGTGGGTGGCGGTGCGAGTCTCGGGTTATCGGGCCTTCCCGGTAATCGGATTCTCGGGTCGTTACACTCGGGTTGATGGGCAGCAAGCCAAAAGGCTCTCGGGCCGAAGACGGGCTGCTGGTCCGGCTCGGTTCTGCGGGGCCCGCGAGATAGCAGGCGGGTCTGGCTGCTTGGACGGCGGTGCCTGGGCGTCTCCTTGCTGCGGCGGTCGTTTGGGACACTTCTGAGGGGTTGCTGGTCGATCTCCCGGAGCGACGGTCGCCGAATGTGAGCCGGCGTATTTTACCGGAATCAACTGGCGGACTGCTCTGCTGGCCTATTCTCGAGACAGAATTGCGCGCCTCCACGAAAACAATTGTTGCGCCCAGATCTGGAAGCAGATCGAGGCGAGTTCGACGCCGTTGGATAGAGGACTCAAAGGGCTACAACATATATTTATTTCAGAACCATCCAATAAACGGATTTGAAATAAAAATGACTGTAACGCTGTATTTGATGCTGGCTTAGAATTCGGAGCACTCAGGGTAGAAAAGGACATGTCTGAAAATGAGCTTTTACCAAAATAAAAATGATAGATCTAGAATCTGGGAAAATTATGAGTGAAAGGGGGGGATGTGAGGATCACCTATGAATTTTGTGGGATTTTTTGAAGATGACTAAGGGGGCGGAAAAAATATAACAGCAAACTAATATCTCGTAGATCTGCAAGCTGGTAGATTGCTGGGGGGAACTAAATTATTGGGTGAAATAGTAAACGAAGGCGGATTGACACAAAATTTAAACTGGAGATGGGGGATGACAGGGAGAAAAAACGCTCAATATTTTAGGTCGAACAGATCTACGTATTAGAAGATAAAATTCCGGCCTCGGCTTGCTATTCAGTAGAGAACAGACCGGAGACGGGTTGGCGATGGTGGTACGGCGGCGGCTCGATGGCAGCGGCGGCGGTGGTGCTGAGCTTCTCACTCAAAAGAGGATCAGATATGGAGGCTTCTCACCTTAGAAGATCAGCTTTCTCAGCTGCAAGGGGGTAGAGAGAGAGGGGGTGCGCCCTTGGGCTTCTTGAGCAAAAATGCTGGATTTTCTTCATTAATTGTATGAAATATGAAAATACAAGGCTTATATAGAAATGGATAAAAGACCTAAACTAACCTCAGATCTAGGGTTAGGGAGGGGCACTTAGGGGATAGGAGAATTATTCTCCTATGTGGTCAAATGACCATAAATAAAAAATTACAACATGAAAAAAAAACCTATAAAGGGGGGCGCCCCTTTGAAAAAGGGGAGAGAAGTTTGAATTTCTTCCTTCCTCTCCTTGGTCCAAGTCCAAGGTGGACCATGGACCAGCCCTACATGGGCCCTAGAGCCTAGGTGGACCAATGGGAAAGGAGGTGGGGGTCCCGCCAGACCTACGCGGCCTTTTTGTAAAGAAACCCACTAAAACCTAAGGACTCACACTTTGGCTTATAGTTGCCATTCAATTATAAACCCATTTAACACAAGGATATAAATGCAAATAAAAAAAGTTAGTGCTTCGATGTCCCATCAATTCTCCCTGGGTATGAAGAACTCGACCCCGTCGAGTGAGGGGTGCAGTTGTTCACTTGGCTCCTACGGAGCCGTCACTGAACCAGAAAGCGCAGAATACGCTCCACTCCAAGTAATCGTCACATGCTTATCCCGTATAAGTTCCATATGCTCACGCTGCTATGGGAATGAGGCTAGTGGTGGACACTCTGGGGTGGGGTCACTCTTAAAGGGAGGAGACGGCTCAAAGAGTCACTAGGAATCACCGCTGGGTCCCTATATGTGACTAGATCCGAGACATTGAGGTAGAGCCGATCCCAAATTTCGACAAGTCTACAACGTACGCAGTAGACCCGACTTGCCTCACACTCGAAAGGGACTGACATCGCGAGCTGACATGAGACCGACTCGACTCGACGCATGCAGACTCCTAACAAACTGTACAAAAGAAAACACACTTCTATGTCCTAGACAAACCTAATGCTAAGCAGACCCATGCATATGCAATGGTGGACCGGGACACCTGAATGTGTGACTAGCATACACTCGATGCAATCGGTGGTTGGCGAAATGGGGGACTCCTAGACATCTGAATATGTCCCTAGCATGCAACTACCTATTGGATTTGGGAGACTTGGGAGGGCCAGGAGAGCCAAAGTTACCTTCTTCCTCACCCCTATACGTATGTATCTCTTGCCAATGAACGGGCTCAAAGAGCATAGGTGGACCGGCCCATGGGGAAGGGGTGTGATGGGGGACTTCCCTGGCAAAGTGAAATGGATAAGGTGGGTCATAAGGTTCACTAGGGAAGGGATCGAAGGGATCAAAGAAAGTATGACCCCCCGAACTGGGTTCCTACATGCCATGGTCACATGTCTGAAGTTCTTGAAGGTGTAGATGGTCACCTAGCGGGACGGTGATCTCATGGAGTAGATATGGGTCCTCCCTCGGGACGGCAATACCGTAAGAGGTGACAAAGTCAAGCTCATCGGGAACGGGGAAGAACAACAGGACCTCGATGGTGATATGACCCAAGGTGTACACCGAGGTAATGGACCCCAAAGCCGGGAGCATGCAGCTATAACTATAGGGTTGGTCAGACCCTAAGGCCAACATACATGTCAACTCCTATTGACAATCTAAACTCCTTAGTAGATCCTTCACACTTTCTACAAAGCAAAAGGACTGGAAAGTGGTGTGATAGGAGTTAATGAGTACTATTGGGAGTGCTGGGTCCATGGATGGATAGCAAGGCGGTCTAGGGACCAAGCCTATCTTGAGCCAACTAAGTAGTCGCTCGGCAATGAATAATGTTCCAGTTAGAAACACGGGTGGCTCCAAATGCGGTGGCTCCGAATAAAGATCGAAAGGTAATGTAGGTGGCAAAATAGCTCTAAGGGAAGGGTTCCCCGGCTGGGGTGGGTGAGGCCGTGGGGCAGGAGCGTCCTGCCTCATGGGCTCATGTGGCCGGCCGACTGGCTCGGCGCCCTGTTGACAGGTAGATGCTCGCCGTAGGGCAGCATCAAACCTTGACTCGAAAGGCTCAACCTCTAGAGCGACCATATAAGAATGCTCCAGAGTGGTCACATCGCGGCAAAGCAATTCAAACTGGTAGTGAAGCCACAAACCACTCCGGAACTGAAATGCAGTCATCGTGCTCTTCTCTCCAACTCCACTTCCCAACCGGTACTCATCGAAGTCCCTAATGTACTCAGACACTGACTTGCTGCCAGGGACGGGTCTGATCGGGACATTCTCTTACATTAGAAGAGAATTGGGCGTAGGGATTAATAGAAATACCATATAGTGATCTAGAAGGGGGGGGGTGAATAGATCACCCCAATTTTTAAAAATGAATCAAGAACACGGTAGATGACCCCAGAGTAGCGAGGCAAAGTGCTTAACACACGTCAGAAGATGAATTTAAGCAGCGAATTGAAAGACCTTGAAGACAATCAATGATGCACAGACAAATGATCGAATAGAAGATAGGTCTAGCAAATCAATGTAAACAGCAATCTCAACCAATCGAAGATCAGAAACAGCACATAGAACAAGGCACAATCACACTGTGAGATAAGGAGATTTTTAGGTGGTTCGATTGCAAACCGTAATCTACGTCCACCCCTTATTCACACCGAACGAGGATTTCACTCTCAAATGCAAGAGAAGAAGCAGACTCAGTCTGCGACACAATGCTGCCACACAGCTTGCCCTGAGGAAGACAAATCCCTCCACACACTTGCGACCTGGGCTTGCAAACCACAAGTCTAGAAATCGAGAACCCTTTCTCCCTTCCTCAGAACCAGAGGGAACCCACGAGTAACCCCAAGTCACTCGCAACCGAAGACGGTGTCTCCCTTCCTCCAAGAACACTTAGAGGGAACCAAAAACCAAGTTCGGAAACTGGAAAGAAAGGAAAAAAAGAAATCAGAAATACAAAGGAAAATGTAGCTTCAATAAACAATTTCAGATGTAACGGTTGACTACTCTCTGATCTATCTTTCTAAAGGATGATCCTCATGAAGTTTCTTGATCTGGGGAAGGCTCTCATGTTCTTTTTCTTCGGGGGAAGCTCGCTCTCTCTGAGTATGCAAAGGGAATAATCTTCGGCAGCTTCAGCGCCTTTCTTCGTGAGGCAAGGTACCCTATATATAGGGAACAGGGGCACCGTATGGATGTAGCAGATAAACCTACTGAAATCCCATTGGTCCACGTAGCCTGGACTAGAATGTTCCTCTCATAAAATGCCTAGGATCACGTGCCCATCATTCGCTCCCTAGGTCCATGTGCCAGCATCTCGCCATTCTTGGAACACGTGCCTATTCTTAGTTCCACCTCACGTGCTACCTTGAACATGTTAGATGGAAGAAATAAGTTTCATTAAAAACCTTGTGAACAGTAACATGCTCAGACTTTGCCTGTGTGTTAGCAAGAGTAGCATCGACCCTTTATGCAACTAACATCGACCTAGGTATGCACAGGATGCAACCAGCATCGACCTTGTATAACACTAGCACCGACCCTTTATGCTGCTAGCACCGACCTTAGCATGCTGGATGGCCTATATGCACCGACCTTAGAGCATGAATGAACAAGGCATGCACCGACTTCAAATGTGCACAAATCAAAATGTGCACTGATTCTGTCTGCAGAAGGTGCAACTAGCACCGACTTTGTCTGTAGTATGAGGGATGCTAGCATCGACCTTGGTAGAACTAGCACCGACCTCATTAGGTGAACAAGGCAACTAGCACCGACCTTGCTTCATGAGAAACGCAACTAGCACTGACCTGACTTCAGTCTAAGCAAGACATGCACTGACTCTATACCATGTATGCACAGACTTTACTCCTACGTCAGACAAAAACATGCACCGACTAATATATGCATAGGATAAAGGTGCACATGCCTTTACATGTACAATGCTAGACCCCGCACCGACCTTATCATGCATAAGCAGTGACATGCACTGACTTGTTAGATAAACTGAATGTGCACTTAACCTGTTCGATGAAATGTCAATGCAACACACACATGTGCACAGACCATCCAATGCATGAAAGCAAATGTGCATCGACTGCCTAAAGCAAGAAGACAGTTGTGCATGGACTTTGTAATCAAATGTGCAAGTGTGCAGACTATGCATATAAAAATGTGTGCATACCTCGTATGAAGCATATGAAAGAGTGTACAGACTTTGTGAAGCATACATTAAAATGTGCACTGACTTTATGAACCATATATGGAAATGTGCACTGACCTGTAAGACTTCAGACATTTTCGGACAGATGGCTGACTTACACTTTTAGGCGGCTGACCAGTTGACAATTATGAATAATGGCGTTGACCTTGACTTGTGTTGACTTTTTTAGCGTTCTTTAAAGCTTGTTCTGATATATTTCATACCTCTATTATGTAAATGAGATTATTAGTTCATTCAGTAGGGTTTTATCATCAATGTTAAATATAATAACATAATAGTTGACATCATCAAAATCACAGAGACACAACAATCTCCCCCTTTTTGATGATGTCAATATTATGAGACATTGCTGTAAATTCAACATGATGATTAAGCCAGTATGAACATAGAGATCAAGCAAGTATGAACAATCAATGCAGCCATCATGCTTCCAAAAAGGCTAACCAATCAATGACTCACTCACCAAAAAAAAATTCTCCCCCTGACATCATGATCAGCTAAAACTCATGCCAAAATAACAGATACTCCCCCTTTCACAGACACTCCCCCTTTCACTGACAGTCTACTGTTCCTCATAAATGCCAAAAATAACTGTATAGCGCAATGACATTTTTCTCCCCCTTTGACATCATCAAAAGGAGTGGAGAGAGAAAAGGTGCAGAGGATTAAGTAAGTAAACGCACAATTTAGAAGATTTCAAGACCATCTCTTAGAGGAGTAAGTAGGAGAACTAAATTAAGCTTATGTTCTTCAAGGCTAATAATCAGGAAAGACACAGAGTTAGAATGAAGAATGCCAACGTATAGAACTTATAAGGATGATCAAGGTGTAGCAGTTATGTCAAGAGAGATCATTCCAAAAGACTGTACTAATCAAAAATCTAGAGAGACAACTACTGAAAGATCTACCAGTTGTATTGAGGACAAACAGTCTACAGGAGATTTCAGAAATAGTGGGGTTGCAGATTTTTCTATTTGGCACAGTGAACATGGCATTGAGTAATTTTGGTAAATCACACATTATAACATGAGGAGATACCTTGATTAGAGACCAGAATCCCCATTTACTCAGTGTGATAACCGTATTACTTCTCTTTTAGAGAACAGAGTTAGCATTTGAAGTGTCTTTGTACGTGAGGAGACACCTTGATCAGAGGCCAGAATCCCTAGTTACTCAACACTTTAATGCCATTGCTTTGCCATGAAAAATAGTTTTCTTCAAACTTTTTAAATAGAGATAATCTAGTACTTCATGACATAGACTGTGTGTCATTTCTTTGATGATCCCTCTAGTTTCTCGGTAACTAGATCATTGCTATGAGATTTGATAAACCCCAAAATTATTTTTTAATTTGTTATGAGATGTTTGAAGTCAATACAACATGTACTAATTTTCAAGAAAAATTACTTCCAGAAGTCTGAGTTTCAAGTATTTAGAATATTTCATACATGACATAACAAGTTTAACTTTGATCCATGCTTACTACTTCTGTAAGAAGACATTCTTCAGATGCTTTGTCCAAGTCTTTACGGGATTATTAAATTGAAATGACTTAGCCATGTTTCAGTTATTCAAACTTAAAGATTTAAGAGAGTCCTAAATTTCTATTTACTGTGAATAGACTGTATAAGATGTTCAGAGGGCTTTATGCAGCATCAAGATCTCTCAAAATCCTTGAATCAGTCTCCTACGAACTGGCAGACTAAAGAACCTCCCCCTCACAAAAAGACTCAGGTATGCAGACACCTCGAATGCAAAATGTATTGTAATGCAGAAAAGAGAATTTATGGATATTAAGCCTGATCTATATGAAAATGAGCCTGTGGTACCAGGTGGAGAACGTAGGTCATAAGACCTCCTCACACATGATGTGAGTTTCCAGTCAGAAGAAATCTGACCTGATAGGGTGCAAGGCCCGGATACAGAGGGGGGGTGAATGTATCCCTCTTCAAATATTGCCTAATTAAATCTCTAATGCTCAGATATGCGGAATTAAAAACTGTTGCAGAAATATACTGAGAATACTTAGAAGGATCAAAGCAAGACAACAATTCAATTAGCCCTCACACGATCCTAAGCAAGCATCTAATGAGCGCAGCAATGAAAAGAACACATAAGGAAAATTAGACCACAAGTGAACACCAGGATTTTTTAGATGGTTCGGTCCACAGACCTACGTCCACCCCTCACTCCAAACCGGAGTGAGGCTTCCACTAGCAAGGCTAGAACAGCAGACTCAGTCTGCAACAATTGCTGCCTAACAGCTTGACAAACCGAGGGAAACAAATCCCTCAACCCAAGCTCTGCAACCCACAGAAGCTTGACACCTGGACTTGCTACCCACAAGACCAGAACTGGAGACGAATCTCCCTTCCTCCAAACCGGAGGGGAACTGCTAGTGACAGCCCGTCACTGGCAAACCAGAGATCACATATCTCTCTTCCTCTGCGAACCCAGAGGGAACCCACAAGTGACTCCCAGCCACTTGCAACCCAGAGGTCTCGAACCTCTCTTCCTCCACACCAGAGAGAAACATTGATGACACACAGTCACCAACAAACCAGAGAAACAACTCTCCCTTCTCCTGAGACCACAGGAGGAACCCCGATCCCAAAACAAGGGAATCGGAAGAACAATGATCAGATAAAAAGAAAAATAATAAATGATAAAAATGCAGCGACTGAAAGCTGGAAAATGAAATGCACAAGGTAGCTCTCGCAGGAGCAAACTGGATTGGATCTGATCCAAAGTCCAGTGAAGACAATGAAGCTTCTCTTCTTCTTCACGAGCTCTCTATCTCTCTCTTTTTCTTTTTCTTCTTCTGCTCTCTCACTCTGGCTCTCAGCTTCTCTCTTCTTCTTCTTTTCTTTCTTCTGCTACTCTCTCGATCTCTCTTCTTCTCTCTGCCTTTCTCTTCTTCTTCTTTTCTTTCTTCTGCTACTCTCTGCCTCTCTGCTGCTCGATCACTCTGCACGATCAGTCTTCTTCTGATGGAAGAAGCTCCATATTTATACCAGCAATAGCTAGGGCGTGTGCAGGGCTGGTGCCCTCTTTGTCCTCGGATCACGTGTCAGGTGTCAACCTCGGATCACGTGCCTAGACATCTTTCTTCTCGAAGGATGTACCTGTCAAGTAGTCATAAGAAGATATTAGGGGGATGTACAGACTTGGTTCAGGCTTTTAACAAAGTGTGTATAGGCATGAAGGAGCATTGAGTGTATAGACTTGAAGTGAATGCAATGCAGACACAAGAGTGTATAGACTTGAAGTGAATGCGATGCAGACACAAGAGTGTATAGACTTGAAGTGAATGGAAAGGATTGTACAGACTTCGTCTTGAAGGAGATGCACAATAGAATGAAAGTATGCACATTGAATGCATGAGATACTTAGACAAGCTGTCAACGAATGTACAGACTTGTCTTAGTGTTTATGCATGAGTCTGTCAATGAATGAACAGACTTTCAATGCTGCATGCACAAGGCGCTAAGAGAGATGCTGTATAGACTTGATAATGCATGGACTATGCACATAGACGCAGCAAGACTCTGTGAGCGCCAAGTCGATGTACAGACTTTGCGAGCGCCAGGACCATGTACAGACTTAGTGCAAACGGGATGTGCAGACTTTGTAGCATGCAATGAAGCATTGTACAGACTTAGAGTGAAGCACAAACATATGCAATGTATAGACTTAAATGTGCTACAAAGGCTGTACAGACTTGATGAAATGCATGCAGCGATGACAATGAATGGACTTGTGTGTGCAGGCTGTACAGACTTGATAGCATGCATGCTGCAAAGAAATGGCTGTACAGACTTGACCGATCTGGCTGTACAGACTTGATGTGTGTGTGCTAGATAATGTATAGACTTTGGAAAGCTTGAAGCACAGACAGGCTGCAATGTATAGACTTGAGTGAGACGCTGAGTGAGACGATGGATGTACAGACTTGCTGTGTGTAATGCATGTGATGTATAGACTTTGAAGAGGATGCATGCACAAGCCAACCGATGTATAGACTTTGCCAGACGATGCATGCACAAGCCAACCGATGTACATACTTTGCCAGACGATGCATGCACAAGCTAACCGATGTACAGACTTGATGACCAATGCAATAAGACTATGTCCAGACTTGGCCAATGTACAGACTTGAAGAAATGCATGCTACAGTGCAATGTATAGACTTAGTGCAATGCAAAGGCTGTATAGACTTAGCGTGCCTAAAGCAGGGCAATGTATAGACTTGCCACCAATGTACGGACTTGGCCGATGCAAACAATGCAGAACTCTATACAGACTTTAAGTGATGCATGCTATGCAGAACCCTGTACAGACTTGTGTGTTCGTATAAATGGTAAAATGATGCATGGACTTGGGCAACTACACGAATGTTCGTGTAAATGGTAAAATGATGCATGGACTTAGGCAACTGCACGAGGTAGGAAAGCACAGAAGCAGCCTGGACCAATGCATTCAACATGGACTTAGAACAAGGATGAACCAGTGAAGCACAACACAAAGCAACCGAGTGCTCTGACGTGTAGAATGCAGTTGTGCACGGACTATATGCTCCAGACAATCGTGCACCAACTATATGCAATGCTATATAAACTGTATGTCTGCACTAATGCAAGATAACACATTCATATGCCCACTGCAGAACAATCATTCAGACACAGATTCATGATATGCAATGGATTCATGATATGCAAAGCTGACTCATAGTGTTTGCTATCATCAAAATCACAAGGGCACAACAATCTCCCCCTTTTTGATGATAGCAACACTATGAGTCACACTGACTCATGTCAAACTATTCTCCCCCTTTGACTTCATCAAAAAGAAAATAGTTTGACATGAGAAATACAAACATGCATGCAATGATTGAATAAATTAAATACTCCCCCTTTGACTTAGTCATTTAGACATGAAAGACACAGAGGCAGTTAAACAATGAAGCACTAAACAAGTCTATGTTGCAGATGTATGCTCTCCTATACCAGCCAGATAAGATCATGCACAAATCAAGTCTATGATGCAGATGTTAATCTCCCCCTTAAAGCCAGAAAAGAGTTGAGGTGTGTCAAGAGGTGATAAGCAACTATCAGCAAGAAACACATGGGCACTCAAGGATTACCACAATCTGTAAGCACAAAGAATAAATGAGGAAGAAAGATTTTCATTAGCACACCAAATTCATAAATCTTTGTAAACGAATTTTAGATTCTTCAATTATAATAGATTATGAATGAGTTTAAACTTACCATCATGATTTAAGAGTGATGTATTCAAAGTTTATCAAGAAAATTTAATACTCATATCTGAAACACCTTTTAATAAAAATGAACCAACAACACATCTGATTTTCATGTTTAACCTCCCTCCATCTTACTCATTTAAATTCAATGACTCCTATGGAAGATACACAAGATAATATTGAGATTAAACAGAGATAAATGAGTTTGAACTTGTCTTTAGCTTTTTAGAATTTTCTATTGATCAGCACTTATTTTTCCTGAGCAAGTTTGGTTCAGTCAGCACCTTTTTACGTGGGGCACAACATGACCTTCTCCCAGCTTATCATTTAATATACCAACATGTTATGCATGCCAATCTATTTCACTAAAATATGACAAATACTAAATGAAGATCCATGCAAATGAGGACTGTATGCAGCTCAATGTGGACATAGAACATGGATACATTTTATTCAAAAATCATAAAGATCTAAAGATGCCCAATTCTCTTCTTAAAGTGGTGAATTTTTCATTGTCCAGTGGCTTAGTGAAAATGTTAGCTATCTGATGATCAGTGCCTGCATTTATCAATTCAAAAGATCCTTTAGAAACCTCATCTCTGATGAAATGATGTCTGATTTCTATGCGTTTGGTTCATGAATGCAAGACAGGATTCTTTGCAAGATTAATGGCACTAGTATTATCACAATATATGGGGGTGCAGCCTAGGTCTACTTGGTAGTCCTGAAGCTGATGTTTGATCCAGATTACCTATGTACCACAGCCCCCTACAGCTATGTATTCAGCTTCTGCAGTGGAGAGGGCCACAAAGTGCTGCTTCTTGGAAGCCCAAGAAACTAGACACCCACCCAAGAATTGAAAGTGCCCACTTGTACTTTTCCTATCTAGTTTGCAGCCAACATAGTCAGCATCAGTGTATGATATGAGATCTAAGGTGTGAGATGCAAGGTACCATAGTCCTAAATTATGAGTACCAAAAATGTATCTAAAGATTCTTTTTACAGCAGCTAAATGCAGTTCAGTAGGCCTAGATTGGTATCTAGCACACATGCCTACACTGAATTGAATATCAGGTCTCGAGGCAGTTAAATAGAGTAGGGATACGATCATACCTCGGTATATCTTTGCATCAATTTCTTTACATATTTCATCTGCATCTATGGCTGAATTGGTACTCATTGGTGTTGAGATGTGCTTCAGATTATCCATGCCAAACCTTTATAGGATTTCCAAGGTATACTTGGTCTGGTTGATAAAACATCCATTTTCCAACTGCTGAACCTGCAGACCAAGGAAATATTTCAATTAACCTACCAAACTCATTTCAAATTCATTGGACATCAATTCTGTAATTCATTACATAGTTCAGTGCATGTGGAACCAAAAATAATGTCATCTATATATACCTGAACTATGATGAGATTTTTATTCAAAACCTTCGTAAATAAAGTCTGATCCACCTTACCTCGTTTGTAGCCCTTGCTGAGCAGGAAATCTGTCAGCCTTTCATACCAGCCCGAGGGGCCTGTTTTAGTCAGTATAGGGCTTTGTTCAACTTGAAAACATGGTTAGGATGTGTAGATAATTGAAATCCAGGGGGGTGCTCTACAAAGACCTCCTCCTTGATGAATCTATTCAAGAAGGCACTCTTAACATCCATTTGTTGAAGTTTGATGTTTCTGGAGCAAGCAAAAGCTAGCATGATTCTTATAGCTTCTAATCTAGCAACAGGAGCATATGACTCTTCAAAGTCAACTCCAAACTCCTGGCAGTAGCCTTTAGCTACTAATCTAACTTTATTCCTAGAAATTATTCCTTCTTCATTCATTTTATTCTTAAAGACCCATTTTGTTCCAATGATAGTTGCATTTTCAAGTTTAGGAACTAGTTTCCAAACATTGTTTCTTTCAAACTGTCCTAGTTCCTCATTCATTGCATTAACCCATGATTCATCATTTAAGGCTTCCTCTACAGACTTGGGTTCAATTTGAGATAACAATGCAACTAGGTTTTGATTATTTACATCTCTATAGAAGGATCTGGTCCTAGTGGGATCATTTAAGTTTCCTATGATGTTTTGAACAGGGTGGTCTTTCAGAAATATGACATTAATTGAAGACTCACCTGCTTCAGCTGACCTTTCTTGGTTGGCATTATTTGGTGCTGCACTTGGCTTAATCTCCTCTTCTTGATTGGCTTCTAAGAATTCTCCATCTTGTTTGATATCCCTGTCATCATCATCCAAGTTAGTAACATTGTTGGTTTCATCAAAAACAACATGTGGAGATTCTTCTACGGTTTGATCAGAAACATTGAAAACCCTATATGCTCTGGATACTTCAGAATAACCTAAGAAAATTCTCAGGCTACTCTTTGCTTCAAACTTATCTAGATTTTTCTTGTCATTATTATGTATGAAGCATTTAGCACCAAAGATTCTGAAATGAGCCAAGTTTGGTTTCTTACCTTTCAATAGTTCATAAGGGGTTTTCTTGTGAACCGGTCTTACCATGGCCCTGTTGATTGTATAAGTTGCTGTGTTGGCCGCTTCTGCCTAGAACTTTCTTGGTAATTGACTTTCGATCAGCATGGTCCGGGCCATCTCCATATTCGTTCGGTTCCTCCTTTCCACAATTCCATTTTGCTCAGGAGTCCTGGAGGAAGAGAATTTGTGTGTTAGTCCTTCATTTCCACAAAAGTCAAAAAACAAGGAGTTTTCAAATTCACCTCCATGGTCAGACTGTATAGAACAAATTTTATATTTTCCTTCTTGTTTGACCTTATTGAAAAACAATTTGAACTTTTGAAATGCATCATTTTTATTGGCTAAGAAGAATATCCAGGAAAATCTAGAGTGATCATCAACAATAACGAACCCAAACCTTTTGCCATTCAAACTAAGAGTTCTAGTGGGACCAAAAAGATCCATATGCAATAATTCCATTGGCCTAGAGGATAGAGGCTCAGATCTTAGCTTAAATGACATCCGAGTTTGTTTGCCCAGAACACATGCATCACAAATTTTTAAATCTGAATTGAATTTTATTTTTGGCAAACCTTTGACTAGGTCTAGTTTCACCAATTTATTTAACGTACTGTAACTTGCATGACCTAATCGCCTATGCCAGTTAAAAGCATTATTGTCTAAATAAGCATAAAGATAAAGATTTGATTCAGAATTCTTATTAAGGTCTACAATGTAGACATTATTCACTCTATGTCCTATGAACATGATATTATCAGAATTAGCTTCAAAAATCTTGCATGCTTGATTATCAAAAACTACTCTGTGACCTTTGTCACAAAGCTGACTGATGCTAAGCAAATTATGTTGGAGTCCTTCTACAAGCAAAACTTTCTCAATAACATTGGAAGTGAACTTACTAATTATCCCTATTCCTATGATCTTACCTTTATTCTTACCTCCAAATCTGACCATACCTCCCATCTTCATTTCCAGCTCACTGAATTTTGTCTGGTCACCTGTCATATGCCTAGAATAGCCACTATCCAGGTACCATCTGTAATGCTCGGCTGCCAGACCTATATGCAATCAATTCAGACAAAAAGAAAACTTTGGAACCCAAGAAAGTTTGGGTCCAAACAAGTTACTTATTCCTTCAAAAACTGTCTTAGGAATCCAGATCTGTCTGGTTCCTTTATTGTGAACTGAATTTTTGTTATCATCATGAAAAGTTTTATTTGTTCTGGTCATTGGATTTTGATGACTTCTGTAGTGTGAGTTGTTCCAGTTGTAAGTTTTTCTCTGTAGATTTTTCCAGAACTTTTTCTGATGGGGGTACCTCTGTGAAAACTTAGGGTAAGCCCAATTTTGTGTGTAATTATTCCATTTCCATTTCTGAATGGTTGGTCTGTGTTGATTCCACTGTGCCGAAGCATTTTAATTGTTGCCTTGACGCATTTTACTGAAATGGGCAAGGTTTGCTCTATAGCTGCCAGGATTTCTTGAAGGAGTAGTCTTGCTACTCTGATTCATTGTAGGCTTAGCATGAAGGTTTTTGTTGATGGTTTTTGGTGGAGTGAAATTTGTTCCAACGGATTTTTTGGATTTGATGTTTGAGCTGGATGGGGTGTCCAGCTTCTCCTTTCCCTGTTCAGGACAAAAGGTTGTGGTTTTAAACTCAAGAGGCCTTTTATCTGTGGGATTGTATCCCAATCCTTCCTTGTTGAAATTCACTCTAACACCTAGCAAAGTGTCAAGGTTGGATTTGCCTTGCACAAATTTCTCCAAGGTGTTTTATTTATCTTTAATATCTTTATGAAGCTTTTCACTGTGTTTTTGTATCTCAGAGTTGGCGATTTTTATGGCTTCATATTTTTCAGAGACAAGAGCATTTTCCTTCTGGATTTCTTGAAGTTTTACTTTAAATTCATCCAGATTCCTATTGGCCTTTTCACATTCAGCTTGGAGATTGTTATTTTCAGATCTTAGTGTCCCTTGCTCTTCACATTATTTTTTCAGTTCATCATTTTCTTTTCTCAAATAGTTTTGTTCCTCAAAGATGCTATTCAATTTTTTCTTGAGAGTTTTGTACTCTCTGGTTTGACAATAAAATTTATCTAACAATTCTCCGTAAGCATCCTCCCAGTCATCTAAAGTGTATGTTTCAAAAGGATTACTCACATCTGTATCTGTGTCGGCCATCAAACACAGTCTTTCTTCTTCGTCTTCGGAGGAGTTCTCTTCAACATCTTCCTCCTTATCGCTCCACGTGTAGATCATAGCTTTGGGCTTTTTCTTTTGCACCTTGGTATTCTTCTTCAGAAGATCTAGGCAGTCACTCTTCATATGACCAGGTCTGTGACAGTGAAAATAAGTAAGCTTGTCATTGGTCTTGTATTTGCCAGTTTTGGAGTTAAAATTCTTACCAGTTGATTGTGTCCTTCTTTTCCTAAATGGCTTACCCTTTGATCTTAGGAATTGTTGGAATCTACGAGTCAGCATGGGTTGCTGCTCTTGGTCAAGATCTGAGAAATTTTCAAACTCCACACTACTGTTGCTACTACTACTTCCACTTCCATTTCGAGACACCTTGAGAGCAATGTTCTTGCCCTTCTTACTTGTTTATTCAACATTCCCTTTTAAGTTGATTTCATAAGTCATTAGGGATCCGATTAATTCAATGACAGTCATTTTAGACAAATCCCTGGAGTCCTCTATAACTGTGGTCTTAGTATGCCATAGAGGAGTCAATGACCTAAGAATCTTCCTTACAAGATCTGCTTCTGGGATCTGTTTTCCTAACCCCTTGAGGCTGTTCGTAATCAGTGTCAGCCTAACGTACATCTCAGAAATAGTCTCCTCAGAATTCATCTTAAACAGTTCATATTTAGAGGTTAGCATATTTACCTTTATAGCCTTGACCTGGGATGTACCTTAATACATGAGCTCTAGTCCATCCCACATCTTCTTTGCTGTCTTGCAGGCTGATATCCTAGCATACTCCTCTGGATGGACTGCGCATTGAATTATGTTTAGAGCCGACCAAATAACTGTTGAAAGCCTGATATGATCCTTTGTCCACGCATCTTCATTTGGTGGGAGCTCGTATGGTCCTGTGGTGATCACTCTCCAAAGTTCGTGGCCCTGAGCTCTCAGGAACACTTCCATCCTATTTTTCCAGTAAAAGTAATTATTACCATCAAAAAAAGGAGGGCGGCTAATAGACTATCCCTCAGCCATGAAACTACGAGCCATGCTAGATCCAGAATTACCCTGGTCGTTGGACCACATGTTGGGTAACCTGTTCTGATACCAATTGATAGAAATGCTAGATAGTGATCTAGAAGGGGGGATGAATAGATCACCCCAATTTTCAAAAATGAATCAAGAACACGGTAGATGACCCCAGAGTAGCGAGGCAAAGTGCTTAACACATGTCAGAAGATGAATTTAAGCAGCGAATTGAAAGACCTTGAAGAGAATCAGTGATGAACAGACAAATGATCGAATAGAAGATAAGTCTAGCAAATCAATGTAAACAGCAATCTCAACCAACCGAAGATCAGAAACCGCACATAGAAAAAGGCACAATCACACTGCGAGACAATGGGATTTTTAGGTGGTTCGATTACAAACCGCAATCTACGTCCACCCCTCGTTCACACAGAATGAGGATTTCACTCTCAAACGCAAGAGAGGAAGCAGACTCAGTCTGCGACACAATGCTGCCACACAGCTTGCCCTGAGGGAGACAAATCCCTCCACACACCTGCGACCTGGGCTTGCAAACCACAAGTCCAGAAACCGGAGAACCCTTTCTCCCTTCCTCAGAACCAGAGGGAACCCATGAGTAGCCCCAAGTCACTCGCAACCGGAGACGGTGTCTCCCTTCCTCCAAGAACACTTAGAGGGAACCACAAACCAAGTTCAGAAACTGGAAAGAAAGCCAAAACAGAAACGAAAATACAAAGGAAAATGTAGCTTCAATGAAGCAATTTCAGATGCAACGGCTGACTGCTCTCTGGTCTATCTTTCTAAAGGATGATCCTCACAAAGTTTCTTGATCTGGGGGAGGCTCTCTCGTTCTTTTTCTTCGGGGGAAGCTCGTTCTCTCTGAGTATGCAAAGGGAATAATCTTCGGCAGCTTCAGCGCCTTTCTTCGTGAGGCAAGGTACCCTATATATAGGGAACAGGGGCACCGTATGGATGTAGCAGATAAACCTACTAAAGTCCCATTGGTCCACGTAGCCTGGACTAGAATGTTCCTCTAATAAAGTGCCTAGGATCACGTGCCCATCATTCGCTCCCTAGGTCCATGTGCCAGCATCCCGTCATTCTTGGAACACGTGCCTATTCTTTGTTCGACCTCAAGTTCTGCCTTAAACCTGTTAGATGGAAGAAATAAGTTTCATTAAAAACCTTGTGAACAGTAACATGCTCAGACTTTGCCTATGTGCTAGCAAGAGTAGCATCGACCCTTTATGCAACTAACATCGACCTAGGTATGCACAGGATGCAACTAGCATCGACCTTGTATAACACTAGCACCGACCCTTTATGCTGCTAGCACCGACCTTAGCATGCTGGATGGCCTATATCCACCGACCTTAGAGCATGAATGAACAAGGCATGCACCGACTTCAAATGTGCACATATCAAAATGTGCACTGATTCTGTCTGCAGAAGGTGCAACTAGCACCGACTTTGTCTGTAGTATGAGGGATGCTAGCATCGACCTTGGTAGAACTAGCACCGACCTCATTAGGCGAACAAGGCAACTAGCACCGACCTTGCTTCATGAGAAACTAGCACCGACCTGACTTCAATCTAAGCAAGACATGTACATACTCTATACGATGTATGCACAGACTTTACTCGTACGTCAGACAAAAACATGCACCGACTAATATATGCATAGGATAAAGGTGCAAATGCCTTTACATGTACAATGCTAGACCCCGCACCGACCTTATCATGCATAAACAGTGACATGCACTGCCTTGTTTGATAAACTGAATGTGCACTTAACCTGTTCGATAAAATGTCAATGCAACACACACATGTGCACAGACCATCCAATGCATGAAAGTAAATGTGCATCGACTACCTAAAGCAAGAAGACAGTTGTGCATGGACTTTGTAATCAAATGTGCAAGTGTGCAGACTAAGCATATAAAAATGTGTACAGACCTCATATGAAGCATATGAAAGAGTGTACAGACTTTGTGAAGCATACATTAAAATGTGCACTAACTTTATGAACCATATATGGAAATGTGCACTGACCTGTAAGACTTCAGACATTTTCTGACAGATGGCTGACTTACACTTTTGGGCGATTGACCAGTTGACAGTTATAAATAATGGCGTTGACCTTGACATGCGTTGACTTTTTTAGCATTCTTTAAAGCTTGTTCTGATATATTTCATACCTCTGTTATGTAAATGAGATTATTAGTTCATTCAGTAGGGTTTTATCATCAATGTTAAATATAATCACATAATAGTTGACATCATCAAAACCACAGAGACACAACAGGTTGGCCATAGTTGCAAAGCGGTGGGAATTGGTTCCCCTAGGAGTGGACATGCATTGGAACAAAGTGCAAGAGACTTTTTTTCTTTTTTTTATGTAAAACTAATGCAAGCACCTAGACACGACCCTAAATGGTGAAAAGGGGTAAAATGCATACTCGAATACAAACCTAGACTCAACCAGTATCCAGTACGTGGTAGAGGTTTGATCCAAAGACACCTTTTGATATACCGAATAGAGAGATGCAATGAGACAACTTGGACCGACTACCCTAGACTCGACCTAGCTCTGATACCAATTTGATGCGGGACGGAATGCGAACCTGGGACTCTAGCTCGCAGACGTCCCTAAGCGAGGGAAACGCGTGGATCTGCACGGTTGAGGAACAGGTAATGTGTCTAGGGTATCGGCTTTTTCACGTGCTCGGATCGAGTCACGGGGCGGGTTCCACTCACTCACTCTCGCAACAGTGATAAAATTATAACGAGCTAAGTTCCTATCACTCATGCAGCGGCATATGAAAATAGACGAGATAAGCAAAATGCCAAAGTAGAGAGCGGACACGATACCTCTACGCTCCGGGCGTGGGAAGACGACCCCGGCTGAAACTCGTACTCCTGGTGTACAGTAATTAATTAATTACAGCAGTGATTTCTATTACCCACACCACACAGGGAGGTAAAGGGCTACACGTAGGACCCGGGAGTAGCGAACTCGGGTTGACGGATAGCAAGCCGGAAGGCTCTCGGGCCGGAGACGGGCTGCTGGTCCGGCTCAGTTCTGTGGGGCCCGCGGGACAGCAGGCGGGTCCGGCTGCTGGGATGGTGGTGCCCAGGCGTCTCCTTGCTGCGACGGCCGGCTGGGACGCTGCTGAGGGGTTGCTAGTCGATCTCCGAGAGCGACGGTCACCGAATGTGAGCCGACGCATTTTACCGGAATTAACCGGTGGACTGCTCTGCTGGCCTCTTCTCGGGACAGAATTGCACGCCACCACGAAAACAATTCTTGTGCCTAGATCTGGAGGAGGATCGAGGCGAGTTCGGCGCCGTTGGACAGAGGACTCAAAGGGCTACAACATATATTTATTTTAGAACCATCCAATGAACGGATTTGAAATAAAAATGATTGTAGCACTGTATTTGATGCTGGCTTGGAATTTATATCACTCAGGACAGAAAAGGACCTGTTTGAAAATGAGCTTTTGATGGGGACATCACCCAGGGTTCCCTCTGGCTCGACACCTCTCTCCCTCCCGGAGACAGGTAGGATGCGGCATGGGTACAAGCCTAGAAAGCCTACAGATCTCATTCCTTTACCCCCACATGCTAGAGTGTCTATTGGTGCTCAGTCTTTTGCCCAACACATGAAAGAATTGCATGAGGAAATCCGCAAACACATTAACAAAAACAATGAGGTGTATAAGAAATCGGCCGATGCCCACCGACGCCACCAGGAGTTTCGCATAGGTGACTTCGTGATGGTGAGAACTGAGAGACTTTTCCCGGGAAATTTCTCCAAATTGAGGTCGCGTGGATCAGGTCCCTTCCAGGTTCTGAGGAGGATCGGCACAAATGCTTACGTGTTGGACCTCCCCGAGGAGTACGGAGTAAGTCCCACATTCAATGTGGCTGACTTGGTGCCATACAGGGGCCCCACGGTGACACCTAGTGAGGAACTTGAGCCTGTTCCACCTCTTGAGAGAGCCACCACCCATGAGAGAGCTCCACCAGTCCAGAGGGGCCAACGAGAGCAAATAGAGCGGATATTGGATGAACCGGTCACTGTCACCCGGAGCAAAGCATACGAGCGATACTTGGTCAGGTGGAAGGGCCGGCCCCCTTCAGATGATTCATGGGTGAGCAGGGAGGATCTTCAGCAGCTAGACCCCGACCTCCTGGAGCATTATCGCAGTCGAGTGGACCCTTTCTCGACAGAGTCGAGCTCTTCACAGCCCGGGGGAGTTGATGGGGACATCACCCAGGGTTCCCTCTGGCTCGACACCACTCTCCCTCCCGGAGACAGGTAGGATGCGGCTTCACGACTTGATGGGTCCACGTCGACACCAGGGCATTCTACTTGGATCATATTGATGTATTTTCCCCTTTTTGCTTGAGTCATTTTGATGTATTTGCCTTTGTTTTGAGTCATGTCCCTAGGTTATCACGTTATTTACCTATGTTTGTATCTTCATGTTAGGCTAGAGTGTCGTATGGGCCCAATTAAATGGGCCTGGCCCAGGGGCGCCCTCTCCCTTCCCCACCTACTTGTTTATTTGCTTTTTGCACTTATCTCAGGGACTTCTATGTAATTGTTGGGATCCCTATAAATAGGACCCCAACTCCACTTGAGAGGACTAATGAAAGATTGATAGAATTTGCCAAGCATTAGTGCACCTCCCCCTTTTCTCTCTAGCTCTCTCTCTCTCTCTTCTTCTCTCTCTCACTAAAGGGGGCGAACCCCTCTCTCTCTCCTCCCCCTCTCTCTCTCTCCCTTGGGCGAACCTGCCCCTTCCCCTTCCCCCCCCTTGCCACATCATCAGCCAACTCACCCCCCCCACCCTTTCACCTCCCCAAGAACTATAACTCTCATCAATACCTCCACTTCCCCAAGCAACCCTTCCCATTCCCCATACACCTTCTCCACCTCCAAGGCACCCTTCCCTCTCCCCCAAGCAACCATTCCACTCCCCCACACCCCCATTCATATCCCTAGGGGAACTAAACCCCATTCCCTCCACAAGTTGCGCATCCCCCTCCCCCACCTAACCCATCTCCTTGCCTTGGCCGACCCCCTCCATCATCCCTCTCCTAGCTGCGGCCCTCTCACCCCTCCACCCTCTTAGACCTCCTCATCCCTGCTCCACCCCTCTCACCATTCCTGAACATCCCTCCCCCATCTACCATCACACCACCATTCCCACTATTGCTAACATCCACTTCCAATAACCTAGTTCCACCACCATCCTTTCCACTTTGCCTAAGTCTGCAGGTGGCAGAGAAAGGGTCGACTTGCAGAAGCATTCACGGATTCATACGGCGACGTCTGAAGGCGTACCATACCTTTCTGGAAAGGTCGTCCAATCAGCTTTGCAGGCGAGGTGATCCCATCCCGTTCTGAGTTTGGGGCTGTCCGGGAGAACAATTCTCCCCCGACTGCGCTGGGCTCCCTCTGCAGAGTACCTGAACCCGGTTAGGAGCTGCACCACGACAAACGGCGGAAGACTCAGGCCAAGAGCCCTTCTACAAAGTTCTTCCTCCTCCCGTCCTCTGTCAGAATCAAGAAGCAGAACCACGTTCGGTGTCCGGAGGCCAAAGTTACCAATTTTCTCCCTCAGCTGCGCGAGTCTGCCTCCCACAGTCTGCAACGACCTTCCTCCACTCTTCTGGACCCCCCAGTCCTCTCCGACATCAGACGACTTCCCCGCTAGTTTTGCGGCAAAGGGGGCTCGTCCACGGTTCCAGAAACGCTGGCGGTTCATGATTCGGAGTCCAGAAGCGGCCGGGACACTCTCTGCAACCTGCTGTGTAAGATCAGAAGCTGCCAGTCCCAGATTCTGTCACCCTGTTCGAACCTCCGCCGCGGCCAGCAACGACATCAGAAGAATTCAACATAATTCTGAGGCGTTCAGGTTCCTTGTACGAGAAGATCCCCTCTAGTCTCGTCATCGGCAAAATTCCTCATTAGGATCTACGGCTGCTACACCGACTTACTATCACCTTTCACAGCAAGCAAGTCGAATTGGCAGCGGTTCCTTCTCTCGGGTTTCTCAGCGAATCTTCCCTCCCCGCCTGGCTGGCTTAACGCCCCTCCCTGCGTGGAGGTAGTGTTTGATTGTATCAGTAAAAACCCCACCCCAAGTCCACCCTCCTGTGTGAGGCGTAGTGATTGTAACCTTTTAAAACAGGTCAAGCTTCATCGGCGCAGTGTGCGGGGAACCCACACTTCCCCGCTCGCCCTCGTCTCCGAATGGGGTTGGTTTCTTCAAACCAACCAGGGTAAGCTCTGACCTTTGCTCCATTTTTTGGTGCTTGTTCATTTAATATCCGTAGAAATCGCTCCGTTGAGCAAGAGAGAGAGCGTCCGACCCCGCGTGCTCCCCTTACGAGCGGTCACCATGGGCTGTGAGAGAGAGGGACCTAGTGCCCCAATTGGCACCGGCCAGCCCCTTAAGTGTGGGCCTCGTACCCTTGGGAGGGCAACCCTAGCCTTGCTGGCACTCTACCAGCAAGGGTCTTGTTCCATCACCTCCCCTTAGCATCATTTAGTCACTTCGGGCTCGTGTGTGTGCGACGGCGAATTGGCCCCAATCTAGGACTTGATTGCTATGTGATTGTGTTTGCGGAATAGGTCCTAAGTTTCTATTTGCTTGCTGCATTCCCCTTTAGTTGTTTCACATCAGTTGGTATCAGAGCAAGTTTTAGACTTGTCTCTACAAGCCTAGGTCCTAGGGTCTTTGCATTTTCATCATCCGTGTGCATGTCCACCCGTAGTGGTACCTTGTACCGAGCCGACCCCTCTACCTCGGTCCCCCCCATGAATTCCAATTCCCAAGGTGACCCAAACATCCCTAGGGAGGCTCCCCAAGCTCCGATGGATCGGCTTGAGGCTGCCATTCAAGCCCTCTCGGAGCAGATGAATGGTTTTTTCACCCGCCTAGAGAGGCTCGAGGAAGTTAGGGCCCCACCTAGGAACCATGCCCAAAGGGCACCCCCTCCACGAGTTGAACTTGATAGGGAGGATCTAGAGAATGACTTCTACCGTGAGTATGAGAGGCCCCGCCAGCCTCGACATCTTGATAGGCGACCGCGAGAAGACCCGGATGATTATCTCTTGAGGATGATCAAGGTAGAGGCTCCAAACTTTGATGGGTCCCATAACCCACATGTCTACTTAGAATGGGAGAGTGCCATGGACCAATACTTTGATTGGTACCCCATGACGGAAGATAGGAGAGTTAGGTTGGCTAAGATGCACCTCACTAAACTAGCCAAGACCTACTGGATGAGTGTGGAAAGTAGGAAGAGGATTAGGCGGGAGGAGCCCATTCATACCTGGGAAGACATGAAAGCCCAACTTAGGTTCAAGTACCTCCCCAACTCCTACACCCAAACTCTCTTAGATGAGTGGCAATGCCTCACCCAAGAGGGAAAAACCGTGGTAGAATACATTGAACTGTTTGACTCCTACCTTTTAAAGTGTGGAGTACATGAAGAATTGGCCGTCACCCTATCACGATTTAGGAATGGTCTCCACCCACACATCAAGAGAGAACTAATTATGAGGGATGTGGATTCCCTTGAGATGGCTTATCAAATAGCCCGTGATACGGAGAGATTTTCTAGGAATCCTAGATTTGCCTCCCCCCGCCCAGCTGAGTCCAAAAATATGGGTCCCCGGCCCAACCTTCCTCCCCTACTGAAGACCCCTATCCCCAGTGGGGGAACTCCTTCTCGGCCTTATCAACAACCCGCCAACCCCACTCCTACAAGGGCTACTCCACCCAACCCTCCTCCCCGAAGAGAGGAAACCCCCAAAAGAACAACCCCAGGGAGTAGCTCAGTGAAATGCTTTCAGTGTCATGGTTATGGCCACATCGCTTCCCAATGTCCATCCAAAGGACTGTCCAATCTTATCATTGAAGGAGGGCCTACCCCACCCCAAGAAGAGCATGAGAGTACGGTAGAGGAGTATGAGGCTGCCCTAGGATGGGAAGAGGAGTATGAGGAACACCTATATGAAACAAGCTTGGACCATGACCTTCCTCCCACCAACCCCCACCTAGGTGTAATTAGGTGCACCCTCACAAAACCATAAGAAGAAGACTGGCGAAGGACCTCCATTTTTCACACCTACCTCAAGATGGGGAGCCATGTTAGGAAAGTAATCCTAGACAATGGGAGTTGCGTCAACGCCGTGTCTCCTGACACTGTCAAGCTTCTTGGGCTTACTACCACACCCCACCCCAAACCATATCGGGTCTCTTGATTTAACAATCACTCCATCCCGGTCAACACTTGTTGCCTTGTACCCATCACCTTCTCATCCTATCAAGGCCAAGTTTGGTGTGACATTATCCCTATGGAGGTAGGGAGCATCCTGCTAGGGAGGCCTTGGATTTATGATGTCAATGCAACCATCTTTGGGAAGACGAACACATGTACCTTTGAACATGAGGGGAAAACCATCCGCCTCCACCCATCACCACCACGGAAGGAAACCCCCTCCAAAGGGATTCTCCCTTCACCGCAACCTAAACCACCTCAAAATCCAGGGGTCCCAGCCCCACCAACCCAACCATCCCTCCAAGAACCTACCCATAAAGAGCCAGCTGGAAAAGCCATAAGCTTGCATATCATCACAAGAAAAGAGCTGGAAGAAGAGGTAGCTCAAGGGACACCCCTGTGTGCGGTAGTCTTATGCCTTGGAGAGCCAACCCCCTCCAACCCCCACCCCGTGGAAGTACACCCTCTCTTGGAAGAATTTAAGGATGTGTTCCCCGATGAGCTCCCTGATCAACTACCACCTATGAGGGATGTTCAACATGCTATTGACCTCGTCCCAGGAGTCACCCTCCCAAACCTTCCCCACTATCACCTCAACCCCACGGAGCATGCTGAATTAAGGAGGCAAGTGGAGGAACTCATCAGGAAAGGCTTTCTCCGCCTTAGCAAAAGTCCGTGTGCTGTCCCGACCCTTCTCACACCCAAGAAGGATGGGACATGGCGAATGTGTATCGATAGCAGGGCCATCAACAAAATTACTGTCAAGTACAGGTTCCCCATACCTAGGCTTGACGATATGCTTGACATGCTTGCCGGAGCCACCATCTTTTCCAAAATAGATCTTAAGAGTGGCTACCATCAGGTTAGGATAAGGCCAGGAGATGAATGGAAGACGGCCTTTAAAACCAAAGATGGACTCTATGAATGGCTAGTGATGCCTTTTGGGCTATCAAATGCCCCAAGCACCTTTATGCGCCTCATGACAGAGGTCCTTAGGCCCTACATTGGAGTCTTCCTAGTGGTCTATTTTGACGATATCCTTATCTACAGCCAGTCCAAGGAAGACCATCTCAACCATCTTAGGCAAATCTGCACTACCCTTAGGAGAGAGAGCCTCTTTGCCAACTTGGGAAAATGTCATTTCATGACTGAATCCATCACTTTCCTTGGGTATGTGGTCTCCACCAAGGGAGTGTCCATGGACCCCGAAAAGGTCCAGGCTATCCTTGACTGGCCAGAGCCCCGCACTCTCCATGAGGTCCGAAGTTTCCATGGGTTGGCCACTTTCTATCGAAGATTTATCCGTGGGTTCAGCATGGTCACTGCCCCCATCACAGATTGCCTTAAAAGGGGGACGTTTTTGTGGACCAAGTCTGCTTCCAGGGCCTTCCAAGAGCTCAAGGAAAGAATGACCCATGCCCCGGTATTATGCCTCCCTGACTTTTCCAAGGTCTTTGAGGTGACTTGTGATGCCTCCGGGGTAGGGATTGGCGGGATCCTCAGCCAAGAGGGACACCCAGTGGCCTACTTTAGTGAAAAACTATGTGATGCCAGGATGAAATACTCCACCTATGACAAAGAGTTGTATGCCGTGGTTCAGTCCCTCCGGCATTGGAGACATTATCTCTTGCCCAAAGAGTTTGTCATCTTTTCTGACCACGAGGCCCTGAAATATCTCAACTCCCAACAGAAGCTGAACGCCCGACATGCCCGCTGGGTCGAATACATCCAGTCCTACACTTTTGTAATCAAGCATAAAGCTGGGAGTGAGAATCGTGCCGCAGATGCACTCAGTAGGAGGGTCTCCTTGTTGACCACCATTCAGGTGGAAGTCATAGGGTTTGAAAGACTCAGGGAAGAGTACTCTGATTGCCCGGACTTTGGTCCTATCCATACCACCCTGTCCACCCACTCACCTAGGGAACACCAAGGTTTCATCTTAGAGGACGGGTTCATTTTCAAAGGCCATAGACTTTGCATACCTAGGACCTCCCTACGGGATTTCCTAGTCTGGGAGTTGCACACAGGAGGACTGGCTGGACATTTTGGGGTGCACAAGACCATTGCTATGGTTGAGGGTCAGTTCTATTGGCCAAGTCTCAAGAGGGATGTAGCCAAAATTGTGGGACAGTGTCGCATATGTGCCTCAGCCAAACAGACAAAATAGAACACTGGCCTATACACCCCACTCCCTGTCCCTGATCGTCCATGGCATGACTTAAGCATGGACTTTGTCTTGGGCCTACCTAGAACTTAGAAGAAGCATGATTCAATCTTTGTCGTTGTGGATAGGTTTTCAAAGATGGCCCATTTCATCCCCGGTTCTAAAACCTCCGATGCCTCCCATGTGGCCCGCCTATTCTTCGATGAGGTAGTTCGCCTCCATGGCCTACCCAAGACCATCATTTCTGATAGAGATGTCAAATTCACCAGCTATTTCTGGAAAACCCTCTGGCACCTAATGGAGACCCTTCTCAAATTTTCCACGGCCTATCACCCTCAAACCGATGGCCAGACCGAAGTCGTTAATAGGAGTCTTGGAAATCTCCTTCGGTGCCTTGTTGAGGATCGCCCAGGGAATTGGGATCTCATTCTACCACAGGCAGAGTTTGCATACAACAACTCAGTGAATAGGTCAATAGGGATGAGCACATTTGAAGCTGTGCATGGGTACAAGCCTAGAAAGCCTATATATCTCATTCCTTTACCCCCACATGCTAGAGTGTCTATTGGTGCTGAGTCTTTTGCCCAACACATGAAAGAATTGCATGAGGAAATCCGCAAACACATTAACAAAAGCAATGAGGTGTATAAGAAATCGGTCGATTCCCACCGACGCCACCAGGAGTTTCGCGTAGGTGACTTCGTGATGGTGAGAACTGAGAGACTTTTCCCGGGAAATTTCTCCAAATTGAGGTCACGTGGATCAGGTCCCTTCCAGGTTCTGAGGAGGATCGGCACAAATGCTTACGTGTTGGACCTCCCCGAGGAGTACGGAGTAAGTCCCACATTCAATGTGGCTGACTTGGTGCCATACAGGGGTCCCACGGTGACACCTAGTGAGGAACTTGAGCCTGTTCCACCTCTTGAGAGAGCCACCACCCATGAGAGAGCTCCACCAGTCTAGAGGGGCCAACGGGAGCAAATAGAGCGGATATTGGATGAACATGTCACTGTCACCCGGAGCAAAGCATACGAGCGATACTTGGTCAGGTGGAAGGGCCGGCCCCCTTCAGATGATTCATGGGTGAGCAGAGAGGATCTTCAGCAGCTAGACCCCGACCTCCTGGAGCATTGTCGCAGTCGAGTGGACCCTTTCTCGACAAAGTCGAGCTCTTCACAGCCCGGGGGAGTTGATGGGGACATCACCCAGGGTTCCCTCTGGCTCGACACCTCTCTCCCTCCCAGAGACAGGTAGGATGCGGCTTCACGACTTGATGGGTCCACGTCGACACCAGGGCATTCTACTTGGATCATATTGATGTATTTTCCCCTTTTTGCTTGAGTCATTTTGATGTATTTGCCTTTGTTTTGAGTCATGTCCCTAGGTTATCACGTTATTTACCTATGTTTGTATCTTCATGTTAGGCTAGAGTGTCGTATGGGCCCAATTAAATGGGCCTGGCCCAGGGGCGCCCTCTCCCTTCCCCACCTACTTGCTTATTTGCTTTTTGCACTTATCTCATGGACTTCTATGTAATTGTTGGGATCCCTATAAATAGGACCCCAACTCCACTTGAGAGGACTAATGAAAGATTGATAGAATTTGCCAAGCATTAGTGCACCACTCCCTTGTCTCTCTAGCTCTCTCTCTCTCTCTTCTTCTCTCTCTCACTAAAGGGGGCGAACCCCTCTCTCTCTCCTCCCCCTCTCTCTCTCTCCCTTGGGTGAACCTGCCCCTTCCCCCCCCTTGCCACATCATCAGCCAACTCACCCCCCCCACCCTTTCACCTCCCCAAGAACTATAACTCTCATCAATACCTCCACTTCCCCAAGCAACCCTTCCCATTCCCCATACACCATCTCCACCTCCAAGGCACCCTTCCCTCTCCCCCAAGCAACCATTCCACTCCCCCACACCCCCATTCATATCCCTAGGGGAACTAAACCCCACTCCCCCCACAAGTTGCGCATCCCCCTCCCCCACCTAACCCATCTCCTTGCCTTGGCCGACCCCCTCCATCATCCCTCTCCTAGCTGCGGCCCTCCCACCCCTCCCCCTCTTAGACCTCCTCATCCTCTGCTCCACCCCTCTCACCATTCCTGAACATCCCTCCCCCATCTACCATCACACCACCATTCCCACTATTGCTAACCTCCACTTCCAATAACCTAGTTCCACCACCATCCTTTCCACTTTGCCTAAGTCTACAGGTGGCAGAGAAAGGGTCGACTTGCAGAAGCATTCACGGATTCATACGGTGACGTCTGAAGGCGTACCATACCTTTCTAGAAATGTCGTCCAATCAGCTTTGCAGGCGAGGTGATCCCATCCCGTTCTGAGTTTGGGGCTGTCCGGGAGAACAATTCTCCCCCGACTGCACTGGGCTCCCTCTGCAGAGTACCTGAACCCGGTTAGGAGCTGCACCACGACAAACGGCGGAAGACTCAGGCCAAGAGCCCTTCTACAAAGTTCTTCCTCCTCCAGTCCTCTGTCAGAATCAAGAAGCAGAACCGTGTTCGGTGTCCGGAGGCCAAAGTTACCAATTTTCTCCCTCAGCTGCGCGAGTCTGCCTCCCACAGTCTGCAACGACCTTCCTCCACTCTTCTGGACCCCCCAGTCCTCTCCGACATCAGACGATTTCCCTGCCAGTTTTGCTGCAAAGGGGGCTCGTCCACGGTTCCAGAAACTCCGGCGGTTCATGATTCGGAGTCCAGAAGCGGCCGGGGCACTCTCTGCAACCTGCTGCATAAGATCAGAAGCTGCTAGTCCCAGATTATGTCGCCCTGTTCGAACCTCCACCGCGGCCAGCAATGACATCAGAAGAAATCAACATAATTCTGAGGCGTTCAGGTTCCTTGTACGAGAAGATCCCCTCTGGTCTCGTCATCGGTAAAATTCCTGATTGGGATCTACGGCTGCTATACCGACTTACTGTCACCTTTCACAGCAAGCAAGTCGAGATGGCAGCGGTTCCTTCTCTCGGGTTTCTCAGCGAATCTTCCCTCCCCGCCTGGCTGGCTTAACGCCCCTCCCTGCGTGGAGGTAGTGTTTGATTGTATCAGTAAAAACCCCACCCTAAGTCCACCCTCCTGTGTGAGGCGTAGTGATTGTAACCTTTTAAAACAGGTCAAGCTTCATCGGCGCAGTGTGCGGGGAACCCACACTTCCCCGCTCGCCCTCCTCTCCGAACGGGGTTGGTTTCTTCAAACCAACCAGGGTAAGCTCTGACCTTTGCTCCATATTTTGGTGCTTGTTCATTTAATATCCGTAGAAATCGCTCCGTTGAGCAAGAGAGAGAGCGTCCGACCCTGCGTGCTCCCCTTACGAGAGAGAGAGGGACCTAGTGCCCCAATTGGCACCGGCCAGCCCCTTAAGTGTGGGCCTTGTACCCTTGGGAGGGCAACCCTAGCATTGCTGGCACTCTACCAGCAAGGGTCTTGTTCCATCACCTCCCCTTAGCATCATTTAGTCACTTCGGGCTCGTGTGTGTGCGACGGCGAATTGGCCCCAATCTAGGACTTGATTGCTATGTGATTGTGTTTGCGGAATAGGTCCTAAGTTTCTGTTTGCTTGCTGCATTCCCCTTTAGTTGTTTCACATCAGCTTTGACCAAACTAAAAACGATGGATCTAGACTCTGGAAAAATTATGGGTGGAAGGAGAGATGTGAGGATCACGTATGAACTTTTTGGGATTTTTTGGAGATGACTAATGGGGCGGGAAAAATATAACAGTAGACTAATATCCCGCAGATCTGTAAACTGGCAGATTGCTGGGGGGAACTAAATTACTGGGAAACATAGTAAACGAAGGCGAATTGACACAAAATTTAAACTAGAGATGGGGGATGACAGGGAGAACAAACCCTCAAAATTTGAGGTCGAAAAGATCTACATATTGGAAGATAAAATTCTGACCTCAGCTTGCTTTCCAGCAGAGAACAGACCGGAGACGGGTTGGCGGTGGTGGTGCGACGGCGGCTCGATGGCGGCGGCGGCGGCGGTGCTGAGGTTCTCACTCATAAGAGGACCAGATATGGAGGCTTCTCACCTCAAAAGATCAGCTTTCTCAGCTGCAAGGGGGTGGAGAGAGAGGGGGTGCGCCCTTGGGCTTCTTGAGCAAAACTGCTGGTTTTTCTTCATTAATTGTATCAAATATGAAAATACAAGGCTTATATAGAAATGGATAAAAGACCTAAACTAACCTCAGATTTAGGGTTAGGGAGGGGCACTTAAGGGATAGGAGAATTATTCTCCCATGTGGTCAAATGGCCATAAATAAAAAATTACAACATGAATAAAAAACCTATAAAGGGGGGCGCCCCTTTGTAAAAGGGGAGAGAAGTTTGAATTTCTTCCTTCCTCTCCTTGGTCCAAGTCCAAAGTGGATCATGGACCAGCCCTACATGGGCCCTAGAGCCTAGGTGGACCAATGGGAAAGGAGGTGGGGGTCCCGCCGAGCCTACACGGCCTTTTTGCAAAGAAACCCACTAAAACCTAAGGACTCTCACTTTGGCTTATAGTTGCCATTCAATTACAAACCCATTTAACACAAGGATATAAATGCAAATAAAAAAAGTTAGTGCTTCGATGTCCCATCAAGGGGAAGAGAAGAGAGAGAAGTGTGCTGCTTGGGAAGGGAGAGGAGTCATTGTTTCGCCCTTCCCCCCCTTTTTCTTTCTGATTTCTTCTTCTATGTAGTTCTGTAATTTTCTTTTCTTTGTTTGGTCATTTCCCAGACCCATTGATCTTGGAATAATGTATTTCCTTCATCTGAGATGAATAAGAATGAGTTTTTGATGCTTGGATGTGAATGTTTGCATTTCTGCAAATCTTTCTACCCTCATTCCCCAGTTTGCTGCGACACTTGCTATCATGTTATCTTCTCTTTATCTTTGTTTCCTTGCTTGGAAGAGAATGTTGCAACGTGAGGAAAGGCTAGGCCTAGCCTATCCAACCATAATGGAATGGGTTGGGTTCTACCCCTCTCACTTCGCCAGATGAGGATCCACTCTCAGGCCTCATTCTGTGCTCTTGGCGGGGTAGGTGGAAGCACACCACCCTAGCTCCTTGTTGGCCCAGACTGGATGGCGGACAAGAAGGGGGGTTGAATTGTCCCCTTTTTTTAGATGGTGGCTTTTAAAAATAATCTAAACTAATCACGGTGGAATAAAGATTAACTGCGTTAATTAACATAAACTCAAGTGAGATTAGAAGAATGCTCTCAATCTTTCTGATCTCACACGGATATGCAATGCAAAGAACGAGTTAACTATGCCGAAATACAAATAGCAAAGGTAGCAGTGTGTAGTGGAGCAGTGAATAAAAATATATAAATTGACCTGTGAACGGAGATAGAGGAAATGGACAATCATACAGGCATACACAATGGACACAGAGATTTTTAGGTGGTTCGGGACCACGACGGACTCCCTACGTCCACCCCTCACCGAAACCCGGTGAGGCTTCACTACACGCTACTAACGTAGTAACACAGGGATGAACCCCAACACTACACACGTTGCTTCCGCAGCAATGCACACGCGGGGCCTAGCCCCAACACGTTGCCGCCGCAGCACACACATGCACAATCGGGGAACAAACCCCGGGCACTGAAATCCAACGGAGACGCAGCTCCGTCTACTCACACACAGACTTGGGGAAACTTTCCCCACAGTAAAAAACCACACGCAGAGTCGCAGCTCCGCACACACACAACAATGTATCAAGTTCTATGAATTTAACGGATATACAAGGTCTGCTCCAAATGTAAATCTACGATCAAATAAAAGGGTAGAAATCAAGGAACTAGAAATCCCCCTCAGTCCCTCTGTGAAAGCCCGTAGATGAGGTGGATAGGTGCGTTGGAAATTTCGTCCGCGGAGTGGAAGTCGTCCAAGTTCATAGGAGACACCCTCGGTGGAGATAGTTCAGCAGCGACACTCACTATGGATCTGATTGGCAGAGAAAACCTCATGGATGGTGTTCTCCATTTCTTCCTCTTCCTCCTCCAGATGTTGGCGACGCCCCTCTCTTCCAAGTTCATCTTTTCCTGCAAGCAAATGGAAAAAATTAGCCCCAGGTTCTCTTCATCGATGGATTTTCGCAACATACATATACCAGCAAGTTAGGTTGATCAAAAGACCATATTGCGCTTTCAAAACCCTAGCAAAACCACCTTAATATGTTCATTAGTAACCCAAGGGCATGAGGGTAAATTTTCAGCCCAAAAGGAGTCCATTTGATCGGGTTCCGGTGGCCCACACATTACCCGCGCGGACCTGTGAATTAGGGGGGGTCGACCCATCTGGTCAGACTAGCTTCTGTCTGGCCAGTCCCAGTTACAAGGGTCGACCCATCTATAGAGGCGGGTCGACCCATCTTCAGACAGCATTTTGTTTAGGTTTTTTCTTGCCCAGGGGTCGACCCATCTATAGAGGCGGGTCGACCCATCTTCAGACAGCATTCTGTTTAGGTTTTTTCTTGCCCAGGGGTCGACCCATTGAGTGGGGGGGTCGACCCATTGACCTTGTGTTATTAAAAAAGGGTTCCTAATGATGTTCTAATGATCTAACATGCACCCCAATGAATTTTAACACCTATTTACAAATTTATATGATGAAGAACAAGAGATTTCAAATAGTGTGCATGTAAATCATCCAACATGAAAATGAATCTCTCATAACTAACCCATCAACCTTTACCATGTTTTTTTTCAAGAGAGCAAAAGGGCACTTTGAACATAAATACATGATAATATGAATTCAATGTTTATAAAATACTTATCTCCAAGGCATTTCTTCACATGTGATTTCTCTATCAACATGTATTTAGAAGTGTTAGAATACAACTTCAAATGAGTGATTCAAAGCTTTTCAACTAGTTTCTCTATAGGCTCACACATCAATTGTGATTACAAGCAAGCATACATGAGTTGCATGAATAGTTCAGGAAGTCAAGTTCAGTTAAACAAATTCAGATTCAGTCCAAGTAAGACTGAGCCCATTCTTCACACATATAGTCTTAATGGAGAAACCATTCATCATGCTGTTAGAAGTCATGAGATCCAATCACCTATAAAGATGATAGCGGAACTTTCAGTTCATACAGGACACAAGCTCTCAATACACAATAGGTTTATGCATGAAAACCCATTTTCAAGATACCTGCAGCTCATTTCAAAAGTATCTCAACCACCTTGGTATAAATTCACACATGAGCTATAATTGCAACCCAAGGTAAATGAAACTCGCACACTCCATTGACCGTACGGTTCAGAAACCAAGAATGTGAAATCATTAATAGACCTCTCAAATTGAAAATGATTCAAGCAATCCATTTCAAAATAGAATTCAAGCAAGACACTCACGAGTGCAAGTTCATTCCAAAACTAGGCAGCTCAAATCAATACAAAACCAGCTAATATAAGGATCATTGAACCCCATTCAAAGACACTTAGAGACGTGAATTTCTGTGACTTAAACTCATCATATAAACCAACATGGAAACCCATATTTTCAGCCCTTAAAAGACCATGTTTCAGAACTAAAGGATATACAAAGGTTCTAGATGTTCAATGAAGTTCTAGTTAAAGCTTACCCAGATTCCAGCAACCAATTAACATTCAAATTTAAATTCTTACCTTTGGGATTGATGCAACAGATTAGATTTGAATCCTTCCTATCAATTAAAATGCTTGAAACGCCATCGAACAACATGAGTTCCTTGATATCAGAATGCTTGAACAACATTATGCAAGAGCTTACAATCCAAGGAATATGATGATCTTTTCAACAAGAGATTTGAAATTAAATGGCTATGCATCTACACAAAGCCATGCAACCAATTTCATATCCATAAGAACTCAACCATTCCACACTAGTATGGGCATTAAAGAACGAATCTTAATCTCAATAGTCCCATACAAAAACATGCATCAAACTCAATAATACCAACTTTGTGTTTGCATGAAGAGCACAAGCTTGACTCTTCTAAAACAAGATTCTTTTCTTAAAGATGGCCACACCTATCAATTATCACAACGCAAGGCATTTTCTCATTACATGGCAAAGGTGTGATAAGATTCAAGCAAATGAAAAGCCTAGCAAGACATTCCAGTAAACCATTTGACAATCCATTGAAAAGCACAGTTTTCACATGAAACCTCGAAAGACTCATGAGCAGCATGCATGAGTCAAAGATATATACAGGAAGGACCAAGCTTCACAACCCAGTAATGCAACCTGCAAAGTAAGATAGCAACATATGAGTTCATGAAGCAACAACAGAACATACATTTTCCACACCACTTACGCATAATATTTTCACTTATATTCATATGTTGTGAATATATTATGATCATCAAAACTATTATCAAAGACAAAGAGTGAGCGTCACAAATCCAAGAATCTCCCCCTTTTTGATGATGACAATATATTGTGACAATCCACAACTCTCTCTCCCCCTTTGGCATTATCAAAAAGTGGGGGACACGGACAGAAATGAAATTCCAACTGGAATGATATAGAATGATCAACATTTTTCTGATATCAATTGTGAAATTTAAACATGAATGTAATGGAATGAACAACTAATGATGCACGAACCCAGCAATGACCGACCATTACGGAAGGTGTGTGAACCATGAACATAGAACATGAGAATGAAATTTGAAGTGCAAAATGCAAAGGTTTTTGAAATATTTGCAAATGCTCTATTTTTGGATTGTATACAAATGTGTGACTGAATATGCACCAAATGTATGACCAGACTGAGTTATATGCAAGTGTTTGACTTGAAAGCATATTATTCTCCCCCTATTGTCATGAACAAAACCGAACTGACAATGGGATTATTTAACCTATTATTTACAAGTATAAGCTAAAGATGCACCAAGATGAAGTGTGATATGAACAAACCGAATCAAACAGTCAAGCATTCAAGCATGCATAATAGGATATAGACTCATGCAAGTCCCTTCGGGATGGGTGTAAGGATTATGCAATCGATTATAGAACATGATGTGCATGTACTATACTAAGAAGGTCGTGCTTACACAAATAAAGTACTACATTAACCATGAAAGACGACTGATTCATAAAGGACATTCAAACAATCAAACCCAAAGTGTATATGTGAAGATTGAGCAATGAGTTCCAATGCAATATAGAAAATCATATTTTCTAAAGAACACTAAACGGAACATATCATCCATACACTTCCATACATAATGCTCGAATATTGGTAGCTGCGTGTGACCCCAAATTTTTTTTTTATTATTATAAATGGTGTGACTAACCTTTTGACACGAGTCATGCCCTTTGTTTCAGGGGCAATTCATGCTTACTCAGTTTCGTCACTTTTTATGATGTGGATGAGTCACTTTTCGACGCGAATTGTACCCTTTGTCTCAGGGACACTCCCCGGCTACTCTGTCACAAATCACACTTATTTTCATATGGATTAGTTTCTCCTTTCGACGCGAGTTTCCTCCTTTATTTCAGGGCGGATTCCCGGCTACTCGGATCCATGTTCCACTTATACGACTTTTGAAGGGGTAAACAGCTTTTATCTCACGAGACATGTGATTTATATGTAGAGAATTAATAGCCCTCTAAAGTGTAGAGTAGAAATGTCACGCCCCGTACTCTATACCGTCGAGGTATTGTCCGCTTTGGCCTACCGACCTCACGGTTTTATCCCTTTCTAACAGTGATCGGCTCCAGAATGAGGGACTTCCCGGGAGGTCACCCATCCCAGTACTACTCCCCATTAAGCACGCTTAACTTCAGAGTTCTTTTCAAGAACTGAGCCGATACTTCAAAAGACGCCTCGATGATATAGAGTACAACTTAACTATATTTGAGGGTGTTACAATCTACCCCTCTTATATAGGCGACGTCCTCGTCGCTGGGCACATATAGCACGCAATCAAGCAATCAAGCCCCCAGGCAGGTAGGACTCTAGAGGTGGCCCCTACAGGCTCAAGAGGTGGCTCCCACTATGTAGCACTTTGCTCCATTACGGACTCAAGAGGTGGCTCCCATAGCGTAGCACTTTGCCCTGCATGGCACTTAGTTCCCACACTTCCGGCTGGGGTATAGCTCTGATACCATTCTGTCACGCCCTATACTCTATACCGTTGAGGTATTGTCCGCTTTGGCCTACTGGCCTCACGGTTTTATCCTTTTCTAACAGTGATCGGCTCCAGAATGGGGGACTTCCCGGGCAGGTCACCCATCCCAGTACTACTCCCCATTAAGCACGCTTAACTTCGGAGTTCTTTTCAAGAACTGAGCCGATACTTCAAAAGACGCCTCGATGATATAGAGTACAACTTAACTATATTTGAGGGTGTTACAAGAAAATAGTAATCCTTATTAGATTGAATCATTATCTCAAAAAGGTGCATTTTGTGTGGGTGGTTGTATTGAATGTAAAAGATGAATTAGTCTCATCACAGTAATATCTCCCCCTAAATGTATACACGGTTATAAAAAATCTCCCCCTTAATATATGCCATGTAGCAAACATGTTTAAATCAATGTAATTTCATTTAGCATAGGAAGAGTCATAGAAGGAGTCAAAAAGGTGGATGATATTTTATATACATTCAAGTATGCTTTGAGATGAATTTTTCACACGGGTTGATTATCGGTACATGACAGAGAACTTAGGTCCGAAAACCACCATCGCGCATAGTGGAAGTATTTAGTTGGACATAATCCAACCTTCTCTTACCACCATTTGATATACCGGATAATCATGACATCCAAACACGCAAAGATAGAGGGTATGCATAAGCATATGCACGTGAATGCAAAATTGATGTGAAATCATTTCTATTCACAAGTATGCAATGATATGTACATGTGTTTTCTATGTATGCAAGTATACGCATGTAAATGGACAGATGATCGAAAATTATCCTTATTTACAAACATGCAAGGATGTATATGATATGTATGCAAAATGAACCATTATTTGCAAACTTTGAGTGAAAGTGTGAAAAACTCTATTCACAGACCAAAGCATTCAAGACTGAATTGTTATTTGCAAACCGAAAGAGAAAGTGTGTATAAAGGATCTTACATGTGCAATGTTAAGCAGTCAAAAACCAAAAATTATTCACAAGAAGTGTAGAGAAATGTGTTCAAGTCATCTAACCAAGGAACTCACAAAATCTCAACATTTCAAAAGATGCCAAGATCAATGAAGTAGAAATGCATCTGTTTGATTGCAAAATTTTTGTCTCCAAACTCAGATTTTACCTTTTCACATTTTTCAAGATGAACTTAATCAAACTGAATTTCAAAACCAAATCATTTTTCTTTATAACTACCAAAGTCAACAGAGGGTAATTTAAAATTCGGATGAATGTCAGATTTGACTTTATTTACAAGTGTGCAAGCTAACAAACATGGATTGTCAATCATGACAATAGATTTGCAATTTGAAGCAACATATTTTTCTCAAAATTCAACTCTTACCAAAGTTGAGTATTTCAAAAACCAATATAACAAATTCATTACCAGAAGAGCTCATCATTTCTTTTACCTTGAAGGATCATTATTTATCAACAAATTCTTCCTCCTCAAGGCACCCCTGTAAAACAAATTCTCATTTTGGGGATTTGGGTACCCAAGCCATCTTGGGTCCCGAGGGGTTAGTTCTAACATGGACAAGTGTGTTCTTTTTCTTTTTCCTCTCATACCACTCATCGTCGGCCCTCATCATGGTACACTCATCCATGGAATGTCCATTCAGGCCACAGTAAAAATAATAAAAGGATCTTCTTTTCATGGACCAGTTATCATCATTTTCCATTAAGGCACAATAGTTCATCGTATGTCCAATATCACCACAGTAATGATAGGAAAGGTTTTTCTTGATGGACCACGCATCATCATTTTTCTTTGAAAAGTAATTTTAAAAAATATGTCCATTTAATCCACGATAAAAGCAATGAACATTGAAGTTTTTCTTCATTGGTATTTTAGGATTTTTAGATTTATCAAGAATTTTCTTTTGTGACTTCAATGCTTCATTGTCATCAAATTCCTTAAAAAAATAATCATACATATCATGGCCAAATTTTCCACAATAATAGCATGAAATATTTTTTCTTTTATTTGTTGCATGATCATGTTTAACAGATGAAATTTTTTCATGCACACAAGAGCATTCAACAACATCTTCTTGTTTTTCAATTCGTTTATCACACAAATGCAAAGATTCATTAAAACTCTTGATTTCATTTTGTAGATTCAAAATTTGCAAGTGAGAGTTAGCAACCTCTTGTTCACATGAAGCAATTTTCTCATTCAACAGGAAATTAACAGTTTTGTGACTTTCAATTTCTTGTTCAAGAATTTTTAAATTGTCACAATCATTAGTGATTACACATTTTCCTTTCTCAAATTTTTTAAGACTTTTCAATTTACTTTCAATTAATGAAATTTGAGTCAACAACGCACTATTTTCATTTTGGAATTTTTCAAATGAATTTTTGTTCATAGAAGTGTGTTCAAGTTCTTTCATTTGAAAACTCACATTTTCACCAACCATTCTACCCATTGTTTTATTATTTTCAAATTTGTTATTCAAATTTCTGAAGCTTTCTATTTCCTTTCTAAGTTCCTTCAGCTTATTAGACTTATCAACATTCAGATTTGCTTTCCCTTTTTCCAAAAGAAGGACTTTTTCAGACAGAGAGGCGTTCAATATTTTCAGCTTCTCATTATCTTTCTCAATGTGTTGAAATTCTGAACTTTTATCCAATAAGGATTTGTTTTCAGATCTAAGATTTTCAATCATTTCTTTGAGTTCTTCTTCAACAAGCATGTGAGATTCAATTGATTTTTCATGCTCAATGCATTTTTCACATGCAGAATTATCAACACACGAGTTTTCAATTTTCTTTTTGAGTTTTTGATTTTTTGATTTTATTATTTTTTATCTTTCAAGCAACTCATCATAGACATCCATTAATTCTTCAAAACTTAATTCATCATCAGAATTTGAGTCAGAAGATACCTCAGAGCTTTCCTTACTTTGACGCTCAATGTCATTGTTTACCACAAGGCATTCGCCATTCTGACTTTATTTTTGGGCTTCCTTTAGCCCGTTCCAAATTTCTTTTGCAGACCTATAAGAGGAAACAAATGAAAACTGATTAGAGTCCAAGGTAGCCTTAAGAGCATTCATAACAAAAAGATTATCAGAGTTCATCTTCCTATGTTCATCGGTCCATCTTGACTCATTTTTTGGTAAAATATGAGGACCATGAGTAATTAATTTCATAAGCTTAGGATCAGTACCAGAAATCTAAATAGTGAATTTTCCAATCTAGGATATATAATCAAAACCATCAAAGACAGGAGCAGAATTCAGACTAGCCATCTTAAAAAAATATTTTCTCCTAGACCGTGAGGTCCGCTGAATAAAAATCAGAGACTGGGCTCTGATACCAATTGTTGGCCCAGACTGGATGGCGGACAAGAAGGGGGGTTGAATTGTCCCCTTTGCCTAGATGGCGGCTTTTAAAAATAATCTAAACTGATCACGGTGGAATAAAGATTATTTGCGTTAATTAGCATAAACTCAAGTGAGATTAGAAGAATGCTCTCAATCTTTCCGATCTCACACGGATATGCAATGCAAAGAACGAGTTAACTATGCCGAAATACAAATAGCAGAGGTAGCAGTGTGTAGTGGAGCAGTGAATAAAAATCTATAAATTGACCTGTGAACGGAGATAGAGGAAATGGACAATCACACAGGCATTCACAATGGACACGGAGATTTTTAGGTGGTTCGGGACCACGACGGACTCCCTACGTCCACCCTCACCGAAACCCGGTGAGGCTTCACTACACGCTACTAACGTAGCAACACAGGGATGAACCCCAACACTACACACGCTGCTTCCGCATCAATGCACACACGGGGCCTAGCCCCAACACGCTACCGCCACAGCACACACACACGCACAATCGGGGAACACACCCCGGGCACTGAAATCCAACGGAGACGCAGCTCCGTCTACTCACACACAGACTTGGGGAAACTTTCCCCACAGTAAAAAACCACACGCAGAGTCGCAGCTCCGCACACACACAACAATGTATCAAGTTCTATGAATTTAACGGATATACAAGGTCTGCTCCAAATGTAAATCTACGATCAAATAAAAGGGTAGAAATGAAGGAACTAGAAATCCCCCTTAGTCCCTAAGTGAAAGCCCGTAGATGAGGTGGATAGGTGCGTTGGAAATTTCATCCGCAGAGTGGAACTCGTCCAAGTTCATAGGAGACGCCCTCGGTGGAGATAGTTCAGCAACGACACTCACTATGGATCTGATTGGCAGAGAAAACCTCATGGATGGCATTCTCCATTTCTTCCTCTTCCTCCTCCAGATGTTGGCGACGCCCCTCTCTTCCAAGTTCTTCTTTTCCTGCAAGCAAATGGAAAAAATTAGCCCCAGGTTCTCTTCGTCGATGGATTTTCGAAACATACATATACCAGCAAGTTAGGTTGATCAAAAGACCATATTGCTCTTGCAAAACCCTAGCAAAATCACCCTAATATGTTCATTAGTAACCCAAGGGCATGAGGGTAAATTTTTAGCCCAAAAGGAGTCCATTTGATAGGGTCCGGTGGCCCACGCATTACCCGCGCGGACCTGCGAATTAGGGGGGTCGACCCATCTGGCCAGACCAGCTTCTGTTTGGCCAGTCCCAGTTACAGGGGTCGACCCATCTATAGAGGGGGGTCAACCCATCTTAAGACAGCATTCGGTTTAGGCTTTTTCTTGCCCAGGGGTCGACCCATTGAGTGGGGGGGTCGACCCATTGACCTTGTGTCATTCAAAAAGGGTTCCTAATGATGTTCTAATGATCTAACATGCACCCCAATGAATTTTAACACCTATTTACAAATTTATATGATGAAGAACAAGAGATTTCAAATAGTGTGCATGTAAATCATCCAACATGAAAATGAATCTCTCATAACTAACCCATCAACCTTTACCATGTTTTTCTTCAAGAGAGCAAAAGGGCACTTTGAACCTAAATACATGACAATATGAATTCAATGTTTATAAAATACTTATCTCCAAGGCATTTCTTCACATGTGATTTCTCTATCAACCTGTATTTAGAAGTGTTAGAATAGAACTTCAAATGAGTGATTCAAAGCTTTTCAACCAGTTTCTCCATTGGCTCACACATCAATTGTGATTACAAGCAAAGCATACATGAGTTGCATGAATAGTTCAGGAAGTCAAGTTCAGTTAAACAAATTCAGATTCAGTCCAAGTAAGACTGAGCCCATTCTTCACACATATAGCCTTAATGGAGAAACCATTAATCATGCTGTTAGAAGTCATGAGATCCAATCACCTATAAAGATGATAGCAGAACTTTCAGTTCATACAGGACACAAGCTCTCAATACACAATAGGTTTATGCATGAAAACCCATTTTCAAGATACCTGCAGCTCATTTCAAAAGTATCTCAACCACCTTGGTATAAATTCACACATGAGCTATAATTGCAACCCAAGGTAAATGAAACTCGCACACTCCATTGACAGTACAGTTCAGAAACCAAGAATGTGAAATCATTAATAGGCCTCTCAAACTGAAAATAATTCAAGCAATCCATTTCAAAATAGAATTCAAGCAAGCCACCCATGAGTGCAAGTTCATTCCAAAACTAGGCAGCTCAAATCAATACAAAACCAGCTAATATAAGGATCATTAAACCCCATTCAAAGACACTTAGAGACATGAATTTCTGTGACTTAAACTCATCATATAAACCAACATGGAAACCCATATTTTCAGCCCTTAAAAGACCATGTTTCAGAACTAAAGGATATACAAGGGTTCTAGATGTTCAATGAAGTTCTAGTCAAAGCTTACCCAGATTCCATCAACCAATTAACATTCAAATTTAAATTCTTACCTTTGGGATTGATGCAACAGATTAGATTTGAATCCTTCCTATCAATTAAAATGCTTGAAACGCCATCGAACAACATGAGTTCCTTGATATCAGAATGCTTGAACAACATTATGCAAGAGCTTGCAATCCAAGGAATATGATGATCTTTTCAACAAGAGATTTAAAATTAAATGGCTATGCATCTACACAAAGCCATGCAACCAATTTCATATCCATAAGAACTCAACCATTCCACACTAGTATGGGCACTAAAGCACGGATCTTAATCTCAATAGTCCCATACAAAAACATGCATCAAACTCAATAATACCAACTTTGTGTTTGCATGAAGAGCACAAGCTTGACTCTTCTAAAACAAGACTCTTTTCTTAAAGATGGCCACACCTATCAATTATCACAACGCAAGGTATTTTCACATTACATGGCAAAGGTGTGATAAGATTCAAGCAAATGAAAAGCCTAGCAAGACATTCCAGTAAACCATTTGACAATCCATTGAAAAGCACAGTTTTCACATGAAATCTCGAAAGACTCATGAGCAGCATGCATGAGTCAAAGATATATACAGGAACGACCAAGCTTCATAACCCAGTAATGCAACCTGTAAAGTAAGATAGCAACATATGAGTTCATGAAGCAACAACAAAACAGACATTTTCCACACCACTTACGCATAATATTTTCACTTCTATTCATATGCAAGCCACACAATATACTGTGATCACCAAAACCATTATCAAAGACAAAGAGGAAGCGCCACGAACCCAACACTCCTGCTGTGGATAAATGCTCTCCTGGGTGACAGTAAATGGCAATAAGCCCCTTCCCAATGCCGATGGGCAGGTCCAGATTGTTTACTTCGATTCCCTTTGTTTTCCCTGCGCATATACTTTACATGCGATCATGTATGCCCGTCTACTGTTTGATGCATAAGACCCTCCAGGGAATGGCCACTTGCCTTCTCACCAATGCCATGGGTTGTTGAGGCTCAGGCTTAACCCTAAATATCGCTATAGCCTATAACTTCTCTGCTATCTATTTTCACCAGATCTTGGCTCCTCAAGGAGCTACTACTCGCTGCATGGAAATCACCCTGGCTTCCGCACCAATCACACACTAGCACACTAGTGTTCGCTTAAATTCCTACTGGAACTGGTCTCTTCAGACCTTATGTTTTCATCTCTTGATGAGCACTGCCCGCTATAGTCTTCAGCCTCCCTATGGCACAGAAGCCCGTTAGTTTCATAGCATGGCCTATAGTCTCATTCATTGGGGGAATAAGGTGTTTTCTATGGGTTGTCACCGATTTCGATGATGGGCCTGCAATGGGGAAGGGATACATTGTGATTTCACATTGGTGGATTTCTATTCTTTAACCACTCTCATACCCCCCAGGGATCTACTTCTTTTTAGTATGTTCATTAGGGAATATTTCACCAAGAGTGGGATATTAATGGCCATAGGGCCAACATAAACAATGCAAATTTCAGGGTTTGAAACGTTGCTAATCCCTAGGTCAGTAGAGATCCTCTAGCAGGTTAGTCCTCGAGACATCCTCTCTACCCAATTCAGGGATATAGAGCCGTCAGTCTTGACTTGCTCTGGTTTTTTGGGGCCATCCCAGGATTTCCTGGTGGATGTGCTCCTATTTTTCACCCCCAAAACTTGGGTCCAGGGGAAGTGCTGCCCAATTTTTCTCAAAACTATGGACTTAACCAAAAACTGAACTAATGCTAACACATGACCTAAACAAAAGAACATAATGGTAAAACCATCACTTTAAGCATAAAAACATATAGAAAACAATGTTGAGCTAAGAAAAAGTCTGAAAACAGTATTCTCGCACTGGACATGCAATCAAACAAACTGCAAGGGTGCTTTTGCAAGCAATGTGATTAAACTAATCAAGATGCAGACTTGAACAATATCTAACCAAATGAAAGAAATGCCATTCTAGCAGCAGAACTAAAGAAAAAACAACCTGCTCAAAAAAGAAAGAAACAAAAAGAATGAACAAAGAATGAAATAAATTGATGGCAATCAATGAATAAACCAAACACCTATGGCATTGTCTGATCATACAGCAAACATGTTTGTGTTTCATATGCATTCTCATGCTTTCTGAAAGCCAAGGCCCTTTGAGACCTGCTGTGAGGGGGGTCGACTCCCAGAGTCGACACCCATCTTGCCATGCTTTGCCCGCCATCTATTGCATCAGGGGTCGACCCCAAGGGTCGACCCTCCCCTTTGGGATCGACCCTCCCCCTTGTTTGGATTTTATCCAGTGATCCCCACCCTACTACAGTTCAAACCAAACACCCTTGCTCACTTCACGTAGCTTGCACTAGCCCTCACTGAAGTCCATGAGCATAACCCATGCTATTCCCTTCTCCCTCGTGCATACCTCAGCACGAAGTAATCCACTCGTACGCACATTGATTCATGTATGCATTTCATTGCAGATCAATCCCCTGGGCGGGCTAAATTCAGTTTTCGGTCGACTAATCCTTGAATTCGGTCGACCAATCTTTAATTTTGGCTGACCGAACATTCTATGCATCGAGGCACGAATGGACCAGGTCGATGCACCTTTTGTCATCCTGCTGCGCTGCCCTTTCTGCCGCTTCTCCTTGATCATCTAGGGTCGAGCTCTCCAGAGCCTAGCTATTGCCTGGCCTCCAACCGTTCTACATTTCAAAAGAAATCAAAAGAAGAGATCAAGAGAATAAAACAAAGAGAGGAGATTGGGGTTAATCCCCTTTGAACTCCCAAGCTAAACCAAAAAAGGAGAGAGAATGAACATTTGAGCGGTCGATGAAGGGGGTTTCTGCCCACTCACATAGGCTACGTTTGATGTGAAACAATGATGCAGCAAGTGGCTAAGGTCCCTTGGACTTAATTCACAAACACAATCACAAGATTCGAGCAAACTTGGAAGACGGCATCTCACCGTGCGCACCCGTTACCCGTGGTGACTCGATGATGTCGAGTTGAGGTGGTGGAGAAAGACCCTTGCTGGTAGAGGGCCAGCACAACTAAGGTTCACCCTCCCGAAGGTATGATGCCCACAATCAAGGGCGGCTGGGTGCCTTGGGGCACTAGGTCACTCACTCACGATTATCCACGATGACCACTCAAGATGGTGGCTCCGGGAACGGGCACTCTCTTACTAGTCAGCGGACTAGCTTGGCGGATATTAAATAGACAGATATTAGGGGAGCAAGGGCAGAAGCTCACCTGGTTGGTTTGAAGAAACCAACCCCGGTCGGAGACGATGGGCGAGCGGGGAAGTGTGGGTTCCCCGCACACTGCGCCGGTGAAGCTTGAACCTGTTTAGATAATTACACTCACTACACCTCTCGCAGGAGGGTGGACTTGGGGTGGGGATGATTGATTTACACACAAACACTACCTCCACGCAGGGAGGGGCGGTAAGCCGGCCAGGCGGGGAGGGGAGATTTGCTGAAAACACGAGAGGGGAAGCCGATGCCGGATCTGCCTGCTCTCTGCGATGGATGACTGACAGTCGGTGTTGAGGCCGTAGGTCCCAATCTGGAATTTTGCTGATGACGAGACCAGCGGGGAGCTCTTTGTATCTGGAACTGAAAATGCCTCTGAATTTTGTGGAATTCTTTTGATGCCGATGCTGGTCCGGGTGGAGGTCCGAACAGAGTGACAGAATCTGGGCGAGGCAGCTTCAGGTTTCTGACAGCAGGTTGCAGAGATGGTCCCGCTGGCTCCCGGACTCCGAATCACGAACCGCTGGAGTTGTTGGAACCGTGGACGAGTCCCCTTCGCAGAAAAACTGACGGGGAAGCCGTGTGATGTCGAAGAGGACTGGGGGACTCTGAATAGTGGAGGCAGGTCGATGCAGATTGTGGGAAGCAGACCCGCGTAGCCAAGGGAGAAAAATGGTAACTTTGACCCACGGACGCCGAACGAAGTTCCGCTTCTTGATTCTGAAAGTAGACTAGACGAGTGAGAACTTTGTGGAAAAGCTCGTGGCCGGATTCCTCCGTGGTTCGTCGTGGTGCAGCTTCTATTCTGGTTTAGATACTCTGTAGGGGCAGCTCTGCGCAGTCGGGGGAGATCGGCCCTCCCGGACAACCCCGGGCCGCGAATGGGACGGGATCACCTCGCCTGCAAAGCTGATGGGGCGACCTTTCCAGCAATGTATGGTACGCCTTCAGATATTTCCGTATGACTCCGTGGTTGCTTCTGCAAGACGACCCTTTCTTCTATCACCTGCAGGCTGATCAATGTGAAGAGAATGGTGGTGGAACTAGGTTGATGCAAGTGGAGGGTTAGCAATGGTGGTGGTGGAGGTGTTGATGGTTGATGGGGGAGGAATGTTTCAGAGATGGTGAGTGGGGTGGAGCAGGGGATTAGGAGGTCTAAGAGGGAAGTGGGGTGAAAGGGGCGTAGCTAGGAGGGTGTTGGTGGTGGGGGTCGGCCAAGGTAATGGGGAGGGGATGGGCTTGATGGGGTCGCAACTAGTGGGGGGGGGATGGGATTCAATTCCCCTTAGGGATGTAAATGGGTGTGTGGGGGAATGGAAAGGATGTTTGGGGGAGAGGGAAGGGTGCCTTGGAGGTTGAAAGGGTGTATGGGGAATGGGAAGGGCTGCTTGGGAATATGGAGGTGTTAATGGGAGTTATGGTTCTTGGGGAGGTGAAAGGGTGGGGGAGTGAGGTGGCTGATGAGGTGGCAAGGGGGGGAGAGGCGAAGGGGCAGGTTCGCCCAAGGGCGGGAGAGAGAGAGAAGAGGAGAGAGAGGGGTTCGCCCCCCTGTAGAGAGAGAGAGAGAGAGAGAAAGAGCTAGAGAGAGAGAGGGAAGACAATGCTAGTGGCTCAAATTTTACTCAATGCTTCATTACCTTGAAATGGAGGGTTTGGGGCCCTATTTATAGGGAATCCCCAATTTACAAAAAGTCCCTACAAAATAGACTAATGACACATGACTAGGGAAGAAGGGGGGGGGGCAAGTGGGCCAAGCCCAAGTGTTTGGGCCCGAACCTACATGATGACCACAAGACATAGGGAATAAACACATAACCTAGATACTGGACTTAAATAAAAGGCAAATTACATCAAAATGACTCAAGATAGAGACAATAAGTGCACAAAAGGTGATCCAGCAGAGTACTGCAGTGAACTGGATGCCATGGAGCTCAAGTCTGGACCTCGTCGAGGGGGAGGGAGGTCCCGAGCCAGAGGGAATCGTGGGTGATGCCCTCATCATTTCCCCCGGGCCGCGAAGAGCTTGACTCTGTCGAGTAGAGGCCCTCCCTGCTGTGATACTGCTCCAAGAGGTCGGGGTCCAGCCGCTGGAGGTCCTCCCGACTCACCTAGGCATCATCCGAAGGTGGCCGTCCCTTCCACCTAACCAGATATCGCTCATACACCTTGCTCCGTGTGTTGGTGATCTGTTCATCTAATATCCGCTCCACTTGATCACGCTGGTTTCTCTGGCCAGATGGAGTTCTCGTTGGTGTGGGGGCTCTCTCAAGGGGTGGGATAGGCTGGATCTTCTCAATGGGTGTCACCGTGGGACCCTTGTAGGGCACCAGGTCAGCCACATTGAAAGTGGGCTTACTCCGTACTCTTCGGGGAGGTCCAACACATAAGCATTTGTGCCAAGGCGCCTCAACACCTGAAAGGGGCCGGCTCCACGCGACTTCAACTTTGAGACATTCCCAGGGAATAGCCTCTCAGTTCTCACCATCACAAAATTAGCAACTTGGAATTCCTGGTGGCGGCGGTGGGAATCGGCTGACTTCTTATAAATCTCGTTGCTCTTGTTGATGTGTTTGCGAATGTCTTCATGCAAGTCTCTAAGGTGTTGTGCAAAAGACTCAGCAGTGATAGACACCCTAGCATGTGGGGGTCCTGGACAACCAAAAGTGGACCTAGCATGCCATGGTGCTACGTAGACTTTGATGGACCTAGGAGGACCGGGACATCCATAGGTGAACCTATCATGCAATGGGGTGTTTGATGTTGGGGGTCCCGGACATCCATGAATGCTTCCTTCATGCTTAGACTTCATGATGACTGACTTTGGGGGGCTGGGGCATCCAAATGGAGTCCTAACATGTATGGGTTTCCTAACAATGTTTACTGCCAAAGGGGGACCTGGACACCCAGATGTAAACCTATCGTGCATCGGTCCTAGTGCGTGAGTGACACAAATGATGTGACTACCCTGACCACATGATGCGAAATGTTGCGACACATGTATTCCTATCAAGATGGTCCCATCTGTGAGATTTGGGGGTTTCCACTCATGGGGGTCGAAGCGGTTCCAAGGGGTGGACATCTTGGGATGGGTCACTCCCCTATTTCCAAGGTTGATGTCACCCTTGGCATTGACTCTCAAAGTGTGGGCTGAATTTCAGAATGGGTGGGTTAGGTCTGACATGGTGGGTGAGAGTAGGAGGGAGTGGGTGGTGAGTGAGGAGTACTTGGAAGCCCATAAGAAGTGGCCAAACAGGTCAAGATGGGTTAAGGGGTGGGTGAGGTGGAGGTGGGTTTCAATCCAAGTGACCGCCATAGGGTCCCTAGTACACATAGGGAAGTGGGAATCATGAACCTGGTGGGACCTATCGTAATGCTCCTTGCAAAGGGACGAGGGGTAGGGAAAGATGTAGGAGGGCAAGGAGGTGGGTGGGCAAAGAAGGGCTAGTGGGAAGGGATCATGTGAATCTAGGAGGACTTGGGTTGAGGGGATTGAGGCTTCTTCCCATCCTAGACCTGGGGCACTCCAAAGCATACACTCCCTAGTGTGGGCTAGGCACTCGTCTCCTAATAGGGTAAGTACCAAAGCAGATTCCCTAGGTTGAGTGCCCTTTTCTTGTGGTAGGGGGGTGGTGTAAAACTCATCGGGCTCGGGTAGAAACAATACGAGCTCACTCATGCAAGGACCCTTGGTGTAAATGGAGATGATGGACCTGATAGAGGGGTGTGAGAAACTAAGGTACCCCGTATCACTCACTCCTAAGGCCAGCATGTTTGTCACCTCTATTTGCCTTAATATGCCTTTAATCAAGTCCCTCATGGCTCCTACAAAGCAAAACGAATGATAGGTTGTGTGGAATGGTAGGGTGGGCACGATTGGGTTATGTTTATCCATGGGGGGGCGCATGATGTGGAGGAGGAGGTCTTGCTTAAGCCACTCAATGAGGGGTTCCCCAAGAATCACAATTCTCATGGAGGGAGGGGTGGGGGAACTTGGTTGGTCATCATGTAACTCATGAGGGAGGGTGTACCCAGTTAGGCTCAATGGTTTTTCTTTGGGTAGGGATGGGTTCTCTTGACCCAACTCTTGACATTGGGCTTCATATTCTTCCTCCCAATTTAGGGGAGCCTCATATTCTTCGATTACAATCTTATCCCTTTGGGGTGTGGGGATCTTACTCTCCAAGGGAGTGGGAAGGTCTTTTGGGGATGGGGTGATGAAAGTTGGGGCATGGTGTACCTGGGGTGGTGAAGTTTGGACCCTAACGGTGGTCTTGGGCTGACTGGGAGAGAAAGGAGGAGTGGGAGTGCTCCTCGGGTTATGGTTCTCAAGGTAGGAGTGGGAAGGTCGGGGAGCGTAGATCTTCCTAAGCTCAATCTTCATCTCTTCCCATGATCCTATGGGTTCTTGCCTCCAAATCCTTCTTAAGCCCACTACGCGTTCCCACTCCTTCTTGGCTTGTCCCCGAAGCCGCCCTGTGGCCCTGCGGACTCTAGCGTGTCCATAGACCCTAGTCCTGTCAAAGTGTTTATCCATGGTCGCCTCCCACTTTAGGTAGGCATTAGGACTAGATCCATCAAAACTAAGGTCCCCTTCTAGGATGATGTCCACGAGGAGAGGGTCAATCGGACTCTTGTGGAAGGTCATGTTGGGGGGACTTAACCAATGGGGAGTATACATGATGATGCACTGGGTGGCCCGATGATGACTCTAAATGCGAATGCACCCTAGGACCAACTTGTAGAGAGACAAGTTGTGAACTTACTATGATACCATTTGATGTGAAACAATGATGCAGCAAGTGGCTAAGGTCCCTTGGACTTAATTCGCAAACACAATCACAAGATTCGAGCAAACTTGGAAGACGCCGTCTCACCGTGCGCACCCGTTACCCGTGGTGACTCGATGATGTCGAGTTGAGGTGGTGGAGAAAGACCCTTGCTGGTAGAGGGCCAGCACAACTAAGGTTCACCCTCCCGAAGGTATGATGCCCACAATCAAGGGCGGCCGGGTGCCTTGGGGCACTAGGTCACTCACTCACGATTATCCACGATGACCACTCAAGATGGTGGCTCCGGGAACGGGCACTCTCTTACTAGTCAGCGGACTAGCTTGGCGGATATTAAATAGACAGATATTAGGGGAGCAAGGGCAGAAGCTCACTTGGTTACTTTGAAGAAACCAACCCCGGTCGGAGACGATGGGCGAGCGGGGAAGTGTGGGTTCCCCGCACACTGCGCCGGTGAAGCTTGAACCCTGTTTAGATAATTACACTCACTACACCTCTCGCAGGAGGGTGGACTTGGGGTGGGGATGATTGATTTACACACAAACACTACCTCCACGCAGGGAGGGGCGGTAAGCCAGCCAGGCGGGGAGGGGAGATTTGCTGAAAACACGAGAGGGGAAGCCAATGCCGGATCTGCCTGCTCTCTACGATGGATGACTGACAGTCGGTGTTGAGGCCGTAGGTCCCAATCTGGAATTTTTCTGATGACGAGACCAGCGGGGAGCTCTTCGTATCTGGAACTGGAATGCCTCTGAATTTTGTGGAATTCTTCTGATGCCGATGCTGGTCCGGGTGGAGGTCCGAACAGAGTGACAGAATCTGGGTGAGGCAGCTTCAGGTTTCTGACAGCAGGTTGAAGAGATGGTCCCGCTGGCTCCCTGACTCCGAATCACGAACCGCTGGAGTTGTTGGAACCGTGGACGAGTCCCCTTCGCAGCAAAACTGACGGGGAAGCCGTGTGATGTCGGAGAGGACTGGGGGACTCTGAATAGTGGAGGCAGGTCGATGCAGATTGTGGGAAGCAGACCCGCGTAGACAAGGGAGAAAAATGGTAACTTTGACCCACGGACGCCGAACGAAGTTCCGCTTCTTGATTCTGAAAGTAGACTGGACGAGGGAGAACTTTGTAGAAGAGCTCGTGGCCGGATTCCTCCGTGGTTCGTCGTGGTGCAGCTTCTATTCTGGTTCAGATACTCTGCAGGGGCAGCTCTGCGCAGTCGGGGGAGATCGGCCCTCCCGGACAACCCCGGGCCGCGAATGGGACGGGATCACCTCGCCTGCAAAGCTGATGGGGCGACCTTTCCAGCAATGTATGGTACGCCTTCAGATATTTCCGTATGACTCCGTGGTTGCTTCTGCAAGACGACCCTTTCTTCTGTCACCTGCAGGCTGATCAATGCGAAGAGAATGGTGGTGGAACTAGGTTGATGTAAGTGGAGGGTTAGCAATGGTGGTGGTGGAGGTGTTGATGGTTGATGGGGGAGGAATGTTTCAGAGATGGTGAGTGGGGTGGAGCAGAGGATTAGGAGGTCTAAGAGGGAAGTGGGGTGAAAGGGGTGCAGCTAGGAGGGTGTTGGTGGTGGGGGTCGGCCAAGGTAATGGGGAGGGGATGGGCTTGATGGGGTCGCAGCTAGTGGGGGGGGGGGAATGGGATTCAATTCCCCTTAGGGATGTAAATGGGTGTGTGGGGGAATGGAAAGGATGTTTGGGGGAGAGGGAAGGGTGCCTTGGAGGTTGAAAGGGTGTATGGGGAATGGGAAGGGCTGCTTGGGAATATGGAGGTGTTAATGGGAGTTATGGTTCTTGGGGAGGTGAAAGGGTGGGGGAGTGAGGTGGCTGATGAGGTGGCAAGGGGGGGGGAAGGTGAAGGGGCAGGTTCGCCCAAGGGAGAGAGAGAGAGAGAGAGAAGAGGAGAGAGAGGGGTTCGCCCCCCTGTAGAGAGAGAGAGAGAGAGAGAGAGAGAGAGAGCTAGAGAGAGAGAGGGAAGACAATGCTAGTGGCTCAAATTTTACTCAATGCTTCATTACCTTGAAATGGAGGGTTTGGGGCCCTATTTATAGGGAATCCCCAATTTACAAAAAGTCCCTGCAAAATAGACTAATGACACATGACTAGGGAAGAAGGGGGGGGGGGCAAGTGGGCCAAGCCCAAGTGTTTGGGCCCGAACCTACATGATGACCACAAGACATAGGGAAATAAACACATAACCTAGATATTGGACTTAAATAAAAGGCAAATTACATCAAAATGACTCAAGATAGAGACAATAAGTGCACAAAAGGTGATCCACCAGAGTACTGCAGTGAACTGGATGCCATGGAGCTCAAGTTTGGACCTCGTCGAGGGGGAGGGAGGTCCCGAGCCAGAGGGAATCGTGGGTGATGCCCTCATCAACGTTGACGTAGCTCTGCTCTGTGTCGATGCAGTGCCCTACATTTGGCCCCACTAGACCTCGATGCAGAGACAATAATAAACATAAACCATTGATAAAATTTGATAATGCATAAAGAATAAAAGAAGATAAATGAACACACAACAAAATAAAATAAGAAATGCCAAAAGGCTCTCACCTCTCTTGGGCCCTATGCACAAGGATATTGATAAGGCCTTCGCAGGTCATGCTTGAACCTTGGGATCATCCCATCATGGTCAAGACTTGACCCCACTCTTGGCCAATAGCTCGTTGTGTTTTAACCGAGTTTTCATTGGGATCTACTCCCGGATATTAAACTTGCCATATCTTTGGCAGACATATTTTTAATTTGAGATTCTCGTCCGGATATGATTTGGTCAATTAATGACCGACTTAGTTCAGCTGTCTACCCCTCAATGGGGGCTGCCTTATTAAAGTTTAGAATTCTTATTCCTTTCTTAAATTAATATCAGTTTAAGGCCCGAGGGCCCCTTCTCCTACCGTTTAATCAAAGGTTTTCTCCTCTCCAAGGAGATGTAATTAACGCCGTGACCTTTACAGCACGGCGGGTTCTTAGTCCCGACTCGATACCCACAATCGTCTGGTCAGTCAGAAGGAGCGCACCCATGGCTTCAGACCACCCCAGTCTTGAAGCCTGAATAAATGTCACTTCGGTGACTGGCACGCCTTCACAATAAAAAAATCAATAAATCAAATAAACATGAAAAAGAGATCAAATGTAAACAAAGAGAGAGTTGCGCGTCAACAAGTTTGGCGCGCCCGGTGGGACAAAGCCTCCTTTCATCTTCTTGCCAGGATTAGGGGCCCAACGGCCTTCACAATCTGAAATTACAGGTTGCATCCTAATCGACTCGATGGCTATCTCATTCGGACCATTGGTGGTTGCGAACCATGCCAGGTATGGCTACCTGGCCGTGCCGACGAGGTTCAGAGATTTCCCACCGGTGGTGGGCTTCCCCAACTTCTTGGGGTAGCTTTCGTCGAGCTCCTGGAGGTCCAGGAGATCAAGCCAGTCGCTACTGCAAAGGCGACCATGACTGATGCTGCTGTAGTGGGCTGCTTTGTCCACCATGTTCACTCCCGTGCTGCCAATAACAAAAAGCGCTCACCGGCTGCCAGGAGGGTGGCCAAGAAAAGTACCGGCATATTGCAAGGCCAGCTTTCGACATCGAGGAAATCCGTTCTAATCGGAGGAGTCCGCATCTTTCTGGATGGCCGGCAGGCTAGGATTTCGCCCGACAGGGTGATTGCCAACGTACCAGTGCGGAACTCATTCCAAGCTCTGGCTCAAGATAGACCAGACCGTGTCAAGTCCGGATCAAGGGGAGGTCTGGCCCCTAGACAGACCAAGCTTAAACAAATATGGGTGCCCAAGCAAAGGTGGGCCCCGACTGCTGCTCAATTGGAACCTGATCAGGTTGATGAGTTTGATGAAGAAGAAAAGAGAATCGAGGTGCTAGCTACAACACCTCGCAGACAAGCCTTCCAAGGTTATGGCCGGCAGGCAAATGTCTATGCCTCCGACCGAGGATGTAACAAGGCAGCTATATGCCGACAGTCTGTTTACCGGCTACCAACTCAATGTAAGGTGCTGCCACCTACACTTTGCCCCGAAGACGGGCATGAAGATATTACCCAGGCTGTCAGAGGATATTTTGGGGGTCTCGAAAACACTACTCAAGGTACGCAGTGGTTCTTAGAAGCAATGAATGCTGCAGAAGATGAAGACCAAGGAGAGCAAGTCAACCCAAAGGAAATTGTTGATGAAGGGTCCGGCTGCTATGGACCATCTTTCCATGAACAAGCCACACCGAGGATCTCAGTATTCAATAGGCTAACCTTTCCTAGGTTGCCAGCTAGAAGGGTAATACGGAGGAACAAGCACCTCCAGATATTCAGCTGTAACATGGCCAGAGTGGCTGGCCACTATGGGTCTCTACCCGAAGAATCTGAAGAAGTGATTAGGCTCGCCGGGAGGCCCGGCCCTATAACTAGAAGAAAGAAAGCTGCGGCTGACGCAGTACAAGCCATCGTCGGGGAAACAAGCACGGATGTAGTCACCATGACTGCAAACGTGATCACACCGAAGATGAGGGTGAGAGGCCAGCCCTTGCTTCAGATGCTCCAATGGAGGGAGGAGGTCAGGCACCTAGCCCTTCCACCCCCGATCCAGCAATGATGGTGCTACCCCTGAAATACCAACAGGAGATTGAAATGTTGAACAAACAATTGAGTGAGCTGAGCATGCAAGCGTCAGCCTCAAAGTAGGTAGAAGCTCCTCCTGAAATATCCCGGCGTGGCGCCAATGAGCTCGAGGGCTCACCTCATATGACGGCCTTTCAGCCACTACTCAACCCTATTGGGGGCATGGCCCCAATACCACCACCAGCTCCTCAACCTCAGGGGACTACCACTGCTATGCCTCAAGCTACGGTGTAGACAACACCTCAAATGCAGCAAGCTCACTTCTATCCGGATCCGGTGGACCTGACAATGGTAAGCAAACTGATGGTTGAACAAATAATAGATATGAAGCTAGCAGATCGAGGTGGTGATGATTATGCCTCGTTTGATGTATACAAAGTGTCGTATCCGGCACACGATGATGCCAAAAGACTTCCTCCTGGCATCAACAAGCCGCCAAAGTTTGACAAGTTCAATGGGGAAGGATCGCCAAAGGAGCACATAGCCTATTACATGAACATGATGGGTGATCGGGTAGCAGACGACTCCTACCTGCTAAAATTCTTTGCGTCTTCTCTTACAGGGTTCGCATTCAAGTGGTACTTGAACCTGCCAGCCGGGTCCATTAGCGACTGGCCAGACATGCAGCGGAAGTTCCGCGAACGCTTCCATGTTGCTGAAAGGAAGGTCACTATGGCCGAATTGTATGCTTCCAGGCAGAAAAATGATGAAACAGCCCTAGAATACATTAAGAGGTGGCGCAATCTCAGCATGAGATGCAAGTGTCCACCACATCAAGAAGATGTTGTGCAGATTTGTAAGCAGAATCTAAAGAGAGAAGTCCTCGAGAGGATGATAGGAATGGAAATCCGATCCTTCGACCGATTAAACAATGTGGTCATGAAAATTGAGACTTTCCTCTTGAGATATTCTTCTACTCCTGCTATCTCCAGTCAGAAGGCCAAACGAGCTGATAAGCGGCCTGCCCCCAAGGAAGTTCACATTGTAGACTTCAATGCTTTTGAGCAGCAAAAAGAAAAGGATAGAGGAGCTATTGACCCACCTCCTACTAGGTCAGTTGAACGCCAGGAGGGCCCCTCCCTGCGGAACAAAATGAAGAAGCTATACTCTTTCTCCAAGGAGAAGACTCAGGTTCTATTCGAATGGGCTGCCCGCAATAAGATTACACTACCAGACCCGAAAAGGCCAGGTGATGCTAGGAGGAAGGATGATCCTTACTTCTGCCCGTACCATCAAATGCTCGGGCACCCTGTTGAAGATTGCTATGTCTTTAAGGATGTGATTAAAGGTATGATCAAAAAGGGAGAACTAGAGATGGGCGAACACAAGGTGGATCCTCCGCGCCATCATGAAATGCCCGATCTGGGGGCTGTTGGATCTCTGTGGTTTTGATGATGTCAAATATTATGTCAGAGATGTCAGTGTTTTGCCTAAATGTCAATATTATGTCAGATATTATGACTCACTATGTTCAATCTTGAGGAATGAATTAATGATCTCATCACAAATATAAAAGTATGAAAAGTCAACGCATGCATTAGGGCATAAACGTGGTCAAATCATCATTTTGTATACATGTGTCAGTTTGCATACAGATGCATTAGTGATTGAGTCTAGTCTGTGTTAAGTGTGTATGTCTTCATGTAAAGTCGATGTTAGTTATCGCATTTGCATACTAGGGTCGACGTTAGTCTGCAAGTCATGCACATAGAGTAGGTGCTAGCTACATAATAGGTCGGTGCTAGTTGCTCCATGTGCATGCTAAGGTTAGTGCCAACCGAACTCGGGTCTGTGCTAGTTGAACTTAGTATAAACTAAGGTCAGTGCATGTTTGAGTCTTAGGCAGAGGTTGATGCATTTTTCTAGTTCAGGCAGAACTTGGCAAACTGAGGTCGATGCACATCTGCATCAGACCAGACTGAGGTCGATGCACATTTGCATTAGACTGATCTAAAGTCTGCACATTTCACTGTAGCAGGTTAGTGCATATCCATCACATGTTCATAGGAAGGTCGGTGCATCTTCTACTTTATGCATATAGGTCTGTGCATAATGCTTCATAGGTCTGTGCACATATATCACTAAGGTCGGTGCTAGTATCATTAAGGTAAGTGCTAGTGACCAATATGGTCTGTGCAAGTTTTGTTGTGCTCATATTAAGGTCTGTGCATGTTTAGCATAAGGTCCGAGCATATTTTCATAATATACACTGTAGCAGTCGCTGCACATATGGCACTTTGCACATTGAGGTCAGTGCACACACTGTATCAAGTATGTGCACACTTTCTAGCCTAAGCACATGCATACTAGGCATGGTCTAAGCATCTGTCTCATGCAAGTCTGCACATGCATTGTCTATTGTTGTTGAAGTCTGTGCAATGTTTGCAAATGGCATATAAAGTCAGTGTACACTTAGTTATTATAAGGTCTGTGCACACTCATGCATAATGTCAATCCAAGTCGGTGCACGTTTCAAGTCTTAGCACATACCAGGTCTGAGCACATATATGTCTGAGCACTGAGCATTTATCAAGGTTCGATCATACACACGGTTGGTGCATGTTTTTGGCCAAGTCCTATACATGGTCGATGCTAGTTTTATCTAAGGCATACTAAGGTCAGTGCATACTTGTTTTTGCCATTTATAAAGTCTAAGTCTATCTGCCTTGTGCCCATACAAGATCGATGCACACTTAGCATATATGCACTCAGTATGACTGAAAGGTGTTTGATAAAATTCCTCACTTTACTGATAGGGACTTAACTGAGAAACGGCCCAGGCAGCCAGGATCGAACGTCTGCTCGAGAGACTTAAGTGAAGCACGTGTTCCCAAGATGTTGGAAGTTGACACGTAATCCAAGACAATGAGCGAGCCAGTGATCCTGCCACGTGGTAAGTAAAAGCCCAGTGATGATGACACGCAGAAAGGTCTGGATCAAATCTGCTTGGCGAATTGAGCGGGAAATGTGGTAGTCACGCGCCCATCTCCTGGAGCAAATAAAGAGGGGGCAGATCGTCCAATTCAAAGAGAGAGATCCACAGAGAGTGCAAAGAAAAAGGAGAAGAGGAAAGCTACAGAACGAAGTGTGAAAGAATAGAGAGTAGTAGAAGAAGAAGAGAGAGTGAGAGTCTGAGAGGAAAGACAAAGAGCGAGTGCTGCAGAGAAGAGAAGAAACTGAGAAGAAGAGAGCTATTATCAGAGAGCAGAGAAAAAGAAAAAGAGTGAAGTAGCCAGAGCTAAGGAAGAAGATGGTGTCATAGTCTCTGGATTAAATCCAAGCTATGATTGCTCCATTGCGAGCTATAGTGCTCCTCAGTGAGCTATATTTCGAGCTTTAATTGTTTAGCTTTCTGTTGCTATTTTCTACCCTTATTTTTCATTTTTCATTTTCTTTTCCAAGCTGTGTGTCAGCGGAGGCGAAGCTGTAAGGCCCAGCGAAGCTGTGTATCAGCGGATGGCAAGCTGTGTCGCCCAGCAGATGTAGGCAAGCTGTGATGCCCAGTGGTTCAAGCTGTTAGTCAGCGGAAGGCACACTCAGGTTTGAGTGTGGGGTGGATGTAGGTCTGGAGGACCGAACCACCTAAAAATCTCATGTCTACCGTGGTTTGATTTCTTATCTGATTTTCGCTACATGAATGCCTAGGTGCGTTTCAATTGATTGTTCTGTCTGAGTGCTTTAAGATTTCTTAGTGTGCGTAATCTACTTATGCAAACCGTTTGAAGTTGCTGAGTAGTTCATTGCTTTTGCTGACCATCTATTTGACTGTGTGCCTCATCATAGCCTAGAGTCAGCTATCATCTATTGAGTCTATGTTTCATTATAGCTCACATTCAGTTAAGCTAATCAGTCTTTAATTCTGCATAGCTTATTGTTTGTAGCTTAATCTTTTAAATTGGCCAAAATTTTCGAAGGGGATTCATTCACCCCCCTCTGAATCCGACCATAGCACCTCAATAATTGGTATCAGAGCGGGACTCTGACTGTCCAGATCCAACGATCTGCAGAGGATCATGCCATCTTTTGGTGCAAATTTTTGGGCCGTGGTTTATCGGTTTGAATTCTCTGCTTTGAATTGTCTTTGATCTGTGTTAATGGCTCATCCTCCAATATTCTGTGGCTCACGTATTAAATTCTGGCCATGTCTAATGCGCAAGCATGTTAACTCTGTGGAAGGTTATCTCTCACGGTCCGCATAAAATCCCTAAGGATAAGTCCAAGTGGACTTATGGTCACAAGATGAAAAACGATGATAATGTGAGAGCGCTAAATCTAATAAAGGCTACGATTAACCCTGATGATTTTCCTTTTATCTCAGGCTATAGCACTGCAAAAGAAATATTGGATGAACTGCCTCGTATCCACAACGGAGAGGATGAAGAATGTCTCATGGCAAGAAGAAGTGATCATAGCAATGATCAACAGGAGGAGACATCTTCACAGGTAAGCACTGAATCAGTAGAATTTTCTTTTGATGAATTGGTAGATATGTATGATGATTTGCTTGAGAAGTATGAGAAAATGAAATCAGAAATTAAAGAAATTAAAGAAAATGATTAATCAAAACTGCTCCAATTCATCTTGTGAAAATTGTTCAAAACTGAAAATGTCTCATGATGCTTGTTTAATTGATATTCAGAATTATAAGAAACAATTGGAAGGTTTTGAAAGTACTGTTTCAGAAATGAATGAACTGAAGTCTGAGAATGAAATCTACAAAAGACAGATTGTAGAGAATAATGAAAAGGCTAAAAGACTTCAAGAAGAAAATCAAGCTGAACTTGTCAAGCATAAAGAACAAATTTCCTTGCTGAAAAATGAAAACAATGAACTTGCTGTTAAGATTTTTGAACTAGAGAATAAACTGAAATCATTAGGAGATGATCAAATCCTACTCAATGAATTGGTTCAGAATGAACAAATTGTAAAAGAAAATGAACAACTGAAGCAATTGAACACTGCTATATATGAAAGACTTCTTGCATTAGAAAAGGGAAAAACTGCTTGCAAAGAAGAATCTGAAAAACTGAGCAATCTGGAACAAGAACTTGAGAGATATAAAACTGTAAACAAAGTGCTAAGTGAATATGTTAATTGCAGTGAACAGGAGATTGCCAGTTATGAATTATAAATTATTTCCCTAGAAAATAAAATTCATGATCTGAAAAACTCATCATCTAAATCTGTTATAAATAAAGGAAAAATAAAAGTTGTCATGGAAGGTAAGGATGATAATTCAAGAAAGAGGATTAGTTGTAATTCTGAATTTAAGGGAGTGATTAGAAATCAGCTATACACCACCGTTGTGCAAAGCTCTGATGTAGTTGGTACTTCAAGTCAATCCCCAAAATAACTTGCTGCTCAGAAAATAAAATAGAATAAAAATCAGAAAAAGAAAATTTTAAAAAGGAAGAGAAATAAATTACATGCTGAAAAATCTCATGCCAAGACACTCTATATTGAAGAAAAGTATGTTAAATATTTTTATTGTGAAAAAGTGGGTCATGAGATGGCTGATTATTTTGTGATGAAGAAGGATGATCTGAAAACTGATAGAATTCATGCTAGGAATGCTCAGGTTAAGAAATCCTCTTCTGTTCAGAATAAAAGGATTCAGTGTTTTTACTGTCACAGAATTGGTCATCTTATGCATGATTGTAGACTAAAGAAACAGGATGATCTGAATACTAAAAAGTTTCATGTTAAAAATCATGCATACCTGAATGAGAATGCTCATTGTTTTAATTGTGGAAAATTAGGCCACATTGCTGCTCAATGTTGGTAGACTCAGGGAAAGCGATTCAATTCTAAATATGTCAACTTTCCTACTAAGAAAAGTGTTTTTAATGGAATTACTTCTGTCTCTAAGGGAAAGCATATCAGATGCTTTGAATGTGGAAAGTCAGGCTACCGAGTTGCTAATTGTTGGATGGCTGGTTTCAGTAAACAGAATGCTCATTTTGTAAACAGAAATTTCCATGAAAATGTACATAGATTTCATGATTACAGTAATGTGCATAGAGAAAATTTGAAAATTGCTGCATCATGCCATTATTGAGGTCAATTTGGATATTCTATGTCTGACTGTTTCATGATGAAATTTGATAATTCTTATGCTCAAAAACTGTGGAGGGCACCATTCAGAGGTGCTACTGACCATGGAGGACCCAAGAATTCTTGGGTACCTCAATGTACAAAATGAGGTTCTGTGTTTTGCAGGAGTGCCTTGGAAGCTGATGAGCAAATGGATAATAAACCAAGGCACCCAAGTTGGTAAAACCCCATTCTGGTACTTTTCAGATAGTATCTACATTCTTCACATTTGTTCAGTTGAACATCTTCAAAATCTGCTTTAACTGCATATCATATTAAATCTGTTCAGTCAAAAGTGTCATGCATCCAAGATCATTATATGTTTTGTCATTCGCATTAAGCTACATGAGCTCTGAGATGCGTGTGCACATATTTATTGAAGATATGCTGAATTCATTTCCAATCTGCATGCATTTATATTTTAACTGTGCTTCAACTGGTTGCATGTTTGAGAGGGAGATGAAATAAATTTCAATACATGAAATTTCATGTCTGCATACATTTTCACATATGCACATTCAATTGAATTGTCTTGCATTTTCTGAAATTGATATGTATTTTCATGCATGATTTCATAGTATATCAAATGGTTTTACACTGAAGGTCAGATTAAGCCTGTCTAGAAGTTCTAATCATGTGTGAGATGGTCTCTGGACTAAGTTCTCCACCTAGTACCATGGGTAATTTTGTACATAGGACAGTCCAGTCATAAGACCCCATGCTTAACCTTCATTGCACATATTGCATAAAGTCAGGGGGAGTCTGTCAAACAATTTTTTGCAATTCATGTATGGTGGATTAATGCATTCTGTGAAAAATAGTCAATGCATATGCATATATAGTTCATTGCATATCATCATTATTGAAAATACCAAAAAGATAGAGTGATTGCTCAATTCCAATAGAACATTTTGCTGAACTCTGAATGATGACTCTCTCCAAACACTGCAAGCCTGAATAAATTGATTATCTGCTAATCTCTCTCATCATTCATAAATCTGCTTAGTTGCATTTGCTAAGGGGGAGCATCAAAAATTCCCAAACTGTTTGGCTATTCTTAGCCATATTGATTATCTTTGCTCTTCCAGCAATCTCTTTCAAACATTGGTATCAGTTAGTCTCTCTTGCCTTCATCTGATCTCAAGTCCATTAAACAATTGACAATTCAACTGCAATTCTTTAAGAACACTGCTCCTGGACTTGCTGAAGGGGAGACTCGTTTGAAACAATTCTGTGCTATCTTGTATCAACTAGATAGTATATAAAAAGATTTAGCTGGAAAGATAGGTCAGGCCTATCTGGAAGGTTAATTCTTGAGTGAGTAGATCCTTGGATCCAATCTCCGCCAAGTATTGTTCCTAGTTTTGATTCTATTTACCAGCTCACCTTGAAATCCAATTTTCTTTGTTGACATTTATGTCAAGCCTGTCTCAAGCTGGTATGTCACTGATTTCAAATCACTAAACTCATTGAACATTGATCTTTGGCAAACATTAAACATCTGCATTGCTCCCATATCACTAATTTCATATGATTCTCAAAAACTTCTAAATCAATTGCTTTGTTGAACAATTGGTATCAAGTTTCATTGGCTACTGCTGAATACTTCTGAGTGCTTTCCTAAAATTTTCTGACAGACTTGAAATTCAATTTACTATTCTCCACACGAAATGCCTTGAAATCTCTGGTCATTGTGTTTGGAATCATTATTATTCCTATTATTGTTTCTGAACTATCTGAACTTCAGGAAGACTTCAATCTATATACCTTGCTCATAAATCTGAAAAATCATTTCAATGAAGAATCTTATATTATACAGATTCATGAATGTCTGAAAGATCAAATTGGTTTAAATTTAATGTATTCATTTAGGTTAGTTATAAATGCCTTGAAAATATCGGAATCAACTTTAATAAACCTTAACCAACTTGTTCATGATTAAGTCTTGTCAAATCTTCTGAAATCTGAAAATGTTGAAATCATGACTTTATTTGGCTGAAATACATGAAATCTGTATTGTCTTTAAACATCTGAACTTTCTGAAAATGTCCAAGGGTCAAATATGGTAAATCTTGCAAGAGCAATGACTTTGGTCACTTAGAAACACATGTCCAAAGGACTGTGTCATGAGGTGTCTTAGTTAACTCTGCTTAAAATCATTGAAAAACAGGCAGAGCAATAGCTGATACACTGAGAAACATATCTCACTCATCAAAGAAATGAGAAAAGGTATGTCATGAGGTGAAAAGTTAACTCTGTTTAATTTTAATGCATGACTGTTAGTCACACTAAGTACTTAGGGATATTGGCGTCTAAACAACGTATATCCTTTAGCTACAAAGTGTGTACTGAACTAGATTGCTCGTAAGATTTAATAGCAAAAGTTATCCACTTGATAAAATGAAAAATCTAAAAAAGAATGCTAAGGATAAATTGCTAAAACCCTTGATAAAATCAAATGATTTCATGATTGTTTAACCTCAATACTTATGAGTGTAATTCCTAAAGAAGTCACTGAAATTGATTGAGTAAGATGAAAGGAGGTTAATCAAGATGTTAATATGAGTTTTTAGTTCATTTTTATTAAATCTTGATTTAAGATATGAGTACAGAATTTTATTGTCAAACCATGTATACATCATCTCTAAACCATGCAGTCCAATAAAGTTCATTCATAAACCTTTATAATGGGAGATTCTGAAAAATTTCCTATATTTGGATTTATGAAATTGATATACTCTTTAAAAAATTTGCTGAATGTGCTTAACTCTCATTGTTCTTAAGACTTTCAGAATGTGCTTAATTCTTATTGCTCTCATTTGATCTCACTGTTAAATCAATCCGTCTTGACTGTCCAACCTTTGTCCAATCATTGAAATCAATCTGTCTTGACTGTCCACTCTAAATGTCCATGTGGTTCACTACTCATTCATTTAATTAAACTTCATCTGCTCTGAAGATACAAAGAAGCATCTGTTTAGGGGGAGATCTTGTCAGCATCCTTCATGTTCCCTTCTTTTTGCTGTGGTCAAAAGGGGGTCATTGTTGGCTGGTAATCATCTGTTGATTTATTGCTCCAAGGGTGGTAAAAAGGGGGTGAAACAGTCAGATTTTAATAGTTTCTGATAATCTGGTTGATATCCATGTGATCCTTTCTCTGATTTCTGACATACTTTCTTCTTCAGGGGGAGTAGAGTTATTATCTCTATTGCTTTTCAAAAGGGGAAGATAAATTCTGGAATTCATATTGGTCTGCATCTTACTTCATTCCTTCCCTTTTTGATGTTGTCAAAGGGGGAGAATACTTGTGAGTGTGAGTCATTAATTTTGTCTGACAGATGTTGTACTGCATACTTTGGCTAAGTTGCATGATGCACTCATATTGCAATGACTCCTCATAATATTACCATCATCAAAAAGGGGGAGATTGTTGGATCTCTGTGATTTTGATGATGTCAAATATTATGTCAGAGATGTCAATGTTTTGCCTAAATGTCAATATTATGTCAGATATTATGACTCACTATGTTCAATCTTGATGAATGAATTAATGATCTCATCACACATAAAACTATGAAAAGTCAACGCATGCATTAGGGCATAAACCTGGTCAAATCATCATTTTGTATACATGTGTCAGTTTGCATACAGATGCATTAGTGATTGAGTCTAGTCTGTGTTAAGTGCGTATGTCTTAATGAAAAGTCGATGTTAGTTATCGCATTTGCATACTAGGGTCGACATTAGTCTGCATGTCATGCACATAGAGTCGGTGCTAGCTGCATAATAGGTCTGTGCTAGTTGCACCATGTGCATGCTAAGGTCGGTACCAACCAAACTCGGGTCTGTGCTAGTTGAACTTAGTATAAACTAAGGTCAGTGCATGTTTGAGTCTTAGGCAGAGGTTGATGCATTTTTCTAGTTCAGGCAAAACTTGGCAAACTGAGGTCGATGCACGTCTGCATCAGACCAGACTCAGATCGATGCACATTTGCATTAGACTGATCTAAAGTCTGCACATTTCACTGTAGCAGGTCAGTGCATATCCATCACATGTTCATAGGAAGGTCGGTGCATCTTCTACTTTATGCATATAGGTCTGTGCATAATGCTTCATAGGTCTGTGCACATATATCACTAAGGTCGGTGCTAGTATCATTAAGGTAAGTGCTAGTGAATAATATGGTCTGTGTAGGTTTTATCGTGCTCACATTAAGGTTTGTGCATGTTTAGCATAAGGCCCGAGCATATTTTCATAATATGTGCAATAAGGTCTGTGCATACACTGTAGCAGTCGATGCACATATGGCGCTTTGCACACTGAGGTCAGTGCGCACACTGTAGCAAGTCTGTGCACACTTTCTAGCCTAAGCACATACATACTAGGCATGGTCTAAGCATATGTCTCATGCAAGTCTGCACATGCATTGTCTATTATTGTTGAAGTATGTGCAATGTTTGCAAATGGCATATAAAGTTAGTGTAGGTTTACACTTTGTTATTATAAGGTCTATGCACACTCATGCATAATGTCAATCCAAGTCGGTGCACGTTTCAAGTCTTAGCACATACCAGGTCCGAGCACATACATGTCCGAGCACTGAGCATTTATCAAGGTCCAAGCATACACACGGTTGGTGCATGTTTTTGGCTAAGGCCTATACACGGTCGGTGCTAGTTTTGTCTAAGGCATACTAAGGTCAGTGCATACTTGTCTTTGTCATTAATAAAGTCTAAGTCTATCTACCTTATGCCCATACAAGATCGATGCACACTTAGCATATATGCACTCAGTATAACTGAAAGGTGTTTGATAAAATTCCTCTCACTTTACTGACAGGGACTTAACTGAGAAAACGCCCAGGCAACCAGGATCGAATGTCTGCTCGAGAGACTTAAGTGAAGCACGTGTTCCTAGAATGCTGGAAGCCGGCACATGATCCAAGACAATGAGCGAGCCAGTGATCTTACCACGTGGTAAGTAAAAGCCCAGTGATGATGACAGGTGGTAAGGTTTGGATCAGATCTGCTTGGTGAATTGAGCGGAAAACGTGGTAGTCACGCGCCCATCTCCTGGAGCATATAAAGAGGGGGCAGATCGTCCAATTCAAAGAGAGAGATCCACAGAGAGTGAAAAGAAAAAGGAGAAGAGGAAAGTTGCAGAACGAATTGTGAAGGAATAGAGAACAGAAGAAGAAGAAGAAGAAGAAGAGAGAGTGAGAGTCTGAGAGGAAAGAGAAAGAGCGAGTGCTGCAGAGAAGAGAAGAAACTGAGAAGAAGAGAGCTATTGTCAGAGAGCAGAGAAAAAGAAGAAGAAAAAGAGTGAAGTAGCCAGAGCTAAGGAAGAAGACAGTGTCGTAGTCTCTGGATTAAATCCAAGCTACGATTGCTCCATTACGAGCTATAGTGCTCCTCAGTGAGCTATATTTTGAGCTTTAATTGTTCAGCTTTCTGTTGCTATTTTCTACCGTTATTTTTCATTTTCCATTTCCTTTTCCAAGCTGTGTCAGCAGAGGTGAAGCTGTAAGGCCCAGCGAAGCTGTGTATCAGCGGATGGCAAGCTGTGTCGCCCAGCAGATGTAGGCAAGCTGTGATGCCTAGCAGTTCAAGCTGTTAGTCAGCAGAAGCCACACTCATGTTTGAGTGTGGGGGTGGATGTAGGTCTGGAGAACCGAACCACCTAAAAATCTCCTATCTACCGTGGTTTGATTTCTTATCTGATTTTCGCTAGATGAATGCCTAGGTGCGTTTCAATTTATTGTTCTATCTGAGTGCTTTAAGATTTCTTAGTGTGCGTAATCTACTTATGCAAACCATTTGAAGTTGCTGAGTAGTTCATTGCTTTTGCTGACCATCTATTTGACTGTGTGCCTCATCATAGCCCAGAGTCAGCTATCATATGTTTAGTCCATGTTTCATTATAGCTCAGATTTAGTTAAGCTAATCAGTCTTTAATTCCGCATAGCTTACTATTTGTAGCTTAATCGTTTAAATTGGCCAGAATTTTTGAAGGGGATTCATTCACCCCCTCTGAATCCGTCCATAGCACCTCAACAGGGGCAACTATTAATATGATATCACTATATCAGCAATTGCCCGAGGAGGTGGCAGAAGTTTGCACGAAGCACACTTATGAAGCTTTTGTGCTGACTCCAGCAAAGGACCAGGAGAACTGGCAGACGAAACCTACAAAAGCAAAAAGAAGATCGGCATCCCATCTTGCTCCGGGAGTCCGAATTCGTGGCATTACACCCCAGCCAGCTCCACCAGCTATTACTCTGGTTTGGCATGATACGGCCCCTCGAATGGTCATCAGAGTGCCATCCAATAATAAGAAGAAACAAGCCCCATTGCGGGTACATCAAGAAGTCAGCCCAACCGTCAAGCGGCTGCAGAAGATTATAAATGAGTTAGATGAATATGAACAACCCAAGCTCCAACCAGTACAGCTTAAAGAATATATCCCTTGGGAACATTTAGAGTCCCTCGGGCTAGAACAAGAAGTTGAAGATGAATTTTGGGGAAGAAATGCCTCGAAGGATATTTCACCTGAGCAGATGCCTGCAGAGAAGAAGAAGAAAAAGAAGAAATCAAAAAATAAAAAGAAAGGTAGCATCGTCTCCTGTAACACGCTGTCAGCTTTGTTCAACTTAGCTCCAAGCTCTGAAGAAGGTGATGAAGAAATCTACTTCACGCCAGCTGAAGCTAACTATGCTGAAGCTTCTACCTCCCAGCATGCCACCAGATCTGGGAGGAAGTGGGGACGTCTCCCCCAGCTAACCATAATATTATGTTTAGGGGTGAGCAGCCGTACCAAATCCCTAAACATAAAGTAAAGGGCGCAAGAGTCCCGCCTCCCCCGGGCCTCTACCCTGAAGATACAAGCAGCCAGGAAGCTCCCTCTTTCGCTGAATTTCTGGCGACAAAGAAAGGCAAGCAGCCATATGGTGCGGACACGTGCCACACAAACGCTGGGAACGAGGACACGTCGGAGCCCCTTTTGCTCGAGGAGGACGTGGACGCATCGACCTTCATTCCATATTTTTTTTAGCCTTGTTTGGGCCCTATTTATTCCATGTACTATTGTAATAGCTAAATGGGAGTTAATGGGCAAGAATAGTGATAAAGGGTTAATGGCTTTTCTATTGGGCTTTGAATGGGCCAAATGGGCCAAGTGGGTTGCCAAAGTGTGAAAGGGGTTATGTCTTGGTCATGGCTTTGAGGCTAGGTCTGAAAACACATGGTGGCTTGGTTGGCTAGTGGAAGGGGGCACCCCCCTCTCTCTCTTTGGTCCAAGCTTGGACTTCCACCTTGGCCACCTCCCCCATGGCCAATTCAAAGTTGGCTTCTCTTTCCACCTCCCCCATGGCCAATTCAAAATTGGCATCTTTTATCCCTCCCATTGCTTGGTCAACCATCTCATCTTGACAATGATGGGAAGCCGCCCCCCTCTCTCTCCTCTCCCCATGGCATTCCCCTCCCCCTCCCTTCCATTCTACACAAACCCCCCATGTAAGCTAGTGAAAAGGCTAATGAAATTTTGAAGTTTTGAATGAAAATTGAGTGTTCTTGAGAGAGGTGATTCTCGCGGTGTTCTCCCTTAAGTGTGATGCACAAGAGCTAGTCCTACAATGGGATCTAGCTAGGGTACGACTCCCCTGGCCGAGGTGCGACGCCGAGGCTCCATTATCGCTACGTTCGAGTGCTGCTTCTGAGTCTGTCCGCCCAGATCTCGTCTCCAAATCACAAACCTCCCACAATCATCTCCTCTTCATATTTGAAGCTGGTGATTTTACCAGAGGAAGATCTGTGAGTCAGAAATGATTCAACGATAATTTTGCATCAATCGGAGCTCGGGATCGTCGGCAAAAATTCTGACGGTGAAGCTACGCACCGTCGCTTGTTCCAGCGAGCCACATCCACTCCTCCCTGATACAAACATCCTCAGATCTACCCTCAAGCCCTTTGGATCTGAATTCTCAAGAGGTCGTACCTCTCCTTGTCTTCTTTGGAATGCCGCCAACCTCGCATGGTTTGGAGATCCGTGCTGATCGTGGCGAATATTTTTGTGGGACTGTGCTGACCACCCTGTGCAGATCCGATCCAGAACTAGAAGCAACTTCCAGAAGCTGCCCCGTCTCCCTCCTCTTAGATCGGACCAAGCCCTTTTGTTTGGGTCCTCCTTTGGACGTTGTCGATGATCTGCAATGAACGGTGATCCATTCAGACACCGGGAACTATTTTTCGCATAATTCTTTGTCTACCTGTGCAGTTTTGTGTGAGTAGAACCAGAGCCCTGGTGCAGGTGCTTTCACGCATAGATCTGACCAAATCTGATCACGCCACTTGGCCGAGACGTTTTTCCTCTAGTCGCCGACATTCTCTAATAAATGGCACCCTGATCGGATGTCGGATCTAGCCGTACCAACTTCTGCAACTTTGCTGCACCGGGTGACCAACACGGGCAGAACCACTCGGCTTCCAATCGGCTCACCCGATCGGCCCCGACTCGCCCTCCTCATCTCCTACGAGTGCGGCTCCTTAACCCGTGTTCTAGCAGCCTCAAAAATTACTGTTGTTGCCCTTTACCTCCCTACGTGGAGTGGCCCATTATTCTGAGATTGTAATATTAATCATCTGCTGTGTATCGGGGTTGTTGGATTCGGCCGGGGTTTTCTTCCCCACGCGCTAGTCGTGAAGGTACGCGCACATTCCTTACACTCACATTTGCTTATCTAGTATGTTGTTATATATGCTGCGTTTGTGAGAATAGGGTTGTATCCAATTTGCAAGTCGTCGTGATTGTGAGAGTGAGAGCCGTTCCTTAGCTCTAGTCGAGCACCGAGCTCAGACTGCACCACCCTAGGCGACAGTGGTTCTTTAACCGCTGCGATCCCATTTTTCCCTCGCAGGGACGATCGCCGGGCTAGAGTGAGTTTCTTGTTGATAGACGTCTCCACCCAAAGAATGCCAAGGAGGTCAGCCGCCCGACTTGCCTTTCACGTGCAAGTGTTGGCCGCACTTCGAGTTAGTTGTAGGTCTTAGCCCGGTCGCATCACTCATCCCGCATCAAATTGGTATCAGAGCATGGTTGAGTCTAGGGTAATCGGTCCAAGGTGTTACATTTCATTCATGTACCCAGTATATCAAAAGGTGTTTTCGGAATGATAGGTTACGCCTATTGGGAAGATAGCACATTTTCGTGAGTTGGATCTTCGGATCAACACCTCCGCCAAGTACCGAATATTGGTTAAGTCTAGGTTCTCAAATTACATTTAGCTCCATTACATGCCCATCCTATAGTTCACCGTTTCCTATGGATTACGAGTCGCCCAAGTCATATGAATGGTGGCGTAGCACCCATGGGCGTGGAAACCAACCCCTCCACTTTCGTAGGCCTGAAGACTCGGACTTTTATGGCTCCAAAGTCCCGAGCGACTACCTAAACTGGGAAGCCTCCATGGACAAGTATTTTAAGTGTTACACGATGTTTGGTGCCATGGAAGTTAGTTTCGCCAAGGAGAGGCTTTTTTATAAAGCTGCCGAGGAATGGAGAAGCATTGAATGCTTGAGGGATATTAGGGGACAAAGGCCCATCGAGTCATGGTGCCAAATGAAGGGCGAGCTTAGAAGGGTCTACCTACCCCACCCAGTCACCTCAAACCAAGTGGGTCATAGTCGGAGGCAAAGAGCCCCGCACATGGATGAGTCTCGACCCAAGACTAGGCCGATTGAATATGAGCAAATCCACCCTGATGCCCCTAGTCCAAGCCCCAGTTTTTCCAAACTCATGAAGATCTTTTCGGATCGAGTGAATTGGATATGTTCTCAGTCTTGGCCATCGAGCTCCCCTAGCCCACCTCCGAGACAGGACAAACTCATGTCCGAGCTTAAGGAGGCCATAGCCGGTAGGCTCAACCTGGTGCCACCCCAAGGACCTCTCCCCCTCAGGGAGGACATTCCTTCCCCACCCATGAGAGCTCCTTTGCCACCAACCTCACGTTCTGATCTTTATTCGGAGCCACCTCAGCTAGAGCCACCCGTGCTTCTAACGGGGAAGCTAATCATAGACGAGCCACTACTTAGCTGGCTTAAGAAAGGCTTGGTCCCCAGAACACCTTGCTATCCATCCGTGGACCCCGCACTACAAATAGTGCCCGTCAACTCGTTCCACACAACGATCCAGTCTTTTTACCTTGTTGATACTTTAGAAGACCTTATCACGGGCTTAGACTGGCAGTTGAAGTTGACGCACATGTTGGCCCCAGGCTTCGACTGACCCAAAGGTCGTGGCTTCACGCATCCCGCTTTGGGATCAATTACCTCCGTGTGCACCGTGGGTCATGTCACCACGGAGGTTCTTTTATTCCTCCCCATCCCGACCAAGCCTAACTCCATTCCACATATGACCACCGTCCCACCTACCACAATGAATGTAGGTGACCATTTACACCTTCAAGAATTCCAAACATGGGACCGTGTCATGAGGGAACCCATGTCGAGGGGTCACACATTCTTTGATCCCTTCGACCCCTTCCCTAGTGAGCCTCTTGACCCACCTTATCTACTCTACTTCTTCAAGGGAGTCCACTATTACACCCCTTCCCCACGGGCCAGTCAACCTACACATAGCGAGGAGCCTATTCTTTGGGAGGAAATGCATACATCACCATCACATAGGGATGATGAAGAAGGTGACTTAGGCTCCCCTGGCCCTCCCAACCCTCTCAAATCCAAAAGGACGTCGATGCATGAGTGGTTCACATTAGGACGTCTAGGATTCCATAAGTCTGCCAACATTGGGTTGCATCGTGTGTATGCTAGTCACACATATGGGTGTCCTGGACCACCACTGCATTATGTAGGGATTTAGGGTCTTGTGTGAGTCTGTCCTTTTTCCTTTTCGCACAGTTTGTAAGGAGTCCGCACATGCATTTGTCGATCATATAGGAGTTTGCATGAAGTCGTCCCAACAAAAGTCCAGTAGTGCACGTATAAGGAGTTAGCTGATGCACGCCGACGTGCCCGCGAGTTCCGAAAGGGAGAGTACGTCATGATCAGGGTCATACTTGAACGGGTTCCCTCGGGGACCGTGAAGAAACTCCAGGCCCACAGTGCCATCCCTTTTCAAGTCGAGAAAATGAGTGGGCTCGAATGCGTACGTTATTGAACTACCAGACGACTATGGTGTCAATTCGACGTTCAATGTTTCAGATCTGGTAGCATATCGGAACCCCGTGGTGATCCCTAGTGAGCTTTTGGGCTTTCTCCTCCTGTTGTGAGTGACACACCACTCGAGAGTCCACCTCTTCTAGCATGAACGTAAGCATATAGATTGTATACTAGATGAGCAGGTGAACACCACCAGGAACGGAGCCTACCAACACCTCTTAGTGTGTTGGCGAGGATGCCCCGCGATGAACAACGCCTTGATCACATGCGGAAAGATCAAGCATCGGGACCCTTACTCGACGGGGTCGAGTTCCTCCCACCCGGGGAGAATTGGTGCGGACACGCACCACATACACGCTGGGAACGAGGACACGTCGGAGCCCCTTTTGCTCGAGGAGGACGTGGACGCATCGACCTTCATTCCAATTTTTTTTAGCCTTGTTTGAGCCCTATTTATTCCATATACTATTGTAATAGTTAAATGGGCTAGGTTAGAGCTAATGGGCAAGAATAGTGATAAAGGGTTAATGGGTTTTCTATTGGGCTTTGAATGGGCCAAGTAGGTTGCCAAAGTGTGAAAGGGGTTATATCTAAGTCATGGCTTGGAGGCTAGGTGTGAAAACACATGGTGGCTTGGTTGGCTAGTGGAAGGGGGCACCCCCCCTCTCTCTCTTTGGTCTAAGCTTGGACTTCCACCTTGGCCACCTCCCCTGTGGCCAATTCAAAGTTGGCTTCTCTTTCCACCTCCCCCATGGCCAATTCAAAATTGGCATCTTTTACCCCTCCCACTGCTTGGTCGACCATCTCATCTTGACAATGATGGGAGGCCACCCCCCCTCTCTCTCCTCTCCCCATGGCATTCCCCTCCCCCTCCCTTCCATTCTATATAAACCCCCCATGTAAGCTAGTGAAAAGGCTAATGAAATTTTAAAGTTTTGAATGAAAATTGAGTGTTCTTAAGAGAGTGATTCTCTTGGTGTTCTCCCTTAAGTGTGATGCTCAAGAGTTAGTCCTACAACGGGATCTAGCTAGGGTACGACTCCCCTGGCCGAGGTGCGACGCCGAGGCTCCATTATCGCTACGTTCGAGTGCTGCTTCTGAGTCTGTCCGCCCAGATCTCGTCTCCAAATCACAAACCTCCCACAATCATCTCCTCTTCATATTTGAAGCTGGTGATTTTACCAGAGGAAGATCTGTGAGTCAGAAATGATTCAACGATAATTTTGCATCAATCGGAGCTCGAGATCGCCGGCAACAATTTTGACGGTGAAGCTACGCATCACCGCCTGTTCCTGCAAGCCAGATCCACTCCTCCCTAATATGAAAATCCCCCAGATTTTCTCTCAAGCCCTTTGGATCTGAAATCTGAAGAGTTAGTACCTCTCCCTGTCTTCTTTGGAAGGCTGCCAACCTCGCATCGTTCGGAGATCCATGCTGATCGTGGTGAATATTTTCGTGGGACTGCGCCGACCACCCTGCGCAGATCCAATCCAGAACCAGAAGCAACTTGCAGAAGCTGCCCCATCTTGCTCCTCCCAGATCTGACCAAGCCCTTGGGTTTGGGTCTTTCTCTGGACGTCGTTGACGATCTACAACATGTTATGTTAGATGGACGCAGTCTATTACCACGGAGAGTGGATCTAGAGGGGGGTGAATAGATCTAATATCTAATTTTAGAACACAGTTTACTCTAATGCGGAATTAAAACAAGCAACTGTATAGCAGTAGAAGGAACACATTGAAATCACACAACCATAGGCAATCACACAGTAGACACCGATCTTTAAGGTGGTTCGATCTCAATCCAGAGATCTACGTCCACCCCACACTCCAACTAGAATGTGGATCATGCTGACTAACAGCTTGAACAGCTGGGCTTCACCGCTTGCCAACAACCGCTGATACACAGCTTCGCTGGGCTTAACAGCTTGCCGACCAGAGGAATAGATCCTCTGCAACCGCTGGGAAATACAGCTTAGCCGTCAGAGACCAAGTCTCACCCGCTGAGGATTACAGCTTCTCCTGTCCAGTGGAAACCTCCACTGCAATTGCTGCCTCACAGCTTGATAACAGAAGTGTTTCAAAAACAGTAAAACAGAATGAAACGAAAATGGAAAAGCTAAAACAAATGTAGCTCAATTAAGAGCAGAATCAGCTCTGGTATCTGAACCAAGAGTCTGATTTACAAGACCTCTCGAAAGCTCTCTCAACTCAACTCTATCAATCTTCTCTTCTCTCTTTCTCTTCTTCTCTCTTTTTCTTCTTCTCTGTGGATCATGCAGGCGCTCACTCTCTGTTCTTTTCTCTTAGCTCTGGCTGCTTCTATTCGATCTCGATCAGTCTTCTTCAGAGGAAGAAGGCTTCCTTTTATAGCAGCAGCAGATTGGATAGGGCGTGTGGCTTCCACATTTCTCGCCCAAAGAATTCGCCAGATCTGAGGAATTTCGACCACATGGCAGCATCCTGGCTGGGCTGCTTCCACGTGTCATAATCTGGGCACCTCGTCTTTCCTTGGATCATGAGCCCAGTCATCAGTCTCTGCAAAGAATCCATGTCAGACATTCGAAAGGAATTTTCAGTTTAAGGGTTAACTGATGTACAGACTATACATAGACAGAGCTGAAGCAATGTATAGACTTCATGAAGCAGGACAATTGCGTTGTACAAACTATGTGAAGACAAAGCTGAAGAAATGTATAGACTTCATGAAGCAGAACAATTGCGTTGTACAGATTATGTGAAGACAAAGCTGAAGCAATGTATAGACTTCATAAAGCAGAGCTGAAGGCATGTGCAGACTTCATATATGCAGGGCTGAGGTGTGTACAGACTTAGTGAATGCAACACTGAAGCATGTACAGACTTCACATTCACTATGCAGACGTTGTACAGACATGCTAATGTGTAACGTAGAATGCATCAAGCAAAGTGTGTACATTGAAGATATGCTCAAGAGTGTATAGACTTGATCAGACATCAGAAGCACAAGTGCTCAAGAGAGACGGTGGATGTACATACTTCAACTCTCAACTGAGACGGTGAATGTACAGACTTCAACTCTCAACTGAGATGGTGAATGTACAGACTTTAGCGTTCAGACACTAGACGATGTACAGACTTGGAGACAATGCATGCTGCAGTGTATATACTTAGCATTAAGCAAGGTAATGTATGGACTTAAGTCATGAGACGCAAGTTGAGACGATGGATGATGTATAGACTTCAAGTCGTGCTTGCAACACGATGTATAGACTTGTGTTCTGAACAAAGTATAGGCTGTACAGACTTGATGCAAAGCAAGGCAAACGAATGAACGGACTTTGACGATGTATGGACTTGCCAAAGGAAGGGCTGTACAGACTTGAGCAAAGCAAGGTCTGTATAGACTTGAGAGTTCATGATGTATAGACTTGCCAGAGGAACTGGACGATGTATAGACTTGAGCAAAGCAAGGTCTGTATAGACTTCAACTCAGCTGCAATGTATAGACTTGCAGGTGCAACGTAGGTAAAGATCAAGGAGTGTATAGACTTGATATCGTGGAACACACAGGCTGTACAGACTTCATCGATGTCTAGACTTGGAAAGTTAAGCTGGTGAATGTACAGACTTCACCGATGTCTAGACTTGGAAAGTTAAGCTGGTGAATGTACAGGCTTCACCGATGTCTAGACTTTGAATGAATGTGCATGCATTGAATAGACTTCGCATATGATGTACAGACTTGCTAGTCAGACAGGCACAAGAACTCTGTACAGACTTTAGCGTGCAGACAGGCCATGTGAATGTATAGACTTATGTTCTAAACGATGCACAAACACAATAATGCAATGTATGGACTTTGAGTGTGTAGACTTGTGTGTGTGCAATGTGTAGACCTGTGCGTGTGTGCATGACGATGTATAGACTCTTACTGCATAGAACACATAGACAATCTGACAGAGATAGTTTCATCAAAACATAAACAGTTGCCAATCAATCAAAACAAGCTGTTGCCAATGAAATAAAGCTATTGTCAACATCATCAACACAGAGGAGTCATAACAATCTCCCCCTTTTTGATGATGGCAACACCCTATCATATGGAATAGCAACATCCTGTCATACAGATGTATTTTTTATGAAAGACATGAATTATTAGTCAGATTTGTCATGCAGATGCTATGGATGCATGCTGAGAAATGAAAACAGCTCCCTACCAACAAGATCTCCCCCTATGTCATAATATGATACATACACTCCCCATGGAATTCACTAAACACACAATAAATTCTCCCCCTTTGCCATCAACAAAGAGGAGGGAAAGAAAGTATAAGGGAAGGAACAAGAGAAATCATCTGACTCGCATTCTGAACAAGTAGTTCAAGAATAAGCATTCTAAAGCACAGAGTCTTCAGTCATATGAATTTAGAAACTGCTTTGAGATAGAGTTCTGGTTTAAAGGTTATAAATTTTGAGTTCATGCACTACAACCAATGGATAAGTTTTTTGTGCATGATAAAATAATAAACCAGAATCACATTTGCATGAGAGATTCAGTTTCAAAATATCTTACTTTCATAGACTCAGTAAAAAAATGGTTAAGAGATACCAAGTCATGTATTGAAATTAAACAAATTGACATCCTTGAAAATTCTTTTGAAGGAACAGTATTTTTCATTGTATTTCATTAAAGGCATTCAGGTACCATTTATCTTTTTGCGTAAGGGTATACGTTTATCAGACGCCAATACCCCTAGATACTCAACATTATGGACCATTCTGCCTATGATCAAACTCAATAGAACTGATTTACACATTTTTGTGTGAGGGTACACGTTTATCAGACGCCAGTTACCCCTAGGTACTCAGTGAAACCACCCCATTGTTTTGATCATTTATACAGAGATAACTGATACACTTCATGACTTAAGTATAGTCCATTTCTTTGATGGATCACTTAGCTTCTCAGTAATTTACCAGTCATTGCTCTGCCAATTATATTTTTCAATTAATTTTCAATGTTTGCCATTATTTTTCTTAGCTGTCCTTTAATTGTTTCAGAATGACTTGTTTAAGGACAATACACAAACTTAGCCTTCTCTAACAGGATTTTAGATGAGTTTTTAGATTTCCGAAATAATTGGCTTTGTCTGACATGAAATAAAATAAGGGTTGAGAGCTTTATCAATTTTCAGCTTTCTTATTTACTTATTGCAATCTTTAAACTTTAAAGTTTATAAAATTTAAACTATTTAGTCAGTCTTTAAGCAATCAAAGTTCTTATAAGTGAAGAAGTCTGTTTTCTATTGCTTAGGAATCAGAACTAACTAACAGATTGCCATATGTCAGATTCAACTCATTTAGGGTCAAGGAATTGAATTTCAATAAATTTGATGACCATTCTGAATTTCTAACAATACTCCCCATGTCTATATGCATGTGACTTTAGATGAGAGAGAGCTTAGACACAGTCATGACTAAATGATATGCAATGATAATCATGAGTGTGATGCCAAAAAAAATATGAATGGCATGCATGATCATGAGTCTGTTGCAACATTCAACATTCACAAGGTTTATTCAAGCCATAAGAGAGTTTATTCATTATGCTAAAATTTACACAAGCCAAGTTTTCTTCTAAGAAATTTAAACCTTTCATTCTCAAGAGGCTTAGTAAAAATATCAGCAATTTATTTTTCAGTTTCAATGAAGTTCATTTCAATTTCCTTTTTATTTACAACATCTCTAAAAAAATGGTGTTTTATCTCTATATGCTTAGTCCTAGAATGATGAACAGGATTTTTAGCAAGGCATATAGCACTAGTATTATCACATAACATTATAATACATCCCAATTTTATCTGATAATCATCCAGTTGGTGCTTGATCCATAGTACTTAGGCAGCACAATTACCAGCTGCAACATATTTAGCTTCAGCTGTAGACAAAGTTACAGTGTGTTGCTTCTTAGATGCCCAAGATACTAGACAGCCACCTAGGAATTGACAATATCCACTAGTGCTTTTTCTCTCTACTCGACACCCAGCATAATCTGCATCAGTGTAAGCTAGAAGTTCTAACTCACACTTGGCAGGATAGCAAAGACCTAGCTCTTGGGTGCCTAGTAAATAACTAAAAATCCTTTTCACTGATTTAAGATGTGATTCTTTGGGACTAGCCTGAAATCTAGAGCATAAACACACTGAAAATTGAATGTCAGGCCTAGATGCTGTAAGATATAGAAGGGATCCGATCATACCTCTATATAGCCTTTGGTCCACTGGTTTACCTTGGGGATCTTCATCCAAACTGGTTGAGGTACCCATTGGAGCAACTATTTCCTTGAGGTTGTCCATTTTGTACTTCTTCAATAGATCCCTTATGTACTTGGACTGAGAGATGAAGGTACCACCCTTTGATTGTGTAACCTGCAGTCCAAGAAATAGTTTGAGCTCACCCATTGAGCTCATTTCAAACTCATTAGTCATAATTTGAGAGAATTCCTCACACAATTTGGGGATAGTTGACCCAAACATAATGTCATCCACATAAATTTGAATGATAAGAATATCTGAATGACTCACCTTGGTGAACAATGTTTGATCAACTACATCTCTTGTGAAGTTCTTATCAGTGAGGAATTTGCTCAACCTGTCATACCAAGCTCTAGGAGCTTGCTTTAAACCATGGAGAGCTTTTCTGAGTTTATAGACATGATTAGGGAAGTCTAAGCATTCAAATCCAGGAGGCTGCCTCACATAGACATCCTCACTGATTTCCCCATTCAGAAAAGTAGATTTTACATCCATCTGCTAAAGATTTATTCCTAGGGAACATGCATAAGCCAATAAGATTCTGATTGTTTCTAACCTGGCTACAGGAGCAAAAGACTCTTCAAAGTCTATTCCAAATTCCTGATTATACCCCTGAGCTACAAATCTGGCCTTATTTTTAATTACATTCCCTGATTCATCAGTTTTATTTCTGAACACCCATTTAGTCCCTATGATTGTTTCATGATCAGGAGGTGGAACCAAATACCACACCTTATTCCTGTCAAATTGATTGAGCTCCTCATGCATGGCATTAATCCAATGCACATCTTTGAGAGCACAGTCAATGGACTTGGGTTCTACATTTGAAACAAACGCATATGCATTCAATTCATTTTGAATCCTTAAGTGGCCTCTGGTCCTAGGGGGGTCATGTAGATTTCCAATTACATTATCTACAGGATGATCTTTAAGATATCTAATGTTAACAATTGGATTATCATGAAGTTCATTTACCTCCCCCTGAACTATAGGCTCTTCTTCATTAAGCTCTTCATGTTGGGTTCGGTGCAAGTATTCAGAGCGTGAATGAATATAGCCTATAAAAACTTTCACCCAATATAAACTTTCACTCAATTAGAATTTCGCTCACTCAACAGATTAAACACTTAGAACAAAATCTGATCAAATCATCTAATGAACCTGTGATCAAACACTTGGAGCGCCCCTATGCAAACATCTAGCGGAAGCAAACCATAAGCAATCAAACCACAATGCAAGAGGGGTTTTTAGGTGGTTCGGTCCTGCAGACCTACATCCACCCCACACTCAACCCGAGTGTGGCTTCACTAACAGCTGGGCAACACAGCTTGCCAACAGACGCTGATACACAGCTTACCCAGGGGAACAACCTCCCCTCTTCCTCCTACACGGAGGGAACCTCTAGCAACCCACGGTCACTAGAAACCAGAGACTCACGTCTCTCTTCCTCTATACCAAGAGGGAACCCCACTAGTAGCAGCCCCGCTACCAGTGAACCAGCCAGTAGCACTCTGCTACCAGCAATCCACCAGAGGCCTAGCATCTCTTCCTCCTAGCCCGGAGGGAACCCACAAGCAGCCCCCTTGCTGCTTGCAAATCGGAGATCAGATCTCCCTTCTCCTGACCCACCAGGAGGAACCCGACCTCACTACTGAGAATCGGAAGAACAAGGATAACCAAATGAAAAAGGAAAAACAAAAACACGAAATGAAAATAACTTCAGCAAACAGAAAGCTGAAAAATGAAATACACAATGTGGCTCTCAACGGAGCTGACTGGCCTGGATCTGATCCACGGTCCAGTAGGAACAGATCTCCCTCGATCTCACTCTCTTTCTTCACTCTCTCTCTCTCTTTCTTCTCTGCTGCACTTCTCTTCTTCTCTCGATCTCTGTTCTCCTTTTCTCTCTTTCTCTTTCTCTTTTCTTCTGCTGGATCGTGGAAGCTCTCTCTTCTTTTTCCCTTTCTTCTCTCAGCTTCTGCTATCTGGCTGCGATCACGATCAGCCTCCATCTGAAGACGAAGGCTCCATTATATACCAGCAGCAGTAGTGAGATAGGGCGTGTGCTTCCCACGCCTTCCGTCCAGAAGATTCCTCCTCGGATGACGTGCTCAGCACCCACCTCGGATCACGTGTCAGGTGCCAGCTTCAGGTCACGTGCCCATTCATCAGTACGCTCAGCAACTGGAGTTGGATGGCGTCAACCCACTTGCTCCAAGGAGTTGACGCACCCTTCAGAGATCTTCAACCTATGAAACTCAAGTCTGCTGCATTGACTCCATCAGTTTGCTGCGTTGACGCATTGATACGTTCCAGTGAACAAACAGCCTAGCCTTTCTAACTGCTGCGTCGACGCTTCCAACCCGTGGCGTTGACGCATTAATGCGTTCCAGTGAGCAACCAGCCTAGCCTTTTTAACTGTTGCGTCGACGCTGCTCCACTGCTACATTGACGCGTAGGTGGTCCAATGATCAGGTCTTCAGCAGATAGATGTGCTGCGTTGACGCTCTCAACATGCTGCGTTGACGCATGGAGCTGCAGCGTCGATGCTGCCAATGTACTCCAGAGGCTGCAATAAGGGATACTTGAACTGCTGCGTCCACGCTACTTGATCAATGCGTTGACGCACCAGAATAATCCAGGAGCTTCTTTCTTGATTGTTTGAACTGTTGTGTCCACGTGTCAGTATTTCAGTCTCTTGGATCACGTGCCAAGTCTTGATGGCCTGAATCATCTGCAGACAGACAGAGGAAAATGAACTTAGTTCAGACGAATGTATATACTTAAGCAGAGCTGCCAGTGTATGGATTTGAACAGTGCAGCGAGTGTACAGACTTGGTAAAACAAGGTCCAGTGTATAGACTTGGCAAAGTGAAGTCCAGTGTATAGACTTCAGTTAAGTTCAGGCCTCTAACAACGAGTGTATAGACTTGGGCCTAACAATTGAATGTATAGGGTTGAAGACCTAACAATCGAGTGTATAGACTCAAGGTTTAACAACCGAATGTATAGAGTTGAAGCCTGACAACCCAATGTGTAGACTAGAAGCTTGGAAGGATGTACACACTTGACCAATTCAAAGGCGAATCGAGTGTACAGACTCTGAGTCCAAACCCAACGGCTGTACAGACTTAGAATGTGAAGACTGATGTACAGACTTCATTAATCAAAGCATGAATGAGACGCTGAAGTCTGTATAGACTTCAACTCAAACAATCAATGTTCTGATGGGTCGACGCATCAGCAAGGGTGGGTCGACCCACTACTGTTCAGCCTGTAGATACATGCAGAGACATGATATCTGATAGAATGCAATGCATATATATAAAGAACAAATGCCATCAATGCTAAACATCATCATTCATGTTGCTATCATATGCAGAATGCTCAAGAATAAGAATGCACAGAAATGCACTTTGTTTATTGCAATCATCAAAACACAATAACATTGCTATCATCAAAATACAATATCAAATGCACTCAAATGCACTCACTGTCTTGCTATCATCAAAACCAAATACCTAAGAGGCACAACATTCTCCCCCTTTTTGATGATGGCAACACAATGTGACAGTGAGTCACATACAAGATTTTCTCCCCCTTTGACATGATCAAAAAGAGAAAAACAGAAAAAAAAATTAAGAGTGCAAAGTGCATTATGCATGTAAATTCCTCTAGAACATTCTCCCCCTGAATGTAAGACTCCCCTGAATTATTTCTCCCCCTCAATGAATGCTCCCCCTTTGAGAAGGAATATGAACAGATAAACAAGGTAGAGAAGGTAGGAGGGTCACTTGACAACAGCTGAATCATAGGTTCAGAAGGGAAGCATGATTATAAACAACTGTTGAAGTATAAGAATCAACAACATACAATTTTGATAAAAATTCAGGTTTAACAGTGATAAATCTAGAGTAAAATATTTGACCCCTGAACAAGAGTTTATAGATTCCATTTATAGCAATGAATCTAGGGCACATGGTATTAATAGATAAGTCAGAAATAATACCCTTTTGTGATTAAACAAGGAAATTCAAGGGAGGCAACTTGAACATGTATTGATAAAAATAATTTTCACTCATTGACTTTTGATTTTTTGAAAGGTTACAGCAGTTTGATTTTCACTTTTGAATTTTTCAGAACCTGAACTAAGTAAATAGATCAGTGGCATTTATGCTGTTGACATTAGGTGTACACCTTGATCAGAGGCAGGTACCCCCAGTTACTAGGCATAAACTACTAGACCTATTTCAGATCAAAACTCACAAAGAATAGTCTTCACTTTTGACATTAAGGGTACACCTTGATTAGAGGCCAGTACCCCCAGTTACTTGGTGAGAACTCCCCCTATAGATTTGACCCTTTGAATAGAGATATTCTGAAGCACTTCATGACTATGAGTTCTCCTGCTTCATTGGAGGAGATCACAATTTCTCAGTGCAATTCAGCCATTGCTCTGTCACTATGTTCAGTTCATAGCATTTATGATCTTATTTACTACTGCCCTTAATTCTTTTAGAGTGATTGTTTGAAAAACAGTACACACTCTTATTCACCTTTTCTAGAAATTTCCAGATCAACACATTAGGCATTACAAAAACTTTTTCTAATCTTACCATGAGACAAAGATTAAGAGCTATAAAAGTTTTTCTTTTATCTCAGATTCTGAAGGCAGACATTTGACTCTTCAATTTATAAAGGTTAAACATTTAGTTCTTTTCAATTTGTGAGAGTGATTCTTATAAAAGAACAATTGAAATAATCACAACTCAATGTACTAAACCAGAAACAGAACTGTTGTTCAGTGAAGGTTAGGGAAATGATAGCAATAGGCATTGAGTTCTTGGAGCATCTGATGTCAAAAGATATGAAAGAACTAGATGGGGACAGTGAGAAGTAGCAATGATTCAATGAATTGAACAGAAAAACTCTCAGCTCCCCCTGACAACATGATGCAGGTCACACTTCAGAACTCAAGAAACCTTCCTTCATACTCAAGATGGAATGGATCTTCACTACAAGATGAAATTCTGGAGGTGAAGGCAACAAGGTTTGTGAGAAGTGAAGAGAGATGAGCTACAAGAGCATTTCAACAAGAGAGAGAGATAAGTGAGGACCAAACTTCAGTGCCGCTGAACCTTCTTAAAACATTCAACCAAGTTCAGCAACTGTATTTCAGACAAATCTGTCAGTGCGTTGACTCACTCTAATGACTACGTTAACGCACTCAACCAACCAGTGTAGTATTCTGTCTTTTGATACCAAGTGTTGCCTTTGAGCTGGGGCTGCGTTAACTCAATCCATCCTCAGCGTCAACCCACTCATGCAGCTAAACTTGCTTCACAAACGGTTTTTCAAGGAAAACAGCCTGAAGCGTCGACCCCATCTTCATACAGCGTTGACCCATTTATTCAATCAGCAGCTTCATCACAGTATATCGAAAGATGAATATCAAGCTGAAAACTTATTCAAATGTATGCATCCAAGCCATTTCTGTTTAGATTTTTCAAAAAATTATTGATATGTTGGACACAGCTCTTCATAAGGACTAGACCCATGGTTCTAGGTGGAGAACCTGGTCACAAGGACCATTCGAATTCAGTTCAACATATGACAAGAGAAAAACATCATATATGCAGAATTAAACTCAATAGCTGAGTCTGGAATACAGACTGATCAGCTAGGCAAGAGAAGATCATACATCAGACACACACATCAACATGAAATTCTCATTTTTCATACTCACAATTCCAGATGATGGAATTTAAAGTAAAGTTCATAACTGACCTGACAAGTAGAATCCTGGGGTTTTCTGTTGAGTGCCTTGGATCATTAACCCCTTTATTCATCAGCTTCCAAGGCACACCTGCAACATTGCAATTAATTTGATCTTGCAGGGACCCAAGCAGTTTTGGGTCCTGCACTACCCCTAACAAGTGTTCTGAGCAATTTTTCAGCAACATGATCATCAACCTCCATCAAAAAACAATTAGTCATGGAATGACCGAATTTATCACAATGTCTACATGAAACAGCAGATTGCCTGGTCCTATGATGCTTATCAACAGGAGTATAGGATCTATGAAATTGAGCATGAGTTGTTCTGTTGTTTATATGAGCATTTTGTTTCTCATTCTTCTTCATCCAACATTCAGCAGATTTGTGACCTGGTTTACCACAGTTAACACATGAAAAGTTCACAGGTCGTTTTCCAGAGAATTTAAAGGCCTTGTGATAAGCATAACTTTCTTGAGCATGCCAGCAGTCCTTGACTGTATGGCCGTAGTTCCCACACTTATAGCACCTTGGGCGCTTACCTCTTGAGTTATTATATCCCCATGAAGGCCTAGACCAACACTCAACAGCCTTATGACCACGTTTGCTACAATTATAACAAATGATATGTTGGTTTAAAGCAGACATGTTTCTGGGGTGGTGATGATTATTTGAGAAATATGTGTCATGCATCACATCATCACTTTTCATCACACTGTAGTTATCCATATAATGACCATGCCTACCACAGTAGTGACATGATGCCTGTGATTTCTTGGCAGCATGGCTATTAACAGACTGACTAGATACATGCGAGTGAGTAAATAAAGCATGTGCAGCGTGTAAACCATCAGACTCAACCGAGCTAGCAGATTTCAGTCTTTTAATCAGTTCCTCTTCTCTTTCTTCTGCTTTAATTTTCTCAGCAATCAGGTTTTTGTGATCATCTTCAAGTGATGTAAATTGTTCATTTAGCCATTCATTCTCACAAAATAGATCTTCATTACGTTCTCTTAAAACTAAGCACATGTTACAGTTTGATTCAGCAGAAGAAGAATGTGAAACCTCCCCAAGGATTTCATTTATTCTAGCCATGAGATTTTCATTCTTCGCTTGAAATTCTTTATTCTCAAATCTCTGTTTATCCAGTTCAGAATTGACCTCAGTCAGCTCTTGCATACCTTTTAGATACTCATTTTCCATCTTAATAAGCTGACTCTTCAGTTCAGATATCTTATCCAAACATGTTTGATTTTCATCTTTCAAAGACACAATCTGCTCCTTATAGTTATGAATATCTAGCAAACATGCATCATAAGATTCTTTCAGTTTTGAACAATTTTCATCGGGATTCTTTAAATTAATCTGATCACATTTCTTTTTCAACCTTTTATTTTCAGATTTTAGTTTCTTGGACCTTTTAAACAGATCTTCATACATCACTATCAATTCATCAAAAGAAACTCCCCTTGATCCGGAGCTTACCTGAGTTGAGGTTTCCTCATTGTCACCTCCCCAGTTGGCCATTAAGCAAATGGACTTATCTCCTTTTTCATCACAGTTCGAGGTGTTCCCTTTGAGTTTCGATAGTTCTGGACAATCATCCTTCGTGTGGCCAGCCTTCCTACATTTGTAGCAAACATTAGTGTCAGCAATCTTGGCAAGATTAGAATTATACCTTGTTTGCTTTTTGCCACCATCAAGCTTTCCTTCTCTTTTTCTCAAAAATTTCCTGAAATCACTTATCACCATTCCAATGTGGTCTCCATCAATTTCAGACCGCGACAAGCCGATTTTCTCGCTTGATGATCCACTATGGCTGGATCTATTTGCTTTGCTGGAGCCAGCCTTCAACACGATTGGTTCCATTTACAAATAATCTGAAGACACAGAAAAAACTGAAGCACCTAAACCAAATAAGCAAGACAAAGCACTAATTCGGAGAATCAAAACAATGAACATAGAAAGCACACTCTGAAATGCACCAAACACTAGCAGGATCCTCTGCAGATTGTTAGATCTGATAGATCAGAGACCCGCTCTGATACCAATTGTTGGGTTCGGTGCAAGTATTCAGAGGGGGGGTGAATGAATATAGTCTATAAAAACTTTCACCCAATATAAACTTTCGCTCAATTAGAATTTCGCTCACTCAACAGATTAAACACTTAGAACAAAATCTGATCAAATTATCTAATGAACCTGTGATCAAACACTTGGAGCGCCCCTATGCAAACATCTAGCGGAAGCAAACCATAAGCAATCAAACCACAATGCTAGAGGGGTTTTTAGGTGGTTCGGTCCTGCAGACCTACTGTAGCAACCTGGAAAAAAAAAATAAGATTTTTTAAATAAATCAAATTAAAATAAAAGATAAGTAAATAGATGACGAAGAGCCTAAATGAGTAAATCATTAATCAAGAGGAAAATAACGCCTTTTATCAAGGCGCTGATTCAAAAGGAAATGCCTCTGTCTAAGGCATTAATTTAAAAAGGACGCCTACACCAGAGGGCGTCAAATTTCAAACGACGGGAAATAAAATTAAGGAAAGGAAAAGAAACGCCCTCACCTTGGGCGCGTTTTTAATAAGCAACGACTACGACAACGTCGTCAATTAAAACACACGACCTAGCCTAAGGCGTGAATTCAGTTCGAGTTTCGTTCGACCCAGGAGACTATCCAGAGCAAGTTTCTGGATAACTACGAGGAAGATTGAGTAGGGTAATGACTCTATCATGGAAGTATTACTTCCAATACAACTCTAACCCTATTAGGATCCCCAAAATCCTATAAATAACCGTGTCCATCGAACCCTAAAAGCTATTTGGTCGAAGGAAGTTTTGCTCTGCTGCTGTGCGTGAAGAACATGTTTATGTTCTTCTTCCTTCCTTTGCTTTTGCCTCTGGTTGTTTGAGGAAGGAACGTTAATGTTCTTTTCTTTTTCTCCCTCATCTTCCTTTGCAGGTAGCATACAAACAACTCGTTGAAGAACGTGGTTCTTCATCAACATCGTTCTTCTTCTTCTGCTTTCAGTTGAGTATTATGAAGAAAACTCATGTTTCTTCGTCGTTTTTTTGCTGTAGGTTGAACACCCTGTGTGCTGAAGAACGAGGGGTTCTTCATCAACGTCCTCTGCGTCCACAAAAGAAGACATCTTCCTAAGCTCCCCTGTTGTCGAGAAGCTCATATTACTTGGCTATTTAGAACGTCTGAAGACTCTGTTACGAACAGAGCATCGTTTTCTTCTCCAAACCTTCATCCGGTTAATCTTCAACGAAAGGTAGGTTTTCTCAGGAACGTAGCCCGAACTAGCATAAGATCTTTAATAAATACCATCAGTCATCCATGCATATAGTTTTATTGCGATTTCAAAAGTTTTCTCTAAAAATTAAAAGAAACGCCCTTGACCAGGGCGCTAATTTAAAGAAGCGACCCACACTAGGGCGCTAATTATTGTTTTGACGCCCTGCCCAGAAGTCGTCAATTTCATGTAATTAATAAATACCCACGTTTAAAATTTAATAGCTATGTAACCATGAAAATAATATGTTGCATGAGTATACCTGTGAAATCCTGTTATTTATCTTGTCATGACCGTGTACCTCGTTTCCTGAAATTTTATTATCTGAAAATTGGTAAATTCTTGAATTTATGACCTTGTCTAGGTCGTCTCTTATTGAGCTGACGCCCCAGACCAGGGCGCTAATTGAAAAGTAACGCCCCTGTCCAGGACGCGTCTGTGTTAAAATTCTAGAATATTGATTTTCTGCAGAATAGAAATATTGAAGGGACGACTGATGTACAAGTCGTCAAATTTGTAAATAAACGCCCCTATAGAAGGCGTTAATTTGATAAGTAATGACTTAGATTAAGTCGCTATTTTCCTGTGACACTATTTTTTCACTGTTACTGTTAACCGAGGGTTTCATATGTATGTATGTATGTATATATATATATATATATATATATATATATATATATATATATATATATATATATATATATCGGCACTATATTCCAGTCCGTGAATATATATATATATATATCGGCACTATATTCCAGTCCGTGAATATATATATATATATATATATATATATATATATATATATATATATATATATATATATATATATATATATATATCGGCACTATATTCCAGTCCGTGAATATAGTCCCATGTTTTATGATGTTTTATCGTTTACCCACTAATTCTCGGTGACATACAAGCTCTCCATTGGACACTCCGTTCCTTTGGACAAGCGAGTTAGTCATAGAGACCTCCGTAAGACTCCTCGAGCCTTGGATTCCCTCAAGGCCGACTGAGCAGGTTGTACCATAAAAACCCATTACACCATCTTTGCCATGTCACTCTATAGAAACATGGTATACCGGCCCTCATGTCATGCCATGTGTATGATATGAGAATTATCTTAATGAACGGGGTAAAGCATGACATTGTTATGATGTTCTTGTAAATCCCAATTCTATATTAAACTTGATGTTCTTGTGGACCTCAATTCTATATAAAGAATGTCCACACTTGTTTGTCATGGTACCCAAGTTAGGGAACCAATTCCACCTAGTTTTTTTATCGATAATCGTGATTGTACCGTTATTATCGCCTATCTATGTCAAGTGTCATATTTTTGGACTCTATTCTATCAAAGTCTATCCTACGTGTCTACAAGTTTTATCCTTGAAATTCTATATTGACTATATACAAAAGTGGATGTTAAAATACATGATTAATGCCTGCGCATATAGGGCCCGATCTGGTCCTGGGAGGAGCACCCGAAAGTACTTGTGCCCATGGGAGTTGATTGATCACGGTATTAGCATTATACCGAAGTGCATGACTAGCTTGATTAAACATTCCACAAATCTTGTACTTGACTTGACATTACATGACTTGCGTGGCCCGAGAAAGGGTACTTGTATACTTGCTTGCTTGAAACATAATAGCCAAATTCCAACATGACATGATGAATACACTTGCTTGAAAGTCTTAATATCTGCTTGATTAGTTCTTGAAAGTTCATGACTAGTTCTTCTTGCTATCTTATTGTTATACTCTCTCTCTCTATCTTGTCGTTTTGCGAGCATGCATAGCTATAGTGCATTCATGGAAAGTGTAATTACTTAAACCCCTTGCTAGTTCTTGAGATATAATTTCCTACTGAGCGTTCGCTCACTCAGTGTTTCCATACTTTTCAGGTAAGTCCGATGATGAGGGAACTCAATCTGAAGGGGATGGTCAAGAGTGAAAGAGTTAGAGCTATTCAAGCGTCCATCAGTCCTGTCTTTTCTATATTTTCTTGAGTCAGAATTGTACCTTTCTTTTATTGAGTCTAGTATTTGCAAGGGTTTGTAATAGACATACTCTTATTAAAGGAATTAATGGATTGGGTTATCTTTATATTTGTGCACTCTGTCTTTGTGTCGAATACACTACTACTCTGATTGACATGATTGATATAAACTCGTCGCGCATCTCCGGGTACCTTCTGCGCTCGGGGTGTGACACCTACATCCACCCCACACTCAACCCGAGTGTGGCTTCACTAACAGCTGGGCAACACAGCTTGCCAACAGACGCTGATACACAGCTTACCCAGGGGAACAACCTCCCCTCTTCCTCCTACACGGAGGGAACCTCTAGCAACCCACGGTCACTAGAAACCAGAGACTCACGTCTCTCTTCCTCTATACCAAGAGGGAACCCCACTAGTAGCAGCCCCGCTACCAGTGAACCAGCCAGTAGCACTCTGCTACCAGCAATCCACCAGTGGCCTAGCCTCTCTTCCTCCTAGCCCGGAGGGAACCCACAAGCAGCCCCCCTGCTGCTTGCAAACCGGAGATTCGATCTCCCTTCTCCTGACCCACCAGGAGGAACCCGACCTCACTACTGAGAATCGGAAGAACAAGGATAACCAAATGAAAAAGGAAAAATAAAAACACGGAATGAAAATAACTTCAGCAAACAGAAAGCTGAAAAACGAAATGCACAATGTGGCTCTCAACGGAGCTGCTGGCCTGGATCTGATCCACGGTCCAGTAGGAACAGATCTCCCTCGATCTCACTCTCTTTCTTCACTCTCTCTCTCTCTTTCTTCTCTGCTGCACTTCTCTTCTTCTCTCGATCTCTGTTCTCCTTTTCTCTCTCTCTTTTTCTTTTCTTCTGCTGGATCGTGGAAGCTCTCTCTTCTTTTTCCCTTTCTTCTCTCAGCTTCTGCTCTCTGGCTTCGATCACGATCAGCCTCCATCTGAAGACGAAGGCTCCATTATATACCAGCAGCAGTAGTGAGATAGGGCGTGTGCTTCTCACGCCTTCCGTCCAGAAGATTCCTCCTCGGATGACGTGCTCAGCACCCACCTCGGATCACGTGTCAGGTGCCAGCTTCAGGTCACGTGCCCATTCATCAGTACGCTCAGCAACTGGAGTTGGATGACGTCAACCCACTTGCTCCAAGGAGTTGACGCACCCTTCAGAGATCTTCAACCTATGAAACTCAAGTCTGCTGCGTTGACTCCATCAGTTTTCTGCGTTGACGCATTAATACGTTCCAGTGAACAAACAGCCTAGCCTTTCTAACTGCTGCGTCGACGCTTCCAACCCGTGGCGTTGACGCATTGATGCGTTCCAGTGAGCAACCAGCCTAGCCTTTTTAACTGTTGCGTCGACGCTGCTCCACTGCTGCGTTGACGCGTAGGTGATCCAGTGATCAGGTCTTCAGCAGATAGATGTGCTGCGTTGACGCTCTCAGCATGCTGCGTTGACGCATGGAGCTGCAGCGTCGATGCTTCCAATGTACTCCAGAGGATGCAATAAGGGATACTTGAACTGCTGTGTCCACGCTACTTGATCAATGCGTTGACGCACCAGAATAATCCAGGAGCTTCTTTCTTGATTGTTTGAACTACTGTGTCCACGTGTCAGCATTTCAGCCTCTTGGATCACGTGCCAAGTCTTGATGGCCTGAATCATCTGCATACAGACAGAGGAAAATGAACTTAGTTCAGACGAATGTATATACTTAAGCAGAGCTGCCAGTGTATGGATTTGAACAGTGCAGCGAGTGTACAGACTTGGTAAAACAAGGTCCAGTGTATAGACTTGGAAAAGTGAAGTCCAGTGTATAGACTTCAGTTAAGTTCAGGCCTCTAACAACGAGTGTATAGACTTGGGCCTAACAATTGAATGTATAGGGTTGAAGGCCTAACAATCGAGTGTATAGACTCAAGGTTTAACAACCGAATGTATAGAGTTGAAGCCTGACAACCCAATGTGTAGACTTGAAGCTTGGAAGGATGTACACACTTGACCAATTCAAAGGCGAATCAAGTGTACAGACTCTGAGTCCAAACCCAACGGCTGTACAGACTTAGAATGTGAAGACTGATGTACAGACTTCATTAATCAAAGCATGAATGAGACGCTGAAGTCTGTATAGACTTCAACTCAAACAATCAATGTTCTGATGGGTCGACGCATCAGCAAGGGTGGGTCGACCCACTACTGTTCAGCCTGTAGATACATGCAGAGACATGATATCTGACAGAATGCAATGCATATATATAAAGAACAAATGCCATCAATGCTAAACATCATCATTCATGTTGCTATCATATGTAGAATGCTCAAGAATAAGAATGCACAGAAATGCACTTTGTTTATTGCAATCATCAAAACACAATAACATTGCTATCATCAAAATACAATATCAAATGCACTCAAATGCACTCACTGTCTTGCTATCATCAAAACCAAATGCCTAAGAGGCACAACACTTCATTTCCTTCCTCATCTTCGGATTGGTCTGCAGAATTTTCTTCTTTCAGAATATCACCGATGTCTTCATTCCTGCATTGACCAATATTAGTCTTTAATATGGATTCATCAAAAACTATATGTGGAGATTCTTCAACAGTTTTATAATTCAGATTATACACTCTATATGCTCGGGTGTTTTCAGAATAACCAAGAAAAATTCTTGGTTCACCTTTAGGTTCAAATTTATCAAGGTCTGTTTTATCATTTATATGTATAAAGTATTTACACCCAAAAACCTTGAAATGAGCAATAAAAGGTTTCTTACCCTTTATGATCTCATAGGGTGTTTTCTGGGTAGAAGGTCTTACCATGGCTCTGTTAATTACATAACAGGCAGTATTTACTGCTTCAGCCCAGAACTTCCTTGGTAGACCACCTTCAACCAAGAGTGTACGATCCATCTCCACTAGGGTTCTGTTCCTTCTCTCCACAACTCCATTCTGCTCAGGTGTCCTTGGTGAGGAGAACCTATGATTAATTCCATTTGTCCTGCAGAATTCATCAAACTGTGAGTTTTCAAACTCACCTCCATGATCAGATAAAATATTTTCAATTTTCTGGTTTTTCTTAAGACAGAACTCCTGAAATTCTGTGAATGCATCACTTTTATGTGATAAGAAGTATACTCAAGTGTACTTAGAAAAGTCATCTACCATGACAAATCCATACCTCCTCCCTGATAAGCTGACAGACCTGGTTGGCCCAAAAAGGTCCATGTGTATCAACTCATAAGGTTTAGAAGATAGATTTTCTGTCCTAGATTCAAATGACTTTCTAGTTAACTTGGACTGAGTGCATGCATCACAGATTTTATTTTCTTTCTTAAAGGAAACTTCAGGAAGTCCTCTAATCATGCTATGCTTATTCAGTTTATGCAAAATAGTGTAACTAGCATGACCTAACCTACGATGCCATAAAAATGCTAAGTCTTCTCTACTAGCAGTAAGGCATAGGTTAGAATGTTGAATATCATCTAAATCTATCATGTAAGTGTTGTTTATCCTCTTACCAGAAAATTTAACAGTTTTGAAATCAGGTTCAAAAACTTTACAACATTGAGAGTCAAAAAGCACTTTGCATCCTTTATCACATAGCTGGCTGATGCTAAGTAAGTTATAAGCTAATCCTTCAACCAGCATGACATCCTCAATGCAACAAGTAGTACACTTACCTACTTTACATGTTCCAACAATCTTACCCTTTGTGTTGCTACCAAAGGTGACAAGGCCTCCTTGTTTCTCTATCAGCATCCAGAACTTGGCCTTATCCCCTGTCATATGCCTGGAGCAGCCACTATCTAAGTACCACAAATTATTCTTGGCTGCCAGGCATACCTGCACACACAATCAGGTAGAGAAGTTTGGAACCCAAGACTGATTGGGCTCCAGAGAAGATGAAAAGCAATTAAAACAAGAAAGTAGACTTTTAGAAATCCACATTTGTTTAAAACAGTTCTGTTCAGTGGATTTTCCAGATTTCTTTTTGTTTTGCTTTTTCTTGTTGAGACTAGCATGATTATTTACAGATTGATTATTTCTGTGCTAGTGCCTTGGCCAGGATGTATTCATGAAATTTTGGCCATAGTAATCATTGGGCTGGCTGTAGAAATATTGGTTCCTAGGTGTCCAAGAGCCATACCCATTAACCCAATTCCTAGTGTAAGGTTTATAGGACTGTGTAGCCTGATGTCCATAACATGTAAACCTTCCCTGAGTCCTAGTCCATCCTGACCTATTTGGATAGGTTGACTGTGCAAAGAAGTGGGACTGAGCTCTAGGTTGGTAGAAATGTTTGGGTTGAGCTCTAGGTTGGTAGAAATGTTTGGGTTGAGCTCTAAAAGTATTCTGCCTCCCCTGCACCATGGACCCTACTGACTTGTTCATAGGTGTGTATTGGGTCTTCTTCATAGGTGGTGGTGATGGTGGAGACTTGGTGACCTTAACATGGGGTTTATAAGACTGTGTAGGTTGACCCCTAATCTGAGACTGAGCTTTGGGATTTTGCTTGGATGTGCTAGCTCTACTAATCTCATTCAATTTTTGTTTGCCCTTCTCCTCAGCACTGGGCTTTTTTAGATTAGCAGTTTTGTTCATTGAAATGTTTGAATTCATGCTAATTAGAGGTCCTTTCTCTTTTTGTGCAACAAATGAAATAGTTTTCATTCCAAAGGTTTTTGTTGCACTAGAATTAAATCCAAGGCCCTCTTTTCTGAAGTTGACTTTTGACCCTAACAAAGCATTTAGGTCATTTTCTCAATAATTTTAAGCTTGTCCTCATTATCCTTTTGAATGTCTTCAATGGATTTTTTAAGTTCTGTATTCACACTTAGGACAGCTTGATATTTTTCATTCACTATTTTTATCTCACTCTCACATTTCTGAATTTTCAATTTCAGTTCATCAGTTTCTTTTTCTAACCTCTCATTTTCTTCTTTACAGGCTTTTGACTCATTCTTGATTTCTTCTAATTCAGAACATGTGAGTTTCAATTTTTTATTCTCAGATTCTAGACATACAATTTTATCAGTTAGAGTTGTATCATTTTGCATGGAGTTAATCTTTCTTCTTAGATGCATGTTTTCCTTTCTAATATCATCAGCTCTATCAGCTATGTCATGGTAGGCATCTACCCAATCAGCAATAGTGAAATTTTTGAATCTAGTGATTACCTCATCTGAGTCCTCCTCTCTGTCTTCAGAACTTGTTTCCATAAGGCAAATGGGCTTCTCAGATTCGGCTTCACTGTCTGAGCTGCTACTGAAGGAACCTTCATCTTCATCACTCCAGGTACTCACCATTGCTTTCCCTTTCGTGTTCCTTCTCTTTAACTTGTCCTTGTATTTCTGATTCTCTAGACAGTCAGCTTTCAGATGGCCTATTTTCTTGCATTGATAACAAGTATTAGTTTCAATTTTCTTAGCAGGGTTATGTTTATACCTTTTATCCCTTCGGCCACCACTATATTTCTTTTGGCTAAATCGTCCTGCTCCTTTCCTGAGGAACCGCCTGAACTCTCTGGTCATCATTGCCATCTCAGTACGAGTTATATCTTCTTCATTCAGGCTCTCCTCGGATGATGAACTGCTAGAGCTGGATTTGCTGGATTTGGTGGATTTGCTGGCACCAGCTTTCAGAGCGATTGGCTTCTTCTTCCTCTCAGCTTCTTCTATCTTTGGCATATTAATCTCATATGCCATCAGCGAGTCAATTAGCTCATCAGCCCTTGTGGTTCGCAAATCCCTTGACTCCTCCATCACTGTAGCCTTAGTATGCCAAGCATGAGTCAGGGAACGTAATATCTTCCTCACTACATCGTATTCTGTCTGAGGTTTCCCAAGACCTCTAAGACCATTTGTGATAATAGTTAATCGAGCGTACATCTCCTTGATGGTCTCGTTTGGCTTCATCTTGAATGCCTCATATTCAGACACTAGGAAATTAGCCTTCGTCTCTCTAACTTGAGAGGTCCCTTCATGGATCACTACAAGTGCATCCCACATCTCCTTAGCTGAACTGCAGGCTGATACGCGGGAGAATTCTGTAGGGTGCAGAGAACACTGAATGGCGTTTATGGCACTCCAATTTAGTGGAGACCTCATGATCTCCTCTTTGGTCCAGACTTCCTCATTAGGGGACAGCTCATAAGGTACCTTGCTTACTACCTTCCAGATCTCATAATCCTTCGCCCTCAAAAATACTTCTATACGGTTCTTCCAGTATGCATAGTTAGATCCATCGAACAATGGGGGCTTTGTGGTTGAGTGTCCTTCAGCTATCATCCCTCGAGCATCCATCTGTACCTTTCTCTTCGGGCGATAAGTCCCTGTAGAAGAGTTAGGCTCTGATACCAACTGTTATGTTAGATGGACGTAGTCTATTACCACGGAGAGTGGATCTAGAGGGGGGTGAATAGATCTAATGTCTAATTTTAGAACACAGTTTACTCTAATGCGGAATTAAAACAAGCAACTGTATAGCAGTAGAAGGAACACATTGAAATCACACAACCACATAGTAGACACTGATCTTTAAGGTGGTTCGATCTCAATCCAGAGAACTACGTCCACCCCACACTCCAACTGGAATGTGGATCCTGCTGACTAACAGCTTGAACAGCTGGGCTTCACAGCTTGCCAACAACCGCTGATACACAGCTTCGCTGGGCTTAACAGCTTGCCGACCAGAGGAACACATCCTCTGCAACTGCTGGGCAATACAGCTTAGCCGTCCGAGACCAAGTCTCGCCCGCTGAGGATTACAGCTTCACCTGTCCAGTGGAAACCTCCACTACAATTGTTGCCTCACAGCTTGATAACAGAAGTGTTTCGAAAACAGTAAAATAGAATGAAACGAAAATGGAAAAGCTAAAACAAATGTAGCTCAATTAAGAGCAGAATCAGCTCTGGTATCTGAACCAAGAGTCTAATTTACAAGACCTCTCGAAAGCTCTCTCAACTCAACTCTCTCAATCTTCTCTTCTCTCTTTCTCTTCTTCTCTCTTTTTCTTCTCCTCTGTGGATCATGCAGGCACTCACTCTCTATTCTTTTCTCTTAGCTCTGGCTGCTTCTATTCGATCTCGATCAGTCTTCTTCAGAGGAAAAAGGCTTCCTTGTATAGCAGCAGCAGATTGGATAGGGCGTGTGAATTCCACATTTCCCGCCCAGAGAATTCGCCAGATCCGAGGAATTTCGACCACATGGCAGCATCATGGCTGGGATGCTTCCACGTGTCATAATCTGGGCACCTCGTCCTTCCTTGGATCACGAGCCCAGTCATCAGTCTCTGCAAAGAATCCCTGTCAGACATTCGAAAGGAATTTTCAGTTTAAGGGTTAACTGATGTACAGACTATACATAGACAGAGCTGAAGCAATCTATAGACTTCATAAAGCAGGACAATTGCGTTGTACAGACTATGTGAAGACAAAGTTGAAGCAATGTATAGACTTCATGAAGCAGAACAATTGCGTTGTACAGACTATGTGAAGACAAAGCTGAAGCAATGTATAGACTTCATGAAGCAGAGCTGAAGGCATGTGCAGACTTCATATATGCAAGGCTGAGGTGTGTACAGGCTTAGTGAATGTAACACTGAAGCATGTACAGACTTCACATTCACTATGCAGACGTTGTACAGACATGCTAATGTGTAACGTAGAATGCATCAAGCAAAGTGTGTACATTGAAGATATGCTCAAGAGTGTATAGACTTGATCAGACATCAGAAGCACAAGTGCTCAAGAGAGACGGTGGATGTACATACTTCAACTCTCAACTGAGACGGTGGATGTACAGACTTCAACTCTTAACTGAGACGGTGAATGTACAGACTTCAACTCTCAACTGAGATGGTGAATGTACAGACTTTAGCGTCCAGACACTAGACGCTGTACAGACTTGGAGACAATGCATGCTGCAGTGTATAGACTTAGCATTAGGCAAGGCAATGTATGGACTTCAAGTCATGAGACGCAAGTTGAGACGATGGATGATGTACAGACTTCAAGTCGTGCTTGCAACACGATGTATAGACTTGTGTTCTGAACAAAGTATAGGCTGTACATACTTGATGCAAAGCAAGGCAAACGAATGAATGGACTTTGACGATGTATGGACTTGCCAAAGGAAGGGCTGTACAGACTTGAGCAGCAAGGTCTGTATAGACTTGAGAGTTCATGATGTATAGACTTGCCAGAGGAACTGGACGATGTATAGACTTGAGCAAAGCAAGGTCTGTATAGACTTCAACTCAGCTGCAATGTATAGACTTGCAGGTGCAACGTAGGTAAAGATCAAGGAGTGTATAGACTTGATATCGTGGAACACACAGGCTGTACAGACTTCATCGATGTCTAGACTTGGAAAGTTAAGCTGGTGAATGTACAGACTTCACCGATGTCTAGACTTGGAAAGTTAAGCTGGTGAATGTACAGACTTCACCGATGTCTAGACTTTGAATGAATGTGCATGCATTAAATAGACTTCGCATATGATGTACAGACTTATTAGTCAGACAAGCACAAGAACTCTGTACAGACTTTAGCGTGCAGACAGGTCATGTGAATGTATAGACTTATGTTCTAAATGATGCACAAACACAACAATGTAATGTATGGACTTTGAGTGTGTAGACTTGTGTGTGTGCAATGTGTAGACCTGTGCGTGTGTGCATGACGATGTATAGACTCTTACTGCATAGAACACATAGATAATCTGATAGAGATAGTTTCATCAAAACATAAACAGTTGACAATCAATCAAAACAAGCTATTGCCAATGAAATAAAGCTATTATCAACATCATCAACACAGAGGAGTCACAACACAACAAACGGCAATCCATTCAAACACCGGGAACTATTTTTACCATAATTTTTTGTCTACCTGTGCAGTTCTATGCGAGCAAAACCAGAGCCATGGTGCATGTACTGTCACGCACAGATCTGACCTGATCTGATCGCGCCACTTTGCCGAGACGTTCTTCATCCAGTTGCCGACATTCTCCAACAAACGACACCCTGATCGGACGTCGGATCTAGCCGTACCGACCTCCGCAACTTTGCTGCGCCAGCTGACCAGCGCGGGTAGAAGCACTCGGCTTCCAATCGGCTCACCCAATCGGCCCCGACTCGCCTCCCTCATCTCCTACGAGTGCGGCCCGTCAACCCGTGTTCCAGCAGCCCCGAAATTTATTGTTGTACCCCTTTACCTCTTTGCGTGGAGTGGGACATTATTCTGAAATTATAATATTAATCATTTGTTGTGTATCAGGGTTGTGAGATTCGGCCGGGGTTTTCTTCCCCACGCGCTAGTCGTGGAGCTATGGGCACGTTTCTTACACTCGCATTTGCTTATCTAGTATGCTGTTATATATGCTACATTTGTGAGAATAGGGTCATATCCAATTTGCAAGTCACCGTGATTGTGAGAGTGAGAGTTGTTCCGTAGCTCCAGTCGAGCACCGAGCTTGGATTGCACCACCCTAGGCGACAGTGGTTCCTTAACCGCTGCAATTCCGCGTTTCCCTCCTAGGGATGATCATCGGGCTAGAGTGAGTTTCTTGTTGAGAGACGTCTCCACCTGGAGAACGCCATGAAGGTCAGTCACCCAGCTTGCCTTTCGCGTGCAAATGTTGGCCGCACTTCGAGTAGGTCGTAGGCCTTGGCCCAGTCGCGTCACTCATCCTGCATCACCATGCCAACAGTCCCAGTCAAAGGCTAAAAACACTTCTACCCAGGCCTCGGGTATGCCATTCCTAGTAGATGAAAGTGGTGAAGGTATTGCCCCTATTGCTAAACCCACCTAAATAAAGGAACCAGCTGATCAAATGTGCCCGGAGCAGACAATTCTCGAAGAACAAGACAGATCGCCTGTCGAGCCGACTTCTCCAACACCAGGTTGTAGCAAATACCATAGAACTGAGGAAGCAAGACTGTTCAATGTAAGAGCCGGTACTCGAATATTGAAACAACTAAAAAGAATTCCAGCAAGATTCAATGTCTGGGAGATACTCTCCCTAGATGAAGAAGCTCGACAGGCCGTTATCACAGCCTTGCAAACTCCGGCATACTTCGAGAGTTGCTTTGCGGTGATGTGTTCGGAGGCTGTTGTTACTTTTTACAGATGAAGACATGCTCTTGCCGATTTCCAACCACAACAGACCCTTATACATGAGGGGGCAATTAAATGGCCAGCCCATCAATAGAATTCTTGTTGACCCAGGGGCAGCAGTAAATATACTCCCTTATCGGGTCTATCAAAAGTATTATTTCGGTGTGCACCTAATCGAGGTCAGGGATATGAAGATTGATGGTTTCAACCAAAAATTCGAAGTCCCCATAGGTGTGGCGGAGTTCAAGCTTTCCTTGGGAGATTTCACCACTAAGAAGCAGTTTCATGTCATCAACGCCGACACCTCATACAAGGCGCTGCTTGGCCGGCCATGGCTGCATCAGAACCGAGTGGTGCCATCTACTCTTCACCAATGCATTAAGTACCCCCAAGATGGGAAAGAAGAGAGAATCTTTGCAGATTTACACCCCTTCGAGGTGTTTGAGTGCCATCTACTTGATGCCTCTCTTTACTTGGAGAAGCCGAAGCAGAAGACTTCTCAGCCAGCTCGGAATAAAGAAAAGGCTCAGCCAGCTCAGAATAAAGCAAAGAAAGCTTCAGAAACTAACGACTGGTTCCCTCTGCCTCCGCCCGGTTACGTGGCTCAACTAGAGGTGTCACACATTGATGAAGTCGAGGGAGTGCTTAGGGCAATCCTAGCTGACATCTACCCCGAGCCAGAAGCTCTGAAGCTTGAAGACTTGCTGGGTTACGTAAAAGTTCCCCCCGGAGTCACAAGACCGCTTACAGATATAGACTGCCCAACAGTCGCACTGCTAAAGACCATCGAGGTTCCCAATCCCGAGGGGCAACCTACAATGTTTTACTCGACTAGTAAATAGCCAGTAAAGGGGGATGATGATTGCAAACTCACCAAAGAAATTCAAGATTCAGTCGTCCCAATCATGGGGCTGCCCGACATAACTGGCAAGGTGATAAAGATGGCCAGAAAGCAGCAAATCCCCTTCTACCAAGTTGAAAGGCAGAACCAAATGTTCAAGAAGTTGTGGTATCCACCCAACTTAGATAAAGAATTGTTGCAGGTTACCCGGCACCAAGGCTTGGGCTTTTCCATAGAAGAATTCTATGAAGCGGATATGATATCCATTTTTGCCCCAGCTGGCGATGACCCTCCTGGAGATCCAACTATGCAAGAAGCTAAAAGCCGCGAGCAATACATGTCTCCGGATGGTGAATTACAAGATGAAGAAATACACCTTTGGAGGCCATCTCCACAAAGGGATATGAGCGCATCCACTTCTGAAGGGTCGGTACCAGCTATTCATGGTGATAGGGTGCTGCTACCCCTACCCAATGTTACAATGGGGAACAATGGCCCGAGCCACACCTTGGATTTCTCCAAATATAACCCTGCCATGCTCGCATTACTATACGAGCAGTAGCAAGAGATTGAGAGATTGAAAAAGCAACTGGCCGAAGTGACTAGACACCTATCTGAATTAACAAGGGGCATTCTTCCCCGGCAAGGCAATTCTACCCCACTAAAGCACTTTCCGTTAACCAGAGCAGAGCTGTTTATGTATAGGCGGGAAGATGATGAAACTGCCATAGATTATATCGAGAGGTGGAGAGGCTTATGTGCAAAATGTGAGCCTCCACTGAGCCATGAGGTTGCTATACAGATCTCTAAATAAGGTCTGAAGAAAGAAATTCGGCAAAGGATAATCGGCATCAAAATCTAGACCTTTGACCAGCTCAATACAGTAGTAGCTGATGTTGAAGCCTTCCAGGCAAAATATCGCCCCATTACCTCTACGGTGAAGCAGGGGAGCAGCCCTGGAGGCATCAGCCTCAATGCTTGTGAGCAGATGAAAATGAAGACTCAAAAAGTGGCTGGACCTTCGACCAGCGAACCTATAAAACAAAGCTCCTCGCTGCGAGGGAAGACGAAGAAGCCCTACTCCTTTCTAAGAGAGAAGACACCGGCAATTTTTGAATGGGCTTTTCACTATGACAAAGTTATCCTTCCGAAGCTCAAGAAGTTAGAAAGATGCTAAAGAAAGCAACAACCCTCTATTCTGCTCATATCATTGTTTGATGGGTTTTTTATTTGTTTGGGTCAATCAACCAGTTAAATAATAAATAACCAACTGATTAGTTGACCGCGCAGGCGTGCCAGACACATGAGTGACGGGTTTATTGTGCGCTCATTCTGACCCTCGTGGGACGAGAGTGAGATTCGGGTCGGGACCAGCAGTCCGCCATACCATAAGGTTATGACGTTAATTACATCCCCCATGAGGGAGAAAACCTTTGATTAATTGTCGAGATAGCGGGCCGTTCAAGGCCAATGCAAGATGCAAAAGGATAAACGCGATGAGGTCACATGAAGTTCCTTTATCTATCATGCAAGAGAGGCATGGTTCATTAAGTTGGAGACCCTCGATACGTGGCGGAGGACGTAGGTCCGAAGACCACCATCGCGCATAGCAAAGACTTCCCGTCGGGCGTAACCCAGACTTCCGTCAGTGCCATTTGATATACCCGAGGGTCTATGCAAGCATGCATGCATGATGCTCATGATTATGCCAAGCATGGTAATAGAGCTATGGGGATAGACAATGATCAATCGAATTCATTAATCTCTGCCGAGGGGAGACGAAGGTGATGATATAAGCATGATAATGACAGCATGATGCAAGCGGACATGATAGTAGAAGCACAGCGATAAAACGGTTAGGACTTGAACAGCCCTATTCTTATTTAGTTTATTATTGATTAGGGTTTATTAACCTCGACCGCGAGAGGCGAAGATCGCTGCGAGGACAAGTGAGTGATTAAAACCATGCAAGAATTCAAAACTGGTGCGACCATGCGTAAGGATAGGTTTCCCCGGCGTGGCAAAACGTAGGTAAAATAGTTCTAATCCGGCGCGGCCATGACGAGCGTTAAACCGGTGCGGTGGCCAATTGGAGGCTAAAACGGCATGATGCCAACTTGGGAGCTAAAACGGCGCGCCCTAGGCACGTCGGGTGGAGGCCAAACTGGATAAATTGAAAGATGAGTGTGGAGTTAAAACGGCGCGCCGGGGGGGGGGGGGGTTTGCACGCCGGATTAGGGCCGCGTCGGATTAAGGTGATTTTGGGCTATTTGAGTTCTAAGGAAATTTCAGGCAGGTGTCTTAGGACTTTGGTGTTATTTTGAGAAGATTAGAAGACTTATTTAGGTTCAAGATACACTGCAAACCAAACAAGTCCAGACTTATGCGAGGTTCCTACTCGAGCATAGTCTTCAATGAACTTTATCAGTGCAGATCCACTGTAATTCAAACCAAGTCATCAGTCAAAATTTGGGGAGCACCTCCCCATGTTTGGAGGGTTGCGGGGGCGAAGTGGAGACAGTCCCACAATGTTGGGGTACGCTCCTTAAGGCCGGGAATGCCAAGCGGTGACCAACGGACTTCGATAGAGGGAAAAGACCCCGAGGGCTAGCCTGCTAGGGGCATCCATCTCCACGAGTCAAAATCATTAAGGGACGGCTGAGAAGAGAAGGTACCTCGAGGGCTAGCCTACGAGAGGTTACCTTCCCACAGCCACCACCATTCCCAAGAGAAGGTGGGTTTCATGTCGGGCTAAATCCCTGTTAATGTTCACCTGGTGAGTCATAGGGTTCACATCATTAAGAGATGTGACCTTATGGTTCGATAGTGAATACTAATGGGGAATGTTCCCCCCCCCCCGGGCAGTAGGTTCTTCGAGAGGACAAACCACCGAATGCAATAATACACAGACTGCACTCGATTGGTGAGGGGACAGCAGATGATCATATGCATGCATATGCATCGAGGAAGCAGGCTAACATGGGAGTTGACAAGCCAGACTAAAGACCCGAAGCTGAGTCAAAGGATTGAGGTTCTGGAGGGGGGAGGCAAACAGTCGAATAGTTTAACGGCATCTGCAATATGAACAAATACGGCACACCTGCAGAGATGGCCATCCTGCTAGCCCTGAACCACAAACAGGGAAGTGTTGAGGAGTCACCTCCGAGGGTGAAGGATAGTGCACTGATATGCATCCCTCCAGCCGGGAGAGAACACCGAATCATTCGATGCTATCTATACGATAAAAAGAACCCCGGGGAGGGGATTATTAATGTTGCCCCGAGAAGCAATGGGGCGTATTTGGCCGTGAGGGAAAACGGAAGATCATACACGGGATAGGGATGAAATAGACTGTAATCAAATGGGGAAGAAAGCCACGAGAAGTGCATCCATTCATTCATTCAACCACAAGGGAGGCATTACAGAGGGCATCACAAGCAGCTGCGGCTCGGCGTTGTCGCTCGAGACCGGCCAATAGCTAGAGAAGCGGGGATGAAACCCTGGTTACAGTGAAAAGAATACGGAATGAAAACCAAGTCGTGAAAGATAAATAACAGAGGAAGAGGGGGCAAGCTCATATCATCGCCCCCCCCCCCCCCACCTCATACATTCACGGGGTTTACAGAACAGCAGCAGGAAGGGGGAAACCGGACAGAGGAACACAGGCACCCACCTGCGGAAACAGAGTGCCATAGATGGAGTCTTCTTCTCCGGCGACGTGCGCTTTAGATGGACAGACGAGATGGGTGGCGCTCCGGCTCGCTCTCGAGGGTGGATCCCCTTTTTCTCCTCTCTATTATCTTCCTCTCTTCGCTTCTTATCTACCCTCTTCTTATCCTCTCTCCTTCTTTTATTCTTCTTCTTTTCATTCGACCACGGGGCCTTTTAATAGGCAATCCTTCGACAAAGCTTAATCCGGCGTGGGGTTTAGCCTGCCGGTTTAAGGGTCTCCATGCGCGCCAGATTAGAGCTGAGCAGGGCGCACCGGGAAGAGGATGCCAAAAGGGAAGAGGGAGCGCCGGATTAAGAGGGGCGCGCCGGATTAAGAGGGGTGCGCCGGATTCGAACCATTTCGTCACGTCGACTTGATACGAGTCCGACAGCGGGCCCCGGGCTGACTCCGAGAGTCGCTGTGATTCTTCATCTCTCCGTGATCTTGCCAAACCATAGGGGGAGATATTGACGAAGCTTCCGGGCCACTAAACGGCTGCTTTTGGAACTCGTGCACCTTCAGCTCGGACATGCGGGTTTTTCGCTGATACGGCTCTTGGCACAAAGGTTCGTGCTGCTGGCTCGGCTTGACTTGCATCGGTAGCTTTCACGGGGAGTGGTATGCTGCCTGGAGTGTTTTTGCCTCGACTGGGCGATCATCTGGCCACTGATGGGCCCAATATGCTGAGAAGCCGTACCCGTGCCGGGTAATCGGGGTCTTCTGCTAACAGAGCTTTTGGTCCCTTATTCTGAGAGGCCAAGGGCATTCTCTCACCTGGGGAGGATCTTTCATTCAGGCGGCGTGCCGCCAAGTATACCTTTATCCTTGGTCAGACAACGGATACATGCTCATCCTAGGTCGGATGATAGGTACATCCTCGTCCTTGATCGGACGACGGATATTGTTCTCGTCCTTGGTCGGACGATGAGGGCATGTTCATCCTTGATCGGACGACGGGTACATCCTCGTCCTTGGTCGGATGACAGATATTGTCCACGCGGTATGACTGAATCGATACCGGCTCATTGGGCAGTCCTGACGACAATGCCCGCTTGTGGTGTATTCTTCTCGATCCTCGTTAGGTGAAGTCCCCGGCATTCATAACAGGTGACCTGAGGCTCTGGCAGCTTGAGAAGGCTTCAATGCGTTGGTCTTCTTCGGCTTCCCTACTTCGGTGGGCCGCATCATTTGTCTTTGAGGCTTGATTGCCATTGAGTATATTTTGATTGCCAACAAATGCCCCCCAGTGACGGGTGCTGCGAGCAAGGCACGAGCGAAGCAGGACCAGCGGATGAGCTCCATCTGGACAGATTTCCCGTCTGGCTTGACGTGGTCTTGGAATGGCCCTTGAATACGGCACGGTGGTTAATCTAGCGCGGCCATGGGGTTTTGGTTAAAATGGTGCGCCTTTGCGTTTGGAAGGCTTAATATGGCACGCCTTTTACATATGGAAGAGAGACCTAATACGGCACGCTAATTTAGCGTGCCAGATTAGCTTGAGTCTGTCTCCTTTAAAATTTGAAAATCTATTTTTGAGAGGGAAATGTTAATCCAATGTGCCTTTTAGCGCGCCGGATTAGGCCAGACGAAGCCTTCCCTATAACTCCATCTTCCTTCTCTCTTTTTCTTCACTTCAACTCATTTACATCTCAACTTTCTCTCTCCTCCCTTCTCCTCCAGAGCGCGGCGGCGAGAGCAGAGTGGTGAGTGAGGATTTCGGGGGCTAACCCCTTGTTTTCCAGGCCCCGGGAGGCTCCTTGTAGGCTTGTCCTCGGAGCTGCACCCCTGGGTGTCCTATTCGGCCTTGGCGTGACGCCCACGGCCTTTTTCAGGGATCGTCACTTAGTGGACGAGTTCCCGCTTCGCCCTGGCAATCTCTCGAGCTGGGGAGACTCTTCCGAATTTTTGTCAGAAAAGACTGTCTTCAACAACCGCCTCCTGACTTTGTTTGCTTTCTTTGTATTTGTTTTGGGTGCAGATATCATGGCATTTGGATCTTCTTCCTCCTCCCGTGCTATGGTGACGTGGAGGGATGTTTATTCTTTGGATAGAGGCCATGGCAAGCTGGCCATAGTAGCGGAGTCTTCTGATTCAGAGACCGAGACGGTGGACACAGACCGTCTGCTGATCATCGGAGGTGATTCCTTTAAGTATGAACGTCCTGATGGCTCCAGGGTGGATCATCCCAAGGACAAGCATATGATGTCTTTTATGAAGCGATTCAATCTTCAGGGGAAGTGGGATCTGTTCCTCGTCCGGAAGGCTGAGCTAGCGCTGCTTGAGGGACGGGACAGCCTCACCGACTGTATTGTAAGGGGAAGACCCATATATCTGCTAGGTGAACCTAGGAAGTGGGGTGCCGTGCTTGGGCTTCAGGAGCTGTCTCCACAAGACGGGCTACTGACTAGAGCCCCTGAATTTGTCCCTGCCAGATGGAACGAGACTGCAGGTCGTGTAGACCGAGAGAAGATGTCTTTGGTTTATTCTTTGCTCCGCTGAAGTGGGGATATCGAGACGAGCCGTTCTTGTTAGACTACCTGGCGGTCCAGTTCAAGCACCAGATTTCTGTGGGATGGTTCGCCGATCTGAAGGCCACTGACGCCCACGCTTTCAGGCCAAGAGCAGTAGAATTCACAGACTTTGTCTTGCAGCAGTATGCACCTATCTTGATCAGAGCAGGTGTATATCACAGTGTGTATGCATCAAGGTACCGCTATCCTATCTCGAAGGGTCTTTGCTGCGGTATGATTGAGGTGTTCTGCCCGGAGTACAACACCTTCTATACTTTGGAAGGAGAGACGTCATTAGACCTTTGGAGTCTCTCGCAGCTAAGCGGCTACCCGATAGATGGTGAGCCGTATGAGGAAGTTTGTTGGCCAGACTGGCTGAAGGACCAGATAGACGGTGAAGGGCGATACTTGACTGGTTTCGCCTACCGCTATTTGATGAAGGCGTACCACAGTCTCTGCCATTCTTCTCATGAAGCAAACGGGGCGTGGAAGCCTGGAGAGAAAAGGCGTGTGCAAATGGGCACATGGCTTCAATATTTCTTCAGAGGAGAGCAAAAATACACAGATTTCCCCTTGGTAGTGCCGGCTCCTGTTCAGCGGAAGAAAAGAGTTCGGCGATAGGCTGCTTTCCCCTTGACCTCGGAGGGAGGACAACCAAGAGGACCCAACCCCAGGGGTGTAGACGCAGTCACTCATTGTGCTACATTTCTGACTTATTGGATCTGCTCCTTCGCTCTCCCGTAAGGTGACGAGAGCGTGATTAGGGCAGAGGCTATTTATCCTGCCTGCCTGATGGCTTGGGGCATGAAGCTCTCGCTTTGCCCTGTTGCACTATGTTTGATATACAAATTGCTGGGAGACCTGCACCGCTCACGCCTTCCCAGGAGTCATTGGAGGGTTGGCCCGTTGCATTTCTTTAATGCATGGGTCTGCACTCTCTTCCCAGAGACTGCTCCTCGGTCGATCCAGTCAGCACAACTGGTCCCCAGGATGATAGAGTTCGCCAGTGTTGAGCCGACCCGAGTGGCGGACCAGCTCTTTGCTATACGTGGAAAGCTTACAAAAGTTCCACTGGATTCCCCGGGGGTCCTGCACTTTTGGAATCTGGCGGCCCACTCTAGCCCCTTGGTGAACAGGATGAGGGAGTGTCGTCTAAGCAAGGTAGAGGAATATGTTCATCCCATCTCTGATGCCAAGTGTACGAGACCGATTTTGGAGTCAGAGTTGATAGATTGGGCGCTGTCCATAAGGCCGAGCGTCTTGATTTTTTGCAAGAGCGGCATCTTGTTGTTGGAGCCTTATTATCCTTTCCGATTCAGTCGGAACTTTGGCTATGACCAACACATTCCAGCTACTTCCACCCAATTTGCGCTGTCGAACAGGGCCCGGGCCGGCCAAGTGTCAAATGACGAGGCCCGCATTTGGTGGGACTATTTTCACCGTCGAGAGGCAATTTCATTCAGAGTTCTGGTCCCCGCGCGCTTTCCCTGTGTGACTCCAGAGTACATTAAATGGTGGAATGTGCGCACGGGCTTTTATAGAAGCTCGAGGAGAGAGTGCTGGGTTGTTGCATAGTGTAAATTTCTGGATTCTCAGCCAGTGCCTGCTCTAGATATCGATCCAGTTTACCTGAAGATGTTGAAATCTCGGACGAACACTACAGTGGCAAACTATCTGGAAGTGCGGAAAGCTGCCAAGCAATGTTTGCCCAAGGTGGAACCAAAATTGCCAGAGATCAGCAAGGATGGTTTCTTGAAGATGCTTCAGGGCATGTGCCGCGTGAGTAGCGAGCGATTGGTCCTCCAATAAATTCCTTTGCCAGTGGAGTAGCCGACACCTTCTACAGCTTCTTGCCGTCCTGAGAACGATCGGCTCTACCCCTATAGGACTTTCATCAGGGGGAGGACCGACGGCCGGAGCTGTATGAGGGCACCCCTTGGTTGTTTGCGCTGCTGCGCTCCCATCGGATTTCAGTGGGTGGCCCTAGCGAAAGCATATTGGGCCAACCCGTTCTTTTATCTTTCAAATATGCCGACGGGTAGGGGCTAGACCACCTCAGCTTGTATTACCATCTATCTTCATGCGGCCATGAGGACCTTGTGTTGCTGGCCGAACAGTGTGAAGTGATAGGGGACATATGCTGGCTGGTTCGCGAAGCTGCCTCTAGGGATAAAGAGCCTTCGTTGTTCTACTGGCCACTCTCTTCCTTCTATACGGGACCAGCATGTATATATTTTTTTTATTTTTTCAGCTTCGGGCTTTCCTTTCTGCTGTTGTATATGTCATCTCTCCCTCTTTTGCCTTCGCTTGTGTGCAGTTCGGCTTTCTTCAGAAGAGACTAAGCATTTCAGGGAGCTGCTGATAAAGGCTCAGAAACCAACATATTTTGAAGTCCCGGAAGCTACCCCAACCACGACGGCACTTCCTCCAGGTGATTCCCGGAAAGGGACGAGGTCCCAAGTCTGGAAGGCCGTCACTCGAGCGAAGCGGGCCCGTCGAAAGAAGACTGTGGACCCAGCACCTGCGGTCGTCCTTCCGAGAGTGGTCTCATTTGAAGAGTTCAAGACCTCTCATCCCTCAGCTCGTGTGACCCGAGGTATGCTTCTATCTTGTGTTGAGTCGTCACCTTGGCAAACAAGATCAATTCTTATTCTTGCAAACGTAGCTGCTTCGTCTGCAATGGCCGCGCAAGCGGCTGCCACCTCTGCGGGAGCCGGAGACAGAGAGGATGTGGTGGAGACAGATCTGCCCTCTCCCACGCCCATCCACGAAATAGAAGGTAATTGATGGCCCATCTAGTAGCAGACTTCTATAGTTTATTGTCCCCTGTGCTCACATGGGTGCTTCCTTTTCTTCTGCTTCAATCGAAATTCGACCACCTTCTCCCCCTATCGTGGAATCAACTGAGGGAACCTCTGTGGAGCCAGGGATACTTCCAGGAAGTCGATCCACTCCCGAAGCTTGCTCGCCTGTTATCCCTGTCACAGAGTCGGCCGAGCAGGCTCCTATCGAGCAAGAAGCTTCGGCGGGAGGCCTCCCAGGTGAAGGACCACCGATCTTGAGAGAGAAAGAACCGATGTTGGTTCAAAGTTCATCCTCGTCGGAGCAGGTGGACTATGGCAGCGGCTCGAGCGAAGAGGATTTCCTTTTGACGGGGACAGAGGCTGAGGATGCTGCGGCGTCTTCCGCCTATGAGAGCGACTTTTCAACCTTCAGTCCTCCCCGGCTGACGCTGAGTAGCTTTGGACCGCCAGGTCCTTCAGTGGGAGAAGGGCCAGAAGGGATGGAGATAGTAGCTCCCATTGCTGCAGACTTGAGCTTAGTGCTGGCTAAGGTAAGAGCTACACTTTTCAGTCTTGTGCTTATTCTAGTCTGGCCGTTATGCTGGTCATTCGAGATTTTTATGCCCTCTTTCTCCTGCAGGCTTCTGCTAGTCAGGCCGAGGTTGCCTTGCCGGCGATAACCGTGAAGATACCCTTGCCGCCTCTCAGCGCAGACCCGCCATTGTTCCCACCGGTCCTGAGGCCCATAGCCCTGCGGTATCCGAAGGATTATATGATAGTAGCGGGCTCAGAGGCACTGGAGATGGTCGTCGGGTGTGAGCCGCCAGCTGTGGCTTTGGAGCAGCAACAGCTTGTCATTGTCGAAGAGCCACTTCAGAGTGGAGCAGGCCTCCCTAGGGCAGAGGAAGGCGAAATTGTGGAAGAGGTGATTGGGAGCTCGCCGAATCATTGGTGGTAGGCGGAGAGGCTGAAAGTGGTGACCAACCGCTCTCTGCTATCGACGGTCAAGATGTGGCGCTCTTGCCCGGGGTTGGGAGAGAAGTTGATGCGGGACGGACCACGAACACGACTCCAATTGAATATGCAACCCTCGGACTCTAAACAAGCTCGTGATCATCCCTAAAGAGGGAAGCGTCGGACGTGCATGGTTGAGAAACCGGCAGTGAGCTAGGGTGTCAGCCTTTCCGCATTAACTCGGGTCGAGTCACGGGACGGTCACTCACTCTCGCTCTCGCAGCGGTGATAAATTGATAACAAGCTAGATAATCTATCACTCATGCAACGGCATATACAAAAATATATGAGTAAAGCAATGCCTACGAGGAGGGTAGCGAGTGTACCTCCACGCTCCGGGCGTGGGGAATACGTTCCCGGCCAAGTACGGTAACTCCCGGTACAACGGTAAAAGTTAATTATAACAATGAAATCTATTGCCCAATCCACGCAGGGAGGTAAAGGGCTACAAGTGGGGCCTGGGAGGACCGACCATGGGTTGACGGACAGCAATCTGGAGGTGCGTACGGCACGAACTCGGCCTGCTGGTCCGACTCGGCACTATTCCAATTCAGTGCTGCGTTAACTGGGTTGCTGACTCACTAGACAACAAGCAACGGTTTCCAAAGGAACATCGCCTTCCTAAGATCTTCTGGAGGCGCCGCTTGGCTGGGACAATGGCGGGATGTCCCTGATCGACTCTGAAGGGGCGGTCACTGAAGTTGACCTTTGATATTTATTTCTGAATTTTCTCCCGGACTAAGTTGTGCTGGCTGAATTCGGATCTGCTCTGCACACCTTCACGAAAAGAATTCCTACGACCAGATCCGATGTCGGATTGATGCACAAGAGGTACCGATGGATAGAGGACTTAGAGGTCTACAACATATATTTTTGGTGGCTCCATCCAAAGAACAGATTATAAATAAAAACGACTGCAAAACTGCTTTTTTTACCCGGACTGACAGACACACAAGGCAGAGATGGATCTGCCTGAAACAGACCTTTGACCAAGGGCTAAATGATTTTTTTAGACTCAACAAAAATTATGGTGGAAGGGGGTATACGTGAGGAACACTAGAGAATTTTTTTGGATTTTCTGGAAATTGATAAGGGGGTGAGAAAAATACAAGAAGACGACCATGTCCCGTAGATCTGCAAAAGGGCAGATTACTGAGAGGACAAACAAAAATACGGGAAAATATCAAATGGACTCCAAATGACACGAAATTTTAACGGGAAATTAGGGAAGATGGACAGAACAAACCCTCAAAATTAGGGCTCAATCAGAAAACAAGAACTAGAGATACAATTTCAGAGGAGAGGTTCTGTCCTGATTTGGATAGAACTTCGATGTAGCGGTGGTGGCGGCGCGACGGCGGCACAAACGGCGGCGGCGGCAGTAGAGGTGAACTCAGAGGGGCTAAGGAGAATGGGTATCACACCCTAGAGGGCTGGAGGAAGAAGATGAACCAGGGGGGGAGAGGTAAGGGGCGCACCGTTCAAGAGAGCAAATGCCAATTTCTGAAATTTCATATGATTAATTCTAACAAAATGTGGAAATACAAGTATTTATAATAAATGTAAAAAGACTCTTAATACCCTCAGATCTAGGGTTGGGGAGGGCAAACTAAGAAGGTCAAAACTAATTAACCCATGTGGTTTGGAACACCATTTAAATACTATATAAGGGAGGGGGGCGCCCCCTTGACCAAGAACCACCAAATTGGACTTTTTGGTCCACTTGTCCCCCATGTGTCAATTTGACATTCAAACCTTCTAGATGCCACCTAGGAGGGTTGACCAGCCCCACATGGTTTAGGTGGACCAATAGGGAAGGGATGGGGGCCCCCTTGCTGGACCTACTACACTTTTGCACAAAAACCCAAAGAATCCAAGGGAGTGACACATTGGCTTACAAAGCCTTACAATTGCACCTATACATTCCCAAGGATATAAAAGCAAACTAAAATGTCAATACTCGGCGTCGATTCCCATCAACTCTCCCCGGGTGGGAAGAACTCGAGCCCGTCGAGTAAGGGATGTGGTTGCTCGAGTAGCTCCAGCGGATCCGTCATCGTACCATGAAGCGCGGAGTACGCTCCACTCCAAGTAATCGACACATGCTCATCCCATATAAATTCGATATGCACACGCTGCAGTGGGAATGAGGCTAGAGGTGGACACTCCGGGGTGGGGTCACTCTCAAAGGAGGGAAGGCGGCTCGAAGACTCACTAAGAATCACCGCGGGTCCCTTATGTGACTAGATCCGATATGTGAAGTAGAACCGATCCCAAAGTCCGATAAGTCTCGTACTCGAAAGGGACGAATAATGTGAGCATACAAACCGACTTGACTCGATGCACGCACAAACACACGACAGACAGACGAAACAAAGACTCACAAAGACCCTAAACAACCTAATGTTAGTCCGACCTACGCACAGGCGATGGTGGACCAGGACACCCGAATATGTGCCATACATACACTAGATGTACTCGATGGTTGACAGAATGGAGGACTCCTAGATATCCTAAGATGTACCACTCATGTATTGGCGACCTTTGGGATTTGGGTGGGGAATGGCTAGGAGATCCAAAACTACCCTCGTCATTACCCCTAGACGTAGGTACGGCTTGCCAACTAGACTGAGGGGTAGGGGTGGGATAGTGAACTCCTTGGAAGAAGTGGATTAAATATGATAGCTCGGGAGGTTCACTAGTGAAGGGGTCAAAAGGGTCAAAGAAGATATGACCCCATGAAGTGGGTTCCCCCATAACTCGGTCCCAAGTTAAGAATTCATAATCACCGTCATACATTGTGATCGGTGGGACGACGGTCATGTCTAGAAAATAGGATTCCTCCCTTGGGCAAAAGGGAACGAAGTCGGACTCGATCGGCATCGGGAGGAATAGAAGAATCTCCGTGGTGACACAACCCACGGTGCACGCGGAGGTAATGGACCCTAAGGCCAGATGGGTGAAGCTGCGACTAGTGGGTTGGTCGAAGCCTCGGGCCAATAAATGCATCAACTTCCATTGCCAACCTAAACCAAGAATAAGGTCACCCAATGTGTCAACATGGTGACTAGATCGGAATGTAGTATGGTAGGAGTTGGCGGGCACCAAAGGTAGGGTAGAATCCATAGATGGGTAAGGAGGTGGGATCAAGCCATCCTTGAGCCAACTAAGAAGCAGCTCGGCTATGTATAGCGTACCCGTTAGAAACACGGGTGGCTCGGGCTTTGGTGGCTCCAAATAAGATGGTTCCGAATAAAGTTCAGAAGTAGAGGGTGGTAATGGAGCACTCACGGGTGGTGAAGAAGCGCGTGTCTTTTCCAACTAATCCCAAAACATTTTCTCAATTTCCTCAAAGGAGCGGGTTGGAGTGGGGACCTCGGAGTGGACTTGCTCCTCGGCTCTCGGCTCGGGTGTGGACCTAGACTCGACTAGAAGCGGGGCTTCCACTTGATTGGAGGCGACGGGGTGGGATTGGACGGAGATGCCAAGGGGAGGTTGGTTGGAGGTGACTGGGTGGACCACTTGATTGGGGTTACTTTGGAGGGCTTGGATGGGGGTGAAGGGGCGGGGTTGGTTGGAGGTGTGGCCCACTTGATTGCGGGTGAGTTGGTGGGGATGGCTAGTGGTATGACCCCCGTAGTTGGAGGTAGGTGGACGGGGAAGGAAGACCCTCCTAAGCGCTCTCTTCATATCCCACCATGACTCGATGGGCCTTAGCCTCCTATCTTCCCAGAAGTACTTGATGTCCCTCCATGTTTCGGCGGCTTCATAGAAAAGTCACCTTTTGGCTAAGTCAACTTGCGCGGGACCGGACATAAGGTGACACTCAAAGTAGTCATCCATAACGGCTTCCCACTCTAAGTAGTCACTCGGGTTTTCGGAGCCGTAGAAGTCCCGGGCTTCGGGCCTTTTGGGGTGGTTCGGGTGGTCCTTCCATTTTAGATAGTATCGCCACCATGCAGAAGATGCGGCCCCTTGGTCATCCATGGGACACAGGGACACTAATGAATGGACATGCCAACACTTGGACAAGACACTAGACCGACTATGCAAGGTTGGAATGCATGCACACTAAGAACAAGACACCAAGACTCGGTAGGTGGCGGAGTTAATCGATCCGAAGATCACTCGCGCAAGTGTGCGGCCTTCCCGATAGGCGTAGCCCAACGTTCAGATAACACCTTTTTATATACCGGGTTATTGGGATGAAATGCAACCTAGACCGACTTAGACGATGACTAGACGTAAATGACACTCTTTTTTTTTATTTTTAGACACCCTAGACTCAAACTCTCTCTGATACCAAACTGATGCGCACGGTCCACGTCTTCCCTCGCTAGGGATGATCGCGAGCTAGAGTCCCAGGTCGCGTGTCCGTCCCGCATCAGAAGTAACTATCATCGACAGTCCCGTTGTTGCATTGCCCGCGGGGACTAGTCTTGGTGCGGGCACCTTGCAAGATATGCCCTCCTCGTCTTCTGCACCGGGTGATGATATTTGGGCTGCAGTTGACAGTCGGGTAGAATTTCAACTCCCGGATACGCCGTCACTTGGTTTACAATCCTTGAGTGATCTAGTATGGCAGTATCTGGAGACATTGCGGGGGACCGTGATAGCTCGCCCCGACCTGACTTATGCACAGTTGAGGGGTCTTGCAGAGCACCTCTCCCGTTCTTTGCTGGCTTTCGACTGCCCTATGGAGGATTGGGTGCAGCGGGTAGTTCTGCTCCTGAAGCATGTGAATAGGAGGGAGTTCATCGGCCACAGCTTGATGGATCAAATGGCGGCCGCAAAACTCAAAAGGACAGAGTGCCAGACTGCCCTTCAGTCATTGAGAGGAACTGCCCAACAGATGCGGCATGCAGCCTACGATTCTGACCAACGTCGGGCTTCTTTGAAGATTTGGATAGATGAGCTCTGTGCCGAACTTGACCGGGCTGAAGCAAAATTAGCATTGTCCGATCAACTGTGGGTTCAGCACAGAGAGGCGGCCGAGCTGGCAGAAGGGCAGGTCGCATCGCTTGAGGAGAAATTGGTGTGACTGTAGGACGAGGAAGACCGCCTACAGGAGTTGGCCCGCTATCCGTCCCTGGGGCTGCTGGAGTTCGAGGACATCTTCCGCCGCTCGCTGCAATAGCTCCATCATTTTCTCTTGTCTCTCTTTTTTTTATGAACTTCCACGTATTCCGGGGGGTGTACGCCCCAGGTAACATGTATTTCCCTTTTGTGTTTGAATGGAAACTTTCGATCCCTTATTTTGCACATCTGCTTGCTGAATATATTCATTTAGTCCGGAGTATGTCAGTCGCTAGGGCAGGAGAGCACCCGCACCTTCAGGGAAGGGGTGAGGGGTTCGCTCCACCACGACGCAACTTCTCCTCGGGACCACTGATCCGCCTGGGTCGAACACCGGGGAATAAGGAGAGAGGTTTACGGGCCACCGAGGGCCAGAGGGTAGCAATAGGGACTTATTTGTGGACTTTGCCGAAGGTGACAAAGGTTCATGGTAAAGGGAGGTTTGCCCATAAACACGGACGTAAGGTCCGGGCTGAGGGAAACACCGACCGATCTTGTTGATGATGACATGGGTCAACAGTAACTCAGTCATCGGCATTGGTTAAATGTCAAAGCAAAGGAGGGCTTACTCTTTAACGAGGACGAAAGGTCCAAGTTAAGGGAAACGTCGACCGATCTTGTCGATGATGACAAGGGTCGAGAGATACTTATTTATCGGTGGGACTTTTAAAGGAAGACTCCGTTCTGACCCTGCAAAGGGTCTTCTGGGCGGAGGATGCATCATCATTATTCGTCATTTATCAGATTACTGACTTAAGCGCTGTTTTGGGTTTTCGCCGAAGCCAGCCCCCTCTTGCTTTTGCCCACGTGCCCTCTCGGGTTTTCACGTAACGGGATATCCGATTTTGCCTGGGATGCCCTTTCGGGTTCTCACCACAGCTGGGTTAGAGCCATTTTTGCCCTTGTCCTAGTATAGGATCAAAGCTGGCGAGGCACCTCTATTTTAAGCCTCATTTTTTATTCATTATTTTTTTATTCTCATTTTTTTGAACTCAATTCTCGGGGTAGAGCCGGGCTTGAGGAGATGCTGGCTGACCTTACCGATGATGACACGGGTCACGAGGGAGTTGATCGATCTTGCTGATGGTGACAAGGGTCACAAGGAGGTTGACCGATCTTGCCGATGATCACAAGGGTCACAAGGAGGTTGATCGATCTTGCCGATGATCACAAGGGTCACAAGGAGGTTGATCGATCTTGCCGATGATGACAAGGGTCACATGGAAGTTGACCGATCTTGCCGATGGCGACAAGGGTCACAAGGAGGTTGACCAATCTTGCCGATGGTGATAAGGGTCACGAGGAGGCTGACCGATCTTACCGATGATGACAAGGGTCACATGGAAGTTGACCGATCTTGCCAATGATGACAAGGGTCACAAGGAGGTTGACCGATCTTGTTGATGATGACAAGGGTCATAAGGGAGGTTGACTGATCTTGCCGATGGTGACAAGGGTCACAAGGAGGTTGACCGATCTTGCCGATGATGACAAGGGTCACATGGAAGTTGACCGATCTTGCCGATGATGACAAGGGTCATAAAGAAGTTGATCGATCTTGCCGATGATGACAAGGGTCATTAGGGAGGTTGACCGATCTTGTCGATGGTGACAAGGGTCACAAGGAGGTTGACCGATCTTGCCGATGATGATAAGGGTCATAAGGGAGGTTGACCGATCTTACCGATGGTGACAAGGGTCAAAAGGAGGTTGACCGATCTTGCCGATGGTGACAAGGGTCAAAAGGAGGTTGACCGATCTTGCCGATGATGACAAGGGTCACAAGGAGGCTGACCGATCTGGCCGATGATGACAAGGGTCACAAGGAGGTTGACCGATCTTGCCGATGATGACAAGGGTCACATGGAAGTTGACCAATCTTACTGATGATGACAAGGGTCATAAGGGAGGTTGACCGATCTTGTCGATGGTGACAAGGGTCACAAGGAGGTTGACCGATCTTGCCGATGATGACAAGGGTCACATGGAAGTTGACCGATCTTGCCGATGATGACAAGGGTCACAAGGAGGTTGACTGATCTTGCCGATGATGACAAGGGTCGAAAGGAGGTTGAGAACTTTAAATCATCACTTTACTGACTTAAGTGCCCTTTCGGGTTTTCGCCGAAGCCAGCCCCCTCTTGCTTTTGCCCAAGCGCCCTTTCCAATTTTCACGTGGTGGGGTACCCGATTTTACCTGCGGCGCCCTTTCAGGTTTTCACCACAGCTGGGTTATAGCCATTTTTGCCCTTGTCCTAATGTAGGAACAAGGCCGGCGGGGCACCTCTATTTTAAGCCCCATTTTTCTTTCTTTTTTTTGACTCATATAACAGGAGGACGTTGAGAGGGTCGGCTAGGACACGAGACCTTGCGCCGAGAAAAAGGGTTTATTCATCAGCAAAGAAGTAATGCTAACGCAAGGGATAGATTTGTGCCGATTCGGGCGTAAGGCCCGTAATGGCAATATTGCAGAAGGGTCGGCTAAGACACGAAGTCTTGTGCCGAGAAAAAGGGTTTATTCGTCCGCAAGAAGGTAATGCTGAAGCAAGGGATAGATTTGTGCCGATTCGGGCGTAAGGCCTACAATGGCAGCGTTGTTTTATATGTCATTATATATATATATATATATATATATATATATATATATATATATATATATATATTAGAGCTCGGCCAGGATGGAATGTCACTAGGCCAAGGTAGGTAGAGCTCAGCCAGGGCGGAGTGCCACTAGACTAAGGTTGGCAGGGCTTAGCTAGGGCGGAGTGCCACTAAGCTAAGGTAGGCGAGACTTAGCTAGGGCGAAGCGCCACTAAGCTAGGGTAGGTAGGACTTAGCTAGGGCGGAGTGCCACTAGACTAAGGCAGGTAGGACTTAGCTAGGGCTGAGTGCCACTAGACTAAGGCAGGTTAGGACTTAGCTAGGGCGGAGTGCCACTAGACTAAGGTAGGTAGAGCTTGGCCAGGGCGGAATGCCACTAAGCCAAGGTAGGTAGAACTTAGCTAGGGTGGAGTGCCACTAGACTAAGGTAGGTAGGGCTTAGCTAGGGCGGAGTGCCACTAACTTAAGGTAGGTAGGACTTAGCTAGGGCAGAGTGTCACTAGACTAAAGTAGGTAGAACTTAGCTAGGGCGGAGTGCCACTAGACTAAGGTAGGTAGGGCTTAGCTAGGGCGGAGTGCCACTAAGCTAAGGTAGGCAGGACTTAGCTAGGGCAAAGTGCCACTAGACTAAGGTAGGTAGGGCTTAGCTAGGGCGGAGTGCCACTAAGCTAAGATAGGCAGGATTTAGCTAGGGCGGAGTGCCACTAGACTAAGGTGGGAGAGCTCGGCCAGGATGGAATGCCACTAGACCAAGGTAGGAAGAGCTCAGCCAGGGCGGAAAGCCACTAGACCAAGGTGGGTAGAACTTAGCTAGGGCCGAGTGCCACTGGACTAAGGTAGGTAGAACTTAGATAGGGCGGAGTGCCACTAGACTAAGGTAGGCAGGGCTGGGCCCGGGCGGAACGCCACTAGACCAAGGTGGGGAGAGCTCGGCCAAGGCGGAATGCCACTAGACCAAGGTGGGTAGAACTTAGCTAGGGCGGAGTGCCACTAGACTAAGGTAGGTAGAACTTAGCTAGGGCGAAGTGCCACTAGACTAAGGCAGGTAGAACTTAGCTAGGGCGAAGCGCCGCTAGACTAAGGTAGGTCCTGGTCATTCTGAGAATGCCGGTTGAGCTGCGTGATACAGTTTCAAGTGTTTTCCATTAAGGGGACAGAACTGGATGACTCCTTTGTGATCTACAAGGACGTACGCACCCCCTTCATATACTCGGCGGATGACGTATGGTCCAACCCAGTTTTTAACCAACTTCCCTTTGGGGTTGGAGGCCATCACTTCTCTTCTTTTGACCATCACTAGGTCACCTTTCTTAAATTCCCAACCTTTGACCAACTTGTCGAAAGCACGGGCCATGCGAGCTTGGTAGAGTTGAATATTCTGTTGCGCGCGGAGACGCTTTCCTTCGAGCTCGGCAAGCTCTTACAATCTTCTTTCTATATTGGTATGTTCGCCGCTAGCCAAACCATGCTGGATGGCAACTCGCAGCGAGGGGACTTCCAACTCGATTGACACCACAGCCTCCGACCCATATACGAGGGAGAATGGCGAACAGCCGGTTGGGGTTTTATAGACCGTACGATAGGCCTACAGCGCTTCGTACATCCTTTCTTCCTAGTCCTTTTTATTAGACTTGACAGTCTTTGCTAGTAGTGTGCATAGTGTTTTATTGAAGGCTTCTGCAAGTCCATTGGCTTGAGGATTGTAGGGGGACGAGGTCCTCCAATCAATCTTGTATTTATTAGCCAGCCGATAAACCTTCTGGTTTCTGAAGTGGCTGCCATTATCAAAGATAATTCGGCTGGGAACCCCGAACCGGAATATTATATTCTGCCGGAAGAATCTTGCGACCAGTTCTCCCATTACATCTCTTAGCGCAACTGTTTCTGCCCATCTGGAGAAGTAATCTGTGGCTGCTAAGATATATATGCACCCTGACGAAGATGCTGGTAGTGGCCCTACCACGTCCGTGCCCCATTGGGCGAACGGCCAACTTGGTAGGGTGGGATGTAGCGGCACCGGCGGTCTCCTGGACACGTTGGCATGCTCTTGACATTTTTGACAAGCTTAGCAAACTTGCAGCAATCATCAAACATGGAGGGTCAATAATATCCCAATTTCTTTATTTTAATTTTCATTTTCGGCCCATCCTGGTGCGCTCCCGCTGACCCAGTATGGACTTCTTGCATTACCTGCCTGGCTTCTGCTAGAGATAAGCACCGAAGTAGGATTTTCCTTCGGGCATCAGCCATTATTCGGAATAAGGTTCCGCTTCTTATCTCGTAAAAGTCTTTGATCCTTAGAAGCTTCATTCTTTGTTCTTTTTCTTTTGGAAGCTGTTGGTGCTGGAACCAACGCAGAAGATGCTCCCGCCAATCGGGCTGCTGAACTTCTTCTACAGCTGTCGCTTCATTCTCTTGTTCATCGACCAGAACCTCCATCATACTGGGGACCTGGTGACGGTTGATTACGGCTATATTTAGGCTTGTGTCTAGTGGGACTACTAAAGAACTAGCCAGCTTTGCGAGGGCATCTGCCTGAGGATTCTGTCCTTGGTTAATATGCCTGACTTTGACGAAGTAGAATTTCGCGATTAATCGGAGGGCCAGTTGATAATAAGGGAGGAGCTCTTGCTTCCGCACATCGAACTCTCCTTCCAGCTGCTTTATGACCAGCATGGAGTCTCCAAATGCTTCCAACATCTTGATCTCTATAGATAGAGCAATCTGCAACCCGATTATGAGGGCTTCATATTCTGCTTCAATGTTCGTGCATGGCTTGTTTATTGAACAAGATGTATATATGACTTCTCCTTCTGGAGATTTCAGGACTATGCATGCCCCCGCTCTAACTCTGGCTGACCCAGTAGCTGAGGTGTCGATTCTAGAAGCGTCGTCAAAATACAGCTGCCATAGAGAGGGCTGCACATGGCCAACCTCTAGGGTTTCATCTTCAGGAAGCTCCGGTTCCAGCGGGCAGTCTTCAGGTACTGGATGTTCAGCAAAGAAGTATGCGATAGCTTGGCCCTTGACGGCCTTTTGCGGTATGTAGGAGATGTCAAACTCTATAAGGATCACTGCCCATTTGCCCAAGCGACCTTTGAGTGCCGGTTGAGACATGATGTATTTTAGCGGATCCACCTTGGAGATTAGCTTAACTTCATGTGACAGCATATAGTGTCGGAGTTTCTTGACGGCGAAGACCAGTGCCAAGCAAATCTTCTCAATGTGGGTGTATTTCTCCTCAGTTCTGACTAGTCTTCGACTGAGGTAGTAGAGGGCTTGTTCTTTCCATTCTTCATTGTTCTGGGCTAGCATTGCCCCCAGAGAGTTATGTGTGACTGCGATGTACAAAACCAGCGGCCGTCCTTTCATCGATGCGCCCAACACTGGAGGAGTCTTCAGATAGTCTTTGAGCTTGTCGAAGGCTGTCTGGCAATCTTCGTCCCAGTAAAAGGGTACATCTTTCATCATCAGCTTGTGAAAGGGCTGGCATCGCCCCGACAAATTGGATATGAACTGCCGGATGTAAGCCATGCGGCCTTGAAGAGATCTCAACTCGGAGAGGTTCCTTGGTGAAGGTAACTCCTGAATTACTTTGATCTTTGCAGGGTCTATTTCAATTCCCCGGTATCTGACAATGAAACCTAAGAACTTCCCGCTCGATACTCCGAATGCACACTTCATAGGGTTCATTTTCAATTCATACTGCCTTAGCCTCTGAAAGACTACTCGAAGGCCCTACAGATGGTCTTCTCTCGTTCTGGTTTTGACTACCAGGCCATCTATGTAGCAGTCGACCTTATGGTGGAGCAGCTCATCAAATATTCTAGTCATCGCCCGCTGATAGGTTGCGCCGGCATTTTTCAATCCGAACGGCATCCTCTTGTAGTGAGAAATGCCATTGGGGGTTCGGAAGGTAGTGTGGACCCAGTCATGCTCCGCGATCCATATTTGGTTATAACCGGACGACCCAACCATGAATGATAAGGCCTCATGGCCGGTTGTTGCATCGATCATGACCTCCGTTATCGGAACCGGGAAGTCATTGAAGTCCCGCAATCAATGGCACCCAAGAGGGGGTGAATTGGGTGAAATCACAATTTTAACAAGGTTATACTCAATTTTAAGATTATGCGAGAACACTAAGAGATAAGTGCAGGATAAACCAGATCTATCAAAAACAATCACTGCAATTGCCCTTGGTACTAGGCGGAGTTGATTGATCCGAAGATTTACTCACGCAAACTGTTATCTTTCCGGCAAGAGTAACCTTGTCAGTTCAAATCCAGCTTTTGATATATCGAGGATCTATTTGAAGGTGATCAATTAATCTAGATCTAAAGATAGCAATTAAAGTAAAATCACAAGCATGTGCAGAAGTGGGATAGAGAAAAAGGAACAAACCATAATGAGACAGTGATTTTTAGGTGGTTCGGATGCCACAGCGGCAACCTACGTCCACCCCTCACCAACCGTGAGGATCCACACACTATCTTGTAAAGAGATACAAGATCAAACACACACACACACATAAAGACAAACAAATTTAACTGCACACACACACGGATCTGCGAAGATCCACACACACACGGATGATTTAGGAATACAACACAATCACACTTGAAGCTCAGAAAGATTAAGAATGAAAAACACAAAAGAAAAGGCTTGATTAATGCTGATGGGAATCGACGCCGAGCATGTACATTTTATTTTGTATTTATGTCCTTTAGTTTATTTTTATATCCATGGGAAAGTATATGCACAATTGTAAGGCTTTGAAAGCCAATGCGTCATTCCTTTGGATTGTGTGGGTTTTTATGTAATTGTGTAGTAGGTCCAGCTAGGGGGCCCTCACCCCTTTCCCATTGGTCCATGTCATCCTTGTGGGGCTAGTCAAACCTGCCTAGGTGGCATCTAGAAGCCTTGACTAGTCAATTGTCCACATGGGGGACAATGGGACCAAAAAGTCCAACTTGGAGGCCATGGTCAAGGGGGCGCCCAAACCCACTAGGATTAGTTTAATTTTATTTTTTTGACCACATTAGAAACTCCCTAATATGTCCTTCCAAATCCTAGATCTATGGGCATTTAGTGTCTTTTTTCATTTATTATATATAGCTTGTAATTTTCATTTGTTTGAATTAATGATAGAAAAAATTGTTGAATGCCAAGAGCTTGGTGCGCCCCCAGCCCTCTCCCCTCTGGTTTTCCTCTTCTCCAACCCCATTTCTAGAGTGATTTCTCCTCTATCCCCTCCCCTCAATCTCAGGATTCATCTAGTGCCGCCGCCGCCGCCGCCGCCGTTCGTGCCGCCGTTGCGCCGCCGCGAAGCCGCCTCTGCAGTTCTATCCACTAAGGACAGTAGCTACTTCTTTGAATTTCTGCTCTCCACCACGTGATCATCTTGAGCTGAAAATTTTAGGGTGTGTTCCAGAGGTTCCTAGAACCCTCCAAAAAAATTGGTTTGATCTATAGATCCCGTTTCATATTTTCCCATTTTCGTTCATCATCTCCTTCCAATTCTGTCCAGTTTCTGTTCACTATTACAGCCAGCTGAAGAACACCTTCTTCGACCCACCTTTTGATTTTCCCAGGAGTCCCCAATTTTATTGAAGATTCTGTCCACCTTCCCCTATCTTCACGAATTTTCTTGATTTTTGTTCAGCCCTCCACATATTTTCTAAAATTCGTCCAAGTTCCCAAATCTGTTCTGTCTACCTCAATCCAGATCCGACCCACCGCCAGTATAAACTCTCTAGAAAATCCAAACTTCCATATTTTACAGATTTAAAAATATCCCTGGTTTCCTCTCTTGAATCTCTACAACTTTGCTGAAGAACCCAACTTCAGATTCGGAGGTTTACCTACCGGTCAACGGAATTTCTCAGGAAAACTACTTGCTGTTCTGAGATTTCGGGTACTGTGCAACAGCAACTTGGAAAATAGTTAAGAGTCAGATCCGTGCAGATCCAGCTTCTCTCTCCAGTCCTATCTTGAAGTATTTCGAGAGAGATTTCCAACGGTACCTCCTGATCGTCGATCCGACGTCGGGATTGGCTGCAGCGAGCGATCTCGTCGGGTCACGCGCTGAAAAACAGCAAGCGCAGATCCGTGGCCGATTTTTCCGACCGGTGACGATCGGAGCCGCCCGGCCTCCGGCCGGCGAACCAGCGCGCCGCCAGCCCAGGGAGCGCTTCCCCAAGCGTCCCCACCATAGTGGTGCCGCCCCGGTCCCACACGGCCCCTCCGACCAACACACGGGCCCCACGGTCGTGACTACGTGTGCTGCCGAAGCTACGCGAGAAGCCGCCCGTCAATCCGGAATCGGTCCTCCCGGGCCAACTTGTGTAGCCCTTTACCTCCCTGCGTGGAGTGGGCAGTAATTCATTGCTGTAATATTTGTGTACTAATTATCCCGGGAGTACGAGTTCTGCCGGGTCCGTCTTCCCCACGCCGAGAGCGTGGAGGTATCGTATTCGCTCCCTTGCTCGGCATTTGCTCTATACATATATATCTCTTATGGCGCTGCTAGAGAGTATGTTGTAGGGCCGTTAGCTCGATATATATTGTTGTATCACCGCCGCTGTGAGAGAGAGAGTGACCGTCCCGTGACCCGATCCGGGCACGAGAGAGAGTCGACCACCTTAGCTCACTGCCGGTTTCTCAATCGCGCACGTCCGACGCTTCCCTCGCTAAGGGACAATCACGAGCTCGTCTAGAGCCCAAGGATCGCATTCCTAATTCGAGTCGTGTCCGTGGTCCGTCCCGCATCAATTTGGTATCAGAGCCAGGTTGAGTCTAGGGTGTCAAAAAATAACAACAAAAAAGTGTCATTTAAGTCTAAGTGTCTAAGTCGGTCTTAGGAGTTGCATTTGCATACCTTTAATCGGTATATAAAAAGGTGTTGTCCGAACGTTAGGCTACGCCTATCGGGAAGGCCGCACACTTGCGCGAGTGATCTTCGGATCGATTAACTCCGCCACGTACCGAGTCTTGGTGTCTTGTCCTTAGTGTGCATGCATTCCAAACCTTGCATAGTCGGTCTAGTGTCTTGTCTAAATGGCCTTGCATATCCATTCCTAGGGATCCATTCCCATCTTTTTGGCACCAATGGCCAACCCATGTCGACCCGTCCAAGATGATAGGTCCGTGTCCGAGTACATCCGGGACTATGATAAGTACCGGTTGGAATATGGAGTTGGAGAGGAGAGCACCATGACTGCCTTTTAGTTTCGGAGAGGTTTGCGGCTTTACTTTCGAATCCAATGTCTTGGCCGCGATGCATTCTCTCTGGCGCAGTCCTATAAGGTCTCTCTGGAGGTCGAGCCATTTGAGTCTCAATTTAATGACGACCTACAGCGAGCCGATGCTGCCCTGGCTTCCCTTCGACAAACATCTACCTCCCAACCGAGTCCCGAGCCGATTGGACTACCTACCCCATTGCCTTCACCACCCGTGAGTGCTCCGTTACCACCCTTACCTTCCGATCCTCATCCGGAGCCATCATATTGGGAGCCACCTCACCCCGAGCCACCTGTGTTTCTTACGGGGATGCTATACATAGCCGAGCCACTTCTTAGTTGGCTCAAGGATGGCTTGGTCCCACGTCCTTACCCTTCTATGGACCCCACCTTATAATTAGTGCCCGTCAATTCCTTCCACACTACCTTTCGGTCTAGTCACCATGTTGATACATTGGATGACCTTATTATGGGATTAGACACGCAATGGAAGTTGACGCATTTGTTGGCCCGAAACTTCGACCATCCCACTAGTCTTAGCTTCATCCATCCGGCCTTAGGGTCCATTACCTCCGTGTGCACTGTGGGTTGTATCACCACAGAGGTTCTCTTATTCCTCCCCGTGTCGGCCGAACCCGACTTCATTCCCTTTTGCCCAAGGGAGGAATCTTATTTTTTTCACATGACCACCGTCCCATTCACCATGACGGATGAAGGTGACCACCCACACCTTCAAGAATTTCACAATTGGGACCATGTCATGTGGGAATCCATCTCATTGGGTCATACCTTCTTTGACCCTTTTGACCCATTCACTAGTGAACCTCCCGAGCTACCATCTTCACTCCATTTCCTCCGCGGAGTTCACTATCCCGCCTTCTCCACTCGTGCCAAGCAACCTCCACATAACCATAGGTCCGAACCATCATCTGGGCATAATGAAGACTTTGGTTTCCCTGGTCCATCTAAACCACCCGAACTTCCCGGACTTCCCACATCCAAGACCAATGTCCATGATTGGTGCATCGTAGGATATCTAGGAGTTCTCCATGACGTCAACCTCCGGTTACGTCAAATGCATGCATGGCACACGTTCGGGTGTCCTGGTCCGCCGTCACCCATGTACGGGTCGGACTAACAATAGGTTTGTCTAGAGTCATGCATGAGTCAGTCTGTTTCTTTGTATGGTTTGTTTTGAGTGGTTTGTTTGCGTGGTTTGTGTGTGGTTTGTTTGTCTGCATGTGTCTTGTGCAAGCTCATCGATGTCAGTCCCTTATGAGTGTGAAGCGATTAGACTCACTCGAGGAGTTTGGGATCGGTTCTACATCTATACCCGGATCAGTCACCTACAGGGACCCAGCGGTGATTCCTAGTGAGTCTTCGAGCCGCCTCCTCCCCTTTTGAGAGTGCCCCACCCGGAGTGTCCACCACTAGCCCATAGCAGCTTGTGCATATCGAGTATATATGGAATGAGCAGGTGACGATCACTTGGAGTGGAGCATACCCGCGCTACTTGGCACGGTGACAGATCCGCCGGAGTACTCGAGCAGCCGCACCTCTTACTCGACGGGGTCGAGTTCCTCCCACCCGGGGAGAGTTGATGGGAATCGACGCCGAGCATGTACATTTTATTTTGCATTTATGTCCTTTAGTTTATTTTTATATCCATGGGAAAGTATATGCGCAATTGTAAGGCTTTGTAAGTCAATGTGTCATTCCTTTGGATTGTGTGGGTTTTTGTGTAATTGTGTAGTAGGTCCAGCTAGGGGGCCCTCACCCCTTTCTCATTGGTTCATGTCATCCTTGTGGGGCTGGTCAAACCTGCCTAGGTGGCATCTAGAAGCCTTGACTAGTCAATTATCCACATGGGGGACAATGGGACCAAAAAGTCCAACTTGGAGGCCATGGTCAAGGGGGCGCCCAAACCCACTAGGATTAGTTTAATTTTATTTTTTTGACCACATTAGAAACTCCCTAATATGTCCTTCCAAATCCTAGATCTATGGGCATTTAGTATCTTTTTTCATTTATTATATATAGCTTGTAATTTCCATTTGTTTGAATTAATGATAGAAAAAATTGTTGAATGCCAAGAGCTTGGTGCTCCCCCAGCTCTCTCCCCTCTGGTTTTCCTCTTCTCCAACCCCATTTCTAGAGTGATTTCTCCTCTATCCCCTCCCCTCAATCTCAGGATTCATCTAGTGCCGCCGCCGCCACCGTTCGTGCCGCCGTTGCGCCGCCGCGAAGCCGCCTCTGCAGTTCTGTCCACTCAGGACAGTAGCTACTTTTCCGAATTTCTGCTCTCCACCACGTGATCATCTTGAGCTAAAAATTTTAGGGTGTGTTCCAGAGGTTCCCAGAACCCTCCAGAAAAATTGGTTTGATCTATAGATCCCGTTTCATATTTTCCCATTTTCGTTCATCATCTCCTTCCAATTCTGTCCAGTTTCTGTTCACTATTACAGCCAGCTGAAGAACACCTTCTTCGACCCACCTTTTGATTTTCCCAGGAGTCCCCAATTTTATTGGAGATTCTGTCCACCTTCCCCTATCTCCACGAATTTTCTTGATTTTTGTTCAGCCCTCCACATATTTTATAAAATTCGTCCAAGTTCCCAAATCTGTTCTGTCTGCCTCCATCCAGATCCGACCCACCGCCAGTATAAACTCTCTAGAAAATCCAAACTACCATATTTTGCATATCTAAAAATATCCCTGGTTTCCTCTCTTGAATCTCTACAACTTTGCTGAAGAACCCAACTTCAGATTCGGAGGTCTACCTACCGGTCAACGGCAGTTCTTAGGAAAACTACTTGCTGTTCTGAGATTTCGGGCACTGTGCAACAGCAACTTGGAAAATAGTTAAGGGTCAGATCCGTGCAGATCCAGCTTCTCTCTCCAGTCCTATCCGTGCAGATCCGTGCAGACTCCGCCACGTACCGAGTCTTGGTGTCTTGTCCTTAGTGTGCATGCATTCCAAACCTTGCATAGTCGGTCTAGTGTCTTGTCTAAATGGCCTTGCATATCCATTCCTAGGGATCCATTCCCATCTTTTTGGCACCAATGGCCAACCCATGTCGACCCGTCCAAGATGATAGGTCCGTGTCCGAGTACATCCGGGACTATGATAAGTACCGGTTGGAATATGGAGTTGGAGAGGAGAGCACCATGACTGCCTTTTAGTTTCGGAGAGGTTTGCGGCTTTACTTTCGAATCCAATGTCTTGGCCGCGATGCATTCTCTCTGGCGCAGTCCTATAAGGTCTCTCTGGAGGTCGAGCCATTTGAGTCTCAATTTAATGACGACCTACAGCGAGCCGATGCTGCCCTGGCTTCCCTTCGGCAAACATCTACCTCCCAACCGAGTCCCGAGCCGATTGGACTACCTACCCCATTGCCTTCACCACCCGTGAGTGCTCCGTTACCACCCTTACCTTCCGATCCTCATCCGGAGCCATCATATTGGGAGCCACCTCACCCCGAGCCACCTGTGTTTCTTACGGGGATGCTATACATAGCCGAGCCACTTCTTAGTTGGCTCAAGGATGGCTTGGTCCCACGTCCTTACCCTTCTATGGACCCCACCTTATAATTAGTGCCCGTCAATTCCTTCCACACTACCTTTCGGTCTAGTCACCATGTTGATACATTGGATGACCTTATTATGGGATTAGACACGCAATGGAAGTTGACGCATTTGTTGGCCCGAAACTTCGACCAACCCACTAGTCTTAGCTTCACCCATCCGGCCTTAGGGTCCATTACCTCCGTGTGCACTGTGGGTTATATCACCACAGAGGTTCTCTTATTCCTCCCCGTGTCGGCCGAACCCGACTTCATTCCCTTTTGCCCAAGGGAGGAATCTTATTTTTTTCACATGACCACCGTCCCATTCACCATGACGGATGAAGGTGACCACCCACACCTTCAAGAATTTCACAATTGGGACCATGTCATGTGGGAATCCATCTCATTGGGTCATACCTTCTTTGACCCTTTTGACCCCTTCACTAGTGAACCTCCCGAGCTACCATATTCACTCCATTTCCTCCGCGGAGTTCACTATCCCGCCTTCTCCACTCGGGCCAAGCAACCTCCACATAACCATAGGTCCGAACCATCATCTGGGCATAATGAAGACTTTGGTTTCCCTGGTCCATCTAAACCACCCGAACTTCCCGGACTTCCCACATCCAAGACCAATGTCCATGATTGGTGCATCGTAGGATATCTAGGAGTTCTCCATGACGTCAACCTCCGGTTACGTCAAATGCATGCATGGCACACGTTCGGGTATCCTGGTCCGCCGTCACCCATGTACGGGTCGGACTAACAATAGGTTTGTCTAGAGTCATGCATGAGTCAGTCTGTTTCTTTGTATGGTTTGTTTTGAGTGGTTTGTTTGCGTGGTTTGTGTGTGGTTTGTTTGTCTGCATGTGTCTTGTGCAAGCTCATCGATGTCAGTCCCTTATGAGTGTGAAGCGATTAGACTCACTCGAGGAGTTTGGGATCGGTTCTACATCTATACCCGGATCAGTCACCTACAGGGACCCAGCGGTGATTCCTAGTGAGTCTTCGAGCCGCCTCCTCCCCTTTTGAGAGTGCCCCACCCGGAGTGTCCACCACTAGCCCATAGCAGCTTGTGCATATCGAGTATATATGGAATGAGCAGGTGACGATCACTTGGAGTGGAGCATACCCGCGCTACTTGGCACGGTGACGGATCCGCCGGAGTACTCGAGCAGCCGCACCTCTTACTCGACGGGGTCGAGTTCCTCCCACCCGGGGAGAGTTGATGGGAATCGACGCCGAGCATGTACATTTTATTTTACATTTATGTCCTTTAGTTTATTTTTATATCCATGGGAAAGTATATGCGCAATTGTAAGGCTTTGTAAGCCAATGTGTCATTCCTTTGGATTGTGTGGGTTTTTGTGTAATTGTATAGTAGGTCCAGCTAGGGGGCCCTCACCCCTTTCTCATTGGTTCATGTCATCCTTGTGGGGCTGGTCAAACCTACCTAGGTGACATCTAGAAGCCTTGACTAGTCAATTATCCACATGGGGGACAATGGGACCAAAAAGTCCAACTTGGAGGCCATGGTCAAGGGGGCGCCCAAACCCACTAGGATTAGTTTAATTTTATTTTTTTGACCACATTAGAAACTCCCTAATATGTCCTTCCAAATCCTAGATCTATGGGCATTTAGTGTCTTTTTTCATTTATTATATATAGCTTGTAATTTCCATTTGTTTGAATTAATGATAGAAAAAATTGTTGAATGCCAAGAGCTTGGTGCTCCCCCAGCTCTCTCCCCTCTGGTTTTCCTCTTCTCCAACCCCATTTCTAGAGTGATTTCTCCTCTATCCCCTCCCCTCAATCTCAGGATTCATCTAGTGCCGCCGCCGCCACCGTTCGTGCCGCCGTTGCGCCGCCGCGAAGCCGCCTCTGCAGTTCTGTCCACTCAGGACAGTAGCTACTTCTCCGAATTTCTGCTCTCCACCACATGATCATCTTGAGCTAAAAATTTTAGGGTGTGTTCCAGAGGTTCCCAGAACCCTCCAGAAAAATTGGTTTGATCTATAGATCCCGTTTCATATTTTCCCATTTTCGTTCATCATCTCCTTCCAATTCTGTCCAGTTTCTGTTCACTATTACAGCCAGCTGAAGAACACCTTCTTCGACCCACCTTTTGATTTTCCCAGGAGTCCCCAATTTTATTGGAGATTCTGTCCACCTTCCCCTATCTCCACGAATTTTATTGATTTTTGTTCAGCCCTCCACATATTTTATAAAATTCGTCCAAGTTCCCAAATCTGTTCTGTCTGCCTCCATCCAGATCCGACCCACCGCCAGTATAAACTCTCTAGAAAATCCAAACTACCATATTTTGCATATCTAAAAATATCCTTGGTTTCCTCTCTTGAATCTCTACAACTTTGCTGAAGAACCCAAATTCAGATTCGGAGGTCTACCTACCGGTCAACGGCAGTTCTTAGGAAAACTACTTGCTGTTCTGAGATTTCGGGCACTGTGCAACAGCAACTTGGAAAATAGTTAAGGGTCAGATCCGTGCAGATCCAGCTTCTCTCTCCAGTCCTATCTTGAAGTACTTCAAGAGAGCTTTCCAACGGTACCTCCTGATCGTCGATCCGACGTCGGGATTGGCCGCAGCGAGCGATCTCGTCGGGTCGCGCGCTGAAAAACAGCAAGCGCAGATCCGTTGCCGGTTTTTTCGACCAGTGACGATCGGAGGCGCCCGGCCTCCGGCCGGCGAACCAGCGAGCCACCAGCCGAGGGAGCGCTTCCCCAAGCGTCCCCACCACAGTGGTGCCGCCCCGGTCCCACACGGCCCCTCCGACCAGCACGCGAGCCCCACGGTCGTGAGTACGTGTGCTGCCGAAGCTACGCGAGAAGCCGCCCGTCAACCCGGAATCGGTCCTCCCGGGCCCACTTGTGTAGCCCTTTACCTCCTTGCGTGGAGTGGGCAGTAATTCATTGATGTAATATTTGTGTACTAATTGTCCCGGGAGTACGAGTTCGGCCGGGTCCGTCTTCCCCACACCGAGAGCGTGGAGGTATCGTATTCGCTCCCTTACTCGGCATTTACTCTATTCATATATATCTCTTATACCGCTGCTAGAGAGCATGTTGTAAGGCCGTTAGCTCGATATATATTGTTGTATCACCGCTGCTGCGAGAGAGAGAGTGACCGTCCCGTGACCCGATCCGGGCACGAGAGAGAGCCGACCACCCTAGCTCACTGCCGGTTTCTCAACCACGCACGTCCGACGCTTCCCTCGCTAAGGGACAATCACTAGCTCGTCTAGAGCCCAAGGATCGCATTCCTAATTCGAGTCGTGTCCATGGTCCGTCCCGTATCAAATGCTCCCCCTTAGTTGATGAAGAATTCCTTGGATGCAGCTTGAGCTCCACTTGGTCTGGCCTTTGATCTCCTTCAGATATGGCTTGATCTTTACCTAAGAATGGAGGAAGAAGGATGAAGAACTCTTCTCGGAGCATTGTTCACGTCTACAGTGCTAACTCCCTTCTCTTCCCCTTTGGTAGCCTCCTTGATCCACCTTGAGCATTAGGGTTTTCTTAACCCTCTTGTATATGTTATATAGACTTGAGTGGTCCATGGACTCCCCTAGACCAGATCCATAATTTCTGGAGGGTTTGGTTGCTTAGGGATTAAACAATACCAAGAGGGATGGCTTTTCTCGAAGTGACAAAAACTCAACAATTATGGACAGCTCGGGGCTGGCGGTCGACCTGCAGAGGCCAGCGGTCGACCGCTAGGAGCATTCCTGTAGCCATTTGGCTGCTGGAAAAATAGGTCGACCGCTAGGGTCCTGGCGGTCAACCGCCATTTTTAAAGGTCTTTTTCTTTTTGGTTCTGTGATTTTAGGTCGACCTCTACTGGTCCAGAGGTCGACCGCCAATCTCCAAACCTGCAAAAATCAAGTGTTAGCCCGCTAAAAAATTGTCCATGAGTTCGATGATTGAAATGGACTTGTGTTATGGTTGATTACAAGTTCGTTTAGGCTCGTTTTAACACATGGAAGGATTCAAGAACACTAAGTTGAAAAGGAATGAAATTTGATGGTTTAGAGATAAAACTTTGTTCAAATACAAGGCACGTAAGAGATAAATGTCCTGGGTTTTGTTATCATCAAAATCACTCGGATATGCTCAACAATCTCCCCCTTTTTGATGATGACAAAAGCTAGGCATTTAAGTTCACGTGTTCAAACCAAAGTGCCATTGAGCAAGTTGTCAAAACGAAGTCAATCACATTTGAAATTCAGTTGAAATCCATCAATATGAAACGTTGAGCTCAAGAATTGAAAGTATTCAACACGTCCATTTTAGCACGTCATATCACTTCCAACACAAACAATTCAGCATATCCATACCAGCCATTCAATACTTATTTGCCAAATTGAAAAGAAGTGAGAGAGGAGAAGGCCAATCTTGTAAATTCAAAGAGTGCATTCTTCCATTCATTCTCATTAGTTCAATACAGGGTACACTGAATGCAAGAGGTGAAGATGGACTCGACATACAAAGGAATGCAACCACTAAATGCAAATCACTAATACAATACAACCAAAATGCAACCAACATGCTCAAACTACGATGCAAGAGACAGACATGCATGCAAGCAGGCAAACACACATAGCATATATATAACCCTAATAGCCTACTTCTCGCCCTTTGACATCAGCAAAAAGGAGTGGGGAGGGATACAAAAGGTGGACAAAAGTGACACTAGTGACTCGAGAACAGCTACACAACAGGGTGATCCTCAGCTTCCTCGCCATGAAACACCATCCGAGGCACCATCAACATGGGGAGAGCCAGCAGGAGTAGGAGCACGAGGGAGACGGTCTGCAATGTCATGTAGAGTTTCATCATAATGAAGAAGCTGGCGACGGATGACAAGAAGGGATTGGTTGGTCAGCCGGAAGGCTTCACGGTTATCTTCATGACTGGCATAGAGAGTGGCCATGTGGGTGGAAAGATCATCCAGAGCGTGGGTGAAGGAGTCCATTCGTCCAGTCATGGTATCTGGAGAGGGGGATTTCTGTAGCCCAATTAAGAGCAGCCAAACAAGGCCCATCCGGACCGAACGAGGCTCAACTCATCCAAGTGACAACCCTCTAGGGCCCACTTCGGCAGAAAAGCCCAATAAAGATCACTCGGGATCCCATCCTTCCTCGGCGGCCCTTAGGCTCAGAAGGCCCGAACGACAGAACGGAGGAAGACCCACGCCCGAGCCATCTCCCCACCGAGATAAGGGCAGGCGCTCCGCGCCCACTCCGATCTGACTGCATCCGAGCTACGCCCATCGCCCGGACAGGGCTGGCACTTCTCATGCTAGAATCAACTAACAAATGCTTATCCATGCAGCCGTTGACAGTCCTTTATGAGCAAAAGTTCAGCGGGATAAGGGTGCCACGATCTCCCAAGGTCATGAAGAACCCACGATGAGGACGTAACGATCCCATGATGAGGACGTAACGATCGCCTAAAACTCCTCAGCTTATGGGACTCTTCGGGGGAGCTCGCTATATAAACCAAGGACTCCCTCCGGCAGCAGGTAAGGCAGATACATGCCTAACACTCCCTGAGCAGGAACCACTTCACCATCCTGGTGTTGGGGAATCTCGCGCATCTCTTTCAACCTCCCTCAATACCTTCAACTATTGCTCTACTGACTTAAGCATCGGAAGGTTTTCCCAGGGAACCATCCCTGGGCTCCCTGATTCGTTTCCCTTTCTCTGCAGTTCACTACCCGGTGATCATCCTCCCAGCTCAGGACCAGCGCGAGATCATGCCCCTTCATCTGGCGCCGTCTGTGGGAAACGACCAAAGAGCCAGTATGGTTAGAAGAAGTACAGGGAGGAGGTCCGCCGGCGACAGGGGAAATGCCACGGTGGCGGCGGGGGAAGGCCCCTCAAAAGCCTCCCAAAACCCCCCCTCCGGTGCCAGCACTCCCGCCGATGGACCACCCCCTCCGCCCGCGGCCGGGCTGCCGCCCCCTCCCACAACGGTAGGGCTGCCGCTCAACGGCGGCGCCGACGCCTTCCAAGCCCTCAATGCAAAACTGGACGTCCTCGTGGAACTCATGAGGACCCAGGCGGCCAGGGATGGAAGGTCATGCGCCCCTCCGGAGAGCCCTCCCCGTGAGAACGTGTCCCAGCACACCATCGGAGGCCGCTTCACCCTCCGAGGACAGCAGCTCATCTGCAACAAAGTAGGAGGACCCTCGCAAGCTCCCCCTCCAGAGCAAGAGGCATCCTCCACGCCGAAGCGGGGCAGGCACGGGGCACGCCGTCCCCTCCCGGAGATCGAAGTCCCCAGGGAGCGCCAAGACAGCCTGCCTTCACGCCCCCTCAGCCCTACGGCGCAGCGGCAGCCGGAGCTATCCCTCCGACTGCGAGAATTTGAGAGGCGTTTCGCAGAGCAGGAGCGCGCCCTGCGAGCCCTGCAGAAGACCTCTCCACCAGAGGACGAGGAGAGATCCCCGTTCTCTGACCATATCTTGAAGGCAGAGGTACCTCCCGAACCTCTATCCCGACCTTCAAGCCCTACGACGGCCAGGACGACCCGACCGACCACTTCGACAGCTTCGACGCTCTGATGACCCTTCACGGAGCATCCGACGCCATCAAGTGCCGAGCCTTTGCGACCACCCTGGTCCAAGGCGTCCAAGCATGGTTCCGGGCCCTCGCCCCCGGATCCATCCGAGACTTCAAGCAGTTCGAGCGAGTATTCAAGGAGAGTTTCACCGGTAGCGGCCCCCCAAGGTCGGTAGCGGGGCTTTTGGCCCTCAAACAAGTGCAAGGGGAGAAACTTCGGGCCTACATCCTTCGATTCAAATCGGAAGCCCTGAGGATCCCCCGCCTAGACGTCGCCTCGGCCATAACTGCTCTAACCGGGGGCACCCGCGACGAGAACCTCCACCGCGAGCTTGTCCTCCACCCTCCCTCGACCCTTGCTGCGCTAGTGACTCTGGCATTGCGCCACGCCGAGTGCGAGGAAGTGCTCAGTGCATGCCGAGACGCAACCGGCTCGGGTCGGGAGGGGGACAAGAAGCGGGCACCCGAGCCAAGCTCGGGCCAAGGAAAAAGGCGGAACCGAGACGGGGAACGCAAGGAACCGTCGCGGAAGTACGAGCGGTACACCCCCCTAACCGCTCCAGTGTACGAGATTTATGAAGACATCAAAGGCTCGGGCCTCCTCCGCCAACCCGAGCTAATGAAGTCAAAGAACCACAGTCGCAACAAGCATTGCCTATTCCACAGCGACCACGGGCATCATACCGGCGACTACCACCAGCTCCAGGACGAGATCGAGTGTCTCATTCGTCAGGGGCACCTCTCCCGGTTCGTGGCCGGGCACCAGGAAGACCGAGGCGCCCCAGAGGAGATAGACAACACCCCTCGAGGGGTCCACATCAACGTCATCGTCGGAGGAGCTGCATCGGGAGGAGACAGTGACCGGGGAAGGAAGCGTCATACTGAGCGGGCGAGCCGAGCCATCGAGCCTCCCAGGGCCCCGCCCAGCGAACCCCAGGTCATAACCTTCTCCGACCAAGACCTGGAGGGGCTGAGCACCCCGCACGATGACGCCCTAGTGATATCGGCCACAATAAACCATTGTATCGTAGACAGGATTCTGGTTGACAATGGAAGTGCCCCTGATGTATTATCCTACGAATGTTTCCTTAAAATGGGGGAGGATCCGTCTAAACTCCGCCTGATCAGGACCCCCTTGTGCGGGTTCAATGGCCAGGCCACCTATCCCGAGGGAGCCCTAAGCCTGTCGGTTACTCTTGGCACCCCACCCAAGACCGTTACGGTCATGGTGAATTTCATAGTGATCAAAGGTATGATAGCATACAACGCAATCTTCGGTCGAGGAATCCTCAGTCGAACGAAAGCGGTGCCTTCTACCTATCACCAAAAGATGAAGTTCCCCACCAAAAATGGATTGGGGGAAGTCCGAGGTAACCAGGCAATGACCCGAAGGTGCTACAATATCTCGATTGAGGACACAAGGCCGGACGAGAAAAGCAAGTGCCCCAGGGAAGTCGAGGAGAAATCCGCAACCGTCGAACCTGGAGGCGAATTGCTAGCGGTTTTCCTAAACGACGACCCGACCCTAGGAGTAAAGATCGGAGCCGACCTAACATCTGAGGTTCAACAGCAATACAAAGAGTTCCTTTCCGTGTACGTCCGGGTCTTTGCATGGTCTGATGATCAACTCCCCGGGATACCGGAAGAGACGGTGGTGCATAAGCTCAACCTCGACCCAACCATGAAGCCCGTGCAACAACGCAGAAGGAAGCATGCGCCGGAGAAATAGACGATTATCAAGGAGCAGGTCACCAAGGGGCGGAAGACTAGCCTTTTTAGGCCGGTCCTGTACCCGACGTGGCTGGCTAACGTCGTCCTGGTGCCGAAAGCTTCGGGAAAGTAGCGGATGTGCGTGGACTTCACCGACTTGAACAAGGCTACTCCAAAGGATTGCTATCCCTTACCGAGCATCGACCAACTGGTTGATTCAACCTCGGGTAATGAGATACTCAGCTTCCTGGATGCCTACTCAGGTTACCACCAGATCAGAATGCACCCCGAAGACATCGAGAAGATCACCTTTATCACCGACTTCGGCGTACACTGCTACACCCGGATGCCTTTCGGGTTGAAGAATGCCGGAGCCACGTACCAAAGGCTAGTCAACCATATGTTCGAGGGACAGCTCGGTCGGAACGTCGAGGCCTATATTGACGACATGCTCGTGAAGACCCCCAAGGCCGAGGACCACTTCGCCAACCTAGCAAAAACTTTCAACACTCTCCTGAAGTACAACATGAAGCTCAACCCCGCCAAGTGCGCCTTTGGAGTAAAGTCCGGAAAATTCTTGGGCTTCTTGGTCACTCAGCGTGGGATTGACGCCAACCCCGACAAGGTCCAGGCCATCCTAGACATGCGCCCACCCACCTGCACCAAAGACGTTCAACGCCTTACCGGGCGCGTTGCTGCGCTCAGCAGATTCCTGTCCCGCGCGGCTGAACGATGCCTACCCTTCTTCAAACTACTGAGGGGGCCCAAAATGGCATCTGCTACATTCGCGTGGGACGAGGAATGCCAAAGAGCATTCGCCGAGCTTAAGGAGTTCCTGGCTTCGCCCCCAGTGCTTTCCAAGCCCGTCCCGGGGGAAGCCTTGTATCTCTATCTCTCGGCAACTCCATCCACAGTTAGCTCGGTCCAAGTCAAAAATGACTCGGGAATCGAGAGACCGGTCTACTACACAAGCAAGGTGCTCAACGATGCTGAGAAAAGGTACCCCGCAACCGAGAAACTCGTGCTAGCGTTGGTTACCTCGGCCAAGCGCCTCCGACCCTATTTCCAAGGGCACTCCATCACCGTGCTGACCGGCAAACCATTGAAGAAGATTCTCGCTCACCCTGAAGCATTGGGACGCCTCGTCAAGTGGGCCATCATGCTCGAGGCCTACGATATATCGTATCGGCCTCGCTCGGCTGTCAAAGGTCAGGCGCTCGTCAACTTCATCGCCGAAAGCACCATCCCGACTGAAGAAAGATCTCCGTCCGCACCCGGGCCGACCTGGGAACTATTCGTTGACGGGTCTTCCAATTCAACCGGGAGCGGTGCCGGCATCCTCCTGAAGTCCCCCGAAGGAGTAGAACTACAGTACGCCCTGAAGTTCAACTTCCAAGCATCCAACAACGCTTCCGAGTATGAGGCCCTCATATCGGAAGCCCGCATGGCCCCGCGGTTAGGGGCTGAGCGAGTCAGGATTCACACCGACTCCCAACTAGTCGCTAGCCAGGTCAACGGCGATTATGAAGCTCGGGAGGCACCGATGATCAAATACCTCCAACTGGTCAAGACTGTGGCACAACAGTTCGAGAGTTTTAAGGTAGTCCGGATAGCTCGGGAGGAAAACTCCCGAGCAGACGCCCTCTCTCGGCTGGCCTCCTCTCTTGACCCCGAGGGTACTAGATCGGTCCTTCTCGAAGAGCTAGAGCGCCCGAGCATTGATTCGGAGCTCCTAGCTGTTGGCCCAGCCTGCCCAGGCGACTGGCGTACCCCCTACCTGTCGTGGCTCCAAGACTCTGAGGAGCCTCCCGACCCTCGGGAAGCCCGAAGGTTGAAATACCAAGCTCGGCGATTCGTCACCCTGGATGGCGCACTTTACCGGAGATCCTTCTCTGGCCCTCTTTTGAAGTGCCTCGGTACCGATGAAGCCAACCGAGCGATCGAAGAAGTTCACGAAGGTCTATGCAGAGCGCATTTGGAGGGAAGGTCACTCGCCAAGATCTTGCTACGGCGAGGTTACTGGTGGCCCACCCTACAGCGTGACTGCTCGACCTACACACAACGTTGTGACCGTTGCCAGCGATTCGACCACTTGGTCCATCAGCCAGCAACGGAGCTTATCACCCTAGTGTTGTGCCCCTATGGTTTTGATGTCAGCAAGCACTATGAGTATGAATGGTTTTGATGTCAGCAAGCACTATGAGTATGATTGATTGATTGATTTGAGAGTGGGCACATTCATCTCATTGCATTGTCTATCTCTGTATTGGTGCAACTCTAGTTCCTGCATAACAAGTGTAGTTTGCATCGGTACATTAACTGTTGTTGCACGTCATATAGTCGATGCATGATCTGGTAAATAGACTGCACTGTTAGTTCTCCTGCATACATTGCATCGGTTCAATATCTGCCATATGCACACACTACATCGATGCATTCGTCAGTCGCTTTATTTCGAAGTCGATGCATGTTCATCATGCATACATAGTCAGTACATTCGGTTGTTTCATGCATATACAATGTCTGCACAGTCTTTGCTGTTATGTCCATGCGTCATTTAAGCAAGTCTATACATGATGCATTGATTCTTAAATGTTAGGCAGCAAGTCTGTACATCGTCTTGTACATTACACACTAAGTCCATACACTCGTTGATGGCATGTCCGAGCATTCATCTTCAATGTGCATACTTTCCTATATGCATATCGCATTACAAGCTAGCAAGTCTGTACATCGTCTTGTACATTGCACACAAAGTCTATACATTCTCTGGTGGCATGTCCGTGCATTCACCTTCATTGTACATACTTTCTAATATGCATACTGCATTATGTGCATCAAGTATGTACAGGCTTAGATCAAATCTCGAACCAACTCTGTGCATCTTTCTACTATCCTCATATTGATTTTAACTGATATTAAGTCTAACCTTTGTAGGATATCTGCTCGAGGAGCTTAAGAAGGACACGTGATCCAAGAATGGAGGAAGTGCCAGGATCGTGACAAGTGTATTGCAGTAGGCCGAAATGCTGCCACGTGGTCAAGGCGCTAGGGCGGGAATTCGTGGAAGACACACGCCCACCTATCTGCTGCTACTATAAAAGGAAGGTTTCTCCATCTGGAGAAAAGGTGTCATGAAGTGTGGTGATCGTGAATATATTTCAGAGGAGCAGAAGCAGACAGAAACTGCACGATCCAGAGAGAAGAAAAAAGAAGAAGAGCGGAGGAGGAGAGTGTTCGAAAGAGATCGAGAGAAGAAAAGAGTGAGCAGCAGAGAAGTATAGAGAAGTAGAAGAAGAGAAAGAAAGGAAGAGAGAGGTAGAGAGCTCTAGGGGAAGAAGAAAAGCTTCATCGGAAGATTTGTTTTCACTGGACTTTGGATCAGATCCAAGCCAGTCAGCTCCATGAGAGCCACATCTATGTTCCATCGTTTACAGCTTTCTGTCGTTGTGATTTATCATCTTTTGTTTTCTTTTGAACCTTTATTCAAGCTGTTAGTCAGCGGAGCAAGCTGTGTTGCTCAGCGGTTGTAGAGGAGGATTCCTCTGGTCGGCTAAGCTGTATTGCCCAGCTGGTCAAGCAGTTAGGCAGCGGATGGCTAAGCTGTACTGCCCAGCGGAAGCAAGCTGTGATGCTCAGCGGATGTAGGCAAGCTGTGAGGCCCAGCGGGTTAAACTGTGTATCAGCGGAAGCCACACTCTGGTTGGAGTGTGGGGTGGACGTAGGTCTGCGGACCGAACCACCTAAAAATTCCTTTGTGCACTGTGGTTTGATTGCATAGTCTTATTTCGTTAGATGAATGCTTAGGGCCGATCAGTCTTTCTCTGGCTGGTGAGATGTATGGTTGAACCTTGACTGTTCGACATTGGTTTTAAGAGTTCTTCTGACACCGTTCTTGACGTCATCTTTCTGATATTCGGTAAGCACTTTAGATAACTAAGTGAACCTCTTCAATTCCGCATCCACTCACTAGTTAGAGATTTTAATTGGGCAAAATTTGAGGAGGGGATTCATTCACCCCCCTCTGAATCCATCGCACCTATCCTATCAGTTGGTATCAGAGCGGGTCACTAATTCATCAGATCCAACGATCTGCAGTGGATCCTGCTATTTCCGGTGCCTTGATTGATTGTGTAGATTGTCTAGCATCTCGTTTAATTGTCATGGATTCTGTGCCTGAAGTTCCAATGTTCGATGGATTGTGTTTCTTTGACTGGCATAGAGAGTTTAGGGATTACATGAATTTCGTAGATTCAAATCTGCTGATTTTGATTGAACATGGACCTTATGATATACCAGTGAATAAGTCAGACTGGAATATTGGTCACGAGTTGATGAATACTGAAAATAGAAAAGCCCTGAAAATGTTGAAAGGGGCTATAAGGGCTAATGTACTTTCATTTGTGATTACGTGCAGGAATGCAAAGGAGTTGATGGATGAGCTGATCCTCAGATATGGTGAAGAGAACCATAAGTGCCTTATGACAAAGGATCAAAGCAGTGATCAGTCTGATGACTCTTCATCAAAGGTAAACTCCGAATCAGAACAAAATTCATTAGATGAACTGATTGAGATGCATGATAATTTGCTTGACAGTTATGAATCTTATAAACGTGAAATGAAAGAGATGAAAAAGGCCATGTTGCATAAAATTAGAGAGTTGAAATGTGAAAACGCCAACCTAAAAGGAAGTCTGAAAATAAGTGAAAATTCATGCAATAAATGTGATTCTGTTAAAACATTAAATAATGATCTCCTATCTGAACTTAGGTTGCAAGAGCAACAAGTTGTGTCTCTTAAAGGAGAGATAGAAGATCTGAGGAATAGAAATTCGGAACTTGAGTTGCATGAACAACAATTGAATGAAAATCTGAAAGCTATGAATCAAGATAGTTTGATTGAAGAAAATTGCAAATTGAAAGATCAAAATAAAAGACTAATGGTTCTGAACACTGTCATGTCAGAAAAATGGATATCTATTGAAAAAGGGAAATGTGCTGTAAAGGAAGTTGATGCTGATAAGGAACAAAAACTTGTACAAGAAAATGAAACTCTGAAAAGGTTAAATGATGGTTTACATAACCAAATAATTTCATGTGAAGATGACATTGTGTTAATGCAAACTGAGATTGATGATCTAAAAGCTTCTCTGTCAAAATTCGTTAAAGGAAAAGATAATTTGAATAAGCTGCTTGGTTCTAAAGTGAATTTTCAGAAACAAAAGATTGGATTTATGCTTGTGAATGAAAATGACAATGATAAGAGGAAATCAATTGTTTTTGTGAAAAGCTCAGAACAGGCCAACTCATCTAGTTCTTCTATTTTTCAATTCACTGCTAAGAAGGCTGAAAATTCAGATAAGAATCAGAAAAAGATTCAAAAACAAAAGAACAATGTTGATTTGAATAAGTCCAAATTTGTCATTGATTCACATGTGCATGTTGCTAACTGCTCTCACACACATTCACACTCTCATGCGAATGTCAACTTTGTCAAACAAATGAACGTAAATAAAAAGGTGGTAACATGTCACTATTGTGGGAAGCTTGGACATATTTTGGATGACTGTTTAATAATGAAAAATGATGATAGAAATGCTGTTAGGATGTACTCTATAAATCATCACTCTAGGAAATCTCCTACCATTCAGAAAAGGAAAACTCAATGTTATTGTTGTGGCAAATTCGGCCACATTGCTGCTCTCTGTTGGCACAATCAAGGGAAGAAGTTCAAGTCTGAATTTGTTACATTCCATGCAAAAAGAAATGTTTCTAGTTACACTAAGTTTCATGTGAACTATGCCTCTGATAAAACCTACCCTGGTTCTAAAAGCAAGTATATTGAATGCTCCCACTGTGGGAAAGCTGGCCATTCAATCAATGACTGTTGGCATGTCAAGAAAAGGAATGTCTCTGATGTAAATAGAAAGAAAAATTTTCATGATAATAGGAATACCAATCATGTTCAGTTATATCCAGTTCATGCTCATGATTACTCTTATAAAAAGAACATGAAATTTGGTGACTCTTGTCATTACCGTGGACAGTCTGGTCATGTCATGTCTAACTATCAGTTAATGAATTCTGATAATTAAAATGCTAGAAAATGGTGGAGAGCACCCTTCAAAGATACCACTATCACTTCAGGACCCAAGGCTGCTTGGGTTCCTACAGGATCAAAATGATTACTTTGCTGCAGGTGTGCCTTGGAATGAATAAAGAGGGGTCAATAAACCAAGGCACTCAAAAATTGAAAGACCTCATGATCCTGCTCTTCAGGTCAGTTCCGAACACTCTGTTTAAATTTCGTCATCTGAAAATTGCTTGTTTGGGATAGTTGAGCATCTTATTGATTTGATTCGTGTTTAATTGAAACTTTCTAGAAATTTGAAATGAACTTGATGTATTTGGTAGTTTCTCTCTCTGATTAAACCGTATGAATTTTCTTCGAGCATAAATTTTAAAATCATGAACAGCATGAATTTTCTTCGAGCATAAATTTTAAAAACATGAGCTATGCTTTTATTGCATATCATGCACTCTGTCAGGGGGAGTTTGACTGTTGTCGCTTGATGATCATGCTACTCTTTATTAGATTTGTTGCATACTGCACTTATGAAGAGTAGTGCATGTAATAAAATTTGAAAAACCTAAAAAGATATTCTATTGCATCTAGACAGGGGGAGCTTTCCTGTTTCATCACTTCTTCACCTTTTGAAATCTTTCTGTCTAGCAATCTGATCCATTCTCTGCATTTAGGTGGTTAACCTAAATTCTCTGCTGTTATCACTGAAATAGTTGATCTGTCTGTATTCCAGACTCAGCTATTGTTTGCTGATATACACTCTTTTGATGCTCTTCTTTCCTGTTGTTGTTTCTTTCACCAGCTTACACTCATCCTTAACATACTTCTTAGCTGGTGTGACTGATGTGTTTCTATTGTTGATTAGTTGGTCAGCTATATTTTTGATCTGATCTGAGGAACACAAGCTGCAGGCCATGCAATTCAGTCTGAGAATCATGTAGAAACTCCTATCATATAGGTTTAAGAATAACCACTAAATCAGATTGATATAAGGTTTATGTATTCTCATATTTGTATTTAAATGACTTGAAAATATCCGAATGATAAGCTTTAATAAACTTTAACCATATATGTCATGAAAACCTTAGTCTCACTCATCTGAAATCTAAAAATTTGAAATCAAGGCTACCTTGGTTGAGATACATAGAGTGAGTATTGTTCTTAAACATTAACTTTGAAGAGTCTGACTAAAAGGAAAATCAGTTAGTAATGTAATGACTTTGCTCACTGAGAAACTGGGTCCTCCATCAAAGTAATGGAGTAAACCCAAGTCATGAAGTGTCATAGTCGCTTAAAGCAAAAATCATTGAGAACCTGACAGAGCAATAGCATGTGTGTGTTGAGTAACTGGGGAGTCTGGCCTCTAATCAAGGTGTCTCCTCACGTAAAAAGACATTTCTATTGCTAACTCTGGTCTCAACGTTGAGAGGCAATGACAGTTATCACACTGAGTAACTGGGTCACTTCACCTGAGACATGTTGTGCCTCACGTAAAAAGGTGTTGATCAACTTAAATTGCTTAGGAAAAGTATAATGTGCTTTAAATGAAAATATCTTGTAAACTCTGTCAACTCATGCTCTTGTAAAAATGTTTAATCTCAATACTAATCTGTGTAACTCTCAAAGGAGTCATTGAGATCAGGCGTGTAAGACAAAGATGATTGATCCTGTGTGTTATCTGATTATTTGGTTCACCTTTATTAAAACTTGAATTCAGATATAAGTATTGAGTTTAATTGACAAATTTGGTATACATCATAATTAAATCAGGTTGGTCAAGTTGCCAATTCATAACCCTCTATGATAGGAGAGTCTACTCATGTTAAGACTTATTGTAGTGGTGCATGCCTTACAATCCCTCATGGTCTGATTCACCCCTGACAACTCGATCAATAGGAACTTTGTTGACAATTTTCTCTTAGCGGTTGATTGATTGCTCCTTGAGATGTACTGTGCTTTGACTGTTTCCCACCCCTACTCTTGTCCACACTATTGGAATCTTCCATCTTGTTTCTGTAACCAGTTCTGGTTCTGTGGACTTTCCACCTGCTTTATTCTGGCCATGCATATGTGAGGTGCCACAATCATTATTGTTTTGGATTCCTTGTGATGGCAGATTTCATATTGCTTCATTGGATAACCAGAGTTCATTCCTGCACTTCAGGGGGAATTCTGGGTCATCTGCATTTAAGGGGAGAGTAGTCAAACATTCATATTAATAGGGGGAGTTCTTATATTTTATTCTTCAAGTGCTCATCTTGCATATTTCACTTTGGGGGAGAATAGCTCTATTGTGCCTTCATGTAGTCAACTTTTTCTCTCTCAAACTTTTCTCTTTTTGATGAAGTCAAAGGGGGAGAATAGTTTGGATCTGTGTGTCTTATAGTGACTCATAGTGTTGCCATCATCAAAAAGGGGGAGACTGTTGCGCCCCTATGGTTTTGATGTCAGCAAGCACTATGAGTATGAATGGTTTTGATGTCAGCAAGCACTATGAGTATGATTGATTGATTGATTTGAGAGTGGGCACATTCATCTCATTGCATTGTCTGTCTCTGCATTGGTGCAACTCTAGTTCCTGCATAACAAGTGTAGTTTGCATCGGTACATTAACTGTTGTTGCACGTCATATAGTCGATGCATGATCTGGTAAATAGACTGCACTGTTAGTTCTCCTGCATATATTGCATCGGTTTAATATCTGCCATATGCACACACTGCATCGATGCATTCGTCAATCGCTTTATTTCGAAGTCGATGCATGTTCATCATGCATACATAGTCAATACATTCGGTTGTTTCATGCATATACAATGTCTGCACAGTCTTTGCTGTTATGTCCATGCGTCATTTAAGCAAGTCTATACATGATGCATTGATTCTTAAATGCTAGGCAGCAAGTCTGTACATCGTCTTGTACATTACACACTAAGTCCATACACTCGTTGATGGCATGTCCGAGCATTCATCTTCAATGTGCATACTTTCCTATATGCATATCGCATTACAAGCCAGCAAGTCTGTACATCGTCTTGTACATTGCACACAAAGTCTATACATTCTCTGGTGGCATGTATGTGCATTCACCTTCATTGTACATACTTTCTAATATGCATACTGCATTATGTGCATCAAGTATGTACAGGCTTAGATCAAATCTCGAACTAACTCTGTGCATCTTTCTACTATCCTCGTATTGATTTTAACTGATATTAAGTCTAACCTTTGCAGGATATCTGCTCGAGGAGGTTAAGAAGGACACGTGATCCAAGAATGGAGGAAGTGCCAGGATCGTGACAAGTGTATTGCAGCAGGCCGAAATGCTGCCACGTGGTCAAGGCGCTTGGGCGGGAATTCATGGAAGACACACGCCCACCTATCTGCTACTGCTATAAAAGGAAGGTTTCTCCATCTGGAGAAAAGGTGTCATGAAGTATGGTGATCGTGAATATACTTCAGAGGAGCAGAAGCAGACAGAAACTGCACGATCCAGAGAGAAGAAAAAAGAAGAAGAGCAGAGGAGGAGAGTGTTCGAAAGAGATCGAGAGAAGAAAAGAGTGAGCAGCAGAGAAGTATAGAGAAGCAGAAGAAGAGAAAGAAAGGAAGAGAGAGGTAGAGAGCTCTAGGGGAAGAAGAAAAGCTTCATCGGAAGATTTGTTTTCACTGGACTTTGGATCAGATCCAAGCCAGTCAGCTCCATGAGAGCCACATCTATGTTCCATCGTTTACAGCTTTCTGTCGCTGTGATTTATCATCTTTTGTTTTCTTTTGAACCTTTATTCAAGCTGTTAGTCAGCGGAGCAAGCTGTGTTGCTCAGCGGTTGCAGAGGAGGATTCCTCTGGTCGGCTAAGCTGTATTGCCCAGCTGGTCAAGCTGTTAGGCAGCGGATGGCTAAGCTGTACTGCCCAGCGGAAGCAAGCTGTGATGCTCAGCGGATGTAGGCAAGCTGTGAGGCCCAGCGGGTTAAACTGTGTATCAGCGGAAGCCACACTCTGGTTGGAGTGTGGGGTGGACGTAGGTCTGCGGACCGAACCACCTAAAAATTCCTTTGTGCACTATGGTTTGATTGCATAGTCTTATTTCGTTAGATGAATGCTTAGGGCCAATCAGTCTTTCTCTGGCTGGTGAGATGTATGGTTGCACCTTGAATGTTCGACATTGGTTTTAAGAGTTCTTCTGACACCGTTCTTCACGTCATCTTTCTGATATTCGGTAAGCACTTTAGATAACTAAGTGATCCTCTTCAATTCCGCATCCACTCACTAGTTAGAGATTTTAATTGGGTAAAATTTGAGGAGGGGATTCATTCACCCCCCTCTGAATCCATCGCACCTATCCTATCACCTAGCCGAGCCTTATCCTTTCGCTCGCTGGGGAATCGACATGCTCGGGCCATTCCCCACGGCCCAGGCCCAGAAGATGTTCATCATCATCGCCATCGACTACTTTATTAAGTGGATCGAGGCCGAAGCCACTGCAAGGATCACCGAGACAGTCATCTGGAATTTCATCTGGAAGTCGATCATCTGTCGCTACGGCATCCCCCGGGTGATAGTGAGCAATAATGGTCGGCAATTTGATTCTCGATACTTCTGAGACAGATGCGCCGACCTCAATATTCGCAATCACTTCACTTCGGTCGCCCACCCTCAGGCTAACGGGCTGGTCGAAAATGTCAACAAGGCTATCTTGAAAGGCATCAAGACTAGGCTCGGTAAAGCCAAGGGCAGCTGGCTCGAGGAATTGTCGAACGTACTTTGGTCGCACAGAACGACTCCCAGAACGGCAACTGGTGAGAGTCCTTTTCAACTAGTGTATGGCACCGAGGCCGTGATCCCGTTGGAGATCGGCAACCCCTCCCTCAGAGTCATCCGCTTCTCGTCCGAGGCAAATGACCTAAAACTGCTCGAAAATCTCGACTTAGCAGATGAAATTCGGGAGATCGCCAGCATCAGAGCAACGGAGCACCGATGCCGCCTCACTCGATACTACAACGCCAAAGTCCGAGATAGACACTTCCAGCCGGGAGACTTCATCCTCAGGAAAGTCGAAGCCTCTCGACCATTTGAGGCGGCGGACAAGTTATCCCTTAACTGGGAAGGCCCCTACCGAGTGGTCGAGACGCTTGGAAAAGGAGCATAACGCCTGTCTACAATGGAAGGAGAACCCATCCCTCGGACCTGGAACGCAACTACATTACGCAAGTTCTACTTCTGAGTACTGAGTATTGTGCAAACGACATGAGATAAAACAAAAGGCTCCCTTCTTTTTATTCAAACAACACGTTTGTACATCAGGAAGGCCGAAGCCAATATACATGTCAAAAAAGCAAAGGTTCATCTAGCGCCGTTGTATGAGCCCGTCGCTCGGCTAACTCGGATGACCTTCCTGCGTCCAGCCACTGACTCTGCCTAGTATAGAAACTGGCTAGGATAAAGGATAGTTGACCCCGTTAGCTCGGGCAGCTCGAGACAAAGGTGACAGAGGGATTAAGAAAGAGAGTGCAGGCACCCTCCGAAGAGTGAAAGAAAGGAGGAGCAGAGCAGAAGAGGGAAAAAGAGACTGCCAGAAAGAAAAAGAAACTAGCAGAGCTGGTTGAGGAGGCAGGGGAAGGCCCGGAAGGGATGGAGCTTAGTTGGCTTCCTCCTCCCATCCGTGAGGCGAGCAGGAAGGGACGGGCAGCAGGGATGTCTGATCCCCCCATCCGTCCTCCATCTCGCCCCCCTACAAGCGTCGTCGGAACTGATAAAGGGAAAACGGCGTGCCTCTGCACGTCGGCCCCTTTTCAAGTCTGCCCGCTGGCCGTCGACTCCTTTTCAAGTCCGGAGCAGCAGGAACTCCCTGCCCCCCGTCGTCGGCAGCCTCCTCATCTGGAGCTTCCTCCATGCTTCGAATACAATGGCACAACGCTACGTGAAGAAGGAATGAGGAAAGACTGGCAGGGAAAACCCTAAGCGGTGGAGAGGAAGGGACGCCCTTCAGTCCTTCTTATGGGTGAAGGGAGGCTACTTGCCTTAAATGATTTCCCCCCTCGAAAACACGCCAGAAGGATTTCTCCCTACAAACGGTCACCTCAAACTTCTCGTCTTCCGCCCCAGCGGGACACACGAAGCGGCCAGGCATTTAAAGTGTGCGAAAATGGGAAGACACCCCTGTCAGACGCCCACCCAACCATCGTGCGAGATTCACGCAGAAAATATCGGCACTTTCCAACAACCGCAGATACGCTGAACAGAATACGGCAATGGCGGTATGGAACAGATAAGTCTTCATCACAATACCACTGCCTTATTTATTTCAACACAAAAAGAAGGAAGTTTTCTCCTTCCAAAAAGAAAAAGGTATACAAAGAAAGGAAGCAAAGCGGGTACATCAGGCCTCCGGCCCACCCTGAAGCTCGGAAGTGGAAGGCTCGGACAGTCCGCCCCTGGCATGCTCAGCGACGGCCGACCCTGGCACTGACCCCACCGGCGTGGGAACTGCCTCAGTTGCGCGCCCTCCCGAGGCATCCGGAGTTGGCGATCCCTCGGGCGAAGACCCCTCTTGATCCTCTTCGTCTGGTGCCGAGACAGAGGAGACTGAGGATGACATATCCGAGTCGTAGCACTGTCCGGATGGGAATTCAATCCCAGATTCCTGTTCCCCGACATAAGATACCGCCCGATCGTAGCCCTGCTTGAACCCCTTGTGGATGCCTCGGTGAAGCGCTAACTCGTAGTAGGGAAGGGCAGCCTCCTTAAGGTCGACCCGGTAGGCCTCTGAGCTCTTGTACTGCTCGAGAGCCTCCGCCCTGGCCGATCCCACCCTACCAGCGAGCTCGGCCTCCCTCCGCTCCGCCTCGGCTGACCTCCGCTCGGCCTCAGTAGTCCGCTCTTCGGCCGCCGCCACCTACTTCTCCGCCTCGGCCCGATCGGCCTCGACCTCCCACCGAAGGCGCTCGGCTTCCTCCGCTCGATCTACCAACTCTGCCCGCTCGGTCTCCCACTAGCCATCCAGCTCAGCGCGCGCAAGGCGCTCCTCCTCAAGAAGCTTGTTCTTCCTCTCGAGCGATTCACGAGCCTTGGCTAGCTGCTCGGTTAGCGCCCGGGTCTCTACCTGGCTCGACCGCATCAGCCCCTTGACTGAGGAGAGCTCCCGCCGAAGCCCGTCACGGTCCTCGGTGAGCCGAGCCAACCTCCTGTCCGACCCACCAAGGGTCCAGGCCAGGTTCGCTCGCTCCCATTCCGACCGAGCATACGCTTCCGCCAGAGCAGCCCCCATCTGGGCCAAGGCCAGACCGCCCTCCATAACCCCGGCGAGAGCCGTAGACGGGGAGTACTGCCTACCTCCCCCCCTTACCTTCGCGGCTATACCGCGGCATACCTGGTGCAGGGGGCTCGAGATACCGAGCCTCTCCAGGGCCGCCGGAACGGAGAACCCCCTATCACCCGGCACCCCACCGTGTGGCTCGGATCGAACCCCAGCCTCGGTCGCCCCTCGCGCCTCGGTCGAATTTTCTTGCGGCCCCTCAACTTGGATCGGCTCACCGCCTGCGCCACCGCCTGAAGCGCCAGCCCCGGCCGCAGTCACAGCACCCCCAACTTCGGCCACGGCCCCCTCGGCTCCGGCCGAGGGGAGAGCCGGGTCGGCCCCGCTGCCGGTTGCAGGAGCCCCCTCGGCCCCCTCGGTCCCAGCCAAAGGAGGAACCAAGCCCGCATCATCACTGCCCGCAGGGGCAGCCCCGAGCTCCTCGGCCCCCTCTGGCTCGGCTGGTGGGAGAGCCCGCCCGGTAGGGTTGGCCCCATTGTGCCCGGCGGAGGGGTGAGCCGCGGTAGGGTCGCCTTTGACCGTGGGTACGACCCCGGCCTTCTTGGCCCGCTTTCTGGCCGTCACTGCGGCCCGGATCATACCCTCCATAGGGTCCTTACGCTTGGGTCCCCGCAGTCCGGAGGATTCGCCCTGGGCCACTCCCTTGCCCTTATCTTTGGTTCTGGAGCGACCCACGGGAGCAGTCGGTTCGTCGGCAGCCGAGTCATCTCCAAGCTCGATCACCTCTGCGGCCTCCTTCAAAGGCTCCCGCCATGTGTCTGCACAAGGAAGAAGACGTGCTCAGGAAAAGAAAGATGACCCCCACATCCGAAGGAGGATCTAAGTTGTGGCATCTGAGCCTAAAGGATGCAGCCGTGTAAGAAGACACCACTCGATATTCTCCGGCGTCACCAGCTCTTCGGTGGACTGGCGGTGCTTCAGCAAAATGGCAGCATACTCCTCCACATGAGGAGGGAACTCGTCCTGAAGAGGCGAGATCTCGCGCAGGATCCTGAGCGGGCTATGGATCACCAGAAGATGAATCTGCAAGATAGGGAAACGTATCAGAGGGCCCAGGGGATCTCCCTGGGGTAAAACCCTCCGATGGCTAAGTCAGTAGAGCTATGGTGGAAGCAATAATGGGGGGAGGAGAGAGCTGATGCGCGAGAATCCTCTCCACCAAAGAGTGAAGCGAATCGTGCTCAGGAGCTTAGGATGTGTGAATGCTTAGTTCATCTTACCATCTTCCGGAGGGTATCCCTTGCTTAAATAGTGCGCCGCCTTCAGGAGTCCTGTAAGCTGAGGGGTTCCCGGCGGGAGTTACGTCTTTAACGGGGGCTTTCATGGCCTGATCGTGGGAACGTTATCCCCTTGGAGTCCGGCGGCTCCCCTGACTCTCCCGCTGGCGGAGGACTCTGAACGGCTGCACCTGCAGATAATCAACCGGCCTTACCGAGCATCGGGGATGCTAGCTCATGTCCGAGCGATAGGCATGGCCCGGCGAGGGTGGGGTCGGATAGGTCGGCTGGAGCCTATCTCTCTCGGACGGGGAGAGGGCTTTAGGCCGGACCTTCCTTGGGACCTGACCGTTGTCTCGGGCCCTCTGAGCCTAAAAGGCCGCCGGGGAGAGTTAGTTCCTCGAGTCTTATTTATTGGGCTTTTCTCCCTAAGTGGGCCCTGTGGGCTATCACTTGGGTGGGCTCGCCCGGTTGGACCTTGTGGGTCTTGTTGGGCTGCCTTTGTGGTGGGCTGCGGAAATCTCCCTCTCCACTTGTCCCCCTCCTACTCCCGAGCCAAGGAGGCTCGGATGAGTATTTTTTCGAGGCTTTGGACCGGCGTGGCTCAGGTGGGTGGAATTCCGTTGGCGTTATGGAGCCGCTTATAGCGGTCGCCGAGGCCCGTAATGATGATCCCGACGGATTCGAAACGAAGGGGCCCCCCCTTTTTCTCGGAGCACGGAATGGCGCGCCACCACCCTCAGGGGTTTATAGGGGGCGTTGTTCATTGTTCTAGGCTTCCAGAATTTTAGGCTTTCATTGCTTCTTGATGCGCCGTGAGAGCACAGCCGAGACGCGGAGCTTTGCGGCGGCGTTCGAGGAGTTGGCGAGGATAACCGCAGAGGCGGTCCGGCAACTTCCTTCTCCCCCGGAGTCTTCGAGCTCGTACGAGGGATCTCTTCCCGACTCGATGGCGGATCAGAGTCCGGAGCTTGTGCCGGTGAGGCGGGAACCCGTCCCCAACTGTAGTGAGTTGGGGGAAGCGGAGGTGCGGAGGCTGGAGCATCGTTTCCGCCTGCCTCTCAGATACAGCTTTGTCGCCGCCACTCCGTACGAGACGAGTCTGGATGATCGTGATGAGCTCATTTGCACCTTCCTTCTGGCTTGGAAGAGTGGATTTCGGCTCCCTTTCGATCCTTTCGTGCTGCAGCTTCTTAATTTTTTCCGGTTGGCGCCTATCCAGTTGGTGGCCAATTCATATCTGCTGCTCTCGGCCTTCCAGATTCTTTGTCGTCAGCACGACATTTTTCCTTCTTTGGACCTCTTCCACTTCTTTTTTGAGTTGAAAGCGCACCAGTCGGCGGGGAAAGGCTTCTACTTCATCCAGGCGTGGCGGAATAGGAGCTGCATCTCACTTGCGGCGAAGGACTCCTCGCACAAGGGGTGGAAGAGCCAATTCTTCTGGGTGAAGGCGGTGGCGACGGACGAGATCTGGAGATGCCGGACCTCACCCAACTTTCACCCGAATCTGCCCCCTCGCCAGGAGGAGTTCCCCCCCCACGTGGAGCAGCAGGCTGCCCGTCTGCTGGAGAACCGTCAATCGACCGAGGAGCTGGTGACGCCGGAGAACATCGAACGGTGTCTTCTCTCGCGGTTGACGTCGACAGGTACAGCTCTTGAGACTCTTTTTCGGGGGTGGTAGCTCTTTTCCTCCTCCTGACCGGGGCTTCTTCTTATTGCAGACGTGAGGCGGGAGCCTCTGGAGGAGGCGGCCGAGGTCATCGATCTGGGAGATGACTCGGCAACCGATGAGCCTGATGCCCCGGTGGGTCGCGTCCATGCCCGAGATAAGGGCAAGGGGGCGGCCCCCGAGGGGACTTCTCGATCGACCGGCTTGAAGCGCAAGGATCCCCTGGCGGGGAAGTTGCGAGAGGCCGCGAAGGCCAGGAAAAGGGCCAAGAAAGCCGGTTTTCCTACCGCCGTCGGGGGCGATTCTGGCTCGGCGGCGCTCCCCCCTCGGGGGCAGGATGGGGCCGACCCCTTCGGGCTGGCTCTCCCATCCGCCGGGTGAGAGGGGGCCGAGGAGACCAGGGGCCCCGCAGAGGGAGGTGATGGGTCGGCTCTCCCCTCTGTGGGGGCAGAGGGGGCCGGTGCAGGTGTGGCTGGCGCTGGGACCGAGGGATTGGTCGGCGCGGATGGGGGTTCGCCCGTGAGGGCGTCGCAACCCCAAGTGCCGGCAGTTGCTGGTGCAGTTGATCCCGCGGCGCCGGTCGAGGGTGGGGGTTCGCCCGGGGAGGCGTTGCAACCCCAACCGACCATGGCGCGCGGGGCGGTCAGCTTCGCTGCCCGAACAGGGTCTTCTGGCGGGGTGCCCAGGGTGGAGCAGTCCCCTTTGTCGGAACCTCTGGTCAGGCTCGGTATCTCGGGCGACTTGTACCGGTTCTGCCGGTCGATCGCCGAGAGGGGGGGAGAAAGGCGCAGCACTCCCGCCGGGGTCCTTGATGTCCTGATGGAGGGCGGCCTGGTCATAGCTCGGACAGCGGCTGTGATGGCAGAGGCACACGCCCGGACGGAGGCGGAGCGGTCGAGGCTCGCCTGGACCCTTGGTGGATGCGAGGGGAAACTAGCCCGGCTTGAGGGGGAGCATGAGGGGCTCCGGCGGGAGTTCCTCGCATTCAGGGAGTTGGCGTGGTCGAGCCGACGGGAAGCCGAGGCGCTAGCCGAGCAGCTAGCAAGGGCCCGAGAATCGCTCGAGAGGAAGAGCAAACGTCTAGAAGACGAGCGTCAACGTCACATCGAGCTGGACGGCCTCTGGGAGCTTTAGCGCGGCGAGCTGCAGGATCGGGCGGAGGACGCGGAGCGCCTTCGCGCTGAGGCCGAGGAGGACCGAGCCCGGGCGGAGGGTCGGACGATCGAAGCCGAGCGGAGGATGACCGAGCTAGAGGAGCGTCTGGCGAGGGCGGAAGAGCGTGCGGCCGAGGCGGAGCGGGCTCGGGACGGGCAGGTCGAGGCGGAGGTGATCGAGTGCTACAAAGGCTCGGAAGCTTACTCGGCCGACCTGATTGAAGCTGCCCTACCCTACTACGAGGTAGCGCTCCGCCGGGGTGCCCGAAAGGGATTCAGGCAGGGCTATCGCCGGGCGATGAGCTATGCCAATGAGCACCTTGCCGGGGGTGATTTTCCTTACGTCCAGAGTTATGACTCGGATGAGTCAGTTTCCAGCTCCTCACCCTCGGCCGGGGAAGAACCGGAGGAGTCATCTCCAGCGGGGTCACCAACTCCGGAGGCTCCAGGAGGGCTCACGACCGGGACAGTTCTCGCACAGGCGAGGTCAGTGTCCGGGCCGGCCGTCACGGAAGGCACCGGGGGTGACGCGTCCCCTACTGCTGTTCCCGAGCTTCAAAGTGGGCCCGAGGCCTGATGTATTATGCTTTATTTTGCCCCTTCCCCTTTTTGTCTGTTTTTCCTTTTGTAAGAGGATTTCTTTATGGGAGGCAATAAAGGACTTACTTCGTTTAATCGTTATCTTTGCCGTGATTTGGCTGGCGTATCGGGGGCAGTTGGAAGGTGCCGATATTTTCTGCACCGTTCTCGCATGCCGATTCGGGAGACTTCTGGCGGGGCGTCCTTTCATTCCACCATGCTTTGAAAGTCGAGGCGCTTCACGAATCCCGCTAGGGCGGGGGCCGAGGAATTGGAGGTGACCTTCCAAGGGAGGTCCTATAGCGTGTTTTCGAGGGGGGAGTCATTTAAGGCGCGTGGCCTCCCTTGGCCTATAAAAAGGACCGAAGGGTGCTCCTTCCCTCTTAACACTTAGGACTCTCGCCGGCGGTTTGCTCTTGTTCCCTCGTTTTCGCTCTGCATTGCGCCGCCGCGATCGGAGCATGGAGGACCCTTCAGAAGATGACGCCGCAGGCGACGGGGAGCGGCCGGTTCCAGCTGTCCTGGAATATCGGTCGGGTCCCACGGTCGCCGCGCGTGCATGAGACGGGTCCGACGGTCGCCGCGCGAATCTGGAGAGGGCTTCGACGTGCGGGGGCATGCCGTTTGCCTCCTCTTGACTCCGGCGAGGCTTCCGGGCGGACACCGAGATGGAGGGCGGATGGGGGAGTTAGGGATGCCGGCCGCCATTCCCCTCCGTGGGAGGGGAGGAGGCGGCTCCAGTTCCTTCCTCACCTCTGTCCGCAGCCTCTTTCTCTCTCTTTTGTTCTTCATTTCTTTCACTCTTCGGGGGCTGCTTGCTTTCTGTTCGCCTCCAAAGAGTTGGTAGTTTGGCAGAGAGGAGACCTTCACGGCGCTCCTTTTTCCAGGTTGTTGTCAACTTGGAAGGTAGCCTTCCTCGCGTGAAAGGTGGCCTTCTCCTTGATGTCCCTCTGTCACCTTTGTCACGGTCCACCCGAGCCAACTGGGTCGACCATCTCTTGTCCGAGCCAGTTTCTACGCGAGCAGAGTCAGTGGCTGGATGCGAGAAGGTCAAGACCGGGTCGGTCGGGTGATGGCCATTTGCCGCGGTGCTAGATGGATTTTTGCTTTTCACTATGTAATGTACTGGCAGTTGCCTTTCTGATGTACCAACAGTTATCTTGAATGAATGCAAAAAAGGGGGTTTATTTTACCCGATTTGTCGATATAGTTTTCAGAAATAAAATCTGCGTAGTGTGGTTGCATTCCATGTCCGGGGAATGGGTTCCCCTTCCATTGTGGCTAACCTGTACGCACCTTTCCCGAGCGTCTCGATCACTCGGTAGGGGCCTTCCCAGTTGGGGGATAGCTTGCCTCCAGTGGTCGAGAGGCTTCGGTCTTCCTGAGGACGAAGTCCCCTGGTTGGAATTGTCTGCCTCGGACCTTGGTGTTGTAGTACCGAGTGAGGCGGCGCTGGTATTCCGTAGCTCGGACGTTCGCGATCTCTCGGAGTTCGTCTGCCAGGTCGAGGTTCTCGAGCAACTTCTGCTCGTTTGCCTCGGGCGAAAAGCTGATCACTCGGAGAGACGGATTGGCGATCTCTAACGGAACGACGGCTTCGGTGCCATATACCAGCTGAAAAGGGGTCTCACCGGTTGCCGTCCTGGGGGTCGTTCGGTGCGACCATAGTACGCTAGGCAGTTCCTCGAGCCAGCTACCCTTAGCCTTGCCGAGTCTGGTTTTTATGCCCTTCAAGATGGTCTTGTTGGCATTTTCAACCAGCCCGTTGGCCTGAGGGTGGGCGACCGAAGTGAAGTGGTTGCGGATATTTAGGTCGGCGCATCTGTCTCGGAAGTACCGAGAGTCGAATTGCCGCCCGTTATCGCTCACTATCACTCGGGGGATGCCAAAGCGACAGATGATCGATTTCCATACGAAACCCCAGATGACTGTCTCGGTGATCCTAGCTGTTGCTTCAGCCTCGATCCACTTGGTGAAGTAGTCGATGGCGACGATGATGAACTTCTTCTGGGATTGAGCCGTTGGGAATGGCCCAAGGATGTCGATCCCCCACCGAGCGAAAGGGTAGGGCTCGGTAAGGGTGACAAGTTCCGTGGCCGGCTGATGGACCAAATGGTCGAACCGTTGGCAACGGTCGCAATGTTGTGCGTAGGCCGTGCAGTCGCGCTGCAGGGTCGGCCACCAGTACCCCTGTCTTAGCAGGATTCTGGCCAGCGACCGACCTCCTGAATGTGCTCCGCACAGGCCTTGATGAATCTCTTCAACAGCTTGGCTTGCTTCGTCGGGACCGAGACACTTCAGAAGGGGCCCGGAGAACGATCTTCGGTAGAGAGCGTTGTCGAGGATGACGAAGCGCCGGGCTTGGTACTTCATTCGGCGGGCTTCCCGAGGGTCGGAGGGCTCCCGGGAGTCCCGTAGCCAGGACAGGTAGGGGGAGCGCCAGTCGCCGGGAGTGACCGAGTCAATGGCGATGAGCTCCAAGTCTATGCTCGGGCGCTCGAGCTCTTCTAGGAGGACCGATCGTGTACCTTCCGGGTCTAGGGAGGAGGCCAGTCGGGAGAGAGCGTCCGCCCGAGAGTTTTGCTCTCGAGCTATTCGGACTACCTCGAACTCCTCGAACTGCTGGGCCAGGCTCCGGACCAACTGTAGGTATTTGATCATAGGTACCTCCCGAGCTTCGTACTCGCCACTGACTTGGCTTGCAACTAGCTGGGAGTCGGTGTGGATCCTGACTCGCTCGGTCCCCAGCCGTCGGGCCATGCGGGCTCCCGAGATGAGGGCCTCGTACTCGGAAGCATTGTTGGACGCCAGAAAGTTGAACTTTAGGGCGTATTGCAACTCTATTCCTTCGGGGGACCTTAGGAGGATCCCTGCGCCGCTACCGACCGAGTTGGACGATCCATCGACGAACAGCTCCCAGGTTGGCCCGGTTGCTGTCGGAGGCCTGTCCTCGACCGGAACGGTGCTCTCGGCGATGAAGTCGGCGAGTGCCTGTCCTTTGATAGCTGATCGCGGCCGATACGAGATGTCGTAGGCCCCGAGCATGATGGCCCATTTGACGAGTCGCCCCGAGGCTTCGGGATGGGCCAGAATCTTCTTCAGTGGCTCGCCGGTTAGCACGGTGATGGGATGCCCCTGGAAGTAGGGTCGGAGGCGCTTTGCGGAGGTAACCAACGCTAGCACGAGTTTCTCGGTTGCGGGGTACCTCCGCTCGGCCTCGCCGAGCACCTTGCTGGTGTAGTAGACCGGCCTCTCGACTCCCGAGTCATTTCTGACTAGGACCGAGCTGACCGTTGATGGCGTCGCCGAGAGATAGAGCAACAAGACCTCGCCCCGGACGGGCTTGGAAAGCACCGGGGGCGAAGCCAGGAACTCTTTGAGCTCGGCGAACGCTGTTTGGCATTCCCCATCCCATGCAAACGTAGCAGATGCTATCTTGGGCCCCCTCATCAGCTTGAAGAAGGGCAAGCATCGTTCGGCCGCACGGGACAGGAAACGACTGAGAGTAGCGACACGCCCCGTCATACGCTGGGCGTCTTTAATGCATGTGGGCGGGCGCATGTCCAGGATGGCCTGGACCTTGTCAGGGTTAGGTTCGATCCCTCGTTGAATGACCAGGAAACCCAGGAACTTCCCGGATCTCACTCCAAAGGCGCACTTGGCGGGGTTGAGCTTCATGCTGTACTTCAGGAGGGTGCCGAAAGTCTAGGCGAGGTCGGTGAAGTGGTCTTGGGCCCTCGGGGTCTTGACGAGCATGTCGTCGATGTAGGCCACGACGTTCCGACCTAACTGTCCCTTGAACATGTGGTTGACCAGTCGCTGGTATGTGGCTCCAGCATTCTTCAATCCGAAGGGCATCCGGGTGTAGCAGTACACGCCGTAGTCGGTGATGAAGGCGGTCTTCTCGACATCTTCAGGGCTCATTCGGATCTGATGATAACCCGAATAGGCATCCAGGAAACTGAGTATCTCGTTGCCCGAGGTTGAGTCAACCAATTGGTCGATGCTCGGTAGCGGATAGCAGTCCTTGGGGGTGGCCTTGTTCAGATCGGTGAAGTCTACGCACATTCGCCACTTACATGTAGTCTTCGGCACCAGGACCCCGTTGGCTAGCCACGTTGGGTACAGGACCGGTCTGAAAAGACCAGTTTCTTGTCCCTTGGTGACCTGCGCCTTGATGATCGCATGTTTCTCGGGCGCATGCTTCCTTCTCCGCTGCTGTACGGGTCTCACGGTGGTATCGAGGTTGAGCTTGTGCGTCACAGTCTCCTCTGGTATACCAGGGAGTTGATCATCGGACCAAGCGAAGACCCGAACATACTCAGAAAGAAACTCCTTGTATTGCTGCTGTTCCTCTGGTGGTAGGTCGGCGCCAATCCTTACTCCTAGGGTCGGGTCGTCGTTCAGGAATACCGTTAATAACTCGCCACCGGGCTCGGTGGTCACGGCTCTTCCTTCGACTCCCCTGGGGCCCTTATCCTTCCCGTCCGGCCTTGAGGCTTCCACCGAGATGTTGTAGCACCTTCTAGCCGTGGCCTAGTTACCTCGGACTTCCCCCAACCCGTTTTTGGTGGGAAACTTCATTTTTTGGTGATAGGTAGATGGTACGGCCTTTATTCGGCTGAGAAATTTTCGGCCGAAAATGGCGTTGTACGCTATCATACCTTTAATCACTATGAAGTCCACTATGACCGTAACGGTTTTGGGTGGGGTGCCGATAGTGACCGGCAGGCTTAGGGCTCCCTCGGGGTAGGTGGCCAGGCCATTAAACCCGCAAAGGGGCGTTCGGATCGGGCGGAGTTTGGATGGGTCTTCCCCCATCTTGAGAAAACAGTCATAAGATAATACATCGGGGGCGCTCCCATTATCAACCAAAATCCTGTCTACATTACAGTGATTTATCGTGGCCGAGATAACGAGGGCATCGTCATGCAGGGTGCTCAGCCCTTCCAGGTCTTGGTCGGAGAAGACTATGACCTGGGGCTCCATCGGCGGGCCTCTGGGGGGCTCTAAGGCTCGGCTGGCTCGCTCGGCATGACGTTTCCTCCCTCGGCTGGTGTCGCCGCCTGATGCCGCTCCTCCGGAGATGACGTTGATGTGGACCCCTCGGGGGGCGTTGTCGATCTCCTCTGCGGCGTCTCGGTCTTCTTTGTGCCCGGTCGTGAACCGGGCTAGGTGCCCCAGACGGATGAGGCGCTCGATCTCATCCTGGAGCTGATGGCAATCTCCGGTGTGGTGCCCGTGGTCACCGTGGAACAGGCAATGCCTGTCCCGCTTGCGGTTCTTCGACCTCATTGGCTCGGGCTGGCGGAGAAGTCCCGAGTCTTTGATGTCTTCATAGATCTCGTAGACTGGCGCGGTCAAGGGGGTGTACCGCTCGTACTTTCTCTTGTGCTCTCCTTCTCGATCGCGCTTCTTACTCGAGCCAGGATTTGGCTCGGAGGTCCGCTTTTTGTCCCCCTCCCGACCCGAGCCGGTTGCGTCTCGACAGGCGCTGAGTACTTCTTCGCACTCGGTGTGGCGCAGTGCCAGAGTCACTAGCTCGGCAAGGGTCGAGGGAGGGTGGAGGACAAGCTCGCGGCGGAGATTCTCGTCCCGGGTGCCCCCGATCAGTGCGGTTGTGGCTGAGGCCACATCCAGGCGGGGGATCCTGAGGGCTTCCGATTTAAATCAGTGGACGTAAGTCCGGAGCCTCTCCCCTTGCGCCTGTTTAAGGGCCAGGAGCCCCGCTACTGACCTTGGGGGGGCGCTACCGGCGAAACTCTCCTTGAAAATTCGCCCGAATTGCCTGAAGTCTCGAATGGACCTAGGGGCGAGGGGCCGGAACCATGCCTGAGCACCTTGGACCAGGGTGGCCGCGAAGGCTCGGCATTTGATGGGATCCGGCATTCCATGAAGGGTCACCAGGGCATCGAAGCTATCGTAGTGGTCGGCTGGGTCGCCCTGGCCGTCGTAGAGCTTGAAGGTTGGAATGGAGGCTCTGGGAGAGACCTCTGCCTTCAAGATGTACTCGGAGAAAGGGGATTTCTCCTCGTCCTCCGGGAGAGAGGTCTTCTGCAGGGCGCGGAGGGCGCGCTCTTGCTCTGCGAACCGTCTCTCAAAATCTCGCAGCCGGAGGGACAGCTCTGGCTGCAGTCGCACCGTGGGGCTGGGGGGGGTGTCTTGGCGATCTCCCGGGGCACTAGTGCCCGGGCGCGGCGGCCTCGCCCCCTGCTTCCCTCTCCTCGGCGTGGAGGAAGCCTCTTGCTCCGCAGGCGGAGCATGCGAGGGTCCTCCGACGTCGTTGCGGAAGAGCTGTCGGCCGCGGAGGGTGAAGCGGCCTCCGGTGGTGTGCTGCGTCGCACTCCTTCGAGGGGGACTTCCTGACGGGGCGCGGGACCTTGCGTCCCTGGCCGCCTGGGCCCTCATGAGCTCCACGAGGACGTCCATCTTTTCGTTGAGGGCCTGGAAGGCGTTGGCGCCGCCGTCGAGGGGTGCCCCGGCCTCCGCCGGGGGGGGTGGTGGCCTATTGGTGGGGATGCTGGCGTTGGAGGGGGGGCTCTGCGAGACCCTAGAGGGGGCGCCTCCCGCCGCCGCCACAGCCTTACCTGCCCCACCGGCGGATCTCCTCCCTGAGCTTCTTCTCACCATCTCAACTTTTCGTGCGTTTCCCACAGACGGCGCCAGATGAAGAGGCGAGATCTCGCGCAGGATCCTGAGCGGGCTATGGATCACCAGAAGATGAATCTGCAAGATAGGGAAACGTATCAAAGGACCCAGGGGATCTCCCTGGGGTAAAACCCTCCGATGGCTAAGTCAGTAGAGCTATGGTGGAAGCAATAATGGGGGGAGTAGAGAGCTGATGCGCGAGAATCCTCTCCACCAAAGGGTGAAGCGAATCGTGCTCAGAAGCTTAGGATGTGTGAATGCTTAGTTCATCTTACCATCTTCCGGAGGGTATCCCTTGCTTAAATAGTGCGCCGCCTTCAAGAGTCCTGTAAGCTGAGGGGTTCCCGGCGGGAGTTACGTCTTTAACGGGGGCTTTCATGGCCTGATCATGGGAACGTTATCCCCTTGGAGTCCGGCGGCTCCCCTGACTCTCCCGCTGGCGGAGGACTCTGAACGGCTGCACCTGCAGATAATCAACCGGCCTTACCGAGCCTCAAGGATGCTAGCTCATGTCCGAGCGATAGGCATGGCCCGGCGAGGGTGGGGTCGGATAGGTCGGCTGGAGCCTATCTCTCTCGGACGGGGAGAGGGCTTTAGGCCGGACCTTCCTTGGGACCTGACCGTTGTCTCGGGCCCTCCGAGCCTAGAAGGCCGCCGGGGAGAGTTAGTTCCTGGAGTCTTATTTATTGGGCTTTTCTCCCTAAGTGGGCCCTGTGGGCTATCACTTGGGTGGGCTCGCCCGGTTGGACCTTGTGGGTCTTGTTGGGCTGCCTTTGTGGTGGGCTGCGGAAATCCCCCTCTCCACGTCCTGTCTGGGAGGGACGTTAGGGTGGAAATTGGGGATTACCGGGCACCTCCAAGTTTCCTCCACTGAGCAAATCCCCACCCAGAAGAATTGGGTCTTCCACCCCTTATGCGAAGAATCCTTCGCCGCCAAAGAAATACAACTCCTATTTTGCCTCGCCTGGATGAAATAGAAGCCCTTCCCCGCCGAAGGATGCGCTTTCAACTCAAAGAAAAAGTGGAAGAGGTCCATGGAAGGAGGGACTCCGCACTGACAGCAGAGAATACAAAAGGCAGAAAAGAGGAGATAAGAGTTGGCTACCAACTGAATGGGCGCCAACCGAAAAAAATTAAGAAGATGCAGGACGAAAGGTTCGAAGGGAAGACGGAATCCACCCTTCCACGACAGAAGAAACATACAGATGTGGCCTGTACGAGAGTCCAGGCTCGTCTCGTATGGAGTAGCAGCGGCAAAATTATACTTGTGGGGCAGGCGATACTGGTGCTCCAGCCTCCTCACATCTGCCTCCCCCAGTTCGCTGCAGTTGGGGACCGGCGCCCTCGCCACCGGCTCGTCCTCCCCCTCCTCAACATCTGGGCGCTGGCCCGCCATGGAGTCAGAAGAAGACTCTGAGGGAAGACGATCCCGAGACACTGAAGATTCCGGGGGAGGAGGAAGCTACTGGACGGCTTCCGCGGTTATCGCCGCCAACTCCTTGAATGTCGTCGCAAGCCTCTGCTCCTCTGTCGTGTCCTCACGGCGCATCGAAGAGCCCCAAAAATAAGAACGAAGGAGAGCCAAAACCTTAAGAAACGGAGGGAGTCTGGAATGACAACAAGCGCCCAACGCCTATAAACCCACGCGGGAGGCGGCGCGTCGTTCCGACCTCCGAGGAAAGGGGGCCCCTTCAGTTCAAATCCGTCAGGATCATCATTAACACGGGCACAGGTGACCACGACACGTGGCTTCCCAAACACCGCCAGATTTCCACCCACCTGAGCCACGCTGGTCTGAAACCCCAAACAGCTACTCGGCCGAGCTTACTAAAGCTCAGGAGTAGGAGGGGGACAAGTGGAGAGGGGGATTTCTGTAGCCCAATTAAGAGCAGCCAAACTAGGCCCATCCGGACCGAACGAGGCTCAGCTCATCCAAGTGAGAGCCCTCTAGGGCCCACTTCGTTCCTCGGCGGCCCTTAGGCTCGGAAGGCCCGAACGACAGAACGGAGGAAGGCCCACGCCCGAGCCATCTCCCCACCGAGATAAGGGCAGGCGCTCCGCACCCACTCCGATCTGACTGCATCCGAGCTACGCCCATCGCCCGGACAGGGCTGGCACTTCTCATGCTTGGATCAACTGACAAATGCTTATCCATGCAGCCGTTGACAGTCCTTTATGAGCAGGAGTTCAGCGGGATAAGGGTGCCACGATCTCCCAAGGTCATGAAGAGCCCACGATGAGGACGTAACGATCCCATGATGAGGACGTAACTCCCGCCTAAAACTCCTCAGCTTATGGGACTCTTCGGAGGAGCTCGCTATATAAACCAAGGACTCCCTCCGGCAGCAGGTAAGGCAGATACATGCCTAACACTCCCTGAGCAGGAACCACTTCACCATCCTGGTGTTGGGGAATCTCGCGCATCTCTTTCAACCTCCCTCAATACCTTCCACCATTGCTCTACTGACTTAAGCATCGGAGGGTTTTCCCAGGGAACCATCCCTGGGCCCCCTGATTCGTTTCCCTTTCTCTGCAGTTCACTACCCGATGATCATCCTCCCAGCTCAGGACCAGCGCGAGATCACGCCCCTTCAGTATCCATAAAAGTGTCCAAACGCCCAAGGGAGGAGTCAATGCGGGTTTCCATGCCTAAAAGACGCCTGTCTAGAGTCTCATAGTCCCCCCAAGTGGGATGCCCAGCACCCTGAGTGGAAGACTCCCCATGAAAGTACTGCGGTGGTGGAGGAAGAGCCGCTGGAGGAGGCACATCTTCGGGCTGGACTGGTGCAGGTGCATCTTGGTGATCTTGTTGTTGGTCCGGTTCTTGTTCTTCTTCACTGTCATTCTCTTCCCCATAAACTGGGACAGCACGGCAAATATCGCCATTTGCAGCACGGTAATATCCCATATCGGAGAAAATCTTATGCTCATTATAAATGTCATCATGGCGGACCAGAATAAACTGCTCACCCTCCAATGGGACCCCGACAAAAGTGAACACTCCAGTGAGTTGAGAAGCATAAGGTAGGGACCGCCGTAAATGTGTACGGCATCGACTTATCAGTTGAGTCATGAGCCATCCCATATTAACTAATTCGCCATTCATAACATGATAGAACAGGAATCGATGCACTTCAGTCATCTCGGCTGCCACTCTTGGGATAAAAAAGTGTAGTAAACATATGATGGAGAACCTGTTGCAGTGCGGGAAAGTGGTTGGCATTGAGCTCAATTAGGTCACTCACACCACGTACAAACTCACAGCTCGTCATGGCAATGAAACTTGCCTCAACCTCACCATGCCCAAAATTCATGTCTGTACCATGTGAAGAGACACCTAGGGCATGATTAAATAGTTCTGAATTAATTCGGATCTCAATGCCCTGAACCATTGTGTACAATCTTCCATTTCTGTCAACCAAATTACCATAGAACTGTTGTACTAGATAGGGATAGAACCGGTTGTATCTAGTGACAAAATCAAGCCACCCCGGTTGCATTGAGAAAACTGTATAAATGTCAGGCAGGATTTCATTCATCTCTTTAAAATCGACAAGACGTGGGTCGATGATAGTTCTTGGAGGTAACCTGGGTGCTGGAGCTTGTGGTGGTGGTGCGGCCGGAGCTTCACGTCTCCGAGCACTAGGTTCCCCTTGGAGAAGACGCCGAGCACTCCTTCTAGGTGCCATTTTAGACTAAGAAACCCGCTGAAGATATGATCCTCTTGAGAGGTAGAACCTCTACCTTGGGATGGAGAGAGAGACACTAGGGAGGACTGTGAACACCTTCTTCACGCTCTGGAACTCAGGGAAGGATGACACGAGCGCATAAACACCGGTGAGGAGTTGTTCCGAAATGGAGAACAATCGGTCGGATCGTGTTCGGAGAGAGGAGATGTGGAGTTTTTGGGGCTTAGAAGATGGGAGTGAGGTGTGCTAGGGTTAGAATGGAGTAAGGAAGAGAGAAGGGAATGCAATAGAATGAGGGAAGGAGGGAGAAAACCCCCTTAAAATGGGGTTCGGACGCGGCTGAACCGGGCCGGTTCGTCGCTAGCGGTCGACCGGCACGAAGCCAGCGGTCGACCGCTGGGGCATAGAAACCCCCATTTTTGACCCGGAGAGAAAAATAGTCTAGCCAGCGACCTCAGTGATAAAAGTGGACTCCAAGACCCTGTGGACTCCCCCATTTTCACAAAAACATATTTTCATCCTTTTTTTAATATATTTTTTTTTCTTTTGCTAACCCAAGAATGATAGTAGGCAAGAGTCGACTACAGAATCCCCTGTTTCAAGACTGCTTAGAACACTAGATCACTAGTCCACGTTTATTTGTCAAGGAGTATTTAGTCTTAGGAATGTGTCAAGGAAGAAGTGTGTAAAAATATATATATATAAGAACAAGCACACATGCTAGGTATTGTCATACACAATAGAAATAAAACACACACAATGCATGCATCTCACAAAATCTACCCAAAAGAAATCAACCTAGTGCAGACCTAAGAGCGTATGCTCTCACCCTTGCACATGCCAAGTTCTCTCCTAATTTTATTGAATTGATCCTGATTTAGGGGTTTTGTGAAGATGTCAGCCAGTTGGTTAAGTGTATCAATGAACTTAAACTCAAAGACCCATTTACCTACATGATCTCTCAGAAAATGATGCCGAATGTCAATATGTTTGGTTCTGGAGTGTTGAACAGGATTTTTAGATAGATTAATTGCACTCGTATTATCACATAAGATCGGCACACAATCCACTTCAACATTCAAATCAAGCAATTGATTTTTGATCCAAAGTACTTGGGCTCCACAACTTCCGGTGGCTACATATTCAGCCTCGACCATTGAGAGGGCTACTGAATGTTGTTTCTTAGAGGCCCATGAAACGAGGCACCCGCCAAGAAACTAACAGTACCCACTTGTACTTTTACGATCTACAATGCACCCGGCATAATCCGCATCGGTATAAGCAATTAAATCAAAAGAACTACCGATGGGAAATCACGAGCCAAAATCTATTGTGCCAATAAGGTATCTAAAAATGTGTTTAACAGCTGATAAGTGAGATTCTTTAGGGCATGACTGGAAACGGGCACAGAGACATACACTGAATTGGATATCAGGGCGGCAAGCTGTAAGGTACAGTAGTGATCCGATCATACCTCGAAACAGTGTAGAATCTATTGTTTTATCATTTTCATCCTTATCCAGCTTTGTGGTGGTGGCCATGGGAGTTGATATGGGTTTTGCTTCCGCCATCCCGTATTTCTTCAGCAGTTCCATAGTATATTTGGCTTGATTGATGAAGATTCCTTCTGAAGTTTGTTTTACCTGCAATCCAAGAAAAAAGGTCAGCTCCCCCATTAAGCTCATCTCGAATTCTCCTTGCATAATCTTTGCAATTTCATCGCATAAGGCATTGTTAGTAGCTCCAAAAATAATGTCATCCATATACACTTGAACTATCAAAATGTCCTTACCTGATTTCCTTGTGAAAAGTGTTTGATCAACCTTACCTCTCTTGAACCCATTTTCGACCAGAAATGAGGTAAGTCGTTCATACCATGCCCTTGGCGCTTGTTTTAGTCCGTACAAGGCCTTTTGGAGCTTATACACATGTCGTGGATGTTTGGAATCTTCAAAACCTGGAGGCTGCTCTACAAAAACATCCTCCTTGATATAACCGTTAAGAAATGCAGATTTAACATCCATTTGAAACAATTTAAAGTTCAAAGAGCAAGCGTCGGACAGTAAGATCTGGACTACTTAAAGTCTAACAACCGGTGCAAAGGACTCATCAAAATCAATGCCCATCTCCTGGCTGTACCCCTTGGCTACAAGCCGGGCCTTATTCCTAACAACTAATCCCGCATCATTTAGCTTATTTCTGAAAACCCAACGGGTTCCAATAGTGGGATGGTTCTTAGGACGCGGCACGAGAGTCCACACCTCGTTTCTTTCAAAATGGTGCAGCTCTTCATGCATAGCCTGAGTCCAGGATTCATTTTGAAGAGCTTCATGAATGTCCTTGGGCTCTTCTTGTGAAAGTAAAGCCATCAAATCTTCCTCTTCTACCAGCCTTAGAGAGGACCTAGTTCTTACCCCATCCTCCAAATTACCTATGATGTTCACAGCTGGATGATCCTTGAGAAATGTGGAAGAGCTAGGTAAGTCAGGATGCTGCACTTGTGGTTCTTGCAGTGTCTCGAGTGTGGGATCTTCATCTTCTTCACTCTTGCTTGAGATTGCTTTCAATGGCTCATTCTAAGCTCCGTCATTAGTTGAATTCCTAGGAGCTTCATCTGCATTCATGGTAGAAGAAATTTGATTTGTCAGTTTTGATTCTGATTCATCAAAAATAACATGAGGACTTTCTTCAACGACGAAAGTCCTTTTATTGAATAACCGGTAAGCTCTAGAGTTAAGTGCATAACCTAAAAAGATTCCTTTGTCATTCTTTTCATCAAACTTACCCAGGTTAGACTTACCATTGTTGAGAATATAACAAGAGCATCCAAAGGGTTTGAGATATGAGATGTTTGGTTTCTTACCCTTGTAGAGCTCATATGGAGTTTTCTTCAGAATGGGCCTTACCATTGCCCTGTTGATGATGTGGCATGTTGTGCTTACCGCCTCAGCCCAAAAGTACTTAGGTAGTGAGTTCTCACTTAGTATGGTCCGGGCCATGTCTATCAACGTTCTGTTTTTCCTCTCCACTACTCCATTTTGCTGGGGCATCCTTGGTGACAAAAAATTATGTGTATACCCCTGCTCTTCATAGAAGATGCTGAAATCATTATTTTCAAATTCACCACCATGATCACTCTGGATGGTGGTGATGAGGTAACCTCTTTCATTTTGGATTTTCCTGCAAAACACTTGAAACTCCGTCAAGGCATCACTTTTATTGGCTAAAAATAACACCCATGTGAATTTGGAGTAATCATCAACAATTATAAATCCAAACGATTTACCCCCTAGGTTGGATATCCTAGTGGGACCAAATAAATCAATATGCAGTAGATCTAGAGGCCGAGAGGTAGAGACAATGTTTTTATTTTTGAAAGAAGTACGGGTTTGCTTGCCTTTTGTGCAAGCCTGACAGATTTTGTCGCTTTCAAATTTTAATTTTGGCAAACCATTTACCAGGTCATGTCTAGACAACTTGGAGATTACTCCAAAACTAGCATGACCTAGTCTTCGGTGCCATAGCCATGCATACTCATGGTTGTTAGCCACCAAACACACATCATCACATGAAACATTATCAAGATCAATAGTGTACACATTGTTATTCCTTTTACCGATAAAACTGATTTCATTTGAAATTTTATTCATGACAAGGCAGTGGGTTTCATCAAAAACTATCTTAAATCCCTTGTCACACAACTGACTTATGCTCAGCAAATTATGATTCAATCTTTTCACCAAAAGAACATTTTCAATCAAGGTTTCAGAATTCTTAACTATGTTTCCAATTCCGATTATTTTACCTTTGTCCTTTCCACCAAAAGCAACTGAGGCTCCTTCCTTTTCTTGCAGCTTGGAGAGCACCTTCTTGTCCCCTGTCATATGCCTTGAGCAACCGCTGTCCAAATACCATTTGCTCCCCCTGGCTTCAAGACATAGCTGCAAGAAATAAATTTATCATGCAATTGTTTTTGGTACCCAAACAAGTTTGGGTCCATAGGAGTTAGTTCAACTTCTTGTGGGTGTTCTCTTTATCCATGGAACATGATATTTAGGTGTGCTTTATCTAAACCAGCAGTTGGAAATCACATGACCAAATCTACCACAATGAAAGCAATTGGCATGTGAGAAAGTTCTTTGATATCGGTGTGGTTTGGGCTGAACATGTTGGGGTTTAGAATTAGAATATGAAGCATGATTATAGTCCTTTTCATGAACAAAGAATGTGGTGATCTTATGCTCAAAAGATTTTTTGTTTTGAGGTGTGTACCCCAAGCCTTCCTTTTGGAAGTTGACTTTAACCCCCAATAAGTTATCCAGGTTTTGTTTCCCTTTAACAAACCTAGTCAAGGTGGACCGAAGTTTAGCAACTTCTTCACCCAGAATCCCATTTCTCCTTTCGAGTTCTGAATTTGTGGATTTTAGAATTTCTTCTTCCTTTTTCAGATTTTCACACACTTTTTCAACTTCAGCCATTTTGCATGGAATCTCTTCTTTTGTTCTTTCAATATCTGAAATAGTTTGCAGCAAGCTTTCTCTTTCCTCAGTTACTTCAAACCATTCATGTTCCAATTTTTCAAACTTGACAAAGATATCTTCATGTGACAGTTCATCAATTTTCTTTTTAAGAGTTTTATTTTCAGATCTGATTTTCTTGTATTTGGCATACAGTTTTTCATATTCAGATTCCCATTGCTCATTTGAAATAAAATCATGGTCCGAGTTTACCTCGGTTGAGTCATCCTCATGAGCCATAAGAAATAGGCTCTCCACGAGCTCTTGTATCTCCTCCTCGGACGGTTCGTCCTCTTCATTGCTCCACGTAGCAACCATGGCTTTGGGCTTTCTGAAATTGTCCTTTTTGAATTTCTTCGTCAGGTCTGGGCACTCTCCCCTCATGTGCCCGGGCTTTTTGCATTCGTAGCATATGATGCCACTCGGCTTGCTCGACTCACCCTTGGTTTGAGTGGGCTTCCTTTGCCCTTTTTTGAAGTTACCTTGGTAATTTCTTTTCTTCCTCAGAAATCTTTTTACTTGACGAGTGATCATAGCCAATTCTTCTTCTTCGTTGCTTCCGTCACTGGACTCTTCTTCTGGAGAGTCGTCATCGGATTGATGAGCTCTCAATCCAATTACTTTCTTCTTCTTGACATCTTCCTCAGCTATCCTCTTCACATTTATCTCATAAGTCATGAGTGACCCTATGAGTTCATCGAGGGTAAGTGTGGACAGATTCTTGGAGTCTTCAATAACGGTGGCTTTGGTGTGCCACGCAGGAGAGAGGGATCTTAGCACTTTTCTTACGAGTTCAGAATTTGTGTAATCTTTCCCAAGACTTTTGAGACCATTCGTGATCTCAGTTAGTCTTGCGAACATCTCTGAAATTGTCTCTTCAGGCTTCATCTTGAAAAGCTCATAGTCTCGAACCAGAAGGTTGGCCTTGGTCTCCTTGACCTCGGATGTCCCTTCATATATGAGCCGTAGTTTGTCCCACATTTCTTTAGCTGAGCTGCACATGGAGACACGAGAGAATTCATTAGGGTGTATCGCACATTACATAATATTCATAGCATTGAAATTAACAGTGCATTTCTTAATTTCCTCGGGTGTCCATTTTTCTTCATCATTCCCAAGTTTGTAAGGACCCTTGCCCATAACTCTCCAAACTTCGTACTCTTGAGCCCTCAAGAAAACATGCATTCTATTTTTCTAGTATGAGTAGTTTGAGCCGTCAAAGAACGGAGGACGGTTGATGGAGTGACCCTCGGGCATCATACCCTTATTTGCCATTGATCCGGATCTCACTCAAGATCGTTAAATCTATGAAGGATAGAGCCTTAGCTCCGATACCAATTGAAGTCCCACAATCAATGGCACCCAAGAGGGGGGTGAATTTGGTGAAATCACAATTTTAACAATGTTATACTCAATTTTAAGATTATGCGAGAACACTAAGAGATAAGTGCAGGATAAACCAGATCTATCAAAAACAATCACTGCAATAGCCCTTGGTACTAGGCGGAGTTGACTGATCCGAAGATTTACTCACGCAAACTGTTATCTTTCCGGCAAGAGTAACCTTGTCAGTTCAAATCCAGCTTTTGATATACCGAGGATCTATTTGAAGGTGATCAGTTAATCTAGATCTAAAGATAGCAATTAAACTAAATCCACAAGTATGTGCAGAAGTGGGATAGGGGAAAAGGAACAAACCACAATGAGACAGCAATTTTTAGGTGGTTCGGATGCCACATCGGTAACCTACGTCCACCCCTCACCAACCGTGAGGATCCACACACTATCTTGTAAAGAGATACAAGATCAAACACACACACACACACAAAGACAAACAAACTTAACTGCATACACACACGGATCTGCGAAGATCCACACACACACGGATGATTTATGAATACAACACAATCACACTTGAAGCTCAGAAAGATTGAGAATGAAAAACACAAAAGAAAAGGCTTGATTAATGCTCCCCCTTAGTTGATGAAGAATTCCTTGGATGCAGCTTGAGCTCCACTTGGTCTGGCCTTTGATCTCCTTCAGATATGGCTTGATCTTTACCTGAGAATGGAGGAAGAAGGATGAAGAACTCTTCTCGGAGCACTGTTCACGTCTACAGTGCTAACTCCCTTCTCTTCCCCTTTGGTAGCCTCCTTGATCCACCTTGAGCATTAGGGTTTTCTTAACCCTCTTGTATATGTTATATAGACTTGAGTGGTCCATGGACTCCCCCAGACCAGATCCACAATTTCTGGAGGGTTTGGTTGCTTAGGGATTAAACAATACCAAGAGGGATGGCTTTTCTCGAAGTGACAAAAAGTCAACAATTATGGGCAGCTCGGGGCTGGCGGTCGACCTGTAGAGGCCAGCGGTCGACCGCTAGGAGCATTCCTATAGCCATTTGGCTGCTGGAAAAATAGGTCGACCACTAGGGTCCTGGCGGTCAACCGCCATTTTTACAGGTCTTCTTCTTTTTGGTTCTCTGATTTCAGGTCGACCTCCACTGGTCCAGAGGTCGACCGCCAATCTCCAAACCTGTAAAAATCAAGTGTTAGCCCACTAAAAAACTGTCCATAAGTTCGATGATTGAAATGGGCTTATGTTATGGTTGATTACAAGTTCGTTTAGGCTCGTTTTAACACATGGAGGGATTCAAGAACACTAAGTTGAAAAGTAATGAAATTTGATGGTTTAGAGCATAAAACTTTGTTCAAATACAAGGCACGTAGGAGATAAATCTCCTGGGTTTTGTTATCATCAAAATCACTCGGATATGCTCAACAGTCATCCTTCGGACATGCTTTATTCAGATCTCGGAAGTCAACACATATCCGAATCTGTCCATTCTTCTTCTTCACGGGCACAATATTAGCTAGCCACATAGTATATTAATTTTCTTCGACGAAACCCACATCAATGAGCTTGTCCACCTCTTTGCATATTTGAGTTATGAGCTCTGGCCTCATGCACCGCAGCGGTTGCTTCACCGGTTCAGCTTCAGGGCCGATTGCTATCTCATGTTGTGAGACTGCAGGGCTCAGTCCTGGCATTTCCTTATAGGTCCAAGCTAAGCAATCCCGGTATTCTTGCAGTAGCTGGATGTATAGCTTCTGTTCTTCAGCAGATAGCTGGGCACTGAGGAAGGTCGGCCTATGGTCATCCTCATCTCCCAGGTTGATTTCTATCAGCTCATCGACCGTGGCTTGGCCTCCATCTTCTATTTTCGGGGGTGCCGGCTGAAGGTCGATGAAGTCTGGAATATCATCTTCAAGGTCAAGGACTTCGATCTCTTCACTTGGTTCTATTTGAACTTCATCAAGGATCTCCGCCTTGGCTAGAAGCGGCTGTGTGAATTGTTTCATCGGCGAATCCATTACTGTTGCAGCTTCGAGGGGTGAATTAACAGCTTCATCCCCCCTTTGGGTCACCGTGTCCTCAGTAGGGGTGGCGCTTTTCTCTTCAGCAGCATGCATCTCCTGCTCGGCTTCGACAGAAGTCTCTCTACTCGGCATGAAAGGTGCTGGAATCATTGTTAGCGGAGACCCGCCAGAGGGAGACGTCCTTGTTTCTTCAACATCTTCGGCTTCGCTGCTGCTGGCCGTGTCAAATCTAGCTTGCAGGGCCGCTTCTTCAGGATAGACTTGCTCCCAACATCGGCAAGGAGCCTTGGTCTCTGTCTCCGAGTCTCTTGGTCGAGCCGGTTCAGCATAGTCTGCTTCTGCTTGGTATTCATCAAAGGTTGCCCCCAGCGGATTACTTTCAGCAGGGTAGAAAGTGGAGATGGTATCCACCTCATAGCGCCCACTGTAGTAATATTCCTCAAGGGTGAAGCCCAACCCTGGATGCTGAGTAACACGTCTCATTTCTTTGTCCAGACCTACGGGCTACCACATTTTCTGGAATGCTTCCTTATCTTTGCGCGACTGGTTGGAGGGGATGTGCTGCTTTTGGAACATCTTGGCCATCCGACTTGTCGTGAATGCCAGACCTTGAACGGGAGCTAGCGGGTTCTCTATGTCTTCGGGCAAATGACAATCAGTGTCTTCCCGGGTAGGGTGCTCCTCAGCAGTATAGAACAAACTGCTGGGACCATCTATCTGCGTCACTTCCCAAGCTTTGAAAGGCTCGACAGTTGTATTATCGAGGCTAGGGATTGGCTTGGTGAGGCCTTCTAGGACCCTTATATGGTCGTGCTGCTGACCGACCTTGGCTTCAGGGTATATAGCGGGAGGTGCTAGCTTGCCCACGTCTCCAGTGACGATAATATGAGAGACCGCCTTGGGCTTGACATATCCGTGCGGTGGTGGTGGAAACCATTTGTCGCCGGAGGTGCTTTTTGGTGTCCCCGCAGGGATCTCAGCTTCAGAGGTCTTCTGAGACCGATCCGCATATAAATGAGCGTCTGCCAGGTGACACTCGGACACTTCGAATGGGTGGAGGTCGGAAAATATCCTCTATTCCTTCCCTTCGAGGCTATATTTAATGCATTGGTGGAGCATGGATGGCACCACCATATTTTCATGCAACCAAGGGCGGCCAAGCAGCGCCTTGTACGAGGTGCGGGAGTCGATGACATGAAACTGCACCTTCGTAGTAAAATCTGCCAGAGTGAGTGTGAATTCTGCTACTCCCAGCGATACTTCACACTTTTGGTTGAAGCCGATGATACGCATCTCTCCGACTTTATCGAGGCGTACATTAAAGTGGTGCCTCTAGCATATTATGTATGGTAGAATATTGACAGCTGCGCCAGGGTCGACCAGGATCCTGTTCAGCTCATGTCCATTTAGGTGCCCTCTCATATAGAGAGGTCTGTTGTGGCTGATGGTAGGAAGCAACATATCCTCCTGAGTGAAGGTCATGCTGGCCTCTGGCAGTGCTTCAGCCAAGCAGGTTTCATATTGAGCAGGCGTCTGCAAAGCAGTGATAATCGCATGTCGGGTCTCTTCACTGAGAGAGAGAATTTTCCAAATAGTGAATCTTGCCGGAAGCTTTTTCAACAACTTGACTACACGGCTTCTTGCTCGGACATTTGACAGCTTCATCTCATCTGCCCACCTGGGCTTGGAGGAGTCTTGGATTGCGGTCCCTGACGGCCCTGTCTCATTGGGTTCAGACTCTGCATCCCTCTGCTGGGTGCAATCTTCTTGTTGCCCTTCATCGGCCACCGCCGGGCGAGCTTCATCTGCTTCTGAAGCTTCGGAAGACTGCTGAGGCTGTGGGTAGGTATCCCCGGTTGCAAGATCGGTATCCTGACATGGCTTCTTTCCCTTGGATATTTTCAGAAATTCCAGGAAGGAAGGAGTAGTAGTACTGCCCCCATTCTGGTTATAAAGGCCTGACGGAGGAGGGATCTGGACCCCTTTGACCTCCGAGGGAGGTATCTTGTAGAGTTGCTCTCCCCTGAATATGATATTATGGTTAGCAGGCACCTGGCGCCCCCATTTCTGGCCCGACCGGGTTACATGTGCTGCAAAGGCTGCTTCAGCCTGGCTTGCCCCGGCAGCGGGTGTAAAGCATATTTCTTCCTCATCCTCTTCACTGGGCAAGTTGAAGAGAGTCGAGAGAGTATTGCAGGACACAATCTACTTTTCGTTGACCCTGGTGGCCTTTCTTTTCTTCTTTTGTTTCTTTTTGTTCTTTTCTTCAGCTGGTGCCTGCCCCCAGAACAGGTTGCCATCCTTGTCAGATGCTGCGTCAGCTTGCTGCTCCTGCTTGAGTGAAAGTTGTTCCAGCTCTTGCCACGGGACATGAACCCGTACCAGTAGGGGTTCTAATTCGGGCTGCACATATTCATCTAGCCCATTAATGTATTCTTGCAGCCGCCGGGCTTCCGGACTGATCTCCTTTACCGTTGGCAATGGAGTTTGTCTCCTCCGATTGTGTGTAGGTATCCTGATGGTTGCAGGTGGGTTGGTCCACACAGGTACTGCCACCGGAGGGATGGGTCGTGGTGCGATGCCACGAATATGTGCCCACACTTTCGGGCGGGGTGGCGTCTTCTTCTTGTTCTTTGCAGGGACTTGCTGCCATCCCTGTTGTTCTTGTATGTGCGCCAGGAAACAGAGTTCATAAGTGCGCCGAGTGCTGGCCTTAGAGATCTCCTCAGGCAGTGCCTGGTACACAGAGACCATGTTAGCTATGGCCCTCCTCAGAGGAGCCTCATGAGGTTGTGGAGGGTCGACCCTGTATTCTCCCAGGTCGATTTCATCTTTCTTTACCATGCCTTCAATAATATCTTTGAAGACGTAGCAGTCTTCAATTGGGTGCCCCAGCATCTGGTGATAGGGGCAGAACCTCATACTGTCCTTTCTCTTCAGGTCCTCCGGCCTCTTTGGCTCAGGCAGGGTGACCTTATCATATTGGGTTACCCAATCAAACAGAATTCTGGTCTTATCCTTTGGAAAAGAATAGGCCTTCTTCATTTTATCCCGTAGTGAGCGACCTTCTTTGCCATCTCCGGCTTTGGCAGGCTGCGGGGCATCCACCTTCTTGCCTTTATCCTTCTGTTGTTCAAATACTTTAATGTCAAGGGCATTTGCTTCTTTAGGCGCCTGGCGCCGCTCTACTGCCTTGCCTTTTTGTGTAGCAGCAGCAGTTGATGCAGGGGTAGGTCTGGCCAGGAAAGCTTCGACCTCAGCCACGATGTTGTTCAATCGGTCGAACGACCAGATCTCCATTCCTATCATCTTCTCCAGGACCTCTCTCCTGAGATTTTGTTTGCATATTTGTACAGTGTCATCCTGATGCGGGGGCCGCTTGCATCTCATTCCAAGGTTCCTCCACCTCTTGATATAATCAAGGCATGTTTCGTCTGACCTCTCCCTTGTTGAATAGAGTTCGACCACTGTGACATCCCTCTCCGTAACATGGAATCTTTCTCTGAACTTCCTCTGCATGTCCGACCAGTCGCTGATCGACCTGGCCAGGAGGCTGGAGTACCATTCAAAAGTGAGCCCTGTCAGCGAAGACCCGAAAAATTTTAGCAGATACAACTCATCGGTGGCCAGATCACCCATGACGGTCATGTAGTAGGCGACATGTTCCTTCGGGGATCCCTTCCCGTTGAACTTGTCAAATTTCGGCGGCTTGCTAATCCCAGGAGGGAGCCGCTTGGCAGCATGATGCGGCGGGTATGGAACCCTATATGCATCAAATGCGACGTAGTCGCCTTCACTTCTTTCTGCGAGCTTCAGCTCGATCATTCTCTCCACCATCATTTTTCTCATGACGGTTGGATCAACCGGTTCTGGATAGAAGTGCACCGGCTGCAGGTAGGGGGTGACCAGGGTGGTCACCTGCGGGGGAGGACGCAGCAATGGAGGTGTCTGGTGCACCTGTGGTAGCACCGGCGGCATCAGCGGCTGTGGTGGGCGCTGCTGAGTTGTCGCCAAGCTCGGTTCTACCGGCTGAGGCGGAGCATAGAGTGGTGGGAAGTCATTTTGGTTGACGGCTCCCCATGATGATTCGGCGTGCATATCAGGCTGCTTGGAGGCTGAAGACTGCTCTGTCTTCTCCATCAGTTGCTTCTTCAGTAGCTCTATCTCCTAGCGGTACCTCTGAAGTATCATTAGTTTGCCGGGTCCATAGCTGTAGTGCTGGGGATAGCTTCTGTTGTCTCCCCGGATGCACCCTCAGGCAGGATGTCGAGCAGAACATCTTCTTCTTCTTCCGCTGTCACCACATTGGCAGTCAGGACAGCAGGTTCATTACATTGTTGGACATGGGCAGGGGCTTGCTTCCCTCTAGCCGCTGCCAACAGTTCTCTTGCAGCTTCTACCCTCTGAGTGTTCGGCCCTGGCCTACCGGCCAATTGTTCCAGCTCATGAGGATCTTCCGGGAGCCTTCCATATTGGCCGGATATGCCAACCATGTTACAGGTGAAGATCTGCATTCTTCTCCTTTGTCTATGAACCTTCCTTCTTACATGCTCCGAGAATGTTAATCTTTCAAATACAGAGATTCTCTTTCTTTCTTTCCGCCAAGGGACGGTCTCATCGGCTTCAGGATCGAAGCCATCTCCATAACCATTATCGTCGACTGACGACGTCATCCTTCTTTCTTCTTCTTCTTCAACTGCCGTTGGCGGGCAGTAGTCTTCTTCATCCACGGCTGCTTGTAGTAGCCGTTGTTGGCCCAGCAAGGGCTTGCCTAGACCCCTGAAGTAACTCCTGACCATGTTGGTCATTTCTTGTTGTCTCAGTCCCTAATGTAGGACTGGGGACAATTGTCGACCTCCCATGGGAGGGATATAAGGAAACCGGGCTCGTCCGGCGAGTTGCTGGAATCTTCTTCCCACTATAGGGATATTGGCATGTCGGGCGCAAGCCTTGAAGCTTTCACGGCGTAGAGGGTCCACAATTGTCTCTTCCTTCCTTCGGGCCAGGGCCCTTTCCTTCTTCATTCTCACTCCGTCAGATGCAGGGCGGTGATGGGTTGGTGTGACCTGGTAGGCGGGCTGGGTCTTTTTAGGGACCCAAACCTGCTTGAATTTCTTCGGCCTAGGGGCCAGCTTCTCACGGCCATGGTGGCCAGTTTCCTCCTTCTCAGCTCTCCTCCCGGAGAGGGCCTGGTAAGAGTTGTAGATAGGTACGGCGGGGACGACCCGATCCAGGACCGCCTGGGCGTCACGTCCATCTAGGAAGATGCGAACTCAACCGATAAGCATGGACTTGCCAGAAATCGAGAGGCATCCGGTAACAGCAGCAGTATTCCGCCGGGAGCCTCTGCGATGGCGTCCTTCGGCATTCTTGGCAGGAATGGGGCGGGCCCCATCGGCGATGTGGTGCACCAGGCAGTTGGCGACCGGAACCGGACTCTTGGGCGAGCCCGCGTAGCATCGAGCCTTCAAAGCTTCGACCTTCTTTGCAGTCTCCTCGGTAGGTTCCGAGGACTCCACTTGCAACATGTCAACAAAGGCCAACCCCAAGAAGTTGGGGAAGCCTACAGCAGCAGGGAACAATCCCAGGACAGTGAGCACCGCCAGGTATCCATGCTCAGCGTGGCCAGCGACGATCGCGGGGCCAAAGTTAATGCCAGTTAGTCCAGTTGATGCCATTGTTTGCCTGCAAACACAAGACAAGCAACGATCAGCAGTCTTTGGGAAGGCCTTGGGGCCCACATATCTCGGCAAAGAGATGAAAGGTGACACTAGTCCCACTGGGCGTGCCAGACTTGTTCGATGGATTTTTTGTTTGTTCGGGTCAATCAACCAGTTAATTAATAAATAATCAACTGATTAGTTGACCGCGCAGGCGTGCCAGACACATGAGTGACGAGTTTATTGTACGCTCATTCTGACCCTCGTGGGGCGAGAGTGAGATTCGGGTCGGGACTAGCTGTCCGTCATACCATAAAGGTTATGACATTAATTACATCCCCCATGAGGGAGAAAACCTTTGATTAATTGTCAAGATAGCGGGTCGTTCAAGGCCGAAGTAAGATGCAAAAGGATAAATGTGACGAGGTCACATGAAGTGCCTTTATCTATCATGCAAGAGAGGCATGATTCATTAAGTTGGAGACCCTCGATACGTGGCGGAGGACGTAGGTCCAAAGACCACCATCGCGCATAGCAAAGACTTACGGTAGGGCGTAACCCGGACTTCTGTCTGTGCCATTTGATATACCCGAGGCTCTATGCAAGCATGCATGCATGATCCTCATGATTATGCCAAGCATGGTAAAAGAGCTATGGGGATAGACAGTGATCAATCGAATTCATTAATCTCCGCCAAGGGAGACGAAGGTGATGATATAAGCATGATAACGACAGCATGATGCTAGCGAACATGATAGTAGAAGCATAACGATAAAACGGTTAGGACTTGAAAAGCCCTATTCTTATTTAGTTTATTATTGATTAGGGTTTATTAACCTCGACCGCGAGAGGCGAAGATCACTCCGAGGATAAGTGAGTGATTAAAACCATGCAAGAATTCAAAACTGGTGCGACCATGCGTAGGGATAGGTTTCCCCGGCGCGGATAAACATAGGTAAAATAGTTCTAATCCGGCGCGGCCATGACGAGCGTTAAACTGGCGCGGTGGCCAATTGGAGGCTAAAACGGTGCGGTGCCAACTGGAGGCTAAAACGGCGCGATGCCAACTTGGGAGCTAAAACGGCGCGCCCTAGGCGCGCCGGGTGGAGGCCAAACTGGATAAATTGAAAGATGAGTGTGGAGTTAAAACGGCGCGGGGGGTTGCGTCAAAAATTGGCGCGTCGGATTAGGGCCGCGTCAGGTTAAGGTGATTTTGGGCTATTTGAGTTCTAATGAAATTTCAGGCAGGTTTCTTAAGACTTTGGTGTTATTTTTAGAAGATTAGAAGACTTATTTAGGTCCAAGATACACTGCAAACCAAACAAGTCCAGACTTATGCAAGGTTCCTACTCGAGCATAGTCTTCAATGAACTTTATCAGTGCAGATCCACTGTAATTCAAACCAAGTCATCAGTCAAAATTTGGGCAACACCTCCCCATGATTGGAGGGTTGCGGGGGTGAAGTGGAGACAGTCCCACAATGTTGGGGTACGCTCCTTAAGGTCGGGAATGCCAAGCGGTGACCGGCGGACTTCGATAGAGGGAAAAGACCCCGAGGGCTAGCCTACTAGGGGCATCCATCTCCACGAGTCAAAATCATTAAGGGATGGCTGAGATGAGAAGGTACCTCGAGGGCTAGCCTACGAGAGGTTACCTTCCCACAGCCACCACCATTCCCAAGAGAAGGTGGGTTTCATGTCGGGCTAAAGCCTTGTTAATGTTCACTTGGTGAGTCATAGGGTTCACATCATTAAGAGATGTGACCCTATGGTTCGATAGTGAAAATTGATGGGGAATGTTCCCTCCCCGGGCAGTAGGTTCTTTGAGAGGACAAACCACCAAATGCAATAATACACAGACTGCACTCGATCTGTGAGGGGACAGCAGATGATCATATGCATGCATATGCATTGAGGAAGCAGGCTAACATGGGAGTTGACAAGCCAGACTAAAGACCCGAAGCTGAGTCAAAGGATTGAGGTTCTGGAGGGGGAGGCAAACAGTCGAATAGTTCAACGGCGTCTGCAATACGAACAAATACAGCACACCTGCAGAGATGCCATCCTCCTAGCCCTGAACCACAAACAGAGAAGTGTTGAGGAGTCACCTCCGAGGGCGAAGGATAGTGCACTGATATGCATCCCTCTGGCCGGGAGAGAACACTGAATCATTCGACGCTATCTATACGATAAAAAGAACCCTGGGGAGGGGATTATTAATATTGCCCCGAGAAGCAATGGGGCGTATTCGGCGGTGAGGGAAAATGGAAGATCATACACGGGATAGGGATGAAATAGACTGTAATCAAATGGGGAAGAAAGCCCCGAGAAGTGCATCCATTCATTCATTCAACCACAAGGGAGGCATTACAAAGGGCATCACAAGCGGCTGCGGCTCAGCGTTGTCGCTCGAGACCGACCAATAGCTAGAGAAGCAGGGACGAAACCCTAGTTACAGTGAAAAGAATACGGAATGAAAACCAAGCCGTGAAAGAAAAATAACAGAGGAAGAGGGGGGGAAGCTCATATCATCACCCCCCCACCTCATACATTCGCAGCGTTTACAGAACAGCAGCAGGACGGGGGGAACCGGACAGAGGAACACCGGCACCCACCTGCGGAAATAGAGTGCCGTAGACAGAGTCTTCTTCTCCGGCGACGGGCGCTTCAGATGGACAGACGAGATGGGTGGCGCTCCGGCTCGCTCTCGAGGGTGGATCCCCTTTTTCTCCTCTCTATAATCTTCCTCTCTTCGCTTCTTATCTGCCCTCTTCTTCTCCTCTCTCCTTCTTTTATTCTTCTTCTTTTCATTCGACCACAGGGCCTTTTAATAGGCAATCCTTCGACCAAGCTTAATCCGACGTGGGGTTTAGCGCGCCGGTTTAAGGGTCTCCATGTGCTCCGGACTAGAGCTGAGCAGGGCGCGTCTGGAAGAGGATGCCAAAAGGGAAGAGGGCGCGCCGGATTAAGAGGGGTGCGCTGGATTCGAACCATTTCGTCACGTCGACTTGATACGAGTCTGACAGCGGGCCCCGGGCTGACTCCGAGAGTCGCTGTGATTCTTCATCTCTCCGTGATCTTGCCAAACCATAGGTGGAGATATTGACGAACCTTCCGAGCCACTAAACGGCTGCTTTTGGAACTCGTGCACCTTCAGCTCGGACATGAGGGTTTTCCGGTGATACGGCTCTCGGCACAACGGTTCGTGCTGCTGGCTCAGCTTGACTTGCATCGGTAGCTTTCACGGGGAGTGGTATGCTGCCTGGAGTGTTTTTGCCTCGACTGGGCGATCATCTGGCCATTGATGGGCCCAATATGCTAAGAAACTGTACCCGTGTCAGGTAATCGGGGTCTTCTACTGACAGAGCCTTCGGTCCCTTGTTCTGAGAGGCCAATGGCGTTCTCTCACCTGGGGAGGATCTTTCATTCAGGCGGCGTGCCGCCAAGTATACCTATGTCCTTGGTCGGACAACGGATACATGGTCGTCCTTGGTCAGATGACAGGTACATCCTCGTCCTTGATCGGATGACGAATATTATTCTCGTCCTTGGTCGGACGATGAGGGCTTGCTCTTCCTTGATCGGACGAAGGGTACATCCTCGTCCTTGGTCGGACGACGGATATTGTCCATGCGGTATGATTGAATCGATACCGGCTCATTGGGTAGTCCTGACGATAATGCCCGCTTGTGGTGTATTCTTCTCGATCCTCGTTAGGTGAAGTCCCCGACATTCATAACGGGTGACCTGAGGCTCTGGTAGCTTGAGAAGGTTTCAATGCGTTGGTCTTCTTCGGCTTCCCTGCTTCGGCGGGCCGTATCATTTGTCTTTGAGGCTTGATCGCCATTAAGTATATTTTGAGTGCCAACAATCATCGACTAGTGGGGCATTCGATCGAGGATTGCTATGTTTTCAAAGATTTTGCCCATAGTCTGATCAAGAAGGGCAAACTCCAAATGGGGGAATATACAATAGACCCGCCGTGCCCACATGAAATGGGCGCTTACAGGAGGGGAGTTCACGTGATCTCCATTTGTCACCAGACCCCTGAAGAAACACCTGAAGATGAACAAACCAAACCTCACACCCGAAAGAAGCTGTCTGGGCGGCAGAGGTCACCCATGAAGGAAAAGAAGAATAGTCACCCATGTCACACGACAGGGGCGTGTACCTCCCCAACCCTGGGGGCGGCCAGTGTGGCTAATAAAGAATGCTACAAAGTAGATGTTGTAATACCCTGGATTCTTCGGATGGGAATCAGAGAGCTTTCAGAGCGCTTTCGTGGGTCCTGAAACGTCTTTTACGATCCACTCGGGTTTTTCCCTTGTATAACTTGCGAAACCCCGTGGAGTGTGAACAGTTGAGTTTTCGACTCCGGGACGCTACAGGTGTATTGTGCACTTTTCGAGGATCGCGGAGATTATTTTTTCGTATTTTTTTGAGTTTATGGAATTTTGTGCAGAAAATCAAATTTTCGAGAAATTGCTAATTTCCTTATTTCTTTTTCTTCTTAACCCTTCATTTCTCCTCTCTCTCCCCTCACGATATCTCACTTTCTCTCCCTCCATTATCTCTCCTCTCTTATCCTCTCCCCGGATGCGTACGATCGGTGCGGAGCTGGGTGAGGTGGTGACGGCGTGGAGCTGACCTGAGGCGTGATGGGGTGATTATCGGAGCGTGGCGTTGGCGCGATCCCGTTCGTGGATTCAAAGCCAACGTGGGTTGTTCATGTGATGTTTTCCAGCGTGGTTTGGCCGTTTCGGCGCGTGAGATCTTCGATAGAGGTAGGGGGATGGATACCCTACTCTTTTCCTACTTTCTCTCGCAATTTTGAGCCGAACGGTGTGAGTTTGAGCGGGTTTTCCAGCTTTAAGGGTGAAATCATATTCGGGGGGTGTAAGCCGTCTTCACCGTTCCAAGCGAAGGTTTTCACATTAAATGGTAAAATATGAAACCCTGGCATGTTAGGATTCGTTTCTTGCTAGTTTGAATCTGTTTGGTTGTGAATTGGGGCCGGTATGAGCCCGTTTGTCCATGTGACTCGGTTTGGGTCGATTCCTGGGAATCGCCCATTTTTAGCCGATTTGAGGTTAGTTTGATCCCTTCCGGCTTGTGGAAGGTGGATATCGAGTCTAGGGATGTTTCCCCATCATTTAGAAGCGATTGGGGCGTGGAAAAACCAGGTTTTGTAAGGTTTTATGATATTCGGATCGGAGGTCATGTCGCAGTTCGGCAGAAACCGCGTTCGACTCTCGACCTTAGTAGCGGTTGGTTTTGAACCACGGCCACTTTTTGAGGCTATGTCGATCATGTGGTATGGCGGTGGGAGAACACAGTTATAGATCAACTGCGTTTGACGGCCGCGGTTAGCTTGGAACGGCATCAGCTTCTCTTCGTCCCATCTGCCATGTTCTCCCCTAGAAACGGTTGGTGGCGTACCACGGCTGGATAACCGTGGCTAGCCCGTAACCGCGTATAGGTGACCGCGATTATCCTGGAACCGTGGTTGTCTAGCGTCGACTCTGCCTTCTTCTCCTCTTTTATGAGTTTCCCGTTCATAGGCCTGAAGCGGTTTGCCTAGAACCGCATCAGTGTAAATGCGGCTAGTCTTTAACCACGTCTAGGTGAGCGCGGCTTGTTGAGAACCGCGTCTGGTGTTGCCGCAGCTAGCTCACAACCGTGGCTACCTTCTGGGTGTTTTCTTTGTCGTTTGGTTTTCGGTTAATGTGGCTTCGACCCCTTGGTTAGCCCATTGTTCCGTGGAAGTCTTGGAAGTCCTATGAGGGCTGTGACCGTGTTATAGGGTGTCTAGGAGTGCCATTGTACCGAGCTATATTCCGTGTTATTTCGAGGATCATTATGGTTTCCAGTCAACCCGGTTGTGACCTAGTGGTTGACACGTGACCTCGTGAGTGTCTCGTCTATCCCGTGTGGATCGAGACATGGTTTTGGCCGCTTGGAGATATTATCTTACCATGATTTGCATGTCCATGTGATTCGAGAGTTTTGGTGATCCCTCATGTTCTGTGGTTCGTGTAATGCGGAATTATGAGTCCGTTATGCAGCTTGGAGGCCGAGGACTCATTATTATCATTATTGCTGTTATGGATCTGGCTGTTTTGTGCCGTCTTCCATAATGTGTTTTACCGTGATTATGGCTTAGGGACTAGGGTGATTAACGGCGTGTTCCCGTGACGTGCGACAATCTTGACCCGAGTCTTGCGACTCAAGGATCGTTGCATTAGCAGGTCTAGTTGACTGTCCTGAGTCTGGCGGCAATTCTGTGTGCTGCCTTGTGCTTCGTGGTACTTGTAACGGGTACGCGTGTGACCTATCCGTACTTCGCTATTTTGAGTCTCTGTGTCTAGTGAGCCTCCACTAGTCGTAGCCTGACGACACTTTCCTGTGTGTCGACCCACCTGGGATTGGTGGCGAAACGTGTTCCCGGTTGAGACGGTTTGTAGACTGGTTGTCATGGGCCCCTTTGTCTTGCCGTGAGAGTCCTACAGGAGGGAAAAACCAGCTAGAGGCCTGGCTCAAGACATTGAGCTTGTGTGTGCACACGTGGTCAGGGGCGTTGGATGAGCGCCGACGGGCGTGACCCTGACTAGTCACTCGTTAATTGGTCCTTGTTGAGTGTCTCAGTTACCGCTGTTCCAGGCGAGTGGGAGATACTTGTGGCGCAGTGTAAGACGTCAGTAGACGCATCTAGCTGTTCTTCTAGTGAGAAGGTGCTTCTGTCACTTGACGCATGACTTGTGCTTTCGTGATTTGTCCGGGTAGCCTGTGCTTGGCTTCACTCGAGGTTACAGTTATTGTAGCGTACACGACGGTGAGATCGTGTATGTCTTGTGCTTTAGACCGTGTGGTCTTGAGTTGGGTTCTTATCTTTGTAGATGAGCCTGCACGATTGAGGTGTCGTGATGTGTCCTGGCTGTGTAGCCAAAGTTTCTTTATATCAGTTCGGCGATTCCAGATTGTGAGTACGGGAATTAGTGTTCTACCGATAGGAGTAGTTTACAGGGTCGAGGTTCCTTCGGCTGGTGTGTTCCGTGGTACGGCTGTGTTCCTCTTTACTGTTGTTCCTGCTCCTGCTATTAATACTTTGCTTTAGTTTAGCACTGTTGTTACTGTGTTGTTTTGTAGTAGTGTTCTACGGGATCCCTACTGAGCTAGTGAGACGAGGCTCACCCCTGACTTTTCAGGTGTAGCTATTCTTCCTCGTGCTTGGAGGTGCAGTGCATGATTCTTAGTGCCAACGTTTGCCAGTGTCAGGCTTCCCCCGACTTGAGAGTACGTTCTCTTTTCTATTGTAATATACTTTAGTTGGACTGGACTCTGCTAGTTTTAATTGTTATAGAAAATATAACTTTATTTCTGCTATTTTAGCAACCCTGATCATAGAAATTTAATTGTTTACTGCTTTATCTGGAAGTTCAATGTACTTACACACACCTTTCTTTTCCCTTCAGAGCTTTTCCGCTCTTGGGAGGCCTCTTAGAATCCAAGTGGTATCGGGTTTACCCGGTATCCGGAGTCTCGGTCGTCACAGTTGATATCAGAGCAGAGTTTAGAGTTGTTCAGAGTTTTTCTGAGCTATCTGAGCGTGTGTTTGTGAAAGCACATGGGAATTTGAGATATTGCAGTGCTCAAAGTCCATAAGGTCCAGTACAGTCGGCAGCTGGCATAGGTTTTGTGTTCTTTTACTTCTTACTTCTCGCGTGAGAGCATGTGTGCGCTGTGTTTGCGCTGTGCATTATGGTTTTGCTCTCGTCAATATCTAATGGAGCGCCCTTCTTTCATCATGGTGTTGGTCTCGATTGTGTTGCGTTGGGCGATTGGTGTGAATCTGTGGTGCGGTGGTCGAGATTTTTTCGTGGCCTGTTCAGGTGGCTGGTGGCATTATCGTTGGTGTGATGGTTGTGCATGTTCTCCGGTGGAAATTAATGTTGTTTTGGCCGTCCCAACTTGAGGTTTGTTCAGCCCCTGAGGTGTTAAGGTTGTGTTGAGGTGGTCGTTTCGATGCCTGGATTGAGAGAGTGCTCGGGCGAACCTAGGATTTCCTTCCTGGTGAGCTACTGTTAGTCGAGCTTGATTCTTTCTCATCCTATCTTGTGGCATTGTTTCGAGGTGAGCTTTGCAAGTAATGTCCCAGTGAAGCCTTAGTCATGCATGCCTACTTATGTGTGGACTGTGTTAGTTCTGAACCTAATCTGCTCTTCTTTCGGCGGTGGCCTAGCTTTGGACCCAGTTTGTGATTTGGGGGCCATTGTGCACCGTGCTCGACGTGCTGTGTTTGGCGGCTGTTGAGATGTGAAGGTTCAGTAATTGTTTCGGGACGTGAGGATAAGCTGAGATTAGCGTTCTTTGCAGCTTGTGCTGTGGCTCTTGGCACGTTGATTTGCACTTTGGGGACTTGTGATCGGTTGTTAGTAGGATCGGTACTCGAGGCGTGGTATGTTGTAGTTTCATGAATTGCAACGGTGCCGAGTGTGTGTTGAGATGCGAATGCCGAGTTATCTGTGATGCTTGTGTGTGTTGTGTTGAGTGCGCAGCGGAAGCGTGTGGGCTCATTACCCACAGGTCGAGGATCGTTTAGTTGGAAGATCCTGACCAGCCGAGAGGATTGTTTCCTCGGTGTGACATCGTCTTGGCTATGTGTGCCTTGATGTTGTTGGTTGCCGTGCCGTTGCTTGAGGCATTGTGGTTGTTGGCACTAGCAGATTTGAGAATTGGGGAAATATGTCCGCATATATGCTGGTTGAGTACCCTTTTCTTCTCTGTATTTCTTAGGAGCTGTGCTCTCGGAACGAATCGTGGTCCTAGAGATGCATTCTCCGAGAGATGTTGTGGGTCCTTGTTGATAAGCTGCGAGCGGCTAGTACACTTTAGCTGTGTGTTCAGCTGTAATTGTGCCTTGATGTGACCCAACTTGCAGTTGTCCCGTGGTTCTGTGTCAGGAACGGAGTCAGGATTTGCATGTGTTGTAGTATGTTGGATTTACGTGGATCGAGATCTTGTCGGATGGTTTTGTTGTACTCTTCGACCGTGGTAGAGTTGGCAAGCAACTCAAATCAGATGTAATGTTTAAGTGAGGACCGACTTGATTGTGTTTGTGGTCCAGTGCTGGCATTGGCATTCTGCGTGCCAATTTCGATCATTGTTCATGGCGCGGAAGCTGACGGTTGGAGCAGTCAGCTGAGAGGATTGTGTTTCCTTGTATAAGTAGATGCTTGTGTGTCTGCCGAGTGTGTTTTATCGGTGGCTGTTTCGTGGCATGGGTCGTGTCTCCTTCCCTTGTGAGATGGATAGCGATGATGCCATGATATTTCGGAGGTGCCAGACTTGTGTTCCCTTGTGTGCCATGCTCGTTCTATGGATCGATGTGCCTTGAGATCTGGAGCGTGCCTTGAGATCTGGAGCGTGTACCTGTTATTGTGGTCTGGCAGTGTCCCTCTGAATTGTGTTTTTCAAAAATTATGTTACCGTGTTTTGTGTTTGAGGTTTGGCTGGTGCTTGGAGAGCATAGCCAGGTGTTTGGGATTGTTCTTCCCATTTTCCCGTTGGCTCCTTGAATTTCGAGGATGAAATTCCTAAAAGGAGGGGAGGCTGTAATACCCTAGATTCTTCGGATCAGAATCGGAGAGCTTTCGGAGCGCTTTCGTGGGTCCTGAAATGTGTTTTAGGATCCACTCGGGTTTTTCCCTTGTATAACTTGTGAAACCCCGTGGAGAGTGAACCGTTGAGTTTTGCGACTCCGGGATGCTATAGGTGCATTGTGCTCTTTCCGAGGATCGTGGAGACTATTTTTTCATATTTTTTTGAGTTTACGAAATTTTGTGCAGAAAATCAGATTTTAGAAAAATTGCTAATTTCATAATTTCTTTTTCTTCTTAACCCTTCCTCTCTCCTCTCTCTCCCCTCACGATCTCTCACTTTATCTCCCTTCGTTCTCTCTCCTATCTTCTCCTCTCCCCCGGGGCGTACGACCGGTGCGGAGCTGGGTGAGGTGGTGACGGCGTGGAGCTGACCTGAGGCGTGATGGCACGAGTATCGGAGCGTGGCATTGGGGCGATCTCGTTCATGGATTCAAAGCCAATGCGGGTTGTTCGTGTGATGGTTTCCACCATGGTTTGGCCGTTTTGGCGCGTAAGATCTTCGGTCGAGGTAGGGAGATCGATACCCTACTCTTTTCCTGCTTCCTCTAGCGATTTGGAGTCGAACGGTGTGAGTTTGAGCAAATTTTCCAACTTTAAGGGTGAAATCATGTTCGGGGGGTGTGAGCCGTCTTCGCCATTCCAGGCGATGGTTTTCACATTAAACGGTAAAATATGAACCCCTGGCATGTTAGGATTCGTTCCCCGCTAGTTTGAATCCTTTTGGTTGTGAATTGGGGCCGGTATGAGCCCGTTTGTCCATGTGACTCGATTTAGGTTGATTCGTGAGAATCGCCCGTTTTTAGCCGTTTTGAGGTTGGTTTGATCCATTCCAGCTTGTGGAAGGTGGATATCGAGTCTAGGGATGTTTCCCCGTCCTATGAGGGCTGTGATCGTGTTATAGGGTGCCTGGGAGTGCCATTGTACCGAGCTATATTCTGTGTTATTTTGAGGATCATTATGGTTTCCGGTCAACCTGGTTGTGACCCAGTGGTTGACACGTGACCCCGTGAGTGTCTCGTCTATCCCGTGTGGATAGAGACATGGTTTTGGACACTTGGAGGTATTATCTTACCTCGGTTTGTGTGTCCATGTGATTCGAGAGTTTTGGTGATCCCTCATGTTCCGTGATTCGTGTTATGCAGAATTATGAGTCCGTTATGTGGCTTGGAGGCCGAGGACTCATTAGTATCATTATTGTTGTTATAGATCCAGTTGCTTTGTGCCGTCTTCCATAATGTGTTTTACCGTGATTATGGCTTAGGGACTAGGCTGATTAACGGCGTGTTCCCGTGACGTGCGACTATCTTGACCCGAGTCTTGCGACTCAGGGATCGTTGCATTAGCAGGTCTAGTTGACTGTCCTGAGTCTAGCGGCAGTTCTGTGTGCTGCCTTGTGCTTCATGGTACTTGTAACGGGTACGTGTGTGACTGGTCCGTACTTCGCTATTTTGAATCTCTGTGTCTAGTGAGCCTCCACTAGTCGTAGCCTGACGACAATCTCCTGTGTGTCGGCCCACCTGGGAGTGGTGGCAGGGCGTGTTCCCGGTTGAGACAGTTTGTAGGCTGGTTGTCGTGGGCCCCTTTGTCTTGCCGTGAGAGTCTTACGGGAGGGGAAAACCAGCTAGAGGCCTGGCTCAAGACATTGAGCTTGTGTGTGCACACATGGTCAGGGGCGTTGGACGAACGCCGACGGGCGTGACCCTGACTAGTCACTCGTTACTTGGTCCTTGTTGAGTGTCTCAGTTATCGCCGTTCCAGGTGAGTGGGAGATACTTGTGGCGCAGTGTAAGATGTCAGTGGACGCATCTAGCTGTTCTTCTAGTGAGGAGGTGCTTCTGTCACTTGACGCATGACTTGTGCTTTCGTGACTTGTCCGGGTAGCCTGTGCTTGGCTTCACTCGAGGTTACGGTTACTGTAGCGTACACGACAGTGAGATCGAGTATATCTTGTGCTTTAGACCGTGTGGTCTTGAGTTGGGTTCTTATCTTTGTAGACGAGCCTGCACGATTGAGGTGTCGTGATGTGTCCTGGCTATGTAGCCAAAGTTTCTTTATATCGGTTCGGCGATTCCAGATTGTGAGTACGAGAATTAGTGTTCTACCGATAGAAGTAGTTTATAGGGCCGAGGTTCCTTCGGCTGCCGTGTTCCATGGTACGGTTATTTTCCTCTTTACTGTTGTTCCTGCTCCTGATGTTACTGCTTTGCTTTAGTGTAGCACTATTGTTACTGCATTGTTTTATGGTAGGGTTCTGTGGGATCTCTATTGAGGCAGTGAGACGAGGCTCACCCCTGACTTTTCAGGTGTAGCTGTTCCTCCTCATGCTTGGAGGTGCAGTGCGTCGTTCTTAGTGCCAGCGTTTGCCAGTGTCGGGCTTCCCCCGACTTGAGAGTACATTCTCTTTTCTATTGTACTGTACTTTAATTGGACTGGACTCTGCTAGTTTTAATTGTTATAGAAAATGTAATTTTATGTTTGATATTTTAGCAACCCTGGTCATAGAAATTTAATTACTTACTACTTTGTCTGGAAGTTCAATGTACTTACACACACCTTTCTTTTCCCTTTGGAGCTTTTTCGCTCTTGGGAGGCCCCTCAAAATCCAAGTGGTATTAGGTTTACCCGGTATCCAGAGTCTGGGTCATCACAGATGTGACCATCTACTCCACGTTGGCAGATGAAGGGCTTTCCAAGGCAGTCTATGACGACTACCTAGATGATCAAGAAGAAATCCCTCCGCTCTCAGGGGCGGGAAATATCCTGAAGAAACATGCTACAACACAAGAAAGGTAAGAGGCCGATATTGCAGAGGTCGTCACGACCTTTGATGAAGCCCCGCATGAACAAGAGTTTAAGAAACTCCGTACAGCCCTCAAGGGCGATCTATCTACGGACCAGCATCCAAATTGCCCAGAAGTTGCATTGCCAGCTTCGCCGTTGACTTCCTAGCAAACTCAAAAGCTTGAGCAAGAAGCTGATGATGTGCCGCCGCTAAGCGAAGTGGAGCAAGAAAGCATATATGATGTCCTTGAAACCAAGGAAGATGATGAAGGCTTCATCGACTTACAGTCGGCTCCGACAGAGATACAAGACGGTGGCCAAGCTACCATCGATGAACTGGTCGAGATAAACCTCGACACGAAAGAGGAGCCGAGGCCAACTTTCCTCAGTGCACTCCTTCTCCTAGAAGAGAGAAAGCAATACATACAACTGCTTCAAGAATTCCGGGACTGCTTTGCTTGGAATTACTCAACACATGCTGGCTATCGACCCAAAAGCCGAGCCAGTGAAGCAACCACCCCGACGGATGAGGCCGGGGCTAATAAACCAAATTTGCAAAGAAGTTGACAAGCTCATAGACGTCGGCTTTGTGGCAGAAAATCAATATACTACATGGCTGGCCAACATCGTGCCTGTCAAGAAGAAGAACGGCCAGATCTGGATATGTGTTGACTTTCGAGACTTAAACAAAACATGCCCGAAAGATGACTTCCCAGTGCCAATCATTGAAGTAATGATTGATGCTACAACTGGCCACGAGGCACTGTCATTCATGGACCGTTCGTCCGGCTATAACCAAATATGGATCGTCGAACATGAAAGAATTCACACGGCTTTCCAATCGCTAAAGGGGATATTTCACTACAAGAGAATACCCTTCTGATGAAAAATAGATGAGCTGCTGATCTAGAGGGGGGTGAATAGATCAACCCCAAATTTTAAACTCACACAGTAGTTAATGAAAAGTGGAATAAAATGAAATTGCTGTGAACAGAACTACTAATTCAATCTGAATTAACAGCTAGAAGATCTAGTAAAAACTGACCATCATCCTTACAGAATTTCAATAGAAGTGATCAGCCAACGTAGTATGGTACTAGGCAGAGGTTTGATTCAAGAATCTCCTCACGCAAGAGTTAGTTTTCCAGATAGGCGTAACTCATCCTTCCAACTAAGCCTTTTGATATACCACTGTGTTATCGATTAGTAAGTAAATGTAAGATAGAGGAACTATAGAGCAGATCAACACAAGACAGATTTAGGACAGATTCACACAGTAGCAGGAATCAACCAACCAAGTTCAGTGATGGGCGGAGGTTTGATCTAAGAACAATTAAGCACATCAAAAGCATCAGATGATTGTAGTGAACATTCCTAGGCATTCATCTTAGTTGCAGAAATAAAGAGTTGAGCAATCACATACAAGACAAAGTAATTTTAGGGTGGTTCGATCTCAAGCTTGAGATCTTCGTCCACCCCTTACTCAAATGAGTAAGGCTTCCGCTGACAAACAGCTTGCAAATCTGCTGATCCACGGCTTTGGGGATGAAATCCCTACAGACCACTGAGCTTCATAGCTTGCTGTCCGAGGATCAGATCCTCGTCGCTGCCTCACAGCTTGAACCGCTGATTACACAGCTTACAGTAATTCACAAAGTTCTAAAGGAAACAAAGAAAAATGATGACAGAAATAAAAGATGTAGCTCTTTCTCTAGAGCAATTTGACTCTGGATCTGATCCAGAAGTCGAGACAAGCACAGCTTCTCTCTCCCTCTCTTTTCTCTCAGCCTTCTTCACCTTCTTCCGATACTCTATTTTTCTCTCACTCTCTTTCTTTTCTACAACAAGCTCTCCTTTTCAGACTTTTCTTAGAGTAGGGACTCTCACTCTCAGGCTTTCACTTCTCTCTAGCTTTTCTGCTCTGGTTCTCTTCTTTCTAAAAGTTCATTCCCTTGTCTCTCGAGCTTTGGCCTCTATTTATCCTTACGAACAGGAGTTCTTGTGGTCCCCACGAGATTTCTAGATAGGGTGCGTGGAAGGAACGCTCCCGCCCAAGGATTCTTCTGAAAACTGCCCATCGAGAGTCCACGTGTCAGGTGCAGAGTTGAAGGTCTTTAAGTTTCAGCCACGTGGAGGATATTTCGTTAGAGATCTCCAAGGTACTAGGAAGTAGCCTCGGATCACGTGCCCTAATCAGTTTCACTTTCAACTCACATGACAATCAGAAATGCTGCCTCCAGTTAATCAATTAAGTTGCCTTCTATGCAACTAAGGTGTTTGAGCATGAATCTGGGTTATTCCTTGACCTTGTTTTCCCTGTCAAAATAAGGGTAGAGATTCATTAATCTCATCATCATGTGACCCATGAAGCAAGTAATAGATATCTAAAGAATGCAGCCTCATATGTTTTCATAAGACAGGCAAATCATGTAAGTGGGTGTGTAAAAATAATTTGCACATGCATCGATGCACAGTCTCAGTGCACCAACCTACCTTACTGACGAGGAGAGAAAAAATGCAACAACTAGAAAAACGAGCATCGACCTGTCAAAGCATAAGGCAGTACTGCATGTACCACATTATAGATGTGCCATTGAGGCATGTTGACCTGTCCTTGTGATATATATAAGGAAATGCTTAATGCATCGACGCAAGACCTTAATGCACCGACCTGACTTCAAGGCAGATGCACAAGGTGCACTGACCTTAAGAAAGATGGCCTCTAACGCACCGACCTTATACAGCAATCACTGGCTCACAGGCATCGACCTGTCGAACGTGTGCATCGAGCTGATGTTACAACATCTTGCCTATGGTGCCTAGCAACATCGACCTGTGTACTCGGTGCACCGACCTGATAGTGCAAGACTTCTGCATTCGCACCGACCTTCTAGACTAGAATGCATATGTGCACTGACCAGACTTTCTCAATACATGAATATGCATCAACCTTATATTGCATCAGCATGAGTATACATTGACCTTAAAATGCAAGAATCATATTCTGACTTTATGAAATAACAATCAGCACACATATTATAAATCCAAAAGGTTTTGCCAGTATCAAAGTCAATCTCACTGTTGCTAGCATCAAAACCATCAAAACTAGACGTCAAATCTACAAGAGACACAACATTCTCCCCCTTTTTGATGATGGCAACACTGTAATACTTTGATGGCAACACATTCTACATTATAAGGCAGAATATTCAGTAGACACAGTCAAATGCAATATGAGAGTTTTCAATTTCAACTTTCTCCCACTATAGACCTCAATGAAATCTCTCCCCCTTTGCCTTACTATGAAAATCTCTCCCCCTTTTGCCCCATCAAAACAAACTCTCTCCCCATTTGCCATCAGCAAAAGAAAGAATGGAAACAATTTGTGCGTAATAGGGAAGAGACACAAAATTGAAATGAGAGAAAGGACAAGAAGGAGTATATTGATAAATCTAATTTAACTTTCATTAAACAAGCATACATGGTGCAGATTCTTCTGGTATAAGACTCAATATGATGCAACCTTCATAGAAATTTGGTTTAAGAATGATGAAGCTTAGAGTTTGACAACTATACTCTTTGAATAAGTTTGCATTAACCCTTAATAGCAATAAACCAGAACTACATAAATCATGGCAGATTTGGTCTCACTTCATCTTACTCACCCAAAATCAGCGAGTTTCTTAGGAATGACTAGGACATGTATTAAGGTTAAATAATTTTTATAGTTCTGATATTTCACCGCAGGGTTACAGCATGATTTACCTTTTCTTTCTATTTATAAATTTCAGAACAGTTAGGTATAATCTATATCTTTTGACGTAAGGGTACACGTTGATTAGACGCTAGTACCCCTCGTTACTCAGTAGAATTTACCATTCTGTTTCTTTGATCAAGACATTCAGGAGTAGTTTACACCTTTGGACGTAAGGGTACACTTTGATTAGACGCTAGTAACCCTAGTTACTAAGTGTAACTAACCATTCTGTTTTAAACTTTTGAACAGAGATAACTAGAGCACTTCATGACAAAGGATTTCTTTATTTCTTTGATAAAGAACCTAGTTTCTCGGTGCATTCAGCCATTGCTCTGCTTGCACATTTGTTGGCTCATAATTTTGACATGGCTATCCTTTGGTTTTACAGAAATGTTCATGTTTAAACACAATACACACTCCAAGTTTCTCAACCAAGAAGTCATTAACTCAAGAACTTTCAGATTTTGGGAGACTTCACCAGTCATGACATGTGAGATATGGTTGAAAGCTATTAAGTGTGATCAACAGTCTTATTTATTGAGTTTAGTCTTTAGACTCTTCAATTCAGTAGACTTAAACCATCAATTCATTCATGGTACATCACAAATTCTTATACAAGAAGATTTTTTATTTTAGTAGCTTAGAGTAGTGAAAGACATATCAGATTGTCATTATTTCAAATCCAGAAGGAATGCAAGATTTTGCAAGACTTTTCAGTGAAGATTTCGGTTGACCGAAATGAGACAGTATCAGAATCAAGAAAATACAGGAAGTAATAGACAGAATTTATGCAAGAAGGTGTCGACTTTAGGTGTTGACATTTCTTCAGAGACACTCACTTCTGCCAAGATACAGATCTGAATCAACCTAAGCAATCTATCATGAACTCCCCATGTCTATGTGCACTTATGCTTGACACAACATTTAAAGCATATGAAAGATTTGGCTAACATGAGTACAGATAATGAGATGCAAGATAGGACACACTCTTGTCCCAAGGTACCTGGCGGAGGACTAGCCTCTACACATAGCGTGGGTTTCCAGATAGAAAGAGATCTGCCCTTCTCCCAACATACCATTTGATATACCTTTGGGATCAAGATGGGCTTTATGCAATGCAATGTATGCAATCATCATCCTTATTTTATTTCTACCAGCAATCTGAATCATGTGCATATCAGCAATCATGAAGAAGACATTTATTCCAAGCAAAAGGAACTCAAGCAATTAGTCATCATGCTGATATTTACATAAACCTAGTTCTCTTCTCAAGAATTTAAATCTTTCATTGTCAAGAGGTTTAGTAAATATATCAGCAATCTATTTTTTTGATTCTACAAAATTCAATTCAATTTCATTCTTACTTCATCTCTCAAGAAATGATGTTTTATCTCAATGTGATTAGTCCGGGAATGATGAACATGATTTTTAGTCAATGAAATAGCACTGGTATTATCACAGAGAATAGGAATGCATCCAAGTTTTATGTGATAGTCAATAAGTTGGTGTTTGATCCAGAGAACCTGGGCTGCACAATTTTCTACTGCTACATACTCAGCTTCAGCAGTGGAAAGAGCAACGATGTGTTGCTTCTTAGATGTCCAAGTCACTAGACAACCACCTAAGTATTGACAATACACACTAGTACTTTTTCTATCTATCCTACACCCTGCATAGTCTGCATCAGTGTAAGCTACTAGCTCAAACTCACACTTAGCAGAATACCATAGACCTAAGTCATGGGTGCCAGATAGATATCTAAAAATCCTTTTTACTGCACTCATGCGAGATTCCCTAGGACTAGCCTGAAATCTAGCACATAAACACAGAGAATTGGATATCTGGACGAGATGCGGTAAGATAAAGCAAGGATCCGATCATACCTCTATATAGTTTGGTATCAACTAATTTACCTTCAGGGTCAGCATCAAGACTAGTTGATGTACCCATTGGTGCAGTAATGACCTTGAGGTTTTTCAACTTGTATTTCTTCAGCAGATCCTTGATGTATTTGGCCGGAGTAGTGAAGGTTCCCTCTGAAGTTTGACAGATCTGTAATCCAAAGAAAAACTTTAGTTCTCCCATTAAGCTCATTTCAAATTCATCAGTCATTAAGGTAGAAAATTCCTTACACATGGATGGTTTAGTTGACCCAAATACTATGTCATCCACATAAATTTGAACAACAAGAATATCTTCATTATCTACCTTGGTAAATAGAGTTTAGTCAACCTCACCTCTTGAATAGCCTTTACATGTGAGGAAGGAGCTTAATTTGTCGTACCAAGCTCTGGGAGCTTACTTCAGTCCATACAGTGCCTTATCAAGCTTATACACATGATCAGGAAAGTCTAAACACTCAAAACCAGGAGGTTGTTTGACAAAAACATCCTCTTTTATTAAGCCATTCAAAAATGCAGATTTGACATCCATCTGTTGAAGTTTTATTCCTAGGCTACATGCAAATGCAAGGAGAATCCTAATAGCTTCTAGCCTGGCCACAGGAGCAAATGACTCTTCAAAGTCTACCCCAAATTCTTGATTGTACCCCTGTGCCACTAGCCTAGCCTTATTTCTAACAACCTTTCCCTATTCATCAGTTTTATTTCTGGAAACCCATTTTGTGCCTATAATAGAGCCATGTGTTGGTTTAGGAACTAAGTGCCAGACCTTATTCCTTTCAAATTGATTAAGTTCATCATGCATGGGATTTATTCAATGTTCATCTTTTAAGGCATTCTCAGTGTTTTTGGGTTCTATTTGTGAGACTAAAGCAAAAGAATTAAGTTCATTTTCAACTCTAAAATGAGATCTAGTCCTAGGGGGTTCATTCAGATTACCAATGACATTTTCTAGAGGATGATCTCTGAGCACTTTAATATTGGTAAGCTGATTACCTGAATTTGCATTTACCTCCCCCTGAATTCGTGATCCTTTAGTCTCACCTTCATCTGTTTGTTCTGCATTTTGCTCTTCTTTATTTTTCAGGATTTCTCCATCATCTTTGTCGCTGTAGAAATCAGTATCAGATTTATTAGAGGTTTCATCAAACACAATATGTGGTGATTCTTCGACAGTTTGAGATTTAATATTATAGATCTTATAGGCTCTAGAAGTCTCGAAATACCCTAAAAAAATTTCTGGTTCACTTTTGGCTTCAAATTTATCAAGGCCTCTTTTAGAGTTAACATGGATAAAACACTTAGATCCAAAGACCTTGAAATGAGATAGTGAAGGTTTCTTACCTTTTAATATTTCATAAGGAGTCTTTTGGGTAGAAGGTCTTACCAAGGCTCTATTGATAATGTAATAAGAGGTGTTTACTGTCTCAGCCCAAAACTTTCTAGGCAAGTTGCCTTCAACTAGCATAGTCCGAGCCATCTCCACCAAGGTTTTATTCCTTCTTTCAACCACTCCACTCTGTTCTGGAGTTCTTAGTGAAGAGAATATGTGGTTTATCCCATTGTCCCTGCAAAAATCATCAAACTGTGAGTTCTCAAACTCACCACCATGATCAGACAGAATATTAGATATAGACTGCTCACCATTCTGTTTTATTCTGTTGAAGAATACTTGAAATTCTTTAAAAATATCATTTTTGTGAGTCAAAAAGAATACCCAAGTATATCTAGAGAAATCATCTACTAAAACAAATCCCAGATCCATATCTTCTACCAAATAAACTAGCTGATCTAATAGGTCTAAACAGATCCATATGTATCAGCTCAAAAGGCTTAGAAGACATGTTCTTAGTTCTGGATTTAAATGACTTCCTAGTTTGTTTGCATTGGTTACAAGCCTCACAAATTTTATTGTTCTTTTTAAATGATATTTCAAGTAGACCTCTCACCGTGCTGAATTTATTCAGTTTATGCAAAATCCTATAACTAGCATGACCTAACCAGCGATGCCAAAGCCAGGCTAAATCATCTTTATATATAGTAAGACACATGTTAATGTGTGCAGCATCATCTAAGACAACCATATATATGTTAATGATACTTTTTCCAATGAATTTCACAGTTTTTGAGTTAGGTTCAAAAATGGTGCATGCATTTGAGTCAAAAACTACTCTATGACCCTTATCGCACAGTTGACTGATGCTAAGAAGATTGTAAGCAAGTCCTTCAACAAGTAAAACATCTCCAATGCTGCATGAAGGACACTTACCAACCTTACCTGACCCTATGGTCTTCCCTTTTGTATTGCCACCGAAAGTAACATGACCAGCATCTTTCTCCATCAGCAAACAGAACTTTCCTTTATCCCCGGTCATGTGCCTGGAGCAGACACTATCAAGATACCACCTATTGTGGTTGGCTGCCAGGCATACCTGTACACATAAACAAGCAGAGAATTTTGGAACCCAATACCGTTTGGGCCCCATTTCAACAGTTAAATCATGCAAACAAGACAATAATTGTTTTGGTATCCACATTTGTTTTTGTGATTTTGCTTGGATTGTGGATTTCTTACCTTTTTTATTATTCTGTTTGTTGTGCACATTCTGAGTTATTGTTGGATTTTGTTTCTTTACATTTTGGCCATTTTTAAAGGCATATTAATTTCTGTGCTAGTAATTGGTCCAATAATCATTGGAATGAGTGTTAGCACTAGAGATCCTAGGTTGAACAACCTTAGGATGGACGAAGCCATAGGAATTCTGGTTCTTAAATGTTCTAAACTTAGGCTGCACAGGGGCACTCCATGGGTAGCGTCGATGCACCTGATTAGGATAGGATTTCTGAATGTTCTGATGCATCGACCTGATGAAAAATGGATGGGTCGGTGCACCATAGTAGTAGCATCGACCTGAGATACCCCTGCTCTGACCTTGACTTCTAAAAGTGTGACACCCAGATGAAATGTGCGTCGGTGCAGGTTGATTGTTGCATCGACCTTTTTGTTGTGGCTGGGTTATTTTGATTATGGGTCTCTCTTGGACTTGGGGTCTAGCTGGTTGGCCCCTAACCTGACCTTTAGGCTTAGGTACAGTGGAGTGTGTGCTAGGTCCTTTAGGCATGTCCACTTTCTCTTTGCCCTTGTTCTTGGCACTGCTCTTGTTTTGTTTATTTTTTATAAATTTTTCATTGCTATTTTCTTCATAATTCATTCTTATCAAAGGATTGGATTTTGATGTTCTTTTCTCAGCAACAAATGAAATGGTTTTGATATCAAACCGTTTATTATTAGTTGGGTTAAAACCTAAACTGTGAACGTGTCACATAGACATTTAAAAAGGAAGAAAAATTAACATAAGCATAATAATAAGGGGAGGGAGTATATGATGCTACTAAGGAGTGTGATCGCCAGAGGGGTTACCTCAAAAGAAGAAAGATGATCGCGGAGAATACCTTGTAAAGCGGGTGAGATGTAGATCCAACTTCCTCCTCCAACTGGCCGGCCGATGAAGAGGGTTTTTATCTTGATTACCCTTATAAGACAAGCAAAGACAACAAAGAGATATGGATTAGCCAAAAGTGAGTGTAGTATCAATGCTCTATGGAAATTAAGCCATGCAACAAAGGCATGAACACACCTTGTGTGTTTGTTTTAAACCCCTTAAGAAGGGAGTAAAAGGTGGGGGAGAATATGAATGCAAATAAGCTAACAAATAATATGCCAAGATGACCTTAGCCAACGCACTGAAGATGATGATATGCGACTAATAAAAAGAAAACAGAAGGTATAAGAAGGGCTGGCCCCTTCTGCGCCTGCGATCAGAAGAGAGAAGACAAGCTTCGGCCATAGTAATTGTAGAAGTCCGGCGACGGCGGTGGCAGGAAGGGGGAAGCAGCAGAGCAAAGGCACCACGGCAGCAGTGAGAAGGGGAGAGGAAAAATAGCAGGCGATGTTATGGCCAAATTCTCCCTTTCTTGGTGGCTATGGCACTCTGTATATATCAAAACGATGACTGCCAAAGGAACTCCCGCGGGATTGAACAGAAGGGTATTTACAGGGTTAAAGATCCTTATTCTAATAGAATTAAAACAAGGAAAGATAATTTTCGAGCAGGGATCTCCCTTCCACAATCAATCATGGCATTGAAACGAGGAAGGACACTATCTGGGAAGGTTGCAGGCGAAGTGGAGATGGAATGGAAATGGCGACCTAGAGATGGTCGCTTTTCTAAACAGCGCCCCTAGGACTGCCACTATTTCCTGGAAATTTTGGACTTTCCAGAAATTAAGAAATTCATAATTAGCGAACCACGCGCGGAGACGTTCATTAAAGAGTGCCCGTCCATAAGGGCGTTAATTCATAGAAATTAATTACGAGTGGAAATTGGAAAGAATTAAAAATAACGCCCACACACATGGTCGTTTATTCAAGAAGGTCGAGTTATCTCAGGACTGTGTCAACCTATACTCGAGGAAATAGTGACACCTCCAAGGGCATTATTTAAATAGCGACCAGACGACGGTCGCGGCATCTAAAAAAATGAAAAAAAACCCACTTATTAAACCAATAATGAAGTCTACTTTGGGGAATTACATCATGACATGAAATTCACTCATCAAAGCACTAATTTTGGCGTGTCTACAGCTGCCCCGCCTTGGCGTCTGCTTTGCAAGGGAGTGAGATGGAATGAAGCATAATGGAGTGAAAGTGAAATAAAGGGGAATGAAGGAGAAATAGATTGAAAAGTAGATGCTAATGTGTGATGTGACACACCTCCGATACTAAGCGTTTGAAATCTTTCCATGATTCTGAATAAAACAACTTCGGATGATTTCGAAAAAGTAACAATTGCCTGGATGAAAACTAAGCTAAGAAAATGTGTGCGAGGGCACGAATGGAGAAACACCATTGGAGAGCGATTACCAGCCAACGTGGACGTGCTGCAACCAAGGTGGATTTGTAAGAAAATAAAGGAAAGGAGGTAGGAATCCAGTCAAAGGATGCTTCCGAGGAACCAGCCTGAGCTGCTTAAAGGAGAACATAGTACTTGATTTGGAATGGAATATTTCATGTCAACCTAAATCCAGAGCGAGTGACCCTCATTACTGACTTAATATGAAGATTTTTTCGACGTTAAAGCTCATAGTCCTACATGATGCATGCTGGGCTAAAAGAAAAACTTAAAACAAACTAAAATAGAAAATAATCAAGGATAATATTTCTAAGCCATCCAGACTTGGTCAAGAATCCAGATCTCTAAGTTGATACTAAGTCGAAGCTCGTTTATCCACACATCAACTCAAAAATTGGAACCATCATCCCAGGCTTTAGACGACTCAACGGCCTATCCGTGCGATTAAGACTCCCCTGGAATTATCACTATTTTTAATGAAGGGGAACTCAAATTCCAGGTTCATCAGGACCACAAGGTCCTTGATATGTTATAATAGTGTAAGTATTATATAGTAGAAATGCATACAGGAGGAACACAGGGAAGAAACGTCACCCAAGAAACAATCCGGGTGCTTTGACGATTTGCATAGCTTATTCTTTCCTGCGCTCAAAGATTATTAGCACCACAAGAAATGATATGATTATAAAAATGTGATAAATGCATGCTTCTAGCCCATTATCATAATCCACATGAAATTCAAAATAGCACTATTCACAGAAATAGCGACCGTGCACGCGGGCGCTCCATGAAGGATATATTAATTTATATGAATTTTAGACATAGCAATGTTCACAGAAATGGCGACTGTATGGACGGGCGCTCCATGAAGAATATAAAAGTCCACGAAATTAAAATACATCACTGTTCACACACAAATAGCGACCGTATGAACGGGTGCTCTATGAAAGAATCGTGACACTCTTACAGGCGCTCTTTTAAAGAATAATGGATCAATGGAAGTCGTTATTTACCTGTGTTTCCAGAAACCCGTGTTCTAACCAAAAACTGAACGCTCAATCCTCAACCCACTCTAACTGCAATCGAGCAGAGACTTCTCTATAAAAAGAGCTTCAAAGCCTTTAAATCAATCCAAAACAATCTTCTGCGTAGGGAATCAAAATCGGGAGCTCTTCTATTCAATAGAGAACATCAAAGAGCTAATAATGGAGAAGTTGATGCAACGTCCATTGAAGAAAATCAAAACTGGATTCGTAAGGATTACCGAGGTGGAGGGGCACATCAGTGAAAGGATTGCACTAAACCAAGTAAGTGTTCAAGAAAAACCTTAGTTCTATTTAGTTCTTTCTCTTCATCTCTCTCAAATTCTAATGGAATCCTCTCCTTTTCTTCTCTTCTTCTTTTTTTCTTATTTGATTTTCAAGAATACCCACTCATCCCGGGGGCTAGAAGATACACCAAAATCCAATGGCTACCCCTTCTTCTCTCAAGAATTACCTTAGACATGAGGTCCTATCTCTCAAGATGGCACCTTTTATGCCTAGTCACCCATGCTAAACACTACAATGATGTACATTTTGACTGGGCCGCCATAGGAGCTCTTATAGAAATATGGCATCCACACACCCATACCTTCTTGTTTTCAACCTTTGAAGCGACCATCCTACTAGAAGAAACGGAGATGCTATTAGGATTGAAGGGCCTAAAGCAAGGAGATGAAGAGAAGATGGCAGTTATGCAAGAACCAATTAGTGCAATAGAAATGCTAGCAAGCTTAATCCCAAGCCAAAAGATGATAGACCAAATAAGAGTCACCAAAGAGATAAACTTGATGAAGCTTGCGGCATGGGTGTACAAAGCTTTGGGAAAAGAGAACAAGGAAGAGGAGATGGAGATGATCATGAAGGCCATGGTGATTTGCCTCGAGGGAGCTATACTATTCCCCTCGGCGGATGATTTCTTGGAAGAAGAGAAATTGAGTGCCATATGCGGGATATGGGAAGGAAAGAGGATTGGGCCGGCGGTCTTAGCCTATCTCTATAGTGGGCTTACCTCGACTTCCATAGGGAGGCCCCTATATGGATCCATGCTATCACTCACGAGTTGGGTGGACCTCCACTTCAAATTTGATCCATGTGAAGAAACCCAACAAGCCTTAAGGATATTTTCTAAGAGCCCACTCCACTATATGACGGGCACTCTAGGATTACATGAGAGACTTACCAACCGGGTGCCCAAGCTCAAGAAACGGGTGGATTGGCGCAGACACTTCAAGACAATGCCACAAAATGCCTTCACATGCGCACCGGGCTTCCTCAAGACACAAAATTTCCATGCAAGGCTCTCCTCCGGAGTGGAGCTAAGGCTAATCGGTGCCACCGAGCTCATTCTCTATAATGCCCACCGGTGCCTCTCTCAACTCAGCCTTCCCCGCCATCTCTTTGAAGAAATTTCTCATCTTCCACCAATCAAGAAGAGAGAATTGGGCTCAAGTGGTGACAAAGAAGAGATCAAGACCATTCAAGCACTATGGCGGGTCAGCAAGCTACATCGGCCCATGGAACGAGTGGAAGAAGACAAAGAGCAATGGAAATCATATGTAATAGCTCTTAGGAATTTGAGGGCCAAGGTGGCTTATTAAGCATGAAATGATTACTTCCTTTCAATGAATAAAAAGATTTTTCCTTAATTGAGCAAATGAAAGTGTATAATAATGATCAAATACTCAAAACCTTTGATTTTGTTCAAACACACAGACTCTGTAAGAAATAGCGACTGCCACAGGGTATAGGAATTCCCTTATTAGCGCCTTTATCATAGCCGTTAATTCTTTTAGCTTCAGCGCCTCTAATACCGCTAAATTATAATAAAAATCCAAAGTAGCGCCCTTATAAAATGTCATTGTTCCATGAACAGCGCCCTCGAAAGTTGCCACTATTATTTTACCGCTCTTCTATCCTTTTCAGCGCATTTAAAAGATTAAAAACAAATCCAAACTAAACTACGCCTTCGTACGTTGTCGTTTATTCCTGAAATAGCGCCCTCTACACCATCGTTGTTCCGTAATGACCTTTGAATGACGCACTCATAATTACCTGAAAGTTTTGATTTCCCCAATACACGTAAAGAAATAGCACCCATCCTCCAGAGCGCTCTTTCCTGATACAGCGGCTGCCTTCCAGTCGTCAATACTCATCATTTTCCAAAAATGAGAAATTCCACTAAACATCGCCCTTATGAATGGGCGTTTAATCTCTGAATCACGACCTTGACCTAGGCGTTAATTCTTGTGACACCGCAAGCATAAAAACTCTCTGTTAAACCTCTGTCCTTCCAACTCCCTCCCATTTCTCTATCTCTCACCCTCCCCCTCCTTCTGCAACCCTCTCACCGGTGGCAACCACCTTCTCCATCTCACTCCCTCCATTCTTAATCTCTCTCCCATGGCCTATGTTAGCGGCTCAGGTGGTTCCGGGAAAAGACGGCGTGTGATGGCGCCCGACGTTGTCCACCTTGACGACGAGGAACATGAAGAAGGGGGAGGTCCCCTTCCCGCGGCGGTGGACACTCCGGCGGCGGAGCACGATGGCGACGGGGAGGAAGGAGAGACCGAAGAAGGAGAAGAGGGAGAAGAAGAAGAAGACGAAGAAGGCAATGAGGAAGAAGAGGAAGGTGAAGGCGATGATGAAGAAAGAGAAGGAGAAGGCGGTGGCAACGGTGGCGGTGATGACAGCAGAGCCGGTGAAGAAGAACGCGGTGGTGACGATGGTGGCGATGGCAGTGATGACGACGGTGCCGGCGAAGTACCCCCACCTCCCCGCTGGCCACTGCGGGGAGGGTTCATGGACCTTGCGCCCAACAAGGTGAGTGCAGCACTTTTTTTAATTAAAAAAATAAACACCATGAACACCGTAGCGGTAAGGAAGGTGACAGGGAAATGACGACCAGGGCACTAGCGTCACTTCCTGGAATAGCGACCAGAGAAAAGGTCGCAGAAACAAAAAAAAATATATGATTTTATAATAACGACAGCATGCCTGGCGCGGTTTTGAAACTTTTTTTTAGTTTTTTTATTATTACCTGAATCTAGAATAACCCGAAGGAATTGGTGCCCTGACCATGGGCGTCCTTTCAAAACCAGAAGAATGAACGACCGGGGTCAGGTCGCTAATTCATAAAATAGAGACCCCTATGCAGTCGCCAATTAAAATTAGTGAAAAATTTGACAAATTGATATGCTGACCATTCATTTGCTTATTCATTTGTTCTTTTATGTTGTAGGGACTGATACGGACCCGCATCTCTTGGGTCCAGGTGCTAGCCACCTACCATGGACTGCTCGACTTCCAGAGGGCGAGAGTGGAGGCGATGGGCTTCTGTCCCTTCCTCAGCATAGAGCCGGTACGTCCAGACCTAGTCTTTATCCAGGAGCTGAAGAGATGGGACAGGGCTAGCCAGGCATTTTTTATGCCCTGGGGGCACATGGTGTCGACCCTGGAGGACGTCACTAGGATCACCGGGCTGAGGGTAGACGGTAAGGTGGTGAGCGGGGTGACCATTCCGGATTATGGAGAGTTAGCCCAGAGACTCATAGGCATAGACACAGTATACAAGCCCTCATGACGGACGATCTACTGCACTGACTTGACGACAGCCATGGGGTTGGGAGACTCTTGACAGAGGTCAGGAGAGTCTCTGACAGAGTACGTAGAGCGGCTGATTGGGAGAGCCCGAGCCGTATACTGCCAGGATCCGGCTCAGAGAGAGAGGGCAAACATGGATCTTAGGAGGTTCTTATTTCTGATGCTCGTGAGATTACTGCTGGGGACAAAGGAAGATGACATCAACTGCAAATTCTTGAGCATCTTGGAGGATCTAGAGGGAGTGGGGCGGTACGCCTGGGGAGCCGCCCTGCTAGCGCACATGATAGCCGACCTATCCACGGGGACAGGTCGTGAGACGACCGTCAGCGGCTTTTCACCTTTCCTTCAGGTATGCATTTCTTTTATGTTATTGTCTAAATGATTATGATTATGATTGTGACTATGCATGCGACTAATGAATGCAGGTATGGAGTCATCTCTACATGCCGATGGATCGAGTCGGCCCCCGATCGGGAGACAAGGCTGCCTACCCCCTGGCTCGACGGTGGCTACTGCTCGTGCCTGGAGCGCCTCACGCCTACGAGCTGAGGGTCCTACGACGAGAGTTTAGAGACTACCCCCCTTCACTCGTACGTGTGTAAATATGATGCATTCCTTTCCTTTTATTTCCTGCTATATAAATGTGATAATATGATGATATGCATGCAGGTTGTATGAAGACCATACGAGGGGATGCCTGATGAGGGCCAGCCATGGGTCATAGCGGGTCGACCTCGTTTCGGACGTGACCTTTGGGTTCACTGCTTGAACGAGATCGAGCCGCTACGGCTTAGGCTGGTAATGAGGACGGTTGGCCTGCACCAGGAGTGGGTCGAGGCAGCTGAGCCGCGAGGGATCAGGCGGAAGACCCAAGGGCGGACGAGGGTGACCGACTGAGACTGCGGTTCCCGGAGCAGTTCGCTGACTGGTAGCGGGGCGGGATCCCAGTCGTCTCTCACGCTCCAAACAGCTCGGCGTACCTTCAGCGTTACTGGGAGACGTACGCGGACTGGCCTCAGATGAGGCCAAGAGGGGTATGTAGGAATGCTTTTTAAATTTAAACAATATGCTTATGAGATATGCAACTAATGAATGACCAATGCAGGATGTGCGGGATGCAGCGGCAGTGGACCTACATGCCCGTCTCCACAACCTGGAGGCCCAGTTGGCGACCACGCGAGCGGATTTGGAGACTCTGGTGAGTATGCACTATCTATATGTTGTTGATTATCTCTGAAATTATGATGTTCAACCACTGATGGTCTCAATAAATGTAGTGTGCCCAGTAGGAAGCGGCAGCTGGAGGGGCAGGAGGGGCATCTAGTTCAAGGGACCCGAGTGTCGAGGTCACTGCCCTGGAGGAGCGACTCGCGGGAGCGGTAGCGCGGGCCGAGGCAGCAGAGCGTGACCTAGCCGAGCGGGTAAGCATTCAAACAATGTTCAAATTATTTTAAACATATATGGAATTGAAACATGAAGCTGATAATTAACTGAATGATGCGGGTTGCAGAGCTACAGGAGGCACTCACTCGGGGGGCACTGGCCGGCACGGAGCTTACGATCCGCGACCAGCGGGTCGCAGGAGCTAGAGGAGATGCTGAGACGGTGAGAGGAGCTGCCCAGCGATGTGACAAAGCTGAGGATCCTCCTCGAAGTGGAGACGAGGGAGCGCATCCGCAAGAGGGAGGAGCGGATGGAGCGCGAGCATGAGCTTGCGGATTCGAGGGTGCAGTTGGCCGTCGTACAGGAGCGGCTACGGGCTACTGAGGAGAGCCTCCAGAGAGGCCGAGAGCGAGCACGGGCCGTGAGTCACTCTAGCGCTTTCGCCTGCACCACCTACCTAGTAGGTTCCTCGACTCGGTAGAGGAACGAGGCAGAGGAACAGGCTCGAGTTGGGGGCCCAACTGCTTCCCGGGGGTCCATGCTCCCACTGCGGTCCTGTCACCGAGACGATGGTGAGGCAGAGAGCAGGGAGAGACCAGAGGAGAGTGGTGATGAGAGCTAGAGGGATCATTTGTACACCACCCCCTCGCTTTTATACACAGATATTTATGCATATATATATGAGATTTTGATGTTACCTGTCGCTCCTTTTGATTGTCCTCGTATGTTTCAACCCTTTCCTATTCTTGTCTTCACATTTAAATAAACAGATTAATTGATCTGCCCGGCTTGGCCCCTTGCTCAATAAGCAAGGGGAATGTCCTTTTTGACCTTGACAGAGGGTCAAGGGGCCAAGCCTTTAATCAACTAAGGCAAATAATGAAGAATAGAGGAAAATGTAACATGCAGGCAAGCAGATGCAAATTGGAATTAAAAGATGACCATACAAAATGCGAGCAAGCAAATGGTGATGAAAATGGAGAGGCAGTTGTTCTGAAATGGCGACCCAGCAGATGGCTTTTATTACTGAAATAGCGACTTTGTAAGTGGGCGCTTATTTATTTTCCCTCTCTTTTTTCTTTTTTTTCTTTCTTTTTTTTACTTTCTTTTTTTTAATAAGCGACTTAGTGAAGAGGCGTTATTTCAATAAACAGCACCTTACACTTGGGCGCGTATTAAAAAAACATTTTTATTATTTTTTTATTTTAGTAATAAGCTTAGCATGGTACGAAGGTCTCGAAACATTACACATTCACTTAAATTCATTCTTAAATAGCTTAACAAGGGGTCAACGTGCTTTAGTTTGTGCTTTCACTCATAGCCTCGTGCAGTTCATCCTCCTAAGTCTGTCTTTGCCATCCTTTGAACTTATGACATACCACGAAAGGGGGAATGGAAGAATAAGTTGAGGAAGCTCACGAGGGTTTCGGAAGACTGGGAAGCTTCCCTCCCCTACCCTAGTGCCTGTTGGGGTTCGGTCCTTGGCTTAGGAAAATTTTGTTGCCCTTTTACCCTTTTTGAGATGCATGCTTACGACCAGGGTTTTCCCTGCGGGGACTTTGCCCTCTTAATATACTTTTCTTTTATATTTGTATACCTTTTCTTGCACTTTTCTTTTCAAAAATAAAGACCTAATTGTACCTGGGCTTTATAGCATATTGTTCCCTTTTGGGCCCTGACTTCCACCTACTTGGGCGGCGGGTAGGTTTGGTGGTCTACCCCGGAGCTTCACTTCCCGCTCGTGAACCGAAGAGAAGAGAACGGATAAAGTCTTCACGCTCTTAGTTTGGCTCTGACTTTCCTCGGATTTTGAACCGCTTGAGTTTATGAGCTAAGCATGTTGTGTGTGAGGGTGTTGACCCCTGGTTAAACCGTCAAGACTGAAGAATAAATTAGAGACTTTAATTTTTCAAGCTTCATGGCCCATGCACCATGCCACCCTACATTTCTTTTTTTTGTTTTGTTTTTGCTTTGTTTTTTTTATTTTTTTTTTATTTTTTTGGTTTTTTGAAACTTAAGGGTAGTATTTCTTGAGATACAATCCATTCCAAGGGTGGGCCAATTCTTGACCTTCAGCATTAACCAGTTTATAAGCATTGCCAGGATAAACTTCTTTTATTACATAAGGCCCTTCCCAATTTGGTTGAAGTTTTGAACGAGGTCCACCAAGTTTTACAAAGATTCTTTTAATTACCATTTCACCGACTTTAAATTTTCTCTCAATTACTTTCTTTTGATAAAAGCGTGAAAGCCTATTTTGATAGACTCTTGCATGTTCGGCGACGGCCAGACGTCTCTCATCTAAGAGTTCCAATTGCTCAAGGAGAGATTCACGGCGTTCATCAATAGAGAGCTCCTTGTCCAGTTGTACTCTAAGAGAAGGAATAAGGATCTCATAAGGAACCACCGCCTCCATTCCATAAGTAAGGGCGAAAGGGGTTTGCCCAGTAGGAGTGCGAATTGAGGTACGGTAGGCCGATAGAGCTTCTACGAGCTTCTCTAGCCAATCCGTAAATTTGTTAACTTCACACGTTTTCTTGATGATTTTAATCAAAGTTTTATTTGTTGTCTTTGCCTGGCTATTGTCCTACGGATAATAAGGAGATGAATGATGCAATGCAATGTTATACTTGTTGCAAAGGTCCTGAAGCTCTTGAGAGATGAACTGAGGCCCGTTGTCAGTGACGATGGTACTCGGGATGCCGAATCTTGCAATGATATTCTTCATTATGAATTTACACACGGTTGACGCTTTAATCTCCATATAAGCTTCTGCTTCCGCCCACTTGGTGAAGTATCCCGTGGCCGTGAGTATAAATGATTTCGATTTTGTGAGGAGGGTTGAATCACCAAGAGGTCCAATAATACCGAAAGCCCACATGGTGAAAGGCCATGGGGAGGACATAGGGTGGAGTGAGAAAGCAAGAGAATGAATTTTATCGGCGTGCAGTTGGCACTTGACACACCTTCAAACATAGATGTAACAATCCTCTTCTAGAGTGGGTCAATTGTAGCACCCCAATTTATTAAGAAAATAAAAAAATCGAGAAAATTAATAAGAAATTCCTTAAGAAATAGGATAAGTAAAAAGTCGACCATTTTATAAAAATTTGGAAAAATTAGAATCTTGTAGAGGATAAAACGTTTAGTAAAATTATCTTCTACATCCAACCTAAATAAAATTTTTAAACAAGCCGAATTAGCCGGTTAAGGCCCAAATTCACACTTAACCTAATCAGACCTTAAAACGTGAAATTCAAGCCCAATACCCGATCATTTAAGCTGAAACCATATTCAAATGAACGGCTAGGATCAACTCATCGTTTCCCCTCTGGTTATCTTCGAAACCTAACCCTAGGAGGAGTATTTGGTGGCGGAGTGGTGTTGACACCTTGAAAATGAGCAAGGGCTAAAACAGAATTGAAGAGAAGATCAGACCAACAGTGAAAGATCAATGATGAAGCTCGTCAACCATCTACCCGGCCGAAACCTTTTCCCGGCCAAGCTGATGTCCGATGCCATTGTCAGTTAGACGACGGCACTGATGAAATAGCAGTCACCTGGCTGAAGTCTTTTCAGGCTAAAGCTGATGTCCGGTCTTGTCACCGTTCAGGTGACGATACCGATGAGATGATGTCCGACTTTGTCATCATTCAGATGGCAATGCCGATGAAACCCCAGTCTACCGACTGATGAAAATCTATGAATGATCTCAATAGAAACTGTGTCACCAGTGGAGGGCCTTCTCGGGTTCTGATATATTTGAAGGACCAATAAAGGCCGAGGTGTATGTGAGGTCTAAAAAGCCCTAAATGGGCCTATAAAAGTGGCGCCGGGATCCCCTTGTCGAAGCCCAAAAGTGGCGCCGAGACGCGGGAGTCCCACACGCCGGGAAGTCTGCTTACGATTGAGGCGCGCCGGGACAGGCCTGCCGATAGGGTACCAAGGAGGGATATAAAACCCCCTCATTCGAAGAGAAAGAGAGAAGAGCGGAGAAGAAGAATAGATAGCCACAAAAAGGAGAAGAGAGTGGAGCCTGCAATCTGATCCGAGAGAGGAAGAAGCAGAAGAAAAAAAGAAGAAAAGAGTTCGAAGCCTGATCGAAGGTGGGCAACGGGGAGGGAGAGGAGTCAATGCTCCGCCCTCCCCTCCCCATTTTCTGTAGTTCATTCTTTTAATTTCGATTGCTTCTACTTCTTCCCCCTTCTGATGTATGCTGTGATATCACAGCCGGTTTTACTCCGCTAGGGCAAGGCATAGTCTCCCTGTACCTTCTTTTATGTATTGCCTCTGATGTGCGAATGTAATTGTGATATTCGAATGAATGAACACTACATGCTGCAGTTGATGCCTGCTGTCTATTTCTCCGAAACCCTATTGCTATCTCCCCATGTTTTCTGTCTCTTCTTAGACTCAGTAGCATGCTATCCTCCTCCCCAGTTCGATTGATCGCCTGCTTATTCGCCTGGTTCTCGAACGCTGCTCGTGCTTACTTCCGAGCCAGGGACAGACTATCCCTTGGCCTCTGAAGCAAAGCGTAGATGTATAGCAACCGCTGCTCGGTTTTAGATGTTATGTTCATGCTCATCGACTCTGCTGAAGTCATCCCCGGGGCCAGAGACAGCCATCTCTTGGCCCCCAGATGATGAAGAGCATATCAAAATCATCCTCACGGATTATTATGAACGCTGGTGACATAGATACCCTAAACCATGTTTCCCCCAAATCACTCTCCGCTTCTGGCCTTCCCTTTGAAACCCAAGCCAAAATTAGTTGCAGTCTGATGAATTGATCTCTTTTGATTTCCCAAGGCCCGTCTATCTTGGCCTGAATCACCAGGAAAACCTCTGAATCCTCAACAGACCCAAGAACAGAGTGCCGTAAAGCTCTGTTTCTCATCCCGGCGCCCTCATACATCTCGGCCCCGCAAACAGTAAAACAGATGAACAGTTCTCGGCGCGATCCTTCAGGCGCCGAGAACCCCCACCTCACCTTATCACCTGCGCCGAAAGCTCCTTGCCCTGCGCGCCGAGAGCTTCTTCCCCGTCGCGCCGGAAACCCTCCTCATTGGGTCCGCCGAGAGCTTCTTCCCCTTGCGCCGAGAACCCTCACCCTCTGGCATCCTTCTGGCGCCGAGAGCCCTAATTACTTGGCCTCCTTGCCTGCGCCGGGAGCCTAACCCCTTCATCGTAAGACCCCTTGCTTTCTTGCCTGCCTGTGCCGAGAGCCCTATCCCCCCTAGCTCCACTTTGGCGCTGAGAACTCCACTAACGCCAGCTTCCCGACGCCCCAAATAGTGCCCTTGCAAAGAACCCTTCCCGGCGCGGTGGTCTTCACGCCGGGAACTCATATACCCATTCAAATCCATGCCGAGAGGCTGCCCTGCCACCCAATGAGCCTCCGACACCTCTATCAAACCCACTTAGGGATGTCCATGAGTCACCAAAACTGTCCCGAGGATAAAATTAAAGGGAGTCAGACTCCCTTATGTTCCACTGATCCGTATCGGGTTTATGAGCAACCCCTTTAGCTAAGGCGAGCTCTGCCACTGCATGAGTGTCACCGGCTCCTATAAGGGAAGAGTCAAACATTGCCCCAGGGCATACATGTGCAATGTGGGAGGTTCGCTCCCTCCTTTTCTCGGCTTTCATCCCGGCACTCCGTGGGTGATAGCCTATTCTCCCCTGGGCATAATCCAGATTATGGGGAGGTGCTGCCGAAATATCGATCGATGTTTTAACTCCGATAAGTCCCGGGAGGTGCACATCACCCACCCCCCGTCCGGCTCAATCTTCCGAGAAATATGAATGCTACGAGGCCCTTGGCCGGACGAGAAATATGAAAGGGGACATCTCCCCGATGATGGTCCGGACCCCGTCCCGCCACTGCGTGGACGGTGTCCTATTCCTACCCGGCACGACCCACATAAGAGGTGGTCATGTCGGTGTAGTAATCTGCTGTGCACTAAATTATCTTCCCAGAATAACAAGAGCTTCAAGATCACACACTGTTATTTTTCTTTTATTACCGTCCCGAGTGGCCTCCTATTTTGGCGTTTAATCAAGGGTTGTCCTTCTTAGGAAGGGCGTAATTAACGTCATAGCCTTTATGGTATGGCGGACTTTTGGTCCCGACTCGGACTTCACAATCGACTGACCAAGTCAAGTCGAGCGCACAATAAAATTGTCACCCCGGTGACTGGCACGCCTAACAAACCAATAAATCAATAAATAAATAAGTAAAAAAAATGAAAGAAATAAATCCCGCGTCCACAAGTCTGGCACGCCCGGTGGGACCTAGTCTCCCTTCATCTCTACGCCAAAATAGGAGGCCCAGTGGGCCCCCCCTCAAATTTCTGATTCTGTGCTTTCTCTATTTTTTCAGGAAGCTACGATGACGGCTGGAATCATGTCCCTTTGCTTTGATCAACAAGCGGTCGATGCCCATGTTCGAGAGGGCTATCTGGCGGTACCTCTTTCGTTCGGATCGATGCCGCCTGCTGTCGGGATGCCCAACTGCCTGGGCCTCGTCTTCACTGACTTGCTCGAAATTGACAACCAGGAGCAAAGGACTGTTGTCGAGACATTGACGCAAGCTACCAGCCCCAAGATGAGCCAGGTGATGCAGGATACTCCTGAGGTCGTGTCCTGCTTCGTCCATCATGAGGCGAAAAGGGGCACATCATCTGCTGCTGGAAGAAGGAGGAGATCCGACAGGAGAGCCCGATCCACTGTTGCGGGTCGTCGGATATCCAACTTAGGAAAGACAATGCTGATTGGAGATGTCCGGGTAAACCTCAGTGGTTGCCCAAGGGCGGTCAAGCCGGACGTGATCGTCCCGATGGTGCCTACTACCAACAGGTTCCGGGTACTAGCTGCCAGGAGGGTCGACATGAAAGAGGAGGATAGAAAGCCACTGGCACCGAAGCCGCCCAAGTTCAGGCAGATCTGGCGGCCGAAGAAAATCCAGAGCTGGGTCCCAGCTCAAGAGGAAGAGAACATTGCTGATACCATTGTTGCCCGCTTCAGGGCAGGAAGCAGAAGAGGAGAAGGAAAAGACATAAGAAATGATGTTGCTGTTCACCCCAGGGCTCGGGGTAGGAGAGATGAGAAAGAGAATGAAGGAAGAAATCTGACTACTATTCGCCCCAGGATGAGGGGCAGAAGATATGAGCAGAAGGAAGACCTCACGGTCACCCACCCCATGGCTGGGGGCAAAAGATGGGAAAGGAAGAATTATGCTGCTACTGCCAACCGCTGCCAGGATGGGAGTAGAAGGTTCAGGAAGGAAGAGGAAATGAGAATAAGCGAACCAGTCGCTGCTGCCACTCTAAGAAGACCAAGAGCCTGTGCCAGATAGGCCGATATATTCAAATACTGCAAAGCCGAGCACTTGACTGCTCAGGTGGAGAGACTGGCTTATCAGCAGAAGAGCCAGGAAAGATTGATGCTCCAACCAGAGCCACGAAAGCACAATCAAGAGGAGATGAAACAAGTGGCTCAAGACTACTTTCACTACCTGGGGAACTCCGCCCTCGGGCAGCAAAGATTATCCCGTGCCTTGGGCACCATGGGTGAAGAAGAAGAAGAAACCCTTCAAGAAGTGATGCTCGGAGTCTCCTCCTCCGATTCCAATGATTATGAAGAAGGCCACAGAGCCGGGTATGGGAAAGAAGACCTGCACAGGGAAGAAGCTAGAGAAAGAATATCAGTCTTTGACCGGCTCAAATACCCCGATCAGGTGAGAAGGAAAGTCTACAGGCAGAGGGAAAAGATGCAGATCTTTGCCTGCAATATGGCCGGGCTTGTCAAAGGGCAGGATATGTTACCAACACAGCCAGATGAACTGCTCAGACTGGCAACCAGACCAGGTCCCATCACAAGGAGAAGTCAGGCGGCCAAAGAAAAAATAAAGACTGATGATGAAGTCCGCAAGATCACCACTATGACAGTTAATGTGGTGACAGCAGAAGATGAAGATAATCCCTTCGTCGATGATGCTGAAGGGACTTCAGAAGATCTACAGATCCCGTCAACCCTGGATCCCATGATCCAGATGATGTTTAGAAGACATCAACAAGAGATCAATGCTCTCAGAAGATAGCTAAATGAGAGGCATGAAGCTACACCGGCCTCCAAGCAAGCCGAGCCTGTGGGGCAGACTGCCAGCTCAACAGAAATGGCTATCCCAGCTAATCCTCTCCCGGTTGATAAGGGCAAAGCACCGAGCCAACCCGTTCTGCAGCAGACGGTAGCTCAGCCCTCTGTATCTCAGACGCAGCCTGCCGCGCCGGCCTTGCGCGCAACTGTGATGACAACTCCTTGCGGTCAGCAACAAGCTCACTTCTTCCCGGAAAACATAGATCCAGCCATAGCCCAGAAGCTGATGATTGAAGAGATTGTGGAGATGAAGCTGTCTGAAAAGACTGGTGATGATGCTAGTACCTACGATGTGTACAGGGTACCGTATCCTCCCCAGTATGTTGCTAAGAGACTACCGCCAGGCGTCAGTAAGCCGCCGAAGTTTGAGAAATTTAATGGCCAGGGCTCTCCCAGGGAGCACATAGCTTACTATACCACAATTATGGGTGACTTGGCAGCTGATGAAGCTTATCTGCTTAAGTTCTTTGGCTCATCCCTCACCGGGATAGCCTTTGAATGGTATTCAAGCCTGCCGGCTGGGTCAGTGGCCGATTGGCCTGATATGCAAAGAAAGTTCCGCGACAGACTTCACGTCACGGAAAGAGAAATTACAATAGCAGAACTATATGCAACCAGGCAAAAGCAAGATGAAACAGCACTGGACTACATCAAAAGGTGGAGGAACTTAGCTATGAGATGCAGAAGACCTCCTCATCAAGAAGATGCAGTGCAAATATGTAAGCAGAGCCTCAGGAGAGAGGTACTGGAAAAGATGATTGGTGCAGATGTCAGAACATTTGACCGGCTGAACAATATAGTGGCGGAGGTCGAGACGTTCCTGTCCAAGCGTCCGACGGCCAATGCTCCAACTGTGCCGAAAGGGAAATCTAATGATCGACGACCATCGCACTCTGAGGCTAACACCGTCGATTTCAGAACCTTCGAGCAACAGAAAGGGAAGAAGGGGGCAGATGAAGCTCCCCCGCCAGCAGACACAGCAGAAAGAAAAGATAAGGTCTCTCTGAGAAACAAAATGAGAAAGCCGTACTCTTTCCCGAAAGATAAGACAGCCGCACTATTCAACTGGGCATACAAGTTCAACAAGGTAACATTGCCTGAGCCAAAGAGACCCGATGACGCGGCAAAGAAAGGTGATCCACTGTTCTGTCCATATCACCGTGCGCTGGGGCACGCAATTGAAGATTGTTACGTCTTCAAAGATATTATGGAAGGCATAGTCAAAAAGGGCGAGCTACAGCTGGGAGATTACCAGGTAGAGCCACCTCGTCCACATGAGCCTCCGGCATTAAAAATGGCCGCCAATATGATTTCAATCTACCAACAGCTGCCTAAGGAAGCCGTCGAGGAATGCACCAGGCATACTTATGAAGCTTGCTTCCTCACCCCACTGAAGGATCAAGAAGGGTGGCAGATAAAGCCAATAAAGAATAGAAAGAAAACTCCCGCAGCTAGTATCAGTGGAGCAGTTATCCGTGGTGTCACACCAAGGCCCGAACCACCTCCAGTAAAGCCAGTATGGCACACGGCTGAAACAGGGCCAGTCATCCGGATCCCCACTCATAACCGGAGAAGACAAGTCCCCCTACCTGCACATAAGGAAGTAAGTCCTGCAGCCAGGCGTTTACAGCAGTATATTAATGGGCTCGATGAATATGAACAGAAAAAGCCCGGGCACCTGCTGGTGAAAGACTGTATACTCTGGGAACAGCTCGAAGAATTGAAAATTAAAGAGCAACCGGGGACAGAACAGGGAAAAGATGAGGCTGACCCTTTCTGGGGGAAAGAACCAAAGAAGCCAAATTCCCAGAAAAAGAAGAGATGGTCTAAATGCAAAAAGGAAAAGGGAGTCGTGACAGTACAATGCAACACCCTGTCAGCACTCTTTACCTCGCCCGGGGAGAACGATGAGGATGAAACATCAAATGCCCCGCTAGAAGCCAACCATGCCGAGGCCTCAACCTCAGCACATGCAACACGCTCCGGAAGAAGGTGGGGGCGCCCACCACCAGCCAATCATAACATTATGTTCAGAGGGGAACAACCCTACCAGATTCCTGAACCAGAGGTACGAGGTGTCCAGGTTCCTCCACCTGCCAGCTTGTACCAAGAAAAGAAGAAAGGAGGTCAAACTCCAACATTTCTGGAATTTCTGTCCGGTCTGGAAAATGGGCAGTCGATACAGGCTGGGCCAGATAAAGGCAAGAGACCTCAGCAATCGGCGTCTGTAGCCTACAAGCAGAATGAGAAAGAAGGGGATAACTCTCTGACGGCACCAGGGGCCGTTGCTATAGAAGAAGCCCCCCAAGAAATCAGTCTAGAGGATGAAACCAGCACTGGGCAGCAGAGGCCACGGGCACCACATGAACCTCCAAAACCCCGATGGGCGGAAGAAATGAGACTGTCTAATGTCAGGGTGGGCAGCCGGATCATGAAAATGCTAAAGAAGCTCCCTACCATATTCTCCATCTGAGAGATTCTCTCTCTGAGTGAAGAGGCTCGCCAAGCAATTGTTGATGCCTTGCAGTCGCCGGCACAATATGAAGCACTCTTGACAGAAGTGAATTCTGGGCCGTCAGTCACATTCACAGAAGACGACATGCTGATTCCGAATTCCGGCCATAACAGACCGCTGTATATGAGGGGCTCCCTGAACTGTCAGCCACTGAGCAGGATACTGATAGATCCCGGGGCTGCCGTGAACATTCTCCCATACCGCATCTACCAAAAATATTACTTTGATCTTCAGCTTACCAAGGTCAGAGACATGAAGATTGCGGGATTCAACCAGAAATGTGAGACGCCCCTTGGGGTGGCTGATTTCAACCTCACATTGGGGGACCTCACTACCGTGGTGCGATTTTATGTAATCGACTCCAACACCACGTATAAGGCCCTGCTGGGGAGACCGTGGCTGCATGAATATCAGATAGTGCCGTCTACGCTACATCAATGCATTAAATACTGCCACGAAGGAAAAGAAGAAAGGGTGTTTGCGGATCTGCATCCCTTCGAAGTATTCGAGTGCCATATGCTCGATGCATCCTACTACACGGAGGTGTCGCAGAAGGGTGAAGAGAAAGAGGCTGGGGTCGACCAGAAGAAGCCGGTGACGAAGGCAAGAAATTGGTCTCCACCGCCACCAAGGGGCTACATTAAGAAACATGAGGTATCTCACATTTCTTATGTTGGTGACTTTGCTCGGATCACCCCTCCTAGCATCCACCCGATGATACTGACGAAGAAATGAAAGAAAAGTACATACAAGTGGGGGTTCCGCAGGGTTTAGTCAAGCCCATTGCCAGCATAGAATACCAGACGGTGCTGCCATTAAAGACCATGGAAGTCCCTCGAGCCTCCTATCATATTCTACACCGAGGAGTCAGTCGAAGACGATGATCAAGACTGCATGGTCCCTGAAGAATCTGCAAACCGGATGGTGCCGATCACGGGCTTGGACTATACTACCCAACGGGTCTCGCAGATGTTCTCTAAGATGCAGATGCCATCACTACAACCTGTTGCCCAAAAGAAGGCGTTCCAGGAGCTATGGGATCCGCCCCGGGATAATAAAGAACTGAGGAAGATCACTCAGCACCCGGGATTGGGTTATACCCTTCAAGAATTCTATAAAGCCGAGGTGGACGTCATCTCTGTTTCCTACCAGCATGAAGACCCTCCCGAGGTGGGATATGACAAGTACCCCTCGGAAGATGAAGAAATCATTTATCAATCCGTAATGAACAATGAAGCCCCAGACAGTCAGCCGGAGACGGGGACATCTGATGAAACAAAGAAAGATTGGTGCTGGGAAGATCTACCTTCCAAAGAGGATCTGTTCCATGCTGAAGCAAAGTTTGATACGGGAATCCCGGATGAAGACCAAATAGCCAAAGAGCTGAGGGAATGCCTGGAGTTTGAGAGCATCCTGGAAGAAGTCCGGGCCCTACAGAATGATGATCCCTCGGCAAAGCCTGCCTCAGAAGAGCCTCTAAGGGCGGAAGACTCCATCTTTGAGTTTCCTGCTGATCCAGTCACGTCCTCAGGGCAGACTGAACAGAATACAACAATATTGGCCGTATATGATGAGCCAGCACCCGCTGATGACCAGTATGATGAAACAGAGAATCATGAAACTGAAGAAGATTATATCCCGGGAGGCTTCATTGACTTGCAAGAAGCCCCGCCCGAGGTCGAAGATGGAGGTCAGGCCACCGTCGATGAGCTTGTGGAAATAAATCTGGGGACCGCAGATGAGTCAAGGCCGACATTCCTCAGTGCACTGCTGGAGCCAGCTGCCAGGGAACAGTATATACAGTTCTTGAAAGAATTCCGAGACTGCTTTGCATGGACATATGATGAAATGTCGGGACTGAGTTCTGATGTGGCACAGCACCGATTGGCAATAAATCCAGAGGCTAGCCCTGTAAAGCAGCCTTCCAGGAGAATGCGCCCTGAATTAATAAATCAGATTAACAAAGAGGTTGACAAGCTGATTGATGTAGGCTTTGTTAAAAAAAATCAGTATACTACATGGTTAGCCAACATAGTGCCTGTAAAAAAGAAAAATGGGCAGATCAGAATATGTGTTGATTTCCGGGACCTTAATAAGGCCTGCCCGAAAGATGATTTCCCAGTGCCAATCACTGAAGTGATGATCGATGCGACTACTGGTCATGAAGCCCTGTCATTTATGGATGGGTCATCCGGATATAACCAGATCTGGATTGCTGAAGAAGACAGAGTGCACACTGCATTCCGCACTCCGAAGGGGATATTCCACTACAAAAGGATGCCGTTTGGCCTCAAGAATGCCGGCGCTACCTACCAAAGAGCTATGACCAAGATCTTTGATGATTTACTCTTCAAGAAAGTAGAGTGGATGCCGTTTGGCCTCAAGAATGCCGGCGCTACCTACCAAAGAGCTATGACCAAGATCTTTGATGATTTGCTCTTCAAGAAAGTAGAGTGCTACATTGATGATTTGGTAGTAAAAACTAAAAGAAGAGAAGACCATTTGCAAGACCTGAGGGTAGTATTCCAGAGGCTGCGCAAATATGAACTCAAGATGAATCCCATGAAATGCGCCTTCGGCGTGTCCAGTGGAAAATTCCTCGGGTTTATTGTCCGGCATAGGGGCATTGAAATCGACCCATCCAAGATTAAGGCTATCCAGGAGCTCCCTCCACCAAGGAATCTGCCTGAGCTGAGATCTCTGCAAGGGCGTCTGGCCTATATCCGACGATTTATATCAAATCTGTCGGGAAGATGCCACCCCTTTCACAAGCTCATGATGAAAGCTGTGACGTTCCTCTGGGACGATGGTTGTCAGGAAGCCTTTGAGAAGCTGAAAGAATATCTCAATACCCCTCCAGTGCTGGGGGCACCAATCAAGGGCAGGCCCTTGATACTGTATATCGCAGCCACACACTGTTCCCTGGGGGCAATGCTGGCACAGATAAATGAAGAAGGCAAAGAACAAGCCTTGTACTACTTGAGTAGGAGGCTGATTAGAACTGAAGAAAGCTACAGCTACATAGAAAAGACCTGCTTCGCACTAGTCTTTGCTGTCAAGAAGCTCCGACACTATATGTTGTCACATGAAGTCAGATTGATATCTGCAGCAGATCCGCTCAAATACATATTGACTCAACCAGTACTGAAGGGCCGGTTGGGCAAATGGGCAGTGATCTTGATGGAATTCGATATTACCTATACACCCCAGAGGGCGATAAAAGGACAGGCCGTGGCTGATTTCTTCGCAGAGCATCCTGTGCCGGAAAATGATATGCTAGGGACTGAGTTACCCGATGATGAGACACTCGAGGCCTGCCAGACCCAGTCAGTTATGTGGCAACTATTCTTTGATGGAGCATCTAGAACAGAGACAGACTCCGATGGAAAGACTAGAATACGGGCTGGAGCCGGTATTGTGTTGAAATCACTAGAAGGGGAGGTCGTGCATACTTCCTGTTCTATAAACAAGCCCTGCACCAATAATGAGGCCGAGTATGAAGCTCTGATAATCGGGCTATATATCAGCCTCAACATGGGTATCCAAATGCTTCAAGTATTCGGGGATTCGATGTTGATAATAAAACAGATCCAAGGGGAGTTCGAAGTGCAGAAGCCAGAACTGAATCCCTACCACCAAAAAGCTATGCGCCTCATGGCGAAATTCTACCATATTGAGCTCAAGCATGTGGGCCGTGGACACAATGCCCAGGCTGATGCACTGGCAAAGCTGGCCAGCTCACTAGCAGTCCCACCAAATAAGACACTGAACATTATCGTTATGAACCGGCGACAAGTCCCCAGTATGCTAGAAGGGTGCCCCGAAGAAGACAAAGTTGCCACCATTAGCACAGAACAAGCGTCTGATTGGAGACAGCACCTGCTGCAGTGGTTTCTACACCAACAACTGCCGCAGATAAGAGAAGAAAAGATGAAACTCCTGAGAATCAAGGATTCTTATGAACTCAGGAATGGAATTTTGTTCCGAATAATGGCAGATGCACGCAAGAAGATTCTACTCCGCTGTCTGTCCACTGAGGAAGCCTGGCAAGCGATGAAAGAAACACATGCTGGGACAGCAGGTGCCCACCAGGCTGGTCCCAAGATGAAGATAGAAATCAAGAAGCTGGGCTACTATTGGCCCACCATGTTTGAAGACTGCTGTAAATTTGTAAAATCATGCCAGAAATGCCAGGAGCATGCTATTGTGCCTAGAAGGCCTCCTACGACTCTGCACCCTACAGTTCCCAGTTGGCCGTTTGCACAATGGGGAACTGATGTAGTCGGGCCACTGCCGACTTCCTCGGCCGGACATAAGTACATACTAGCCATAACAGATTACTTCTCCTGATGGGCGGAGGCTGTAGCATTAAGAGAAGTGACTGGTGAACTGGTCGCCAGATTCATCAAGCAGAACATTATCTTCCGGTTCGGGATCCCCAGCCGAATAATATCCGACAATGGAAGTCATTTCAGAAATCAGAAGGTCTATCGGCTTGCTGAGAAGTATAAGATCGAATGGAGGACCTCCACTCCTTACAATCCACAGGCAAACGGATTGGCAGAAGCTTTTAACAAGACTCTCTGCACCTTGCTGGCCAAGGTCGTCAGTTCTAATAAGAAGGACTGGGAAGAGAAAATGTATGAAGCTCTGTGGGCATACCGCACTGTCTTCAAGACACCTACAGGGTGCTCACCATACTCGCTGGTATACGGCTCAGAGGTAGTGGTTCCGCTAGAACTGGAAGTCCCGTCACTCAGAGTGGCAGTCCAATATGGCCTGGCTCGTGGCGAACAGACCAATGCAGAAAGAAGACTAGAAGAACTGGCTGAATTGGAAGGGAAGCGCCTCCGAGCTCAGAAGAGTATCCAAATGTATCAGGCCCACATGGCCACTGCATTCAACAAACTCGTAAGAGGACGAGAATTCAAGAAAGGTGACCTCGTCATGGTCAAGAAAAAAGAAGTCATGGCGTCCAACCCAAAAGGAAAGCTGAATGCTAATTGGGAAGGTCCTTATGTGATACAAAGGGTCTACGAAGGAGGGGCCTACGTGGTTGTTAACCATCGAGGGGAAATCCAATTCTCGCCACTCAATGGAAGACATCTGAAGCTGTATCATACAGCACAACCAACATTCCCCGAGTAATCGGGCAAAATCTACCCTTTCTTGGTATAGCGGCACTCCGTCCTAGCCAAGCTACACCCTTTTCCCGGTCTAGCGGCACTCCGCCCTAGCCGAGCTACCCTTTTCTTGGTCTAGCGGCACTCCGCCCTAGCCGAGCTACCCTTTTCTTGGTCTAGCGGCACTCCGCCCTAACCGAGCTACCCTTTCCCCGGTCTAGCGGCACTCCACCCTAGCCGAGCTACCCTTTTCTTGGTCTAGCGGCACTCCGCCCTAACCGAGCTACCCTTTCCTTGGTCTAGCGGCACTCCGCCCTAACCGAGCTACCCTTTGCTTGGTATAGCGGCACTCCGCCCTAGCCAAGCTACACCCTTTTCCCGGTCTAGCGGCACTCCGCCCTAGCCGAGCTACCCTTTTCTTGGTATAGCGGCACTCTGCCCTAGCCAAGCTACACCCTTTTCTTGGTCTAGCGGCACTCCGCCCTAGCCGAGCTACACTTTCCCCGGTCTAGCGGCACTCCGCCCTAGCCGAGCTACCCTTTTCTTGGTCTAGCGGCACTCCGCCCTAACCGAGCTACACTTTCCCCGGTCTAGCGGCACTCCGCCCTAGCCGAGCTACCCTTTTCTTGGTCTAGCGGCACTCCGCCCTAACCGAGCTACCCTTTCCTTGGTCTAGCGGCACTCCGCCCTAACCGAGCTACCCTTTGCTTGGTATAGCGGCACTCCACCCTAGCCAAGCTACACCCTTTTCCCGGTCTAGCGACACTCCGCCCTAGCCGAGCTACCCTTTTCTTGGTATAGCGGCACTCCGCCCTAGCCAAGCTACACCCTTTTCTTGGTCTAGCGGCACTCCACTCTAGCCGAGCTACCCTTTTCTTGGTCTAGCGGCACTCCGCCTAACCGAGCTACCCTTTCCTTGGTCTAGCGGCACTCCGCCCTAACCGAGCTACCATGTTCTTGGTATAGCGGCACTCCGCCCTAGCCAAGCTACACCCTTTTCCCGGTCTAGCGACACCCCGCCCTAGCCGAGCTACCCTTTTCTTGGTCTAGCGGCACTCCGCCCTAGCCGAATTACCCTTTTCTTGGTCTAGCGGCACTCTGCCCTAACCGAGCTACCCTTTCCTTGGTCTAGCGGCACTCCGCCCTAGCCGAGCTACCCTTTCCCCGGTCTAGCGGCACTCCGCCCTAACCGAGCTACCCTTTCCTTGGTCTAGCGGCACTCCGCCCTAACCGAGCTACCCTTTTCTTGGTATAGCGGCACTCCGCCCTAGCCAAGCTACACCCTTTTCCTGGTCTAGCGGCACTCCGCCCTAACCGAGCTACCCTTTTCTTGGTATAGAGGCACTCCGCCCTAGCCAAGCTACACCCTTTTCCTGGTCTAGCGGCACTCCGCCCTAGCCAAGCTACACCCTTTCTTGGCCTAGCGGCACTCTGCCCTAACCGAGCTACCATTTCCTTGGTCTAGCGGCACTCCGCCCTAACCGAGCTACCCTTTCCTTGGTCTAGCGACACTCCGCCCTAGCCAGGCTACCCTTTCCTTGGTCTAGTGGTACTCCGCCCTAGCCAGGCTACCCTTTCTTGGTCTAGCGGCACCCCGCCCTAGCCGAGCTACCCATCTCTTGGTCTAGCGGCACTCCGCCCTAACCAAGCCACCCCTTATCTTGATCTAATGGCATTCCGACCTGTCACCCTCTAAAAAAAAAGAGAGAGGAAGAGAGAATAGAAGATGACAAAATAGGGACTAAAAATAGAGATGCCCCGCCAGAATTAAGGGCAAAAATAGCTAAAACCCAGCTGTGGTGAAAACCCGAGAGGGCACTGCAGGTAAAATCGGGTACCCCGCCACGTGAAAACCCGAAAGGGCGCGTGGGCAAAAGCAAGAGGGGGCTGGCTCCGGCGAAAACTCGAAAGGGCACTTGGGTCAGTAATGTGGTGATTCCAAAGAAAGCTTCACCTCCCACCATAAAACTCCTCGTCGATCGACCGGCGCCTTGCCCGATCAACGATTAAACCCATCCGGAATGGACCTTACGTCTATTCTGTTGAAGCCTTCATTCATTGCTCAAAAAAAATTCCCTCGATAATAAGCCCACCACCACGAGACCAGCTATTGATCGAACGGCACACTGCCCGATCAGCGATAAAACCTTGTCCGGTTTAGACCTTACGTCTATTCCGACTAGATCTACATGTCTCTTTACGTCCCGCCGTGATAAAACCCGCCATTGATCGATCGGCACCTCGCCGTCAATGTCTGCCCGATCTATGATGAAACCTATCCAGTTTAGACCTTCCGTCTATCCCGATGAAATCCATGAAATCCTTGCATTGGTATAAATCCAATACCGATGATGAAACCCGCCATTGATCGATCGGCACCTCGCCCAATATCAATGATAAAACCCTATCCAGTTTAGACCCCACGTCTATCCTGATGAAACATATGAAATCCTTGCATTGGTATGAGCCAATACCAATGATGAAACCTGCTATCGATCGGTTGGTACACTGCCTGATCGACGCTAAAATCCATCCAGGGTAGACCTTCCGTCCGCTCTGACCTAGCACAACACTGCTCTTTGAATCGATTCAGACCCTCCGTCTGGATAGATCATGAAATTCTATTCCTTTGCGTTAATGTCAAACCTTACATTAACAATGAAACTCCCATTTCCAGCAAATGGCTTCGTGCCCGAGCTGCTATCTATATCCTCTAAATCAATTCGGACCTTTCGTCTGGATAGATCATGAAACCCTATTTCCCTTTGCATTGATGTTGACACCCACATCAATGATCATGTATCCGCAATAAACATATGGCCCCATGGTCCATAGGATGAAAGTTCTGGTCCTAGAAAAGACAATGAAAAAGGAAAAGAGAAAGAAAACGATAAAAAGTATATATATATAAAAAATGGGGTTAAAAATAGAGATACCCCGCCAGACTTGTTCAGGCATTCTGGACAATGGCAAAAATGGCTAAAACCCAGCTGTGGTGAAAACCCGAAAGGGCACTACAGGCAAAATCGGGTACCCCGCCACGTAAAAATCCGAAAGGACGCGTGGGCAAAAGCAAGAGGGGGCTGGCTCTGGTGAAAACCCAAAAGGGCACTTGGGTCAGTAATGTGGTAATTCAGAAGTTCCATGCCAACCGGCACGTTGCCTTCACCTCCCCTTCACTGATAAAGCCTTCCGTCGGTCATCTGGCTCTATGCCCCACCGATGATAAAGCCTTTCCGGGATAGATCTTACGTCTACCCTGATGAAATCTACATACCCTTTTTTCACATGTCCCACCGACAATAAAACCCGTCACCATTCTGATAAAGCCTGGCCAGTTCAGACCTTACATCTGTCCTGATCAAACTCATAAACCTTCCCTTGATCGATCGGCTCCTTGCCCGGTCAACGATGAAACCCTACCAGGATAGACCCTACGCCTATCCTGATGAAACCTACGTATTTCTTGGCAAAGTCCCACCCGCGATAAAACCTGCTGGAATAGACCTTACGTCTGTCCTGACGAGACCTACACCTCTACATACGTCCCACCGTTGATCAACCGGCACCTCGCCCGATCAATGATGAAATCCTCTGTCCGGTTTAGACCTTACGTCTATACTGATGAAACCTATGAAACTCTTTGCGTCGATATAAGCCCCATATCGACGATGAAACCAACCACTGATCGACTGGCACCTCGCCCGATCAGTGATGAAACCATGTCCAATTAAAACCCTGCCAGTTTAGACCTTTTGTCTATTCTGATGAAACTTATAACACTTTCTTTGCATCGATATGAACCCAATATCAATGATGAAACTAGCTATTGATCGACCGGCACCTCGCCCGATCAATGATGAAATCCTATCCAGTTCAGACCCTACGTCTGTCCTGATGAAAACCACGCACCCTTCAAGGTCCCACCTGCGATAACCTCTACCCAGTCTAGACCTTACGTCTACTCTGATGAAACCTGTAAAACTCCTTTGCATCGATATAAACCTAATATCGATGATGAAATCATATACTGGTCGATTGGCACATTGCCCCGACTAGCTTTGAAACCTGCCCGGGATGGACCATTCGCCCGTTCCGGATAATGCTCTGAGCCTCTTCGTTCACATTCCTACAAACCGTCCCCCTTGCGGCACGTACGGCCAAGAAGGACGTTTGCTACCACCAACAGAATTCGGTTTAAGCACCCCCCCCCCTCGCGCCGGGAACTCTAGGCGCGCCGAGAAGCGGCAGCGCCGAGGGCCTATGAGCAACGGGCCGCGCCGAGAGGCAGTTCCCTCACCGCGCCGAGAAGACTCCAAATGCTGAAAAGAAAAGAAAACTCATTGGAGAAGAACAAAGAAATGAAAAATATGTGTGCAGGATATTGTTGCAATGAGATGATCAGAGTCTAAGGACTAGATCAAAAGAGAAATTGAGGAAGATACCCTCGAACGTTGAAAGGCACCTGCGGACACCGTGCCGCTTATTCTGCGCTTACGCCACCCGCAGGTGGGGGGCATTTGTTGACACCTTGAAAATGAGCAAGGGCTAAAACAGAATTGAAGAGAAGATCAGACCAACAGTGAAAGATCAATGATGAAGCTCGTCAACCATCTACCCGGCCGAAGCCTTTTCCCGGCCAAGCTGATGTCCGATGCCATTGTCAGTCAGACGACGGCACTGATGAAATAGCAGTCACCTGGCTGAAGTCTTTTCAGGCTAAAGCTGATGTCCGATCTTGTCACCGTTCAGGTGACGATACCGATGAGATGATGTTCGACTTTGTCATCATTCAGATGGCAATGCCGATGAAACCCCAGTCTACCGACTGATGAAAATCTATGAATGATCTCAATAGAAACTGTGTCACCAGTGGAGGGCCTTCTCGGGTTCTGATATATTTGAAGGACCAATAAAGGCCGAGGTGTATGTGAGGTCTAAAAAGCCCTAAATGGGCCTATAAAAGTGGCACCGGGATCCCCTTGTCGAAGCCCAAAAGCGGCGCCGAGACGCTGGAGTCCCACGCGCCGGGAAGTCTGCCTACGATTGAGGCGCGCCTTGACAGGCCTGCCGATAGGGTACCAAGGAGGGATATAAAACCCCCTCATTCGAAGAGAAAGAGAGAAGAGCGGAGAAGAAGAATAGATAGCCACAAAAAGGAGAAGAGAGTGGAGCCTGCAATCTGATCCGAGAGAGGAAGAAGCAGAAGAAAAAAAAGAAGAAAAGAGTTTGAAGCCTGATCGAAGGTGGGCAACGGGGAGGGAGAGGAGTCAATGCTCCGCCCTCCCCTCCCCATTTTCTGTAGTTCATTCTTTTAATTTCGATTGCTTCTACTTCTTCCCCCTTCTGATGTATGCTGTGATATCACAGTCGGTTTTACTCCGCTAGGGCAAGGCATAGTCTCCCTGTACCTTCTTTTATGTATTGCCTCTGATGTGCGAATGTAATTGTGATATTCGAATGAATGAACACTACAGGCTGCAGTTGATGCCTGCTGTCTATTTCTCCGAAACCCTATTGCTATCTCCCCATGTTTTCTGTCTCTTCTTAGACTCATTAGCATGCTATCCCCCTCCCCAATTCGATTGATCGCCTGCTTATTCGCCTGGTTCTCGAATGCTGCTCGTGCTTACTTCCGATCCAGGGACAGATTATCCCTTGGCCTCTGAAGCAAAGCGTAGATGTATAGCAACCGCTGCTCGGTTTTAGATGTTATGTTCATGCTCATCGGCTCTGGTGAAGTCATCCCCGGGGCCAGAGACAGCCATCTCTTGGCCCCCAGATGATGAAGAGCATATCAAAATCATCCTCACGGATTATTATGAACGCTGGTGACAGAGATACCCTAAACCATGTTTCCCCCAAATCACTCTCCGCTTCTGGCCTTCCCTTTGAAACCCAAGCCAAAATCAGTTACAGTCTGATGAATTGATCTCTTTTGATTTCCCAAGGCCCGTCTATCTTGGCCTGAATCACCAGGAAAACCCCTGAATCCTCAACAGACCCAAGAACAGAGTGCCGTAAAGCTCTGTTTCTCATCCCGGCGCCCTCATACATCTCAGCCCCGCAAACAGTAAAACAGATGAACAGTTCTCGGCGCGATCCTTCAGGCGCCGAGAACCCCCACCTCACCTTATCACCTGCGCCAAAAGCTCCTTGCCCTGCGCGCCGAGAGCTTCTTCCCCGTAGCGCTGGAAACCCTCCTCATTGGGTCCGCCGAGAGCTTCTTCCCCTTGCGCCGAGAACCCTCACCCTCTGGCATCCTTCTGGCGCCGAGAGCCCTAATTACTTGGCCTCCTTGCCTGCGCCGGGAGCCTAACCCCTTCATCGTAAGACCCCTTGCTTTCTTGCCTGCCTGTGCCGAGAGCCCTATCCCCCCTAGCTCCACTTTGGCGCCGAGAACTCCACTAACGCCAGCTTCCCGGCGCCCCAAATAGTGCCCTTGCAAAGAACCCTTCCCGGCGCGGTGGTCTTCGCGCCGGGAACTCATATACCCATTCAAATCCATGCCGAGAGGCTGCCCTGCCACCCAATGAGCCTCCGACACCTCTATCAAACCCACCTAGGGATGTCCATGAGTCACCAGAACTGTCCCGAGGATAAAATTAAAGGGAGTCAGACTCCCTTATGTTCCACTGATCCGTACCGGGTTTATGAGCAACCCATTTAGCTAAGGTGAGCTCTGCCACTGCATGAGTGTCACCGGCTCCTATAAGGGAAGAGTCAAACATTGCCCCAGGGCATACATGTGCAATGTGGGAGGTTCGCTCCCTCCTTTTCTCGGCTTTCATCCCGGCACTCCGTGGGTGATAGCCTATTCTCCCCTGGGCATAATCCAGATTATGGGGAGGTGCTGCCGAAATATCGATCGATGTTTTAACTCCGATAAGTCCCGGGAGGCACACATCACCCACCCCCCGTCCGGCTCAATCTTCCGGGAAATATGAATGCTGCGAGGCCCTTGGCCGGACGACAAATATGAAAGGGGACATCTCCCCGATGATGGTCCGGACCCCGTCCCGCCACTGCGTGGACGGTGTCCTATTCCTACCCGGCACGACCCACATAAGAGGTGGTCATGTCGGTGTAGTAATCTACTGTGCACTAAATTATCTTCCCAGAATAACAAGAGCTTCAAGATCACACACTGTTATTTTTCTTTTATTACCGCCCCGAGTGGCCTCCTATTTTGGCATTTAATCAAGGGTTGTCCTTCTTAGGAAGGGCGTAATTAACGTCATAGCCTTTATGGTATGGCGGACTTTTGGTCCCGACTCGGACTTCACAATCGACTGACCAAGTCAAGTCGAGCGCACAATAAAATTGTCACCCCGATGACTGGCACGCCTAACAAACCAATAAATCAATAAATAAATAAGTAAAAAAAATGAAAGAAATAAATCCCGCGTCCACAAGTGGCGGATTAACCCTATCCTACGCGATTCACGCTCGTCTGCGGTGCGTGGACTCTATCTCCACGATTAGAACTCCCAAGACTCTATAGAACCTATAAAAATGAGCCTAAGCCACCCTAGAATCGTTTGGAAGCTGTGGCGGCCAGAGAGGAGCTCGATCGAGAGGGAATCGCAGCGATTACCGGTGGTGTGTACCTAGCGCGATCGGCTTCCCTCTTCCAAACCCTAAGTGTAATATATGGATGGAAGCATAATCGTGTCCTCTTTCTTTTGGTATAAAAAGCCCTAATTTTCATCAAGTATCCTACTAGAATTTCGAGTTTTAGTGGAAGCATGTTAGAATTAGGGTTAGCAATGTTCCACTTCAATTTAAGTAGGGATTTCAGGCACTAAACATTCAATTGATCATGCTATCTTGTATAACTTTTTGTGCTCGTTCTATTAATCATAAAAGCCCCAATTTTCATGCTCTATATAGTGTGTATTTATCTTTTGTTCCAAACCCTAGCCAACCCCGCCGGAGACAGACAGGGCGAAGGGGCAGCGATCTGTTCAGATATGAGCGGCCACTCGATAGACCGCACATCTTTATGAACGGCCAGACTGAAACCGCCTGTATTATTTGCGTTCGTGAGTTTTCTTGAGACAAACGGCTAGGATAGAACCGCTCAACAAGTCATGTGGCCATCTATAGACCGCTCATCTCTTGGCGGGCCCCTGCCAGCAGAGCGTGAACGGCCTATGGACGACCGCAGAGGCTCTTGAAAGGTTCTGGACAAACTGTTCTTCCCCACCGAATTGTGTTAATTTCGAATTAAGCATGTTTTATCTCTACTTATTTAATCTTCATGGTAGGCTAGCAACCAACATGTAAATGGAACATATGAAAGATTCAATTTTATAATTTCTGGTTTATTTTCATCATGACCTTGGTTTATTATTTCAATTAACTTAATTTCAATTATGAATACATGAACCATGTTACTAGGATTGTTTGACAGTCATTCTACTCCGGTAAGATTGACTGACCGCTATACTGGTTTCCGATGATTCGATGGCCTCATTTCCTTGTAATGGTTGGAACTCTCCGCCGGATATTCCTTCCGTCGGACTATGACCTTCATTACGGGACCTCCGTAAGCCCCCGCGAGCCTGGGATTTCCACTAGGACGCCGAGCAGGTTGTACCACCAAGACTTGAACCTGTTCACGTGATCGAACCGCTTAGATTGCAGTGTTGTGAGTCACGGCTCAAATTGGACCGATCGAGACTTGAAAGGCCGGAATCGGACCGTTCGTCTTAGTGGGCGGCCCATGATAGACCGTGCGCCCCTGCCTAAATGACATTTCTTGTTGGTCGATTAACCTTATTTCATCTTCGACCAAATCATGATTTGATCGACCCAATAAGCCCTAGGTTGACCAGTGGATAGTGGGCTGGACCCTGGTTCAGTTCTGCCCCACTTATGGCAGCCTGGAGCCATTTTTGGGTAAAGTTCTAGTCTTCTAGTTAGGCCCAGTTGGAGCGGACTGATTAGGCCCGTCCATGTTGACGAGCGGATCCTATTAGACCGTGCATCCTCCGAGCGGCCCTATCAGGCCCGTTTGTCTTGTTCTTGGGCTCAAGTTCTTATAGCAATATGCGGCCCACTCTTGACCATCCATACTAGTTGAGAGGCCCATTTCTGACCGTTCATATAAGAACGGCCTAGAATGGTCTGTTTATCCTTGACTTCGTTGAGACTGGCCTTCAGCCCAGTTTTCCTGAACGGCCCAGATGAGACCGTGCATATCTTGAGCGGCCCAGTTTGGACCGTGTATCTTCCAGAAAATGATTTCCGTGGTTATTCGTGTTTGAATACAAGGACGTGTCGGTTCTTAAAATTTTGAACTTTCTGGTCAAAGTACCTCTTCGACTTATCCTTGGGTTTTCCGAGGTAAGTTATACCTTAACATTATTGGCCATTTAACTTGATTAATGTCTAGACATAACTTGAGATCTTGGATCCATTAAATCAATGCCAACGCATCATAAGGGCCCGGTCTGGTCCTGGGAGGAGCGCCCGAAAAGTACTTGTGCCCCGGAGAGTTTGAATGACATGGTGAGACATTGCACCGAGTGCATGACTAGCGTGATGTCTACGACACAATCTCTTACTTGAATCTTCTTGACTTGGTTAGTTCTTGCTTGTCGACCAATTTCCATTTACTTCATAGTATCGCCTTCTTTTTATTATATTACTTTGTCATATCATCATTTCATTTCGTTCTTTATTTTCGCACTTAAAAAAATGCAATTAATTGGCTAATTATTTAAACTTGCATGTTATTACCTACTGAGCGTTCGCTCACCCAATTGTTTCCCCCCTTTTTCAGGTAGCTCAGGTGAGGATTCACAAACTGATGGGGATGGACAAGAGTGATGGCCATGGAGCGAGCCAGTTAGAAGCCGTGTGGAGCCAGTCATGGTCGTTTGTGTCTAGCTATGTTTTAGAGTGTGTGTTTTGATAGAGTTGTAGTTACGAAGTCAGCAAATGTAATGATGTTATGTCAAAAGTTTGTTTAAGAGAGTTTATGTGATTGGAACATGGATCTTTTAAATATTATTTAGTTATGGAGTTATTTCTATTCATGGTGTTGTGTTGATCTTTAGCTTTAGCATAGCATATCTGTAAATCAACATATTTTCATTAATTGTTTCTACTGCCAGTCCCGATATTCCGCGTCGGGGTGTGACAGTTAGGTGGTATCAGAGCTTAGGTTTCTAATATTCCTAGGTTTTCTAAGTTTTAGGATCCTAAGTGATGTCGTAGAACATATAACCTTGTTATAAGTCTAAGAACCCAATCTAGTGAGATTTGGGTAGAGACTTGGGTTGAGTTAATAGTCTAATTCTAAAACTATTCCTTCTAAATGATCCTAAATTAATTTATTCTACGTATAGGACGTTCTAATGGCGGCAGAGCGTGCGCAATGGTGAGACATGCAACGAACGGTTCAAGGACTTACTCGGGCCTTGCAGCAAGTGGCCCAAGGAGGAGCAACGAACCACGGAGCTGGCGATCTTCACCGAAACTTCCGTGGGATGAATCCCCAGCGTTTTGGAGGCTCGACCGATCCCAATGAAGTCGAGCACTGGCTAAAAGAGATGGAGAGGATCTTTGAAGTAATGCAGTGTAGTGACCAGGAGCGTGTCCTTTTAACGACCTTCCAGCTAGAACATGATGCACGAACATGGTGGGATGCAGTGAAGGCTACCTTGGAGAAAGACAAGTTTCATGGAAGGAGTTCGAGAAACTCTTTAATAGCAAGTATTTTTCTGATAGAGTGCAAGAAAAGAAAGTGGCTGAGTTTGCTGCTTTGAAGCAGCGGAATCTATCGGTAGCTGAGTATGAAGCTCAGTTCTCTCGGTTATCTCGTTATGCCACTCACTTGATATCTACAGAAAAGATGAAGGCTAAGCATTTTCTCAATGGGCTGAAGTTGCAGTATATCAACCAGTTAGCGCCATTGAAAATTCAGACTTATGCGGAGATGGTAAGGAAAGCTCAAGTCTTGGAAGACACTTTGGAGATGACGAAGAGAATCCATGGGAAGAATGTTAAGAAGGAACAACCTACTGGTTCCGGGAATATCAAACCTGACAATGGCAAGAAGAGGCCCAATGGCGGGTCTGGTTCGTGGAAAGGCAAGGTATCAAAGAATGATGACAAGAAGCCTGGCCCGATTGTGCCATTCAAGGGCGTGTGCAAGTATTGTGACCGTCCAGGTCACAAGATGGAAGAGTGTTGGCGCAAGCTGGGCGCCTGTTTGCATTGTGGTAGTAGGGAGCATCGTATTCCTGAGTGTCCCCTTTTGTCAGATCAAGCTACCCCGACTAAGCCGCAAGGGAACAGGAAGCAGCAGGGCAAGCTCCAAGCCCTACAAGAAGATGATGCCGGAACCACCGAGGAGGGTGGACTTGTCGAAGGTACTCTTATTATACATGATAAGCCTGCATTCGTTCTCTTTGATACCGGTGCCACTCATTCTTTTGTTTCTCGAAAATTTGCTAGGTCCTTATTTGTGAAACCGGTCTTGATGAATTCTCCGTTAGAGATTTTAACTCCTATTGGTTCCAGTTCAGCAATTAAGTATTTCTATCCTTCTAGTAAGATTATGATTAATGAACAGAACTTGCCAGCTGATTTAGTTTGTAGGTATATGAAAGATTATGATGTAATTCTAGGAGCAGATTGGTTTGCTAAGTATGAGGCCAATGTTCATTGCAGTTCTAGTTCTGTATCTTTTTCTAGACACCCTGGGCTTTCTTTTATAGGGGTTAGGCACCATAAGTCTGTGCCACTTATTTCGGCCCTTCGAGCTGATAAGTTGATGAGGAAAGGATGTCGGGCTTTTCTAGCCTTTGTTTATGTGACCCCTGAGAAGAAGATCGAGGTTAAGGACATTCCTGTCGTCCGAGACTTTCTAGATGTCTTTCTTGAGAAATTGCCAGGACTTCCGCCAGAGAGAGAGGTTATCTTTTCTATTGATTTAGTTCCTGGCGTGACCCCTATTTCTAAAGCTCCTTATCGTATGTCCCCTACAGAGCTGAGGGAATTGAAGCAACAGTTAATGGAATTACTTGAGAAGGGGTTCATTCGTCCAAGTACATCTCCATGGGGAGCCCCAGTATTGTTCGTCCGGAAGAAGGATGGTTCGATGAGGTTGTGCATAGATTATCGGCAGATGAACCAGCTGACTATCAAGAACAAATACCCATTGTCGAGGATTGACGAATTATTTGACCAGATAGCAGGAGCTCAATATTTTTCTAAGATTGATCTTCGATCAGGATACCATCAGTTGCGGATCAAGGATGAGGATATTTATAAAACGGCCTTTCGCAGCAGGTATGGGTATTTTGAATTTGTAGTAATGCCTTTTGGACTAACGAATGCACCTCCAGCTTTCATGCAATTGATGAACAATGTGTTCCGACCCTATCTTGACCAATGGGTTGTTGTGTTTATTGATTACATCTTGATTTATTGTAAGAGTAAGGAGGAGCATGTTGAACATTTAAGGATGGCGTTGCAAATATTGAGAGACCATCAGCTATACGCCAAGTTTAGTAAGTGTGAATTCAGACTGCAAGAGGTATCCTTTCTAGGGCATATTATTACAAGGGAAGGTATTTCTGTTGACCCCTCGAAGGTAGAGGCAGTGAAGAAATAGGATAGGCCTACTAATGTAACTGAAGTTAGAAGTTTCCTAGGCCTAGCAGGTTATTACCGAAGGTTTATTAAGGATTTCTCCAAGATTGTGGTGCATTTAACTAGATTAACCCGCAAGGAGAACAAAATTGATTGGTCAGAGGATTACGAAAGAAGCTTTCAGACCTTGAAGGAGTGTTTAACTACTGCCCCTGTTTTGACTTTACCATCTGGAGAAGGAGGTTTTGTGGTATATACTGATGCTTCAGGCATTGGTCTAGGTTGTGTGCTCATGCAGCACGGGAAAGTGATATCCTATTCTTCTAGGCAGTTGAGGAAGCATGAAGAGAACTATCCCGTTCATGATTTGGAACTAGCAGCTGTAGTGTTCGCCTTGAAGATATGGAGGCACTACTTGTATGAAGAGACATTTACAGTGTTCTCAGACCATAAGAGTCTGAAGTATTTATTTTCTTAGAAGGAACTCAATATGAGGCAGAGAAGATGGCTTGAGTATTTGAAAGACTTTGACTTCTCCATTGAGTATCATCCTGGAAAAGGGAATGTAGTGGTGGATGCTTTGAGCCGCAAGCCAATAGCTAAGTTGTCGCATCTCATGTTACAAGAATGGAGACTGTTGGAGCAGTTAGCTAGTTTGGATCTCAATGTTGACAAGGACAGGGTTACGATAGCTCAGATTCAACTTAAACCAGAATTCTTGATAGAAATCAAGTCTTTGCAAGAAAATGACCCAGAGTTGGTAGAGATCAAGGAGAGTTTGAGTAACAGACCTGATTTCATGGTAGCTGACGATGGCAAATTTTTGTTTCAGGGAAGGACCTGTGTGCTTGATGTAGCTGAGTTAAAGATAAGATTCTCGAAGAAGTTCATAGATCCAGATACACTATTCATCCGGGAGGTACTAAAATGTATAAGGACTTGAAAAGATCCTTTTGGTGACCGAAGATGAAAAAGGAAATTGTAGAATTTGTGAGTAGATGTTTAGTATGTCAGCAAGTCAAGGTTGAGCATTTTAGACCTGCAGGGAAATTGAAACCACTTGATATACCTCAATGGAAGTGGGAGAGTATTGGCATAGATTTTATTATGGGTCTACCTAGGACTCGTAGTGGATTTGATGCAATATGGGTTATTGTTGACAGATTGACAAAGTCTGCTCATTTCTTGTCCATTAAGTCTAAATGGACAGTGGACGTCTTGGCGGATCTGTATTTGAAAGAAGTTGTAAGACTCCATGGTGTTCCAGTCAGCATTGTGTCTGATAGAGACCTCAAATTCACTTCACATTTTTGGAAAGGATTGCAAGAATCGTTGAGAACCCGTCTGAATTTCAGTACTACTTTTCATCCATAGACAGACGGACAGACTGAAAGAACCAACCAGATAGTGGAAGATATGTTTAGAGCCTGCATGATTGATTTTGGAGGTGGTTGGAGTGATCACTTGGCTTTGATTGAATTCGCCTAAAATAACAGTTATCAGTCCAACATTCAGATGGCTCCGTTTGAAGCCTTGTATGGAAGAAGCTGTCGATCCCCATTATGTTGGGATGAGGTAGGAGAGAAGCAATGGATGGGACCAGATCTCATTTCTGAATCACCCAAGAATATCCGTATTATCAGAGATCGGTTGTAAGTAGCACAATCAAGACAGAAGAGCTATGCTGACAACAGAAGAAGAGCCTTGGAATTTCATGTCGGTGAGCATGTGTTTCTGAAGGTTTCTCCCACGAGAGGGATTCGAAGGTTTGGCATTCAAGGCAAACTGAGTCCAAGATATGTTGGTCCATTCGAAATTCTAGACAGAGTAGGGGAGGTTGCTTACCGTTTAGCACTACCGCCTCAGTTATCGGGAGTACACAACGTCTTCCATGTGTCTATACTGCGGAAATATGTGTATGACCCCACTCATGTCATTCAGCATGCGGATTTGAAGCTGAAGGAAGATTTGACTTATGAAGAAAGACCAATCAAGATTCTGGATCATATGCAGCAGCAACTCAGGAATCGTTCCATACATATGGTTAAAGTGCAGTGGAGTCGGCGTGGAACTGAAGGGGCTACTTGGGAATCAGAAGATACCATGCGAAAGTAGTATCCCGACTTATTCTAGGTAGGTTATCTCGCTCCCCGTTTCCATAAGTGCAGTGAATTTGGAGGACCAAATTATTTAAGTGGGGGAGGGAGTAGCACCCCGATTTATTAAGGAATAAAAAAAATTCGAGAAAATTAATAAGAAATTCCTTAAGAAATAGGATAAGTAAAAAGTCAACCATTTTATAAAAATCTGGAAAAATTAGAATCTTGTAGAGAATAAAACGTTTAGTAAAATTTTCGTCTACGTCCAACCCAAATAAAATTCTTAAACAAGCCGAATTAGCCAGTTAAGGCCCAAATCCACACTTAGCCTAATCAGACCTTAAAACGTGAAATTCGAGCCCAATACCCGATCATTTAAGCTGAAACCAGATTCAAATGAATGGCTAGGATCAACTCATTGTTTCCCCTCTGGTTATTCTTTGAAACCCTAACCCTAGGAGGAGTATTTGGTGGCGGAGTGGCGGATTAACCCTATCCTGCATGATTCGCTCTCGTCCGCGATGCGTGGACTCTTATCTCCGCGATTAGAACTCCCCAGACTCTATAGAACCTATAAAAATGAGCCTAAGCCACCCTAGAATCGTTTGGAAGCTGTGGCGGCTGGAGAGGAGCTCGATCGAGAGGGAATCGCGACGATTACCGGCGGTGTGTACCTAGCGCGATCGGCTTCCCTCTTCTTCCTTCATCCTTCGATTAAGGTAGGTGATAACCAGCCAAACCCTAAGTGTAATATATGGATGGAAGCATAATCGTGTCCTCTTTCTTTTGGTATAAAAAGCCCTAATTTTCATCTAGTATCCTGCTAGAATTTTGAGTTTTAGTGGAAGCATGTTAAAATTAGGGTTAGCAATGTTTCACTTCGATTTAAGTAGGGATTTCAGGCACTAAACATTCAATTGATCATGCTATCTTGTATAACTTTTTGTGCTCGTTCTATTATTCATAAAAGCCCCAATTTTCATGCTCTATATAGTGTGTATTTATCTTTTGTTCCAAACCCTAGCCAACCCCGCCGGAGACTGGCAGGGCGAAGGGGCAGCGATCTGTTCAGATATGAGCAGCCACCCGATAGACCGCACATCTTTATGAACGGCCAGACTGAAACCGCCTGTATTATTTGCGTTATTGAGTTTTCTTGAGACAAACGGCTAGGACAGAACCGCTCAACAAGTCATGCGGCCATCTATAGACCGCTCATCCCCTGGCGGGTCCCTACCTGCAGAGCGTGAACGGCCTATGGACGACCGCTGAGGCTCTTGAAAGGTTCTGGACGAACCGTTCTTCCTCACAGAATTGTGTTAATTTTGAATTAAGCATGTTTTATCTCTAATTATTTAATCTTCATGGTAGGCTAGCAACCAACATGTAAATAGAACATATGAAAGATTAAATGTTATAATTTTTGGTTTATTTTCATCATGACCTTGGTTTATTATTTCAATTAACTTAATTTCAATTATGAATACATGAACCATGTTACTAGGATTGTTTGACAGTCATTCTACTCCGGTAAGATTGACTGACCGCTATACTGGTTTCCGATGATTCGATGGCCTCATTTCCTTGTAATGGTTGGAACTCTCCGCCGGATATTCCTTCCGTCGGACTAGGACCTTCATTACGGGACCTCCGTAAACCCCCGCGAGCCTGGGATTTCCACTAGGACGCCGAGCAGGTTGTACCACCAAGACTTGAACCTGTTCACGTGATCGAACCGCTTAGATTGCAGTGTTGTGAGTCACGGCTCAAATTGGACCGATCGAGACTTGAAAGGCCGGAATCGGACCGTTCGTCTTAGTGGGCGGCCCATGATAGACCGTGCATCCCTGCCTAAATGACATTTCTTGTTGGTCGATTAACCTTGTTTCATCTTCGACCAAATCATGATTTGATCGACCCAATAAGCCCTAGGTTGACCAGTGGATAGTGGGCTGGACCCTGGTTCAGTTCTGCCCCACTTATGGCAGCCTGGAGCCATTTTTGGGTAAAGTTCTAGTCTTCTAGTTAGGCCCAGTTGGAGCAGACTGATTAGACCCGTCCATGTTGACGAGCGGATCCTATTGGACCGTGCATCCTCCGAGCGGCCCTATCAGGCCCGTTTGTCTTGTTCTTGGGCTCAAGTTCTTATAGCAATATGCGGCCCACTCTTGACCGTCCATACTAGTTGAGAGGCCCATTTCTGACCGTTCTTATAAGAACGGCCTAGAATAGTCTGTTTATCCTTGACTTCGTTGAGACTGACCTTCAGCCCAGTTTTCCTGAACGGCCCAGATGAGACCGTGCATATCTTGAGCGGCCCAGTTTGGACCGTGTATCTTCCAGAAAATGATTTACGTGGTTATTCGTGTTTGAATACAAGGACATGTCGGTTCTTAAAAATTTGAACTTTCTGGTCAAAGTACCTCTTCGACTTATCCTTGGGTTTTCCGAGGTAAGTTATACCTTGACATTATTGGCCATTTAACTTGATTAATGTCTAGACATAACTTGGGATCTTGGATCCATTAAATCAATGCCAACGTATCATAAGGGCCCGGTCTGGTCCTGGGAAGGAGCGCCCGAAAAGTACTTGTGCCCCGGAGAGTTTGAATGACATGGTGAGACATTGCACCGAGTGCATGACTAGCGTGATGTCTACAACATAATCTCTTATTTGAATCTTCTTGACTTGGTTAGTTCTTGCTTGTTGTCCAATTTCCAGTTACTTCATAGTATCGCCTTCTTTTTATTATATTACTTTGTCATATCGTCATTTCATTTCGTTCTTTATTTTTGCACTTAAAAATGTAATTAATTAGTTAATTATTTAAACTTACCTGTTATTACCTACTGAGCGTTCGCTCACCCAGTTGTTTCCCCCCTTTTTCAGGTAGCTCAGGTGAGGATTCGTAAACTGATGGGGATGGGCAAGAGTGATGGCCATGGAGCGAGCCAGTTAGAAGCTGTATGGAGCCAGTGATGGTCGTTTGTGTCTAGCTATGTTTTAGAGTGTGTGTTTTGATAGAGTTGTAGTTACGAAGTCAGCAAATGTAATGATGTTATGTCGAAAGTTTGTTTAAGAGAGTTTATGTGATTGGAACATGGATCTTTTAAATGTTATTTAGTTATAGAGTTATTTCTGTTCATGGTGTTGTGTTGATCTTTAGCTTTAGCATAGCATGTCTGTAAATCAACATATTTTCATTAATTATTTCTACTGTCGGTCATGATATTCTGCGTCGGGGCATGACACCAATAGAAACCTAGCCTAAGGATTTTCTTAGCTAACATCTGGCTATTGACATGACCCCCACAGACTCCGGAATGTGCCTCTTCCACGACCTTCCATGATTCGTCATCGTCAAGGCACCTGAGAAGGACACCAGTGAGTCCTCTTCTGAAAAGCACGCCTTCGACCAGAGTGTATCTTTGAGCGACTCTTCTAATTACTTTTGTGACAATACTTAGCAATCTCGTAATACCACGATTTCTCCTCATCAGCTAGCTCTTCTTCTAAATCCAATAGCATGACTTCCTTGTTCTCGATGATTTCACCGTCCTTAACCTTCTTAAGCACCTCCTCCTTAACACCAAGGAATGCAGGATCTTTAATAGCGGGAGTGAGACACTTCTGAATAATGATAGAATGGAAGTCCCGCTCGGGGAGGAAAACCAAGGAGGAAGCAAGTGAAGCTAGAGCGTCGGCTAAAATATTCTGACTGCGAGGAACATGGACAAAGATTAAGCTGACTATCACCAACGATCTTTAACTGGGTAACACCAAATCGATGAGCAGCCTCAAGTACAGCCAGAAGAGCCTCATACTCAGCTATATTATTTGTAACAAGAAAGGTGAGCTGAGAGGCGAGCGGAATGGTGATACCCTCGGGTGTTAAGAGGACTATGCTGATCCCCCTACCATGAGAATTCAGAGCCCCATCAAAATGTAACGTCCACATCAGATCTTAGGGTTGATTAATGGACATCAGTTCCTCATCTGGAAGCTCTGAGCGGACAGGGTCAAACCGTGAAAGAGGGTGATGAGCGAGATGTTCTGCGATGGCATAGCCTTTAATCACCTTTTGCTGAACGTAGATGATGTCAAACTGAGAAAGGAAGCTTTGCCATCGTGCTAATCGGTCAGTGAGGACAGATTTTTCAAGAAGGAATTTAATGGGATTCATGCGAGCAATGAGATGAACCTCGTGAGCTAAGAAATAATGTTTTGATTTCTGAACTACCTAGATTAAAGCTGCGCAGGTCTTTTCCATAGTTGTATACTTCTGCTCACATGGATTGAGAAGCTTGGACAAATAGTAGGCTGCCCTCTCCTTACCTTCTTCATCAACTTGCGCTAGGACAGCACCTACTGAGTCATCCAGGACAGAAACATAAAGAACAAGCGGTTTGCCTAGAATTGGTGGCCTCAAGACAGGATGATTTGATAGATAGTCCTTTAGTCCATCAAAAGCCGCCTGACACTTGTCATCCCAATGAAATTTGACTCTCGGCTTAGTAAGCGCGTAGAACGGCCTACACCTTTGTGAGTGTTGGGAGACGAATCGGCGAATAAACTACAGCCTCCCGATTAATCCTCAAACTTCCTTCAAATTCTTGGAAGGAGGCATATCTCTTATAGCCTGCACCTTATTGGGATCAATCTCGATACCCCTTTTACTAACAATGAACCCCAACAACTTACCGGATGACACACCAAACACACACTTCTTAAGGTTCATTTTTAATTGATATTCCCTGGCTCTTTGCAACACTTTGGTTAGAACCCCAGGATGCTCAATCCTTGTTCTTGACTTTACTACCAGGTCATCAACATACACCTCTATGTAAATGTGGATCATATCATGAAAAATAGCCATCATGGCCCTTTAATAGGTGGCTCCGGCATGTTTAAGCCCGAATGGCATGACCACATAACAGTAAGTGCCCCAAGGTGTAGTGAACGAGATCTTCTCTTGATCCTCCTCAGCCAGGTGAATTTGATTATATCCTATAAGCCATCCATAAAAAAAAGGGTCTCATATCCTGCCGTATTATCAATTAAAACATCTATGTGAGGGAGGGGAAATCATCTTTAGGACACGCACGGTTAAGGTCCTGGAAGTCTATACAAATTCTGACTCTTCCGTCCTTCTTCATCACCAGGACGATGTTAGCCACCTAGTTGGGACAGAGGACAACTCAAATAAATCTAGCCTTATGGAGCTTATCGACCTCTTCTTTCATCTTTAATGCCATATGAGGGTGGAAACGTCTTAACCGCTGCTTGACCGGGACGGACCCTGGCTTAAGTGTTAAACGATGTTCGACAAGCGTAGGATCCAGACCCGACATATCTTCACAACTCCATGCAAATGTGTCCTTATACTCTTGAAGAACCTGAATGAGCACCCCTTCTTCAGAGGACGGCAAATTTTTGCTTACGAGGATAATCCTAGGGTTTTCTTCGGTACCCAAATTGATTTCTTTGGTAGGCTCTTCTACTGAGGCTGACGGTTCATCAAACCTTCTCATGCCACTAGCAAAAGCGTCAGCCTCGTCCTCATATTCTTCGTATTCTTCATCCCCCTCTTCGATAGGGTCCTCATCATTCATAATTTCATAAACACCCAACCCTTCATCTAAGGAGCACGCATCCTCACATTGTAAATCTGGCAGAAAAATCGGATCCTCCAAAAACTCGGGAAGGGCCAAACATGCCCGGCACCTCCTAGCTAAGTCCAACAAGAACCTACGAGGAATCTGCTTACCCTTGGCTTTCCTAATGGGAACTACCCTAAGACTCTTGATACTAGAAGAGGAAGATGAACTAGCCTGATCATTAGAAACTAAAGAAGAGGAGGAAGAATAAGTGGATACAGGAGAAGGTACAAAGGAATCCCCCTTGTCAGAGGAGAAAAGGAAGCTCATTAACGGACCTTGAATGAGTGGCCCTTGGATCGGGGCACGCTCATGAGCAAAATAGGAGGTCTCCTCAAAAGAGAAGGAGGATTGAATAGTTGGAATTTTGGCATTTTTTTTTCTCTTTCAATAATGAAGCAGTGGGGAGAAGGAGTAGAAGATGGTGTTGAAATCGCAATATTGGAAAAGGATTGAATAAGGGAATGCCCGCGCAAGAGCATGATAGAAAACTGAGAAAATTGCTGGAGGAGCAAAGGAGGAATTGTCAGATTTTGGAGCAAATCGGGGGAGAAAGAAATTAAGACCGCAGGCGGTCTGGGAATGTTGGAGGTAAACAGTTCATCAAACAAATGGGTAACCATTAATGGATGGACAGAATTGAAGGAAAAGAGGCCGGCCCACAGCCTGTCTATAGTGAAACCATCCTCAAACGACACGTCTGGCTCTCCCGTATCGGTGTAATTACTGAGCAACTGCCTCTTGTCGATGATTATAGCCGGCTTTTCTATCAACTCGTGAATCAGTGGTGGCCACTCCGGATCAGTAGGCATAAATAGTCGGCTTAGAGCAACAGTAATATCATTCATATCAAATCACTGATACCAGTCACACTCCGGATCATCCATCTTCCTTCTTTTAAGAGGTCTCAACAGTTCCAAAGCTTTATAGGTGACCAGAGGGGCTAAATGGCGAGCAAACTGGCGTGAATGCACATCTTGGTGATCTAGTAATGAAGTAACCACAGTAGTTTGCTCGTCATCTTGTTGAATGGGCCCCTTCACAAAGTGAGTGTATAGAGACCATGTGAGTGGTCGCCTATCTGTTTTTAAAGTAGAAGTCATAGTAGTCCATGGCTCTTCATCATCTTTATCAAATCTTTCATTGCTCAGCCCCTTGTATCCTAGGCCGCCTCAGGGAATTAACTTGCAATTCTTAATAGGCTTTACTCTCCCCTGAAGGTTGACACCCAAGCCCTTGCCGGTTCTGTACCCCATTCTCATCAAAATGTTCCATCCTAGGGTATTCATCATATTCTTCTTTTTCTTCCCCTTGGAGGGTAGGGGTGATGTTGGTGCTGAAACAGGAGAGGAAACTGGTGGCCTTAACAGGTCGTGCCGAGGATCAGCAAAATCCAACACTGATAACAAAGGCCTGTTAGCCGGCCATATAGAGGGTACTGAGGTTGCGGAGTGTATATCACCTGACGGCAGAATAGGCATACTAGTGACTTTGATGATGCGCCCCTTATGTGGGAACTTTATACATTGATGATTTGTAGAGGGTACGGCATCAAGCTCTTGGATATATGGACGGCCCAAAATATCATTAAAAGTCAGATCCATGTCTAAAATGTGAAAATCCGATGTAATCGACATAGGACCTAGCCCAACTTTTAAAGTAATCATGCCGAGAGGTGCCTTCTTTGTATTATCATAAGCTGTGACTGTAATGGTCGACGGCCGAATCTGACTATCTGGAATGCCACACATTTTTAAAGTGCTGGGAGGCAGCACATTGATAGATGCTCCAGTATCTACCAAACACTGACTGAAGGCCACTTTATTAATATCAACAGTAATGCACAAGGCATATTTTCTGGCCGACTTTGGACCTAATTCGTGCTCATGAAAAATAATAGCTGGTTGGTCACCTGCCGAAGTCAAGATTGAAGTAATCTGTTCAGTGGGAATATCTTCATTGACCATCATCTTCTGCAAATATTCCTTTAAAGCCTGTTGGTGAATGGTGGATCTCTTAATCAACTCCAAAATAGAAATCATGGCCGGGGTCTTGTCCAGATGCTTTAATAAATCATATTGGGTGCCCGGTATGAATTCTTGTTCTTGCTCTTGTTCCTCATTCCCCTGCGCGGGCTCTTGGTCCCGTTGTGGAAACACACGATGGAATATCCGTCCACTACGGAGCACCATAGTTTGTGATGATCGTGCCTCTGTCGGGTTTTGGTTAGGCAGAGGGTTGGTTGATGTGGAAGGGATATCGGGGTTAACAGATGGTGGAGGTGAAGCGACCGAATAGGGGATTCTAGTGAGAGGCCTTGCTAGCTGGGGGTTAGTGGGTGTTAAGAAGGTAGGTAGGGGAGCAGGATTAGAAGGAGTAGGTGACGCTCGGGTGGTTGGAAGCGGTGTAGGCCGGACAAGGAGGGGCCTAGGTGGAGGTGAAGGATCTATGGTTGGTGCGGGTTGGAGTGAGACTCTTGTAATGAGTTGCTACTTCACACCAGCTTTCAGTCCCACTGAAATAGGTGATTCCTTACTCGGCATTTTACCAATGTCGATGATGCCACTTAACTCGATGCCCATGGCCTCCTGGTCTTAACCGAGGAACATGGCTTAGACCTTCAGTCTATGGCCAGATGAAACCTGAATCATTATGTCGGCATATACCCAATGTCGACGATTTCATCAAGGTCGATGCTTGACTTTACGTCAGGGTCAGCCAATAAAACCCAACAGTCTAGACCTTACATCTAGAACTGGCTTAAACGATTTCCTTCCAAGGTTGATGCTTGACATCCCGTCGAGATGAACCACTAAAACCCAACGGCTTAGACCTTTCGTCTAATATTGGCTTAAACACTATCCATGCGTTAGCATATACCCGATGCCGATGATTTCATCAAGGTTGGTGATTGACTTCTCTCCGGGGCTAACCACTAAAACCCAACGGCTTAGACCTTTCATCTAAGACCGGCTAAAAGCTATCCTTGCCTTGGCATATACCCAATGCCGATGATTTCATCAGGGTTGGTACTTGACTTATCGTCGGGGCTAACCACTAAAATCTAATGGCTTAGACCTTTCGTTTAAGACCGGCTGAAAGCTATCCTTGCGTTGGCATATACCCAATGCCAACGATTTCCATTAGGGTTGGTACTTGACATCTCATCGTGGCTAACCGCTAAAACCTAACGGCTTAGACCTTTCGTCTAAGACTGGCTTAAACGCTATCCTTGCGTTGGCATATACCCAATGTCGACGATTTCCATCAAGGTTGGTGCTTGACTTCTTGTCGGAGCTAACCACTAAAACCCAACGGCTTAGACCTTTCGTCTAAGATCGGCTTAAACGCTATCCTTGCGGTGGCATATACCAAATGCCAATGATTTCATCAAGGTTGGTGCTTGACTTCCCGTCGGGGCCTACCACTGGAACCGCTAAAACCCAACGGTTTAGACCTTACATCTAAAACCTGCTTAAACCATTTCCTTTCAAGGTTGGTGCTTGGCTTCCCGTCGGGGCCGATCGCTGAAACCGCTAAAACCCAACGGTTTAGACTTTACGTCTAAAACCGGCCTAAATCATTTCCTATCAAGGCTATCACTTGACTTCCCATCGAGGCCAACCACTAAAATCGCTGAAACCCAACGGCTTAGACCTTCTATCTAAGACCCACTTAAAAGTTATCCTTGCGTTGGCATATGCCCAATGCCGACGATACCACTATGACTGGCGCTGGACTCTTCAATAGAGCTGGCTAACCTAGTCCCACCGGGGTCCACCCCAACGCTTTGGTGCAGGCCTTTCGCCTGATTCTGCATACAAGACCTCTTTCCAAGGTTGGTGTTTTACTTCCCGTTGGGACCAACCGCTAAAACCCAACGGCTTAGACCTTACGTCTGGAGCCGGCTTAAGCAATTTCCTTTCAAGGCTGGTGCTTGACTCCCTGTCGGGGCCAACCGCTAAAACCCCTGAAACCCAACGGCTTAGACCTTTCGTCTAAGACCTGCTTAAAAGTTATCCTTGCATTGGCATATACCAAATGCCAATGATTTTCATCAGGGTTGGTGCTTGACTTCTTGTTGGGGCTAACCACTAAAACCCAACGGCTTAGACCTTACGTCTGGAGCCGGCTTAAGCAATTTCCTTTCAAGGCTGGTGCTTGACCCCCTGTCAGGGCCAACCGCTGAAACTGCTAAAACCCAACGGTTTAGACCTTTCATCTAAGACCGGATTAAAAGCTATCACCCTTGCTAAAATCCTATGTCCCACCACGGTGCAAGCCCTTAGTCCCGCCGGAGTCTACTTCAGTGGGGTAATGAAGAAACCTACACCCGCGTGTCCCGCATACTTGTCCCTCGCCTGCGACACCCACGGGTGGGGGGCATTTATGGACACTTAAAATTGGCACATGAAGGTCAAGAAGAATCAACTAAAGAGAAGAAGAAAAAGACCCATGGACTATGGACCGCATCGACGTAGTCCATTGCTGCGTCAACGGGCCTGAAGAACAAGGCAGAATGGGCCTTTCTGGCTCATTGACCGCGTCGACGCACAACAGCCCCAGCGTCATCGCCACTGAAGATAGAAGAAGAGCAGTAGCCCCTGGCAGTGGGCTGTGTCGATGTATTGCGAAAGTTGCATCAACGCAACTGAAGATGGTGAGTTGAAGAATGGCCTCTGGCAGTTGGCAGCGTCGACGCAGCCTGCAACCTGCGTCGACGCACCCTCAGAACGCGAAGAAGCACGTACGGGCGCGGGTAACGCGCGTGGCTCATGCTCTCTCTCAAAGCCCGATCACAGCACCTTCTAGAGGAGCGTACGACAGTACAAGACACGTGGGGAAACGTTCTCCAATCATTGCAGAACATTCCTACGATTCCTTGCCTTGAAAAAGAAGAATGGATGCCTTTTCTGCTATAAAAAAAGGACCAAATGCAGAAAAGAAAGGTCTCAAGTAGCTCGGTTCTTCTTCCCCCCTGTCGGTGATGTTCGAAGCCTCCTAGAGGTGCTCTCCAGAGTTCTTCTGCTATGCTCCTATCTATGAAGAGAAAGAGAGGAAGAGAAGAGAGAGAGGTGTGCTGCTTGGGGAGGGAGAGCAGTCAATGCTCCGCCCTCCCCCATCTTTCTTTTCTTTTCTCTATTGTGTATTTTCTGTTTATGTTCATGGCTTCCCAGATGTGGGCCTTGGATGATGTATCGTCTTCCTTTTTTGGAGGAATGGATGAAATCTTCTTTGTTGTGCCCAAATGTGAATATGTCTTATGTTCGTTGTGATTTTTACTATTATGCTCTTCCTTTCTTCTTCGTTTTATCGCTTGGAGGGAAGCCCTATAACGTGAGAAGAGGCCATGGCCATCCTATCCAATCATAATGGATTGGGTTTGGGTCTTTCCCCTCTTCGATTTGCTAAATGAGGGTCCCCTTCCAGGCCTCATTCTATTTCTCCGGGCAACAGTGATATATAGAAGTCCCTTCCCCAATATCCCAGGCGGTCCAGCCCATTCTCTATGTGTCTGATCTATAGAAGTCGTGCTACTTTCTGCTTGTTGTAATGCTCATGGAGGCACAGCCATTCGCCTTCTCACCCATGACATGAGTTGTTGAGGCCTTGGCTTAGCCCCAGAACAGTAGAAGTCTGCATTTTGTAGCTTTTCCTTTATGAACTTTCAGCTCATCAAGAAGCTTTGGTTTCGTGTATATAAGTCCCTCTGGATTCCATGCCAACCACCCACATGCACTACATTGTTTGCTTAAATGCCCGCTGAGGCATGTGCCCCTGGATTTGATGCTTTATCCATTCCTGAACACCGCATGCTACAGCCCCCAATACCCATTCGGAATTCAGGCTTGATAGCCTCACAGCATGGCCCTATGCTCCCATTCATCGGGGTAATAAAATGCTTTCTCTTTGGCTTGCCACCGATTACGATTAAGGACCTGCAATGGGGAAGGGGTACATCGTGATTTTATATCAGTGGATTTCTATTCCTTAACCACTCTCGTACCCCCATGGATCTGCTTCTTCATAGCATGTTCTCTGGGGAATGCTTCGTCGAGGGGTGGATATTGATGGCCACAGGGCCAGCAAAAAAAAACAATGCACATTTCAAAGTTGGAAACGCTGCAAACCCCTGGGTCAATGGTGCCCTTTGTAGGCTAGCCCTCGGGGTGTCCATGCCCAATTCAGGTTTTAAGGACGTTGCCGCTTCCGTGCGCGTCCTCGGATGATGCCGCTTCCGTGCGCATCCTTATATTTCGGAGCCATCTCAGAATTTCTGTGGATGCGTTCCTATTTTTCACCCCCAAAACTTGGGTCCGGGAGAGGTGCTGCCCAAATTTTTCTAGAATTATGGACTGAACCAAAAATAGACTAATGCTCAAACATGAGCTGAACCAACGGCTAAAATGCTAGGACTAATGGTTAAATACACAAAGAAACAAAACATGCTGAATTGATAAAACTGTTGAAGACAGTGCACACGTATGCTGAACACACGATTAAACAAGCTATGAATATATCGATGCATCAACGATGTGAACAAACTGATCCAGGGTAGATCTGAAATGAAGAAATTGACTGAACGAATAATGAAATACCGTGCTGGCATTAATGAAAAGAAAGTAATGCATTCAAAGAAATGGCTGAACAGTCAGAAAGATTCATTTTTCATATGCAATTACATATGCTTTCGTGCATTCATGCATTGGCCAAGCATTGGTGATTTGGAGCCTGCGGCAACAGGGGTCGACCCATTGGGTCGACCCTTCCCCTTTTAAGCCGGCTCATGGCTGCTGCTATGTTGACCTCACCCTACCCCATTTTGGCCTTGCGTCGACCTCACCTTCTTCCACTTAAACCCTGCATTAACCCCCCCCCCCCTTGAGTTCATTGGTTGACCAGCAGCTAGCTCTACTGTGAAACCAATCAAACACCTTATGTGCATTGTGCAATCTGCATTAACATTCATCATATCTTCATGAATATGGTTGAATTTACCCCTTCGTCCATTCCCCAATGTGGAGCAATCCATTCATATGCATATTAAGTCATGCATGCATTTGCTTGCAAGTTGAATCCTTTGTTGGGTTCGATGCAAATATTCAGAGGGGGGTTGAATGAATATGGCCCATAAAAACTTTCGCCCAATTAAAATATTCGGCTCACTAACTATCTAGAATGCTAACTAGACAGATTTATCAAATCTGAAAGACTAATTAGCAGTTGCGGAATAAAACAAACAGACAGTGAGCACTCTAACAAGACAAGTTAGACGAACTATAGTTCAATTTGAATTTCGATTACTTAACAGATTAAGACACTCTAAGCAATTAGACAGTTCAAGCAACACACAATCCCAGTATCAAACAGATAGCGTGCGCAGCTAATCAACTTCGTTGAACTTGAAGCAAACACTTGAAGCGCCTTTATGCAAGCATCTAGCGGAAGTAATAAGACAGATGAAGAAATCAAACCACTGCACAATGAGTTTTTAGGTGGTTCGGTCCAGCAGACCTACATCCACCCCACACTTAAACCGAGTGTGGATTCCGCTGACTCACAGCTTGAACAGCTGGGCATCACAGCTTGCCATACAGCCGCTGGGCAACACAGCTTGCCATCCGAGGAATCCTCCTCGCCCCGCTGAGCAACACAGCTTGTTGTCCAGTGGAATCCTCCACTACAAACCGCTGGGCAATACAGCTTAGCCGTCCAGAGGCAGCACCTCTGCAATCCGCTGACTAACAGCTTGAACAAAGATGTAAAATAGAAAACAGAAAATAGAACAAGACAGCAATCGGAAAGCTGTAAGCAATGAAGCACAATGTGGCTCTTAAAGAGCTGGATGGCCTGGATTTGATCCACGGTCCATCAAGAACAAATCTCCCTCGATCTCACTCTCTTTCTTCACTCTCTCTCTCTTTCTCTTTCTTCTCTGCTGCACTTCTCTTCTTCTCTCGATCTCTGTTCTCCTTTCTCTCTTTCTCTTTTTCTTTTCTTCTGCTGGATCGTGGAAGCTCTCTCTTTCTTCTCTTTTTCTTCTCTCAGCTTCTGCTCTCTGGCTTCAATCACGATCGGTCTTCTACAGAGGATGAAGACTCGTATATATAGCAGCAGCAGCTGCTAGAGAGATAGGGCGTGTGCTTCCCACGCCTTCCGTCCAGAAGATTCCTCCTCGGATCACGTGCTCAGCACCCACCTCGGATCACGTGTCAGGTGCCAGCTTCGGGTCACGTGCCCATTCATCAGTACGCTCAGCAACTGGAGTTAGATGGCGTCAACCCACTTGCTCCAAGGAGTTGACGCAGCCATCAGAGATCTTCAACCCTTTTTAACTGCTGCGTCGACGCTTCCAACCCGTGGCGTTGACGCATTGATGCGTTCCAGTGAGCAGGTCTTCAGCAGATAGACGTGCTGCGTTTACGCTCTCAGCATGCTGCGTTGACGCATGAAGCTGCAGCGTCGATGCTGCCAATGTACTCCAGAGGCTGCAATAAGGGATACTTGAACTGTTGCGTCCACGCTACTTGATCAATGCGTTGACGCACCAAAGTAATCCACAAGCTTCTTTCTTGATTGTTTGAACTACTGCGTTCACGCCACTTGATCAAGGCGTTGACGCATTGGTGTGTTCCAGCAGCAGAAGTTTGATGGCTTCAGCCCTCTTGCTTTAAGGGGTTCATTAGCCTCTTCAGTCCCTGTCAGACAGATGAAACGAAGTCATCAGTTCTAAGTTTATGCATTGTATTGTATAGACTTTGCTGTGAAGGCAAAAGTAATGTAAAGTATGCACAACGCAGTGTATAGACTTAATGAATACAAAGGCTTCATAAGCCTCAGATGAAGGCAGGCGCTGTGTAGAATTCATGATGATCAGATGAAGACAAGCGATGTATAGACTTCATGAAAATCAGATGAACACATGCGGTGTATAGACTTGATGTGTTCACTGGTGGACGTACACACTTGCCCACTGTACAGACTTGATGGAGCAAAGCGATGTGTAGACATGAAGCTCCACGATGGATGTATAGACTTCAAATATCAAGACGCTAAGGAAGACGGACAATGTACAGACTTGCTGTAACGGTCTGATGTACAGACTTCATGAAGCTCTAGACATTGAATGCTGTACAGACTTAGCCCAATGCATGAGACGCTAACAAAGACGGACGATGTTCAGACTTGCTGACAGACCGATGTACAGACTTTGCTCAAATGCATGAGACGCTAACTGAGACGCTGGACTCTGTACAAACTTTGAGCGATGTATGGGCTTCAAAGAAGTTGGCGATTCAATGTACAGACTTGATGAAGCGAAGCCATTGAACAGACTTGAGTGTAGCTAAAGCCTTGATCGTAGGACTAGGCTGGACTGTATAGACTTTAAGCTTCAGAACCGAATGTACAGACTTCACTTAAGAAACGTAGGATAAGACCCCAGTGTATAGACTTTACCTTGAGCGAAAGATAAGTGATGAATGTATAGACTTTCACGATGTGTAGACTTGAATATGTGAAAGCTACAGTGAAAGAGTGTATACACTTGACCAGATCAGGGGCAATTCGGATGTACAGACTCTGAGGTTCAAAGTCAACGGCTGTACAGACTTAGAATATTAAGACTGATGTACAGACTTCATGCGCTGACGCTGTACACACTTAGCGAGTTGACACTGTACACACATCCAATGAAGTGCGTTGACGCTGTAACATGAGCCAGTGAGATGCGTTGACGCTGTACAGACTTTGCCTAAGTCATGCATGAACTGACGTTGTATATACTTAGCCAATGCAATGCACTATGAATGTATGGACTTACATGAGATGCTCATTGAGACGCTCAATGTATACACTTCAAGCCCAGTGTATAGACTCTCAGCCATGAACAAAGCGTGAAGCACACTAATGCAGGAATGTATAGACTTGGAAGTCTATGTGCATGACAAAACCAATGTATAGACTCTAAAATGCAAGCGATGCAGCAATGCCTAGACATTGGGCTTTACCCTGTAGTGTATGGACTTTGCTTCCCAAACAATCAATGCTCTGATGGGTCGACGCATCAGCAAGGGTGGGTCGACCCACTACTGTTCGGACTGTAGATACATGCAGAGACATGATATCTGACAGAATGCAATGCATATATATAAAGAACAAATGCCATCAATGCCAAACATCATCATTCATGTTGTTATCATATGCAGAATGCTCAAGAATAAGAATGCACAGAAATGCACTTTGTTTATTGCAATCATCAAAACACAATAACATTACTATCATCAAAATATAATATCAAATGCACTCAAATGCACTCACTGTCTTGCTATCATCAAAACCAAATAGCATTGCTATCATCAAAGCAACATAGCACATGCTTGTGCCTAAGAGGCACAACATTCTCCCCCTTTTTGATGATGGCAACACAATGTACAGTGAGTCACACACAAGGTTTTCTCCCCCTTTGACATGATCAAAAAGAGAAAAATAGTAAAAACAAGAGTGCAAAGTGCATTATGCATGCAAATTCCTCTAGAACATTCTCCCCCTGAATGTAAGACTCCCCTGAATTATTTCTCCCCCTAAATAAATGCTCCCCCTTTGAGAAGGAATATGAACAGATCAACAAGGTAGAGAAGGTAGGAGGGTCACTTGACAACAGCTGAATCATAGGTTCAGAAAGGAAGCATGATTATAAACAACTGTTAAAGTATAAGAATCAGCAACATACAATTTTCAAAAATTCAGGTTTAACAGTGATAAATCTAGAGTAAAACATTTGACCCCTGAACAAGAGTTTATAGATTCCTTTTATAGCAATGAATCTAGGGCACATGGTATTAATAGATAAGTCAGAAATAATACCCTTTTGTGATTAAACAAGGAAATTCAAGAGAGGCAACTTGAACATGTATTGATAAAAACAATTTTCACTCATTGACTTTTGATTTTTCGAAAGGTTACAGCAGTTTGATTTTCACTTTTGAATTTTTCAGAACCTGAACTAAGTAAATAGATCAGTGACATTTATGCTGTTGACATTAGGCGTACACCTTGATCAGAGGCAGGTACCCCCAGTTACTAGGTATAAACTACTAGACCTATTTCAGATCAAAACCCACAAAGAAAAGTCTTCACTTTTGACATTAAGGGTACACCTTGATTAGAGGCCAGTACCCCCAGTTACTTGGTGAGAACTCCCCCTATAGATTTGACCCTTTGAATAGAGATATTCTGAAGCACTTCATGACTATGAGTTCTCCTGCTTCATTGGAGGAGATCACAATTTCTCAGTGCAATTCAGCCATTGCTCTGTCACTATGTTCAGTTCATAGCATTTATGATCTTATTTACTGCTGCCCTTAATTCTTTTAGAGTGATTGTTTGAAAAACAGTACACACTCTTATTCACCTTTTCTAGAAATTTCCAGATCAACACATTAGGCATTACAAAAACTTTTTCTAATCTTACCATGAGACAAAGATTAAGAGCTATAAAAGTTTTCTTTTATCTCAAATTCTGAAGTGCAGACACTTAACTCTCCAATTTATAAAGGTTAAACCTTTAGTTCCTTTCAATTTGTAAGTGTGATTCTTATAAGTGAACAATTGCAATAATCACCATTCAATGTACTAAACCAGATGCAAAGCTGTTGTTTTAGTGAAAATGATGGGGAAAAGATAGTAACTGGCAATATGGTTCAATGAGCAACTGATGTCAAAGAATATGAATCATTTGAATGAGAACACTGAGAAGTGAATAGGATTCAATGAATTGAATAGAACTCTCAGCTCCCCCTGACATCATGATGCAAGAGATATGCTATGCAACATACTGTCCTACATGCAGACTATGCACCAAGGATACATGAGACAAGTATGCAATCAATTCAGGTTTATGCATCCAAGTTATAAGCATTTTCATCCTTTTTCAGATTTTTCAACATATGATGCAGTGCACTGTTCTACATGAAGACAGGACCCATGGTACTCGGCGGAGAACCTGGTCTCAAAGACCATCTCACACATGGTAGAAACCTCCGGGCAGATTTCCTTACCTTTTAGTAACATATCATTTGATATACCAGGGTTAAGCAAATGATAATGCAGTGCAAAGCAGCCCTATTATGCATTGAAAAACATGCAGTCTACGACAATAGGCAAATGACAGTCATGCAAATGATGTATGCAAGTACTAGATATATGCATTGACTGTATGCACTAACTGACCCATTCAAGCTCAGTCCTAGTATGTAATCAAGCATGCAATGCATTGACACAAGACACATGCATTGACTCTATACACTGAAGAACCATTCAAGCTCAGTACAAGGTGTGCATCGACTCAAAAATGATTGAGCAGAACATCAAACATCCTATGTTCATAATGCAAAAACTAGCAAGAGAGAAGAGCATCAGATATGTGCAAAATTAAACTCAATAGCTGAGTCTGGAATACAGACCGATCAGCTAATCAAACAGACAGTTCAACAATTTCAGATAATGATATTTAAACATAGAGTTTTGGAACTGACCTGAAAAGTTCAATCATGGGGTTTTCATTCTTGAGTGCCTTGGTTAACCCCTCTTATTCATTTCCAAGGCACACCTGCAACAACTGGATTATTTTGATCCTGTAGGAACCCAAGCTGCCTTGGGTCCTGTATGAGCCCTAACAGGTGTTCTAAACAATCTTTTAGCAACATGATCATCATATTCTATCAGTTTACACTCAAACACTGAATGTCCAGTTTTTTCACAATAATAACATGAAGCCACGGAATTTTTATTTTTATCCTTCATGTTAGCAGAAACATGATGCCCATGTGCATGCATATGAGTATGAAAATTATGTGTATGAGCATGAGTATTTCTTTTATTGACATGAAAATTTTTCTTTCCATGCTCAGCCAGCCGACAGTTGGCAGCTTTGTGGCCTAGCTTACCACATTCAAAACATGCAAAGTTTTTCTTTTTATCTCTCAAGTTATTTCTAGCAGAATCATAGAAAGCAGAGAATTTGACAGATTTAGAGTTTAATCTATTTCCCTGAGCATGCCAGCAATCTTTGACTGCATGCCCATACTTACCACATTCAAAGCATTTAAGATGCTTGCTTCTTGATTCATTTTTACCCCAATGATTTCCTGACCAGCACTCATTAGCCTTATGCCCAGGCTTGTTGCAAGTGAAACAAATGATATGCTGATTAAATTTGAGTTTGTTTCTTTTGTGCTCATGATGATTTGGGGTGTATCTGGTATGCATTCTGTCATCAGATTTCAAAGCATAGCACTCATTCATTAAATGACCATACCTACAACAATAATAGCATGAAGCATTAGATTTCCTGAAGACATAGTTTCTTCCAGATAGATTCCTAGAATGCCTTGTTTTATTTGCATGCTCATCCTCTTTTAATATTCTGCAATCATCCATGATATGTCCATGCTTACCACAGTAATAGCAAGAAGCATCAGATTTCCTAGGGGCATGGTTTCTATCAGATGAATTCACAGATGCATGTGAATGAGTACAAGAAGCATGAGCATTTTACATTGACCCATCAGATTCAGCAGAGCTAACAAATTTCAGAGTATAACCAGAATTATTCTTTACCCTTTTTATTTGACTCTTTCTTGTCAATTTCTGATTATCCTCAACATGTTTTGTTTGCTTTTCAATTTTCTGAGCTTTAAACTGAAAGACCGATTTTGAAGGTGACTTCTGATTTTCATTTTGTTTTGGGGATTGCCTTGAAGTACCAGCTACATCAGTGCTTTGGACAAAAGTGGTATATAGCTGGTCTTTAGTGATTTTCTTAACATCGGAACAGTAATTTGTTCCCCCTTCAGAGTTATCATCCTTCCTCTTCCCAACAGTTTTCATTTTTCCTTTAATCTTGGCAGACTCAATAGCTGAATTTTTCAGATTATGAATTTTATCTTCCAAGCTAGCAATGTGAAGTTCATAACTGACTATTTCATGTTCACTGCAATTAACACATTCGCTTAGAACTTGGTTTGCAGTTTTATACTTCTCAATTTCGTGTTTTAGACTGTTCAAAATTTCTGAATTTTCATCATAGACAGCCTTTCCTTTTTCTGTAGTGAGAAGTCTTTTAGACAAGCCAGTGTTCAACCACTTCAGTTTTTCAACTTCAGCTTTTAATTCAGTGTTTTCTTCCTCAAGATTTTTATCCTGAATTTCATTGTTAGCACATCTTTCTCTTCCAGACATTAGTTCCAGTTTTTCAATTAATTCCTCTTCTCTTTCCTCCACTCTAATTTTCTCAGCCACCAAGTTTTTGTGATCCTCTTTAAGTGAGATAATTTGTTTACTCAGCCATTCATTCTCACTATAAAGATCTTCATTTCGTTCTCTTAGAGCTGAGCACATATGGCAAGTTAATTGAGCAGAAGAAGAATGTGAAGCCTCCCCATTGATTTCATTTATTTTACCCATAAGATTTTCAATTTTCTTTTGAAATTCTTCATTCTCAAATTTCAGTTTATCCAATTCAGAATTAACTTGAGTGAATTCGTGCATGCCGTTTAGATGCTCCTTTTTCTTATCATTCAGCTGATTCTCTATTTCTGACATTTTATCCAACCATGTTTGTTTTTCAATTTTTAGAGAATCATTTTGTTTCTTAAGATTCTGAACATCTAGTATGCAAGCATCATAAGACTTTTTCATATTTGGACAGTTTTCACAGGACTCTTTCAGATTTATTCTATCACATTTCTTTTTCAATTTTTTATTTTCAGATTTCAATTTCTTGGAAACTTCTAACAAATTTTCATACATCTCTATCAATTCATCGAAGGAGTATCCTTCTGATTCAGAGCTTACCTCGAATGAAGTTTCATCATCAGCATTTCTACGATCAGCCATTAAGCACTTGCTGTGATTGCTGATTAACTTTAGTTTTTCCAAAATGTCTTTGGCAGACCTGCAAGAAGAAATGCATTCAATTAGAGATCTGTCAATTGATTCTTTTAATAAAACTACAGCTCTGGTGTTGACAGAATCTTTCAATTTATCCTTCTCAGTCCATCTAGATTTATCTCTTGATAAATTGTATGGACCGTGATTCATTACCTTCCAGATATTAGGATCAATTGATTCCACATACCGATGAACTTTGTCTAACCAAGAATCGAAGTTATCACCTCTGAACATTGGAATATTACCCATCAAATCAGATAGCAGACAGATTCAGAACACAAAGCAATCGACGAGAAATGCGCTAGAACAGATGAGCAACGCAATGCACTAAATCAGTGAAACTAAACTACGAATACAGAACGCACTCTGAAATGCACCAAACAAATAGCAGGATCCTCTGCAGATTGTTAGATTTGATAGATCAGAGACCCGCTCTGATACCAATTGTTGGGTTCGATGCAAGTATTCAGAGGGGGGGTGAATGAATATGGCCTATAAAAACTTTCGCCCAATTAAAATATTCAGCTCACTAACTATCTAGAATGCTAACTAGACAGATTTATCAAATCTGAAAGACTAATTAGCAGTTGCGGAATAAAACAAACAGGCAGTGAGCACTCTAACAAGACAAGTTAGACGAACTATAGCTCAATTTGAATTTCGATTACTTAACAGATTAAGACACTCTAAGCAATTAGACAGTTCAAGCAACACACAATCCCGGTATCAAACAGATAGCGTGCGCAGCTAATCAACTTCGTTGAACTTGAAGCAAACACTTGAAGCGCCTTTATGCAAGCATCTAGCGGAAGCAATAAGACAGATGAAGAAATCAAACCACTGCACAATGGGTTTTTAGGTGGTTCGATCCAGCAGACCTACATCCACCCCACACTCAAACCGAGTGTGGATTCCGCTGACTCACAGCTTGAACAGCTGGGTATCACAGCTTGCCATACATCCGCTGGGCAACACAGCTTGCCGTCCGAGGAATCCTCCTCGCCCCGCTGAGCAACATAGCTTGCTGTCCAGTGGAATCCTCCACTGCAAACCGCTGGGCAATACAGCTTAGCCGTCCAGAGGCAGCACCTCTGCAATCCGCTGACTAACAGCTTGAACAAAGATGTAAAATAGAAAACAGAAAATAGAACAAGACAGCAATCGGAAAGCTATAAGCAATGAAGCACAATGTGGCTCTTAAAGAGCTGGATGGCCTGGATTTGATCCACGGTCCATCAAGAACAGATCTCCCTCGATCTCACTCTCTTTCTTCACTCTCTCTCTCTCTCTCTTTTTTCTCTGCTGCACTTCTCTTCTTCTCTCGATCTCTGTTCTCCTTTCTCTCTTTCTCTTTTTCTTTTCTTCTGCTGGATCGTGGAAGCTCTCTCTTTCTTCTCTTTTTCTTCTCTCAGCTTCTGCTCTCTAGCTTCAATCACGATCGGTCTTCTACAGAGGATGAAGACTCGTATATATAGCAGCAGCAGCAGCTAGAGAGATAGGGCGTGTGCTTCCCACGCCTTCCGTCCAGAAGATTCCTCCTCGGATCACGTGCTCAGCACCCACCTCGGATCACGTGTCAGGTGCCAGCTTCGGGTCACGTGCCCATTCATCAGTACGCTCAGCAACTGGAGTTAGATGGCGTCAACCCACTTGCTCCAAGGAGTTGACGCAGCCATCAGAGATCTTCAACCCTTTTTAACTGCTGCGTCGACGCTTCCAACCCGTGGCGTTGACGCATTGATGCATTCCAGTGAGCAGGTCTTCAGCAGATAGACGTGCTGGGTTGACGCTCTCAGCATGCTGCGTTGACGCATGAAGCTGCAGCGTCGATGCTGCCAATGTACTCCAGAGGCTGCAATAAGGGATACTTGAACTGTTGCGTCCACGCTACTTGATCAATGCGTTGACGCACCAGAGTAATCCACAAGCTTCTTTCTTGATTGTTTGAACTACTGCGTTCACGCCACTTGATCAAGGCGTTGACGCATTGGTGTGTTCCAGCAGCAGAAGTGTGATGGCTTCAGCCCTCTTGCTTTAAGGGGTTCATTAGCCTCTTCAGTCCCTGTCAGACAGATGAAACGAAGTCATCAATTCTAAGTTTATGCATTGCATTGTATAGACTTTGCTGTGAAGGCAAAAGCAATGTAAAGTATGCACAACACAGTGTATAGACTTAATGAATACAAAGGCTTCATAAGCCTCAGATGAAGGCAGGCGCTGTGTAGACTTCATGATGATCAGATGAAGACAAGCGATGTATAGACTTCATGAAAATCAGATGAACACATGCGGTGTATAGACTTGATGTGTTCACTGGTGGATGTACACACTTGCCCACTGTACAGACTTGATGGAGCGAAGCGATGTGTAGACATGAAGCTCCACGATGGATGTATAGACTTCAAATATCAAGACGCTAAGGAAGACGGACAATGTACAGACTTGCTGTAACAGTCTGATGTACAGACTTCATGAAGCTCTAGACATTGAATGCTGTACAGACTTAGCCCAATGCATGAGACGCTAACAAAGACGGACGATGTTCAGACTTGCTGACAGACCGATGTACAGACTTTGCTCAAATGCATGAGACGCTAACTGAGACGCTGGACTCTGTATAGACTTTGAGCGATGTATGGGCTTCAAAGAAGTTGGCGATTCAATGTACAGACTTGATGAAGCGAAGCCATTGAACAGACTTGAGTGTAGCTAAAGCCTTGATCGTAGGACTAGGCTGGACTGTATAGAATTTAAGCTTCAGAACCGAATGTACAGACTTCACTTAAGAAACGTAGGATAAGACCCCAGTGTATAGACTTTGCCTTGAGCGAAAGGTAAGTGATGAATGTATAGACTTTCACGATGTGTAGACTTGAATATGTGAAAGCTACAGTGAAAGAGTGTATACACTTGACTAGATCAGGGGCAATTCGGATGTACAGACTCTGAGGTTCAAAGCCAACGGCTGTACAGACTTAGAATATTAAGACTGATGTACAGACTTCATGCGTTGACGCTGTACACACTTAGCGAGTTGACGCTGTACACACATCCAATGAAGTGCGTTGACGCTGTAACATGAGCCAGTGAGATGCGTTGACGCTGTACAGACTTTGCCTAAGTCATGCATGAACTGACGTTGTATATACTTAGCCAATGCAATGCACTATGAATGTATGGACTTACATGAGATGCTCATTGAGACGCTCAATGTATACACTTCAAGCCCAGTGTATAGACTCTCAGCCATGAACAAAGCGTGAAGCACACTAATGCAGGAATGTATAGACTTGGAAGTCTATGTGCATGACAAAACCAATGTATAGACTCTGAAATGCAAGCGATGCAGCAATGCCTAGACATTGGGCTTTACCCTGCAGTGTATGGACTTTGCTTCCCAAACAATCAATGTTCTGATGGGTCGACGCATCAACAAGGGTGGGTCGACCCACTACTGTTCGGACTGTAGATACATGCAGAGACATGATATCTGACAGAATGCAATGCATATATATAAAGAACAAATGCCATCAACGCCAAACATCATCATTCATGTTGCTATCATATGCAGAATGCTCAAGAATAAGAATGCACAGAAATGCACTTTGTTTATTGCAATCATCAAAACACAATAACATTGTTATCATCAAAATACAATATCAAATGCACTCAAATGCAGTCACTGTCTTGCTATCATCAAAACCAAATAGCATTGCTATCATCAAAGCAACATAGCACATGCTTGTGCCTAAGAGGCACAACATCCTTTGCACGGGCCAATCTCTGATTTCGGTCGACCGTTCGTTGAATTCGATCGACCAATCTCCAACTTCGGTCAACCAAACTTACACTACGTCGACGCATCCCCCTGCCGCGTCGACGCATTGCTTAACCGGCCTGCTGAATTGCTTCTTGGTAGCTTCTCCTCAGTCCCCTTGGGTCAAACCTTTTTGAGCCCAGCTAGTGTCTCACAACCAACCCAGATAAAATGAATTGTATCCCTTGCATGCATCTGCATTCACATCAGTATTCGATCAACCTCTATGAATATGATCAAACCATCATTCCATTTATTATGCATGCCTCACGTAATAAACTCTATGCATCTCCATATGCATACTTGAATGCCACAATCCCACCGTAAAAATGCATCATACCCACATGGGTGCTTGCATAGAACCATTTCTTGCACTGCCTTGTTGCTAAACAAAGCATGCATTAACTCATCCCATATGCAAAAGAAGAAGCAAAAGAAAGAAAATTAAAAGAATGAGGCTTGAACTTGAGAGGAGGCTGGACTGGGCGTTGGCATCTGTCGCGTCGACGCAACCTTCACTATGTTTCTCTCTTGTGCGTCAATGCAGCCCCTCTCAGCGTCAACGTGCTAACTGCACCAGCCCCTAGTGGGCCTTGTGCGTCGACGCAACGCTCTTCATGCGTCGACGCATCAGTTGATACCAGCCCCAGTACTAGCCTTGCACTGAGAGCCTACGTCAACGCAATGGCCTCTGACCTGCTCTGCATTTCAAGAGAAATAAAATAAAAGAAAGAAATGATAATAACAAAAGAATAAATGATAAATAAGATAATAAAATAATAATATTGGTGGTATAAACCCTTACAAAAATATGATAATGCTTAAAGAATAGAAGGAAATAAATAAACCTACAACGAAGGAAAAGAAGAGATGATGCAGCTCTTACCTCCCTTGGACCCTACGCATGGGGATATTGATAAGGCCTCAACGGGTCATGCTTGAACCTCGGGATCATCCCATCATGGTCAAAGCTTGACCCCGCTATTGGCCGATAGCCCACTGTGTTTTAACCGGATTTCCATTGGGATCTACACCCGGATATCAAACTTGTCATATATCTGCCAGATATAATTAAAAATTGGGACTCTCGTCAAGACATGAATGGGCTAATTAATGGCTGACTTTGTTCGGTTGTTTACCCCTCAATGGGGGGCGCCTTATTGAAGTTTGGAATTCTCATTCCTTTCTTGAATTAACATCAATTTAAGGTCTGAGGGCCCCTTATCTTGGCGTTTAATCAAAGGTTTTCCCCTCTCTGAGCGGATGTAATTAACGCCGTGACCTTTATAGCACGGCGGGTCTCTAGTCCCGACCCGATACCCACCATCGTCTGGTTAGTCAGACGGAGCGCACCCGTGGCTTCGAACGCTCCCAGTCTTGAAGCCCGAATAAATGTCACTTCGGTGACTGGCACGTCCACGCACTTAATAAAACGCTAAAAGTTAAAACAAATGCTACAACTAAGATTGAATGAACGAAAAGACCCGAATTTAGAGTGCGTCCAACATGATCGACAGAACGCGATCCCTGACCAAGCGCGTTCTCAAATAAAACCTGGACGCAGTTGGAAGGCAGGCCGCGTTCAGTACAGAACTGGCAAAACTCAGACAGAACCTCGTTCCGCCCTTCCAAAGGCCGATTGAACCCCATCCTACATAGTACGACGTGGATTCTAGTGGGTTTCAAGACTTTTAGGGTACAACCTGCTCGGCGTCCAAGTGGGAATCCCAAGCTCGCAGAGACTTACGAAGGCCTTGATGTAGTGGTTCCAGTCCTACGGAAGGAATATCCGGCAGAGGATTCTAGATACACCAAGTGTGACGACCCGGACTCCGGATACCGGATATACCCGATAGGACTACCGAGTAGACTCGATACCACTTGGAACCCGTGAAGCCTCCCAAGAGCTGTAAAGCTCCAAAGGGATAAAAGGAATGTAGTGTAGTACATTGAAGTCGTAGATATAACAGTAAGTAATAATATTTCATTAATCAGGTTTGCTAAAGTAGCAGAAATAAAATTACTTTTTAATTAACGGTTAAAAATTAACAATTATACCAGAGTACAGTCTAAAGGAAAGACAAGTACAGTCCAACAGAAAGAAGACGTACGCTGAGGTCAGGGCAAGCCCGACACAGGTACCGCTGGCAACTACGAACTCGCCACACCGGGAACCGCGAAGGAAGCAGAGCGCCACACCTGAAAAGCAGGGGTGAGCCTCATGTCACTGGCCCAATAGGGGTCACGCGGATCCCCACTGAAAAATAACGTAGTAACACGGAACAACAGCTAAAACAGCAGTAGTAGTAAAACAGGAAAAGCAAGGAAACTACTACTAGAAAGCTGTAAAAGAAAGCCGTAACGGCAGGAGCAGAAACAGCTAAAAGAAAAGAGAAGAGCAAAGCCGTAAAGATCGGAACACGGCCACCGAGAGAAGCTCGGCTCCCTAAGCTACTCCAAACAACGACAGAAGGGCGAACCCTAATCTCATAAAGTCAGGAGTTACCGAACCGTTGACAAGACACCAGCCTTAAAACTAAGGCCTACGGAAACAGGTAAAAGGCCTAGAAAAGACCTAGATAGACATGGAACACTAAAGCTTACACGACAGGATTGCCGTGCACGTTCCCTAAGCGCAAACACATACACGACTGGACCGTCGTGCATGCCACGCAACACTGACCTCGGGTATAGCCAAGAAAAGATTAACCCGGAGAGGTCACGACGTACGAGAAACATGAGAGTCACGTGTCACGTGACGGAAGTACCTCCTCACTAGAATCACAGCCAGATGCGTCCACTGACATCTTACACTGCGCCGCAAGTATCTCGCTACGGATGCCGAGAACGACAGAGACTGAGATACTCTCTGAACCAGAATAGGAACTACAGTAATGAGTGACTAGTCAGGGGCACGCCCGTCGGCGTCAGTCCAAACGCCCCTGACCACGTGTGCACACACCAACTCTTGCCTAGAGCCAGGCCTCTAGCTAGTTTTCCCCCCCAGCAGGACGCTACCGTAAAGAAGGGGCCCACGAAAACTAGCTTAAAAATCGTATCTCGGGAACTACCCCACCACCACTCCCAGGTGGGCCAACACTCGAGGTCGTGAGGCTACGACTAGTGGAGGCTCACTAGACACAGAGACTCTGAAACACGAGTGCTGGAGTACAGACAGGCTAAGCACGCACTGTCGCACGTACTATGAAGCACCAAGGCAGCATACCAAACTGCCAACAGACTCAGGACAGGACAACTAGACCTACCAACGTAATGATCCTTGAGTCTCATAACTCGGAGCCAAGATCGTCGCATGGCGGTAATGACGAACTACCAATCAGCCTAATCCTAAGCCACAGGAAACGACAATGGATCATCGGATCCACATAACCATATAAAACGACTCACGGAGACCTGAGGGAGCATCAAGACCCTCAAAGCACCTGGACACGAAAATCGAGGTAAGACAATACCTCTAGGCGTCCAGAACCACTGTCTCGAGCTATCCAGAATAGTCGAGACACACGCAAGGTTACTTGTCAACCACTGGGTCTCACTGGGTTGACCAGAACCTAAATAATGACTCTGAAGCGATACAAAGGCACTCATGGCTACCTGACTATGGTTGTAGCCCTCATAGAATGTCAGAAGACATCCACGGGACGACGGGCAAACCACAAGGTCAAGCCAAGATAATCAGAACTCAAACATCAGGAAACGACACTCAAGAATTAAGCAGAGGAACATACGCTGGCGGTCATAGAATGGGCCGCTAGGAGACTGTAGCGGTCAGGGATTAGGCCGCTAAACCCAATCAACCCTGAACCGACCTATTCAGTCAAACCACCAAAGCGGTCTAATAGAGATCCGCCACACGGACTAGGCGGTCCAAGAGACGACCGCCACACTAACTGCCCTAAAACATTGACCTAAGTCAACGACTTGTAGCGGCCTAAGAAAGGGGCGCCACAACGAAGAGACGGACGAAGGTTGGGCCGCCAAGGCCAACCGACTTAAATTCTTCACTAGGTCTAAAACCACGGTATTACAGACACCGATGCAACTCACGAGTCGCAGCGACCATCCCCTTAAAACGGGAACTCAAGGGAGGCCACTCACATGCAGGGGAACTCCACCGCACTCGCACCGATACACGGTGACTCGATCGAACGTAACACAGCTTGAAACACACATGCCTATGGGCACGCTAATCGAGGTACCACGGCACCTCCCGACACCCCAGAAATATAGACAAGGAACTCACAGGGTGTCCGGGACACTCTCAAGGCCATAGGTCGGTCGTTTGGTCTCAACTGGACCGACCGGGACTCAAAACGGTAAAGAATATAGAATTCTGGTCGATCTAACCCCTGGGGTCGGTCGACCAAGCAGGGTCGGTCGACCAAGCAGGGTCGGTCGACCGGACCTGGGCGGTCGATCGACCGGACCAACATGGTCCTGCGGGCGCCTGCCGGTCGACCGGCCCATCCGGTCCGGTCGACTGGGTACGGCGGAAAATCGATCAAACCCTACACCTCGAGCCCGATTCCACCCCCCATTCGATCTCGATCGAAGAGGGAAACAACCACAATGATAATACCAACCTTCCACACTCCGGAAGGGGTTAAAACGATGCACAAACGGCTATAAACGGGAAATTCTACCAAATTGACCCTAATTGAGTCACTGGGGTTCCCGGGCTCGTACCGGCCCCAAATGACAACCAATCGACACAAAATCAGCGGATCTGGAACGCTGACATTCCAGGGGTTCGATTGATACCAACTGATCTAAAAATTGTCGCCGTTTTCAGGCGAACCCTATGAACACCCCAAAAGCATGATTTTACCCCAACAAGGCAAAACCCGCTCAAACTCGCACCGATCGACACGAAATTGCGAGGAAACGTAGAAGAGAAGTAGAGCTTCCATCTCCCTACCTCCACCGACGATTCCGCGTGCCGAAGCGACTAAACCGCGTCGAAAACTACATCGCGAGCTCGACCGTCGACTTTGAACCCACCGTTCAGGATCGCGCCAGAAACGGCCCGATCCTCGCCCCATCGCACTCCGGACCATCCCCACACCATCTCCTCAGCCAGCCCCTGCCTCCTCCGTCTGCAGCCAGAGCCGGGAGGGCGAGAGAAGAGAGAAAATGGGGGAGAGAGGGGGTTACGTCGGCGAATGAGAGGGGAGGAGAGAGGAAGAAGAATAAAAAAAGAAAAGAAATTAGGAACTTTTCATAATTTCCAAAAATTCTGATTTTTAGCCTGAAAATCCATTAATTCAGAAAAATACGTAAAAATAGTCGAAACGATCCTCGGGAAGAGTACAATGCAACTGCGGCGTCCACGAGTCGATGAACTGAGAAATAAACTCACCACAGGGTTCCGTAACTTGTACGGGAGAAAAACTCACGTGGATCGTAAAACTCAACTCAGGACCCGCAAAAGCGATTCGAAACTCTCCGAAGAGGATCCGACAGACCCGATAGGGATCCAGGGCATTACAGCCTCCCCTCCTTCAAGAAATTTCATCCTCAAAATTTAAGGAACGAACAAGAAGAAGCAGGGACGAACAAACCTCAAGACACAACTTGAAACAGCACGAATCTCGAAAAATACCATTCAGAGGAACACTTGTCAGACCATAATCACAAGCACACGATCGGGATCTCGAGACAAACAGATCCACAAAACGAGCATGGCTCACAAGTGAATACAAGTCTGACACCTCCTAAACAAGGCAACGTCATTTACGTCTCACAGGAAAGGAGACACGACCCATGCCATGACGACAGATATCGATAAAACAAAACGACAGACACGGCAAGCATCAGCTTAAACAAAGGAAGCATAGTCCTCTCAGCTGACAGCTCGACACATCGACTCCAGTGCCAAAGGCGACCATGAAACCTGGCACACAGGACGCCAACGACAGCACCAGACCACAAGCACCATCAAGTCAGTCCTCACTCAAACGTTACATCTGATCGAGTCGCATGCTAACTCTACCAGGAAATAAGAGTACAGCACAACTAACTGACAAGATCATGGTCCACACAGTGCCAGGACAGAATCACGGGGAAACAACAACAAAATGACAACGACAGCAGTAGCACTTGCAGGATTCTGGCTCCGTACTGAACACAGAACCACGGAACACAACTGCAAGCTGGGTCATATCAAGGTACGATAATAGCTGAGCACACGACTACGAAGGACTAGCCATGCAACGAGTAGCTTACCAAGGAAAGACCCATGACAACGAGAATAACAATCTTGGGAAACGCATCTCAAGGACCATGATCACGTCCCGAGAGCACAACACCCAAGAAAGAATTGTAGGGCAGAGGGTACTCAATCAGCAAAAATGCCGACAGATTCCCCAATACTCACAAATGCCAGTGCCAACACTAGAATGCCTCCAATAGTAACAGCACGGCAAGGACAACATCAAGGCACACGAAGCCAAGACGAAGTCACATCGAGAAAAATAATTCTCTCGACTGGACAGAATCTTACTACCAAAGATCCTCGACCCGTGGGTTATCAACCCACACGCTCCCGCTGCGCACTCATACAACGCACACAGGCATCAGAAATATTTCGGTATCCGCATCTCAGCACATACTCGGCGCCATCGCAACTCATGAAAATCGCAATGTGTCACGCCACGAGTCTGATCCTGTGAACAAACGATCACAAGTCACCTACGTGCAAATGAAGGAGAGTACCAGCTTCAGCACAAGGCACAAAGAAAGGCCAATCTCAGCTTACCCTTATGTCCTGAAACAATTACTGAGCCTTCACAACACATCAGCCGTCAGACACGGCACGACGAACACGGTGCACAACGGCTCTCAACACAAAGTTTAGGTCTAAAGCCAAGCAATCGTCGAACAAAAAGCAGATCAGGTTCAGAATAAACACTGTCCACACTTAAGCAGACACATGACAAAGGTCTCACTAAGACAGCACTTCTAAGGCTTAGCTCGAAAAGACTCCACCAAACAGGATGAGGAGAATCAAGCTCACTAACAGTAGCTCACCGGGAAGAAAAATCCTCGGTTCGCTTGAGCATCTTCTCAATCGAGGTAATAAAGCAACCACTTCAACAGCAGCGAGACACCTCAAGAGCTGAACATACTTAAGCTGGGATGACCAAAACAACGTAAGAACGTGTACGGCCATTCCCCCAACTTGAAAAGTCACCAGTCACCTGAACAAACTACGGAAAAGATCTCGAATAGTGTACTGCAAATTCAAGCCTTCCGGTGAACTCTGACAAGTACAACATGATCGAGACAAACATCGCGACGAAAAAGAACGCCCCATCACATCCTGACGAGAGCAAAACCATCTCGTACAGTGCTGACACAGCACACACAAGACAACACACGGGAACAAAACGACAAGGAATCGCGAAACCTAGGCCAGCGAAAGACTGTACTGGACTTTCAGGACTCTGGACACTATATATCTCGGATTCCCATGTACTTCACACAACAACCGCTCTGATACCACCTGTGACGACCCGGACTCCGGATACCGGATATACCCGATAGGACTACCGAGTAGACCCGATATCGCTTGGAACCCGTGAAGCCTCCCAAGAGCTGTAAAGCAACGAAGGGATAAAAGGAATGTCGTGTAGTACATTGAAGTCGCATATATAATAGTAAGCAATAATATTTCATTAATCAGGTTTGCTAAAAGGTAACAGAAATAAAATTACTTTTTAATTAATAGTTAAAAATTAACAATTATACCATAGTCCAGTCCAAAGCAAAGACAAGTACAGTCCAACAGAAAGAAGACGTACGCTGAGGTCGGGGGAAGCCCGACGCAGGTACCGCTGGTAACTACGAACTCGCCACACCAGGAACCGCGAAGGAAGCAGAGCGCCACACCTGAAAAACAGGGGTGAGCCTCGTGTCACTGGCCCAGTAGGGGTCACGCGGATCCCCACTGAAAAATAACGCAGTAACACGGAACAACAGTTAAAACATCAGTAGTAGTAAAACAGGAAAAGTAGGGAAATCTACTACTAGAAAGCTGTAAAAGAAAGCCATAACGGCAGGAGCAGAAACAGCTAAAAGAAAAGGGAAGAGCAAAGCCGCAAAGACCGGAACACGGCCACCGAGAGAAGCTCGGCTCCCTAAGCTACTCCAAACAACGACAGAAGGGCGAACCCTGATCTCATAAAGTCAAGAGTTATCGAACCGTCGACAAGACACCAGCCTCAAAACTAAGGCCTACGGAAACAGGTAAAAGGCCTAGAAAAGACCTAGATAGACATGGAACACTAAAGCTTACACGACAAGATTGCCGTGCACGTTCCCTAAGCGCAAACACATACACGATTGGAGCGTCGTGCATGCCACGCAACACTGACCTCAGGTATAGCCAAGAAAAGACTAACCCAGAGAGGTCACGACGTACGAGAAACATGAGAGTCACGTGTCACCTGACGGAAGCACCTCCTCACTAGAATCACAGCCAGATGCGTCCACTGACGTCTTACACTGCGCCGCAAGTATCTCGCTACGGATGCCGAGAACGACAGAGACTGAGATACTCTCTGAACCAGAATAGGAACTACAGTAATGAGTGACTAGTCAGGGTCACGCCCGTCGGCGTCAGTCCAAACGCCCCTGACCACGTGTGCACACACCGACTCTTGCCTAGAGCCAGGCCTCTAGCTAATTTTCCCCCCCAGCAGGACGCTACCGTAAAGCAGGGGCCCACGGAAACTAGCTTAAAAATCATATCTCGGGAACTGCCCCACCACCACTCCCAGGTGGGCCAACACTCGAGGTCGTGAGGCTACGACTAGTGGAGGCTCACTAGACACAGAGACTCTGAAACACGAGTGCTGGAGTATAAACAGGCTAAGCATGCACTGTCGCACGTACTACGAAGCATCAAGGCAGCATACCAAACTGCCAATAGACTCAGGACAGGACAACTAGACCTACCAATGCAATGATCCTTGAGTCTCATGACTCGGAGCCAAGATCGTCGCATGACGGTAATGACGAACCGCCAATCAGCCTAATCCTAAGCCACAGGAAACGACAATGGATCATCAGATCCACATAACCGTATAAAACGACTCACGGAGACCTGAGGGAGCATCAAGACCCTCAAAGCACCTGGATACGCAAACCGAGGTAAGACAGTACCTCTAGGCATCATGAACCACTGTCTCGAGCTATCTAGAATAGTCGAGACACACGCAAGGTTACTTGTCAACCACTGGGTCTCACCGGGTTGACCAGAACCTGAATAATGACTTTGAGGCGATACAAAGGCACTCCTGGCTACCTGAGTATGGTTGTAGCCCTCATAGGATGTCATAAGACATCCACGGGACGACGGGCAAACCATAAGGTCAAGCCAAGATAATCAGAAGTCAAAACATCGGGAAACAACACTCAAGAATTAAGCAGAGGAACATACGCTGGTGGTCATAGAATGGGCCGCTAGGAGACTGTAGCGGTCAGGGATTAGGCCGCTAAACCCAGTCAACCCTGAACCGACCTATTCAATCAAACCACCAAAGCTGTCTAATAGAGATCCGCCACACGGACTAGGTGGTCCAAGAGACAACCGCCACACTAACCGCCCTAAAACATTGACCTAAGTCAACGACTTGTAGCGGCATAAGAAAGGGGTGCCACAACGAAGAGACGAACGAAGGTTGGGCCGCCAAGGCCAACCAACTTAAATTCTTAACTAGGTCTAAAACCACGGTATCACGGACACCGATGCAACTCACGAGTCGCCGCGACCATCCCCTTAAAACGGGAACTCAAGGGAGGCCACTCACATGCGGGGGAACCCCACCGCACTCGCACCGATACACGGTGACTCGATCGAACGTAACACAAAACCCGAAACACACATGCCTATGGGCACACTAATCGAGATACCACGGCACCTCCCGACACCCCAGAAACATGGACACGGAACTCACAGGGTGTCCAGGACACTCTCGAGGCCATAGGTCAGTCGTTGGGTCTTAACTGGACCGACCGGGACTCAAAACGATCAAGAATACAGAATTCTGGTTGACATGAGCCCTGCGGTCGGTCGACCAAGCAGGGTCGATCGACCGGACCTGGGCGGTCGATCGACCGGACCAACGACCGGACCAACACGGTCCTGCGGGTGCCTGCCGGTCGACCGACCCATCCAGTCCGGTCGACCGGTTACGACGGAAAATCGGCCAAACCCTACACCTCGAGCCCGATTCCACGCCCCATTCGATCCCGATCGAAGGGGGAAACAACCACAATGATAATACCGACCTTCCACACTCCGGAAGGGGTTAAAACGACGCACAAATGACTAGAAACGGGTAATTCTACCGAAATGACCCTAATTGAGTCACCGGGGTTCCCGGGCTCGTACCGGCCCCAAATGACAACCAATCGACACGAAATCAGCGGATCTGGAACGCTGACATTCCAGGGGTTCGATTGATACCAACTGATCTAAAAACCGTCGTCGTTTTCCGGCGAACCCTATGAACACCCCAAAAGCATGATTTTACCCCAACAAGGCAAAACCCGCTCAAACTGGCACCGATCGACACGAAATTGCGAGGAAACGTAGAAGAGAAGTAGAGCTTCCATCTCCCTACCTCCACCGATGATTTCGCGCGCCGAAGCGACTAAACCGCGTCGAAAATTGCATCGCGAGCTCGACCCTCGGCTTTGAATCCACCGTTCGGGATCGCGCCAGAAACGGTCCGATCCTCGCCCCATCGCACTCCGGACCATCCCCACAGCATCTCCTCAGCCTGCCCCTGCCTCCTCCATCTGCAGCCGGAGCCGGGAGGGCGAGAGAAGAGAGAAAACGGGGGAGAGAGGGGGTCACGGCGGCGAATGAGAGGGGAGGAGAGAGGAAGAATAAAAAGAAAAAGAAAAGAAATTAGGAAATTTTCTTAATTTTTGAAAATTCTGATTTTTAGCCCAAAAATTCATTAATTCATAAAAATACGTAAAAATAGTTGAAACGATCCTCGGGAAGAGTACAATGCAACTGCGGCGTTCACGAGTCGATGAACTGAGAAATAAACTCACCACAGGATTCCGTAACTTGCACGGGAGAAAAAGACACGTACATCGTAAAACTTAACTCAGGACCCGCAAAAGCGATACGAAACTCTCCGAAGAGGATCCAAAAGACTCGATAAGAATCCAAGGTATTACACCAAGAATTGGGGTTATAGTAACATGAAAAAAATCAATAGCAGTGGTAAGTCAATACCACCGGGATAGCATGACCCTCAAAGAAAACCCTTTCAAGTTCTACTCTATGAAAAGCATTGAGTATCAAAAGGCTAACATGTCATGAAAGCACATAAAGTTATGAACATCTTAATATGTTGGACAGTAGGTATAACTACTCTTTTGCTGCGTGAGATAGCGTGGTGATGATATAGACATTCAAGAGGGATGAGATAAACATGGATGTCAATTAACTCATTAAAGATTAACAATATTTCATGCCCTAGTTATAGGGTGCATTCTAAATCATTTTTACCCTGAGAACATGCTATCTGTCGTTGATTTACGGAGATCAAACACGGGACAAAGGCTAAGGTTTGCTGGAAACCCTAGCATGGAATGCGGTCTTATACAAGGCCGCGACCAAGTAGAAGCAGTCTACCTTGGTGTCGCGTTCAAGCAAATTTTTAACAATTTTGAAATCTTTAAAAAAATAGAAAAACTATAGTCGTGGTCTATCACGGTGCTACATTTAGAGTCGCGGTCACTGTTATTACAGCGATCTAAAACATAAACTCGCCTTCTGACGAACTTCAACATACCTCGATTCAAACAATTACTACAAGAAATAGCATTTTTAGCAACAAAAAAAATTCTTGTAAAAGGTCTACATTTTGTTGTTAAATGTTTTTCACAACAAATAATTCTGGTATTAAAAATTGTTACAAAAAGCTCGTCACTATATGATTTAACAACAAAATTACTATTTTGTTGTTATAAAATAAATAATAACAATGGAATTTTTTTGTCATTATATCTTACAAAAAATAACAAAAAATATCATTGTTATATATATGCATAATAACAACAACAACAACAAAATGTTGCAAAAACCATGTTCTATATTAGACCAAACTTTCAATAACAATTTCATTTGTCATTAATAAAATCTACTACAATGAATCATTTTGTGATTATAAGTTATCACAACAAATATCTTTGTTGTTAAAATATTTATTGACTAAAAATTAAGAGTAATTATTATATGTTTTAATCACATTTATACATCATCTTTTGTTGTAAATAATTGATATTCATAAAAAAAAATTACATCATTAAAAGTGATTACAACGATCATGTCATCATGTCTTCATTGAAAGATCAAGTAGTTTTAAAATTATATTTCTAAAAAAAGAGCTCACTTTTGCAATATATGTATACAATATACACAAGCCAAGATATTGAAATTATTTAACCATCATAACTCACATAAGACTCAACTGATTTAAAAGTAAAGTAATCAAATAAATAAATAATAAATGTAATTGTTCAAGTATATATGTATAAAGACACATGGTAGAAAAAATCTAAGAAATAAGATCAACTAAATATTACATAGGGGGTGATGGTGGAGAAAGAAAAATTGATGGACGACTCCCTAAACCAACTAATAATACTCATATTTGTTGTAGCTCTAATGAAAGAGACATATATTGATCCTTGACATTTGCTAATTCCTCTTTCGTGTTTACAAGTTCTTCCTTTATTTTTGAAAGCTCGTTCTTTGTATCCTCAAGTTCATGGATTGCATCCACAAATTGTTGTAATGAAGACCAGTTAAGACATCTACCACGCTTGCTTGACAATATTGGAGGCTCCCCATGACCCATGCCTTTTATATATCCAGATTTCTTACCTAACACTTGTGAGACAACTGCAGAATGATCAAGAGGGGTCCCTGTAGCCTCAGTTTCGGCCATTAATGCGACCATTTTTTCCTAAAAGAAAATACATGATGCAATAAGTTTTGTTTAAGAAATAGTTGTTTATGTGTAAAATATTTTAAAACTCTTGAATATTGCAAAGAAAAGTAAAACCAAAATTCATGTACACTTGATCTAAAAGCAAACAAGAAAGAATACAAAACATCCTATCAATCTTTCAGATCTCATTGCAAAAAGAAAAAGGAAAAAAGAAGTATGTCAGTCCAATCTTTGCATCTGTGGCTGTAGCAAATTGTTAGTGATGAGTGTCTAAGAATTCCTGTGTATGTGTCTACTGAAGAATTTAAAATTCACTGAAGAAGAGCACATGGGACTAGATTCAGTTTGACTTGGTTTCACAATATATATACACACATCATCATCATCAAATACTTATATATTATAGTAAATATGAAATTCAGGTTTGACATCTCTGTTCGGTTCAGTTTGAAACCAATTTGCCCAAAACTAAATTGAACCGATTCGTGAACAACCCTAGGGCCATTGGACGGCCCTCAAAGACATAAGAGTTCCTACAGCACAAAACCTCCCAAAGCACACCGAGAAAGATAACTCTAGCAAGGGAGCCATGGCAAGAAGACATGTGAATAGAGCTGAAGAAGCTAGCCGTCCATGAGGGATCTACAAGGGCAATAGTTAATCGGCAAGAACTTCAGGAAACCAGCAAAAAAAGACCACACTTCGGTGGCAACCTTCCTAGTACATGCTCCCCATCTAGATCATTCATGACAGCTAACCTCTCCTAGCACATGCTCCCCATCTTTTCTATTGTGGGATTCCTCGTTCTGGGGCTTACATTAGAACACTTTATCTGTTCCTTGTTTGCTTGTTAGTTTGCATTCTGCCTCTTCATTAGGAGGCATGTAGCTTTTGATCTCTACACCTAATGATAAAATAGACAGGAACATCTGCACCCTTCTTCTCTTGGGGTTTGACTTATGTCTTGATTGGAATCTCTCTTATGCATTCAGATATATCTCAAAAGAGTAAGATTTTTCTTTCTTAATTTCTGTATGTTTAATGCGGAGTATTTTTTTTCAGAGAATGACATGGTAGACCTTCTCTCTCTCTAAGATCTCCCACTTTTGTCAATATGCATGCAAAATGAGAATGACATAAAATTGCCAATATTCATTAATAAGCTTCAAGAAAAATCCAAATATTAATATTTTGATAGCAAGACAATAAATAAGTCAAATACAACAGTAAATGCAAAACCTCCAAATGTACTAATACAAAGAAACATACTCGATCTTTTAATCTAATTAAAATTAATTTCCCTCCCCATCACCTGCTAGCAATACTCATGCTCTGTATGATATGTGTGGATGACGGCAGACAATGAAATTCACAATTGGCCATTACTCTAAAATTCAAATATTGCATTTATTCATGCAGTTTGACGGGGGGATCTATTAATGGTCTTCAGTTAAAGTAGACACTACTGTAGACATTCAATTCTTTTGCATCCATAGATAGTATCGTAAAAGTAGAATTTCTCTGCTTGGTATATCCTCTTCATCCTAAATGAATGACTCCAAGAGCAACTCCTTGGTAATTTAAATTAATGAACTAACAGAGCAATTGATATAGTGCACATATATCAGTTTTCAAGTACACCAGACGAATGCAACTAACCCAAAGAAAATAGTCCAAAATACACAGATGTCAAAATAGTCTGGAGAGGGGGAAAATCTACCGCCCAAGAGCACGGCCCAACTAGGTCCAATTCGACCAAATCAGGCTCGGCTCCCCAAAGTGATAGCCCCATTTTGGGCCCACTTACTTCGAGCCCAAAACTCACTCGGAGCAGCACTTCCTAGGCGACCCACGGGTCCGAATGTCCGAGCGACAGATCAGTCGGGAAGGCCCCCTATGGGGACCCAGCGCGACCTGTCCGAGCTACATGCCCATCGCTCGAGAAGAAATCCCGAGCAAACGTCCCAAGCTCGGACCGACTGTTGGAAGCTTATCCAAGCATCTATTACACATCCATTAGGAGCAGGGAACCCCAAGGGATGAGGGAGAGCAAGAGTCCTAGTGCCATAAAGAGCTCACGATGAGGACGTAACCCCCTCTGAATCCCCTCGACTCCCAGGACTCCTACCTTAAACAGACCGCTATATAAACCCCAGGGAGACTCTTCGAAGAGGTAAGCAACAATCCTGAGTGAGAACCACCACACTTCTCGGTAGAGAATAATCTCGCGCCCTCTTTTTCTCTTACCACCTCTCTTCGCATCCATGCTCTATCATATTTGCTGACTTAGACATCGGAGGGTTCTCTCCGGGGTTTCATCCTTGGGCACCCCTGATCTATTTCCCATCTTGCAGATTATATATGCGTGGGGGCCGCAATCAAGGAATCTTCCAGGATCTCACGGCTCAGGATTAGTGCGAGATTACGCCTCTTCATCTGGCGCCGTCTGTGGGAAACGAGCGAAGAGCCATCATGGTGCGAAGAAATTCCGGTAGGAGGATAGCCGGCGGTAAGGGAAAGACCGTGATAGCAGGGGAAGGAGAACCTGTGCCTTCCCATCCCACGGAAAACCTCCCCTCTGACGACAACAACCAAGCCGACGAGCTACCTTCACCAACCACGGAGGTGCACCCCCCTAACGGGAGTTCTGACGCTCTCCAAACCCTCAACGCAAAAATGGATATCCTCGTAGAATTAATGAGGACCCAGGCGGCTAGGGAGGAGAAGTCACAACCCCCCCCCCCAGTGGAGAAGCTTCCCAGCAAACAGTCGGAGGTCGCTTCACCCTCCGAGGACGACGGCTTATACGCAATAGGTCGAGAGGACCTTCGCACGCCCCTCCTCCAGAGCAAGAGGCCTCCTCAACCCCGAGGAGAGAAAAGCCCGGGACGCGCCAGCAGCTCCCGGAGACCGATGACCCCGAGGGACGGCGAGGCAGCCAGCAAGGACGCCCTTGCAGCCCCTCGGCCCAGCGGCAATCGGAGTTATCCCTCCGACTGTGAGACTTCGAATGACGTTTCGCGGAGCAAGAGCGCGCCCTCCGCGCCTTACAAAAGGCTTCCACCAAGGAGGGCGAGGAGCAATCCCCGTTCTCCGACCAAGTCTTGAAGGCCGAGATATCCCCCAGACTCTCACTGCCAACCTTCAAGTCATATGACGGTCAGGGAAACCCGGCCGACCACTACGATAGCTTCGACACCCTGATGACTCTGCACGGGGCTTCCGACGCTTTGAAATGCCGAGCGTTCGTGACCACCTTGGTCCAGGGTGCCCAAGCTTGGTTCCGAGCACTCACCCCCGATAGTATTCATGACTTCAGGCAGTTCGGGCGAGTATTCAAGGAAAGTTTCACCGACAGCGGTCCTCCAAGGTCAGTCGCGGAATTATTGGCGTTGAAACAGGCACAAGGGGAAAAGCTTCGGGCGTATATTAACCGATTTAAATCGGAAGCCCTAAGTATCCCTCGCCTGGATGTCGCCTTAGCCATCACCGCACTGACCGGAGGCACCTGCGATGAGAATCTCCGGTGAGAACTAGTCCTCCATCCCCCCACCTCTCTCACCGATCTGGTGACCCTGGCCCTGCGGCACGCAGAGTGCGAGGAAGTCCTCAGCGCTTGCCGCGGCACGACGGGCTCAGGTCGGGAAGGAGATAAGAAGCGACCATCCGAGCAATACTTGGGTCAGGGAAAAAGGTGGAATCAAGACGGAGACCACAGGGAGCCCCCTCGGAAATACGAGCGGTACACTCTATCCACCCCCGTCTATGAAATATACGAAGATATCAAGGGCTCGGGCCTCCTCCGCCAACCCGAGCCTATTAAGGCCAAGCACCGCAGCCGCCGCAAGCATTATCAGTTTCACAACGACCATGGGCACCATACTGGAGATTGTCACTAGCTCAAGGACGAGATCGAGCGTCTCATCCGCCAAGGGCACTTATCTCAATACGTGTCCGAGCGCCAGAAGGAGGATCGTGGCGTCCCAGAAGAAATTGACAATAACCCCCGCGGAGTCCATATCAATGTTATTTTTGGCGACACGGCATCAGGAGGAGACAGTAGCCGAGAAAGGAAGCGTCATGCTGAACGGGCTAGCAGGGCCTCCAAGCCCCCCAAAGCCCCGCCGGCGAGCGAGCAACAGGCCCTGGTGTTCTCTGACCAAGGCCTGGAAGTGTTATCTACCCCGCACGATGACGCTCTTGTAGTATCGGCTACTATAAACCATTGTAATGTAGATAGGATATTGGTTAACAATTGTAGCGCCCCTGATGTACTCTCATACAAATGCTTCCTTAAGATGGGTGAAAACCCATCCAAGCTCCGCCCAATTCGAACCCCCCTCTGCGGGTTCAATGGCCAGGCAACCTATCCTGAGGGAGCCATAAGCCTGCCGGTCACTATTGGTACCCCTCCTAAGATCGTCACGGTCATGGTGGACTTCATAGTGATTAAGGGGATGTCGGCCTATAATGCCATCTTCGACCGAGGTATCCTCAGCCGAACAAAGGCAGTGCCCTCCACCTATCACCAAAAAATGAAGTTTCCCACCAAATACGGTATCGGGGAAGTCCAAGGTAATCATGCAATGGCTAGAAGGTGCTACATAATCTCGATCGAAGCCATAAGGCCAGAGGGAAAAAAGAAAAAGGTCGGGGGAGCCGAGGACGAACCAACAACATCCGAGCCCGACAGTGAATTACTGATGGTCTTCCTCAAAGATGACTTCCCGGGATCCCTGGAGAGATGGTGGTACACAAGCTCAACCTTGATCCGTCGGTGAAACCCGTCCAGTAACGCAGAAGAAAGCACGCCCCAGAGAAGCAGACGATCATCAAAGAGCAGATTATTAAGGGGAAGAAAACCGGCCTATTTCGTCTGGTCCTTTACCCGACATGGCTCGCTAATGTCGTCTTAGTACCAAAAGCTTCGGGCAAATGGCAAATGGCAAATGTGTGTGGACTTCATCGACCTCAATAAAGCCACTCCAAAAGACTGCTACCCACTGCCGAGCATCGAACAACTAGTCGACTCGACCTCTGATAACGAGTTGCTCAGCTTTCTGGACGCCTACTCCAGCTACCATCAGATCCGAATGGACCCTGAAGATGTCAAGAAGACCGCCTTTATCACCTACTTCGGTGTATACTGCTACACCCAAATGTCGTTCTGGCTGAAGAACGCTGGAGCAACGTACCAGAGGCTGATCAACCACATTTTTGAAGGACAAATCGATCGGAACGTCGAAGCCTATATCGACGACATGCTCGTCAAAACACCTAAGGCCAAAGACCACTTCACTGACCTAGCTGAAACCTTCGACACCCTCCTCAAGTACAACATGAAGCTCAACCCGGCTAAGTGCACTTTTAGGGTTTGATCGGAAAATTTCCTGGGTTTCCTAGTCACTCAACGCGGGATCGAGGCCAACCCCGACAAAGTTCAGGCCATCCTGAACATGCAGCCGCCCGTTTGCATCAAGGATGTCCAGCGCCTGACTGGACGAAATGCTGCGCTCAACCGTTTCCTGTCCCGAGCGGCCGAACGATGCTTGCCTTTCTTCAAATTGTTGAGAGGACCCAAATTGGCATCCGCCACGTTCGCCTGGGACGAGGAATGGCAGAAGGCTTTTGCAGAGCTAAAGGAGTTTTTGGCCTCTCCCCCGGTGTTATCAAAACCAGTCCTGGGTGAAACTCTGCACCTTCACCTCTCATCAACTCCTTCCACAGTGAGCTCGGTCCTAGTCCGAGACGACGCAGGAGTACAGAGACTAGTATACTACACCAGCAAGGTGCTCAACGAGGCCGAAAGACGATACCCCGTAACCAAGAAACTCGTGCTAGCATTGGTAACCTCGGCCAAGCGCCTCCGGCCCTATTTTCAAGGGCACTCCATCGTCGTGTTGACCAACGAACCCCTGAAGAGGATCCTCACTCATCCTGAAGCTTCGGGTCACCTCGTCAAGTGGGCCATAATGCTCGGAGCTTACGACATCTCCTATAGCCCCCGCTCGGCCATCAAGGGGCAGGCACTCGCGGACTTCATCGTAGAGAGCACCGTCTCGACCGAGGAAGCCATCTGCTGACGCCCGGGCCCACCTGGGATCTTTTCGTTGACGGGTCCTCCAACTCGGCCGGCAGCGGCGCCGGCGTCCTTCTCAGATCCCCAGAAGGAGTAGAATTGCAATACGCCCTGAAGTTCAACTTTTCGACATCCAACAACGTCTCCGAGTATGAGGCTCTCGTCTCGGGAGCCAGGATGGCGCGGCGACTGGGGGCCGAACGAGTCAAGATCCATAATGACTCCCAATTGGTCGCCAGCCAGGTCAACGGTGACTACGAAGCTCGGGAAATGCCGATGATCAAATACCTTCAACTAGTAAGAGCAATAGCCCCACTATTCGAGAGTTTTCAGGTTATTCAGATAACTCGAGAGGAGAACTCCCGGGCAGACGCCCTCTCTCGACTGACCTCCTCTGTCGGCCCAGAAGGCACTCGATCAGTTTTCCTTGAAGAGCTAGAGTGACCGAGCATAGAAGTGGAGCTCATGACCATTGATCAGACATCATCAAGTGACTGGCGGACCCCATATATATCTTGGCTCCGGGATTCTCAGGAACCCTCCGACCCTCGAGAAGCTCGAAGACTGAAGTATCAAGCTCGGCGTTTCGTCATCTTAGACGAAGCCTTATACCGAAGGTCTTTTTCCAGTCCCCTCCTCAAGTGCCTCAGTACCAATGAAGCCTACCGAGCAATTCAAGAGGTCCACGAAGGTGTCTGCGGCGCGCATCAAGGAGGAAGATCGCTCGCCAGGATCTTGCTACGGCAAGGCTACTGGTGGCCCACTCTCCAACGTGACTGCTTGACCTACGTTCAAAGGTGCGATCGATGCCAGCGTTTCGATCATCTGGTCCATCAGCCTGTCTCAGAGCTCGTCACCCTTACCGAGCCGTAACCTTTCACTGGTTGGGGGATCGACATCCTGGGGCCATTTCCTACGGCCCAGGCCCAGAAGAAGTTTGTCATCATCGCCATCGATTATTTTACCAAGTGGATTGAAGCCGAAGCCACCGCTAGGATCACCGAGTCGGCCGTATGGAGCTTTGTTTGGAAGTCGATCATTTGTCATTTCGGTATCCCCCGAGTGATTGTGAGCGATAATGGTCGGCAATTTGATTCTCATTACTTCAGAGATAGATGTGCCGACCTACACATTCGCAACCACTTCACTTCGGTAGCCCACCCCCAGGCTAATAGACTGGTCGAAAATGCCAACAAAACTATATTAAAAGGCATTAAAGCCAGGCTCGGTAAGGCCAAGGGTAGTTGGCTCGAGGAATTACCCAGCGTACTATGGTCGCATCAAACTACTCCGAGAACCGCTACCGGTGAGACTCCTTTCCAGTTGGTGTATGGCACAGACGTCGTGATTCCTTTGGAAGTTGGCAGCCCATCTCTCCGAGTCATCAACTTCTCGCCCGAGGTGAATGAGCAGAAGCTGCTAGAGAACCTCGATATGGCAAGCGAAATACGAGAGATCGCAAGCATCTGTGCCATAGAATAGCAGCGGCGCATCACTCGATATTACAACACCAAAGTCTGAGACAAACACTTCCATACAGGAGACTTCGTCCTAAGAAAAGTCGAAGCCTCTCGACCACTGGAGGCGGTGGGGAAGCTGGCCCCTAATTGAGAAGGCCCCTACCAAGTGGTCGAGACGCTCGGGAAGGGGGCATATCGACTGTCTACCATGGAAGGAACGCCTATCCCTCGGACATGGAATGCGACAACATTACGAAAGTTCTATTTTTGAGTTTTTCTCAGACATGTAAGCAACATATGGAAATAATCTTCCTTTCATTAATGTTTTTTCGTACATCAGATAGGCAACAGCCAATACAATGCATATCAAAAATAAAGATACCACATCCGTTAGTACGATGATGCAAGTTGATTACTCGGCGCGGACACGGCTAGCACCCCTAAGTCGAGCCACTGACTCTACCCAGTGTAGAAATTGGCTCGGATAACGGGATGACTGGCCCTGTTTGCCCGGGAAGCTCGAAGAAAAAGTATCAGAGGAAGAAAGGAAGAAAAGGAAGGAATGCCCAGATATCTGGAAAATAAGTGAGGGCCTCCTCTGCCAACTCTTTGGAAGGAGGGCCGAAGTCGAACAGAAAGCAAGCACCTCCAAGTGGTGCGAGCAAGGATAAGAGCACCCTCCAAAGAGTGAAAGAAGAGTGAAGAAGTTGGTTGAAGAGCAGAAGAGGGGGAGAAACCGAGCACCCCCTCGAAGAGGTGAGAGGGGCAGCGGGGATGGAAAGAAAGGAGGAGCAACGACGTTATGCCATCAGTCCTCTTCAAGTGGGGCGGCGACCCCGAGAGCAGGAGAGAGCCCGCGACCAAATCTCCTTCCTTCTTGTACGCCGTCTGGCGGCTGTCCAGAAGTTGGAAGCGAGCCCGTCGCTAGGCCTCCTTCTTTCTCATATGTTGTCCGCCCCGTCCTCCTTCTTTCTCCTACGCCGGAGTAGTATGAACACCTCGACGGCCGCCAGGGTCATCGTCTTCCGAATCGACCTCCATGTGTCGCCGATAATCTCCCAACAAGAGAGACAGATGCATCGCGAAAAGGGAAAAAGAGGAAAAACTACAAGGGAAGCCTTAAACGGTGAAGAGAGGTGGAGACGCCCTTCGGTACCTTTTATAGGCCGAAAGGGGGAACCCTCGCCTTAATTGACTCCCTTCGAAAAAACGTGAAAGGCAGGAACCCTTCCCTAAAAGCAGTTACTCCGTTTCCTTCAATGACTCTTCTATAGGGACACACGAAATGGCAAGTCATTCAAAACATGGAAAGGTGGAAAGGCGCAAGTCTCATGCCAACCGCCTGACCAATCAGCACGCGACGCGAGATGCCTATAGAACGTATAAAATCTCCGCCTTTACTAGCAACTGCAGATACGATGGTCAAATCGCGCCAAAGGCAGTAAGAAACAGTCAATCCAGTTCTAAATATTACTGCCATTATATATAGAAAGGAAAAACCTTATATGGCAACATTCAGAAAAGAAAAAAAGAGCTAGCACATCAAACTCGTTTTCCTCCTAATCTATGGAGATGGGGGGACTCCGAGAGGCCAACGGCCTTTCCTGAGGCTCGGCGGTCGAAGGATCCTCAGCACCCAGTGATCCACCCCCGGTACCCTCGGTGACGGTCGATCCAGGCACTGACCCCACTTGTGTGGGAACTGCCTTGATTGTGTGCCCTCTCGAGGTGACCAGATTTGGCGATCCCTCTGTTGAAGCGGAGGCAGTCCTGCTCCCCCCTTCACTCGACGTCAGAGAGGGAGAATATGTAGTATCGTCGTCTGAGTCATAGCGCTGCCCGAAAGCAAAGACAAGTTCGTCGAGCACCTGCTACTGGGCCTCAACGATCGCTCGATGGAAGCCTTGGGCGAATACCTTCCGCAGCCCCCGACGGTAGCCTCGCTCGTAGTATGAGAAGGCGGCCTTCTGGAGAGCTGCGTGATAGCCCTCTAAGTATCTATATCGTTCGATCACCTCCGCCCCAGCTTGCTCCGCTTCCTTCTCAAGCTCAGCCACCCTTTGTTCAGCCTCGAGCAACTTCATTTTGGCCTCGGATAGCTTCGCCTCTCTTGACACCTATTTTTAGCCCGCAAGTTGCGTTGTTTCTCTTATTCATCATTTTCGAAGTCCCAAATTAACCATTGTTTTGGAGCCTTCCTTGGATAGATTTCGAGCCCATTTCATTGTTCCCTAACCTTTAGACTTCGAAGATCATGATTTCTTAGAGCCATGGAGCTTATCTTATCAACTTTTGGCCTTCCAAGTCGACTTACGGCCCATTTAGGTCGACTTTCTATCAAGCATTCGGCCCCTTGCATTGCGTAATCTTGAAAATTGGTCCTTTTTCATCCCCTTGTCTTCCTCTATTCATTAAGTGCCCTTCACCAACATTGTTCATCTTTTAAAGTCCTACAATTTCTTCTTCTACGTCATTGGCCAGTTCTGCACCGATTTCAAGTTATTCGCATTTTTCTGGAAGGTTGCGCTGTTCACCTGCGTCCCAGAATTTCTTATCTATGTTCTTGACCCATTTTCTCCCTCTTCTGATCGTCTTTTCATCTTGGTCTCTTCATGAACGTTGTTCATCTTTTTGTTATCTACAATTTCTTCTTCTACCACTTTCACTAATTCTAGACCATTTTCGAGATATACTCTGATTTCCAAAGTCACGCAAAGTCTGTCCAGAAAATTTTCCTCCAGCAGCCTAGCGGTCCTGGGAAGACCGCTAGGCCACAAAAAATGGTCTTCACTAGACCGTTTGGCCCCAAACTTGCCCGAAATTGTACCGTTTCATCCCTGGAGCCTTGTTGTCACCCCCTGGACCATTTGCCATCCCCTTGCGGTCCTTCCTAGACCGTTTTCATCAAGAAACGGCCGTGCGATAGACCGTTTGCCAGACAAAGAGTCCTAAACTTCCTGAACTCCGATTTCTTCGCCGTGAGACTCTTTGGAACCCTTGTTCGATCCATTTTCGAGGGAGATAAGCCTCCACCTCAGTTTCCATTGATCTGGGACTCTTCCCACCACTACTATCTTGAGGTTTATGCATCTAAATCCCCAAAATTGGGTGTTTATCTCGGATCTATCTCCAGAAGTTTCCTGCTCCTATTTAAAGCACCCAGGTTCGTAGGTCACGAAGGGGGGCTCTTTCTCGGTTCGGGGCGAAGCCATGCTGCATCGTCTACCTTCTGTTTTGACTCTGGCCTGAAGAGGGAAGTATTGTCTTCGATTTTCACGCCCAAGGGCTTCTTTTCATCATCTCTTCTCTTAGTTCTAGTCCTCCCAATTCTCAGTTTCATCACAAATCTCTGTTTTTCTGCTACACATGCGTTTTTCTCCATATTGCATGCACGTTTCCCGCAGTTGTGCTGCGTGATTTTCTCATATCTTTACTTCATTCTCATCACAACACACACACCTATCTTTTGCACCCTTTCACAGGGGTTAAAAATCACCCCCGGTGCGTTCTCCCTCAATTTCTACCCTTATTTTATCACTGCGAGATTGATACTACACTCATAGTTTCTAATGGATTTTTATCTTTGTGTTGATCTTTGTCTTGCAGGAGAGCATGATTGGACGTGAGGCCCTCTTCTTCTAGCCGGTTGGAAGACGAGGAGGTTGATCCTACAAGTTCCCCGCACCCCGTTGTCAAGCGCGATCAAGTCTTCTTCTTTTTCCAAGGTACACGGCGCCGTCCCTTCATCTCTTCATCTCTTGGCATTTTTAACCCTCGATGGCGATCATGATACGTCTTTCTCATCTATTCATCGCCCTTTGTTCATTATCTTTCATGCTTGTTCATGCTCATATGATACATACATATTAGTTTAAGGGGGCGGGGTAGAACTATTAAACAATCTACAATTTTTTGGCGATCACGGTGGGACAGCTAGTGCCCATCATGTTTGTTTTCATGCTCTTTTATAAGTTGGGTGTGTGCATGTGCATGCTTAGATAGCTTTCCCTTCATTTCCCCACTATTCTGGGCGTTTTCGGGTCTGTCCGCGCCTTGCGATCGCCTCCAGGACCGCTAAGCTCCCCAAGCGGTCATCACAGGACCGCCAGGGCCTTTCTGGTAGCCAAACGGTCATTTGGTAGACCGCAAGGGACAAGAAACAGTCATTTGGTAGGCCACTTGTGGATTCTGGCAGTTCTGCGCGCGTGCTCACAAGGCCCTGTTCGTTGATGCATAACTTTCGTTCCCGGGGTCCGATTGCGCTGATTTTTATTCCATTGGATAGCCCTTTGTATTGTCTTTCCATCCATATACTATTTGCATTATTTGGGTCACTTTTGCATTATCTAATATTGTCATCATTTTTGAGTTTTCTGCATAAAGTCTGCAAGCAGGCACAGGGACAGATTCACAGGTACGTCTTTGCTCAGTGATTTAATTGACCTCCCGAGGTCGGACAGCCATGTTCTTGGGCCCATTGGATAGTCCTTTGTATTGTCTTTCCATCAATATTTTATTTGTATTATTTGGGTCACGTTTGCATAGTCAAATCTTGTCTCCATTTTTGCATTTTGTGCATAAAATCTGCATGCAAGTTCAGGGGCAGATTCACAGGTACATTTTGCATTGATGATTTCTTTGCCTTCCGGGCCCCGATTGTGTTGTTTCCTGGTCCTGCCTTGTTGTCCTTCGTATTATCTTCACTTTCATATATTGTTTGCACTCATACCATTGTGTTTGTCTAATTGAATCTTGCCCTCATTTTTCACTTTTATGCTAGATTTTTGCATGCACTCCGGTGCACATAGGGTCATGCATTGCATATTATAGTTATTTTTCTCCCTTGGTAAGTGATCCTCTCCCCTCCATATTCCTTGGGGTCAACTAGGTGATCTTATCCGGGACCTCTGTAAGTCCCCGTGAGCTGTGGATTCCCACGCGGACACCGGGCCTGTTGTACCTTTTCCACCCCTTAGGCTTGCATTTGCATATGTGTGAGGGAGTTAACCTTAGTCAACCCAAAGTTTGGACCTTATTCCTATAGGATTCCTATCTTGAGGGAATTGTGTTTAACTCAAATCATTAAAAGGTCTATTAAAACTTCTAAAAGTATTTCCCATCATATTAACTTGTTTGACTTGGGTGAAAACTCTCACATTGCACTGTTTGTGTTGTTTGGGCTTGCCCAGGCCCATTAGCGGTGTTTATATTGCATTCCTTCATCATCCACATATTCTTTTGTTATTAGGCCCATTTTGTGTGTCCATTGTCCAGGCCCATTGTCTTAGGTCTGCTTTCCCTTGGTCTTTGCATAAGTGGGTCAATCCCCCCTTACTCTCAAGTCCACTAAGCCCTTGCTTCCCTCCTTGTATTAAGTCTCCATTTGCCCTCATGGAGCATCATTCCAACCCCTTGTATCATTCTTCTTCCCAATCTTCTTCCTATTCTCGCGTGGAATCCTCTTCCCACGCGGACCCATCTTCCCGTGGTCCTTCTGATCCATCCGAGGAACAGGCTAATCTCATGGCCCATCTATCATGCCTTGTTCGCCAAATGGACCCGGCCCAGGCCTAACGTCTCATTACATCTCATCTTAATGGGCCTTTTTCTCATAATGGGCCCTCTTCCCTTCATGGGCCTCTTTCTTCTCCTTCATATGCTGCTGGCCTAATTTCTAATGGCCAATTTCACCCTAATGGGCCTGCTCCTTCTACCCATGTTACAGCTGGCCCATTCGGCCCTTATGCTTATGTCTCTTCCAGGCCCGCTCACCCTTCCACCCCTGGAAGGGGCTTCTCCGCTTCTCAGCCCGTATCCTCTCATCCGGCCCATTATCATCCTGGCTCATATTCACAATCTCCTGCTGAAGTTGGCCCACATTCTTCTCGATCTCTCCCTACTCAGAAGATGATCGCTCAAACCCAACGCCAGCTTGATGAACTTCAACGTCAAATTGATCCCACGTCCTCCTTAAGTGTTCCATTCGCTTTCCAAAATCTTCGGCTCCCGCCATCTTCTCAAATTCCCGCATATCACTGTTATGGTGGAGTCGGTGACCCTTATGTGCACTTAAAGGAGTTCCTCTATGAGTCGGCCCAGTTTCGACATGACCAGCGCTTGATGGCTTATCTATTCGGTCTGTCATTGGAGGGCCCGGTTCGGGATTGGTTCTTTTCGTTGTCGCAAGAGAAGATTATGAATTTCCAAGTTGTTCGAGAAAAATTCATTCAGCAATATCAAGACCAAGTTGGGCCCAAGTATTCTGTTGTTGATCTGGCCCATGAGAAGATGAAGCCCGACGAGAAATTCTCCACTTTTGTCGACCGCTGGCGTCGCTTGGCTGCGCAAGTCCCGGGGCACATTCTGGAGCATGAGCTGATCAAGATGTTGATTTCTAACGCAACGCCCGAGTATCGATTCATCTTGGCCCTCAATGATATCACCTCCTGGCAACAACTATACAGCCGAGCCCGCTTCACTCGCAAACAACTCCACGATTCCCTTGTCTCCGAGTCTTCTCCGCCTTCTACATCCCCATATACCCTGCCATCTACATTTACCTCCACACATCAACCTTCACCCTCCACGAGTCCACCATACGCCTCCACATATCATCCCTCCATGAGTCAACCCTCCGCTCCTACGCACCCATCCACTCCCACATATCAGCCCGCCATGAGTCAGCCTTACGCCACATCCACTTCCGCATATCAAACCTCCATAAGTCAACCCTCCACGAGTCAGCCTTCCACTTCTCCACATCCACCGCCACCCCCGGTCAAGGTCACACCATATCCCGAGCGGGTGGATGCCGTCTATATACCCCCTCATCCTGCTCCACATATGCCTTCACCAAATCCCTCCGCCGCCGGCCAAGCACTATTGCCTACGCAACCTTCACTTCCGTCTCCACAACCTTCTCCACCACTTCATACCCCTTGGCATCCACCTTGCCCGAAGCGGGCTCCTCGTCCTCCATTGCCGGAGTATTTTACTGATATTTTCCGGGCTTTGATGGCCACTCACGCGTTGCCACTCTTTCCAGTTGTGCCTTGCCGACCCGCGGTTGGGAATATGCTTCGGTTCTGTGAATTTCACCGCCAGTAGGGGCATTTGGTTGAGGATTGCCCCGAATTTTGGGATTATATTTATGACTTGGAAGCCAAGAAAAGGATTGATTGGGCCGCTATTCACAAAGTCATTCTACATCTTCACAGCAAGCAGCAACAACAAGAAGCACCGCCTAAGTAGCCGTTTCCATTTCAAGGCCAGGGGCATCCCTGTGATTCCTCATCTAGTGTTGCACTCGCTCCGTTACCTACTTTGTTACCTTCGTCATCTCCTATCCAATCTCTGCAACCTCCACAAACCCAAGCCTCTGCTCAGGCCAGTGCCTCCCCTTCTTCTCCCACTGCCACTTCCACTACTTCTATCCCTAACGCCGCTCGACGCGTTGTGTCGACACGTCGACGGTGGGCACCACGACCTCCCTCTTCACCCTCTCCACCTCCATGTCCACTACCCCCATCGCCTTCATCACCATCCTCACCATCTCCATTGCCATCACCATCATCTCCGTCTCCACCACCAGTGCTTCCATCACCTCCACCATCTCCACCGCCTTTGCCATCTCCGTCACCATCGTGGCTCGAGCCCGAGCAGGCTATACCCCCACCTTCACCTCCGCCTTCACCTTTGCCCGCACTCGAATTTACCATCATCTCAACCCCTTTGCCTCCACCTAAACACACCACTCCCGTTGAAGCCTCCATGCCTTCCGAACCTATTCCTATCCCCACTTTTTCATCCACCTCCACCCCACGGAGCGGGTGTACATTACCATTGGTGCCCCTCGGGTCTGGTCCCCGGGGAGATAATGAACCAAGTCAGGATGGTTTGGTGTCGGTTCTACATTTCAAGCTTCATGATTTCATCTGCCGCATGCCGGTCTGCATCCTGGTCCCTGGCTGTTTTGGAGATGATGAGCCTGCATTTACAATAAAGACGGTTGCAAAGGAGAACCCCTCCGCATTAGTGCCAGTTTCTTCTCGAGCGAGGCCGGTAGCAATCTCTTTGCTCGCCGGAGGATTCACTATTAATGTTAGTATTTCCCCTCGCTCTATTGCCATTCAGATTACTGGCCAAGAAGGGTTCTCTACCCGTATTGTGCTAAATCATACGGCTGCCAAGCAGATTATGAATTCTATACTCAATGGGCAATTGGCCGTATCTTCCATATCCTCCAAGGACATTCTGCACATTCTATGCAATCTCCCTCGGTTTATTAGCAAGCCGGCCATGTCAATGCCGTGTATTACTCTCCCTCAGCTTCACCCGTCTCTTCTATCAAGGGAGTTGTGCTTCAAGGCTGAGTTCCGAGTGGAGTTGCCGAATCTCATGCTTCTAGTGTCGAGAGACAAAACCCCGTGGGTTTGTGATATTCATCACTCTGAAAGGTTACTTGTCCAAGAATGTCCATCTACTGTTGTTAGCACCGAATGTCTAAGGGCAACCGCCCCGGTAAGGCTGCATGTTCATAGCCGGGCCAGGCAGTCTGCTAGATGGGCTCGCTATTTGAGAAGATATTGCAAGGCAAGGTGCCCAAGGATTCGAGCCCGCGCTAGGTGGGTCTATTACAGGCCAGTTTTCGCTAAGAAGAGGAGACGGCACAAGTTCAAGAGCTGCCAATTGTGCATTCAGGGGTCCACCTCTTCTTCCCCTTCTTTTCATTCATCCTTCCTTCTACTCAGTTCCCACCCTTAGGTGGTGTACCTTCCTCCATCTGATCCTATTTCCATCATTTTCTCCTCCCTTCCTAGGTCCGTGCGTCCCCATTCCTCTTCTTTTTCTCTGGATCCTCTAGATTTTCCCTCCTCTCACAATTCTAGGCCTCGGCTTATGTCTTTTTATCCCGATCTCAGGACATCTCCCAATTCTTCTCCTCTGGTATATCCGGATTCCGCTTCTAATTTGTCCCCGACCTTATCGGGTGGTTATCATTCTCTTTCCCCGACACTGTCGGGTGATTACCATTCTCTTTCCTCGACTCTGTCGGGTGATTATCATTCTTCTTCTCCAACCCTGTCGGATGACTTCAATTCTCTTTCTCCGACCATGTCGGATGATCACTCTTCTTCTTCCTCGTCTTTGCAGCAATCTTCTCGTCATCTTTCTACTCACTCCTCTTCACCCTTTTAGGGTCATCACCCTTTTTCTTGCTGTTTTCGAGGCTTTAGCCCGTCTTGATCCCAGCTAATCTATTTATTCTGTATCTGGTTCCTTGATTATCAGGGTCTCTGTGCCTTAACGAGGGAGTTCTAGCCCTCGTCTCTCTTCCTTTTTATCCTTCTTCGTCCAGTTTGATGTCTATCACTCCTCCGTGTCGAGGAATCTCGGAACCTTGTTATCCTCTCATCTTTGTCCTGTCAAACAAGGAATATGAAGCTCGATGATCAAGCTCTCGCTTTAGGATGTTATTTCCACGCTATAGATTTGCAAGGTATCTTTATTTTGTGCAAGAATATGTTATCATCGCTATTATCTCTCTTACTCCTGCGCATGCTTATAATGCTATTCCTCAACATGTTTGAGTGGCTTTAGGGAGTTTGCTTAGTCAAAAAAAGAGTTCGCTTCTGCAGCATCCTTAGGCTGGTGATAGCTCCACGCTGAGAGTCTAGTTTCTTTCCTCGATCGTTGAGGGTGACCTTTTAGCATGGATTTTTCACACACTACACGACAAGCCATAGCCGATCTCTCTAGGGCAACACCGTTGCTGCTTTGGTCATACTATGGGTATGCACAAAGGTCTTTTTTTTTTCTTTGCTAGGCCAAGTACAGGGGCAAGAGATTGATGGATGAGATGACCAACCTAGGGACTCCCTAATACGAGAGAGGTCTCAAATAGGGACAGTCTTGACCCTCAAAAGTGATCTTTCATGCAATATCTAGCCAATAAGGGCTATCAAATTCAATGAATCAATATGCAAAATTTGAAATCAAAGGCATGGCAATAGTGGCAGTATAGTTCCCCACAGGACGTCATGAGCCCGGTCGCATGCGTGCCTAGTATATATGGGTCTCAAAATCAAAGACACAAAGTCCCGGCGTAACATACTGTATCTTTGAGGGGTAGTGCCCTGGAAGGAATTCAAGTCCTGATATCTCCCATCCTGCACAAAGTTTGTCTCCAATTTTTCTTCTGCTTCTCCCTCTTAGACTGGGTTGTATCCTGGGTATGGCCTTAGTAGGGGCACCGTTGTTTAGAGGTGGTTGGTTGTGGTGAGCCACCCTCAAATGCACGCCCTGCTTAAGGGAAGTCTTTAATGAGAGGGGAGGGATGACGATCCCTAGCCAGTGGTTTGAGCCCGTCTACGTGCTGCAGATTGCTTTGACAAAATCTCCACACACAAAAATTCAAATATTTTTAAAATTCCAAAAAAAATAGATATGTCAAAATTCTAAAAAAATAGATATTCTCAAAATTCCAAAAAATCAGATATGTCAAAATTTCAAAAAAATCAAATACTTCCAAATTCAAAAAAATCAGATATTATCAAAATCTAAAAAAAATCAAAAAAAACTTGAAAAAAAATCTACAAATCTCTCTTTTGTTCCCTTTTTCATGTGTTTCTGTCTATTTATTTTGAGGACAGGTATGATTCGTTTGTTCAGTGTGCAGGTTGCAGGTGTTCAAAGCTTCCTTTGCCCTATAATTCGCTCTGTCTCTTGTTCATATCTTTTCTGATCTGTTCTCTTCTTCAATCTATTCTCTCGATTTGCTGAAGCTTACGTCCTTCTCAGCTTTTAATTACCTCACTTCACCATATCTCCATGAGAGGGCTTTGCCTCACGATTATGAACCTGACGGTTCTACTTCATTTGATCTTGGGCTTTGATTGAAGAGCGTATTCGTCGCGTCTATGTCCCGTCGTGTCCTTGTCACACGTGTCTTTGTCCCTCCGTGTCATCCCACTGTGTTATTGTCCCATGTGTGTCTTATCCTACCATGCTATATGTTGTCCGTATCTCTTGTCCCCCGTGGTTGTCGTCCCACGTGTCTTTGTCCCACCATGGTCTTGTCCCACCGCGTGTGTCGTCCCTCCGTGTTGTGGCGTTGTCTTGCCCCACCATTGTTCTTTGGTCCCACTCACGCTTATTGTTTGTTCATGTGATGTCTTGCATATGTTGTTTATGTGATTTCATCCTTCGTTATGTTATGTTATGTTATCTTTCATCTATCTTTGTAATGTTGTGTTATGGTGTCTTTCGTTCATTTTGTTGTTATGTTTTCATTATGTTCATATTTATTTGTTCACGTTTGTTGGTTGTCTTATTTGAAAATCTCATAAAAATTTAAAAATTTTAAAAATCTAAAAAATGTCATTTCGCTTGGCAGGTAAGTCAGGTATGGCTCTCTATCCCTTCTCTCTATTGCATTACTATATGATATCTATATTATTATAGCCTCTCAAGAATCGGCTGGTTTGCGTGTGTTCTGGGATCTGATGTTCCCCTTTAACAAAAATAATGATGATCTAAGAGCATACGGTTAATCGTTGGATAGGCCACTCAGTTGAGTCAAGTGGGGGACGATGGATTCTATCTCGCACGCCGTGGTTACAGAAGACTCTTGACCCCGTCTTGCTCGGTCTAGCAATAGTATCCTTGAGTACTTTCTATTTTATTTTTCTTTGCATTCGTTTTGATGATTTCTTTATTTTAGCCTAACATGCTTCATGTCATTTTTGAGCATTCATGTCTCGTGATTCTCTCAAGATTTCTCCTCAGCAATGGTTGATTGCACTTTAATTCTCTTGGATAAGAGATTCCTCATTCCACTCTGAATTTGAACGATCTCTCTGATCTGCCCGCTCGGTCTGGTTGGCCAGCGTGATTCCTGTCTGGATTTTATCTCAGTTTTACTTTCTCCTTTTCCAGCTCTTCAGCTGTGTTCCTTCTGATCCCCTCATTGTCCGTGGATTGTGTCCCCATTGAGGTCGGTCGTGTTTCCTTTTCTCCCTTAATTTAGTTCTCCAGACATGTCTCATCCGCGTCAGTCGTTTCTCGTGGTTAGTTTGGCGTTTTCGGGAGAATTCATGCCGCTTGTTGGTTGTGACAGGTGTCTTTTGCCTTGATGCCCGCTTTTCAGTTCTCTCCGCTTCATCTCTGCTTCATCTCCATTTCACGTCGCTATCGCTTTCACTCCATCTCCTTTCCATTTCGCCTCCGCGCCATTTTCGCTTGTTCCCTTGCAAAGCGAACATCAAGGAGGGGCATCTGTTGACACCTATTTTTAGCCCGCAATTGCGTTGTTTCTCTTATTCATCATTTTTGATGTCCCGAATTAACCACTATTTTGAAGCCTTCCTTGGATAGATTTCAAGACCATTTCATTGTTCCCTAACCTTTAGACTTCGAAGATCAAGATTTCTTAGAGCCTTGGAGCTTATCTTATCAACTTCCGGCCTTCCAAGTCGACTTACGGCTCATTTAGGTCGACTTTCCATCAAGCATTCGGCCCCTTTCATTGCGTAGTCTTAAAAAATGGTCCTTTTTCATCCCTTTTTCTTCCTCTATTCATTAAGTGCTCTTCACCAAAGTTGTTCATCTTTTAAGGCCCTACAATTTCTTCTTCTAAGTCATTGGCCAGTTCTGCACCGATTTCAAGTTATTCGCACTTTTCTGACAGATTGCGTTGTTCACCTGCATCCTAGAATTTCTTCTCTCTGTTCTTGACCCATTTTCTCCCTCTTCTGATCGTCTTTTCATCTTGCTCTCTTCATGACAGTTGTTCACCTTTTTGTTATCTACAATTTCATCTTCTACCACTTTCACTAATTCTACACCATTTTTGAGATATGCTCTGATTTCCAAAGTCGCGCAAAGTCTGCCCAGAAAATTTTCATCCAGCAGCCTAGCGGTCCTGGGAAGACCGCTAGGCCACAAAAAACGGTCTTCACTAGACCGTTTGGCCCCAAACTTGCCCGAAATTGTACCGTTTCATCCCTGGAGCCTTGTTGTCACCCCCTGGACCATTTGCCATCCCCTTGCGGTCCTTCCTAGACCGTTTTCATCAAGAAACGGCCGTGCGATAGACCGTTTGCCAGACAAAGAGTCCTAAACTTCCTGAACTCCGATTTCTTCGCCGTGAGACTCTTTGGAACCCTTGTTCGATCCATTTTCGAGGGAGATAAGCCTCCACCTCAGTTTCCATTGATCTGGGACTCTTCCCACCACTACTATCTTGAGGTTTATGCATCTAAATCCCCAAAATTGGGTGTTTATCTCGGATCTATCTCCAGAAGTTTCCTGCTCCTATTTAAAGCACCCAGGTTCGTAGGTCACGAAGGGGGGCTCTTTCTCGGTTCGGGGCGAAGCCATGCTGCATCGTCTACCTTCTGTTTTGACTCTGGCCTGAAGAGGGAAGTATTGTCTTCGATTTTCACGCCCAAGGGCTTCTTTTCATCATCTCTTCTCTTAGTTCTAGTCCTCCCAATTCTCAGTTTCATCACAAATCTCTGTTTTTCTCCTACACATGCGTTTTTCTCCATATTGCATGCACGTTTCCCGCAGTTGTGCTGCGTGATTTTCTCATATCTTTACTTCATTCTCATCACAACACACACACCTATCTTTTGCACCCTTTCACAGGGGTTAAAAATCACCCCCGGTGCGTTCTCCCTCAATTTCTACCCTTATTTTATCACTGCGAGATTGATACTACACTCATAGTTTCTAATGAATTTTTATCTTTGTGTTGATCTTTGTCTTGCAGGAGAGCATGATTGGACGTGAGGCCCTCTTCTTCTAGCCGGTTGGAAGACGAGGAGGTTGATCCTACAAGTTCCCCGCACCCCGTTGTCAAGCGCGATCAAATCTTCTTCTTTTTTCAAGGTACACAGCGTCGTCCCTTCATCTCTTCATCTCTTGGCATTGTTAACCCTTGGTGGCGATCACGATATGTCTTTCTCATCTATTCATCGCCCTTTGTTCATTATCTTCCATGCTTGTTCATGCTCATATGATACATACATATTAGTTTAAGGGGGCGGGGTAGAACTATTAAACAATATATAGCCTCGGCCTCAGTCCACGCGACCTCGGCTTCCCCCCGCATTCGCTCAGCCCCCCAGACCTGGCTATTGAGCTCCTCCCGCTCGACCTTCCACTGCTCGTAGCGCTCGACCTGAGATTGATGCTCCTCTTCTTGGAGTTCGCCCTTCAGGTCGGCCATATAGCGAGTCTGGGCCAGCTACTCGGCCAATGTCCAAGCCTCCTCCTGGCTCGACTGAGTCTGAGCTCGAAGCGAGGCTGCCTCCCGCCGAGAGACTTCGAGCTCAGAAGTCAATTGACCGATCCTCCGATCAGACTCAGCGCGGACCCGAGAGAGGGACCTCTCCTCACTGTCCAGCCGTGCAAAGAAATCGGCTATCTCGGCCCCCAACTGGGCCATGATCAAGCCGCCCTCCATAACCCTCTCGAAGAGTAGAGAGGGGGGACTACGTCTGAATTCTTCCCGATTCAGCGAAGGCACCAAGGATTGGCACCGTTGATACAGAGAAGCCCGAACGGTGGGGGCACCAACCAAAGGGGGAAGAGTCCTTTCTGGAAGAGCCGGGACTGGGGCATCTCCCCCGAGCGTCCCCACTTTCGGGACAGCAACGCTCGACTCGGGCTAGGACGTCACCCCGCCCCGCGCCCCACTAGCCTAGGTCGGGACTTCAGGACCGACAGCCTCCGCCTGCGGTCTGGCAGGCTCAGTAATGGTTTTTTCGCCAATAGCAACCGTCCCTGGTTCGATGGACGGGAGATCCGGGCGACAGATTTCCTCGGTTGAAGGCTCCTCGACTAGACGGACCCTCTCCTCAACCGGGCGGACGACCCCCGCCTTCTTTAACCGCTTCTTCTCAGCGGTCAGGGCCTTCATTGAAGACAGCAGTAGCCGCTCCTCAGGATCCTTGAGTTTGGCCCCATGGCACTCGGGGGCATCTCCCCGAGCAATCTACTTGCCCCTATCTCCGGCATAGGAAGGGCCTCCAGAGGCTCGGGGTCAACTCAGAGCCGGTGTCTCCTCCAGGTCGACGATCTCCTGCTCCAACGACTGTTCCCCCTCATCATCCGTCTGCCTCGAATCTAAAACAATGAAAGTCAAAACATCAGAGGGAGGCCTACCTGCCCGACTCGAATGCAGCAATGCCGGACCTTAGGTTTCTTACCTTGAGGTGGCACGGCGCGGGAGGGATAATCCTCGATGTTGGCCACCGTCATCAACTCGGCGGTCGACTGACGATTCTCCTGGAGAATCCTGATCTCCTCCTCTAGCTCCGGAGAAACTGCTGCTTGCTTCGGAGGGAGAGACGGATGGAAATTGGGCTCCGTCGGGAAACCCCAGGGGATTCCCACTTTGGATGAGCCCACCCAAAAAAATTGGATCTTCCACCCCTTGTGGGAAGAATCCCTAGCAGAGAGGGACACACAGCTCTTTCCCCTCTTCACCTGAAGATAGAAGAAGCCCTTGCTCGCATGGGTTTGTTCCTTCAACTCAAAGAAGGAATGGAAAAGGTCCAATGAAATGCGAAGCCCGCACGAACGGCAGAGAAAGATGAAGGAGAAGATAAAAGTATACGAGTTGGAGACCAACTGGACAGGCGCTAGTCAGTAAAACTGAAGCAACTGCATGACAAAGGGGTGGAGAGGGAGACGAAACCCACACTTCCAAGCTAAGAGAAAAGTATAGAAGATGCCCGAACGAGAGGCCAAGCTAGACTCATGAGGCTGGGATGAAGAGAAAAAGTACTCCCACGGCAACCCATAACGCTTCTCCATTTTCTTCACTTCAGCCTCGCCCAACTCGCTGCGCATATGGTGCTCAGGCTGCGGCACCAAACTCCCCGCGCCCTGTTCGGCTTCCTGCACCTCGGTTGCAGGGTGCTACTCCACCATGGAAGGACGAGAGGAACAGGAAGAAGAGGAGAGCGCCGAATCGGACGATTCAGGAGGAGGTGGAAGCTGACGAATCGTCGCCGCCATGATCTCTGCTAACTCTGCAAAGGCCTCCGCAAGTCGTTGCTCCTCCTGATCACCCTCGCGGCGCATGAGCCCTTCCAGAATACAAGTGCAATGGAGAGAGAAAACCCTAAACGAAGGAGGCGTGGAACGCAAGCACACGCAATATTTGTACCCCCAGAGGTTGGGCGGAAAGCGGCGCGACGTTCCGAACTCTAAAAGGGGACTCCTCGCATCAACTCAAAAGAGTCATCATCACGGACGTATTCCCAGGACAGTCGCATTAAATGGCCCCTGCCGAGATAATTCCCCACCCAAATCGAGCCACCAACATCGTCCCCACAAGTGCTACTCATCCGAGCCCAATCTTGGCTCGGGAGTAGGAGGGGGGCAAGTGGAGAGAGGGAAAATCTACCGCCCAAGAGCACGACCCAACTAGGTCCAATTCGACTAAATCAGGCCCAGCTCCCCAAAGTGACAGCCCCATTTTGGGCCCACTTACTTTGAGCCCAAAACTCACTCGAAGCAGCACTTCCTAGGCGACCCTCGGGTCCGAAAATCCGAGCGACAGATCGGCCGAGAAGGCCCCCTGATGGGACCCAGCGCGACCTGTCCGAGCTACACGCCCATCGCTCGAGGAGAAAGCTCGAGCAAACGTCCCAAGCTCGGACCGACTGTCGGAAGCTTATCCAAGCATCCGTTACGCATCCATCAGGAGCAGGGAACCCCAAGGGATAAGGGAGAGCAAGAGTCCTAGTGCCATAAAGAGCCCACGACGAGGACGTAACCCCCTCTGAATCCCCTCGACTCCCAGGGCTCCTACCTTAAATGGACCGCTATATAAACCCCAAGGAGACTCTTCAAAGAGGTAAGCAACAATCTTCAGTGAGAACCACCACACTTCTCGGTGGAGAATAATCTCGCGCCCTCTTTTTCTCCTACCACCTCTCTTCGCATCCATGCTCTATCATATTTGCTGACTTAGGCATCGGAGGGTTCTCCCCGGGGTTTCGTCCCTGGGCACCCCTGATCTGTTTCCCATCTTGCAGATTATATACGCGTGGTGGCCGCAATCAAAGAATCTTCCAAGATCTCACGGCTCATGATTAGAGTGAGATTACGCCTCTTCACAGTCTAAATACGCAAATTTCATTTCATCCCAGGATCATTCAATATATATTAATAAAATTGGATTGACCATCATATGTACTTAACACAAAAGAAGAATCCAAAAAAAATGGGACAAAATGAAAGCAGCATAAGACAATGACAGGCCTGAATAAGTTTGAACAATAATGCCATGTCCACCTTCAAAAAAAAGTTTGAAAAATGATAGAAATGAAGCCTCACTAACATGGATGTTCTGAGATGCTCAGCTCCTCATAGATGTGGGTCTGTTTGTGTCTCAGCATTTCCATTAAATTAGGGCCTCTAAAGTTCCCAAAGGGTCCCCACATGCTCAGCTTGACTATATTATCTATGGGATGCTGTACATGTGCTCTTGTAGTGCCCAAGAACCATACATAGGTCGACTGAAATACTTGAGAGCCACGTGTTCAAGGGTGGATCCACCAAAATACACACTGCTAACTCAGTACAGGTGGGTCCACTACTATGAACAAAGACTACCCCATTAGATGTTTGTCCATGGTATGTTTCAGGCTGGTTTCCCCTCTATTGGAACTAGAACAGTTCCAGCTAATTCCAGTCTGATTTGGCCAGTTTTTAGTACCACGTGTGTATGTGTGTGATCATAGAAATTGCTTGGAAGGCCTTATTCATATATGTGGAAAGGAACTGGAATGATGGGTCAATACCATTGGTGGAGGCAAACTTTTTTCAGGGGACTATTAAAATAATTTAAATTGTAAAAGAGTTGTACATAAATTATACCTTTACTAAGAGGTAGTTAAAATATGGATGAGAAGGTGGGGAAACCCTTGATTTGTTTTCTGATTGATTTATCACTGAACTCGTGTCTCCTGTCAAAAGATTGAGACCCGATAGTGAAGTTATGAGGGTTCCAATCTCTGCCATGAAAGCCTTTCTTTTGGTTGCTATGCCAGGGTCACAAGTACATATGAGGACACACTGATGATTGTCTATATTGCCTTCTATGTTGACTGCATTCTAATTAGTTATTTGTTGGATGATGGTGACTGCAATATCATGATGCCACCATAACCGTAAGCAAATTTAACTACTACTATGTGGTAATTTGTGATATTAATGCATTTTAAGGAATTTTCTGCCTGCAGCATAAAACTTTTTTGTTTTGAATATAGGAAACAGATCAGGATGTATGGATGGCGGTGGCAACACTGAAAGAGGCTGGTTTTAGCATAGACCAATTGAGGGCCGACGATGAGCTAGACAATATGAAAATTGTCACAGTCCCACATGCTCCATGACCATTCCAGGATGGCTCTTTCTAACAGTTTTTGGTTGGGCACCATGACCCATATTCTAGGTTGCCCTTCTCATGCAAGGTCAGACTTGGTAGAATGTTCCTTCATTTGAAATTTATGGGAAAAATTAGTAGTCTTGGGATACACTAGGTTACCTGGGGATATGTCCATTTTGCTCTCTTTTTTTTCTTTTTTTCTCGTATGAGGCTTTTGAGTTGAGAAGGATTTGGTGAGGATTTGAAGTTTGGTATCTGTCAAAAGCTAATGAACAATAAGCACAAGTACAACTAGGAGAAATTTGGTTGTTGCTTTATTTAAAGGCACTGGTAGGGAGGGGTCAGGGGTGGGGGGCATAATTAGACATTGGCTGGTTTACTGTTCTATGAAATAAACGAATGGGGAGACTGGCCTCTGACACCTCAGCTGATGTGAAAGAGGGTGAGCAGTACCTAACTTATAGTCCTACCAGGTTGTCTCTCGGTTGTCAATAGCTAACTTATCTAATTCTGTCCGAGCATTTGAGACTGGCCTTTCCAGTTTGCTTCTATTTGTATCACCATGAGGAGAAGGTGAGGCAGTGCCTTGGCTCTTGAACTAGATTATCCACTAGATGGTTCTCCCTTGGGGGGGTTGCTGCTCTAAGCCAGTTGCCATAATGGAAAATTATGGTTTCCCATTTTCTATCTCACAGGAGAGAGTATGAATCATGAATGCAGCTACAAAACACTGCAAGCTCAGTGCAGCCCTCCACATCTTAGCATACTACAGTAGTAGTAGAGCCTAGAAGTCTCTCATATGCAACTTAGCTCTTAGCTAAGCCACCATGTAGGCTAAGAGTCTAAGATGCTTTCTGCTAACGGGGTGAACTATCAAAGTTGACCTTGATTTGAGCATTTTTATTCCAGGAAACCACATCTTCAGCAATTGGATTGTATGGCAAACATGGCTGATTGGCCAGCTTCATGACAATACCCGATGTTTAGGTATTATACATGCGAACACAAAAGTCACGTTTATTACACTTTCTCCTCTCCTTGATAAACATGGTTCCATTGTAAACCATGGGGTGCAATCCTCTCTACATCTATCTATGTGAATAATACTAAGAAAGTGCTGTTGAGATCAAGGAATTAAAAACCATTTTAGGAAAAGGATGTGTCCTGACCCATTCTGATTTTGGTTGTGGTTTCAAGACCAGTTTTTGTTGTGTCTCCTCTGGAGTTGATGTCTAGTTTTGATGCTGGCAACAGTGTGAATGACTTTGATTGTTGTCGGTAACACCATTTGACTTTATAATGTATGCTAAATGTCATTTCATTAAGTCAGAATATGATCCCTACATTAAAGGTCGATGCATACTCATGCTGCTGCATTATAAGGTCTATGCATATTCATGCATTGAGAAAGTCAGGTCGATGCATTTATGCATTCCTGTCTAGAAGGTCTGTGCATATGCAGAAGTGTTGCATTGAAAGGTCGATGCATATATGCATTCAAGTCTAGAAGTTCGATGCGGCTATAGAAGGCATGCACTATCAGGTCGACACATATTCATGTGCATACACTAATAGGTCGATGCATCTCCCTATGCATAGAACATCATGTCGGTGCACTTTCTACTCAAGTCGATGTTGCTATGCACTATATGCTAGATGCTGCAACATCAGGTCGATGCACACCATAGACTGGTCGATGCTGTTGAGCCAACGATTGCGGTATACAGGTCGGTGCTCCTTATGCATCTGCTTCGAAGTCAGGTCGGTGCACTAGAGTCTCTCTTACTGAGTGAGGTCTACCTGTGTGATACACAGGTCGGTGCAGCTGTAGTTAATCTACTATACTCTTGCTGTTGTATTGATTCACAGGTCGGTGTACCTTGTTTATACATCGATGCATGTGCATATCCTCACATATCCATCCATATGAATTTTTCCTGTTTTCATGAACTATCTTAGCTTGTATTTCTTAAGAACTTACTACTTGTTTCATGAGCCATATGATGACAAAATTGTTATTGAATTTCTATAATTGGTTTGGCAGGAAAAACAAGATGGAGTTCATCAAGTGACAATTCAGATTTATGCTCATACACCTTGGATACATAAATGAAATTCTGTCTGTCACATGGGTTCGAAAGTGAAACTGACAGGGGCACGTGATTCGAAGTGAATTCCCAGATCCTTGGAGATTCCGTTCGAAACCACTTTCCACGTGGCTACATCTTAAAGAATTCTCGCCTCTCTCACCTGACATGTGGCTAAGCAATCTTTCAGAACTTTGGGCGGGAACATTTCTTCCACGCTCCCAGATGGAATCTAGTGGGGGCCACGAGACTTTCTTTCGCAAGGATATATAGAGGGCAGAGCTCGGAATAGAAGAAAAGGGGAGATACACAGAAGAGATAGAAGATACATAAGATATACAATAGACAAGAGACAAAAGAAGAGTAATCTCTGAGAGGAATGAGGGTGATAGAAAATAGAGTATCGGAAGATGGAGAGGAAATCCGAGAGAGGAGTGAGATCGAGGAGAAGCAAAGCTGGTCTTGACTTTTGAATCAGATCCAGAGTCAAATTGCTCTAGAGAGAGCTACATTTTTCTTTCTGTTATTGTCTTTCCATTGTTTTCTTTCAGTTCATTTCTGAAATTGTCTATAAGTTGTGTATCCGGTCCAAGCTGTGAGGCAGCGGCGAGGTGTGATCCTCGGTTAGCAAGCTGTGAAGCTCAACGATTCAGTAAGTTGTAAAGCTCAACGGTCTGTAGGGATTTCATCCCCAAAGCTGTGGATCAGCGGATTTGGCAAACTGTTTGTCAGCAGAAGTCTTACTCATTTGAGTAAGGGGTGGATGTAGATCTCTGGATTGAGATAGAACCACCTTAAAATTGTTGTCCACTGTGTGATTGTTTACTTCTTGATTGCTTCGTTTAAATGTGTACCTAGGACCGCTATCTGTTGGCATATATTTTCTTTTCAATCGACATCTTAGTAGTATATCAAAAGTTGCAGTTAGAAGGATAGATCCATCTATCGGGAAAACTGCTCCTTGCGTGAGTGGTGTTGTAAATCGAACCTCTGCCTAGTATACTAGTCTGAGGTGTGTTCTTGGTTGGATTTTCTAGTTGTTATATCCAGTTTGTATTGATAGCTTGTGTCTCAGCAGATTTATCTTTCCGCAATTTATTTTCTACTGTAGAATTAAAAGTTGGTATAGATCTATTCACCCCCCCCTCTAGATTAGTAGCTCATCCATTTCTCATCAGTTTTAGCCAAAAATTGGGCAATTTTTGCCATTTACTGCCCATTGATTTGACCATTTAATACAATGTGTGGGATAGTTGGCCCTACCTGAGATGTGCCCCAAATCGGTTGGTTCAGCATGAGAGGGGTGTTGTCGTTGTTCCTATATATCGAAAATTCATGAGTCTTTTCACTATACATGTGGGGGATTCCCTTAAGTCAACGCCTAGGTATTGGGTTGGATTCGGGGCTCTGATATGGTATTAGAGTTTAGTTTACCCGTTGGATTAATATGTGCACAATTGATCCTACTGTGATGTGCCTCAAACAAGTTGGTTCGGTGCGAGGGGTGTGTGTTGTGATTTAGTCTTATGTCTTTGTAATGTGTTGAGCAATAGACTGTGACAGTGATTGGTATGTCATTGGGACCTTGGGACTAAGCTCCTATGCTTAAGTAACGATGTATCATACTTTAATGTCTAAATTTTTATTATTTAATATTAAATTTTTTTCAAAGTAAATTCACGCGCGAAGCGCGTTCCTTTGACTAGTGTTTAAACAGATTCCCTTATCATGACTTTGAATCTAACAATGTCCCCTGATCATTGCAGAATGAGGATAGAACTCTTTGGGAACCGACTGATACTTATGTTCAGATGAGCCATTCATGTCTGCAAATAAAATAAAGAAGCCTCTCCTTCTTATACATGGAGAGGAAGACAATAATTCAGGAACCTTAACAATGTAGGTGAAGAACATTTTTCTGATAATGCTTTTGACTTTTTCCATTATGTATGTATTATTCTTGGTAAAACTGCCCTAATTTATATCAACGAAAAGTCAAGACTAAGAAAGTTTTTGAAGGAATGTCATCAGATCTGTACAATATTTTCTGTATATTGAATTTCCTTGTTTAGGGAGATGATTGTCTCTGATTTATTTGCTATTCTTGGGGCTGTACAGCATAATCTATTGCCCTTCTTTTTGTAACTCTGTATACCTATTTTAGATACCAAAGACATCTATATATTGGCGCTCTGGAATCCCACGCAGGGACAGAGGCATTACACCCAAGACTCTTCTCTTTCTCTCTTGTTTGTCATGGTATCAAAGCATTAGGGTTCTTGGACCCACTGCTCTCCATCTGGGGTGTTGTCGACCCCATCTAGGGGTTCTGGTGCAGCCACTCTTCCTCGGGGTCATCTGGAGTCTCTGACCCTGGTTTGGGGTCTTCCTAGAGTTGCTTCAAGGGAAGTTCTGGTCACATCTGAAATCTGGTGCAGATGTCATCATCTGGAAGGTATTCTGGTTGGATTTTTCCTCTCTCTAATTCTCTATTTGAGAGTTTCCAAGGGCTTTAGAGTTGTTGCAAATTTCTTATTGAAATTGTGCAGTTCTGAGTAATAAGATTCCATATTGCTTTGCTCAACATTTGGGAAATCTGGAAAATTCAATGTTCAAAAAGATTTGAAGCAAAACAGTTCAATAGGGTGCACATTATTGACTCACTTCTGTTCATAGCCCAGAATGCTTTGGATCAGCAACTTTTCTTTGATTCACCATCCATTAATCAACTAAGGTCAATGGAAAAGTATGGCCTCACAGCAAAGTGGAAAATCAGCTCTTACATTATTTGCATGTGGCAACCCTCTCTTAATTCTTTAACGCTAAATGTGGATGGAGCATCCAAGGGAAATCCTAGTCCCTACAGTGGTGGTGGCTGCATCAGAGACAACCGTGGAAGGATTCATATAGCTTTTGCTTTTAATTATGGTTGGGGTAGTAACATGGTTTCTGAAGCCAAAGCTCTCTAGGATGGTATGCGCCTAGCAGTTGCAAACAAAATGAAGATTGGTAGCATTTTATCAGATTCCCAGATTCTGTTTGATTAAATTACAAAGTAGGGGAAACCACCTTGTTGTATTTTACCATGGTGGAATTCAATTGTTCAGTTATTTAAGCAGATGAAATGTTGCATCCATCACACTTTTAGAGCATGTAATCAAGTGGCAGACACCTTAGCTACCTATGCCTGTGGTCTCTCTTCCAATTTGGCATTTAGTGATTAGAGGTTGTTGCCTTCTAAAGCTCGAGGATGTGTAGTTGTGGACGCAGCAGAGTTACTAGCAATTAGGAATTGTTCTTAAAGCCTATTCAGAGAAGCTCCAGATCTAGCCGTTGTATGTAAGGCAGTAGACTATTTCATTTACATTTGTACTTCAGGGGTATGCCCCGACACTTTTTGTTAACTATTTTACTTATGAACTAAAATAACCTCTTGGGTGTGCGATGGTGGAGTGAGAACATTCTTTTCCTTTGGAAAAGGGTGCACTCTCCTGTCTGCCCCTAGGTGAGGTTTTTCTTGATAAGAAAAAAACACAAATACCAAGCCTACCTTTCACATATTCTAACTCTTTCATAGAGAATGCAAGTCTACTAAGGACCACACACCAGAGAGGCAGATAGTATAGCTCCTCTAGTATATTTTCAGCAAATCTTGCTCAAGGATTATCTTTTGTTTACATAATGTAAACATGTCTAACAAGGATCATTTACTAGAGAAAAGGAGGGACGGGTTTGTGAAAATATACTTCCATAGATGATAGATTTTGCTTGAAGATTATAGTCAGTCTCTAGTTAATAGGTCAAATAATGCTCCGGAGCAGTACAAAAAATGATGCTCTTTTCAAAATTAATTGCAAACAAAAGTCCACCAAAAAGTAGAAATTGTAACAGTCCAGCATCAACAGGGAATCTGAATTCAAAGATTCCACAGATTCAGCACTGCTTCCCAGACCCAGGTCCATCATGTCTTCAATCTCCAATAGAAAATAATACAAACCTGTGCTAACATAGAGTCTTTACAAGATTCCAGGCAACAATGTAGTACACCTACCATCTATAATAGTGTTATTTATGGCTCTGACAATAATGAAAGGCCATTCAAATGCAGTATACCATAGTTAAATAATCATTCCATCCACACCCCAACAATGACTGTAGTTCACTGACTCAACTTCATTCAGACTCTACCCTTTTATGTCTTTCCTTTTTATGATGGCAGTGGGAATCAATGTCTTTCTTCTATATAACAATACACTACAAGATTTTATTACCTAATAGGAGGTGATGCTAGCATCAATCTAAAAAACAGCAGCAAGAATTGCTTCCTTCATGATCTTATCTAGAACCCTTCAGTGGCAACATGGAATTTATAGGTTTGTTCTATGCAATCATAGTATACTGGTTTGATTCTGAAAGGGCTCTGACTAACAATTAACACTAGTAAAATTCCACGTAGCTTAGTCCCACTCCCAACACAATTGAATATATCATAGTTCGACCTATTATTCATTGTGAATCTCACTTTTATAGGGATGAAACTCAATAATATTAATTTTATACATCTAACAAAATAGAGTATTTCTTGAACCAAAGCTTGCATTTCCTCAAGGAAGATCAATGAGGATTTAGGCTAGGGTCAAGGGAGGTGCATAAAATAGTAATAGAAAAAGGGCTAATAAGAGATTTTCAAAATGAATAGTAATAAATGTGACATATGACAGTAGTAGAGGTGACTTATGCATGATAGAAGAGAAAAATGAAAAGGTCTAAAAGACAAAAGTCTACTTAATTGGAGCAGGTCGTTCCAGACAAGAAGGAGCATAGGGATTTCAATTCAGTTAATATCTTAAGATGGATGTAATACAAAAAAGCCTATTTTAAGACGATGCATATAAAGTGTATTAATTTCCTTATCCTAGTCTCATAGGATGTAGATAAAATCCAAATACAAAATAACTAAAAGATGCATCCATTCCACCATGTTCTGAAAAAAAAATAGTCACTGACTTGCTAGAACCACCGATGACCAGCCACTACCATTGAACAAAACAAACATAGTAAACATTTGAAAACAGAGTCTTCTAAGTAACGTACCTGGTATAAATGAAATTTTTCGCTGCAGAAATGGTCACAGCATGCCTTTCTGGATTTTCCAATCTACAGGGTTCAAACTTGTAGCTTCCAGTTTCAACAAGACTTCTTCCTTCTTTGGTGAAGGAATTGGAACATCAACATGCTGCATTGAAATTATGCCAATTAATAGTTGTTTAAAAAATATGACAAGTACAAACATCAGTTTTACTGCTTAGTTAATGCCGCATCATTTCAAAGATAAACAAAACAGATTGGTCACCTTTTATACCAGATTACTTCAGAATAGATCGCATAGCATCCGGAGGAGGTGCTCAGCACAGCTCACGGTCGGGTGGTAAGGCGTCTAGGGCCGATGCATTGAGGCCGGATCCTGGGCGACGTTCCTGGGTGGCTAGAGGGTAGGGCGATCCCAATAGTCACCTGAGCGATCCTAGGCTGCCAGAGGGCAGGGCGATCTCGGGAGTCACCGGAGCAATCCTGGGCGACGATCCTGCGCAGGGCGAGCTAGGCGATGACGCGGTGTTTGATGGGGGCAGACAATGTTGTACCAGGGGCGGAGGCACGCCGTTGGTTTCCCAAGTGAGGTTGCGGAGGAGGCCGGGAATTGGAGGGATAGATGAATCGTAGGGTCGAGGGAGAGAGAGATGAGGATGTGAGGAAATCGGAGGGAGAGAGAAGCGGGAATGTGGGAGAGGATCGTGGGTGAGGGGACGCGGGAGAAGCAATTTAGGGATGGTTAACAACGAGTTTTGTTGTTAGTTAAAATATAGAAATAATTAATTACAGCAAATTGTAATATTTTGTTATAAATATATATTTTTATTTACAAGAAACTTTTGCATTTGTCATTATTTATGACTAAATAGCAACAAAATCTTAACTTTCGTTACTAATAATAACATCTTTTATTTATTAACAACAATATTTAAGTTTTATTTTTATATCTCATTTATTATACTAATTTTATTTACCTTGTAATTTTTTTGTGGTTATTAACCAAATTTCTTATAGAGAGGTTTAACTACTCTTTTCCTGCATGAGATAGCGTGGAGATGATATAGACATTCAAGAGGGATGAGATAGACATGGCTGTCAATTAACTCATTAAAGATTAACAATATTTCATGCCCTAGTTATACAGTGTGTTCTGAATCATTTTTAACCTGAGAACATGTCTACGTTGTTTTACGGAGATCAAACATGGGACAAAAGCTAGGGTTTGCTCGAAACCCGAGCTTGTAATGTGGTCTTATACAGGGCCGCGACCAGGTAGAAGCGATCTACCTTGGTGCCGCGTTCAAGCGAATTTTTAACAATTCCGAAATCTTGAAAAAATAGAAAAGCTATAGTTGCAGTCTATCGCGGTGCCGCGTTCAGAGTCGCGGTCACTGTTAGTACCGCGATCTGAAACAGAAACTCGCCTTCTGGTGAACTTCGGCATACCTTGATTCAAACCATGATTTCTATCGATACAGTTGATAAAAATTGGACAAAATACTATCAAATGAGTGAGCACTTAAAAACACACATTTTGGTATATAAAATTGTAGGTTTGGCCTGAGAGAACACCTACTTTAGTCGACCTAAGAGGAGAAAGAGGAAGAACACCGAAACCCTAGACGATCATGCCCTAATCGTTAGAATCTCCCTTCGATCTCGCACGCCGCCGCAATCCCAAGCAAATAGGGTTTGATAGGAGGCGTGGCCCCCAATTTATAGGGTTAGGAAACCCTCTAGAGTCCAATTTAGATCAAGATTAGCGACGGAGAGAAATTCGCCCAAATCTCGTGGTTTGCCTTATCTAGCACCGCCGACCCTAATTGGGGGCTCCTAGGGTTAGGGTTTCAAGGGATGATCAACCACCAATGATGGGATAGGATTTAGGCTTTAGTTTAAGCCCAAAAGGTCAAGGATTAGGGTCCAATTAGGCTAATTTTGGGTGGGTTTTCCCTAAACTCCGAGTTAACCCAATAAGCCCAAATTTTTTAGCCCAATAATCAAATTTTAAATTTTATTTGGGTTTTTCTTTCCAATATTTAAGTAAAAATTTCTTTTCTGGAGGTTTTACATATTTTTTCATATTTTTACTATATGTATTTTTTCATTTTGAATTTGAGAAGTCTATTAAATAATTTTACTTTATATTTATTATTTTATTCCGGGTTGCTACATGTCAGGCCCCCTATCGAGGGACAAACCTTGCAATGCGGGCACAATGGCACCAACGCTTCTGCCACAACTACGAGAGCCCCAATGATAGTAGGGTTTGTCACGCCGCTAGCAGAAGCCCATCCGTGATCATCAAACATGCCAACGCAAGAAAGTCTCATGGTGCAAAGGCGGATGATTGAACGGATTGTAGAGATGAAATTCATCCAGTACGGGGAAGGGGTCACCACTGTAGACCTTTACATTGTGTCGTACCCACTGTATCACATGCTAAAGAAGCTTCCTCCAGAGTACTCCAAAGCCCTAAAGCTACAAAAAAATGATGGACAGGGATCTCCTCACAAACATTTGGCCTGCGACATTACTGCCATGGGTGAGCTAGCGTTGGACGAGTCCTATCTCCTCCGCTATTTTGCCACATCGCCTACAGGAATCGCCTTTCAATGGTATTCCCACCTAAAGTCTTACTAGGTGGCCGATTGGGCTGACCTCTAGAAGAAGTTTCTTGATCGTTTCCAAATGGCCGAGTGCAAGATCTCGCTAGCGGAGCTCTATTCTCTCTGACAAAAGAAGGGAGAGATGGCCCTTGACTTCATCAAATAGTGCCCAAGAGGATGCCATCATCATATGCCGAAAAGGACTGGCAGCAGAAGTCAACGAGAAACTTCTCAGCACAAATATCAAGGACTTTGATCAGCTCAACTAGGCGGTTGCCAAATCCTACTAGATCATGATGTACCGACCGTGCCGGATTGTGCAAGCGGGAAACCGACATATCGGCAAGTCAGTCTAGACTCAATCCGATGTCGGGTCACCGACGGCCTGGTGGAGGCCGGTCAGAGAGAGAGAGAGAGAGATATGTGGGAGCAGCAAGGCATGGTTGATCACCGTGGAGGAGGGAGGAGGGAGGAGGGAGACACGGGCCTAGTGGTGGATCACCGTGTAGGAGGCAAGGTGCTCCGATGAGGCGATGAGACATTGGATCTCCAACGATGCAGTGGTAGTGATGGAGGAGGGAGGCATGGGTCTGATAGTGGATCGCCATGGAGGAGGCGAGGTGCTTTGGTGGGGCAATGGAGGTGCTGGATCTCCAGCGACACATCGGCAATGATGAAGGAGGGAGGCACGGATTTGGCGGTGGATCATCATGGAGGAGGCGGCACCTAGCGAGGCAATGGAGGCGCTAGATCCCTAATGACGCACCAGGGGGAGGGAAGAGGGGATTTTAGGTTCGTGGGAGAATAGTAATGAACAATGCCAGTATTGTTCATTTTTATTCCTATGAGAATCAATTAAAAAAAAGGCACTCAGTAAGCCCATTCAGTTGGAGAGAGGGGAAGATGATCCATAGTGGGGTTGGGGAAAAAAGTCTAGTACTCTATCGTACCATGCGGAATGATATGGCCAGAGGACCATACGACGAACCTGAATATTAATAATGTTACAATTTAGACTGTAATAAGTATCTCAAGCTCCCTATTCTTCCCTCATGCATCTTTTACCCCCTCATTATAGTCATTATGCCCCCAACTAGGGGTAGCAATCAGCCGAACCTAACTTTAAAGTGCTCCGACCATAGAGTAGCAACGAGCTGAACCGAGCTCTTTTTAAACTTGGAAGGCCGACATTGATAACCGAGTGGCGCCAGGTTACGGTGAGTTGCTCGGCCAAACCAGCTTTGATACACAAATAACCCATTCGACCTCGAACAAAGTTAAGACCAACACAAAAAGTCAAAAGAGGGCCTTTGACTCGAATGACACACCCGACTTACCTTTGTCGTGTTCAATAATTTATCAAACCTGCCCTAAAATGTGCTATAGATCGACTCTCTTCCCAAAAAAAAATTCCAAGCTTGAGCTCAGCTCAATTTTAGACTTGGCTGACCAAAACATAACCTGAAGTGCTGCAAGAAGCAAATGGAAAGCAGGGTTGGCGCCATTAATAGAGAGAGAGAAATTTGAGAGACCCTTAAGTTATAGGCTTCCGATATGGGACTAAAAAGTCCCCCCTGGAGTCTCACATCAGTTACTACAACAAAAAAAAAAAAAAAAAATTTAATGCCCTCAAACATCTCCATGCTTCCAATTCGAAAAGGGGCAATGGAACAGAGAGCTAATGGATCTTGGGTGGATGGGTGTCACTTTGTCGGGGTGGTGTGAGATTGATATACATAAAAAACTATGTTTTATTGCGAGCGGGCTCACAAAGCTGAACGCGCCGAGCTTTCGCCAAGCTTGGTAACGGTTCGTCTCATTAAACGAGCTCAGGGTAGAGCTTGGACTTGGCTCATTAGACAAATTCAAACCGAGCCTAGACAAGCTAGACTTGAGCCTAGCCCAAGTAGCTCACTAACGGCTCGACTCATTGCCAGCCTTTACCCCGACTACCGCTCTCCACCTTCTTCCCATATCCGTTACAATGTTTTATAATCTAAAAAATGTTAGTATAAAACATGAGACCACTTTGATAATAGATTAAAATAAGTTAAACTCAGATGAACCCGATACGGATTATTTTTAAATTTTTAAATTTTTAATTTGATATCTATCTTACTCATGATCGGATTAAAATATTCTTGTGAAAAAAATAAAATGACTTAAATCTCTACTTAAAAAATCTTAATCCTATCCAACCCTTAACGATGTACTCCGCCTCTCAAACTTAAATAACTCACCCACCCGCGAATAACTCAATCTTAAACCACCTTATTCCATTACCAAAGTGAACTAAAAGAAACATCACGAGCTCCGCGAGGTAAGAGCTTTGAAACCCAAAAGCACATGTCAGCCAGCATGAGGCCTTCAAAACACAACAGAAGATAGAAAGCTTTGAATAGACTCAAAAAATCACCCGAGACACTACGGGCGTACCATGAGCTTTCCTGTAATCTCGCCCAAACACCTTTAGGAATCATTGTAGACGAAGAACCCCGAAGAATTACATAAATTTCTGTTTTACAAGTACAAAATATATTTTCTCACGTATGATATCTTAGTGGATCAAAGTCAAACGTTACATTTCTCCCCATACGAGAAACAGGAGAAGTTGCGGTATCAATCCAAGAGAGGACTACCTTCCTTGATGAGCACAAAGACGCTGCTTCCATCTCCCCTTGAGATCCTCAGTTCACTGTCAAGGTAAGTTGTCAATAGCCAGGACTGCGCATTGGTGTTTGTGATAGGGATCTTCAGGGGTGGTTGGCCAGAGATGGTCTTTGCAACTGACGATGCAGCGTCCTGGATGGGTGTGATGACACCTTTGAACGGAGAGAGATCAATGCTCTGTCCAAAGAGCTCCACCTTTTCAGGTACAACAATTGAATCTGTCAACTGTGGTGTACCAATGATTCCCTCTTCAAACTTGATCTGAAAAAGGCATGTAACAGTAGAGACTGTTAGACAATGATGAAAACAGAAACACAATAATGATGATAATAATAATAATAATAAAGAATAAATAAAATGAAACAAGGGAAAAGTATGGAAAATGAGATGAATGCATCTTTCAGTTTTAGTACATAATGCAAGATTCAACTTGGGCTATCATCTCTCTTTCTGCATTCCTGTCAAGTATTTGAGATGGCATATTAACAAGTTGCCACCTAAAAAAAAGGGGGGGTTGTGCAACAAACGGATAAATACCAAGCAAGGTCTGAAAAATTGGTCAGTTCTAGACCGGTTCTGGTCCAACCAAATGGGTTCCACAAAAGGTAGGTCTAGATCTTCATAAAATGAATAATAATAGTTAAAGAATAAAATAAATAAGAAAATATAACTGATAAATAAAACCAAGTTTTAAACCGGCTGGCTCACAATGAAATTGGCCTTTCAAGTCAGTATTGTCTGATTTTAGTATTTTATTAATATTTTTTAAAAGGGGTCAATCATTTTTATTATGAGGAATGCTACAATGCCGCATTTAACATACCACATTTTTTGCCACTCACCTCAAGTTCAGTGCTCCCAAGCTCGGAAGCACCAGACTTAAGCTCACTTTTTGTACAGTCTGATTTTCAAATCTGGCAACAGGAAAAGGGTGAGACAAAAAGTTGGTATAAAGGGAGTTTTATTATTTTTCAACTTTTTAGATGCTTCAGCACTTCAGCTTCATATCCATGTGAACCGAACCAGGTGAAGCATGTTCCAGCCCGATTCACCTGGTTCCATTCTAGATCAGCCTGTTTTTTAAACCTTGATACCAAGGCCTAGCACAAATCCTATCCCAGAAGAGGTCAATAGTCTTTCAAATCATAAAACACTACCTCAAATTACGCATGTGCTTCAATTTGCATATTGTGATTTATTGAACATTTTATTGTTCCAACTATTAGAATACTCAGACAGAAGACATGATTATTATATCAGATAACATAAATAGTTAGAGGCTAAATGATGTTTGAGCAGAAGATCTTAGATTCATGCCAGAGGAACTAGATAAGGGTCTCCAGTATTATTTTTAAAAGAGAACTTTATTTGTAAATGAAAACTTTCTCCCGTAGTTTGCTCAAGACATGTCAATGGCTGAAAAGAACCTGCAAATGCACCATGTCATGGACATAAAAGCGGGGGGGGGGGGGGGTGGTTAGTTTTCACCCCCTAAATTCTTTCGATACTTCAAAAAGGTCTCCCTAATCCATCCATTTCGTTAGAAGCCATCCAAATCGTCTCCATTACATGAAATCGCCCCTCTACAGTGCTCAACCTAACTACGGTTAAGGCTAAACAGGTGTGATAAAATGACCAAAAAAACCCATTGAATAACCCCCATCAAGAGAGAGAGAAAGAGAGAGGGTGCCGGAGGGTGGTCCCCCCTCCGGTGTCGACAATCCCACCCAGCGGATGTGGGGAGAGGCACCGGAGAGTGGTTCAGGTGGTTCACCCTCCGGTGTCGACAACCCCACACAGCGGATGTGGGGGGGGGGGGGGGGGGAGAGAGAGAGAGAGAGAGAGACACACACACACACACACACACACACACACACACACACACACACACACACACACACACACACACACACACTCACACACACACACACAGAGAGACTACTACATGGGCCAAGGGAAGCCATTGAAATTGTAGATGATGTCGTTCTAGTCGAACACGTTCGACGTTGACAACAGGATGATTGGTGTCCCAGTGGGTAGCAAGGAAGGCAGAATCGGGGATCGGATCGCCCGGTCCCAAACCGATCCGGGTCGGTGGGATCGGCCGATCCCGGCCGAGTTAGGCCAGCTGACTCGGCTAGAGATATAAGTGTCAAAAAAATCTAAAACAATTGTGGAAAAAATATGAAAACATAGAAAAATCATTCTAACATAGATCTATATCAAATTTAATGTGAAATAGTTGACATTTGCTAATCTTTTTGTGAAATAGGTGCATGCATTGATTACATGCATATATCTATGTGCATGCATTGATTACAATTTACAAGTAGAGCATGGCTGTGTATACTGTATACTATGAAGATAGGATTGCATAGTTGTAACACAGGAAGATGAATTTTAGTTCATGGTTCTTTGTTACACCAATCTACTTGAATTTAATCTAATTCTAACTGTTGAAACTCCTCTTGTTTCTGAACATCCATAGAGGCATTGATTTGTCATATAGAACCATCTGTTTATTTGGCTTTCATCATGTTTAGCATCACTTACTGGTAGTACTCGTCAATAATCATATAAACCATACTTGTTATGTAAATTGTTTATCATGTTGTTTACTGGGGTACCCTTGGATTCCTTGGACATTGTGTTTTGGAATTTATTACGTTTAGCAGCATTTTTATTGTGGGATGCTGGTTTTCAAACCTCACAAGCAGGCAGATTTTTTTAGGATGAGCAGCATGCAAAGAAATTTGAGAATTAATATAATTAATCAGTGTCTGGATTTCTCTAATTCTGTTGTGTGGATAAATTCTTTTTTGACTTTCCATGTTTTAGAATGTTAAATGATGATAAATTGTTGTACATGGAGCCGCTGTCTCATACAACTTAATTCTTTGATGTACACTATTTATCACAATGTAACTATATTAGTTGACTGAGATAAAGCTGATCTAGTATGCATGGATATGAATATCCCTACATATTCTTTATTTGCCTCAATGCATATCCATCAGTTATGCTTTTTCACAAATGAGCAGGAATGCAGACTCGGCCTAGGATCGCCCAGGATCGGCCGATCCCAGGCCAATCCCACCGATCCCGGGTTGGATCGGTGGAGGTGGGATCGGGATCGGATCGTTTCGCCCGAAATCCGATCGGATCGGGCGATCCGATCCGATCCCGGGTGATTCTGCCTTCCGCCCGCAGAGAAATGCCTCGCCAGAAGCTTCTTGTCATTCGACAGCGTCGGCGACCCAGGCGAGATGAAGAATGTTCCCAGGGCCATCCAGAACCAGAGAGAGAGAGAGAGAGGCTACAGCCCTGCAGGGGATCTAAAGAAGATGAGGCCCTAGGACCAATTTCTTACAGGTCATGGGCCAATGAGAGCAAGAAGCATCACCGTAGGATTACAGAAGGCACTGAGCCGACAACAGGCTCCAAGGTGAGAACTTGCTTGTAGATTCTATTCCGTTCTTAGAGAATGAATCAGGGAGTTACACGAGTTCTATAATTTTCTCTTCCAGTGCGATCACAAAGTGTCCTCGTTTTGCACCTGCAAAATCTGTGAAAATTGGGCGTCCTCAGATCAATCTCCGAGAAGATGGGGATCAGAGAGAGAGAGAGAGAGAGATGTGGGGAGGGTAGTTTGGGAAAGAAAACGGTAGTGAGAGAAAGGAATATTCCCCAAAAATGGATGGTATATTCCATTTTTTCGAAGTTTGTTAACCATCCTGTTTGTTTCCGATGTAGGCTGCAGAGACTAAAGTAGAGTTCGGATAATGCTAATAAGTCATATCATCTTTTAGAAATTCGAGTTGAAGGATGTAAAACTTATAATGTATAGATTTGGACCAAGAAAATTCATTTGTGAAATAAGTGAAGACATTATTGGTAGTTTGTCACCTATAGATATGAAGTTTCAAAGGAGTGTCCTTTTGTAGATATTTTGAACTTAGCATGCCCTTCTTATATATTTTGCAAGTTTTTTTTACCCTGTTCAGTAATTTTCCCTTTGCTTTATTAAGAAAAGTGAAAATAACAGCTTCAGTGCTGTTTTGGAATTAAATGAAGGCAATCAAAATGGAGATTTCATAACAGATAAACACTAAAATGCCATATTTTTCTTATATCCTCCAAGAGAAAAGGACAATCCACAAGTCATTACAATTTTGTGGAATGTAGGTAGTGGTTATGATCGATTCGATAGAAAAGAAGGAATAAAAATTGAAGAGCAAATTACAGACATCTGACATGACAGCAGGGCATGTCAGATACCTAGTACTGCAAACACAATATATATATTTATTACGATTTAATATTAAAAACCAAAAAGGGAAACACGGGAATGAACAGAAACATGGAGTAACTCCTGTGGAACCAAAAGGTCCATCAAATCTTCCAAAAAATAAAAAAAAAATTGATTTATTAATCATTCATTTATTATCAAAATAAAATTGAACATGACACATGGCAAAGTACATTGTCAGCTGTCAGTAATACCAAAGCAGCTTATACCAAGGTAATCTCTTCTTGTTCTCATTATTCTCATTAAATCTCTGTATGTGTTTTTCAACAATAATAAAAGGGATTTTTGCATGAAAACCATTGTTAGAGGTGAATTTGCAAAAAAACAATTCTTAGAAATACATTAGCATACATATCACTAGGTTCATTCAAATAGTGCATAAATGCCATTTAAGCGTGATTTTTTTCAAGTTGTTAGTAAAAAGAAGTGATATGCGTGCAAATAAATATGGCATTTTTGCACAATTCAGATTTACACAGTGATATATCTGCTAATGTATTTCTAAGAATGATGTTTTTACAAACTAACCTCTAACAATGGTTTTCATGCAAAAAACCCATCCAAAAATCATGTCAGCATGGGAAATGGACAATGTTCCTTTGTTTTCCGAACAGTACTTTCCAGACTAGATCAGTCGTGTGCCAATGTATGGAGTCTTCTAGGCATCTAACCACTTTGAGATCAAATTCATCAGGGATCGTTAACCAGTTACAGAATCTGGTGACAAGGATTGGAAAGGAAAGTGAAAATGTGTTTCTAATTACATGCCACCTTGTTTGAGGCTTCAATAAACAAGTCTATAATTGACATCCATGACATTACTACTAACAAGAAGGTTTAGAATATTTTGTGAGTTTTAACATATGTTGCATGAGAGGTGTCTCCCTAAACTAAGTTTGAAAATCTACTTAAAGTCCTTGTGAATAATAAACTAGTATCTTAGGACTTCTACATTGCATATATTTCTTGCTGAGATTTTACACCCTTATCCCAAGAACCCATCTACCAAGGTTTGTGCCTAGGGTATTGCTGTGGAGACTGCAACATAATAGACAATTGTATCATGCCAATTTGACATGAAGCTTGTTCCAACTAGTACAAATTAGCTATCACCTTAAATTTATACAATATGATAAACACAAAAACAAGAGAGACTGAATTTATACAAATCAGCATGAGACCAATATATCAATTTTATCCAGAAATGGAGGCAGTTAATTGAACAGTCACATAATATATAAGAGAACAATTTCTCTATTGAATTCCCCATGGTTCCTGCCTGCAACCACCCTATCTCCTGGAGAAAAGTGTCCGCACAGAAATGATGGGTGGAAAATTTTCACAAATTTCAACAGGAATGTCTAGCAAAAATTTTCTCTCCTGGTTTGCTGCTACAAGGCTATCCTCTCACATTCACATGTCACAGTCTCCTTTCTACAGGACCCAATCAAATTTTATCACAAGTACATGCTCCATAAAAATGTCTGAAATAGTCAGTTTCTCATAGTCATCATTGTTGGGAGGTCTATGCTAGAAGATCTGAGAACTGTCCCGAAGTAATGTTATTTACAGGCATGGATTGCAGAATCGGCTGATCCGGATCGGAATCGGCCGATTTGGATCGGGATCGCCGGGTGGCAATCTGACTCCTGGCCAGGGTGACTACCACGGATATCAAAATCCAGCCGGAGTCAGGCCATATCAGACAGAATCGGAATCGGCCGGATTGGCCAATCCCGGATGATTCAGCCCAATACAGTTTGCTTTTGTTTTTTATTTCAAAAAAAAAACGGTCCATATCAAACCGAATTGGGCCTGGATCGCTAGTATCGGTCAATACGGATCAGATTCAGTCAGATACAGACCAATCAGGATCGTGCTTCATCAACCTGTGACCCCCTTGGCCCTTTCTTCCTGAGAACACTAGAGAGGCCAAGACCCCCATCCCTAGGCCCCCCCACCCGCCACCCCCTTGCCCTAGCTCACTGCTCCAAGGCCTCCAACCACTATCACCGCCACCAGCTGCGGATCGCCATCAGCCAGCAGCATGGATGGCAGTGTCGGTTTCGGTGTCGGTTTCGGCCGGTCCCGAAACCAAATAAATTTTTTTTTTTTGCCAAACTGTAGGGTTTTGGTTTCGACCCGATTTCGGCCAGGTAGTTTCAGATCGTTTCGGTCCAAAACTGAAACGTTTCGGTTTCGGCCGAAACTGCCATCCATGGCCAACAGCCCTCTTCTCTCTCCCTCTTTCTTCTTTTTTCTCTCTTCTTAAGGACTCAAGATATCCTCCCTCCAAACCCCAATCACCCAAGGGGATGAACGAACCTAGTAGGGGAGCTCCACCACCCTCCGCAGGTCGCTGCCACCATCACCATTCACTACCGTCGGCTGCTGGGATCCACCGGAATCTCTTGTTCAAGGAGATCCATCCCCTTATGTAAATTCTATCCCGAATTTTTTAAAAAAATTGAAAAAAAATAATAAATGATTGTTAGATGGTAGATCTACTAATTTCATGTGTTAAAAAATTCATTGAAGTGTTATCACACAAAAGGCCCTAATTTTAGCACTAATTAGGGTTTGAAGTTGGGGCTTTTGCATAATTAGTGCAATTAACATGCAATTGGGTGCACCGAACACCTAATTGCATAGACTCAAGTGTGATTACAAAAAAATGTGCAATAATTGCATGTAATTTAATGAAATCCCCCATTTTAGCCCCTAGTTAAGGTTTGAAAATTGGGGCTTTTGCATGACTAGCGTAATTAACATGCAGTCGAATAAGCCAAACACCTAACTGCATTGATTCAAGTGTGATTACACAAAATTGTGCACTAATTGCATGTAATTTATTGAAATCCACAATGTTAGCCCTAACTAGGATTCGAAAAGTTGGGGCTTTTCGGTATCTAGTGTAATTAACATGCAATCGAGTATGCCAAACACCTACTTGCATTGATTCAAGTGTGAATAAACAAAATTGTGCACTGATTGCATGTAATTTATTGAAATCCCCAATTTTAACCCTAATTAGGGTTTGAAAATTGGGGCTTCTGCATAACTAGTGTAATTAATATGCAATTGGGTGAGCAAAACACCTAATTGCATTGATTCAAGTGTGATTGCACAAAATTGTGCAATAATTGCATGCAATTTATTGAAATCCCCAATTTTAGCCCTAACTAGGATTTGAAAATTGGGATTTTTGTAATACATAATTAGGTGGGCCAAACACCTAATAGTATTGATTCATGTTTGTGCAATACTTGCATGTAATTTATTGAAATCCCCAATTGTAGTCCTAATTAGGATTTGGAAATTAGAGTTTTGCATAATTAGTGTAATTGACATGCAATTAGGTGTGCCAAACACCTAATTCAATGGTTCAAGCATGATTGCACAAAGTACATACCTAAGTGCATTTATATGTTATGTAGAATTATGGCAGAGCAACAGGAGCATTAGGTCCAGCAGTAGGAGGAACAACAGTGCAATGATCTGGTTGGAGGCATGTAACCCTCATTGATCCTCACCAAAAGAGGGTACATGCAGGTGATATGGAAAAGAGATGGGTGGAGGCATGTATCGCCCAAAGCAACAGATAGCTGGTATTTCTGGGGATGTAAGCAAGTGTGAAGCATGTCCTGTTGAAATGAGGAAAGGCATAAGAGCTTGCATGATGGAAAAGAAGGCAGAAAAGGATTTGAAAGCTCGGCAGCAAATAGATCTTCAGGATGAGATTTCTGGCCGGCAAAGAAGAAGAGATTATAATTTGCCTATTGAGGAGCCAATTGACCTTGATGAATTCAGATGATGATCTAAATGACCCTGATCCTGAGTTCACTGCAGCTGTTCATGCGAGTCATTGTTCATATGCAGAAAATGAGGACTGCGAAGGGGTATAGGAACATCATCAAGGGGTTCTATGTCTAGATCTAATTCCAGGAGCTCTCTTCCTAAGACCTCTTCAGTTCGTAGGGTTGCCGCTGTGTTGGGACATAGAAGTGGTTCAGGCAGATGCACATGATCTGGCGCGGGGCCCTATAAACCGACTTTTTGTATAGAAAAAGGTCTACAAAGCAGCCCTCAATCAAGCAAGCGTTCAAAGGCGTGAAAGCCACTATCAAAAGCAGAAAAGGGAGCATTTAAAGGACTTGTAAAGTGGTTCTTGCATGCAGATGTGCCAGTACAAACAGCATCCAACCCTTACTTTCAGACTATGTTGGATGCAATTGCAGAAACTGAATGTGGTCTGAAGGCCACTACAACTCGTTATATTTATGAGATTGGCCTTGAGTAAGGAGGTTGTCGAGTAGAAAGGATGGGTGGACAACTTCAAAAATGCCTACAGGGAACATGGTTGGATCAACATGTGTGATGGTTGGACAAGGACAACAAGAAAATCCATGATTAATTTCCTTAATTATTGCACTGAGGGTACAATTTTTACGAAGTCTGCGGATGCCTCAAATCAGATCAAGAATGCAGACAATTTGTCCAGGCTTATAGATGAGATGGTGGAAGAGATAGGAGAAGAACATGTTGTTCAAGTTATGACCGATAATGAAGCAAACTACAAGACAGCTAGCAGAAAATTTATGGGAAAAAAAGGGCATTTGTATTCGGTGCCTTGTGCAGGAAACTCTATAGATTTAATGATGGAAAACAATGGCAGAAACCCTCAGGTTTCTGATCTGGTAGAACATGTACAGATGATCACTGGATTCATTTACAATCACAACAGAGTTTTGAACATGATGAGAAAACATATAATGGATGGCATCTCCTCCGTGCTGGCCCCATAAGATTTCTTTCAAACTTCATATCTTTGGAGAGCCTCAGAAAATATAAGCACCAATTGGCCACGTTGATCAACAGTGAAGAAGACTTAGTACATATTGACACATTGAGGGAGGAGAGTGGAGATGTTGCCCTACAAGTGCATGAATTGATCAATAGCTTAGGATTCTAGGAGAGGGTTTCTCATTACCTCAAAGTCACAAGTCTTTGGTACAATGACTTAGGATGGTTGACGGAGATGATAAAAATGATTAGGAATATTTGTACGAGGCAATGGACAGAACCAAAGAAAAATTAAGGGAAAACAATCCTAGGACATATGAGAAATGGTGGGCCATCATTGACAAGAGGTAGGAGATGAGTCTCCCCCATGATCTATATGTTGTTGGTTAGTACTTCATAATTGGTCTTTAACTAGCCTTGAAGACATACTGATGGGAATCAACACCGGACACTAACATTTTTATTTTACATTTGTGTCCTTTTGTTTGTATTTATACCCTTGATTAATTGAGTTTGCAATTGTAAGGCATTATAAGTCAAAAGGTTAGTCTTTAAAGTCATTGGGTTTCTATGTAAATTGCCAGTGGATCTAGCAGGGTCCCCCACCCTCTTTCTCATTGGTCCACCTAGGTCCTAGGGCCCATGTGGGGCTGGTTCAAAGTCTAAGATTGGACTTGGACCAAGGGGGGACAAGGTGGAAGAAAATTCAAACTTAGACCAAGCAAAGTCCAAGATGCTTCCCCCTTATAATATAGTCTATTCCATGTTGTATTTTTATTTAATTTGGTCATTTGACCACATGGGGGAAGAAAATAATATCCCTAGTTTACCCCTCCCCTCTCTCCCACGAAATTTCCAGCCCCCCACTCCTTGTCATTCTCTATATAAGCCTATGTATAGTGTCGTTAGAGATTTTAATGAAAAATTAAACATTTTTGCCAAGAGCAAGTCCAAGGGCACCCCTTTCTCTCTCCCACCCCCTTGCAGATGGAGTTCTGCGAATTTCTTGAGGTGTGAAGCCTCCTCCCCTCCCCCTCTCCGAGTGAGAAGCTCAGCCCTGCCGCCGCCATCGAGCCGCCGTCGCACCACCACCGCCACCGCGTCGAAGTTCTATCCAAATCAGGACAGAAGGTTGAAGCCCGAATTTTATCTCCACATCAGGAGATCTGATCGAGCTGCAATTTTGAGTGTTTGTTCTTCTTGTTATCCCCAGTCTCCATTTTAAATTTCATGTCAATCAGAGGTCATTTGATATTTTTTCCGTATTTTTAGTTTCACCCCTAACAGTCTGCCAGTTTGTAGATCTGTAAAATAGAAGTCTGTTCTTCTATTTTTCCCGCCCCCTTATACATCTCCAGAAAATCCCCAAAAATTCATGCGTGTTCCTCACTTTCTTACCTTCCACCCATAATTTTTCTAGAGTCTAGATCTATCGTTTTCCTTTCGGTCAAAATTCATTTTTAAGGGAAACTCAGTATGTCCTGTGTGTCTATCAGTCCGAGCCAGCAGAAACCTTTGAGGGACAGTCGTTTTCATTTTCAATCCATTCACTTGATGGATCAGAAAAAATTATATGGTGTAGCCCTCTGAGTCCTCTATCCATCGGTACCAAGTTTGCGTCGATCCGACATCGGATCTGGCCGCAGAAATTCTTCTCGTGGAGGCACGCAGAGCAGATCCGAGGATAGGCCAACAACCCAGTCCGAGAATTAATTCCTCGGAAAATACGTCGACTCACCTTCGGCGACCGCCGCTCCTGGAGATCGATCGGCAACCCATCAGAAGTGTCCCAGCAAGTCGCCGCAGCAAGGAGTCGATCGGAAGCCGCCGTCCCAGTTGCTAAGTTCCTTTACTATACCGAGTTGGAACAGTACCGAGTCGGAACCGAGTCGGACCATCAGCCCGTCTCCGGCCCAAATTGCTGCCCGTCAACCCAAGATCGGTCCTCCCGGGCCCCACTTGTAGCCCGTTACCTCCCTGCGTGGAGTGGACAAAAGAATTCAATTCTGTAATTTATTTGATAATTGTCTAACCGGGAGTACGGGTCTTGGCCGGGATCGTCTTCCCCACGCTTGGAGCGTGGAGGTAAACTCGCCACTCCCTCTTTATCGCATTTGCTTACCTTGTATATTTTTGAATGCCGCTGCTAGAGTGATACGTAATTAGCTCGATATTTATTTTTATCACCCATGCGAGAGTGAGTGAGTGAACCCGTCCCGTGACTCAATCCGAGTACACGCGGAAGAGCCGAGTACCCTTGACTCATTGCCGATTTCTCAACCGCGCACGATCCCGCACGTTTCCCTCGCATAGGGACGCCCGTGAGCTAGAGTCCCAGGCTCGCGTCCCGCATCAAATTGGTATCAGAGCGGAAGGTTGAGTCTAAGGTAGTATTTGTTTAAAAATAAAAAAAAAGTCATTTAAGTCGGTCCGAGGTTGTATTTGCATACCTTTATTCGGTATATCAAAAGGTGTTACCCGAACGTTAGGTTACGCCTATCGGGAAGGTGATTCACTCGCGTGAGAGGATCTTCGGATCCCGGAACTCCGCCTAGTACCCGATATTGGTTGAGTCTAGATTCGTAGTCGTGTCGGCATTCCAACTTGCATTGTCGTTTTAGGGTCGTGTCTAGTGTCTTGTCACCAACTGTCAGCATGGCCACCCTATAGCTCCCCGTGTCCCATGGATTCCCAAAAGCCCACATCATATGAAAGGTGGCGACACACCCAAGGATGGGGAACCCAATTCTACCCCCTCCGTAGGCCCGAAGCCCCGGACTTCTGTGGCTCCACGGTCCCGAGCGACTACCTAGAGTGGGAAGTCGCTATGGACACATACTTTGAGTGTTACCTTATGTCCGATGTCATGCAAGTCGACTTTGCCACAAGGCGACTTTTTTACAAAGCCGCCGAAACATGGAGGGACATAAAATACTTGAGGGAAATTAGGAGGCAACGGCCCATAGAGTCGTGGCGAGAGATGAAGGATGAGCTTAGAAGGGTCTACCTACCCAACCCAGTCACCTCCAACCGACCCCACCCAATCACCTCCAACCAAGTGGGTCATAGTCGGAAACAAAGAGCCCCGCATGTCGATGAGCCTAAACCTACGACTAGGCCGAGAGTACATGAGCGAGTCAACCACGATGCCCCTACTCCAACCCCCACCGTTGCTGAACTTTTCAAAACCATTTCGGATCGGTTGGATAGGATGTGTACTCAAATTGACGGATTCCTGCCCGAGCGTCCCAACCCGGTGCCACCCCAAGGACCTCTTTCCCTCAGGGAGGACACCCCTTCCCCACCCATGAGAGCTCCATTGCCACCACCCTCACCTTCCGATCTTTATTCGGAACCACCTCATTTGGAGCCGCCTCAGCCGGAGCCACCCGTGTTTCTAACGGGAAAGTTTTTCATCGCCGAGCCACTACTTAGTTGGCTCAAGATAGGCTTGGTCCATAAAGCATTATGCTATCCATCCATGGACCCCACACTACCATTAGTACCGGTCAACACATTCCATACCACATTCCGGTCTAGTCACCATGTTGATACATTAGATGACCTTCTTAAGGGATTAGATCGACAGTTGAAGTTGACACACTTATTGGCCCCAAGCTTCGACCGACCCACAGGCCGTAGCTTCACCCATCCCGCTTTGGGGTCCATTACCTCCGTGTACACCGTGGGTCATGTCACCACGGAGGTTCTTTTGTTCCTCCCCATGCCGGCCGAGCCTAACTACATTCTCTTTATCCCGAGGGAGGAACCATATCTTCTATACACTGTCCCATCTACCACGATGAATGAAGGTGACCTTTTACACCTTCATGAATTTCAAACATGGGACTATGTAATGGAGGAACCTGCCACGAGGGGTCACACATTCTTTGATCCATTCGACCCCTTCCCTAGTGGGCCTCGTGACCCATCACTTCCTTTATACCTTGTCAGGGAAGTCCCCTATCACACCCCTCTCACTCGGGCCAGTCAACCTACACTCAGCCAGGGGACCGTTCCACGGTCATCATATAGGGGTGACGAAGAAGGTAACTTTGGCTCTCCTAGCCCTCCCCAATCTCCCAAACCCAACAGGCAGCCGCATGCTAGGGACAGATTAGGATGTCTAGGAGTCCCCCATTCCGTCAACCATCAATTGCATCTAGTGTATGCATGACACACATTCGGATGTCCTGGTCCACCATTGCATGTGTATGGGTCGGACTAACAGTAGGTTTATTTAGGGTCATGTGCGAGTCTTTGTTTCGTACCGTTTGTCTGTCGAGTGCATAGTGAGTCTGCATGCATCGAGTCGAGTCCGTCTCATGTCAGCTCACGTTGTCAGTCCCTTTCGAGTGTGAGGCAAGTCGGGTCTAATGCATACGTTGTAGACTTGCTGGAATTTGGGATCGGCTCTACCTCAACATATCGGATCTAGTCACAAAAAGGGACCCAGTGGTGATTCCTAGTGAGTCATTGAGCCGTCTCCTTCCTTTGAGAGTGACCCCACCCCAGAGTGTCCACCACTAGCCTCATTCCCACAGCAGCGTGCGCATATCGAATATATACAGGATGAGCAGGTGACGATTACTTGGAGTGGAGCGTACTCTGCGCTTCCAGGTTCGGTGACGGATCCGTAGGAGCCACACGAGCAGCCGCACCCCTTACTCGACGGGGTCGAGTTCTTCCCACCCGAGGAGAATTGATGGCTGGGCACTAACATTTTTATTTTACATTTGTGTCCTTTTGTTTGTATTTATACCATTGGCTAATTGGGTTTGCAACTGTAAGGCATTATAAGCCAAAGGGTTGGTCTTTAAAGTCATGGGGTTTCTATGTAAATTGCCAGTGAGTCCAGCAGGGTCCCCCACCCTCTTTCCCATTGATCCACCTAGGTCTTAAGGCCCATGTGGGGCTGATTCAAAGTCCAATATTGGACTTGGACCAAGGGGAGACAAGGTGGAAGAAAATTCAAACTTGGACCAAGCAAAGTCCAAGATGCTTCCCCCTTATAATATAGTTTATTCTATGTTGTATTTTTATTTAATTTGGTCATTTGACCACATGGGAGAAGAAAATGTCATCCCTAGTTTACCCCTCCCCTCTCTCCCACGAAATTCCCAGCCCCCCACCCCTTGCCATTCTCTATATAAGCCTATGTATAGTGTCATTAGAGATTTTAATGAAGAATTAAGCATTTTTGTCGAGAGCAAACCCAAGGCCACCCCTTTCTCTCTCCCACCCCCTTGCAGATGGAGTTCTGCGAATTTCTTGAGGTGTGAAGCCTCCTCCCCTCCCCCTCTCTGAGTGAGAAGCTCAGCCCCGCCGCCGCCGCCGCCGCCGCCATCGAGCCGCCGTCGCACCACCACTGCCACCGCGTCGAAGTTCTGTCCAAATGAGGACAAAAGGTTGAAGCCCAAAATTTATCTCCACATCAGGAGATCTGATCGAGCTGCAATTTTGAGTGTTTGTTCTTCTTGTTATCCCCAGTCTCCATTTTAAATTTCGTGTCAATCAGAGGTCATTTGGTATTTTTCCCGTATTTTTAGTTTCACCCCTAACAGTCTGTCAGTTTGCAGATCTGTAGGATAAGAGTCTATTCTTCTATTTTTCTCGCCCCCTTATACATCTCCAGAAAATCCCCAAAAATTCATGCGTGTTCCTCACTTTCCTACCTTCCACCCATAATTTTTCTAGAGTCTAGATCTATCGTTTTCCTCTCGGTCAAAAATCATTTTTAGGGAAAACTAAGTATGTCCTGTGTGTCTGTCAGTCCGAGCCAGCAGAAACCTTTGAGGGACAGTCGTTTTCATTTTCAATCCATTCACTTGATGGATCTGAAAAAATTATATGGTGTAGCCCTCTGAGTCCTCTATCCATCGGTACCAAATTTGCGTCGATCCGACATCGGATCTGGTCGCAGAAATTCTTCTCGTGGAGGCGCGCAGAGCAGATCCGAGGACAGGCCAGCAACTCAGTCCGAGAATTAATTCCTCAGAAAATACGCCGGCTCACCTTCGGCGACCGCCGCTCCTGGAGATCGATCGGCAACCCATCAGAAGTGTCCCAGCAAGTCACCACAGCAAGGAGTCGACCGGAAGCCGCCATCCCAGTTGCTAAGTTCCCTTGTTGTACCGAGTGGGAACAGTACCGAGTCGGACCATCAGCCCGTCTCCGGCCCAAATTGCTGCCTGTCAACCCAAGATCGGTCCTCCCGGGCCCCACTTATAGCCCGTTACCTCCCTGCGTGGAGTGGGTAAAAGAATTCAATTCTATAATCTATTTGGTAATTGTCTAACCGGGAGTACGGGTCTTGGCCGGGATCGTCTTCCCCACGCCCGGAGCGTGGAGGTAAACTCGCCACTCCCTCTTTATCGCATTTGCTTACCTTGTATATTTTTGAATGCCGCTGCTAGAGTGATACGTAATTAGCTCGATATTTATTTTTATCACCCCTGCGAGAGTGAGTGAGTGAACCCGTCCCGTGACTCAATCCGAGTACACGCGGAAGAGCCGAGTACCTTTGACTCATTATCGATTTCTCAACCGCGCACGATCCCGCACGTTTCCCTCGCATAGGGACGCCCGCGAGCTAGAGTCTCAGGTTCGCATCCCGTCCCGCATCACATACCATCATTCTGACGACTGATATGCTCATGTAAATGCAGGATATTTTTCAATCCCAGATGTCAATACAGTGACAATGTACACAATGATAATAAAGTCCTTCGAGGCACCATGAATATCAATGGCAGATTATCGAGGATGGAGAGGGAAAATCTCACCGCCCGTACGGAGAGGCCAAACGAGGTCTAAACCGGACCGAACAAGGCTCAACTCCTCAAAGTGGCAGCCCCCGGGCCCACTTATTATGAAGCCCAAAAATTCACTCAGTACAAGCGCTTCCTAGGCGGCCTACAGGTTGGGAAGTCCAAGCATCAGTCGATCAGGAAAGCTCCCTTGGAGCCCCCTATTCCTTGTCCCGACCCAGCACTTATCACTCGGAAGACCACTCCTGAACAAGTGCCATTCGCTCGGGCTCGCTGATAGAAGCTTATTGATTCGGCCGTTGCGAATCCCTTAATGGCAGGAAGCTCAAGGGGACAAGGGAGAGAAGAGTCCGCGCGCCGTAAGGAGCCCGCATGAAGGACGTAACCCCCCCTGGAACTCCTCCGCTCATAGGGATCAATTCGCACAACAGGCCATTATTTAAACAGGACATGCCCTACTACGAGAAGGCAAGTCTAAGTAAGGCAAGAGCCAGCAACCCTGAGCAGGAACCACTTCACCTTTCGGTGGAGAGGGATCTCGCGCTCCCATTTTCCTCCCAACTCTTCTCTTCGCACCAGTGCTCTACTACCTGTGCTAACTTAAGCATCGGAGGGTCTTCCCCGGGGATCTATCCCTAGGCACCTCTGACTGGTTTCCCTTCTTGCAGTTTATACTTCAAGGATACGTGGTCATCTTCCTCCCCGCTCAGGAGCAGCGCGAGATCGCCCCTCTTCATCTGGCGCCGTCTGTGGGAAACGCACAAAGAGCCATCATGGTGCGAAGAAGTTCTGGCAGGAGGGCTGCCGGCGATACGGGAAAAGCTCTAGTAACGGAGGAAGGCGCACCTTCCCTCCCCACGGAGCATTCCCCGTCCGACAACCAAGCCAACGAGCTACCTCCATCAGTGGCGGGGGAACAGCTTCCCGACGGGAGCACCGACGCCCTCCAAACCCTCAACGTAAAACTGGATGTCCTCGTGGATCTCATGAGGGCCTAGGCGGCCAGGGAGGAGAAGTCACAGCTCCCCAGGAAAAGCCCCCCACGTGGAGATGCCTCCCAGCAAACTGCTGGAGGCCGTTTCATCCTCCGGGGGCAGCGGCTCATTCACAACCCGTCGGGAGGACCGTCGCACGCCCCTCCCACAGAGCAAGAAGCCTCCTCAACCCCGAGGAGGGAGAAGACGGGAGCACGCAGACCGTTCCCGGACGCCGAGGCCCCTGAGGAGCGTCAGGGCAGCATGCAAGTGCGCCCCCCCCAGCCCCTCGGGACAGCGACAACCGGAACTCTCTCTCTGGCTGCGAGACTTTGAGAGGCGTTTCAGAGAGCAAGAGCGCTCCGCGCCTTGCATAAGACCTCTCATGTGGAGGACGAGGAGAGATCCTCGTTCTCCGACCACATCCTGAAGGCAGAGATATCTCCCAGAATCTCACTTCCGACCTTCAAGTCGTACGACGGCCAGGGAGACCAGGCCGACCATTACGACAACTTCGACGCCCTGATGGCCTTGCATGGGGCGTCCGATGTGATCAACTGCCGAGCGTTCGTGACCACTCTGGTTCAGGGCGCTCAGGCTTGGTTCAGAGCCCTCGCCCCCGACAGCATCCACAACTTCAAGCAATTCGGGCGAATATTCAAAGAAAGCTTCGCCGGCAGCGGTCCGCCCCGGTCAGTAGCGGGATTACTGGCCCTCAAGCAGGAACAGGGGGAGAAGTTACGGGCTTATATCAACCAATTCAAATCGGAAGCCCTACGCATCCCCCGCCTGGATGTGGCCTCCGCCATCACCGCCTTGACCAGGGGTACCCGCAACGAGAACCTACGGCGCGAGCTAGTGCTTCATCCCCCTACCTCCCTCGCCGAGCTAGTGACCTTGGCTCTGCGCCATGTCGACTGCGAAGAAGTACTCAACGCCTGCCGAGGCACAACCGACTCGGGTCAGGAGAGGGGCAAGAAGAGACCGTCCGAGCAAGGGACGGGACAAGGAAAGAGGCGGAACCAGGACGGAGATCGAAAAGAGCCGCCCCGGAAGTACGAGCGGTATACCCCACTTACCGCCCCCGTCTACGAAATCTACGAAGACATCAAAGGCTCGGGTCTCCTCAACCAACCCGAGCCCATGAGGACCAAGCATCGCAATCGCCGCAAGCATTGCCTATTCCACAGCGACCACGGACATCACACCAGCGATTGCCATCAACTTCAAGATGAGATCGAGCGCCTCATCTGCCAGGGACACCTATCTCAGTACGTGTCCGGGCAAAAGGAAGACCGAGGCGCCGCTGAAGAGATTGATAATGCCCCCCGCGGAGTCCACATCAACGTCATCGCGGGTGGGACGGCATCAGGCGGAGATAGCAGCCGAGGAAGAAAGCGTCAGGCCGAGCGGGCGAGTCAAGCCGAGCCTCTGCTGAGGCACCTGCGGCCCCGCAGGCTAGCGAACCGCAGGGCCTGGTATTCTCTGACCAGGACGTGGGAGGGCTAACCACCCCGCACAACGACGCCCTCGTTGTATCGGCTACAATAAACCATTGTAACGTGGACAGAATCTTAGTCGACAATGGTAGTGCCCCCTGATGTATTGTCCTATGAGTGTTTCCTCAAAATGAGAGAGAATCCATCTAAACTCCGCCCGATCTGAACCCCCCTCTGTGGGTTCAACGGCCAGGCTACTTATCCCGAGGGAGCACTGAGCCTGCCGGTTACTGTCGGCACCCCGCCCAAAACCGTTACGGTTATGGTAGACTTCATCGTGATTAAGGGGATGATGACATACAACGCCATCTTCGGCCGAGGCATTCTCAGCCGAATGAGAGCGGTGCCCTCTACCTTTCACCAAAAGATGAAGTTCCCAACCAAATATGGCGTGGGGGAAGTTCGAGGTAACCAGGCAGTGGCTAGACGGTGGTATATAGTCTCGGTTGACGCCACTAGGCCGGAAGGGAAGAATAAAGGGGTAAAGGGAGCCGAGAAGGGACCCGCAACATCTGAGCCTGGCGGCGAGTTGCTAACGGTCTTCCTTAACGGTGACCCGACCCTAGGAGTAAAGATTGGAGCCGAGCTCCCACTTGAGAAACAAGAAAAATATAAAGATTTCCTTGCTCAGGTGATCCGAGTCTTTGCATGGTCTGATGAACACCTTCCCGGGATCCCGGAAGACGTGGTGATGCACAAGCTCAACCTCGACCCGACAACAAAGCCAGTACAACAGCGCAGGAGAAAGCACGCCCCAGAGAAGCAAGCGGTCATCAAAGAGCAAGTCATCCAGGGGCAGAAGACTAGCCTCTTTCGTCCGGTTCTGTACTCTACATTGCTCGCCAACGTCGTCCTGGTACCAAAAGCTTCTGAGAAATAGCGGATGTACGTGGATTTCACCGACCTCAACTAGGCTACCCCGAAGGATTGCTACCCGCAGCCGAGCATCAATCAACTGGTCGATTCAACCTCTAGCAATGAGCTGCTCAGCTTCCTGGACGCCTACTCCGGCTACCATCAGATCAGGATGGACCCGGAGGATATCGAGAAGACCGCCTTCATTACCGACTTCGGCGTACACTGCTACACCCAGATGCCGTTCGGGTTAAAGAACGCTGGAGCAACATATCAGAGACTGATCAACCACATTTTCGAAGGACAGCTCGGTCGGAACGTCGAGGCCTATATTGATGATATGCTCGTCAAAACACCGAAGGCCAAAGACCACCTTGCCGACTTAGCCGAGACCTTCGACACCCTCCTGAAGTGCAACATGAAGCTCAACCCCGCCAAGTGCGCCTTCGGAGTCAAATCCGGGAAGTTCCTAGGCTTCCTGGTCACTCAGCATGGAATCGAGGCCAACCCCGACAAGGTCCAGACCATCCTGGACATGAGGCCACCTACATGCATCAAGGACGTCCAACGCCTAACGGGGCGCATTGCTACACTCAACCGTTTCCTGCCTCGGGCGGCCGAACGATGCTTACCCTTCTTCAAATTGTTGAGGGGACCCAAAATGACATCAGCTACGTTCGCCTGGGACGAGGAATGTCAGAAGGCGTTCGCTGAACTCAAGGAATCCTTGGCCTCGCCCCCGGTGCTGTCCAAACCAGTCCAAGGCGAAGCTCTACACCTCTACCTCTCGGCGACCCCTTCTACTGTAAGCTCGGTCCTGGTCAGGAACGACGCAGGAGTCGAGAGACCAGTGTATTATGCCAGCATGGTGCTTAATGAGGCCGAAAGAAGGTACCCCGCAACCGAGAAACTCGTGCTAGCGTTGGTTACCTCGGCCAAGCGCCTTCGACCCTACTTCCAAGGACACCACATCGTCGTATTGACCAACGAACCCCTGAAGAAGATTCTCTTTCACCCTGAAGCCTCGAGACGCGCCATCATGCTCGGGGCCTACGATATCTCGTATCGCCCTCGCTCAGCTATTAAAGGACAAGCTCTCGCAGACTTCATCGCTGAAAGCACGGTCCCGATTGAAGAAGCACTTCCACCAGCATCCGGGCCTACCTAGGATCTGTTCGTCGACGGGTCCTCCAATTCAACAGGGAGTGGCGCCGGTATTCTCCTCAAGTCCCCCGAAGGAGCGGAGCTGCGGTACGCCCTGAAGTTCAACTTCCAGGCGTCCAACAACGCCTCCGAGTATGAAGCCGTTATCTCGGGAGCCAGGATGGCTCGACGACTGGGGACCGAACGAGTCAGGATCCACACTGACTCCCAATCGGTCGCTAGCCAAGTCAACGGTGAATACGAAGCTCGGGAAGGACAAATGGTCAAGTACCTCCAGGCGGTCAAGAGGATGGCCCAACTCTTCGAGAGCTTTGAGGTAGTCCGAATAGCCCGGGAGGAAAACTCCCGAGCGGACGCCCTCTCTCGACTGGCCTCCTCGCCCGATCCCGCTAGTACACGATCAGTCTTCCTCGAAGAGCTTGGGCAACCGAGCATCGAATCCGAGCTTATGACTATTGACCCGGCACCCTCAAGCGACTGGCGGACCCCCTACATATCCTGGCTCCGGGATTCTCAAGAGCCCACCGACCCTCGGGAGGCTCGGAAGCTCAAGTACCAAGCTCGGCGTTTCGTCATGCTGGACGATGCCTTGTACCGCAGATCATTCTCCAGTCCTCTCCTCAAGTGCATTAGCACCGACGAAGCCAGCCGAGCGATTCATGAAGTACACGAAGGCATCTGCGGAGCGCACCAAGGAGGAAGATCACTCGCCAGGATCTTGCTACGGTAGGGTTACTGGTGGCCCACTCTCCAGTGCGACTGCTCGACCTACGTACAAAAGTGCAATCGATGTCAGCGCTTCGACCACCTAATTCATCAGCCCGCTGCGGAGCTCATCACCCTTGCCGAGCCATACCCTTTCGCTCGGTGGGGGATCGACATTTTGGGGCCGTTCCTTACGGCTCAAGCTCAGAAGAAGTTCATCATCGTCGCCATCAACTATTTCACCAAATGGATCGAGGCCGAAGCCACAACCAGGATCACTGAATCGGTCGTATGGAGTTTTGTTTGGAAATCAATCATCTGTCGCTATGGTGTCCCCCGAGTGTTCGTGAGCGATAACGATCGGCAGTTTGATTCTCATTATTTCAGAGACAGATGTGCCGACCTAAACATTCGCAACCACTTCACTTCGGTAGCCCACCCTCAGGCTAACGGACTGGTCCAAAATGTCAATAAGACTATCTTAAAAGGCATCAAAACTAGGCTCGGCAAAGCCAAGGGAAGCTGGCTCGAGGAATTGCCAAGCGTACTATGGTCGCACCGAACTAGTCCGAGAACGGCTACTGGTGAAACACCTTTTCAGCTGGTGTATGGCACGGAAGCCGTGATTCCGTTGGAGGTCAGCAATCCCTCTCTCCGCGTCGTCCACTTCAAACCCGAGGTAAACGAGCAGAAACTGCGAGAGAACCTCGACTTAGCGGACGAGATCCGAGAGAGTGCAAGGATCCGAGCAACGGAATACCAACGGCACATCACTCGATACTACAACAGCAGAGTCCGAGACAGACACTTCCAGTCAGGAGACTTCGTCCTGAGGAAGGCCGAAGCATCTCGACCACTAGAAGCGGCGGGGAAGCTGGCCCCTACCTGGGAAGGTCCCTACCGAGTGGTCGAGAAGCTCGGGAAAGGAGCATACCGATTGTCCACCATGGAAGAAACACCCGTCTCTCGGACGTGGAACGCGACAAATCTTCGCAAGTTCTACTTTTGAACATTTGACAAGCATACACATGTAAGCGAAATAGAATAATCACCATTCTTCTCTTCTTGTTAAACTTTGATGCACATCAAGAAGGCCGTAGCCGGTATAGTATACATGTACAAAAAAAATTACATCCCGTGGTACTATAACGCGAGCAGAATGCTCGGCCGACCCAGTAGGCGCTCCCACGTCCAGCCACTGACTCTGCCTTGTGTAGAAACTGGATCGGATAAGGGATCGCCGGCTTCGTTGATTTGAGAAAGCTCGAAGGAAAAAGGAAAAGAAGGGAAACAACAAGAAGAAGAGAGGAAGGAATACAAGTGAAGGCCTCATCTCTGCCAACTCTTTGGAAAGCAGAGAGTGCAAGCACCCTCCGAAGAGTGAAAGGGGAGGGAGAAAAAGAAAACGGCAGAGGTGGACGAGGAGGCCAGAAAGGAGGGAGCTTAATTAGCTCCCCTCCTCCTCACGGGATGGCGTCGGCAGGTCAGGGATAGGAGTGCGACATGCTCCGGCATGACGAGCCTTCTTCCCGAGTGGCCTCCGACTGACGAACCCTCTTCGAGACTGAAACAACAGGAGCTTCCCTCCTACCACCATCTGTATCATCATCTTCTGAAGTGCCTTCCATGCCTCGCCAGGACTAACAGCACAACGCTTCGCAGAAGGGAAAAACCGCCAGGAACGGCCTTAAGCGATGAAAGGAAAAGGAGACGCCCCTCGGACCTTTTATAGGCCAAAGGAGGAGCTGATCGCCTTAAATGACTCTCCCCTTACAAAACACGCTACCAAGGCTTTCCCTGGGTTGGTTACCTCATTTCCCGATATTCCCCCAGCGGGACGCGCGAAGCGGCAAGTCATTAAGGGCGGTATGGAAAAATGGAAAGGTGCCAGCACCATGTCAGTTATTTGACAGATCGGCGAGCGCAAGATCTGCAGAAAATCGGCACCTTCTTCAAACGACTGCGGATACGGTAGTCAAATCACACCAAAAGCGGTAAGAAACAGTCAATTCAGCATTCAATACTGCCGCTATTATAGTTTCCAAAAAAGCCTTACTCGGCTACATATGAAAGAGAGAGAAAAAAAAGAGAGCTATTACATCAGGCCTCGGGCCCATCTCCAAGCTCGACAGACAAGGCTTCTTCGGCACCAGACGATCTGCCCCCAGTGTTCTCGGCGACGGCCGGCCCAGACACTGGCCCCACCTGTGTGGGAACTGTCTCGGCCGTGTGCCCTCCCGAGGATGCTGGAGTTGGCGATCGCTCGGACGGGGCCGAACTCACCTCTTCACTCAACGTGTAGTGGGAAGAGTCAGTGGAGCCCCAATCCGAGTCATAGCGCTGACCGGAAGGAAAAACGAGTGTAGACGACTGGGCCTCTACCTCTAGGATGGCCCGATCGTAGCCTTGGGAGAAGCCCTTCCGGAGTCCCCGTCGGTAGCCTGACTCGTAATAAGGAAAGGCCGCCTGCTGTAAAGCTGCCTGGTAAGCCTCTGAGCACTTATGTTGCTCGAGCGCTTCCTTCCCAGCCAGCTCCGCCTTCCTCTCGAGCTCGACTATCCGCTGGTAGGACTCGGACAGCATTCTCTCGGCCTCGGACAGCCTTCGCTCTGCCTCGGTCCGCGAATCCTCGGCCGTCCGGACTCGGTCCTCGACCCCCTCTCACTTGGCCCTCCATTGGTCGTCGCGCTCGACCAGGTTTCTGCGCTCCGACTCCAATAGCTCACTCTTCCAGTCGACCATGCGACGAGCCTGGGCCAACTGCTCCGCCAAAGACCGAGCCTCCGCTTGGCTCGACTGCGCCAGCGCTCGGAGCAAGGCCATGTCCCGGTGAAGGTCCCCAAGATCAAGGGTCAGACGCTCGACCTTCCGATCAAGCGCACCGCGGGTCCACGAGAGTCTCCCGCTCGGACTCCACCCGAGCGTACGAGTCCACTGCTTCAGCCCCCAGCTGGGCCAAAATCAGCCCTCCCTCCATAATCTGCTCAAACAGCGAAGAGGGGGGACCCTTCCGGACTTTTTCCCGCAAGTCTCGAGAAGCTAAGGAATGGCACGCCTGGTACAGAGGAGCCCGGACACTGAAGGTGCTGGTAGAGGAAGGGGAAGCTCTCACCGGAGCGGCCGGGATCGGGGCATCTCCCTCGGACAATCCCATCCCGGGGGCCCCATTGGTTGGCTCGGCATGAGCGGCCCCACCGCGTACCTCCCCAGCTTCGGTCGGCGGAGATCGAGTCGCCTCCTCCTGCGACCCTCCAGCCTCGACCGGCTCAAACCGGACCCCCTCGTCTGGTGGCCCCTCCGCTACGTTCGGCGCCTCAGCATCGGCGGTGATCCCTCCTTCATCGGCCCCTCTTGTTCAGTAGAGGGGAGAGCCGACAGGGAATCTCCTCCGGACAGACGGACGACCTCCTCCTTCCTCGCCCGCTTCTTCTCAGCAGACTGAGCCTGCATTGAAGACCGCAACAACTTGGCCACGGGATCCTTGCGCTTGACCCCCCGGCGCTCGGAAACGTCATCTCGGGCCACCCGCTTGCCCTTGTCCAGGGCGCGGGACGAGCCCTCTGAAGCTTGAAGATCATCAGGAGCCGACGCCTCGTCCAAATCGATGATCTCCAATTCCGCCGACGGTGCCGCCTCCTCAACCGCTCGCCTCGTGTCTGAACCACAGAAAAGCAGATTAAGAGAAGGAAGGTTCTCACTCCACAAGAAGGAAGACCAAGTTCCCGAACTCCTTACCTGTCGGCGACAGCACTCGAGCGGGGTAGCCCTCAATGTTGGAAGAAGTCACCAAATCAACAGTCTCTTGGCGATTCTGCTGCAGAACGGCAGCCTCATCTTCCACCTCCGGAGAAAACATGATCTGCTTCGGAGGAATGTTCGGATGGAAATTGGGCGCCGTCGAAAAATTTCAGACTACACCAACTGCCGATGGGCCCACCCAGAAATATTGGGTCTTCCACCCTTTGTGAGAAGAGTCCTTCGCAGAGAGGGACACGCAGCTCCTCCCCCGCTTCGCCTGAATATAGAAGAAGCCTCTCCCCGCATGAGGATGCTCCTTCAACTCAAAAAAGTAATGGAAAAGATCCAGCGAGGCGTGCACCCCGCACTGGCCACAAAGGAAAATAAAGGAGAAAATGAAGGTATAAGAGTTGGAGACCAGCTGGACAGGAGCCAACCGGTAGAACCGAAGCAACTCGGCAACAAAGAGATGAAGGGGCAGACGAAAGCCACATTTCCAGGCCAGAAGAAAGGAGCAAAAGAGGCCAGAACGAGTGGACAGGCTAGACTCATGAGGCTCAGGCACCAGGAACTGGAACCGCCAAGGCAGTCCGTAACGACTCTCCAGCCGCTTCACCTCAGCCTCCCCCAGCTCACTGCAGAGCGGCTCCGGCGGCGTCAAGAAAACCCTTGGAGCCCGTTCTCTCTGCCGCCCCTCGACCTCAGGATGATGGTCCGCCATGAGACAGAGAAAAGAAGAAGGGAAAAGCTCTAAGCCAGAGAACTTCGGAGAAGAAAGGGAGCTTACGAATCACCGCCTCAGGAAGCCCTTCTAGCTCCTACGGCTACAATGATTCTCCGCTCTTCCGAAACTGCTCTCATAGCGCGGGAGCCTCCCTCAAATATAACTACAAAGAGAGACAAAACCCTAAAACCCCGGAGATAAAGGAACGCAAAACGCGCAATGCCTAAAAACCCTGACGGGAGGCGGCGCGGCGTCCGATCTCCCGAGGAGTGGCCTTCTCTTATTCATTATAACGGGCGTATTTTCAAGGTGAGCTGCGTCACGTGGCCCCTATCAGAGAGATATCTTTACCCAATCAGTGCCACAAACAGTCCAGCCCAATTGCTACTCGTCCGAGCCTAATCCTGGCTCGGGAGTAGGAGGGGGACAAGTGGAGAGGGGAAATCTCACCGCCCGTACGGAGAGGCCAAACGAGGTCTAAACCGGGCCGAACAAGGCTCAACTCCTCAAAGTGGCAGCCCCCGGGCCCACTTATTATGAAGCCCAAAAATTCACTCGGTACAAGCGCTTCCTAGGCGGCCTACGGGTTAGGAAGTCCGAGCATCAGTCGATCAGGAAAGCTCCCTTGGAGCCCCCTATTCCTTATCCCGACCCAGCACTTATCACTCGGGAGACCACTCCTGAACAAGTGCCATTCGCTCGGGCTCGCTGATGGAAGCTTATTGATTCGACCGTTGCGAATCCCTTAATGGCAGGAAGCTCAAGGGGACAAGGGAGACCAAGAGTCCGCGCGCCGTAAGGAGCCCGCATGAAGGACGTAACCCCCCCTGGAACTCCTCCGCTCACAGGGATCAATTCGCACAACAGGCCATTATTTAAACAGGACATGCCCTACTACGAGAAGGTAAGCCTAAGCAAGGCAAGAGCCAGCAACCCTGAGCAGGAACCACTTCACCTTTCGGTGGAGAGGGATCTCGCGCTCCCATTTTCCTCCCAACTCTTCTCTTCGCACCAGTGCTTTACTACCTGTGTTGACTTAAGCATCGGAGGGTCTTTCCCAGGGATCTATCCCTGGGCACCTCTGACTGGTTTCCCTTCTTGCAGTTTATACTTCAAGGGTACGTGGTCATCTTCCTCCCCGCTCAGGAGCAGCGCGAGATCGCCCCTTTTCAGAGGACAATAGAAGAAAAGATAAATGCAAAATCAAAAGTAAGATGCAATTAAACATTTTTTGTAATTTAAAACCCACTATTGCATGGAATGCTAAATCATGTCATGTATCAACCTTTCATATGTGGAAAGATTTAAGTTGAAGCTTGGGATTTATGGAGACCCTAAGATATGCAGTATCAAGGATGAGTCCAGGTTAGTTGGATAATAGGGAAAATTATCCCTATACTCCCGAAATCTTGCAAAATAACCGCTATACCCCCAACTATATCATATTTACCATAATACGCCTAAAATCTCTTAACTCGAGCCGAGGTGCCCTTGGGGTTACACCCTATGAAAATGGCGGTAACTCACTCATGAGATTAGCATTTTGCCCCCGTTTTTATTTAAAAGATATATATATAAAGAGAGAGAATGACATACAGGGAGAGAGCACTTACGGGGAAAGAGGACCAGAGTGGGTCTCCCACTCCGACACCAGCACACCCGGCCAGGCGCAGAGAGAGAGAGAGAGAGAAAGAGTGATCTGAGAGGGAGAGGGGTTGCCCTGAACAGGCAGCCTTCTTTGTCGACGCCGGCCACTTCCGGCCTGGCCGTCCACCACCTTGCCACCTGCATCCCCTCCATCGTCTCTCAACCACCTGCAGCAGCATCACATTCAGACGATGTAGAAGCAGTCACCGGCCACTGGACCCCCGCCTGCCTCTCCTTCCCTGCCACCCTACTAGCCACCCTGAGAGAGAACATGTGAGAGAGGGGGGACGACACTGGAGGGGGTGTGCAGAACGGGGCCGCGGATCAGGCAACTCTTCACGGCATCGGGGGTGAGGAAGACGGCACTAGACTGTCACAATAGGATGGAAAGGTTCGTGCAGGTGGCGGGGGCGAAGTTGCAGGACAGGTCAACGGCAGACGGGTTGGCCTCCCTCCCTCCCTCTCTCTTTCTTCTGTGTCTCGGCCCTTCTCCACCCCTCGATGCCATTGTCTAGTTCGTCGGTGAGCTCACCTAGTGCGACTACAAGATCCACGAAGCAGACGCCCAGATCTCTGACATCACCTCTCGGCTCGACCTCTCCGATGCTTGCGCCGCTGACTGCTTCGCCTTCGTCTCATCTTCAACAGCCTTGACACTCCACTGCCCCATCGATGGCGCCATGGTGGTGTACTCGGACCTCTTCAGCCACCGCTACGGCGGGCTCGGGGCCTACGACCTAGGGCACTTGGGGCCACCTCTTCCTCACCCAGCTCAGTGGCCCTGGTATGCCTTGTTCCACCCACTTCACACCGAAGAATTCTATCGAATCTTAGAAGAGAAATATAATCTTTCACGCAGATGGCGAGCCCTTTGACGCCAACGATGTCGCCATGGACGGAGAAGGCAACGCCTATGTCACCAACGCCATGTCGAACAAGCTGTGGAAGGTCGGCCCCGATGGGAAGCTGCTGCACATGATCAGGACCCCGGTGCTCATCCTAAACAGTGGTACCGCAACCTGGTGGGGCTCAACGGGATCGTCCACCACCCCGACAACCATCTACTCGTCGTCCACACCTTCAACGGCCGCCTCTTCAAGGTCAACACGGTGACGAAGGAGGTGACCGTGGTGGTGTCCGGCGGTTCCCTACTGCTAGGGCACGGCCTAGAGCTGCTCTCCCTGACCAAGATGGTCACCGCCGGCACACCATCGGGGAGAGTGGTCAGCCGGCATCCTCTGTGTCTGCAAAGAATCTCTCTCTCTCTCTCCTGTGTCTCGCCGACATTGAACGGGGAGAATGGGGGAGGGGCAGCCGGCATCCTCTGTGATACCTAGTAAGAGAGAGAGAGAGAGAGAGTTGACTAAAGGTGGGGGTAGGTTAGTCATTTTCGTCGTCCTAACCCACCTTGAGTTAAGATTTTTGACGGATCAATGACGGCAGGAGTACGCTGGCACCTTCATAAAGATTTGAGACGTATTACGATAAATACAATAAAGGTGGGGATATAGTAGTTATTTCGCAGGATTTCACGGGTATAAGGATATTTTTCCCAAATAATTACTAGCAAATTTTCACCTTTGCCACAATGAATCAATAATGTTGTCTCCTTACTTTTTTGCAATAGCTGAATGGTCAATTCAACTAAACTACAAACAAGCTGGCACAAATCCATTGGCATATATGGCAGTCAAAGTCTTAAGTCAAACGACTTCCTCTAGCCAACTGTGAAAGAAAATGGTGCGCGCTCAGCCTGATTCACACTAAAATTCGAAACAAGTTGCGTGTGTCTAGGTTGGAGAAGTTGGTCTACTGCCACCACAATGTCTCTGGGTCAAGCAAATCGAAGAGACAAAAGATGGATGGAAGGAGGTTCATGGAATTTGCTGGAGGAACAGTTGAAGAACCTCTTCAAGAGATAGATGTGGATGAGTTGTTGGATGAAAAACACCCATTACATGCTTTGGTGGAGTCAAGGGCAGAGAGAGATGTACTTAAGTTTGAAGGTTCCAGTAGGAGAAAGGGAGCTGTCTGCATCTCTTCCTGAGTGACATCGACAGTCAGTCACACTACCAGAGACTATCAAACTTTCCACCTCTCAGCCACCACTCAGGAAGTCAACTTCCCAAGTAGATCCCAGAAAAAGAAAGGAAAAAGGCCCAACAAAGTCTTCGTTGAAGTAAAGTAACACGACAAGAAAAAACAAAAAGAAAGTCCAAATCCAGTCCACATGTGGAAGAAGAAGAAGTTGGGTTTACTTAGGAGAGAACTGTGGAGCTTCCACAATTGCCACCTGAACTGGCCACATCGTACGAGGTTGAGAAGCAGCACCATCACCATAGAAGAGGGTTAGTTAAGAAAGCAGATCAAGAGAGAGGACAAGGAAGATCAAGGCCAGTTGGGAATGATGACTCCGCTCAAGCTCCTAGAAGGCCAATCATGATGACTCCCCTCAAGCTCCAGGAGCATCAAGAGGTTATGGCCTTGAAGGCATTACTTTAGGATGCGAAGACTGCTCCATACCCATGAGTCAACATCAAGGAAGCCAAAGGGAAACAAAGGGCAAGAACAACATGGGGGATATGAAGGCCAACAAAGGCAGGTGGGGATATGGGTCTTCTTATCCACCCTTTTTTCAACCCGATACACTACCCTATTCAAATATCAGTAGCACTACTGAGAGAGGGTAGTCTACTTCTGGACAACCACCTCTTTCCACCGGCACATTCCAAAGAGAGTTCAAGCCAACAAGAAACCACAAATCGAGGCATTCAAAGAGGATTTCAAGACCGGGCAAAGTATTTATTTGACTATGGATATAGCCAATTGTTTACACACGAAAAATAAATAAAATGCGGACACGCTGATGATGAATTAAAATTTGGACAATTTTGAATATCATCAGCATGTTTATTTACATTTTTTATTTCGCGTTTTAGGTTTATCAGACAACTTAGAGTTCGTGTACAGGACTTTGTCCCACCAACCGAAGTCAATGTTAATTTACATCAGAACAAGTCCGAACACATGTGATTAACAGTCGAAGAACGCCTTTTGCCTCTATTAGTTGTGACATAAATGATCTTGATGATCTCCCGTTACAGATACATACTCTTACAAAGAAATTTGAAAGCTTTATTTCCTTGAACATATGTGATTTGAATTACAATCGGTCTTTCAAAACCTTTACATATGGTCCCGACTGTGTAATCGGGTTTTCAAGATAACATCTGGTCGCAACCAGAGCCTTTTAATTTGCTTCAATCTGTATTTAGATCTTTGAATTTAATTTTATCTTGATTTGGTCGTTGTATTTACTTTTGTCCCCTGATCGGATGATTGAATTTGAATTCCATCACGAGGATCGTTGGATCGCCAAGATGATCATTGTCGATCCCTCGGAGTTGCTTCATGGTCATAATCACTCTTTTAATTGTGATTAGACTCTTAAGTTGACTTGGTGTCCATAAAGGACATTCCCGCCTGAGGCAGGGTATATTTAGAATTTTCCTCTATCAGAGTATTTCTGTAGTTTTCCCAAACTTTGAGATATTCTTGCAATTTCTTACTTTCTTGGAGATAACCCCATCACTTCTCGACTTCCTGAACATTCTTGTCATTCTGACTTTTCGGCATATATTTGACATTTCTTGACTTCCTAAGTATATCTGTCATTTCTTGACTTTTTGGAGATCGCCCCATCGTTTGACTTCCTGGGCGCTCCTGACTTCCTTTCTTGACCTTCCGAAAATAGCCCCGTCATTTGACTTCTTGGGCATTCCTCGTCTATATTTCTTGATTTCTCGAAAATAACCCTGTCATTTGACTTCTTGAGTATTCCTCGTCTACATTTCATGACTTCTCGGAAATAACCTTGTCATTCGACTTCTTGGATATTCCTGGTCTTCATTTCATGACTTCTCGGAAATATCCCCGTCATTCGATTTCTTGGGCATTTCTCGCCTTCATTTCATGACTTCTCGACAACATCCCCGTCATTCGACGTCTTAGACATTCCTCGTCTTCATTTCATGACTTCTCGAAAATATCCTCGTCATTCGACTTCTTGGACATTCCTCATCTTCATTTCATGACTTCTCGAAAATAGCTCGACTTCTTGGGTATTCCGAGTATGAATTTTCTTGACTTCTCGGAATTCATTTCATGACTTCTCGGAAATAACCCCGTCATTTGACTGCTTGGGTATTCCGACTATGAATTTTCTTGACTTCTCGGAAATATCCCCGTCATTCGACTTCTTGGATATTCCGAGTATGAATTTTCTTGACTTCTCGGAAATATCCCCGTCATTCGACTTCTTGGATATTCCGAGTATGAATTTTCTTGACTTCTCGGAAATATCTCCTTCATTCGACTTCTTGGGTATTCTGAGTATGAATTTTCTTGACTTTTCAAGGTTTATTTACAATTTCATCAATTTCTGAGTTTCCGGACATGATAGCTCTTGGCCATGAAATAAATACATGGGCTTAGATGGTTAGCGATAAGCCGAACTCAGGAGAGTACACACCGCTTCAGGGAAGGGGTGTGATCCCGCTCCACCGAGTTGTGCAAACGGTGCCAACCGGAGAAAGAACATTCTTTGGTGATTTTGAGACAAGCCAGGAACTTCCCTCGAGAATGATATTTCAAGGTTTTTCTACAGTTGTCCCGCCATCGGGGTATTTCTGTAATTTTTTCACCTTCGGGGGTATTTCTATAATTTTCTCACCATCGGAGGAATTTCTGCAATTTTTCTACCTTCGGAGGTATTTCTACAATTTTCCCGCCGTCAGGAGACATTTCTGTAATTTTCCTACGTCAGGAGACATTTCTGTAATTTTCTGCCCTCGGGAGTATTTCTGTAATTTTTTCACCATTGAGATATTTCTGCAATTTTCGTCCTTCAAAGAGTTTTTTCTGCAATTTCTATCCTTCAAGGGATTTTTCTGTAATTTTTTGAAATTTCTTCAAGACTTTATGCTATTTATGAAATTCATTTGATTTCTCTATCATTTTAGCAATCTTGCTTTACCAGAAGGGTAATATCTCTAGTGATAGAGACATGTATGCAATATATTCCCTCGTGATTTTTTTTTCAACAACAAAGCACAAGCTTTTCTTCTTTTTTTTCTTTTTGACTTGGGCCTCTTAGAAGCTCACCAAGTCTTTCTCATGCAAGAGTTCTCTCAAGTCTCTTCCCTCTTGCTTCCTCTCTTCTTCGGAGATCTAAGCTCCCTTTTATAGGAGGTGGAGGTGGACCGGAGGCTATATGGCTCTGGTGGAAACACCCCCTCCTGTAGAAGTCCGAGGGCCAACAAGGTATGCAACCCCCTCCTCCCTTCTCTTCCCCTTCTTTTCTTTTTTTTTCTTCTTTTTTTTTGTGCACCGGGTGCGGGAAAGAACTGGAGGGGGGTCCCTCCGGTTGCAAGGGACCAGAGGGGGTCCCCCTCCGGTGTAACAGGGACCGGAGGGGGTCCCTCCGGTTGCTAGGGACCGAAGGGGGTCCCCCCTCCTGTGTGACTGGGACCAGAGGGAGTCCCTCCAGTCAAAGAAGCACCAGAGGGGGTCCCCCTATAGTGCCATCCGACCGGAGGGGGTCCCCCTCCGATCTTCACGTCGTCTGGGAGAGGAGAGAGGGGCGGAGGGGGTGTCTTGACTCTTTTTTTTTCAGCAAATTTCAAGGTTCAACAAATGCCCCCCACGGGACGTCCGTCGAGCCCATGGTGACGACGGGCGGCCCGTGCATTTACCAATTTTTCTACCCCTTAATTTTAATGACATGGCGGGGGGTTTAGTCTAGATTCTCCCTTAAATGGACATCTTCCAACGTACGATGACATCCTGGAAGTGAGATTGGAAGGGATTATATGTTGCCACAACACTTCAGTCTTGTCCGGTGTTGTCATCAATTCTACGCAAAGTTTGACATTTAAGTTTGGACTGACGTTTGGTACTATCACGTGCTTTACGCCGGGCCATCTGACTTCTACCTTCAACTTGGTTGAATTGGATATTTCTCGACTCAGTAATCTCTAGGAGGGAATTCAGGAGAGCGCACACCACTTCAGAGAAGTGACATGGACCCGCTCCACCAAGTCGACCTGAGGCTGAGTTTTATTGAAGAATCCCAAAATGCGCCAACAGAAGTAGCATGATTTCTTCTTTCTTTCTTCTCTTTTTTTTCTTTCCTCCCTTTTTTCTTCTCTTTTTTTACTCTCTTCTTTTTTCTTGGTGATCGAAATTCTCTTGTTCTTCGTCCAGAGCCTGGTCTAGCATTTTTCTTTTGAACTTTGCCTTTTCTGGCTTTGTCCAAGACTTAATCTGGAATCTTGCTGCTAAGACTCGCGTCTGCTTCTTTTTGCTTTGCCCATGAATCTATCTCGAGCGTTGGTCGGTGCCCTACTTAATATGATTGTTGGCCTGGACTTTCGGATCGGCCAGAGATTTAAGTTGAAGCATTGGCCATTCCAGCTTGTAGAAGACAAGATCTTCCTTGTAGATAATTTCTGCGGGGAGGCTTTGACTTATTAACTCTTCAACTGCCTGTCTAAGGCTTCTCTTTTTACGTAGCTTCCTTGGGTATCTCTCCCATTTGAATAAGGGTTTCAATGCAGTCTTAGATTTCCTTGGCATTCCCTGGTAGGTGGGACACTATATCATGATAGCCACACAAAAGAGGATGCTTGCTCCCTCAGTCTTCTTTTTAAATCCTTTTTCTCATTCTTATCCTGCCTTCTAGCTTACGCCAGTTCAATCGGAAGAGTTTCTGCCTTTGCCGACGGCTGGGATGTGCCTCCAAAATTGGAGTTGTTCAATCGGAATTTTATTTTAAGGGGTTTAGGGTGACCATGCTTCTTTGGGACCACCTTGACCCAATCAGCCTCTCCTTTATGTATTTGGCGGGTGACATTGAATGCTTGCTTGATTATTTCGAGCGACGGTTCTTGGAACTCAATCATATAAGGACCAGAGTTTTGAGATGTTGATACTGCTTCGGGCTTCTTGCCTACTTGTTCCTTGGTTTGTCTGGACTTAACTTGGAGGATTCGCCTTGGTCTCGCCCCTTTTGGCTTTGTCTGGAGTTAGACTTGGATTGCTCCCGCTTAATGTCACCTTTTAGAGCTTGTCCAGAGCTTGGTTTGAAGTTCTTTTGTTGGGTCCTGCCTTTCTGACTTTACCCGAAACCCGGCCTTGCGTGCTTCTTTTGAGTCAGAGGACTCACTAGGTAAGTATTTATTGTTGCTTGAGTTACATCTTTCATGTCAATATTGCCTATATGATTTGAACTTTCTTATATACAAATGTCTTTCTTTGCAGGTTCTATTGAAGGGATCCTTCTAGAACTATCATGTTAGGATACGGAAATCAATATTCTAATCTTTAATTTCCATATCAATTTTGCTGGTAAAACTTGAGATTCCTTGTATATTGATGATTTTCCCTTTTTACTTTGTAGGTTCCTTCCGAGCTGTCACATCAAATGTATGTATTGGGAGAATTTTAGAGCTTCCACAGCTTCAAATTTGAGTGACCTAATGTTGCCACAGATACAGTCCTTTGATTTGCAGCATTTGCTTCATTAGGAGTGTCTTCCTTCCATTGGAGTTATGCAGGGCGACTTTGCAAAGTAAAGCTGGAACAAGATGTACTCAGGAGGCGTTAAGCTTCGCACTTGATGCGCATTCTTTCATTTAGTTACAGCTATCCCGAGGGCTTCTCTCGGGACTCCTGTTGTGTATTCTTTCTTTTATTTGCAGTCACCCTGAGGACTTGTCTCAAGCACTTGACATGATTTTATGAATGCAAGAGAATTTACTTCCTTCATTAGATTTACAGTCCTTCTCTTCTTTCTTCTTTTCTTTCTCGATTTTTTTATTTTTTTCTTCTTTCTTCTTTTTTTTTATTTCTCTTTTTTTCTTTTCTTTTCTTTCTTCTCTTTTTTTGTTTTTCCTTTTTTTGAGCGAGGGTAGTTAACCTCTCGGAGCTTGAATTAGAGGTTACACTTTGCAATTGAGTAACTGTGAGGTGATGACTTGGCCGACCTTTAACGGTTTAAGGGCCAAAAGTAGAGTTCGAAAATTTGGGTATCGGATTTTAAGGCTGACCAAAAACGGTTCAAGAGCTGAAAGTTTGGATTTAGAGCTGACCAAACAAAGTTTGGAGAACCAGAACTTACATTTGAGGCTGACCAAAGATGGTTTAGGAGCTGGAACGTAGGATTTTGAGCTAACCAAACGAAATTCGAAAACTAGGACTTGCATTTGGGGCTGACCAAAAATGGTTTAGGAGCCGGAACTTAAGATTTAGGGTTGACCGAACGAGGCTCGGAAAAGTAGGAACTACATTTAACCAAACGAAGTTTAGAAAGTCAGAACTTAGGATTTAGGGCTGACCAAATAAATGGTTTAGAAGCCAAAACTTAGATTTAGGGCTGACCAAATAAATGGTTTAGGAGCCGAGACTTAGGATTTGGGGCTAACCAAACGAAGTTTGGAGAGCCAGAGCTTTACATTTGGGGCTGACCAAAAATGGTTTAGGAGCCAAAAGCTTTAGATTTGGGGCTGACCAAACGAAGTTTGGAGAGTCAGAACTTGCATTTGGGCCGGTGGGACGTGAACAAAGACTGTTCAAAGTAGCTGTGACTTTCGGATTTCCTGATGAGATAGTTCCCTCATTTTCCTTTAATTCTCTACAAGAGTGGGAAGGTCTTGTGCTGATTGCTGCTTGAACTCATGCTCGAGAGTATGGTACAAGTTTAGATGTTTTCCGTTTAGTGGCGGAAAGGGTGTTTCTCTTTTGTGCTCAACGACTGTATATGCTCCTCCTTCATAGATCCTTGTGACAACATAGGGCCCACGTCAATTGGGTTGTAATTTGTCGCTGGATTTGCCGATCATGACTTCCCTTTCTTTTGACCATGACGAGATCACCTCTTTTGAACGTCCTTTGCTTTACCAGCTTATCATAAGCTCGAGTAATTCGAGCTTGATATGCCCGAAGATGTTTGTAAGCTTCCAGCCTTTTGCTTTCAAGGTTAGACAGCTCTTCAAGTCTCTTTTCTATTTCATCTTGTTCGTGAGCTTGCAAGCCGGTATGCACGGCTACAAGGTAAAATGACATTTCAATTTCAATTGGTACTACGGCCTTCGCCCCATACACCATAGAGAAGGGGGGACAACTGGTGGGCACCTTGTAGACAGTTTGGTATGCCCAGGGAGCTTCGTGTATTTTCTCGCCCCAATCTCTTTTGCGACTACTCACTATTTTGGCTAAGAGCTTGCAGAGAGTCTTGTTGAAAGCTTCGGCCAATCCATTGACTCGAGGGTTATAAATTGTTGAAGTCCTCCAGTCTATATGGAACTTGGCCATCAATACATAAATTGTTCTATTTTTTATTGGCGTGCCATTATCTGATATAATCCGACTGGGGGTGCCGAATCTATATATAATATGGTGTTTGAAAAATTGGACGACTGCCTCTCCTATGACCTCCCGCAGAGGGATAGCTTCGGCCCACCTGGAGAAGTAATTTGTCGCGGCTAGGATGAATTTGTAACCTCCTAAAGGGCCATGTAGGAGCCATGGTGTGCAACAAGCTTAGGGGTCTTCTTGGCACTGGGCCCAAAACTTGACACTGATGACATGTGCAGGCGTATCGGTTGCAATCTGCATACATGGTGGGCCAGTAGAAACCCTTAAGTTTTATATTGTTCTTCATTTTGGCCCTGACTTGATGGGCACCGCAGAGCCCTGGGTGGACCTCGTGTATGACCATCTTGGCTTCCTTCGGCGAGAGGCAACGTAAGAGGACAGGCTTGTCCTATTCATGCACCAGCCTATATAATTGATTTCCTATCAATTGATATGATGTTGCCCTTCACAGCGGCTGAACCCTTTGAGCCCGATCTGAAGGGAGGTAACCATTCTTTATTTTAATAATCGGCTCACGCTAATCTTATTCCTCTTTCTCGATAGGACCGTCTTCTTCAATTGCGTTGACCTTGGAGGTGATAGGGTCGGCTTCTTCATCATTTGAAAATTTGAGAATTTGGGGTGATCTTTTGCGTTGACAGCCCCAAAAGGACATATGTGAATAAACACCAAAAACTTGAGAATTTTTAGAATTGACGGTCCAACATGGACTTGTAAGTCAAGACCAAAGATTGGAATTTGGTGAAATTGACAGCCCAAAACAGACATGTAGGTCAGAACTATCAACTGAAATTCAAGTAGGGTTGGCTACCCAAAGGGACTCGTAGGCCAATGCTACAAGTGAAATTTAATGGAATTGACGGTCCAAAAGGGCGTGCAGGTTAAAACAAAAAAATGTGACTTAAGTAGGGTTGACAGCCCAAAACGGACATGAATGCCAACACAGCAATAGAAATTTAGTGGAATTGACGGTCCAAAAAGACATGCGGGCCAAAACCAAAAATTGAGATTTAAGTAGGATTGACGGCCCAAAACGGACATGAATGTCAACACTACAGTAAAAATTTAGTGGAATTGATGGTCCAAAAGGACATAGTGATCAAATCCAGAGTTGAAATATGGGTAGGGTTGACAGTCTCAAATGACATTAGGTCAACACTATAGATTTAATTTAGTATTGAGATATACTTGCCCCAAATGAGGACAAAATCATAAGAAAAAGAGAGGTCCATGGTGACGGCTCACGGGGATGAATAATAATAGTTTTTTTCTACTTTTCACTTTTTTTTCTCTCTTATTTCTTCCCTTCTTTTTTTCTCTTTTTTTTTCTCATTTTTTTCTTTTCTTTTCTTTTCTTTCTTTTTTTTCATGTGCTTGATTCTTGGTGATGCAAAGAAATTTATGAACCCCCGAACTCTTCCTCTTGAGATAGATAGGGGATCATTGGCTTTGTAGATGTGGCTAATTCACTTGCAGTGTGAAACTAACAGTCAGGAATTGGCTGACCGACCTCCGTGGCGTAGAAGTCAAGCATTTAGAGTTGGGGTTGGGTCATGGATTAGAGTTGGGGTTAAGTTGACTGACATTTATAGTTTGGAAGCCAAAGATTGAAATTGGGGTTTAGAATTTACGGTAAGTGACCTTGATGGTTTGGGGGCCAACGGAATTTGGGATTTGAGTTTGGATGTTGGTTGACCTTTGGGTTTTGAAACTTGGCTGACCTGTGCGTAGGGCTGTCAATGGGCATGGCCGGCCCTACAGGCCCGCGGGCTTGGCCCGATTTCGGGCCGGGCCGCAAGATCTTTTTCGGCCCGCGGGTTTTTAGTCGGGCCTAAAAGCCCGGCCCGATTAGACTCGCGGGCCGGGCTCGGGCTTTGAGTTCGGCCCGCGGGCCGGCCCGGCCCGATCCCCTTTTTTCATTCTCACTTCAAATTTTAAAAACTATTTAGTCAAACTTATGTTATTTTACTTAATTGAAAATTTTAAAATTCTCTTTTCACATAAATTATGTAACTAATATCAAAATTTTAATTTATTTAGTGAGATTATAAATTTTATAGTATTAAATCTATTAATTTTTATTATTTTATTTAAGTAGTCGGGCCGGGCCGGGCCTTAGTCGGGCTTTGAATTTTTTACATAATGTCGGGCCCGACCCGGCCCGACATAGGTCGATCCCGGGCCGGGCTCGGGCCTTACTCTTGATAAGTCGGGCCCAGGCCGGGCCGACCTAAACCCGGCCCGGGCCCGGCCCATTGGCAGCCCTACCTGTGCGGTTTGAAGACCGAGAAATGGAGTTGGAGTTGGCTAACCTTCATGATTTGGAAGCTTAGGATTGCACTGAGAGTTTGGATGACTTGTGATTTGGAAGTCAAAAATTGAAATTTGGGTTAGTTTTTTTGGAACTTGTGATTTGATGATTTTGATAATGTACTCGCCACAGTGGGACAAAGCCATCGGACAAAGGATGTTTGAGATGGTAGTCCATAATGACGATGCGTTCCTCCTTTCTTCTTCTTCTTTTCTTTTTTTTGTTTCATATTACCAACTTCACCGCCCTTTCGGGTTTTCGCCGAAACTGGCCCCCTTTAACTTTTTCTAGTGCACCCTTTCGGGTTTTCGCCGAAACTGGCCCCCTTTAACTTTTTCTAGTGCAGAGGTTACCCATTTTTGCCTGAAGCGCCCTTTCGGGTTTTCACTCCAGCCGAGTTTTATGACCTTTTTACCCTTAGGCAGCCAACAAGTTGGATGCCCAAATCCGTCAGGACACCTCAATTTTAAGCCCCATTTTTTCTCTTTTTTTCTTCCTTTTTTTTATTGTTGATGCTGTTGTTGCTTGACATTGTTGTAGTTGTTGTTGCTTTTCATCGCTGTTGGGACATAGTATCCGGATTTCCATTGACCCTCCATCATAAGGTAGATGTGGGGCCAATCACTTGTAAGAACGTGGCCCTTTAGCTTAAAACGAGCTTGAAGATGAAGTTTGGGTTTTGGAATGATGACGGACTCGGAGGGGGTTTGGGCACCATGACTTTGGTTGTTTGTTTTTTGCTGACTTAAAAAGTTTGGGCAACAAAGATTTAGTTTTATTTTTATGGTTGCCGACCCGGAAGGGTTTCGTGTGTTCCTCCTTTTTTTGTGATGATCCAAGGAAGGCTTAATAATCAAAGAGTTAGTTTTGATGGTGGTTGACCTGGAGGGGGTTTTGAACCAAAGATTTGGGTTTCGTTTTGGGTGGTTATTGACCCGAAAGGGGTTTCCAACCGAGGATTTGGATTTGGTGCTTTTTTTTAAGTGAGTGGTTGCTTTTCCTTTTGAACCACAGTATAACAAGATTTTCGAGTGGAAGGTAACCACGATGTTGGTTCATGATGATTGATGAAAATATTTCTTCCTTTTCTTTTTTTTTACCTTACCATCCCCGGTGCCCTTTATAGTTTTCGCCGAAGTTGACCCCCTTTAGCTTTTTCCAGCGCACCCTTTTAGGTTTTCACACTGAGGGGTTACCCAATTTTGCCTGAGACGCCCTTTCGGGTTTCCACCTCAACCAGGTTTTAAGACCTTTTTGCCCTCAACCACCCCTGTATAGGGAATGGCTAAGTCTGCCGGGACACCTCTATTTTAATCTCCTTTTTTTTCTTTTCTTTTTTTTTGAACTCTGAATTTAAGCTCTGACAAGGTGATGATCCAACTGAGGTGGATCTTATAACAGACGTAGCTTCAGCTTCACATACTTTTCATTAAGTGAAAAGAAGGATTGCTCCCTCTTCTGCAATTCTTTGCAGAGGGATTTTCTTTTCTGGAGATTTCCATGGCAACTGCCTATTCAACTTTGCTTCTTTAAGTTTCTCTTCAAACGCTTCTTTCTTATTTTTCTCCTCCTCAACTTGCGCTTCCTTTCAAGAGGACTGACTGTTTAACGACCAAGTTGGGTGGAATTCGTCCCTCCCGAGATGAAATTTTCGCTTTGAGCTTCTACCTTGAAGGGCTTGGGCCAGGAGTGCTCCTCTCTTTCTTTCTCTCTTTCTCTTTTCTTCTTTTTTTTTCTTCTTTCTCTTTTCTTCTTTGGGATAAAATTTGGTAGGGAATTTTACAACTTCCCTGTGGACGGTGGGTTGAGAAGTTGACGCCAAAATTGGTTTGGTGCCACGAGCACAGGTTTAGACCTGAAGCTAGCTTTGTGTTATTAGAAAATAAGCTTAATTGTCAAGGGTGGCTTAGAGCCCGAAGTGGAACAATACCGAAAATTGGCGGATCAAGAAATAAGTTGGTGTTCAACACCGATTTGGTACCAAAGCATGGGTTGGATCCCACGCATAGATGGCTTGATGTCAGGCAGACATGTTTGGGGCCTTAAGAGGTTCGAAAACTGACGATTTTGGGACAGAATCCACTAACATGGTGCTGAAATTGGAAAGGGAAAAGACAGAGGTCCCCCTTGAATCTGCCTTCTTAGCTCTGCCAATGATTTTACTTCGTCGTTTTTTCTTTAAGCTTGTATTTTTGTCTTCACTTAGAGCTTTGCTTGGAGCCTTCTTCCCAGACTGGCCTTTCTGGCTTTGCCTGGGACTTGGCTTGGAGCCTTCTACTTTAGACTTCTGATCGGGTGGTTGCTTGCCAGAGTTACCTTGCTTGAGGTTTCGCCTGAGATTTTGCTCGAAGTATTATTTAGTGCTTGACCCCTACCTTTTTTTTTTAGAGTTTTCTTAGCAAGATATGTCCTTTTGACTTTCTGAGATGGTTGCCTGGTTCTTCAACAATTTCCTCTTCCTTCTTCCTTTTTCTTTATCTATTCTTCGTCCTTTTCTACCTCATGTCATGTATTGGGGGAAAGGAGAATCTATTTTGAAGCTGATTGGAACATGCCTCTAGGGTTGAAATTCTTGCCTCAAGTTCTTGCCTTAAAAGGCTTTGATTGTTCGAGGCCTCCTCCTTGATGACCCAATATTATTTGATAAGAAGTTGCTTCACAGAATCGCCCCCTCGCCTGGGCTCAAGGGCTTTGACTTTTTTACGTGAGACTTGGATGTCATGTTCTTTCATTTTGGCCTTTCACTTGATGTAGACGGGAATAGGATTGCCCCCTTGCCCAGACTTAGAGACTTTGACTTTCTATCGGTGCCTTGGCTTCAGAACGAAGCTTAGGTGTTGGCTTCTTTCATCTCCGCCTCAACTTGATGATTTCAGCAAAGTATTGTTGTGAGATCGGCTCGCCTCTATCTAGCCAATTGTGTTCTTCTTCTTCTTTTGGTTTGCTTTTCGTCAAGGATTAATCTTGCCAGACTTAGATATAGCCACAACAGATTTTCTTCTAGGGCGGCGACATTGCCCCCGGCTAACAGGAACAACATATGAGTTTTGTTGGCACTTAGTCTTCAGCAGGAAGCCTTCACTTGGACGTATCGAGCAGCGACGGCCACGACTAGGGTGGCGTTGTCCCCTATTAGTAATTGCAACTTGGACATATATTGTGTTGTCGTTTGGCCTTTAACAGAAAGTTTTAACTTTGATACCCCCAGCAGCAGCAGCCACGGCCGGAATGGCATCCCCCCCTGCTAGTAGGAGCAACTTTAGATACATGTTGACATTTGGCCTTTGAAAGGAACCACTTAACCTTGATGCCCCCGGCAACCTTAACCTTGATGCCCCCGACAGCAGCTTCAACGGTAGGAATCCTTTGAACTTCTTGCAAGAGTGTGAAGGAGTCACAACCTTAGGCAAGACTATTCTTCGACAGAGAAACGAAAGACAGGAAAAGTCCCATCGGGCAAGACTATTCTTCGACAGAGAAACGAAAGACAGGAAAAGTCCCATCGGGCGTGCCGGGTTGTTTACACGCGAAAAATAAATAAAATGCGGACACGCTGATGATGAATTAAAATTTGGGCGATTTTGGGTATCATCATCATGTTTATTTGCATTTCTTTATTTCGCGTTTTAAGTTTATCAAACGATTTAGGGTTCATGTACAGGACCTTTCCCCACCAATCGGAGTCGATGTTAATTTACATCGGATCAAGTCCGAACACCTTTGATTAACTGTCGAAGAACGCCTTTTGCCTCTATTAGTTGTGACATAAATGATCTTGATGATCTCCCATTACGAGTACATACTCTTGCAAAGAAATTTGAAGACTTTATTTCCTTGAACATATGTGATTTGAATTACAATCGATTTTTCAAGACCTTTACATATGGTCTCGACTGTGTAATCAGGTTTTCAGGATAACATCCGGTCGCAACCAGAGCCTTTGAATTTGCTTCAATCTGCATTTGGATCTTTGAATTTGCTTCCGTCCTGATCTAGTCGTTGTATTTATTTTTCTCCCCTGATCGGACGATTGAATTTGAATTTCATCACGAGAACCGTTGGATCGCCAAGATGATCACTGTCGGTCCCTCGGAGTTACTTCATGGTCATAATCACTCTTTCAATTGTGATTGGACTCTTGAGTTGGCTTGGTGTCCATAAAGGACATTCCCGCTTGAGGCGGGGTATATTTGTAATTTTCCTCCATCAGAGTATTTTTACAGTTTTCCTAAACTTTGGGATATTCTTGCAATTTCTTACTTTCTTGGAGATAGTCCCGTCACTTCTCGACTTCCAGGGCATTCTTGTCATTCTGACTTTTCGACATATATTTGACATTTCTTGACTTCTCGGAGATAGCCCCGTTACTTCTTGATTTCCTAGACATATCTGCCATTTCTTGACTTTTTGGAGATCGCCTTGTCGTTTGACTTCTTGGGCGCTCCTGACTTCCTTTCTTGACCTCCCGGAATAGCCCCGTCATTTGACTTCTTGGGCATTCCTCGTCTACATTTCTTGATTTCTCAAAAATAACCTTGTCATTTGACTTCTTGGGTATTCCTCGTCTTCATTTCATGACTTCTCGAAAATATCCCCGTCAGTCGACTTCTTGGACATTCCTCGTCTACATTTCTTGATTTCTCAGAAACAACCCTGTCATTTGACTTCTTGGGTATTCCTCGTCTTCATTTCATGACCTCTCGGAAATATCCCCGTCATTCGACTTCTTGGACATTCCTCGTCTACATTTCTTGATTTCTCATAAACAACCCTGTCATTTGACTTCTTGGGTATTCCTCATCTTCATTTCATGACTTCTCAGAAATAACCTTGTCATTTGACTTCTTAGGTATTCGTCGTCTTCATTTCATGACTTCTCGAAAATATCCCCGTCATTCGACTTCTTGGATATTCCTCATCTTCATTTCATGACTTCTCGGAAATAGCCCCGTCATTCGACTTCTTGGGTATTCCGAGTATGAATTTTCCTGACTTCTCGAAAATATCCTCGTCATTCGACTTCTTGGGTATTCCGAGTACGAGTTTTCTTGACTTCTCGAAAATATCCCCATCATTCGACTTCTTGGGTATTCCGAGTATGAATTTCTTGACTTTTCAGGATTTATTTGCAATTTCATCAATTTCTGAGTTTTCGAACATGATAGCTCTTGGCCATGAAATAGATACATGGGCTTGGATGGTTAGCCATAAGCCAAACTCAGGAGAGTGCACACCACTTCAGGGAAGGGGTGTGATCTGATAAGTACAATATGAAGTGATCTAGAAGGGGAGGGGATGAATAGATCACTGTTTTCGTAGATTTAAAAAAATTATTGCAGAGTATATTGCTAAACGGAGCTAACCTCGAGCTCTGACTATTGTAAAAGATGCAGTGCAGTTAATAGCTCAAGCAAATAGAAGGCATACCACAATATTATCACGATCAATCACACAAGGGCTCAGAGGATTTTAAGGTGGTTCGGTCCTTCAGACCTACATCCACCCCACACTCAACCTGAGTGTGGCTTCACTAAAGGCTGGGCAACACAGCTTGCCAAACAACCGCTGATACACAGCTTCCCAGGAGAACAACCTCTCCTCTTCCTCCTACCCGGAGGGAACCTCTAGCGATCAGCAGTCACTAGAACCCAGAGACTCACGTCTCTCTTCCTCTTTACCAAGAGGGAAACCCCACTAGTAGCAGCCCTGCTACTAGTGAACCAGAGGTCGAAGACCCCTCTTCCTTCCAACCCGGAGGGTACCTACAAGCAGCTCACCTGCTGCTTGCAAACCGGAGATTGACTCTCCCTACTCCTGATCTCACAGGAGGACCCCGACCTCAGTCCAGAGGATCGGAAACACAAACAATAACGGTTGAAGAAAGATAAGAACAAGAAATGAAAAAATACGAACGAAGGAAATCAAATGCCAGACAATGGAAACAATGTAGCTCAATATAGAGCAATAGACTTCGGATTTGATCCGCAAGTCAGAACAATTCTTCTGAACACTCTTCTGCTCTCTTTCTATTTCTCTCTGCTATTCTTTCTTCTTTCTTTTCTTTTTCCTGGATCGAAGGGCTCTCTGTTTCCCTGTTTTCTTCTATGCCTCTCTACTTCGATCACCTTCATCTGAGGACGAAGGATTCTATTTATAGCATCAACAGCAGATGGATAGGGCATGAAACGCGTGTGCCTCCCACGCTCGATCCACAAGTATCCTGTCACGTGCCTTTATCAAATTGGTTCCTCTTGTCTCGGATCACGTGCAGCCCTGGAGTGTGGAATGTTCTTCCTCGGACCTGTAATGAGATTAAGTCCATTAATACGCTGCATGGCCATTAAAACCAAAACTGCATGAGGTATAGTAACAACAACACAACGTGACTATTTCTCGAGATGTCATAAGAACGACACGAGATATTCTGTAACAGATCAGATATACAGAAGATAATGACACGAGTTGAGGTTATAAGCAAGAGAGACACGAGGTTACGAATGCAAAAACAACACGACGACAATATAAGGAAACGACTCGAGGTGAAAACAACACGAAGTGAAGTTAGACACGAAGTAAAAAGCAACGACACGAAGTATAGTGGTGACAAACACACACTACACAGAAAAACGACACGAAATAAAAATAATGCTAAGTGAAAACAGTAATCGACACGCGGTGAGAACAACACGAGGATAGTGTGAACAGCACGAGATGAAAACAACACAGGCTGATAACGACACAAAGTCGAAACAGTAAATGACACGGGATGACACTGCACGAGGTAAAACGACACGAAGACTTAATAATAAAAACGACACGAGGTGAAACGACACGAAGACTTAATAATAAAAACGACACGAGGTGGCAATAAAGGAGAACGACATGAAAACAACATGGACTGCAACCGAAACCGACACGAAGTCAATCAATACAACATGAGGTGTTGTAACCAAGACGAAGTGCCAATCAATCACGAAGACAGTATGTAAAGAAACGACTCGAAGTGAGATGAGAACAGAATGAAACAAAGAAAACGACACGGAGTGCATAAAACCAACACGAAGACATATCAACACGAATACGTGGACAATCAGTGACCGACACGAAGTGTGGTTACTAAGTAGGAAGGACATGGAAACAACACAGTAAACAAAGACTGCACGAGGTGAAAGACAACACTCAAACAGACGACAACATGGCTAACTCGACATGAGGTGAAAACGCGAAGCAAGAACTACATGATGTTTGAGGAAAAACAGCACGAAGACAGAACATGAACGAACACACGAAGTGTTACCTCTTAGCAGTTATTTCATATAAAACCATGGATAACTCAAGTGCAATATATCTGATCAAAAATAACAAGAACAATTAACATAGTGTTGCTCATCATCAAAATACTTAGGGAAGACACACAATCCAACAATCTCCCCCTTTTTGATGATGGCAACACTATATTAAGTATGAGAGATAAGTTCAAAAGAGATCAATTCAGGATATTTAATGCAGACAACTTAAAGCATACTTGCTTCCTTACTTCCCTTGATGAAACCTGAACACTCCCCCTCACTCCCCCTGAACACAGCAACAGTTTACCAACAGCTTACCTCAGACTTGATAACTAACTCCCCCTCAACTCAATTCTCTCCCCCTTTGACATCATCAAAACTAGGGTCAAATCTGAAGATACAGAGAAGGGAAAATTGCTGACTATAGAGAGAAAACAGGACAGAGTAAGGCAGATAAATGGAGACTATTGAGATGTTTAGTCAATTAAGAAAGCCATTAATTTTATGTGAGGATTTTTGAGGAACAGTTAGTCAGACTGTGCAAAAACTGTGAATAAGGATTTGCTCCATACACAGAACCAGATTCTAAGCAAGTGAGGTACAAGATACCAGTTTGATCAAAATAAGTCTTTACTGAGAGAGTATTATGTAAGACAGCCAGAAGACAATGACCTGTGGTATTGAGAACAAACAAATCAAAAGCTATACTTCAAGTGAGCAGGATCTTTAAAAATGGTCAAGATCAGAGATAAGTCTGTCAAGTACACCTTTGACATTAGGGAGACACCTTGTTTAGAGGCAAGAATCCCCAGTTACTCGGTGGCAGGACCACATTACCCCTTCTGATAAGAGGACAGAGATAGTATTCTAGCTGGTGTTGACATTAAGGTGACACCTTTATCTGAGGCCAGACACCCCAGTTACTAACCAGATATGTACCATAGCTCTGTATGATCAAGACAACTATTAAGACCAGATGATTACTGCCATCTCATGACATGGGAAGCTTTCACTTCATTGATGAAAATCCCAGTTTCTCAATGAGCAGTTAACAAAGTTGATAACCCTTTTATGAATTTTGTTTTTATTTACCAGCTCTTAAAACCTTGTTAATGAAGCTTGAGTCCGTTTGAGAACAATACACCAGATCCAAGGTGATTCAGACTAAAGCACAAAATACCTCATTTTGGACTCACCATTGACTAAGTGGGTATGTTGTACTGACTAGATCAGAAGACAGTTACAGTGTATGAAGATTAATCTTGAATTCAGATTTTGATCTCAGTGGGACTAACAGCTGAAATTCCAACAAGAAATTAGATGAACAGCCTTAAAGAATAAAGCATCCAACATTTTCTTTTATACACCTAATCAACCTGATTCTCTTATGATGTCAGCAAAATGTCGTTCGGAGTATGTTCAAATTAGGTCAAAGATCAAGACACCTATTATAAATCATCTCCCCCTGAGACCTTGACCCCAATACAGACTTAGCCAAGACAACCCTCAATGCACTTCAAAAAGAACACTATGATGAATATGATAAGCATAATAACACAAGACATGGTATTCAGAAATCAAATTTTCAATCATGAAATTCTGTAAATACCTAGTTCTCTGCGCATAGTGCTAAATTTTTCAGTATCCAGTGGCTTAGTAAAGATATCTGCAATTTGTGAGTTAGTGCCAACATGGATCAACTCAAAAGTCTTCCTTGCTACTTCATCTCGAATAAAATGATGCCTGATTTCAATGTGTTTAGTTCGAGAATGAAGTACAGGATTCTTTGCAATGTTTATTGCACTAGTATTGTCACAAAAGATAGAAGTACAACCTAGCTCAACCGAGTAATCCAGAAGCTGGTGTTTTATCCATATAACCTGTGTGCCACAGCTCCCTGCTGCCACATATTCAGCTTCAGCAGTAGAGAGAGCCACAGAGTGTTGCTTCTTGGATCCCCAAGAGACTAAGCACCCTCCTAGAAATTCGCAGTGACCACTAGTGCTCTTCCTGTCCAATTTACATCCTGCATAATCTGCATCAGTGTATGCAATGAGATCTAAGTTACATGATGCAGGATACCAGAGACCTAGATCATGAGTGGCAGATAAGTATCTAAAGATTCTCTTTACAGCTGCCAGATGCAATTCAGTAGGTCTAGCCTGGTATCTGGCACACATCCCTACACTAAATTGAATGTCGGGCCTGGATGCAGTTAAGTAGAGGAGTGAACCGATCATACCTCTATATAGTTTAGCATCCACCTCTTTACCTTTTTCGTCTGAATCCAGTGAGGAGCTGGTACTCATGGGTGTTGAGATTGTCTTGAGGTTGGTCATTCCAAACCTTTTCAGCATCTCCAGAGTATACTTGGTTTGATTTATGAAACAACCATCCTCCATTTGTTTGACCTGCAGCCCAAGAAAATATTTTAGTTCGCCAACTAGACTCATTTCAAATTCTTGGGACATAGACTCAGAAAAGTCTTTACATAATTTTGAGTTGTTAGATCCGAAAATGATATCATCAACATACACCTGGACCACAATTAACTCCTTTCCGAGACTTTTGGTGAAGAGGGTTTGGTCAACCTTACCTCGAGTGTAGCCCTTGCTCACAAGGAACTCAGAAAGTCTCTCATACCAGGCTCGAGGAGCCTGCTTCAATCCATAGAGGGCTTTATTCAACCTAAAAACCATGTTAGGCTGAACAGAGAAATTAAACCCAGGAGGTTGTTCAACATATACCTCTTCCTTCAATAACCCATTTAAGAACGCGCTTTTGACATCCATTTGCTGTAGCCGAATTTTTCTAGAGCATGCAAATGCAAACAGAATTCTTATAGCTTCCATCCTAGCTACTGGTGCATAGGATTCATCAAAATCCACACCAAATTCCTGACTGTAGCCTTGAGCTACAAGTCTTGCTTTGTTTCTAGAGATGGCACCATTTTCATCAATCTTATTTTTGAAAACCCATTTAGTCCCAATGACATGAGTGTTTTCAGGTCTAGGAACTAGTTTCCATACATTATTTTTCTCAAATTGATTTAATTCTTCACCCATGGAGGATACCCAAGAATCATGCTTTAGAGCCTCTTCCACAGTCTTGGGTTCTACCTGAGATGTCAAAGCAGCTAAGTCCTGTTCTTGGACAGTTCTAAAGTGAGACCTTGTCCTAGTGGGATCATGCAAATTACCTATGACATTTTCACTAGGATGATCTTTGTGAAATATTACCTCACCTGAGGGTTCACCTACCTCAGTTGCTCCTTCTTGTTGTAAGTTTTCTGGTTGAGCAGTTTGCTGCATCTCTCCTACTTCAATTTTCTCCAGGAAATCTCCCTCATCAGGTGACTCCCTGTCTTCATTTGTCCTTTTGTCAGTTAGAACATTCTCATCAAACACCACATGAGGTGTTTCTTCAACAGTTTGCTCATCTTTATTGAAGACTCTGTAACCCCTAGAGGTTTCTGAATATCCGAGAAAAATTCCAGGAGAGCTTCTTGCTTCAAACTTATCCAAACCATTCTTACCATTATTGTGGATGAAGCATTTGGAACCAAAAATTTTAAAGTAAGAAATGTTTGGCAGCTTACCCTTGAGGAGTTCATAAGGAGTTTTCTTATGAGTAGGTCTTACCAAGGCTCGATTTAAAATGTAGCATGCTGTATTTGCAGCTTCTGCCCAAAATCTCCTTGGAAGTCCACTCTCAATTAGCATAGTCCTGGCCATTTCAATTATTGACCTGTTTCTTCTCTCAACAATTCCATTCTGCTCCGGTGTCCTGGGAGAAGAAAATCTGTGAGTCACTCCCTCTCTTGAGCAAAATTCAGAGAATGAAGAGTTTTCAAACTCTCCTCCATGGTCAGACTGAATTGTAATGATATTATGTTCACCTTGCAGTTTGATTTTATTAAAGAGTTCTTCAAAGTGAACAAAAGCATCATTTTTATTTGCTAAACAGAACAACCAAGAAAATCTAGTGAAGTCATCAACTATGACTAGACCATATCTCTTACCTGACAGGCTTTGTATTCGAGTAGGACCAAAGAGATCCATGTGCAAGTGCTGTAGTGGTTTAGATGAGAGACCCTCAGTTCTCAACTTAAAAACTGCACGAGTCTGTTTACCTTGAGCACAAGCATCACAGAGCTTGGACCCTAACTGGAATTTTATTTTAGGCAAACCTCTGACTAGGTTATAATTAGACAGTTTATTCAAAGTAGACACACTAGCGTGGCCTAGACGCCTATGCCAGTCAAAAGCAACCTGTTCAGAATTAGCAGACAGACACAAGTTTGTTTCAGAATTATCATCAAGATCAACGATGTACACATTATTTACTCTATGACCTTTGAACATGATGTTGTCAGAATTCAGCTCAAAAACAGTGCACGAGTTGTGGTCAAAGAGTACCTTGTGTCCTTTGTCACAAAGTTGACTTATACTTACCAAGTTGTGCTGAAGTCCTTCTACAAGATACACATCTTCAATGGAGTTAGTGGAGGACTTACCAACCGTGCCAATTCCAATTATTCTTCCTCTGTTATTTCCTCCGAATTTGACCAAGCCCCCAGACTTCATTTTTAGTTTGCTGAATTTGGACCGGTCTCCTGTCATGTGCCTGCTACAGCCGCTGTCAAGATACCACTTGTTATGCTCAGCTGCCAGGCTGACCTGCAAAAAAAAATTCAGACAGAGTAATGTGGGACCCAATTCAAATTGGGTCCAAAACCAGTTTTCAGATTATGCAGAAAGCACTTGGGAATCCACATTTGTTTTATAGCTCTCTTCAGTGGATTTATGTGGGTTGATTCTTCCCTTTTGTTATTTCTTGGTGGGTGTTGAATAAGCTTATTCCTATTTGAACTATGCTGTTTCTGAACAAAGACATTGTTGGTTGGCCTCTTAGAAGATGTGCGTGTATGTTGAGCATAATTCATGTAAGCATTTTTACTCCGATAAAATTTGTGCTGAAACTGGTGAACGTTGCCATGCTCTACTTGATAATTAGCATGATGAGTTTTCTTAACAAAACTTTTCGCTCTTTTTGTGGCCTCTATAGGACTGGTCCTGTGAGGACCTTTGTTCCACGCCTGCTGTACATGAGCAGTGCTTGTCTCAGGATTTCCTGACTTAGACTGCTGACCAGTGGAGTGAATGAATTTACTGGTCGAAGACTTCATTGTAGAGACAGATTTGGAACTGGATGGTGTTTCCAGTTTCTCTTTGCCTTTGGCGGGGCAAAACGTGATAGTCTTAAATTCAAAGGGTTTTTTACTAGTAGGATTGTATCCTAATCCCTCCCTATTGAAGTTTACCCTCGACCCCAGAAGGACATTCAGGTTGTTTCTCCCCTCTGTAAACTTTTCAAGCACTTTTTCTTTGTCCTCAATCTCCTTCTGAAATTCATTGCATTGGTCCTGGAGTTCCTGATTAACTGTTCTAACTGCCTCACATTTTTCAGCCAACAGTCTAATCTCTCCTTTAGACTCTTCAGCTTTACACTTCAGCTCATCTATTCTAGCTAGACTCTCCTCTCTTTCCATTCTCAACCTCTCAATCTCACCTTTAACCTGGTCTAGCTCAATGGCCATCTCCTTGGTTTTCATGCTATCAGTGACAATAGAAGAGTGTTCTTCAGACAGAGAATGAAACTTACGTCTAAGCATTCTGTGCTCCTTGTTTAAACAATTATATTTACTTAATAGGTCGCCATAGGCGTCCTCCCAATCATCCAAAGTAAAATTCTCAAATAAATTTACCTCTTTCTCATGGTCGGCCATGAGGCAGGTCTTCTCTTCATTTTCACTGGACGAAGTGGCTTCTGGGTCCTCCTCCTCATCGCTCCATGTGCACAGCATGGCCTTCTTCTTCTTGTGCACCACATTCTTCTGGTGTCCTGGAGCCTTAGCTTGTAGCTCTGGACATTCACTTTTCATGTGACCGGATTTCTGACAATGATAGCAAGTGATCTTCTTAGCATACCGGTTCTTCTCAAATCTTCGTTCAGGAGACTTCATTTCAGCATTAAATTTCTTCCTCCTGTAGAATTTTCCTTTTGTTCTTAGGAACTTTCTGAACTGCCTGGTGAGCATAGCTCGCTCATCCTTGTCCAGGTCTGAGAGTCCATCAGACCCTTCGCTGCTATCATCACTGCTGCTGCTGCTGCTGTTGTTGCTCTTCTTAGTATGTCGTGAAACCTTCAGAGCAACATTCTTTCCCTTTCTGTCATGCCCATCGTTTCCTCGTGTGAAATTCATTTCATGGGTCATGAGAGAACCAATCAGCTGGGTTACTGTCATGATGGATAAATCTCTTGATTCCTCTATTACAGTCACCTTGGTATCCCAGACGGGAGTTAGAGACCTAAGGATCTTCCTGACTATGTCTTCTTGTTGAATATCCTTTCCAAGGCCTTTCAGACTGTTGATGATCACAGATAATCTGGCATACATTTCTGTGATCGACTCCTCTGGCTTCATCTTAAATAACTCATATTGAGTTGTAAGTATGTTGATCTTGGTAGCCTTCACCTGAGATGTGCCCTCATGAATTAACTGCAAATCATCCCACATATTCTTTGCAGTCTTGCACGCTGAGATCCTTGAATATTCTTCCGGATGGACGGCGCACTGTATGATGTTAAGAGCTGTCCAATTCAGTGCGCAGAGTTTGACCTGATCTTCTGTCCACATATCTTCATTCGGTGGAAGGGTGTATGGACCATCTGTAATGACTTTCCATAGCTTGTTGCTTTGGGCCCTGATAAAGACTTCCATCCTGTTCTTCCAGAAGAAGTAATTATTACCATCAAAGAAAGGGGGGCGGGTGATAGACTGCCCATCAGCTATGAAACTGCGCGGACCATTTGATCCGTTTCCCTGGTCGCTGGACCACATTCTGGGAAAAACCTGCTCTGATACCAACTGATAAGTACAATATGAAGTGATCTAGAAGGGGAGGGGATGAATAGATCACTGTTTTCGTAGATTTAAAAAAATTATTGCAGAGTATATTGCTAAACGGAGCTAACCTCGAGCTCTGACTATTGTAAAAGATGCAGTGCAGTTAATAGCTCAAGCAAATAGAAGGCATACCACAATATTATCACGATCAATCACACAAGGGCTCAGAGGATTTAAAGGTGGTTCGGTCCTTCAGACCTACATCCACCCCACACTCAACCTGAGTGTGGCTTCACTAAAGGCTGGGCAACACAGCTTGCCAAACAACCGCTGATACACAGCTTCCCAGGAGAACAACCTCTCCTCTTCCTCCTACCAGGAGGGAACCTCTAGCGATCAGCAGTCACTAGAACCCAGAGACTCACGTCTCTCTTCCTCTTTACCAAGAGGGAAACCCCACTAGTAGCAGCCCTGCTACTAGTGAACCAGAGGTCGAAGACCCCTCTTCCTTCCAACCCAGAGGGTACCTACAAGCAGCTCACCTGCTGCTTGCAAACCGGAGATTGACTCTCCCTACTCCTGATCTCACAGGAGGACCCCGACCTCAGTCCAGAGGATCGGAAACACAAACAATAACGGTTGAAGAAAGATAAGAACAAGAAATGAAAAAAATACGAACGAAGGAAATCAAATGCCAGACAATGGAAACAATGTAGCTCAATATAGAGCAATAGACTTCGGATTTGATCCGCAAGTCAGAACAATTCTTCTGAACACTCTTCTGCTCTCTTTCTATTTCTCTCTGCTATTCTTTCTTCTTTCTTTTCTTTTTCCTGGATCGAAGGGCTCTCTGTTTCCCTGTTTTCTTCTATGCCTCTCTACTTCGATCACCTTCATCTGAGGACGAAGGATTCTATTTATAGCATCAACAGCAGATGGATAGGGCATGAAACGCGTGTGCCTCCCACGCTCGATCCACAAGTATCCTGTCACGTGCCTTTATCAAATTGGTTCCTCTTGTCTCGGATCACGTGCAGCCCTGGAGTGTGGAATGTTCTTCCTCGGACCTGTAATGAGATTAAGTCCATTAATACGCTGCATGGCCATTAAAACCAAAACTGCATGAGGTATAGTAACAACAACACAACGTGACTATTTCTCGAGATGTCATAAGAACGACACGAGATATTCTGTAACAGATCAGATATACAGAAGATAATGACACGAGGTGAGGTTATAAGCAAGAGAGACACGAGGTTACGAATGCAAAAACAACACGACGACAATATAAGGAAACGACTCGAGGTGAAAACAACACGAAGTGAAGTTAGACACGAAGTAAAAAGTAACGACACGAAGTATAGTGGTGACAAACACACACTACACAGAAAAACGACACGAAATAAAAATAATGCTAAGTGAAAACAGTAATCGACACGCGGTGAGAACAACACGAGGATAGTGTGAACAGCACGAGATGAAAACAACACAGGCTGATAACGACACAAAGTCGAAACAGTAAATGACACGGGATGACACTGCACGAGGTAAAACGACACGAAGACTTAATAATAAAAACGACACGAGGTGAAACGACACGAAGACTTAATAATAAAAACGACACGAGGTGGCAATAAAGGAGAACGACATGAAAACAACATGGACTGCAACCGAAACCGACACGAAGTCAATCAATACAACACGAGGTGTTGTAACCAAGACGAAGTGCCAATCAATCACGAAGACAGTATGTAAAGAAACGACTCGAAGTGAGATGAGAACAGAATGAAACAAAGAAAACGACACGGAGTGCATAAAACCAACACGAAGACATATCAACACGAATACGTGGACAATCAGTGACCGACACGAAGTGTGGTTACTAAGTAGGAAGGACATGGAAACAACACAGTAAACAAAGACTGCACGAGGTGAAAGACAACACTCAAACAGACGACAACATGGCTAACTCGACATGAGGTGAAAACGCGAAGCAAGAACTACATGATGTTTGAGGAAAAACAGCACGAAGACAGAACATGAACGAACACACGAAGTGTTACCTCTTAGCAGTTATTTCATATAAAACCATGGATAACTCAAGTGCAATATATCTGATCAAAAATAACAAGAACAATTAACATAGTGTTGCTCATCATCAAAATACTTAGGGAAGACACACAATCCAACATGATCCCGCTCCACTGAGTCGTGCAAACGGCGCCAACCGGAGCAAGAGCATTCTTTGGTGATTTTGAGACAAGCCGAGAACTGTGTAGTCGAAAACCCGCCTAGGTGAGCGCCTAGGCAGTGAGGCGGGGCGAGGCGTCGCCTGCACGCCTCGCGTCGTCGCAGCTCGCCGAGGCGAGCGCCTCGCGCTCGCCTCACACGATTCGTCCGCCTCGGCGCGCCTCACACGATTCGTCCGCCTCGGCGCGCCTCGGCCGCTCGACTTGATGACAGATCCGCGTATCGGGTGACGAAACCCGTTAACAACGCGTTGGCGGATCTTTTAAACCCGCGAGGGTTTCACCCGTCTTCAACCTTCATCTCGTTCGATCGTCCCCCCTCCTACGGCAGCGGCGAGCAGCAACGGCGTCCTCTGTCTCTCCCTCTTTGTCTCTCCACGAGCGGCAGCGGCGAGCAGACTGCGGCGTCCGGCGCGCGGACTGCGGCGTTCGGTGAGCGACGTGAGGCGTGCGGCGTGCGGCGTCCGGCCGGTAACTCTCTCCGATCTCTCACTCTCTCTGATCTCTCACTCTCTGTCTCTCCGTTCTCTCACTCTCTCCGATCTCTCAATCTCTGTCTCTTAGACTCTCACTCTCTGTCTCTCCAGTCTCCACTCTCTCACTCTCTCCGATGACTCACTCTCACTCTCTCACTGTCTCTCCGATCTCTCACTCTCTGTCTCTCTGTTCTCTAAGACTCTCACTCTCTCCGACCTCTCACTCTCTGTCTCTCCAATCTCTCACTCTCTGTATCTCAGACTCTCACTCTCTCCGATCTCTCACTCTCTGTCTCTCCAGTCTCCACTCTCTCACTCTCTCCGATCTCACTCTCAGGGGCGGCAGTGGGCTTATATCTGTTATATTTACTGTTCAAAAATATATATTTTTGTGATATTCTAACATATAATTTTATTTTTATTTTTTTTATAATATCTCGCCTCAAACGCCTCGGCCACCGCCTAGGCCTTTGAGGCGTGAGGCGACCCCCTGGTCGCCTCGCTCGCCTCACGCCTCAGACTACATAGGCCGGGAACTTCCCTTGAGAATGATATTTCAAGGTTTTTCTACAATTGTCCAGCCATCGGAGTATTTCTACAACTTTTCCACCTTCAAGGGTATTTCTGCAAAAAAATTTACCATCGGGGATATTTCTATAATTTTCTCACCATCGGGAGAATTTCTACAATTTTTCTACTCTCGGGGGTATTTCTACAATTTCCCCCGTCGGAGGTATTTCTGTAATTTTCGCCCTTCAAGGGTATTTCTATAATTTTCCCGCCGTCGGAGGATATTTTTGTAATTTTCCCGCCATCGAGGACATTTCTGCAATTTTTCTACCCTCTGGGGTATTTCTATAATGTTTTCGCCATCAGGGTATTTCTACAATTTTCGCCCTTCAAGGGTTTTTCCTACAATTTCTATCCTTCAAGGGATTTTTCTATAATTTTCTGAAATTTTTTCATGACTTTATGCTATTTATGAAATTCATTTGATTTCTCCATTATGTTAGCAATCTTAATTCACCACAAGGGTAATATCTCTAGAGATAGGGACATGTATGCAATATATTCCCTTCCAGGTTTTTTTCAACAACAAAGCACAAGCTTTTCTTCTTTTTTTCTTTTTGACTTGGGCCTCTTAGAAGCTCACCAAGTCTTTCTCATGCGGGAGTTCTCTAAGTCTCTTCCCTCTTGCTTCCTCTCTTCTTCGGAGCCCTAGGCTCCCTTTTATAAGAGGTGGAGGTGGACCGGAGGCTATATGGCTCCGGTGGAAACACCCCCTCCGGTAGAAGTCCAAGGGCCAACAAGGTATGCACCCCCTCCTCCCTTCTCTTCCCCTTCTTTTCTTTTTTTTTCTTCTTTTTTTTGTGTGCACCGGGCGCGGGAAAGAACCGGAGGGGGGGTCCCTCCGATTGCAAGGGACCGAAGGGGGTCCCCCTCCAATGTATCAGGGACCGGAGGGGGTCCCTCCGGTCAAAGAAGCACCAGAGGGTCCCCCTCCGGTTCAGAACCACCGGAGGGACCCCTCCAGTGCCATCCGACCGGAGGGGGTCCCCCTCCGGTCTTCACGTCGTCTGGGAGAGAAGAGAGAGGGGCGGAGGGGGTTTCTTGACCTTTTTTTTCCAACAAATTTCAGGGTTCAACACCAATATATGCAGTGGGACTACAAGACACGTTCAAAATTATGTGCCCAATGATGAAGGCTGCCAAATGTGATGTTTGTAATGTATTTTTATTTCTTTCATGTTCAAAACTTCATAGCTTATCTTGTTCAATTAGTGTAGAAACTTAATTACTAGCATTTTAATCATCTTTAATGCTCTTTACGATGAAAGTGCATGATATGTATTGATCTTAATCACCTTTATATTGAAGAACATGTGTAGACTTTTTCTGAATTTTTGCCTTATTTTTTAATGATTTTTTTAGCAATTTTCATGTTTTATTAATTAGGCCAATCCAGGATCAACCTGAGTTCATAAGGATCAGCATCAGGATTGCCTAGGTCCGATCCAAGGGCCCAATCAGATTCAGAATTCCATATTTACATGCCACATAACAATACAAATGGTTCAGGACTTCTGATGGCAGCACTATATTTACTGTCGAACAGTCAGTCTCTTGATTCCAACCAGTTTCCATCACTTTCAAAAAAAAAAAACAGTTTCCATCACCATGTTTCCAATTATAAATGGATGCTAAAATTCCTCTGGAACTTTTGATAGTTACAGCTTGGTTACCATGCAAAAATGGTTACCATGCAAAAAATGACAGGAGATGACCATAAAAACAGAGAACATATTATTTAGAAGATATTTTATTTTATGGTATTTTGCAAATATGCCATTGCTAAATTTGAAATGGCAAAAAAATCATTCCTGAATTTGCATTAGTAGGGATACCATTCCTTTTGTTTAAATAGTGCAGATGTGCCATCGTGGTTAACTTCCGTAGTCAGAAAGGCAAAGATTCTTTAAAGATTTGAATATTCTATTTATTCTGCAATGAAATGACTAAAATATTCCTCTTAAACCCTAAATTCCCCCTTGTAAAAAAGAGAAAAGAGAACAAACAGAGAGAGAGAGAGAGAGAGAGAGAGAGGCCGGACTGTCGCCGGCAGAACTTCCCCAGCCTCCCTCCATCCCGCCGGCACCCCCCCTTTGATCGATCTTCCCTTCCCTAGGCGATCCCCCCCCCGGGCGGTGCTGCTCTTCACCCCTTTTGCTCTCCCTAGTCGGACAGAGAGAGAGAGAAAGGGAGAGGCCGGACTGCCGCCAACAAACCCCCCTCCCCCGGGTTCCCCTGCTCATGCAGAGAGAAAGAGAGGGAGAGAAGATTGGACTCCTCCCTCCTTTCGGTCCCCCCGCTCGCACAGAGAGAAGAAGAGAAGAGGGAGAGGAGGCCGCTCCCCCCCTGGGTTCCCCTGCTCACGTAAAGAGAAGCAACGAGGGAGAGAGGAGAGGGCAACGATCCAGAGGAGGAGAAGGGGAGGCATCAGCAAGGGGCTTCCTAACTTCGCCGGTGGGAGGACCTGTTGGCAACATTTTTTGCCCACCTACATATGAGGAGAACTATTACTTAAGTTCACCACTACAGAAAGGGGTGACTAGAACTCTCCGAGGTGGACTGCAGCAGCATTAGACTTGCCCGGGGTGGCCAAGACCCGCCCGGGGTGGATAGCAGCAGACTTGCCCGGGGCGGACCGCAGCAAACCTACCCGAGGTGGACAACAGGGACCCGCCCGGGGCCGGCCACCCCCGGGCAGGTCCCCCGCAGCAGCGCAGGTCTGCTCGGGACAGCAGGGACCCGCCCGGGGCCAGCCACCCCCGGGCAGGTCCCCCCCTCGCGGCCGCGCAGGTCTGCTCGGGGCAGGGGGGGCCTGCCCGGGGTCGGCCCACCCCGGATGGACCCGCCCGGGGCCCCGCGACCCCGGGCAGGCCTGCCCGGGGTGGCCCGCCCCGGGGAGGACCCGCCCGGGGCCTCCCCACCCCGAGCAGGTCCACGCGGACCTACCTAGGGCAGGGCAGTCCCGGGCAGGTCCCAGGTCTCCGTATGCCCATTATAAAAAAAAGAAAGAAAAAAAGGACCCGTCCGGGGTGGCTTCAGCCCACCCCGGGCCGGTCCCTCACCTTCTATAAATACCCCCTACGGGGCTCATTGGAGGAGGACTTTTGGAGAGAGAACTTTTCTTTCGGAGAGAAGGAAGAAGACTTGTTCGTTGTCTTGGCCCACTTGGGGTATGTAACACCCCGAGCTTTTATTTATGCCCCTACGTGGGCTTCGTCTTTGTGCCCCTACGTAGGTCTTGTATTTATGCCCCTACGTGGGCTTCGTCGTCATGCCCCTATGTGGGTCTTGTATCTATGCCCCTACGTGGGCTTTATTGTTGTGCCCCTACGTGAGTCTTATATTTATGCCCCACGTGGGCTTTGTCATTATGCCCCTGCGTGGGAGTGGTTGTTACGCCCCTACGCGGGATTTACATTTAAGCCCCCATGTGGACCTTGTAATCATGTTCCCGCCTCATAGCGGTAATACCGTGTACAGTTGGCAACTCGTCGATAACTTTTGTAATGAAGTTTATGAAAGTTTGCAAGGGTGTGTGATGCTGCCCCGGGCGCATGTCAGTTGAGGAAAAATGCGAATAAACTCCTACAAGGAAAATTACATATGTCATTCCTTCAGGAGCTAAGGGTGCGCATCGACTTTAAGGACCTCACGACCTCTCCATACTCAAGAAATGCCTACAAATGGTCCCGCGACCCCAGTGTCTTTCACGGATCACTCCATATAGGGTCACGTCCAAATTACGAAAACGCCCTTCCAGTCTTGAGATGCCTTGATAATTCCCAACGGCTCTTGAAAACAGCCCTTGAGCCTTCCAGAATCAATCCTTACTTGGCGGCCACCCCAGATTATGATAAAACTTCCAGCAAGGTAAAATTACCATAGTGCCACTGGACATGGCAAATTACCAAAATGCCCCTAGTATCCAGGCAATCAACGGGGCGCCCTGGTGCACTCTTGGGCTCCTTTAGCTCACTCTTATCCCCAGATACAGTAGGGTGTTACCGAGTTCAACCTGGTCTTAGCCAAGCCCTACCCCTCATACATTTTATATTCACCCACTGGGATTCAAAAGAGCGATGCAAGCTACCTATGCTGATGTGTCCTTGATTAGAACCTTGGAGAGAAATTCTAGGCCTTATTGTTGACAAATAAACAAGGGTGTTCGGACGTTATGCCGATGTAAATCAACACTGATTACGGTCAATGGGGACAGATCCAACACTCGAACCCAAATCGTCTGATACGATGCGCACCCCATGAAATGGACACTGCACTGGCCATTCGTGTAGCCCCATATGTGCACCCTTACCTCCTCAGAGAGAGTCTGTTCCATGATCAGAGGAAACCCTCCTAAACCCAAAACAAAAATATAAGACTTCTCGCGCAAAGTCGGGCCCGGGTATAGAGAAAAGGGGTTGTCAACCTCGTCTAAAACAGGACCAAAGGAGGGCTTTCCCCTTCCCCTCCTTTTGCTGGCGTGAGAACACGAAGATGAGGAGGCGGCGGCCGGTGGCTGTTGAGGCAAGTTCGCGGCGACGGCACTAGGAGGAAGGCGAGCAAACCTAGGGAGACGGCGTTGAGCGAAGCCCCGCTGCTCCCCCCTCTTTCAGAAAGAGAGAAGGCGGCCAAGAACACGTCGCCACCGTCTCCACCGTCACCGCCGCCACCACACTTGCGGTGGACTCCACCCCCCACCCCTCTGGCAGCCAACCTCACATAGGCCCCCCTCCCCCCACCGGTAGCCTCACAAAGCCCCCCGCCCCTGCTCTCCTCCCCCCCCCCGGCAGCCTCACAGAGGCACCTCCACCCCCCACCCCTCCAGTAGCTAGCATCACATAACCCCCCCTCCCCTCTCCCCCCACCCGCACTCCAGCAGCCTCACATAGGCCCCCCTCCTCCCCCCACCGACAGCCTCACAGAGCCCCCCCCTTCCCCCCCCCCCCCCCCCACCGACAGCCTCACAGAGCCCCCCCCCCTCCCCCGCCCCTGCTCTCCGCCGCCATCCGGCAGCCAGCCTCACCCCCCCCCCTCTCCATCAACGCAACCCGGCCCTCCCTATGCCACTATGGGCAAAGACCCCTCCCGTTGGGATGAGAGGGGGGTCTTTTTTTAACTAGGGGTATTTATGTCTTTTCTCATGTTGCGTCTTAACCATGGTTAGATTCACGGATGGTCATGGATGGTTATGGTGATGACATATCTACACTATTTCGACAAAAATAATGATATCCCTACTAATACAAATTTAGGAACTGTTTTTTTGTCATTTCAAATTTAGCAATGGCATATTTTCAAAAAAAACTTTTATTTTATTCTGATAACTGAGGGACTAAACCCACGCACGTAGGATCAAGCCTCTCATCACCAGTACCCCAAGTCATGAGCCAGTAAAACCTCACTCTCAGACATGGGCCCCCCACCAGCTCTTCACATCACATGGGTTACCTGTAGAGGTTGAAAGGTACCTGCCCAGCTTTGGTGCCCATGATAGGAGTCGGTACTGCGATCTCATGGTCACCCATGAGGCACCTTATCCAACCCTCCCACCCTGGACAAGTTTATTAAAATAAGAGACATCAAGTTTTTTTTTAATTAATTGAACCTTGTATTTTCTCTTCCAAGAAAAGTGGTCTTGCATTTAAAGTTTAAACAAATGTGATGTGTGCATATCAACAGATGCATTTCATTAACTTGCATTTCCACTAATTTCTACATATCTATCAACTCAAAAAGTATTCTTCGAGGTTTTCCATTACATACGAACATCAGGAAGTTGCACACACATAAGCAAATGGCATCTTTCACCAAATCAAATTGACTAAGCCCCAAATCCAAGGAATTTTTCCCCCAAATCAGAACTAATAAAGAGCAATCCATCCAATTTCATCCAAACATACTGGTCTTCTAATATTGACCGTATGAACCAACTCTCACACTGCAAGGGTCATAACTCTACTTTCAAATCCCAATTGTTCCTCTAGTAACAATCACACTATCAAGCAAAACACCAGGGTGTTGGGAGAGCCTCGTAAAAAATAAGCCTAAACCAGAAACCTCCAAAGCCGATCAACACACTGCAATTCGCACACATTCACAACAAAACAACTGTCGCATAATTCTACCATTTAAATCAGTTCTGACCTAGATAGAGTTGGGCGGTCTAAACTTGCACAAGTTGTCATTGTAACTGGGCAACCTTTAAACTGATTACAGGAGCAGCACATGAGAATGAAATGAGCTCATTGCAACCAATGATAACTTGCTAAAAGATCGGCGATTGAAAACAACGCAAGTGCAAGATAATTGAAAACAGAGTAGAATTTATTTAACAGGCATATTTAAGGAAGGAGGAGAAGCAGTTTCCCAAAGGGTTAGGCACACCTGGACGCGCTTGGGGCTGCGGACGTCAAACTTGGCGTTGGTGGTGAGGGAGGTGGTGGCGAGGGGCCCTGAGAAGCGCACCGAGTTCTGCACCGTGAACGCCTCCGAATCGATGGTCTGAGAGATCTCCTCCACCTTCACCAGCTGGGGCACCCTGTCCGTCGCCAGCAGCGGGAACAGCCCCACGAAGGACGTATACCTGCACATCACATCCATCGCGGTCCCCCCCCCAGCACGAACCAATGATGGATCAATAACGATGAAAACTGAGATCAAACAAAACCTACTCGGTCTCCTCTCCGGGGAACAAAAAGAGAAGGGAATAAGAGAGGGCTTACGCGAGGATCCACTTGCCATTGAGGAGGGAGAGGGCCTCGGTGGGAGCCGGGGTGGGGTTGCGGGCCTCCAGCTGGGTGATGAGCTCCACGATCTCGGCCCGCGACTCGCTGGAGGCCTTCAACCCCCGGTTGGTCCCGTACAGCAGCTCCTTCAGCTTCTTCTTCAGCTCACCGATCGCCGCTGCCTCCCCCTCCTCCTCGGCCACCGCCGCCGCAGCCGGGGATCCCTCCGGCGCGTCCTTCCCCCACTCGTCGTCGTCCTTCACCGCGCGGACGCGGAAGGAGGCCGACCGCTGGGGGCCCACGGAGAGGAGGACGACGCCACCACGGCTGCCTGGGAGGAGGGCGGCCCTCCGAGAGGGGGTCAGGGCGGAGAAGGCGAAGACCGCGGGCGTGGCCGCGGGCAAGGAGACGCGGGGGTGGCCACTTGGGGAGGTGGCGAAGAGTAGGGTCTTCAAGGGGGAGGTAGGGAAGGAGGTGGAGGAGGCGCCTGCCATGTGCACCCGCTCGGCCGGAAGGAAAGGAAGAGTAAACGCCGGTGAAACGGAAAAAGAGCGGGGGAGGTTGGAGGAGTGGAGACGGAGACCAGACCGACAGCGCTGGGGTGAGAGAAAGAGAGAGGGAGTCGAGAAAATAAAGGAAAGGAGAACGGCACACATTTATAAGCGATTTTATAGGAAATCCTACCGGCCAGTGGCAGAAAACCACGTCGCCCATTTTCACATATGAAATATATATATATATATATAATTAATACACGGGAGAATTTTGTGACGTGAGTTTGGCCTGGGGCTCCGCCGTGGTCGGTGGATATTTTCCTTCGGCCCTTGGACCGGCAGTGCTTGGCGACTCGCTTTCTTTGTTGCGTCTCCAACGCAAGTGCAGTGTGTGATTGATTTGAGAGGAGGAGGTAGAGTGAGAGTTTTCAATCTACTTTCCGGAAAGTTCCACTCTCTCTTTTTTGTTCTTTTCCCACCCTTCTCTCCTCAGAAGTATGGTTAGGATTTCTGTTTCTTCTCTCTCTCGCTCTCTCTCTTTTTGGAGAGTTTTTGTTTGACGTATATCTTTAATTCTACGTACTTAGACCGATAATTTTTGCCCCCATCTGGGGTATGACTAACCAGTCACGAGCAAAAAATGAAAAATGAAAAATAAATCAAGTAATGGGTAAGTGAAGTACAACAAATCATTGCAAAGAAAGCATACGTCGGACACACTGCCAGACTAACTTCCTCTACGAGAGGATGATGATATTTTGGCTTCACTGCTGAAGAATGAAGAGCAACCATCGGCCGGGTCGTGGGGGCGGGGTGAAGAAATGAAGAACAGAGGAAAGATGTAATACATCATGTACAGCTGCTTATATGTCAACGGAGCAACAAGGTTCGCATGAAATCATTCTTTTGATTGTGATATTTTTTGTGGCGATGTGTGATTCCATTTCATTTGCAGTGTTCTATTTGGTCCGCCTACGCCTTCCCTTTTTTTTATTTTTATTTTTTGTAATGAGAAGCATTTCAGCATCCCACCGGGAAATACTTAACATAAAGACACGAACAATCACCCACGAGAAAAAGGAGTAACATTTGCCAACAAAGATACAGATTACACACCAGCATCCACATAAGATAACTTATTACAAAATAAGACAAAAGATACACACGGCGCCTCCAACATAGGCCAAGTTGATGAACCACAGATGTATCTACAAGATCACTATTCTGAATCACAATAAGTATACTCTCAGTCTACTTATCATAACTCTCTTCCAATATCATACCAACTTCCTCAATAAGATAATCTAACTGACAATAGACTTATGTAATTTTAGCAAATCGTCTTGGCCAACCAACAGGCCATTGACAAAATAGAGGCCCAACTTGGCCAAATTATTGAAACTACTATGAGGAGGGAAGTGGGTCAACTATCTAGTCAATTCATTATAAATTCACGAAATCATCCTCTGGACTTTCACCAACAACCTCTCCATGTCATGCAATCTCAATCAGATCTAACACCACAGGGAGGTCCACAATTAAAAAATGTAATTTCAGTCTTAAGGAGTGACACGATCCTAGATAACCCATGCAAGACCCATGATTCCTACCATACTTCATCTATCTGGGCCAGGAAGTTAGCATTGATCATATGGGAGAGCCTACTAACAACACAATGAATGAAAATGAGGAAGGGAAGAAAAGGGGTGAATTACATAAGAGTGATGTTTGTGTTGATGTTATCACCCCAACCGATCATAGTTCTAAGACTGGGAGTATTACCTTCAAGATAAGTGGTCCAATCAACTTATTTAATGCTCTTAAGGACATGCAAGGAGAGGAGGATTGTGATGTGATTGATAAGGTTGATGAATTGATAGAGACTAATTCTAAAGATCTTCACTTTGATGAGCTTGATGAAGAGGCCCATACCTATGAAGTTGATGTCTTATTTGATCCATCGTGGCCCATTAAATTTGAGCCTCCACATACACTAGAGTCTGAGCCCATAATTCCTAAAGTTAAGACTTCCCCATAATATGGGTTGAAATTATTGCTAGAACCTTTCCAACATGACTTTCTAAGACCACAGGGGACATTGTTGGATAAATTTACCTTTAATCTGACCCTAAGCCATGCCCCATAAAGCCTGAGCCTTCAACCAAATTAGATCTTGGGCTCCTAATTCATTCTAATCAGACTCCCCCACAATTTGAGCCTCTCTAGTATGACATTCTTGATCCACAAGGGGCTGTGCTAGCTAAATTTATCTTTGATTTAACCCCTAATCAGGACGACCACTGATAGGTGTTCTTAAATCACATGAGACTACCATTGTGGAGAGTATCGCAAATATGAAACATATTAGTACATTGGCATGCATGCATCATAGTTATACTGTAACGACCCAGCACCCGAATACCGGGTAAATCCGATACCACTTGGATCTTGAGATGTCACCCAAGAGCTGTAAGGCTCTGAAGGGTTAGAAATGTGTGTGGGGAGTACATTGAAACTTCAAATAAAGTGGGAAACAATTATATCACTATGATCAGGACTATTAAATTAACAGAAATAAAATTATATTTTCAATTAAATAAATTAACTACAGAGCTAGCAGACAAGTACAGAACTAAGAGATTCCAGTCCATCTAAAGTACAGTCTACAGAAAGAGAAACGTACTCAAAAGTCGGGGGGAGCCCGACACTGGCAAAGCTGGCACTAAGAACCACCGCACTGCGTCTCTGAACCACGAGGAGGAACTGCTACACTTGAAAAGATAGGGGTGAGCCTCATCTCATTGGCTCAGTAGGGGTCCCGCGGATCCCCACCACGAAACAACGACAGTAACAACAGTGTTAAACAACAACAACAGCAACAGGAGTAGGAACATCAATATAAATAAAGAGAGGAAAGTCGTACTGAACAGAAACACGGTAGCCGATAGAACCTCGGCCCTCTAAACTACTCCTAACGGCAATAGAAGTACATCCCGATCTCACAGTCAGGCATTCCCGAACCATCGATAAATCATGAAATCCCTATTGTGAAGGCCTATGGAAACAAACAAAGGCCCCACTAAGACCTACACGGCCCAAGGGTACGGTCACGACTCCGCTGTCGTGCACCCTACTCCGTCTACGGGTAGAACCACGGTAACTCTCAACCGGCACCCTAAACCTTAGTGTCGAAAGGACACAAAAATAACTCGGGGAACTACATCATCGCAGACGTAAACCAAACCACGAGTCAAAACTGCAAGTCAAGAGACTCACTACTTGTAGGGGCTCACGTTGCACGAGAAACACATGAGTCACGAGAATTATATGTCATGTGATAGAAGTTCCTCCTCACCAGAAGTAAGGCCGGATGCGTCCACTGACGTCTTACACTACGTCTCAGGTATCTCTCACTCGCCTCGAACGCGGTAACTGAGATACCGTACAAGTAACCAAGGAAAAACAACAACAAGGACTAGTCAGGGTCACGCTCGTCAGCGTTGGTCCAACGTCCCCGACCACGTGTGCACACACAAGCTCAATGCCTTGAGCCAGGCCTCTAGCTGATTTTTCCCTCCCGTCGTACTCTAACAGCAAGGCAAAGGGGCCCTCAAAAACCAGCCTAAAAACCGTCTCTACTGGAACTGCCCCGTCACCACTCCCAGGTGGGCCGACACGAAGTGTCATCAGGCTACGACTATTGGAGGCTCACTAGACACAAAGACTCAAAACACCGATGATGGGGACATCGCTTACCACTTCCCACTTCTCCACGGGTCCGGATGATTGCCATTATGTTCAGCTTGATTTCCTAAGTTCAGCTATGTATTTTTTGAGTCATTTTGATGTAATTTCCCCTTGTTTTGGGTCATGTCCCTAGGTCATCATGCTATTTACCTATGTTTGTTAGGCTAGGGGGTCATATGGGCCCAATTAAATGGGCCTGGCCCATGGGCGCCCTCTTCCTTCCCCACCCCCTTGCTTATTTACTTTTAGCACTTTCTCCAGGGACTTTTTGTAAATGTTGGGATTCCTATAAATAGGACCCCAACTCCACTTGAGTTCAGTAATGAAAGTTTGAATGAATTTTGAGCATTATTGCACCTCTCTCTCTCTCTAGCTCTCTCTATCTCTCTACCTCTCTCTCTCTAAAGGGGGCGGCCCCCTCTCTCTCTCCTCCCCCTCTCTCTCCAAATTTCGCCCCTCTCTCTCTCTCTCTTCTCCTTGCCACATCATCCTCCACCTCATCCCAACCCTTCCCCTTCCCAAGGTCCACTTAATTCCTCCCATTACTCACACCATATCCCCAAGCAACCTTTCACCTTCCAAGACAACCTCTCCCTTTCCCAAACCACCCCTCCATCTCCCAAGGGAGAATCCCACCTCCCCAAGTACCTCTCCACATTCCCAACACACCTCTTCCCCTTCCCAAGACCACATTAACCATCCCCACATTAAACCAAGTTCAAATCTCCCTCTCCCTCCAAGCCACTTGCGCCCCCCCCTTTTCACCCTCCACCCTTGGCCGCACCCCCCCTTCCCCTCCATCTGCTAGCTGCGACCCAACCTCCTTCTCCAACCTCTCCACCATCTCTACCCACCACCATCCAAGCCCCACAGCCATTAGCCCCCTCCCCATTGCAGTCCCTTCAACCCTTCTCCACCAAATAGCCCCTTTACTCTGTTCAACCCGCAGGTAGCAGATTGGGGCCCGACTTGCAGAGCCGGCTCCAGAGTCATACGACGTCATCTGGAGGTTCACCTTACATCTCTAGAAAGGTCTGCGAGTCTTCTTCGCAAGCGAGGTGGAATCGTCTCATTCCGACTTTGCTACAGTTCGTGGTGACTATTCTCCCCCGACTGCGCAGAGCTTCCCCAACAGAGTACCTGAACCAGAAAGGGAGCTGTGTCACGATGAACCACGGAGGAATTAGGTTGAGGGCTCTTCTACAAAGTTCTTCCTCGTTCTGTCTGTCTTCAGGATCAAGAAGCGGAACATCGATCGGAGACCGTGGTCCCAAGTTACCATTTTTCTCCCTCAGCTGCGCGGGTCTGCCTCCCACAGTCTGCAACGACCAACCTCCACTCTTCGGAGTCTCCCCATCCACTCCAGCATCAGACGGCTTCCCCGTCAGTTTTGCTACGAAGAGGGCTTGTCCACGGTTTCAGAAACTCTGGCGGTTTGTGATTTGGAGTCCAGGAGCAGTCGGGGCAACCTCTGTAAATTTCTGTCAGAAACAGGAAGCTACTGCGTCCAGATTCAGTCACCCTGTTCGAAGCTCTTCCCGGACCAGCACCTTCTTCAGAAGAATTCAGCAAAATTCTGAGGCATCCCCGTCCCAGTTACGAAGCGTTCGCCACTGATCTCGTCATCAGCAAGATTCCAGAACGAGATCTACGGTCTCGACCCCGACTGTCAGTCAGCCTTCGCAGCCTGCCGGCAGATTCGGCGTCGGCTTCTCCGCCCGCTCTTCGGCGAATCTCCCCTCCCCGCCTGGCCGGCTCACCGCCCCTCCCTGTGTGGAGGTAGTGTTTGCATGTAATACAAATCATCCCCACCCCAAGTCCACCCTCCTGCGTGAGGCGTAGTGAATGTTATTATTAAACAGGGATCAAGCTACACCGGCGCAGTGTGCGGGGAACCCACACTTCCCCGCTCGCCCTCGTCTCCGAACAGGGTTGGTTTCTTCAAACCAACCAGGTGAGCTCTAACCTTTGCTCCATTTCCTTCTGGTGCTTGTTCATTTAATATCCGTAGAATCCGCTCCGTTGAGCAAGCGAGAGAGTGTCCGACCCCACGTGCTCCACTTACGAGCGGTCACCGTGGAGTGTGTGAGAGAGGGACCTAGTGCTCCAAGTGGCACCCGGCCAGCCCCTTAATTGTGGGCTTCGTACCTTCGGGAGGGCAACCCTAGCCTTGCTGGCACCCTACCAGCAAGGGTCTTGATCTATCACCTCCCCTTAGCATCATTTAGTCACCCCGGGCTCGTGTGTGTGCGACGGCGAATTGGCCCGATCTGCCAACTGAATTGCTATGTGGTTGTGATTGCGGAATAGGTCCTAAGTTTCTGTTTGCTTGCTGCATACCCCGTGGTCGTTTCACATCAGTTGGTATCAGAGCATTATCCTTAGGGTGTGTCACATCAAATGGTATCAGAGCATCATCATCCTTAGGCGTTTCACATCAGTTGGTATCAGAGCAAGTTCTAGACTTGTCTCTACTAAGTCTTGTCCTAGGGCACATTGCATTGAGGTCATCCGAGCATCCAAACCATGTACCTCACCAGGCACCCCGATGACTACTTCATTATCGGGCCGGAGTTGCCCCGCTTCGATGGGTCCCGAAACCCTCACACATATAGGAAATGGGAGACCTCCATGGATAGGTACTTCCACCACTACTACATGACCGAGGAAAGATAAGTGTGCATCGCCAAGACGACCCTTGGTCCCTTCGGCGAGACAGAATGGAGAAAGCTTGAAATTTGAAGGGGGATTGAGAGACAAGAGCCCATTCACTCATGGGAAGAGATGAAGGTAGAACTTAGGAAGATCCTCATTCCAAAACATTCCCACTCTTCCAACTCAAGCACCCATAGCCCAATGAGCACTCCCACTCCCCCTTTCCCTCCCCGTCAACCCAAAACCTCTATTAGGACCCAAACCCCACCACCCAAAGGACCCCTAGATTTATTGGAAGAGATAAGGATTGAGATTAGGAAGATCTTCACTCCCCAACCTTCCCACTCCTACCCTGAGAACCATAACCCGAGGAGCACTCCCACTCCTCCTTTCCCCACCACCCAACCCAAAATTCTCCATCAAACCCACACCCTACAAACTTCCAAAAATCCTCCTTCCACCCCTTTCCAAAAGGAACTTAAAGAGGTAACCGAAGACTATGAGGCTCCACTAGATTGGGAAGAGGAATATGAATCACAGTGTCATGGGTTAGGCCGAGAAGTTCCCCTCCCAGGTGGAAGAAGCATCATGGCTCACTCCACCCTCACCACTCAAACCCACGTGGACCCCATGTCCACCCCTCCACCTAGGCCCGTGACAGCCACCATTCCCCAATCCAAAGTTACTCACCCAACCCACCTTCCACTTCCAACTCCTATCCTACCCAAACCTAGTCCCCCGCTACTTCCACTCCCAACCCCAACCCAAGTCCGGCCTCACTCACCACCCCGGGTACACCATGCACCAACCATCATCACCCCACCCCCAATAGACCTTCCCATTCCCTTGAGAGAGGAGACCACAACCATCCACATGGGAGTAGATGCTAGTCCGGAACCCATCCCCATCCTTGAGGAAACCCAAGTTCATATCTATGGTGAGGAAGAATCACAAATGTCCCCTTCGCATAGCTTGGACCCCCAAGAGCCACAAGCCTTCACAAGTAGCACCGTAATCATAGAGGGGCCCCTAGCTAGATGGCTAAAGGAGAGACCACTTCACCCCATCGTGTCCTATGTTTATCCACCCATGGAGCAAAACCTTCCCATTGTACCCTTATCCACCTATCACACCACAATCCAATCATCCTATCAAGTGGAAACATTAGGGGATCTTCTTAAGGGTATAGTTTGACAAATGGAGCTAACTGACATGATGTCTACAATAACCGACCGACCTAGGAGCCTTGACCTCCTACACCTATGTGTCGGATCAATCTCCTCCATTTACACTGTGGGTTGCTACACTAGTGACCTTCTTTTACTCCTCCCTACACCCGACGAGCCCGATGCTATTCACAAACTAGAGTTGCTTGTCTCGGGTAGAACATCTAGTCCTCCATTCATGGCCGACCATCCCACCAAAAACTTTGGCCCGATCATATTACCTGGGGAGGAGAGTCCGCCATCCAATGGTTATGAGGACCATAAGGACCTAGAGTTCCTCTCCTTAGGTGACCCTTGCCATGGCCCCTTCGACCCCTTCCTATGCCCCCCCACCTTACTCACCGCCAACCTTTTCCCACCCCAACCGACCTTATTAGACCAAACCCACTCCATTTTTCTTGACCCCTATGAGTGGAAACTCCCACACCAAGCCATATGCATAGAAGGAACCATTTGGAAGAAAATACATGTGCCACTACATTGTGCATCATTTGGTAGGGCTACTAAGCCTAGTCATGTCATACATGTCACGCACACTTTTAGCCCAATGCATGACTGGCTCACATTTGGATGTGCTGGTCCTCCCTCATTAATCATTGATCATATGCACGTTAGGAGCATCTACGGGTGTCCAGGTCCCCCGGCATTCATCACCACCTTATGTAATAGGTTCTCTTACAGATACCAGGGCCCTCCCACCATTGTTATGAAGACTAGGTATGATAGGGCCACTAGTGGATGTCCCGGTCCTCCTAGGTTCATCAAAGTCCACGTGGCACCATTGCATGTTAGGTCCACATTTGGTTGTCCGGGCCCTCCCTTCATCGCTAAAGGATCATTCACAACTCTGCATGGTAACATCCGCAAACACACCAACAAAAGCAGTAAGGTGTATAAGAAATCGGCCGATTCCCACCGACGCCACCAAGAGTTTCGTGTGGGTGACTTTGTGATGGTGAGAACTGAGAGATCTTTCCCTGGGAATGTCTCAAAACTGAGGTCGCGTGGATCAGGCCCCTTCCAGGTTCTGAGGAGGATCGGCACAAATGCTTACGTGTTGGACCTCCCCGAGGAGTACGGAGTAAGTCCCACATTCAATGTGGCTGACTTGGTGCCATACAGGGGTCCCACGGTGACACCTAGTGAGAATATTGAGCCTGTTCCACTTCTTGAGAGAGTCACCACCCATAAGAGAGTTCCACCAACCCAGAGGGGCCAACGTGAGCAATTGGAGCGGATATTGAATGAACAGGTTACGGCCATCTGGAGCAGAGGGATGGGCACTACCTCGCTTGGTGGAAAGGACCGGCTACCTTTGGTGGACTTGAGAGCAACCTCGCTGTGGCTTCCTCCGCATACGATGGATCTTTACTCGACAGAGTCGAGTTCTCTGCACCCCGGGAGTATGATGGGGACATCGCTTACCACTTCCCACTTCCCACTTCTCCACGGGTCCGGATGATTGCCATTATGTTCAGCTTGATTTCCTAAGTTCAACTATGTATTTTTTGAGTCATTTTGATGTAATTTCCCCTTGTTTTGGGTCATGTCCCTAGGTCATCATGCTATTTACCTATGTTTGTTAGGCTAGGGGGTCATATGGGCCCAATTAAATGGGCCTGGCCCATGGGCGCCCTCTTCCTTCCCCACCCCCTTGCTTATTTGCTTTTAGCACTTTCTCTAGGGACTTTTTGTAAATGTTGAGATTCCTATAAATAGGACCCCAACTCCACTTGAGTTCAGTAATGAAAGTTTGAATGAATTTTGAGCATTATTGCACCTCTCTCTCTCTCTAGCTCTCTCTATCTCTCTACCTCTCTCTCTCCTCCCCCTCTCTCTCTCCCCCCCCTCTCTCTCCAAATTTCACCCCTCTCTCTCTCTCTTCTCCTTGCCACATCATCCTCCACCTCATCCCAACCCTTCCCCTTCCCAAGGTCCACTTAATTCCTCCCATTACTCACACCATATCCCCAAGTAACCTTTCACCTTCCAAGACAACCTCTCCCTTTCCCAAGCCACCCCTCCATCTCCCAAGGGAGAATCCCACCTCCCCAAGCACCTCTCCACATTCCCAACACACCTCTTCCCCTTCCCAAGACCACATTAACCATCCCCACATTAAACCAAGTTCAAATCTCCCTCTCCCTCCAAGCCACTTGCCCCCCCCCTTTTCACCCTCCACCCTTGGCCGCACCCCCCCTTCCCCTCCACCTGCTAGCTGTGACCCAACCTCCTTCTCCAACCTCTCCACCATCTCTACCCACCACCATCCAAGCCCCACAGCCATTAGCCCCCTCCCCATTGCAGTCCCTTCAACCCTTCTCCACCAAATAGCCCCTTTACTCTGTTCAACCCGCAGGTAGCAGATTGGGGCCCGACTTGCAGAGCCGGCTTCGGAGTCATACGACGTCATCTGGAGGTGCACCTTACATCTCTGGAAAGGTCTGCGAGTCTTCTTCGCAAGCGAGGTGGAATCGTCTCATTCTGACTTTGCTACAGTTCGTGGTGACTATTCTCCCCCGACTGCGCAGAGGTTCCCCAATAGAGTACCTGAACCAGAAAGGGAGCTATGCCACGACGAACCACGGAGGAATTAGGCTGAGAGATCTTCTACAAAGTTCTTCCTCGTTCTGTCTGTCTTTAGGATCAAGAAGCAGAACATCGATCGGAGACCGTGGTCCCAAGTTACCATTTTTCTCCCTCAGCTGCGCGGGTCTGCCTCCCACAGTCTGCAACGACCAACCTCCACTCTTCGGAGTCTCCCCATCCACTCCGGCATCAGACGGCTTCCCCGTCAGTTTTGCTACGAAGAGGGCTTGTCCACGGTTTCAGAAACTCTGGCGGTTTGTGATTTGGAGTCCAGGAGCAGTCGGGGCAACCTCTGTAAGTTTCTGTCAGAAACAGGAAGCTACTGCGTCCAGATTCAGTCACCCTGTTCGAAGCTCTTCCCGGACCAGCACCTTCTTCAGAAGAATTCAGTAAAATTCTGAGGCATCCCCGTCCCAGTTACGAAGCGTTCGCCACTGATCTCGTCATCAGCAAGATTCCAGAACGAGATCTACGGTCTCGACCCCGACTGTCAGTCAGCCTTCGCAGCCTGCCGGCAGATTCGGCGTCGGCTTCTCCGCCCGCTCTTCGGCGAATCTCCCCTCCCCGCCTGGCCGGCTCACCGCCCCTCCCTGTGTGGAGGTAGTGTTTGCATGTAATACAAATCATCCCCACCCCAAGTCCACCCTCCTGCGTGAGGCGTAGTGAATGTTATTATTAAACAGGGATCAAGCTACACCGGCGCAGTGTGCGGGGAACCCACACTTCCCCGCTCGCCCTCGTCTCCGAACGGGGTTGGTTTCTTCAAACCAACCAGGTGAGCTCTAACCTTTGCTCCATTTCTTTCTGGTGCTTGTTCATTTAATATCCGTAGAATCCGCTCCGTTGAGCAAGCGAGAGAGTGTCCGACCCCACGTGCTCCACTTACGAGCGGTCACCGTGGAGTGTGTGAGAGAGGGACCTAGTGCTCCAAGTGGCACCCGGCCAGCCCCTTAATTGTGGGCTTCGTACCTTCGGGAGGGCAACCCTAGCCTTGCTGGCACCCTACCAGCAAGGGTCTTGATCCATCACCTCCCCTTAGCATCATTTAGTCACCCCGGGCTCGTGTGTGTGCGATGGCGAATTGGCCCGATCTGCCAACTGAATTGCTATGTGGTTGTGATTGCGGAATAGGTCCTAAGTTTCTGTTTGCTTGCTGCATACCCCGTGGTCGTTTCACATCAGTTGGTATCAGAGCATTATCCTTAGGGTGTGTCACATCAAATGGTATCAGAGCATCATCATCCTTAGGCGTTTCACATCAACCGAAGTGCGGACAGGCTACGCACGCACTTATCACAAGTACAGTGAACACAAGGCAGCACAAAGCCACCAGACTCAGAACAGTCAACTAGACTTGCTAACACAACGATCCTTGAGTCACATGACTCGGGTCAAGATCGTCGCATGAAGTGACAACAAGCCGACAAATCAGCCTAGTCCCTGGGTCAAGATCATTATTCGAAAAACCTTGCGTTGTGCGAGGACAATCCTCCACGCCCACGTAAAGACACGATGACTCGATGTAGCATAACAAAAAGTCCTAGCAAGTAGGGTCATCTTGACCCTCTAAATCACTTGGGCACGCTAATCGAGAAACATCGATTGATCCAAATACCCAAAAACACAGTTTTGGCCCTCACGAGGCATCCAACACATTCATAAGGTCAAAGGTCGACCAAAGGATCACAACCGGGTTGATCCAAGACCAAAACAAATGAAGCGGGTAAGCCGCGGTTGTCAACAAATCGCTTCCTACAAGCAGAACTAAGTCGCGGTTGCGACCAAACCGCCACTTGCGGGGGAAAGAAGAACGCGGTTGCCAGACAACCGCTTCCGCCTCCTGCCCATGAACGGAAAACATGAAATTCGAGGAATGGCGTCGACGCTACACGAAGCGGAGTCTACGCCGACCAGAACGCGGTTGATGGATAACCGTTACCATCAAGTAGTGGTTCCCAGTAGACCACATTTTAATGGAATTACAGAAGTAGGCTGAAAGCGGATAACACCAAACCGCGGTCAACGGGGGTTTCCCAAGACGCGGCTTCACCCCAACCGCTACAAGAAGGTAGCGGTTGATCACCGATCACGACTTCAACCACCTCACCTATAGTACGAAAAGAGAACGCGGTTCGATCTCGACCGCTATCATGATCGAGAGAAGAATGCGGTTCCTGGGTCGACCGCGTCTTGCTTCCGGTCCAAAATCTGTAAAACCTTACAAAACTTGATGATTCCACGCCTCAATCGTTCCCAAACGATGGGGAAACATTGATAAACCATTACCAACCTCCTACAAGCCGAAAGGGATCCAGAAAATCACAAAATAGCAAGGAAACAGGCAATTTCATCCATATGCCCTAAAATGACTCACATGGACGTCCGGCCTCATACCGGCCCCAAATCGTGAGCAAATGGAACCAAATTGGCGGGAATCGAATCCCGACAAGCCAGGGGTTCAAATTCTAACTTTTAAACCAGAAACCATTGCCTGGAATGGCAAATTCACCTCACACCCCCGAAACATGCTTTTGCCCTTAAAATAGGAAAACATGCTCAAACTCGCACTAATCGGAACGAAATCGCGAGGGAATGCAGGACAAGGGTAGAGTATCCATCCCCCTACCTCCATCGACGATCTCACGCGTCAAAAACGCCAAATCCACGCTGAAAATATCACACGAACTCCGCCGACACTTCGAATCCACGAAACGGGATCGCGCCAATGCCACGCCCCGTTTCTCGCTCCTTCACGCTCTACGTCGCCTCCACGCCATCTCCATGTCGCCCCCATGCCTCCTCTGTCGGTCACCAGAGCTGAGGGGAAGAGAGGAGAGAGAATAGAGGGAGAGAGAGTGAGCACGGTGGGAGAGAAGAGAGAGGGTGGAGAGGGTTAAAAAGAAAAGGAAAAAAAAGAAATTACGAATATTTCAAAAATCTGATTTTTGGCTCAAAATTTCATAAAATCAGAAAAATACGAAAAAATAACCTCCACAATCATCAGGAAGAACACAACGCACCTGCAGCGTCTCGGAGTCTGAAATATCAACGGTTCACCCTCCACTGGGATCCGAAGACAGAATCGTCCGAAAAATCGATTCAAAGGCCAAACTCCACTTGGGACCCACAAAAGCGCTCCAAAAGTTCTCGAATTTTGATCCGAAGGATCCTGGGTATTACATTCTCCCCTCTTTTTAGAAATTTCATCCTCAAAATTTAAGGATCAACTGGAAGCAGGGAAGAACAACCCAACTAGTTGGCAACGCTCTCTAAGCTCCAGCCAAATCTCAAACACACAAAAACATGAAAACACAATTCTATAAAAAAACACAGCCAGACCATGATCACAAGCAAGATCATCATGCTCTGGATCTCAAAGCACATCGATCCACAGAACGAGCATGGCAGAAAGGAACACAAGTCTGGCACCTCCAACCATGGCATTATCGCTACTGTCTCACATATCGAGAAGACACGACCCATGCCACGAAACAGCCACCGATAAGATCTCATACTCGGCGGACAACACAAGCATCAGCTCTTCACAAGGAAGACAATCACCTCAGCAGATTGCCACCACCCATCGGCTTCCGCGCCAAAACAACAATCGAAACTGGCCCGCAGAACGCCAATGACAGCACTGGACCAAAAACACAATTAAGTCGGTCCTCACTCAGACATTACATCTGATTCGAGTTTCACGCCAACTCTACCATCTCAAGAGAGTACATCAAAGCCAACCGACAAGACCTCGGTCCACACAATTCCAAATTCAGATTCACAGGGAACTCCTCCCAAGCTGACCATAAGCAGAATCCAACACACAAACTCATAATGGACACCTGCAAATCCCTGGCTCCGCTCTCAATACATAACAACGGGACACAACCACAAATTGGGTCACTTCCAGGCATCTTCACAACCAACCACACGGCTAATCGCACTAGCCGCTCGCAGCTTACCGACAAGGACCCACAAACAACTCTCAAAGAAAGCATCTCTAGGACCACGATCGCATCCCGAGAGCACAACTTCCAAGAATTACATAAAAAGGGTACTCATCTAGCACATTTGTTGACATATTTCCCCAATTCTTACACCTGCCAATGCCAACAACCATAATGTCTCAAACAATGGCACGACAACCAATAACATCAAGGCACACATAGCCAAGACAATCACACACCGTGGAAATAATCCTCTCGGCTGGTCAGAATCTTCGACCCTACGGTCCTCAACCTGTGGGTTATGAGCCCACACGCTTCCGCTGCACATTCGACACATCACACGTAGGCATTACAGACAACTCGGCATCCGCATCTCAGCACACCTCTCGGCGCCATCGTAATTCATCAAATTGCAATATTCCACGCCTCAAGTATGTAGACATGCCAAAATTGACGCTATGTTGATCAAATCTCATGTCACTATGTTAACGCTCCAAAGTGAACTTCAATATTTCTATAATATAAAGTTTTTTCTATTTTTGTGTGTTTGTGATTTATTTTTGGGTTTTTGGTGATTCACGACTTAAAGAGGGGCGTGTTTTAAATAGCGACCTAATCTGGGGCGTGTTCTTAAGAAAGGACGACCACAGGTACGGGCGTCAATTCCTGGTGTTTTACGAGTCCCACCCTGATTGAAAATCAATTATTAACGTCCTTCCATAGGGCGTGTTTTGTTTAACGCCTTTGCTTCAGGCGTCTTTTCTCAATTTTCAAATAAAGAAGGTTTTTATTACCAAAATTGAATCCAGGAAGTGACGCCTTGATCCTGGTCGTGTTTTGAATTAACGCCCTGGAGCAGGTCGTCAATTCTGAATTGACGCCCTTTGGTAGGTCGTGTCTCACCCTTTCGTGTCCTGCTTAAACTCGCCTTTCCTGAAGAATTCCCTGCCTTTCTTGGTCACCTTGCTCGATCTGGGAACTAGAGTCCTTGCCGTTAACGACCACTGCCTATTCTTATCTTCCCAAATCTGTGTTTATCTGTGATCGAGACCCTATAAAAGAGTCCCCTGGTTGATCTCACGCGAGGTTAGGAAGCAGAGCTGTGGTTGTCACAGAGGTTTACGGGTGCTAGTGATCAAGATTGAGAGATTGATTTCTCTTCTGCTTCCTCCTGCTGCTCCATCCGAAGCAAAGTTTCTTCCCTTTACTGTTTACAGGAACAGCAGGGACTTTTTCTTCTCTCCATTATTGTCTGTTCATCTCATCATCGTATAGCCTCTTCCTTGCATTAGTTTTATTGCATCTCTCCTCTCCCTAATTCTCTAGGGGTTTTAAAACAAACGAAAGGTGCATATTTTATGCTCTTCTTTCATCATCATCTTTCATCTTTGGATTGATACTACACTCACGTTTGGCTGATCTCCTTTTCTTTTATTTGTTTGTTCTTTGTTCAAAGATAATCAAAGAGGAAAACCCCCTTCGTCGGCCGGCCGATAGAAGGTGGAGGAAGGAACCACATCCATCCCGCATCCTATTATCACCAGGTATTCGCGATCATCTTTTCTTCTTATTGAGGTAACCCCTCTGGCGATCACTCTCCTTGGTAGCACCACGTGCTCTTTTACTCCCTCTTTTATTATTCTTCTTATTGCTAATGCTTATTATTTTTTGTTTTAAAAGTGGATTATTTTCCATGATTCACAAATTGGCGATCACGGTGGGACTCCCACTGTTTTTCTTTTGATTACCATCTCCTTTTGGCACCCACGTGTGCCCTTTCCTATTGGCACCCACGTGTGCCCTTTCCCCTTTGGCACCCACGCGTGCCCTTTCCCTTTGGTACCCACGGTACCCCTCCCTTGTGCCCCACGGGCACCCTCCACTGTGCACACTGCACACTCCCCGGGATCAGCCAGCTTGTGATTAATCTATTGCTGTTGTTGAATTAACGCCTTTCACAAAGGCGCCTTTCTATTTAACGCCTTTATCCAGGGCGTCTGTTTTCTGTTTAATGTCTTCCATGAAGACGTCTTTCATCATATCTGCTGCTTCTGTGAATTTGCGCCCTCCTCTCGGGCGTCTTTTTATTTGGTAGCGCCTCGTGCCAAGGCGCGTTTTTCGTCGATCGTGCGCACCACTCACATTTGACGCCCTCTGGCAGAGGCATCTTTGTCATATTTAGCGCCCCACATCAAGGCGCATTTTTGCATTGTCTGTGAGCCTCTCCCAGTGATTCACGACAGCTACGCTGTCGTCTCTTTTGTTGGTAGCGACTGTCGCTACGTCGCCTCTTTCCTGTGTGTTTACAGAGCTTTGCTGTTTCTGTCTATTCATGCTGGATTCATACTTACATTGATTATTTGATTATATTGCTGTGATTGGCTTATCTTATACTGCATTTTGTGGCATTTGGTTGAGAGACCTCCTCTCTCACACTAGGATTCCACACACCTTTCTTGGAATCGGGACAACCCTCCATTGAGCATTCCGTCTCTTTGGACCGGAAATCCCTTTTCCAAGACCTCCGTAAGTCCCCGCACCCGTGGATTCCCTCACGGACGCTGGGCTGGTTGTACCCTTGAAGTATCCGGAGTTTAGAGAACCTATCGTTGGTGAGAAAAGAGAAAGAACCTAGTTGACACGGAGGCTACACTTGGATCCAAACTAGGTTTCACTTTGCAAAGAGGAGTGAATTATTCTGCAATTTAATCCACTTTAATCTTAAACATAACACTAAAATCTTGCATTCATCTCAACTTGTTTGCATAAACTTGGTTGGGTTGATTTGCTTAAGCTTGTTTCGATTGGGTGATTGATTGTGTGATAATTCCTTCATAAAGCTTTCTCTCTTTTTAAGCATGCAACTCCGTTCAGGTAAGATTATCAACATGGCAAGCTACGGATATTCCTATGATGATGTGGAGGAGAACGTTTTTGGTCAATCATATGAGGTTCCCCAAGATTCTATCTATCATGAAGGGAATTACCCTCCTCCTCATTCTCATTATCCTCAAGTTCATGTGGTTGATACCACTACTCAAGAGGTTGTGCCCTCTTCTCAGGCTTTACCCTCCAACACTTCGGGGAACCCCTCCCCATCTTTCAATGTTACTGATTTGATTAATGCTCTATCTCAATTAGATGACTCCCAGCGGCAGGCAGTTCAGGCCGCTTTGAAAGGGAAGTCGTTCCCTCTTCATCCTCCAATCCCCCTCCGGCCGAGAGTGGCCATCACCTCACTAATGACCAGGCGGTCTTGCACAAACCCCCCTCTTGTCCACCAACGCCTGGTGCGGCCATGCCGGCCCAACAGGCAAGCTACTCAGCGGTTAGGCCTCAGTTTCTCCAACCTCCCCGAATTCTACGGACGCCTATACCGAATTCTTTCATTCAAAATCCGGCCCCGGTCGAGTCCGACACCAATGTTCTACTGCTCCAAAAGTTGGCCAGCATGGAAGAGCAACTTAAGAAAGTTACTGCAGCCAAGAATGCCCCGGAGATCTCTATCCCTACACTGCCAGTTTTCCATCTGCCGCCTTCTGAAATGCCGAATTTTCGGCGATACAATGGAACTGGCAATCCTTTTATTCATTTGAAGGATTTCATGTACGAGACCTCCTTTTGGCAAGATAATAAAGCCTCTTTGGCTTATTTGTTTAGAAGATCTTTAGAGGGGCCGGCCCTCGAGTGGTTTTATTCCTTGGAACCCGCAGATGCCAGCAATTTTGATGTGGTTCAAAGGAAATTCTTGCAGAAGTATAGGGACCGGGTTGGACCCTCCCTTTCAGTTACAGATTTGGTTGCAGAGAAAATGAAGCCCGATGAGAACTTCATAATATTTGCTGATAGGTGGCGATCAATGGCCGAAAAGTTGAAAGATACGTTGTCTGAACCGGAATAGGTTAAGATGATTATATCCAATGCAACCCCTCAGTTCCGGCACATATTAGCCATGAACAGATTGACAACCATGGAGGAGCTCTATGAAAGAGCTCGTTATATTCAAACCCAAATGAAGGATTCGCCCATCATGGGCATGTTTGAACCAAAGCCAAAGTTGTTCAAGAAAAATACAAATGTCAACAATAGCGGGCCCACGACTGAGGGCACCGTCATCAATGAGCAGGTTGGCGCGGTCGGCAACCCCACACCTTTTCGCCAATCTAACCCACGACCCCCGCCACCTCCACAGCAGAGCACTCTCTTCAACTCGCCACCACAACACCAATTCGCACCTCAACCTTCCTTTGCTCCGCCACAAAATCAAGCGCCCCGCGCAGACCCTCCAGCTCCGCCACAATACCACCAAGTACCGCCACCCACTAACTATGGACCGCAACAACAACAGCAAAGGAGACCACTAGGCCCCAAAAGGGCCCACTATCCTCCACTGCCAGAAAGTCTCCCGGATATTTTCAATGCCTTAATGGCCGCCAACTTGCTCATGCTACCAAAGGAAAGGGCAGCGTGGCCCGCTAATGTTGACACGTCCCGCTACTGTGTCTTTCACCGCTCCCCTGGTCATAACATTGATCGTTGCTTCCACTTCAAGGATTACATTTATGATTTAAATGACCAGGGTGGCATTAATTGGGATGAGATGAGACAGTTTATCGCCGCTATGAAAGAAAGAAAGCCTCCTCGGCAACAGCAGGCTCAGCAGCCACAGCAACCAGCTCCATAGCCGCAACAGCAAGCTCCAGCACCTCAGCAGGATATGGGGATTGTCCATAACCCATTGCCAGAGCACCCGCCAAATCAGCACGTGAACCCTGTCACGTCTCTCCGTGAGGTGGAGAGAGGACAGGGATGGCATGAAGAAAATGCCTCTGTCGGGGCATTTAATCATAATCCAAATCAACCTCCGCGCCTTTTGCGCACGCTTCCTTCTTCTTCTACTCCCCAATTGAGCCAAGCTCTTCTACGCCCCGTTAATCCACCTGCTCCCACAAATTCTCCATCCTTGCCAACCCGATCTCTCCTTACCCGCTTACCGCCTCCGCAGCCTACCACGCAGCAAACTCCGCCATCCATCACCAACCCTTCACCTTCGCCGTCTAGACCACTCCTTATCCGCCCATCACCAACATCCACCACCACTACTCCTTCACCGGCAAGGATCCCCCCACCATCAGCTCCCCCATCTTTTATACCCAGATCTCTCCTCATTCCACCTATTAACTCTCCCCACACTCGGGCACCCCTCCTTACTCCTACGCCTCCTACGGGGGCTTCTTCATTGAACTCCTCACCAACACCCCCTACGGGGTCTCCTTCTTCAAACACCCCTCCACCACTTCTTAACGCCAATACACCCTCCTCTTCTTCCAACCCTCCTCCTTTACTTGCCCCGACAGAGGCGCGGCAAAACATGGCACCGCTCCGCAGTGGACGGATGTTCCAGCGCATCTTTCCCCAAAGAGAGCAAGAGCCCGTGCAGGGGCCTAATGAACAAGAACAGGAGCAAGAGTCCGTGCCCGGCACTCAGTATGATTTGTTAAAGCATCTTGACCGAACTCCAGCAAGAATTTCCATTTTAGAACTAATCAAAAGGTCAACCACTCATCAGATGGCCCTGAAAGATTATCTGCAGAAAGTCATGGTCAATGAGGACATTCCAGTCGAGCAGATAACCACAGTATTAACGCCCGCTAGCAGTCAGCCGGCGATTACTTTTCATGAGCATGAACTGGCACCACTCTCAGCAAGGAAATATGCTCTGTGCATCACGGTTGATATTAATAAGGTGGCGGTGAAACAATGTCTGGTGGACACTGGGGCATCTATCAATGTATTGCCGCCAAGCACTTTGAAGATGTGCGGCATTCCTGAAAATCTGATTCGGCCATCTACCATAACAGTCACAGCATATGACAATATTAAGAAGCCTCCTCTAGGCATGATCACATTAAAAGTCAGTTTGGGCCCGGCCACAATCACGGTCGATTTCCACATTTTGGATATGGATCCAACATTTAATGGCATTCTGGGCCGCCCATATATTCAGCAGCTCGACGCAGTGCCCTCCACAAATCATCAATGCCTTAAGTTTCCACACAAGGGCCGCATCATCAAAGTTACCAGTATGCCAATTCTGCCAGAGGAAGATATACACTTGGCTCATCAGTTCCTTCTATTTGGCCTGCCAACAAGCCGTTACTATCAATGCTAGACCTCCCTCACCCACGGCCAATGTTGCCCGAGACAGTCACGACAATTGCTATGACACCCTTGCCTTCCAAGGGGAAGAAGAAGAAAAACATGATAAACCCCCCTGGCTGGAAAATTCTAATGAAAATGGGGTATCAAAACGGCAAAGGACTGGGTGCCAGTTGTCAAGGCAGGACTAGGCCTATTAAGCCTCAGAAATTGATTACACGAGGCGGCCTGGGATACAAAGGGCCGGGCAAAAATGAAGATGAACCATGGGCAGTTATGACATCCACCTTGAAGACAGATCGCCAGCCGCTTACTTGGACATTGAAGACACATTTTGTCACGGGTGGCGTTCAGAATCATGAGCAGACTACAATAATCACCTCCATTCTAGACTGTCAAGATGTTCATGCTAGACAGTTTGCTCGCCATATTGCTCCATTGGCCACATACAAAGCCCTGGAATCTTAAGGCCTGATAAAAGAAGGAAGATGGATGATCCAGAGTGTGATTGGTACAGATGGTTCGATATGTATGATATTACTATTGCCTTGAGCCGTCTCTTTATGCCGACTGATCCGGAATGGCCGCCACTAATACATGAATTGATTGAAAAGCCGGCTGTGATTACAGATAAGAGGCAGTTGCTGAGTGATTATACGGACACTGGAGAGCCAGATGTTCCGTATGAAGAAGGATTTACAATAGACAGGCTGTGGGCCGGCCTCTTTTCCCTCACTTCCATGCATCCGTCTCTTCTAGCTTCTTTACATTCTCAATTGTTCTCTCGCGTGCCGAGACCGCCGCCAATTATGATCAGCTTTTCTCCAGATTCACTGCAGATTTCTCTCCCGATTCCTCCCTTGCTCCTCGAGCAATTCTCCAAACTCTCCATCACACCCCCACGCGGGTCATCTCTGATTCAATCTTTCTCCAAACTTTCAATCTCCACTCCTCCTGTTATTCTCCCTTCACATTGCTTTCTTCTAGAAAAGGATAATAAAAATGAAGATAAAGATAAAAACAAAAAAAAAAGCCAAAATTCCAACTCTTCAATCCTCCATCTCCGTTGAGGAGACTTCTTATCTCTTTTCCGAGTGTGTCCCGACCCAGGGGCCACTCTTCCATGACTCATTGATAAATCTTTCCTCCCCCTCTGGTGAGGGGCCTCCTTCTGTACCTCCTTCTGTATCCACTTCTTCACCTCCTTCCTCCTTTTCAGCTTATTCTAATCAAGCTAGTTGTTCCTCTTCCTCTAATAAAATTCATGGGGTAGATTTTCATAAGAAATCCAAGGGTAGGTAGATTCCGTGTAGATTTGTGTTAGAATTAGCCAGAAGGTGCCAGGCTTGTTTAGCTTTTCCTGAATTCGTGGAGAATCCGATTATCCTGCCAGAGTTGGAATATGAGGATACTAATGTTTCTTATGAGGGTTTTGGTGTCTATGAAATCATGAATGATGAAGACCCTATTGAAGAGGGGGATGAAAGTTATGAAGAATATGAGGACGAGGCTGATGCTTTTGCCAGTGGCATGAGAAGATTTGATGAACCATCAGCCTCAGTAGAAGAGCCTACCAAGAAATAAATTGGGTACGAAGAAGACCCTAGGATTGTCCTCATCAGTAAGAATTTGCCGCCTATCGAAGAGGGGGTGCTTATTTTGGTACTTCAAGAATACAATGACACATTTGCGTGGAGTTATGAGGATATGCCTGGATTAGACCCTGCACTCGTTGAACATCGGCTTACACTTAAGCCAGGATCTGTCCCGATCAAACAACGGTTGAGACGTTTCCACCCTAACATGGCTCTAAAGATGAAAGAAGAGGTCGACAAGCTTCATAAGGCTAGATTTGTTAGAGTTGTCCTCTATCCTAACTGGGTGGCTAACATCGTCCCAGTCATGAAGAAAGATGGAAAGGTTCAGATTTGTATAGACTTTCGGGACCTCAACCGTGCGTGTCCTAAAGATGACTTCCCCCTTCCTCATATTGACGTTTTGATTGATAACACGGCAGGATTTGAGACCCTCTCTTTCATGGATGGATTTTCGGGTTACAATCAAATTCGCCTGGCTGAAGAAGACCAAGAGAAAACATCATTCACTACACCATGGGATACATATTGCTATGTGGTCATGTCTTTTGGACTCAAGAATGCTGGAGCCACCTATCAGAGGGCAATGATGGCAATTTTTCATGATATGATCCATATTTATATTGAGGTGTATGTGGATGACCTGGTAGTGAAATCAAGGACAAGGATTGAGCATCCTGGGGTTCTAGCTAAGGTCTTGCAAAGATCACGAGAGTATCAATTGAAAATAAACCCCAAGAAGTGTGTATTTGGCGTTTCATCAGGGAAATTGCTTGGATTTATTGTTAGCAAAAGGGGAATTGAAGTTGATCCCAATAAGGCGAAGGCCATCAGGGACATGCCTCCTCCTAAGAATTTGAAGGAAGTTCGAGGATTAATCGGGAGGTTGCAATTTATTCGCCGCTTCGTCTCCCAGCATTCACAAAGATGTAGGCCGTTTTACGAGCTTACTAAGCCGGGGGTCAAGTTCAATTGGGATGACAAGTGTCAGGCAGCCTTTGATGGATTGAAGGATTATCTGGCCAATCCTCCTGTCCTGAGGCCACCAATTCCAGGCAAACCACTTATCCTCTATGTTTCTGTCCTGGATGACTCCGTAGGTGCTGTCTTAGCTCAAGTGGATGAAGAAGGTAAAGAGAGGGCAGCATACTATTTGTCTAAACTTCTCAACCCTTGTGAGCAGAAGTACTCAGCCATGGAGAAGACTTGCGCTGCTTTAGTCTGGGTAGTTCAGAAATTAAAACATTATTTCTTAGCTCACGAGGTTCACCTCATTGCTCGCATGAATCCGATTAAATTCCTTCTTGAAAAATCTGTTCTTACTGATCGATTAGCACGCTGGCAAAGTTTCCTTTCACAGTTCGACATCACTTACATTCAACAGAAAGTAATCAAAGGCTACGCCATTGCCGAACATCTTGCTCACCACCCTCTCCCTCGATTTGATCCTGTCAATTCAGAGTTTCCAGATGAAGAACTAATGTCCATTAATCAACCCCACGATCCTATGTGGATGTTACATTTTGATGGAGCTCTAAATTCCCAAGGAAGAGGGATCGGCATGGTTCTTTTAACACCAGAAGGGGTCACCATCCCATTTGCTGCTCGGCTCACTTTCCCTGTCACAAACAATATAGCTGAGTATGAGGCCCTTTTGGCCGGCCTTCAAACCGCTCATAGATATGGTGTTACCCAATTACGAATTGTTGGTGATAGTCAGCTCATTCTGCGCCAGGTGCTTGTCAAGTGCCGCACTATCAATCCTAAACTCAAGCCTTACCAGGAACTTGCCTCAGCTTATGCCAAACTCTTCACCAAGTTAATCTTTGTTCATGTCCCTCGAAGCCAAAACATCCTAGCCGACGCTCTTGCTTCTTTGGCCTATGCTCTAGTCTTCCCTCCTGAGCGTGATTTTCATGTTCCTCTCATTCATTAGCGTGACACTCCAGCTATTAAGGATCGTGCATTCCTCGACGTTAGGGATAAGGTGCTCGAGAAGGTCAGGCGGAGTGAAGCTCTTAAAGGCAAAGAGGTCATGCTATTGGATTGGCAAGAAGAGTTGGCTGATGAAGAGAAACCTTGGTATTATGAGGTTGCCAGATATTGCAATGATCAGTCCTATCCCGAGGAGGCCACAGCAGAAGAGAAGAAAGCAATTAGAAGAGTGGCTCAACGTTATGTTTTGGTTGGAGGAGTGCTCTATAGAAGAGGGCTCACAGGTGTGTTATTAAGATGTCTCGACGATGATGAATCTTGGAAAGTTGTGGAAGAGGCGCATTCAGGAGTGTATGGTGGTCATGTGAACAGCCAGATGCTAGCTAAGAAGATCCTTAGGCTAGGTTTCTATTGGCCAACTCTAGAAGAGGATTGCTCCATCTATGTTCGAAGGTGTGTTAAGTGCCAACTGCACACCGACAAAATTCATTCTCCTGCTTCTTCACTCCATCCTATGTCCTCCCCATGGCCTTTCTCCATGTGGGCTTTTGATATCATTGGACCTCTTGGTGATTCGAACCTCCTGACCAAGCAAAAGTCGTTCATCCTGACGGCAACGGAATACTTCACCAAGTGGGCGGAAGCGGAAGCATTCGTGGAGATCAAAGCATCAACTGTCTGCAAGTTCATAATGAAGAACATCATCGCAAGGTTCGGCATCCCGAATACCATCGTCACTGACAATGGACCTCAATTCATCTCTCAAGAGCTCAAGGATCTCTGCAACAGGTATGACATTGCATTGCATCATTCTTCTCCCTATTATCCGCAGGGCAACGGCCAGGCAGAGGCCACTAATAAAACTTTAATCAAAATCGTTAAAAAAACGTGTGAGGCTAATAAATTTTCAGATTGGCCAGACAAGCTAATTGAAGCTCTCTGGGCCTATCGCACTTCCATTCGTACCCCTACTGGGCAAACCCCTTTTGCCCTTACTTATGGAATGGAGGCGATAGTCCCTTATGAAATTCTCATTCCATCTTTGCGGGTACAATTGGACAAAGAACTCTCTATTGATGAGCGTCGTGATTCACTCCTTGCCCAGTTGGAACTCCTAGATGAGAAGCGTCTGGTCGCCGCTGAGCATGCGCGCGTTTATCAAAACAGGCTGTCACGTTTTTATCAAAAGAAAGTAATTGAGAGAAAATTCAAAGTTGGTGAGATGGTAATCAAGAGAATCTTCGTAAAACCTGGTGGGCCCCGTTCAAAACTTCAACCAAACTGGGAAGGACCATTTGTTATAAAAGATGTTTATCCTGGCAATACTTATAAACTGATTAATGCTGAAGGACAAGAGCTAACTCATCCTTGGAATGGTCTGTACCTTAAGAAATACTATCCCTAATTCAAAATCAAAAAAAAAATAGAAATTGTCCAAAATCCAAAAAAAAATAGAAATTCTCCAAAAAGAATAAAAAAATCTTTCAAGATGGTTGCCATGATTGCGAGGACGCAAGGTCCGAAAGGTTAAAATTCAGTATTCATTCATCAGTCTTGTTGAATTAAAATGGGGTCGACACCCACACACACTACACGCTTACCCTTGAACTCAAGCGGTGTAAAATCCGATGGAAAGTCAAAACCTGACTAAAGGTGAAGATAATACCCATTCTTTTCCTCTTCGGCCCATAAGGGAGGAAGGAAGGTCTCGGGGTAGACCCGCCAAGCCTATCCGCCGCCCTAGTAGGTGGAAGTCAGGGCCCAAAAGGGAACAAAATGCCACTAAAGCCCAAGTACAATTAGGTTTTTCTTTTATCAATGCAAATCAGTCCCAAAGTGGAAGTCAAATCATGAAAAGAAAAGCATGTCAAGAGGGCAAAGTCCCCGCAAGAAAAACCTTGGGCGTATGCATGCAATATAAAAGAGGCAAAAGGCAACAAAATTTCCCTATGTCAAAGACCGAACCCCAACAGGCATAAGGTAGGGGAGGTAGTTTTACCTTGAGCTTTTCAGAATCCCTTGTGGGCTTCCTTATATTTTCTTCCATCTCTTTCTTTGTGGTAAGTCATAAACCAGCAGAATGGTCGAGACTGACCTAGGAGATTGCACCAGACGAGATCTTACGTATAAGTTTAACCACTGGCACGTCGACCCCCTTTTGCTTAATCAAGAAAGGTCAATGAATCCTCAATGATGACCGTGTAGGACCCAGTGCCCTAGTAGCTTGGTCAACCTAATGTTGAAAGCAAGAAAATTAACGCCTTTGAATGAGGCGCCTTTTCTGAGATTAACGTCTGTGGGGAAGGTCGTCCTTTTTTTAAATAACGCCCTTGCGTGGGCCGTCTTTTCAACAAAATTCAAAACGTTTTTCAAATTCACGCCGTCACCTAGGGCGTCTTTTGTTTGAATAACGACCTAATCTAAGGCGCGTCTTTTGAAAAATAAAAGAAAAAAAATAATAAATATAAAAGGAAAAGAAAAGAAAAGAGGAAACGGGGTTTATTCTTCATGAGCGTGCTTGCATTATTGCATAGGGCATCTTGATTATTGTTTGCATACGTGTGCTTGCGTGTTGCATCTCCCTTTATTGGTTATTTCATTTGCCTTATTTGATTAAAGGCTTGGCCCCTTGACCCGCTATCCAGGTCAAAAGTAAAGGCACCCCTTGCTTATGGAGCAAGGGGCCAAGTCGAACAGATGAATTAACCTGTTTATTCAAGTGTGAACCACAGCTGCAGGTACAGGGCAAAGTAAAGTAAAGCAAAGAACGTGGAAAAGAAGCAAAGTACACAACCACAAGTACGCAACTACACAAGTGCTCAGGTAACAAAAAATGTCAATCTCATATATATATACATCATGAATATATGAGTACAGGTGTGAGGGTGGAGGAGTATAAGTAAGTCTCTCAGCTCTCGCCTCCACCCTCCTCTCTCCTACTCTCTACCTCATCCTCGCCGTCCCGAGGAGGCACTGGTGGAGGGGGCATGGGCCCCCGTGAAGAAGCTGGAACTCGAACCTGGCCCCCTGCCTCGCTCCTCTCTCGAAGAGAAGAACCCGCCACAAAGGTGGAGCTGGTAAAGGAGTACCCCGCAGCACGCGCTCGCTCGCGCCCTCGCTGGAGACGCTCCTCAGACACTCGTAGCCGCTCCTGTGAAAGGACCAGCTGGGTCCTCGAGTCTGCCAGCTCACGCTCGCGCACTGCCACCTGCTCCTGGTACCGGGCACGCTCTGACTGCTGTAGCTCGTGGTGACGGGCACGGTCCGCCAAGTGCTCCTCTCGCTCTCGCTCACGCTCTCTCCGCTCCAGCTCGAGGGCGACCCGCAACTCTGCCATGTCCTGAGGCAGCTCCTCTTGTCGCCTCAAGGCCCGCTCCAGCTCTGTAATTCGCTGCTCGCGGATCGCCAACTCTGTCCCAGCTAGGGCAGCCTGGGTACGTGCCGCCTGTAACTGTCTGGTCTGCAAACAGGTAAACAAATCATCAGTTCCATAGTTCAATAATTCATGAAATAAGCAATACATGACGGAAAGTAAATCACTCACCTGGGCAGTCATCGCCTGCTGTCCCTCGCAGACGCAAGTGAGAGCGGCTCGAAGCTCCTCAGTCTGAAAAGAAATGAATTTCATCAGTGCACAATGAAATATATAATCAATATTTGAATGAGGTTTGAGTTTTAGATTTTACCCGTGAGGCGAGGTCACGCTCTGCAGCCTCGGCCCGTGTGACCGCTCCCGCTAGCTGCTCTGCTAGTGCAGTCACCTCTGCACTGGGTCCCCTCGAGCTAAAGGCCTCTCCCGTATCTCTCCTTGCTGCTCCCTGCTGGGCACGCTGCATTTATTAAGATCGTCAGTGGCTAATCATCAATAATTCAACAAAAATTCATTTGCATATAGAAATAATTTAAACACTCACCAAGGTCTCGAGGTCGGCCCGTGTGGCAGCTAGCTGGTCCTCCAGGCTGTGTAGGTGGGCCTGGGCATCCATCGCCGCTATGTCCCGTGCATCCTGCATTCATTACATATTAGTCACATAAGCATTTGCATTTAATTTAGAAGTAATTGCATTCATACATACCCCTAAGACCCTCATCTGGGGTCGGCCGGCGTAAACCTCCCAGTAGCGCCGGAGGTACTTGGAGCTGTCAGTCGCCTGGGAGGTGACTCGGGTCCCGCCTCGCCGTCAGTCGGCGTACTGGTCCTCGAACCGCACCCTCCAGTCGATCGCCGTCGTGCGACCGCGTGTTTTCTTCCCGATCCCTCGCTGTTCCCCTACCTCTATCCACTCCTGGTGTAGGCCCAGGGTCCTCATCACCAGTCTAAGCCGTAACGGCTCGATCTCGCTCAAGCAGTGAACCCAAAGCTCATGCTCAAAGCGAGGTCGTCCTGCTACGACCCATGGCTGGCCCTCGTCGGTCATACCCTCGTAAGGCCTCCATCGCACCTGCATCCATGAACATGCATGTCATCTCATCATACTCATAACAAATTCAAATAAACATAAAAAAAATGTATCATTCATACCAGCGAGGGAGGGAAGTCTCGGAACTCTTTCCGTAGCACCCACAACTCGTAGCCGAGTGGGGCACCGAACACAACCGGCAGCCAGCGCCGTGCTAGAGGGAAAGCACCCTCACCTCCTGGCCGTGGATCGGCGCACCCCATGGGCATGTACAGATGGCTCCTAACCTGCATCCATGCATTGCATTAGTGAGGCATTCACATGCATAAAAAAAGGGGGAAAAGAAAAAAGAAAAAAAAAGAGAAAGAAAAAATATATAAGTGCATACCTGAAGAAAAAGTGAGAAGCCACTGACGGTCGTCTCTCGTCCTATCCCCGTGGATAGGTCGGCTAGTAAGTGCGCCAGCAGCGCCGCTCCCCAGGCGTATCTGCCGACTCCCTCTAAATCCTCAAGGATCCCTAGGAATCGGCAGTTGATGACGTCGCCTTTCGTGCCGAGTAATAGCCTCCCGAGCAGTAGCAGTAGGAACCTCCTCAAGTCTCGGTCTGCTCTCTCCCTGTCAACTGGGTCCTGGCAATAGACTGCCCTAGCCCCATCGATCAATCTCTGTGAGAACTGCTCTAAAGACTCCCCTGACCTATGCCTAGCATCCCCTAAGCCCATCACTGTAGTCAGGTCGGTGCGGAAGATAGTCCTACACTCGCTAGGTGTCTCGTAGACCATCTCTAGCCCTAGCAGCCCCTGGGCAAGCCCGGTATAGTCTGGTAAGGTAATCCCGCTCACTGCCTCCCCGTCTACCCTAAGTCCCGTGATCCTAGCCACATCCTCTAGGGTAGGAACCATATGTTCCCAAGGCATCAGGAATGCCCGGCTAATCCTATCCCATCTCTCCCTCAGGACCTGGATAAGTGGTAGGTCGGGTCTGACTGGCTCTATGCTAAGGAAGGCCCCGAACCCCATGGCATCTACCCTGGCTCTCTGGAACTCGGGGAGGCCGTAATATGCTGCCCGGACCATGACCCAGGAGATCCGTGTCCTCATCAACCCCTGCATGCATAAAGAAAGAAATTTTGGCTTAATTAATCAATTATTCACTTTAAATGTTTGATGTAATTAACGACCATACCCTAGGTCGTTGTTTATCTAAGAAACGCCCCGGTGGGAGGCGTGGTTTTGAGGTTAATTTCTAAATTCCTAAAAGGTTTTTTAATTGACGCCCATCCCAGGGTCGTCATTTCATTAAGTAACGCCTCTGAATGGGACGTTTTTCTTAAATGAGTTTTGGGTTTTAATAATATATTCTGGAATTGTTTAAATGGACGACCATCCCTGTGGTCGTTATCTGTTGAATTGACGCCCCGATGGGGGGCGTTGTTTTCCAGGGTTTTGAAAATAAAATAAAAACAGCATGCGATATAAATCATGGGAAAAATATATAATTGAACAAAGGCACGTAATTAACAGCATGATTGATATAAAAAATGATAATTCAAATTAACGACATGCTGCAGGGCGTGTTTCATGAGGATCATTTTTTTTCAGGAAATAAAATGAATTCACGACCCTAGGTATGGACGTCTTTTCTTTATTTCGCGACACCCATGAGGGCGTCTCCTTTCTGAGTTTCGAGCTTTCTAAACCCGAGGGCTATGGAAAATACCGAAAAAATGAAAATAAATTTGAAAAAAATGGAAAAGGGGGTCAGGGGGGCTTACCTTCTGTCGTTTGGGTCCGGCCAGTTCCCCCCGGAGACCGGGCCGTGGCTGCCGTGGCTGCCGGAGTTGGCCACGGCGAGGCACGGCCTCCGCCGGTTGTCCCTCTTCTTCCCGTTCTTCTTCTCTTTCCCCCTCCTCGCCTTCTTCCTCTTCCTCTTCGCCATCATTTCCTCCCTCTTCGTCATCACCGTCGGCCTCGTCACCGTCGGATTCCGCGTTCTCACCGTGCTCCTCGGCCGCCGCCGGCGGAGCTCCCTCCACGACGGCGTTTTCTTCCACGGCGTCTCCCTCCACGGCGTGCTCGCCTTCCAGGTCCACCACCTCCGGGGCCGAGACCCTCTGTCGCTTGAATCCACCAGCCATGGCTAGGGCTAGGGTGTAGAAGAGAGAAAGATAGAGAAGGGGAATGAGAAGGATGGGGTTGGGTTCGGTTAGGGTTGCAGTGGGAGAGAAGAGAGAAAGAGGGAAAGAGGACGAAGGAAGAAGAAGAAAGGAGGGAAAGTTAAGTCGAACGGTCAAAAAGAATTAACGACTTGAGGAAGGCCGTGTCTTATGGAATTAACGACCGAAACCAGGACGTTTCTTGATAATTAACGACATTACTTAAGGCATTAGTTTTGTTTGCATGGGGAATGATAATCGTCGTCAGACGCATTCAATGGGGATTGATTGATGTGATGGGAGTGATGATTACTGTTTCTGAGTAACGACTATTCTTGAGGCGTTATTTATATAAAACGTGGCTTTGCTGAAGGCGTTACTTTTGGGATTTCAACGAATACTTTTTGGAATATAAATCGAATTAACGCCTTGTCTTAAGACGTCATTCAGTTAACGCCCACAGGTGACGGCGTCAATTATGAGAGATCAATCGTTGAAGACGACGTGTGCTGAGGCGTCATTTATGGAATTGACGACATTGGTTGAGTCGTTAATTGCAACAGAACCGCAGGCCATTGGAAGATTTGATCAGAATCATTGTGTTATGGCTCAATCAGAATATTATCATTGATTTATTGGAAGAAAAAGATTACATTGCATTCAGTGAGCCACTTTGGGCCTCAAGCTTCTTAAAGCTATTACATAAGACTTCCACTGCTCTCTGTCTTCTTCTAAGTTTTCCACAGGATGATGAGCCTTGTTGATTTTTCACAGAGCTTGGATAGTTGTGCACTCTTCTTCATCTTCGTTGCTGTCAATAGCCCGTGTCTTGATCGGAGGGAGATGAGATGGATCTTCAAGCATTTGCCGTGGAAGCCCAAGTTGAGGAAGGCACCGATGTGAGTTATACAGAACGAATTCTGAAGCGCCTATGAGTCGAAGGTCCGTGCCGGAAGAGAATCGTGCGCGGAGTTCTTGAGTCTTGAGTATTCCCGGGGCACAAGTAAAAAGGTTCTTTGGCATTACCTTGAGATGTCCTCTCCATTCCATTCTCTTTTTGATTTGAGGTATCCGGTTCATCACCCTATTGCTTATTCCTAATGAACCGGTCATGTAAGAGAGTGGGCTTTTTGAGAAGATTCTAGAAGGTTGTTGGGTCTCCTCACATGAATCGAATTTGAAGTGGAGATCTACCCAACTTGAGAATGCTAGCATGCATCCATAAATGGGTCTTCCCATTGCCGCAGAAGTAAGCCCGCTATAAAGATAGGCTAGAATCGCCGGTCCCGCTCTCTCTCCTTCCCATAGGCTCACTATTGCGCTTAATTGGGTTTCTTCCAAGAAGTCTTCCGTGGATGGAAATAGGATTGCTCCTGCCAAGCACACCACGAAAGCCTTTGCCACCCGCTCTATTTCTTCATCTTTTTTAGCTTGGTTGGATCTCTTGTACACCCAAGAAGTGAGCTTTAAGAGATTGATTCCCTTGGAAGCTTTGATTTGGTTCACTAAGTTTGGGCTGGAAATTAAACTTATTAGTAGTTCATGTAAAGAAACTGGTCTTGGCATGATGGCCATCTTTTCCTCATCTTCTTGCTTCATTCTTTTTAAACCCAAGAGCATCTCTAGTTCTTCTAACAAGATTGAGGCTTCAAAAGTTGAGAATATGAAGGTATGAGTGGAAGGGTGCCATATTTCAATTAGAGCTCCTATGGCAGCCCAATCAAGGTGAATCTGGTCATAGTGTTTGGCATGGGTGATTAGGCCTAAGAGGTGCCATCTTGTTAAGTAGACCCTCATGTCTGAAGAGAACTAGGAGAGAAGAAGAGGTAGCCATTTAATCTTTGTGAATCTCCTGGCTCCTGGAACATTTGGATAATCCTATAGGTAAAAGAAAGGAACAGAGAGAAAGATGAGAATACAGAACAGAAGGACTATGAATATATGAAAGATTGAAACAGAAAGAAACAATTCCACTTTACCTGGTTCATGGCAATTCGACTGCTTATATGCCCATTGATTTCGGTTAGTTTGAGAGTAGAACTCTTGGATCTCTTAATAGCTCTCTCCATCTTCAGTCTGCAGGAAGAACTTGAGCGGTCGCAGCACCTGTGAACAAACAAAAGAAGCAGCAGAAGAAGCAGGAATTCGATGAATGTGCTTTGATCATAAGGAAGTTCCTTCCTTTTTATAGAAGTTTGGAGAGTTTAATGCCCGTTCGGAGTTGCAGGTCGATTACCGTTAGGATTGGGCTTAGCTTTCGAGTCTGAGACGGAAGCGCGTTGTTAATTAACGTCCTCTCTTGGGTCGTCAATTGTTGAATTGACGACGTGACTGAGGTCGTGTTTTATTTAGCGTCTCCAGGAGGGTCGTCTTCTTCTTGAACTCTCGGTGCATTTAACGCCTTGATAGAGGTCGTGTTTTATCTTTAGACGCCTTGATGTCAGTCGTCTCTTATGAATTTGACGCCATGAGATCCAGTCGTTATTTTGTTGACTTGCATATTTGATTCTCCATATGCTTTGATGAACTTAAGTGCTATCTTTTAATTGGAGTTATTTTGGTTAAGCACTTATGATCATATTTTGCTTTGCTTTGAAAGAACTAATAAGTTTTTCAAGTACAGAAGATTGCAGGTTCGAGGAGCATGGGTCACTCGTGGGAGTAACATCATTCTATTTCTTGTATTTCTTTCCTGTAAGCACTGTTACTATATGGTATCTACGCTATTATAGCATATCAAGGACCTTGTGGTTTTGATGAACCTGGAATTTGAGTTCCCCTTTATCAAAAACAGTGATAGTTCCAGGAGAGTCTTGATCACACGGATAGGCCGTTGAGTCATTCAAGGTCTGGGACGATGGTTCCACTTTCTGGGTTGATGCGCGGACAAACGGGCTTCGGCTTAGTGTCAGCTCAGAGATCTGGATTCTTGACCAAATCTAGATGGCTTAACAATATTATCCTTGATTATTTTCTATTTTTAGTTTGTTTTATCTTTTTCTTTTAGCCCAGCATGCATCATGTAGGACTTTGAGCTCCATGCTGAAAATCTTCATATTATGGCAATAATGAAGGTCACTCGCTCTTGATTGAGTTGACATGAGATATTCCACTCCAAATTGAGTACTTTATTCTCTCTGAAGCCGCTCAGGCTAGTTCCTTGAAACTGTTCCTTTGCTGGATCTTCATCTCGATTCCCTTTATTTTTCTGCAAATCCACCTTGGTTGTAGCACGTCCACATTGGCTGATAACCGCTCTCTAATGGTGTCTCCCTATCGTGCCCACGCGCACATTTTATTTTCTTAGCTTAGTCTCCTATTATCCAGCAAATCGATGCTTTCTTGGAATCACCCGGAGTTGTTTCACTTTGAATCTTGGAAAGATTTCCAATGCTTAGTGTCTGAGGCGTGTCACATCACACCTTGGCATCATCTTATCAGTTCGTTCCACTTCATTACACTTTTACCTTCATTCCGTCTCACTGCCTTCCAAAGCAGATGCCAAGGCGGGGTAACTGTAGACACGCCAAAATTGACGCTATGTTGATCAAATCTCATGTCACTATGTTAACGCTCCAAAGTGAACTTCAATATTTCTATAATATAAAGTTTTTTCCATTTTTGTGTGTTTGTGATTTATTCTTGGGTTTTTGGTGATTCACGACTTAAAGAGGGGCGTGTTTTAAATAGCGACCTAATCTGGGGCGTGTTCTTGAAAAAGGACGACCACAGTTACGGGCGTCAATTCCTGGTGTTTTACGAGTCCTATCCTGATTGAAAATCAATTATTAACGTCCTTCCATAGGGCGTGTTTTGTTTAACGCCTTTGCTTCAGGCGTCTTTTCTCAATTTTCAAATAAAGAAGGTTTTTATTACCAAAATTGAATCCAAGAAGTGACGCCTTGATCATGGTCGTGTTTTGAATTAACGCCCTGGCGCAGGTCGTCAATTCTGAATTGACGCCCTTTGGTAGGACGTGTCTCATCCCTTAGTATCCTGCTTGAACTCGCCTTTCCTGAAGAGTTCCCTGCCTTTCTTGGTCACCTTGCTCGATCTGGGAACTAGAGTCCTTGCCGTTAACGACCACTGCCTATTCTTATCTTCCCAAATCTGTGTTTATCTGTGTTTTCTACCCTATAAAAGAGTCCCCTGGTTGATCTCGCGCGAGGTTACACACAAGGGAGAGGTTATCGTGTGCATAGGGAGGTTAGAAGTAGAGCTGTGGTTGTCACAGAGAGGTTTATGGGTGCTGGTGATCGAGATTGAGAGATTGATTTCTCTTCTGCTTCCTCCTGCTGCCCATCCGAAGCAAAGTTTCGTCCCTCTACTGTTTACAGGAACAGCAGGGATCTTTTCTTCTCGTCGTTGTTATTGTCTGTTCATCTTATCATCGTATAGCCTTTTCCTTGCATTAGTTTTATTGCATCTCTCCTCTCCCTAACTCTCTAGGGGTTTTAAAAACAAACGAAAGGTGCATATTTTATGCTCTTCTTTCATCATCATCTTTCATCTTTGGATTGATACTACACTCACGTTTGGCTGATCCCCTTTTCTTTTGCTTGTTTGTTCTTTGTTCAAAGGTAATCAAAGAGGAAAACCCCCTTCGTCGGCCGGCCGGTAGAAGGTGGAGGAAGGAACCACATCCATCCCGCATCCTATTATCACCAGGTATTCGCGATCATCTTTTCTTCTTATTGAGGTAACCCCTCTGGCGACCACTCTCCTTGGTAGCACCACGTGCTCTTTTACTCCCTCTTTTATTATTCTTCTTATTGCTTATGCTTATTATTTTTTGTTTTAAAAGTGGATTATTTTCCATGATTCACAAAGTACCGATCCTACTGACTGCCGATCACAAGTTGCCATAGTACAAACCATCGTGCCAAGAGCCACAACACAAACCACAATGAGCACATACCTTAGCTTATCCTCGAAACGACGCCACAAGACAAGATGAGAAAGTTAAGCTCGGTTAACAGCAGCTCACCAGGAAGGAAATCCTTAGCTCGCCCGAGCACTCTCTCAATCAGGGCATCCAAACGACCACCTCAAACCACAACCTTAACACCTTAGGGACTGACCAAACCTCAAGTTGGGATGGCCAAAATGACATTAATCTCTATCGGAGAACATGCACGACCATCACACCATCAATAACTTCCATCAGCCACCTGATCACGCCACAGAAATCTCAAACGTTGCACCACAGACTCACGTCTGCCGGCAAACTCTGCCCAGCGCAGCACAACCGGGACAAACCCCTCGAAGACAGATGACTGTCCATCACATTCCTCAGGTCCCGCGCCAACATTCTGACTAAAATAAAACCACCTTCATAGCACCAACACAGCGCACTCAAGCTCTCACGTGAGAAGCAAGCGGTAAAGAAACATAAAACCTATGCCAACTGCCAACTGTATTGGACCATATGAACTCTGATCACTGTAATATCTCAAATTCCCATGTACTTTCCACACCACTCGCTCTGATACCAACTGTAACGACCTAGCACCCATAACAGGGTAAAATCGATACAACTTGGATCCTGAGACGCCACCCAAGAGCTATAAGGCTCCGAAGGGTTAGAAAGGTGTGTGGGGAGTACATTCAAATTTCAAATAAAGTAGGAAACAATTATATCACTATGATCAGGACTGTTAAATTAACATAAATAAAATATATTTTCAATTAAATAAATTAACTACAGAGCTAGCAGACAGCTACAGAACTAATAGAGTCCAATCCATCTAAAGTACAGTCTATAGAAAGAGAAACGTACTCTGAAGTTGGGGGCATCTCGACACTGGTAAAGCTGGCACTAAGAACCACTGCACTGCGCCTTCGAACCACGAGGAGGAACTGCTACACCTGAAAAGATAGGGGTGAGCCTCATCTTATTGGCTTAGTAGGTGTCCCGTGGATCCCCACTACAAAACAACGACAATAACAACAGTGCTAAACAACAATAACAACAACAAGAGTAGGAACAACAGTAAAAATAAAGAGAGGAAAGCCATACTGAACAGAAACACTGCAGCCGATAGAACCTCGGCCCTCTAAACTACTCCTAACGGCAATAGAAGTACATCCCGATCTCACAGTCGGGCATTCCCGAACCATCGATAAATCACAAAATCCCTATCGTGAAGGCCTGTGGAAATAGACAAAGGCCCCACTAAGACCTACACGGCCCAAGGGTACGGTCACGACTCCGATGTCGTCTACCCTACTCCGTCTACGGGTAGAACCATGGTAACTCTCAACCGGCACCCTAGACCTTAGTGTCGAAAGGACACAAAAACCACTCGAGGAACTACGTCATCGCAGATGTAAACCAAACAACGAGTCAAAACTGCAAGTCAAGAGACTCACTAGTTGTAGGGGCTCACGCTGCATGAGAAACACACGAGCCACGAGAATTATATGTCATGTGACAGAAGTACCTCCTCACCAGAAGTAAGGCCAGATGCGTCCACTGACGTCTTACACTATGCCTCGGATATCTTCCACTCGCCTCGAACGCGATAACTGAGATACTGTACAAGTAACCAAGGAACAACAACAACAAGGGCTAGTCAGGGTCACGCTCCTCAACGCTGGCCCAACGTCCTCGACCACGTGTGCACACACAAGCTCAATGCCTTGAGCCAAGCCTCTAGCTGGTTTTCCCCTCTCGTTGGACTCTAACGGCAAGGCAAAGGGGCCCTCGAAAATCAGCCTAAAAATCGTCTCTACTGGGACTGCCCCGCCCCCACTCCCAGGTGGGCTGACATGAAGTGTCGTCAGGCTACGACTAGTGGAGGCTCACTAGACACAGAGACTCAAAACAACGAAGTACGGACAGGCTACACATGCACCTATCACAAGTATAGTGAACACAAGGCAGCACAAAGTCACCAGACTCAGGACAGTCAACTAGACTTGCTAACACAACGATCCTTGAGTCACATGACTCGGGTCAAGATTGTCACACAAAGCGGCAACAAGCCGACAAATTAGCCTAGTCCCTGGGTCAAGATCATTATTCAAAAAACCTTGCGCTGTGCGAGGACAATCCTCCACACCCACGCAAAGACACGATGACTCGATCTAGCATAATAGAAAGTCCAAGCAAGTGGGTCATCCTGACCCTCTAAATCACTTGGGCACGCTAATCGAGAAACAACGATTGATCTGAATACCCGAAAACATAGTCTTGGCCCTCACGAGGCATCCAAGACATTCATAAGGTCAAAGGTCGACCAAAGGATCACAACCGGGTCGATCCAAGACCAAAACAAATGAAATAGGTAAGCCGCAGTTGTCAACAAACCGCTTCCGACAAGCAGAACTAAGTCGCGGTTGAGACCAAACCGCCACTTGCGGGGGAAAGAAGAACGCGGTTGCCAGATGACCGCTTCTTCCAAGACGTGGTCATGTGCAAACCGCCTCATGCCCATGAACGAAAAACATGAAATTTGAGGAATGGCGTCGATGCTGCACGAAGCAGAGTCGACACCGACCAGAACACGGTTGATGGATAACCGCTACCATCAAGTAGCGGTTCCAGTAGACCACCTTTTTATGGAATTACAGAAGTAGGCTGAAAGCGGATAACACCAAATCGCTGTCAACGGGGGTTTCCTAAGACGCGGTTTCACCCCAACCGCTACTAGAAGGTAGCGGTTGATCGCCGATCGTGACTTCAACCGCCTCACCTACAGTACGAAAAGAGAGCGTGGTTCGATCCCTACCGCTATCATGACCGAGAGAAGAACGCGTTTCCTGGGTCGACCGCATCTTGCTTCCGATCTGAAATCCGTAAAACCTCACAAAACCCGATGATTCCATGCCCCAATCATTCCCAAACGATGGGGAAACATTGATAAACCCATTACCAACCTTCCACAAGCCGAAAGGGATCCAGAAAATTACAAAACGGCAAGGAAACGGGCAATTTCATCCATATGCCCTAAAATGACTCACATGGACGTCCCACCTCATACCGACCCCAAATCATGAGCAAATGGAACCAAATTGGCAGGAATTGAATCTCGACAAGCCAGGGGTTCAAATTCTAGATTTTAAATCAGAAACCATTACTGGGAATGGCAATTTCGCCTCACACCCCCGAAACATGCTTTTGCCCTTAAAATAGGAAAACCCACTCAAACTCATGCTAATCGGAATGAAATCGCGAGGGAATGCAGGACAAGGGTAGAGTATCCATCCCCCTACCTCCACCGACGATCTCACGCGCCGAAAATGCCAAATCCACGCCGAAAACATCACATGAACCCCTCCGGCACTTCGAATCCACGAAATCGCCAATGCCACGCCCCGTTTCTCGTGCCTTCACGCTCAACGATGCCTCCACGCCGTCTCCACGTCGCCCCCATGCCTCCTCCGTCAGTCGCCAGAGCAGAGGGGAAGAGAGGAGAGAGAACAGAGGGAGAGAGAGTGAGCACGGTGGGAGAGAAGAGAGAGGGTGGAGAGGGTTAAAAAGAAAATGAAAAAAAAAAGAAATTACGAATATTTCAAAAATCCGATTTTTGGTTCAAAATTCCATAAAATCAAAAAAATGTGGAATAATAACCTCTGCAATCCTCAAAAAGAAAACAACGCACCTGCAGCGTCCCGGAGTCTGAAATATCAACGGCTCACCCTCCACGGGGATCCGAAGATAGAACAGCCTAAAAAATTGATTCAAAGGTCAAACTCCACTCGGGACCCACAAAAGCGCTCTGAAAGTTCTCGGATTCCGATCCGAAGGATCCTGAGTATTACACATACTAAGAACAATGTCAAACCAGTTTGCAAGCCACCAACACATGAAAAGTCTAACATGGAAGAAGTAGGCAACAAAGGGATAGTCAAGTGGGTAGACATAGGACAAGGGCACAAGTGGGTAGATATGGGTCAAAGAATCCACCCAGACCATAAAAGGATAATGGCCAATGATATGTACCTAACCTATAGGGAAGAGAATCAGTTGATCTATGTTCTTAATGTCAAAATCACTAATGATAAAATCCAACATACTTCTAGCCCACGTAAGTACATGCATCATCTTTTCCTCTAATGACACAAAGGTTGGAACTTGAAGGAGGATAAGATCACTTGGTGGTTCACTCTTGTATTGACCCAAGATCCAGATACCGGGTCAAACCTGATACCATTCGTATCCTACGCCACGACCCACGAGCTGGGAAGCTCGGAAGGGTTCAATAGGTGTCACGGGAGCGTACAAAAATCTAAAATAAATATAGAAATTAAAGTGTTGAAATTAAAATTTACATTTATAAACATGTTTGCACAATTTTATACAATTTCCAGTCCAGATATACAAGTCCCAAAGGTACAGTTCAACAAAAAGAAAAGTACAAAGCCTCTGGGGAATACCCCGGCTAACAAAAGCTAGCGACGCTAAGACTCCAGATGTTGCTCAAGGCCTCCAACGACGAGAAGGAATGCCGACCTAAAACGAAAAGGGGTGAGCCTCATCTCATTGGCTCAGTAGGGGTCCTGCGGATCCCCACCACAACAAAACGAAATAAACAGACCAGTAAGTTTTTTTTTTAGCAAAAGACCGACCAACAGGATCAAAATCCGGTCGAGCGCACCCTCCCCCAGAGGGGAAGAATGTTCTCACTCCCCCAGATAAATTCTGTGGTCCTAATTTTATTGATTGAATGAAAGAATACAATGGCTTCGGGGCATACCCCTGTGTGAACAGTCAAAGGTAAAGTCACAAAACCAAGAAAAGAGCCTATACAATGACTTGGGGGTATACCCCTGTATGATCAATCAAAGGTAAAGAAACAAAGACAAGGAAAAGGCCCACTTGTCTAAATACAATTACTCAAAGTGGGCAATCCTGCTTTGTCCATCTTAAGAGCCCCCCTTGCCAAAATTGGGAGGTCCCTAATATGTGTGAAAATAGAATTATCCTGGATGTCACAGGCATATGATGCCAAGGCATCAACAACTTGATTGCCTTCCCTATACACATGCTGCACCGTGCTTCCACAAACACGAAGAAGTTCCATAATTCACCAAGGCAATACAGTCCAATTGGGAGCCACTCCTTTATGAACTGCATCAACTAGCAAGGCACAATCTGAGAACACATCTGCTATGCTTAAACCACCCTGCTTTGCTATGGATAAACCATCATGTAAGGCCCTAGCTTCAGCAAAAAAAAACTACAGCCTCTACCATAGTGAAAGGCAAAGCCAATAAGCATGTTACCTTTGGCATCCCGGATGCAGCTCCCACCTCCACATAGTCCCGGGTTACCTTTTGAAGCCCCATCAACATGTATAGTCAGCCGGTCCAAAGCCAAGCTGCGAATCACCCAGATTGGCCGTTTGATCTCCACCCGGGGAAAGAATTGATAGTAAGCTAATCTGCTAGCATGGTTTAAAGACAAGGGAATATGGAAGCACTTCTTTTCCAAAACATAAGAGATGGAAGAAACAATGCATCTCTTAATATCACTTTTGGGAGAAGGCTCATTATCAAACCTGATTGCACATCTATGCTTCCAAATACCCCACAGCATAAGGATAACAGCATACAGACCAATGAAACTAAAAGATGATTTCATATTAGTAGCTGCTAAGATATTCCAGCACCAGATAGTTATGTGATCACTTAGAAACACCTTCTCACTGATCAAGGGGTGAATCCACGACCACAGCTTAGTTGCTAGCTCACCAGAAATAAAGAGGTGGTTCAAATCCTCCTGGGCAGAGACTTGGCAGCAGCTGCATTTGGAGACGAGGGGGATGTTGTGTCTCCTCTGGATTGGTGCTATCCTTGTCATGTTTTAATGATTGGCAATAATGGTTTGCTTATTGGCAACATCAACGTTTTATAGGTCAGAATCTCTCCCAGTTTCATTTTTTGGGTCATTGCATTTTTAGATTTGGAGAGGGAGATTTCTGTAGCCCATCTAAGAGCAGCCAAACTAGGCCCGTCAGGACCGAACGAGGCTCAGCTCATCCAAGTGACAGCCCCACAGGGCCCACTTAGGTTAAAAAGCCCAATAAAGATTACTCGGGATCCCACCCTTCCTCGGTGGCCCTTAGGCTCGGAAGGCCCGAGCGTCAGAACGGAGAAGGACCCATGCCCAAGTTATCCCTTCATCAGGATAGAGGCAAGCGCCTTGCGCCCACTCCGACCTGACTCCGTCCGAGCTATGCCTATCGCCCGGACAGGGCTGACACCTTTTATGCTCGGACCAACTGACGAGTGCTTATCCACGCAGCCGTTGAAGAGCCCTTTATGAACAGGAGTTTACGAGGATAAAGGATCCATGATCCCTCAAGGCCATGAAGAGCCCACGATGAGGACGTAACGATCCCACGATGAGGACGTAACGATCCCATGATGAGGACGTAACTCCCGCCTGAAACTCCTCAACTTACGGGACTTATAAGGTGAGCACTCTATATAAATCAGGGATTCCCTCCAGTGAAAGGTAAGGGCAGTACACGCCTAAAAACCCCTAAGCAGGAACCACTTCACCACCTTGGTGTTGGGGGATCTTGTGCACCCCTTTCTACCTCCCTCCATATCTTCCACCATTGCTCTACTGACTTAGGCATCGGAGGGTTTTCCCCAGGGAACCATCCTTGGGCCTCCTGATCCGTTTCCCTTTCTCTTCAGTTCACTTTTTAGTGATCATCCTCCCAGCTCAGGACAAGCGCGAGATCACGCCCCTTCATCTGGCGCCGTCTGTGGGAAACGACCAAAGAGCCAGTATGGTGAGAAGAAGTTTAGGGAGGAGGTCCGTCGGTGACAGGGGAAAGGCCATGGTGGAGGCGGGGGGAGGCCCCTCTCAAGCCTCCCAAAACCCCCCCTCCGGCGCCAGCACTCCCGCCGATGGACCGCCCCCTCCCCCCGCAGCGGCAGGGCTACCGCTTAACGGCGGCGCTGACGCCTTCCAAGCCCTCAATGCGAAACTGGACGTCCTCGTGGAACTCATGAGGACCCAGGCGGCCAGGGATGGAAGGTCACGCGCCCCTCCGGAGAGCCCTCCCCGCGAGAACGTGTCCCATCACACCACCGGAGGCCGCTTCACTCTCCGAGGGTAGCAGCTTATCCGCAACAGAACCGGAGGACCCTCGCAAGCCCCCCCTCCGGAGCAAGAGGCTTCCTCCACGCCGAAGCGGGGTAGGCATTGTTGAGTACAGACTGAATAGATCTAGAGGGGGGTGAATAGATCTAGCCCCTTTTTCGATTTATAAACCAAAGATCGACTAGACCTTAAGCAAACTATGGGTTGCAAAGATAAAACTGATAACTACCGTGACAGCAAGCAATAAGAAGAACGCACACCACAAGCAAAACCACAAGACAGGATTTTTAGGTGGTTCAGTCTCTTCCCGAGACTTACGTCCACCCCTTGCTCAACTTGAGCAAGGCTTCACTAAATGAGAACTCCTGATCTCAACCAATACACCGCTGATACACAGCTTCTTCCTGCTGACACACAGCTTGTACCCGCTGCCTCACAGCTTGACACTTGATGTAATGAAAAGAACAAAAAATGCAACAGGACTGAACAAGAGCGTTTGAATCAAAGAAAAGAGTTCAGCCTGGGACTGCAGATAACAAGAATAGACTCCCTGTGGAACTTCCAGACGATTGCCTTTAGCTGCGAAGCTGCTGGAGTCTTGCTTGTCTTGAGTCGGTCGTTTCTTCTGCAGCAATGAAGATACCTTCGGTCTTGTGCAGTCTTTGTGATTTCTGAAGAGCCACTCCTTCTTTCCTTTTTCAGAGTATCTTCGTGAGTGTATCCTTTCTTTTTCTTCTACTCTGTGTTCCCCTATTCAGTTCTCTGTCTTCTTCTCCTTTTTGCACCAGTTCTTATCAAACCCGGAGCTGTTTCCCGCGCAAGTGCAAACCTGTTGGGTTACTCGCTAAAAACCAGGGAGAAGATTAAATAGAATCTTAAAAAGGTTTGACCGGTTCTTAGCAAGATTCTCTCCTTGAATCCCGTGCGGAATCTTATCCTCTGAACAGCCCAACAACCTGCAACAACAACCTGCAGGTTTCAAGGAACCGAAACTGAATTCGGTTGGAATTCGGTTCTGGACGCTATACCGCTTGTGGTCGACAACGACCCTGTCTCTGGTCGACAATGAGCAGTGTCCAGACGGCTGGTTCTTCAGGCTGATGCTCGTATCGCTCATTGTTGACAATAGCCCTGTCGCTGGTCGACAAGGGGCAATGTCCAGATGACTGGCAGTTCTGTCTGATGCTCTGTCTGTTCCGTGGTCGACAACGAGCAGGGCTCTGGTTGACAACCAGAGCGCGTACAGAGGAAAAATGACTTGAGCTGTGTTTGGTTGGATTCGTTGGTCGACAATGACCACTTCTCTGGTCGACAAGCAACCTTTGACATTTCTTCTGATTTGTTGATTTCATTAGTACTTCAGTAAACCTGAAATAACTTGAACTATCAGATTTGCATTGAATTGGACACATCCATCATGTGAAGACGCAATCAATCAATCTTGCATGTGTTGTGTTATTAAAATAGATTAATCACACATATCCTTTGTCATCATCAAAACTAAAGGGATGCACAACAGGCATGGGGCACGTTGTCCCCTCCCGGAGACCGAAGTCCCCAGGGAGCGCCAGGACAGCCTGCCATCACGCCCCCTCAGCCCTACGGCGCAGCGGCAGCCAGAGCTATCCCTCCGACTGCGAGAATTCGAGAGGCATTTCACAGAGCAGGAGCGCGCCCTACGAGCCCTGCAGAAGACCTCTCCACCAGAGGACGAGGAGAGATCCCCGTTCTCTGACCATATCTTGAAGGCCGAGGTATCTCCCAGAGCCTCCATCCCGACCTTCAAGCCCTACGACGGCCAGGGTGACCCGGCCGACCACTTCAATAGCTTCGACGCCTTGATGACCCTTCATGGAGCGTTCGACGCCATCAAGTGCCGAGCCTTTGCGACCACCTTGGTCCAAGGCGCCCAAGCATGGTTCCGGGCCCTCGCCCCCGGATCCATCCGAGACTTCAAGCAATTCAGGGCGAGTATTCAAGGAGAGTTTCACTGGCAGCGGTCCCCCAAGGTCGGTAGCGGGACTTTTGGCCCTCAAACAGGCGCAAGGGGAGAAGCTTCGGGCCTACATTATCCGATTCAAATCGGAAGCCCTGCGGATCCCCCGCCTGGACGTCACCTCGGCCATAACCGCACTGACCGGGGGTACGCGCGACGAGAACCTCTGCCGCGAGCTTGTCCTCCACCCTCCCTCGACCCTTGCCGCGCTAGTGACTCTGGCATTGCGCCATGCCGAGTACGAAGAAGTGCTCAGCGCATGCCGAGACGCAACCGGCTCGGGTCGGGAGGGGGACAAGAAGCGGGCACCCGAGCCAAGCTCAGGCCAAGGAAAAAGGGGGAGATTGTTGGATTTTTGTGACTTCCCTAGTGTTTTGATGATGAGCATCACTATGTTAAATATTATCTTTTTTAATCAGATATCTTGAGTAATGTTATGCATTTGAAATTTCCATGATTAACAGGAAAACTGCCATGAGATAATACCTTGCATGTCCGTACTGTTCCCTTCATACTTCGTGTTGTTTGTGTTCACTACACTTCGTGTTGTCCTTTTGTACGTCGTGTTGTTCCAACTATGTTTGTTGGTTGTCTTCGTGTCGTTATTTGTTCCATCACGTGCTGAACACTGCAGCACCTCGCGTTGCTTTCTGTGCCACCTCGTGTCGCTCCATCTGTGTCACCCCTATGTCTTCGTGTCTTATGTTCTGGCCAAGTCTATACAGCCTCATCTTTACTTTCGTTCCAAGCCAAAGTCTACACATTCGGTTCCTTGGGCAAAGTCTATACATCGTGGCTTTGAACTCTCAGTCTGTACACTCTTTATTTCAAAGTCTGTACATTGTTGTCTTGAAGCCGTTCCAAGTCTATATATCCTGTTGAACGCAAAGTCTACACATCGCCTCACATCATATGAAGGCTGTACGTTGCAAGTGTTTTTCTTGCTTTGTGACCACACTTCGTGTCTGTTTTTGTTTTCGTCTTCGAGTTGGTTTCAGTCCATGTTGTTTTCGTGTCATCCTCGTCTTCGAGTCGTTCGTTAGTTCGAGCAATCTTGTATTCGAGTTGTGTTTCATGTCTTTGTGTTATCTTTTGGGTTTTATGTCTTCGTGTTATCTTCTGTGTTTGTGTCTTAATGTTGTTTTTATGTCTTCGTGTTGCTTCTTTCTATCTTCGTCCAGGTTTCCTTTGATCACGTGTTTTACTACCGTTTTACTCCGTGTTATTTCCTTCTCACCTCGTGCTGTTCTCATCTGACTTCGTGTCGTTTCCTTTGTAGTGTTAGCTTTATTATTGTGTATCTCGCGTCGTTCTCTTTGTAGTGTTTGTTTTGTTACAATGATACTTCGTGTCGTTCTCTTTGTAGTGTTAGCTTTATTAGTGTGTATCTCGTGTCGTTCTCTTTTTACCTCGTGCTGTTTTCTTCTGACCTCGTGTCATTCTCTCTTTATTTCGTACTGTAGTAATCTTGTGTATCTCGTGTCGTTCTCAGTACAGTGCATATCGTATTGCTATCACATACCTCATGCAGTTTTAGTTTTTGTGGCCCTGAGTTTTAATCGTTTTAATTCTTTGCAGGAGAAGAAGAAAAAACAAAAAGAAGAAGGTGGTCCGAGGAAGAACATTCACCTGTGTCTAGGCTGCACGTGATCCGATACTAAAGGAACCAATGCTTTAAGGGCACGTGGCAAGAAGGTTCTGGATCGAGCGCGGGAAGCACACGCCTTGCATGCACCCTCCTGATCGCTTATAAAAGCACTACCTCACCATCTACGAAAGGTGAGGAGCTCCAAGATTATAGAGAAGAAATTTGAGTGAGAGCAGAAGAGAAAGAGCCTCCCTGAGAAACTAGAGTGTTCCAGTTGAGAGAGAAGAGAGAGCAGAAGAGTGATCAGAAGATGGGTATTGACTTACGGATCAAATCCGAAGTCTGCTGCTCAGTTTGAGCTACATTGTTTCCAGTTTCTGAGTTTTGGATTCCTTCTTTCTTATTTTCGTTTTTATCTGTTTTTCTTTCTTGATTGAAAGTTCTCTGTGTTACCTCCTGGTGTTCAGGGGAAGAGAGAGACGTGTTCTCTCTGGTTTACTTGCAACAGAGGTTGCAATATTGTTCCTCTCGTAGAAGAGGTGTTCCCTCTGGGATTCAGAGGAAGAGAGACCTTGGTCTCTGGTTCTAGTGACTGCAGATCACTAGTGTTCCCTCCAGTTGGAGGAAGAGGAAATTGTTTCCTGGTTTCTAGGGACTTGGCGTCCTTAGGGTTCCCTCCGGGTGTGGAGGAAGAGGGGAGGGTGTTCCCCTGGTGAAGCTGTGAATCAGCCGTTGTCGCAGACTGAGTCTGCTTTGCTAGCAGGTGCTAGTGGAAGCCTCACTTCGATTTGAAGTGAGGGGTGGACGTAGGCAGACTGGAGGTCTGACTGAACCACCTTAAAAACCTCCGAGTACTCGTGTGATTGTCTGTGGTGTTTTTGTGGTGTGCCTTCTACCCACTCGAGCTATTGTCCGCACTGCGGTTTTTATGGGTTCAACTCCGAGATTGCTTGTTTTCAGTGAATCATTCTTCAGTATTTTTTAATCGGTTAAAAACAGTGATCTATTCATCCCCTCCCCTTCTAGATCACTTTATATTTCTCGTATCACTTGGTATCAGAGCGGGTATTTCTCAATATGTGGTCCAACGGCTAGGGAAACGGATCCGCTGGTCCTCGCAGCTACATTGCTGAAGGGCAGTCAATCACCCGTCCCCCTTTCTTCGATGGCAATAACTATTTATTTTGGAAGAACAGGATGGAAGTCTTTATCAGGGCTCAAAGCCACAAGCTCTGGAGAGTAATTACAGATGGTCCGTACCAACTTCCACCGAACGAAGACATGTGGACAGAGGAACATGTTAAACTTTCCGCACTGAATTGGACAGCTCTTAGCATCATACAGTGCGCCGTCCACCCGGAAGAGTACTTGAGGATTTCAGCGTGCAAGACTGCAAAGAAAATGTGGGATGAATTGCAGTTAATTTATGAGGGCACATCTCAAGTGAAAGCTACCAAGATCAATATGCTTACAACTCAGTATGAGTTGTTTAAGATGAAGCCAGAGGAGTCGATCACAGAAATGTATGCTAGATTATCTGTGATCATCAATAGTCTGAGAGGATTTGGAAAGGAGATTCAGCAAGAAGACATTGTCAGGAAGATCCTTAGGTCCCTAACTCCCATCTGGGATACTAAGGTGACCGTCATAGAGGAATCTAGAGATTTATCCACCATGTCAGTAACCCAGCTGATTGGGTCTCTCATGACCCACGAAATGAACTTCAGACAAGGGAATGATGGACATGACAGAAAGGGAAAGAATGTTGCTCTGAAAGTCTCACGACATACTAAGAAGAGCAGCAGCAGCAGCAGTGGTGGTAGCAGCGAAGACTCTGACGGATTCTCAGACCTGGACAAGGGCGAGCAGGCCATGCTCACCAGGCAATTCAGAAAGTTCTTGAGAACTAAAGGGAAATTCTACAGGAGAAAGAGATTTAATGTTGCAAGGAAGTCTCCTGAACGAGAACTTGAGAAGAACTGGTTTGTTAAGAAAGTTACATGCTACCATTGTCAGAAACCTGGTCACATGAAAAGTGAATGTCCAGAGCTGCAAGCTAAGGCTCCCGGATACCAGAAGAAGATGGTGCACAAGAAGAAGAAAGCCATGCTGTGCACATGGAGCGACGAGGAGGAGGATCCAGAAGCCACCTCGTCCAGTGAAGGTGAAGAGAAGACTTGCCTCATGGCCAACCATGAGGAAGAGGTAACGAACTTATTTGAGAATTTTACTTTGGATGATTGGGAGGACGCCTATGGCGACCTGTTAGCTAAATATAATTTTCTAACCAAGGAGCACAGAATGCTTAAACGAAAGTTTCACTCTGTTTCTGAGGAACACTCTATTGCTGTTACGGACAACATGAAAACCAAGGAGATGGCCATTGAGCTAGATCAGGCTAGAAGTGAGATCGAGAAGTTTAGAATGGAAAGAGAGGAAAATCTAGCTAGGATGAATGAGCTAAAGAGTAAAACTGAAGAGAGTAAAAAGGAGTTTAGACTGATTGCAGAAAAATATGAGGCGGTTAGAAAAGTTAATCAGGAACTCCAGGACCAATGTAATGAACTTCAGAAGGAGATTGAGGACAAAGGAAAAATGCTAGAAAAATTTACAGAGGGGAGAAACAATCTGGATGCTCTTCTGGGGTCGAGGGTAAACTTCAATAGGGAGGGTTTAGGATACAATCCCACAAGTAAAAAACCCTTTGAATTCAAAACTGTCACGTTCTGCCCCGCCAAGGGCAAAGAAAAACTGGAAACCCCATCCAGTTCCAAATCTGTCTCTACATTGAAGGTTTCGACCAGCAAATCTATTCAATCCACTGGTCAGCAGGCTAAGTCAAGAAATCCTGAGACTAGAACTGTTCCTGTGCAACAGTTGTGGAACAAAGGTTTTCATAGGACCATTCCTATTGATGTCACTAGAAAGGTGAACAGCTTTGCTGAGAAAGTTCAGCATGCTAGTTATCAAGGAAAGCATGCAAACATGCACCACCTTCAGCACAATTTTCATTTGAATAAAAATGGTTACATGAATTATGCTCAGGACACACGTGTTTCCTCTAAGAGGCCAAACAACAATTTCTCTGCTCGGAAACAACATAATTTTAATAGGAATAGGCTCATTCAACACCCACTGAGAAATGCCAAGAAGGAAGAATCAATCTACATGAAATCACTGAAAAGAACAGTAAAACAAATGTGGGTTCCTAAGTGTGATTTGGATAAATTGAAAACTGTCTTTGGACCTAATTTGAAATGGGTCCCACATTACTTTGTCTGAACTCTCACAGGTTAGCTTGGCAGCCGAGCATAACAAGTGGTATCTTGACAGCGGCTGTAGCAGGCACATGACGAGAGACCGGTCCAAATTTAGCAAATTGAAAATGAAGTTTGGGGGCTTGGTCAAATTCGGTGGAAATAACAGAGGAAGAATAATTGGAATTGGTACAGTTGGTAAGTCCTCTACTAACTCCATTGAAGATGTGTATCTTGTAGAAGGACTTCAGCACAACTTGATAAGTATAAGTCAACTCTGCGATAAAGGACACAAGGTACTCTTTGACCATAATTCCTGCACTGTTTTTGAGCTGAATTCTGATAACGTCATGTTCAAAGGTCATAGAGTAAACAACGTATACATCGTAGACCTGGATGATAATCCTGAAACTAACTTGTGTATGTCTGCTAACTCTGAACAGGTTGCTTTTGACTAGCATAGGCGTCTAGGCCATGCTAGTTTGTCTACAATGAATAAACCGTCTAAGCATAACCTAGTTAGAGGTTTGCCCAGAATAAGATTTCAGTTAGGGTCCAAGCTATGTGATGCTTGTGCACAAGGTAAACAGACTCGTGCAGTTTTCAAGTTGAGAACTGAGAGTCTTTCATGTAAACCACTGCAGCACTTGCACATGGATCTCTTTGGTCCTACTCGCATACAAACTTTGTTAGGTAAGAGATATAGATTAGTCATAGTTGATGACTTCACTAGATTTTCTTGGTTGTTTTGTTTAGCAAATAAAAATGATGCTTTTGTTCACTTTGAAGAACTTTTCAATAAAATCAAACTGCAAGGTGAACATAATATCATTACAATTCAGTCTGACCATGGAGGAGAGTTTGAGAACTCTTCATTTTCTGAATTTTGCTCAAGAGAGGGAGTGACTCACAAATTCTCTTCTCCCAGGACACCGGAGCAGAACAGAATTGTTGAGAGAAGAAACAGGTCAATAATTGAAATGGCCAGGACTATGCTGATTGAGAGTGGACTTCCAAGGAGATTTTGGGCTGAAGCTGCGAATACTGCATGCTATATTCTAAACCGAGCCTTGGTAAGACCTACTCATAGGAAAACTCATTATGAACTTCTCAAGGGTAAGCAGCCAAACATTTCTTACTTTAAAGTTTTTCAAATGTTTTATTCACAATAATGGTAAAAATGGTTTGGACAAATTTGAAGCTAGAAGCTCTCCTGGAATTTTTCTCGGATATTCAGAAACTTCAAGGGCTTATAGAGTTTTCAATAAAGATGATCAAACTGTTGAAGAAACACCGCATGTAGTGTTTGCTGAAAATGATTTCTCTAACAAAGTGATGAATGATGACAGGGAGCCATCTAATGAGGGAGATTTCTTGGAGAGAATTGAAGAAGAAGAGATGCAGCCAGCCGCTCAACCAGAAAACTCACAGCAAGAAGGAGCAGCTGAGGTAGGTGAACCCTCAGGTGAGATAATATTTCACAAAGACCACCCTAGTGAAAATGTCATAGGCAATTTGCATGATCCTCCTAGGACAAGGTCTCATTTTAGAATTGTCCAAGAACAGGACTTAGCTGCATTGGTATCTCAGGTGGAACCAAAATCTGTGGAAGAAGCCTTAAGACATGATTCTTGGGTATCCGCCATGTGTGAGGAATTAAATCAATTTGAGAAAAATATTGTATGGGAACTAGTTTCCAGACCTGATAACACTCATGTCATTGGCACTAAATGGGTTTTCAAGAATAAAGTTGATGAGAATGGAGCTATTTCTAGAAACAAAGCAAGACTTGTAGCTCAAGGCTACAGTCAGGAATTTGGTGTGGATTTTGATGAATCCTATGCCCCAGTGGCTAGGATGGAAGCTATACGAATTCTGCTTGCATTTGCATGCTCTAGGAACATTCGGCTACAGCAGATGGATGTCAAAAGCGCATTCTTAAATGGGGTATTGAAGGAAGAAGTATATGTTGAACAACCTCCAGGTTTTAATTTCTCTGTTCAGCCTAACATGGTTTTTAGGTTGAATAAAGCCCTCTATGGATTGAAGCAGGCTCCCCGAGCCTGGTATGAGAGACTTTCTGAATTCCTCTTGAGCAAGGGCTACACTCGAGGTAAGGTTGACCAAACCCTCTTCACCAAAAATCTCGGAAAGGATTTAATAGTGGTCCAGGTATATGTTGATGATATCATCTTCGGATCTAACAATTCAAAATTGTGTAAAGAATTTTCTGAATCTATGTCTCATGAATTTGAAATGAGTTTAGTTGGCGAACTGAAGTATTTTCTTGGGCTGCAGGTCAAACAGATGGAGGATGGTTGTTTCATAAATCAAACCAAGTATACCCTGGAGATGCTGAAAAGGTTTGGAATGACCAACCTCAAGACTATCTCAACACCCATGGGCACCAACTCCTCACTGGATTCGGACGAAAAAGGTAAAGAGGTGGATGCTAAATTATATAGAGGTATGATCGGTTCACTCCTCTACTTAACAGCATCCAGGCCTGACATTCAATTTAGTGTAGGGATGTGTGCCAGATACCAGTCTAGGCCTACTGAATTGCATTTGGCAACTGTAAAAAGAATCTTTAGATACTTATCTGCTACCCATGATCTAGGTCTTTGGTATCCTGCATCATGTAGTTTAGATCTCATTGTATATACAGATGCAGATTATGCAGGATGTAAATTGGACAGGAAAAGTACTAGTGGTCACTGCGAATTTTTAGGAGGGTGCCTAGTCTCTTGGGGATCCAAGAAGCAACACTCTGTGGCTCTTTCTACTGCTGAAGCTGAGTATGTGGCAGCAGGGAGCTGTGGCACACAGGTTATATGGATAAAACACCAGCTTCTGGATTACTCAGTTGAGCTAGGTTGCACTTCCATCTTTTGTGATAATACTAGTGTAATAAACATTGCAAAGAATCCTGTACTTCATTCTCGAACTAAACACATCGAAATCAGGCATCATTTTATTCGAGATGAAGTAGCTAGGAAGACCTTTGAGTTGATCCATGTTGGCACTAACTCACAAATTGCAGATATTTTCACTAAGCCACTGGATACTGAAAAATTTAGCACATTGCGCAGAGAATTAGGTATTTACAGAATTTCATGATTGAATAATTGATCTCTGAATAATCTGTCATGTGCTCTTATGCTTATCTATGCTCATTGTCTGTTGCTGAAAATAACCTCATTATGAGTGTTTGCTGATTCACTCGTATTGATTGATATCACTTTGTTTTTCTTTGAGGTGTTTCGAGGTATGTCTTGGTTAAGTCTGAGTTGGAGTCAAGGTCTCAGGGGGAGCTAGATTAATAATAAGTGTCATGCTCTTTTGGCCAAATCTGAACATATTTTGAACGGACTTTTGCTGACCTTATAAGAGAATCAGTTTGAGTAGGTGTATAAAAGAAATTCTTGGATGTTTTATCCGTTAAGACTGTTCATCTAATTTCTTGTTGGAATTTCAGCTGTTAGTCCCACTGAGATCAAAATCTGAATTCAAGACTATATTCCTACACTGTAACTGACTTCTGATCTAGCCAGTACAGCATACCTACTTAGTCTAGTTAAGTCCGAAATGAGGTATATAGTGTTTTTGTCTGATAACTTTGGAGCTGGTGTATTGTTCTCAAACTGAATCAAGACTAATTTACAAGGTTTCAAGTGCAGTTTAATGAAAAATTCATGAAAGAAGTTTTAACAACCTTGTTAATTGTTCATTGAGAAACTGGGACTTTCATCAATGAAATGAAAGAATCCCATGTCATGAGATGGCAGTATAAATCAGGCTTAATTAGTTGTCTTGATCATACAGATCTATGGTACATATCTGGTTAGTAACTGGGGTGTCTGGCCTCTGGTAAAGGTGTCACCTTAATGTCAACACCAGTTAGAATACTATCTCTGTCCTCTTGTCAGAAGGGGTAATGTGGTCTTGCCACCAAGTAACTGGGGATTCCTGCCTCTAAACAAGGTGTCTCCCTAATGTCAAAGGTGTACTTGACAGATTTATCTTTGATCTTGACCATCTTTGAAAAATTTTCTCCCTCTTGGTATCCAGATCCTGTTCACTTGGCATTTAGGTCTTGGTTTGTTTGTTTTCAATACCACAGATCTTTGTTTTCCTAACTTCCTTGCTTTATACTCTCTGAGTAAAGACTTACTCTGACCATACTGGTATCTTGTACCTTACTTGCTTAGAATCTGGTTCTGTGTATGGAGCAAATCTTCATTCACCATTTTACACACAGTCTCACTAACTGATCCTCAAAATCCTCACATAAAATTAATGGCTTTCTTAATTGCTTAAACATCTCAATAACTCTCCTTTATCAGCCATACTCTCTATTGTTTTCTCTCCTCTGTCAACAAGTTTCTTTTCGTGATATCTTCAGACCTGCCCCTAGTTTTGATGATGTCAAAGGGGGAGAGTGACTTGCTGAGGGGGAGCGAAAGATAAGTGCTGAGGGGGAGCGAAAGATAAGTGCCCTGAGTTATCTAGTCAGAGGAAAGTAGATGTTGTGTTCAGGGGGAGCTCTTGGGAGTCGTCAGAGGAGGCGAGTGTGTTGTGTGTCTGCATTGCTTATCCTCACAGCTTATCTTCATGCACTTCATCTCTGTTATTTAATATAGTGTTGCCATCATCAAAAAGGGGGAGATTGTTGGATTTTTGTGACTTCCCTAGTGTTTTGATGATGAGCATCACTATGTTAAATATTGTCTTTTTTAATCAGATATCTTGAGTAATGTTATGCATTTGAAATTTCCATGATTAACATGAAAACTGCCATGAGATAATACCTTGCATGTCCGTACTGTTCCCTTCATACTTCGTGTTGTTTGTGTTCACTACACTTCGTGTTGTCCTTTGTACGTCGTGTTGTTCCAACTATGTTTGTTGGTTGTCTTCGTGTCGTTATTTGTTCCATCGCGTGCTGAACACTGCAGCACCTCGTGTTGCTTTCTGTGCCACCTCGTGTCGCTCCATCTGTGTCACCCCTATGTCTTCGTGTCTTATGTTCTGGCCAAGTCTATACAGCCTCATCTTTACTTTCGTTCCAAGCCAAAGTCTACACATTCGGTTCCTTGGGCAAAGTCTATACATCGTGGCTTTGAACTCTCAGTCTGTACACTCTTTATTTCAAAGTCTGTACATTGTTGCCTTGAAGCCGTTCCAAGTCTATATATCCTGTTGAACGCAAAGTCTACACATCGCCTCACATCATATGAAGGCTGTACGTTGCAAGTGTCTTTCTTGCTTTGTGACCACACTTCGTGTCGATTTTTATTTTCGTCTTCGAGTTGGTTTCAGTCCATGTTGTTTTCGTGTCGTCCTCATCTTCGAGTCGTTCGTTAGTTCAAGCAATCATGTATTCGAGTTGTGTTTCATGTCTTCGTGTTATCTTTTGGGTTTTATGTCTTCATGTTATCTTCTGTGTTTGTGTCTTAATGTTGTTTTTATGTCTTCGTGTTGCTTCTTTCTATCTTCGTCCAGGTTTCCTCTGATCGCGTGTTTTACTACCGTTTTACTCCGTGTTATTTCCTTCTCACCTCGTGCTGTTCTCATCTGACTTCGTGTCGTTTCCTTTGTAGTGTTAGCTTTATTATTGTGTATCTCGTGTCGTTCTCTTCGTAGTGTTTGTTTTGTTACAGTGATACTTCGTGTCATTCTCTTTGTAGTGTTAGCTTTATTAGTGTGTATCTCGTGTCGTTCTCTTTTTACCTCGTGCTGTTTTCTTCTGACCTCGTGTCATTCTCTCTTTATTTCGTACTGTAGTAATCTTGTGTATCTCTTGTCATTCTCAGTACAGTGCATCTCGTATTGCTATCACATACCTCATGCAGTTTTAATTTTTTTGGCCCTGAGTTTTAATCGTTTTAATTCTTTGCAGGAGAAGAAGAAAAAACAAAAAGAAGAAGGTGGTCCGAGGAAGAACATTCACCTGTGTCTGGGCTGCACGTGATCCGATACTAAAGGAACCAATGCTTTAAGGGCACGTGGCAAGAAGGTTCTGGATCGAGCGCGGGAAGCACACGCCTTTCATGCACCCTCCTGATCGCTTATAAAAGCACTACCTCACCATCTACGAAAGGTGAGGAGCTCCAAGATTATAGAGAAGAAATTTGAGTGAGAGCAGAAGAGAAAGAGCCTCCCTGAGAAACTAGAGTGTTCCAGTTGAGAGAGAAGAGAGAGCAGAAGAGTGATCAGAAGATGGGTATTGACTTACGGATCAAATCCGAAGTCTGCTGCTCAGTTTGAGCTACATTGTTTCCAGTTTCTGAGTTTTGGATTCCTTCTTTCTTGTTTTCATTTTTATCTGTTTTTCTTTCTTGATTGAAAGTTCTCTGTGTTACCTCCTGATGTTCAGGGGAAGAGAGAGACGTGTTCTCTCTGGTTTACTTGCAACAGAGGTTGCAGTATTGTTCCCTCTCGTAGAAGAGGTGTTCCCTCTGGGATTCAGAGGAAGAGAGACCTTGGTCTCTGGTTCTAGTGACTACAGATCACTAGTGTTCCCTCCGGTTGGAGGAAGTGGAAATTGTTTCCTGGTTTCTAGGGACTTGGCGTCCTTAGGGTTCCCTCCGGGTGTGGAGGAAGAGGGGAGGGTGTTCCCCTGGTGAAGCTGTGAATTAGCCGTTGTCGCAGACTGAGTCTGCTTTGCTAGCAGGTGCTAGTGGAAGCCTCACTTCGATTTGAAGTGAGGGGTGGACGTAGGCAGACTGGAGGTCTGACCGAACCACCTTAAAAACCTCTGAGTACTCGTGTGATTGTCTGTGGTGTTTTTGTGGTGTGCCTTCTATCCACTCGCGCTATTGTCCGCACTGCGGTTTTTGTGGGTTCAACTCCAAGATTGCTTGTTTTCAGTGAATCATTCTTCAGTATTTTTTAATCGGTTGAAAACAGTGATCTATTCATCCCCTCCCCTTCTAGATCACTTTATATTTCTCGTATCAGAACCGAGATGGGGAACGCAAGAAACCGTCACGGAAGTACGAGCGGTACACTCCCCTAAACGCTCAGGTATACGAGATATATGAAGACATCAAAGGCTCGGGCCTCCTCCGCCAACCCGAGCCAATGAAGTCGAAGAACCGCAGTCGCTGTAGACACGCCAAAAATGACGCTATGTTGATCAAATCTCATGTCACTATGATGACGCCCCAAGTGAACTTCAATATATTCATAATATGAAGTTTTTCTATTTTCTTGTGTGTGGTTTTGATTTATTTTTGTATTTTATGATTCGCGACCTGAAGAGGGGCGTTATTTAAATAGCGACCTTATCTAGGGCGTTTTCTCAAGAAAGGACGACTAAATGTCAGGGCGTCAATTCCTGGTATTATCCGGTTTTAAAATAAATTTAAAATCAATTTAATTATTGGTTAACATCCTTCCTTAGGGCGTGTTTTAAATTAACGCCTCAATCATAGGCGTGTTCTCATAATTTTCAAATAAAGTAAGTTTTATTGCCAAAATTAAATCCAAGAAGTAACGCCCTTGGTAGAGGTCATGTTTTGAGTAACGTCTTGCTGTAGGTCGTCAATTCTTGATTTGACGCCCTTCGCAAGGTCGTGTTTCACCTTTCGTGTCTTGCTTTAACTCCTCTTTCCTGTATAGAGTCCTGCCTCCAATAGTCTCCTTGCTCGAATTGGAGGTAGAGTCCTGCCTTCTTTGAACATTGCCTATCCTTATCTTACCAAACTCGAGTTTATCTCCCACTGAAATCCTATAAAATCATGATCTGGTCGATCGAGGCAGAGGTTGAAGAGATTAGAAAAGCTCCAGACGACTCCAGAGGTTGACGACTCTAGAGGTTGACGACTCCAGAGGTTGAAGAGATTAGAAAAGCTCCAGACGTTCCAGAGGTTCAAGGTTCAGAGCCTCTGCTTCCTTACTGTCGTGTGCTTGATAGGAAGACTTCGGCTTCCTCTGCTTCCTCATCCGGTCAACCACGTCCATCCTTGGTTCCCTTTACTGTCAACAGGGACAGCATGGTTCTCTTTTATTTCGTTTGTTTTGTTTTGTCTTCATCAACCGATCATCCATTGTGCTCCTTTTTACGTTTTGCATTAATCAATTCCATCATCAGTCCTGTTCCTTTTCCTCCTTTTCACGTTTGCATTAGATTTATCACATATCTCCTCTCTCCCTAATTCCTCTTTAGGGGTTTTAAAACCAAAATAATAAGGTGCGCATGTTTGGTCTTTTTCTCATCTTAACTTCATCTTCGGATTGATACTACTTGCATTGGCTGATCCCCTCTTTTGCTTTGTTGTTTCATTATCTTTTTTGCAAGGTAATCAAAAGAATAACCCTTCTCATCGGCCGGCCGATTGAAGAAGGAGGAAGGAACTTCACATCATCCTGCGTTTCAATCTTCACCAGGTAATCAAAAGAATAACCCTTCTCATCGGCCGGCCGATTGAAGAAGGAGGAAGGAACTTCACATCATCCCGCGTTTCAATCTTCACCAGGTATTCGCGATCTCCCTTTTATTATTATTGAGGTAACCCCTCTGGCGATCACATCTCCATATTTGCACCACGTGCAAGCTTTTTCTTCCCCTTATTTATGCATTAATCATCATTATCCTCCATGTTTTTCACATCATTATTCTCTTGTGATTGTGTGGGATTTATGCCCATCCACAAATTGGCGATCACGGTGGGACTTCCACTGTTTTCTTTTTGATTACCATCTCCATTGGCACCCCCGCGTGCCCTTTCCCCTTGGCACCCTCGCGTGCCCTTTCCCCTTTGGCACCCACGCGTGCCCTTTCCCCCTTGGTACCCTCGGTACCCTTTCCTTTGTGTCCCTCGGGCACCCTCCACTGTGCACACTGCACACTCCGGGATCAGTCAGCTTGCGTTTGCATATTTCTCTGAATTGACGCCTTCCACGAGGGCGCATTTTAGTTTTAACGCCCTTCACAGGGGCGTGTTTATTTTACTAACGCCTTCATCTAGGGCGTCCAATTTTTATGTTACGTCTGCCGTCAAGACGTCTCTATATCATCTTAATGCTTTAATCATTCTGCCTGTGAATTCACGCCCTGCCCCAGGGCGTTCTTTTATTACATAGCGCCTCACCACAAGGCGCTTCCTCAGATTTGACGCCCTCACGCAGAGGCGTCCCTGTCAGATTTCGTGCCTCTACCAGAGGCGTGTTTCTGTTTCTCGCTGCTGGCTCATAGCCTCTCGCAGTGATTCACGACAGTGACCCTGTCGTTGCTTTGGTTGATAGCGACCTGCCCCAGGTCGTCTCTTTCCTGCGTTTTACAGAACCCTGCTTCCTGCTGATGTCTGTGATAGTTTGTTTGGTTGTCATATTGCTTGCCTATATTGCTTTGATTTGATCATATTACTTTGCATATTGTGGCATTTGGTTGAGAGACCTCCTCTCTCTACACTAGGATTCCACACACCTCTCTTGGAATCGGGACAACCCTCCATTGAGCACTCCGTCTCTTTGGACCGGAAATCCCTTTTCCAAGACCTCCATAAGTCCCCGCACCCGTGGATTCCCTCACGGACGCCGGGCTGGTTGTACCCTCGAAGTACCCGGAGTTTAGAGAACCTATCGTTGGTGAGGAGAGAGAAAGAATCTAGTTGACCCGGAGGTTACACTTGGATCAACTAGGTTTCACATTGCAAACATAAGTGAGCTATTCAACAATTCAATCTACTCTAATCTCAAGCGGAACACTAAAACCTTGCGTTCATCTCAACTTGGCTGCATACACTCGCTTGGGTGATTTGGCTTGTTTGGATTGAGTGGTTGTTTGTTTAATAGTGCCTTTATAAAATTGTCTCTACCCTTAAAAAAAAAATGAAACTCCGTTCAGGTAAGATCATCAACATGGCAGGCTATGGGTATTCTTATGATGATGAGGACGAGAATGTCTTTGGTCAATATGAGACCCCTCTCCAGGATTCCATCTATTATGAGGGAAATTACCCTCACCCTCAGTCTCATCATCCTCAAATCCATGTGGTTGATACCACTCCTCAAGAGGTTGTGCCCTCTTCTCAGACTTTGCCCTCCAACACTTCGGGGAACCCTTCCCCATCCTTCAATGTCACGGACTTAATTAATGCAGTATCTCAGTTGGATGATTCCCAGCGGCAAGCTGTCCAGGCCGCCTTGAAAGGGAAGTCTGTTCCCTCTTCGTCTTCCAACCCCCCTCCGGCCGAGAGTGGCCATCACCCCGTTAACGACCGGGCGGTCTTGCATAAATCCCCCTCTCGTCCACCAACGCCTGTCACGGCCATACCGGCCCAGCAGGCGAGTTATTCTGCAGTTAGGCACCAATTCCCCCAACCTCCTCAGATTCTACAGTCGCCTATACCACATTCTTTTGTTCAGGCCCCGGTTGAGTCCGACTCTAATGCTTTGCTACTTCAGAAGATGACCCACATGAAAGAACAGCTTAAGAAAGTCACTACGGCCAAGAATGCACCAGAAATCTCACTCCCCACTCTGCCAATTTTCCATCTTCCTCCGTCTGAGATGCCGAACTTTCGGCGGTACAATGGGACTGGCAATCCGGTCATTCATTTGAAGGATTTTATGTACGAGACCTCCTTCTGGCAAGGCAACAAGGCTTCTCTGGCCTATTTATTCAGAAGATCTCTGGAGGGGCCAGCCCTCGAATGGTTTTATTCCTTGGAGCCAGCTGATGCCAGTGACTTCGATGTTGTCCAAGGGAAATTCTTGCAAAAGTATAGAGACCGTGTTGGACCCTCTCTGTCCGTTAAAGATTTAGTTGCAGAGAAAATGAAGTCTGAGGAGGACTTCATCATATTTGCTGACAGATGGCGGTCGATGGCCGAGAAGCTGAAAGACACATTGTCGGAACAGGAGCAAGTAAAGATGATTATTTCTAATGCAACTCCTCAATTCCGCCATATTTTGGCCATGAACCGGCTGACTACTATGGAAGAGCTCTATGAGAGGGCTCGTTACATCCAGACACAGATGAAGGATTCGCCCATTATGGGTATGTTTGAGCCGAAGCCTCGGCTGTTTAAGAAAACCACCAATGTTAACAGCGGGCCCACAACTGAGGGCACCGTCACAAACGAGCAAGTCGGCGCAGTTGGCAACCCCCACCATCAAGCTAACCCACGTCCACCACCGCCTCTACGACAGAACTCTCATTTTAACCCTACTCCACAACCCCAATTCGCACCTCAACACTCCTTCGCTCCACCGCAAAACCAAGCCCCCCGCGTAGACCCTCCAGCTCCACCACAATACCATCAAATGCCCCCACCTGCCAACTACGGCCAACAACAACAACGGAGACCGCCACTTGGCCCCAAAAGGGACCACTATCCTCCACTTCCCGAAAGTCTCCCCGATATTTTTAATGCTCTGATGGCCGCCAACTTGCTCGCCTTGCCAAGGGAAAGAACCGTGTGGCCCGCTAATGTTGACACATCCCGTTATTGTGCTTTTCATCGCGGCCCTGGTCACAACCTTGATCGTTGCTTCCACTTCAGAGATTACATCTACGATCTAAATGACCAGGGTGACATCAATTGGGATGAGATGAGACAATTCATAGCCGCTATGAAAGAAAGAAGGGCTTCTCGGCAACAGCAAAATCAACAACTTCAGCAACCCGCTCCACAACAAGTTCAACCACAGCAAGCTCCAGCACCCCAGCAGGATATGGGGATTGTCCGTAATCCATTGGCAGAGCACGCCCCTAATCAGCATGTGAACCCTGTCACATCCCTCTACGAAGTGCAGAGAGGACAGGGATGGCACGAAGAAAATGCCTCTGTCGGGGCATTTCATCATGATCCGAATCAAAATCAACCTCTGCGCCTTTTGCGCACCCTTCCTTCTTCTTCTACTCTCCTATCGGGACGTCCTATTTTACGCCCCGTCAACCCATCTACCTCCACCAGTTCTACGGCCTTGCCGGCCCACTCTCTTCTTACCCATCTGCCACCTCCACAACCTACCGCACGACGAACCCCACCTTCCACCACCAACTCTATACCTCCGCCGTCCAGGCCACTCCTACTTCGCTCACCGCTAGCACCCGCTACACCCTCTACCACTCCTACACCAGCAAGGGTTCCTCCGCCATCAGTTCCCCCACCTCTCATACCCAGATCTCTTCTTGTTAGACCACCCGCCAATGCTCCTCGCATTCGGGTATCCCTTTCTACTTCCACGCCCCCTGAGGGGGCATCTTCGTCAAATCACTCTCCTGCGCCTCCCACGGGGGCATCTTTGCTAAACATTACTCCCACGCCTCCTACGGGGGCACCCCTGTTGTTGAACACTGCCACCGGCATTCCCTCTTCTTCTTCTTCTAATTCTCCTCCCACACTTGCCCCGACAGAGGCTCTACAAGGCGTGGCGCCACTCCGCAGCAGACGGATTTTCCACCGTATTTTTCCACAAAGAGAGCTATAGCCCGTGCATGGGCCGCAAGAGCAAGATCAAGAACAAGGGTCTGTACCAGGCACTGAATATGATTTGTTAAAACATTTGGACCGGACTCCGGCAAGAATTTCGATCCTGGAATTGATCAAACGGTCCACCACTCATCAGCTAGCTCTAAAGGAATATCTGCAGAAGGTAATGGTTAATGAAGACATTCCAGTTGAGCAGATAGTCACGGTGTTAACACATGCTAGCAGTCAGCCGGCAATTACTTTTCATGAGCACGAACTGGCACCAATCTCAGCAAGGAAGTATGCCTTATGCATCACAGTCGACATCAATAAGGTGGCTGTTAAGCAATGTCTGGTGGATACTGGGGCATCCATCAATGTTTTGCCACCGAGCACCTTGAAGTTATGTGGCATACCAGAAAGCCAGATTCGGCCGTCCACCATAACGGTCACTGCATATGACAACACAAAGAAGCCTCCTCTAGGCATGATCACATTGAAAGTTAGCTTGGGTCCTGCCACCATCACAGCAGATTTTCACATCTTAGACATGGATCCAACATTTAATGGCATTCTTGGCCGCCCGTATATCCAGCAACTTGATGCGGTGCCCTCTACAAATCACCAGTGTCTCAAATTCCCACACAAGGGCCGTATTATCAAGGTGACCAGCATGTCGATTCTGCCAGAGGAAGATATTCATGCGGCTTCATCAGTCCCTTCTATTTGGCCTGCCAATAAGCCACTGTTATTTGTGCTGGACGTCCCCCGTCCACGGCCAATGCCATCTGAAACTGTTACCACGGTTGCTATGACACCCCTGCCTTCTAAGGGGAAGAAGAAAAAGAACATGATTAATACCCCTGGCTGGAACATTCTGTTAAAAATGGGGTATCAAGATGGCAAAGGCCTGGGTGCCAACTGTCAGGGCAGGATTAGGCCCATTAAGCCGCAAAAATTGCTTGTACGAGGCGGTTTAGGCTATAAAGGGCCGAGCAAAAATGAAGAAGAGCCATGGGCATTTATGACTTCTACTTTGAAGACTGATCGCCAGCCACTCTCCTGGACACTGAAGACACATTTTGTTACTGGTGGCGTTCAGAATAATGAGCAGACTACCATAATTACTTCATTGCTTGACTATCAAGATGTTCACGCCAGACAGTTTGCTCGTCACATTGCCCCACTAGTTACCTACAAAGCCCTGGAGTCTTTAAGGCCGGACAAAAGAAGGAAAATGGGTGATCCAGAATGTGACTGGTACAGGTGGTTCGACATGAATGACATTACTATTTCTTTGAGCCGCCTCTTCATGCCGACAGATCCGGAATGGCCGCCGCTCATACAGGAATTGATTGAAATGCCAGCAGTGATCACAGACAAGAGGCAGCTGCTGAGTGACTATACGGATACTGAGGAGTCAGATGTCCCCTTTGAAGAAGGTTTCACTGTGGATAGGCTGTGGGCCGGCCTCTTTTCTCTCACTTCGCTACATCCATCTGTGCTTGCTTCTCTACATTCTCATTGGTTTGGTCGTGTGCCAAGACCGCCTCCGATTACAATCAGTTTTGCTCCAAATTCAATCCGAGTTTCTCTCCCGATTCCTCCTTCGCTCCTCGAGCAATTTTCTAAAATCTCCATCTCGCCCCCCCATGGGCCATCATTGATTAAATCTTTCTCTAATCTTGCAATTTCCACTCCTCCTGCTATTCTCCCATCACACTGCTTTCTCCTTGAAAAAGAAAATAAAAATGAAGAAAAAGATAAAAACGAAAAAAAACGCTGATTTTTCAACTTTCCAATCCTCCATCTCCGTTGAGGAGACTTCTTATCTCTTTCACGAGTGTGTTCCAACCCAGGGGCCGCTCTTTCAAGATTCCTTGATAGATCTCTTTTCCCCCTCCGGCGAGGGGTCTTCTTCTGTATCACCTTTTGTATCCACTTTTTCACCCCCTTCTTTTCTTTCTGATCAGGCTAGTTGCTCCTCCTCTTCTTCCTCTTCTTCTAATAAAATTCATGGGGTAGATTCACATAAGAAATCCAAGGGTAAAGAGATTCCTCGCATATTTTTATTAGAATTGGCTATCAGATGCCAAGCTTGTTTAGCAATCCCTGAGTTTGTGGAAAGCCCAATTATCCTGCCAGAGTTAGAATATGAAGATGCTGTTGCTTCTTATGAGGGTTTGGGCGTTTATGAAATTATGAATGATGGAGACCCTATTGAAGAGGGGGATGAAAGTTATGAAGAATATGAGGATGAGGCTGATGCTTTTGCTAGTGGTATGAGTAGATTCGACGAACCATCAGCCTCCGTAGAAGAACCTACCAAAGAAATTAATCTGGGTACCGAGGAAGACCCTAGGATTGTCCTCATCAGCAAGAACTTGCCGCCCTCCGAGGAGGAGGCGCTCATTTTAGTTCTTCAAGAATACAAGGACACGTTTGCTTGGAGTTATGAGGATATGCCGGGATTAGACCCTGCGCTCGTTGAACATCGTCTTACACTTAAGCCAGGGTCTGTTCCGGTCAAACAACGGTTGAGGCGTTTCCACCCTAATATGGCTTTAAAAATGAAAGAAGAGGTCGATAAACTCCACAAGGCTAGATTTGTTAGAGTTATCCTTTACCCCAATTGGGTGGCTAACATTGTCCCGGTTATGAAGAAAGATGGGAAAGTTCGGATTTGCATAGACTTCCGGGACCTCAACCGGGCGTGTCCTAAAGATGACTTCCCCCTCCCTCATATTGATGTTCTAATTGATAACACGGCAGGATTTGAGACTCTTTCATTTATGGATGGCTTTTCAGGTTACAATCAAATTCGTCTGTCTGAAGAGGATCAAGAGAAAACATCATTCACTACACCATGGGATACTTATTGCTATGTGGTCATGCCTTTTGGACTTAAGAATGCTGGAGCCACCTACCAGAGGGCTATGATGGCAATTTTTCATGACATGATTCATATTTATATTGAGGTGTATGTGGATGATCTGGTTGTAAAATCAAGGACAAGGATTGAGCATCCTGGGGTTCTGGCTAAGGTTTTACAGAGATCACGAGAATATCAACTAAAAATGAACCCCAAAAAGTGCGTATTTGGCGTTTCTTCAGAGAAGTTGCTTGGATTTATTGTTAGCAAGAGGGGAATTGAAGTTGATCCCAACAAGGCAAAGGCCATCAGAGATATGCCTCCTCCCAAGAATTTAAAGGAAGTTCGAGGATTAATCGGGAGGTTGCAATTCATTCGCCGCTTCGTCTCCCAGCATTCACAAAGATGTAGGCCGTTCTACGAGCTTACTAAGCCGGGAGTCAAGTTTAATTGGGATAACAAGTGTCAGGCAGCCTTTGACGGGTTGAAGGATTATTTGGCCAATCCTCCTATCCTGAGGCCGCCAATTCCAGGCAAGCCACTTATTCTTTATGTTTCGGTCCTGGATGACTCCGTAGGTGCTGTCTTGGCTCAAGTGGATGAAGAAGGTAAGGAGAGGGCAGCATACTACTTGTCTAAGCTTCTTAACCCCTGTGAGCAGAGGTACTCAGCCATGGAGAAGACTTGTGCAGCTTTGGTTTGGGTAGTTCAGAAGTTAAAACATTATTTTCTAGCTCATGAGGTTCACCTCATTGCTCGCATGAATCCAATTAAATTCCTCCTTGAAAAATCTGTCCTCACTGATCGATTAGCACGCTGGCAAAGCTTCCTCTCTCAATTTGACATAACTTACATTCAGCAAAAAGCTATCAAAGGTTATGCCATTGCCAAGCATCTTGCTCACCACCCTCTTCCCCGATTTGATCCTGTCAATTCGGAGTTTCCAGATGAAGAACTAATGTCCATCAATCAACCCCATGATCCTATGTGGACATTACATTTTAATGGAGCTCTAAATTCTCAAGGAATAGGGATCGGCATGGTTCTTTTAACACCAGAAGGGGTCACCATTCCATTTGCTGCTCGGCTCACTTTCCCCGTCACCAACAATATAGCTGAGTATGAAGCTCTTTTGGCCGGTCTTCAAACCGCTCATCGATATGGTGTCACCCATTTGAGGATTGTGGGTGATAGTCAGCTCATTCTGCGCCAGGTGTTGGTCAAGTGCCGCACCATCAATCCTAAGCTCAAGCCCTACCAGGAACTCGCTTCAGCTTATGCCAAACTCTTCACTAAATTGATCTTCGTTCATGTCCCTCGCAGCCAGAACATCTTGGCTGACGCTCTCGCCTCTTTGGCTTCCGCTTTAGTTTTCCCTCCTGAGCGTGATTTTCATGTTCCCCTGATTCATCAGCGTGACACCCCAACTATTAAGGATCGTGCATTCCTTGATATTAGGGATCAAGTGCTTGAGAAGGTTAAGCAGAAAGAAGCTCTTAAAGGTAAAGAGGTCATGCTTTTAGACTGGGAGGAGAATTTGGCTGACGAAGAGAAGCCTTGGTATTATGAGATTGCCAGATATTGCAATGATCAGTCCTATCCCGAGGAAGCCACCGCAGAAGAAAAGAAAGCAATTAGAAGAGTGGCTCAGCGTTATGTTTTGATTGGAGGTGTGCTCTACAGAAGAGGGCTCACCGGTGTTCTGTTAAGATGCCTCGACGATGATGAATCTTGGAAAGTTGTGGAAGAGGCACATTCTGGAGTGTGTGGTGGTCATGTGAATAGCCAGATGCTAGCTAAGAAGATTCTTAGGCTAGGTTTCTATTGGCCCACTCTAGAAGAGGATTGTTCCATCTATGTTCGAAGGTGTGTTAAGTGCCAACTGCACGCCGACAAGATTCATTCTCCTGCTTCTTCACTCCATCCTACGTCCTCCCCATGGCCTTTTTCCATGTGGGCTTTTGATATCATTGGACCTCTTGGTGATTCGAACCTCCTGACAAAGTAAAAGTCGTTCATCCTCACGGCAACGGAGTACTTCACCAAGTGGGCGGAAGCAGAAGCTTACGTGGAGATCAAAGCATCAAAAGTCTGCAAATTCATAATGAAGAACATCATCACGAGGTTCGACATCCCGAGCACCATCGTCACCGACAATGGACCTCAATTTATCTCTCAGGAAATCAAGGATCTCTGCAACAGGTATAACATTGCATTGCATCATTCTTCGCCTTATTATCCGCAGGGCAATGGCCAGGCAGAGGTCACTAACAAAACTTTGATAAAAATTGTTAAGAAAACGTGTGAGGCTAATAAATTTTCAGATTGGCCAGACAAGCTAGTTGAAGCTCTCTGGGCCTATCGCACTTCCATTCGCACCCCCACTGGGCAAACTCCTTTTGCCCTCACTTATGGAATGGAGGCAATAGTCCCTTATGAGATTCTTATTCCCTCTCTGCGAGTACAGTTAGATAAGGAGCTCTCTATTAATGAACGTTGTGATTCACTCCTTGCCTCAGTTGGAACTCTTAGATGAGAAGCGTCTGGTCGCCGCTGAGCATGCGCGCGTTTATCAAAACAGGCTCTCACGTTTTTATCAAAAGAAAGTAATTGAGAGAAAATTTAAAATCGATGAGATGGTAATCAAAAGAATTTTTGTAAAGCCGGGTGGCCCCCGCTCAAAACTCCAACCCAATTGGGAAGGACCGTTTATCATAAAGGACGTTTATCCTGGCAATGCTTATAAACTAATTAATGCTGAAGGGGAAGAGTTAACTCACCCTTGGAATGGTTTGTATCTTAAGAAATACTACCCTTGATTCAAAAATCCAAAAAATATATAGAAATTCCAAAAAGTAAATCAAAAATATATGGAAATTCTTCAAAAAAAAAAAGAGAGATCAAAATTGGTGCCATGGCACACAAAGGATCAATGTCCGAAAGGTCAAAATTCAGAATTCATTCATCAGTCTTGCTAACTTAAAAGGGGGTTGATTCCCGCACACACTACACGCTTTATTCTTGAGCTCAAGCAGTGCAAAATCCGAGGGAAAGTCAAAAACCTGACTAAAAGTGAAAGACAATACCCGTTCTTTTCTTCTTCGGCCCATAAGGGAGGAAGGGAGACCTCGAGGCAGATGCGCCAAACCTATCCGCAGCCCTAGTAGGTGGAAGTCAGGGCCCAAAAGGGAGCAAATGCCACAAAGCCCAAGTACAATTAGGTTTATTTTCATCAAATGCGAATCAATTCCAAAGTGAAAGTCAAATTATGAAGAGAAAAGCATGTCAAGAGGGCAAAGTCCCCGCAAGGAAAACCTTGGGCGTATGCGTGCAATATAAATGGGCAAAAAGGCAACAAATTTCTCTACGCCAAAGATCGAACCCCAACAGGCACGGGGTAGGGGAGGTAACTTTGCCTTGAGCATCTCAGCATCCCTTATGGACTTCCCTTATATTTTCTTCCATCCTTTCCATGCGGTAAAGTCACGAACTGGCAGGATGGTCAAGACGGACTTAAGAAATTGCATTGTGCGAAATCTCGAATACAAGTCAATTATAGTCACGTCAACCCCCTTTTAACTACTCAAGAAAGGTTAATGAATTTTAGATGGTGACTATGTAAGACTCATGGTCTTGATAGCCTTGAAGCCCTTTTTCGCAGAATAATTCAATTAACGCCTTCGACTAAGGCGCTTTTTATGGAATTAACGTCCTAGATTAGGTCGTCTTCTTCAGAATAACGTCTTTGAGCAGGTCGTTTTTTTTTTCAAAAATCAAATTCTTTTTCGAATTCACGCCATCCTTTAGGGCGTCTTTATAAGAATCACGACCCACTCTAAGGCGCGTTTTTCAAGAAAAATAACAAAAAAAATATAAATGAGAGAAAAGGAAAAAAATGCATTTCTTCATGATGTATGCTTGCATTCTTTTGCATGGGCATCTTTTATTTATGATTTGCATATGTGTGCTTTGCATGATGCATCTCCCGTTATCAGCTATTTCATTTTACCTTATTTGATTAAAGGCTTGGCCCCTTGACCCCTCATTAAGGTCAAAATATTGCTACCCCTTGCTTATTGGGCAAGGGGCCAAGTCGAACAGATGAATTAACCTGTTTATTCAAGTGTGAACAGCAGCTACAGAAACAGGGCACAGTAAAACGAACACAAAGAACGTGGAAAGAGGAAAGTACACAAACACAAGGCCACAACCACACAAAGTGCTCAGGTAACAAAGGAATCTCAATATCATATATATATATACGTCATGAATGTCTAAGTACAGGTGTGAGGGTGGAGGAGTACAAGTAAGTCTCTCAGCTCTCGCCTCCACCCTCCTCTCTCCTACTCTCAACCTCCTCCTCGCCGTCCCGAGCTGGCGCTGGTGGAGGAGGCATGGGCCCCCGTGAAGAAGCAAGAACCCGAGCGTGTCCCCCTGCCTCGCTCCTCTCTCGGAGGGAAGAGCCCGCCACGAAGGTGGAGCTGGTGAAGGAGTACCCCGCAGCCCGTGCTCGCTCACGTCCCCGCTGAAGACGCTCCTCGGACACTCGTAGCCGCTCCTGGGAAAAGATCAACTGAGTCCTCGAGTCTGCCAGCTCTCGCTCGCGTGCTGCTACCTGCTCCTGGTACCGGGCACGCTCCGCCTGGTACTCCTCCCGCTCACGAGCAAGCTCCTCACGCTCCCGGGCACGCTCCCGTTGCTCCAGCTCAAGGGCTACACGCAGCTCGGCCACGTCCTGGGGAAGCTCCTCCCGTCGCCTTAGGGACCTCTCAAGCTCTGAGATCCGTTGATCACGGATCGCCAACTCGGTACGTATCGCCTGAAGCTGAGTCGTCTGCAAGCAGGTAAACAAATCATCAATTCCACAATTAATGCAATGATTCAATTCAAGCAATACGTAATTGAACTACTCACCTGTGCGCTCGTCGTGCGGAAGCCCTCATCTACGCAGGTAAGAGCGGCTCGAAGCTCCTCAGTCTGTAAAAATGAATTTTTATCAGTGCACAATTACATATAATCATGTTTTAATGGACCTTTGTTTTGGAATTTACCCGTGAAGCGAGGTCGCGCTCTGCTGCCTTGGCTCGTGCCACCGCTCCCTCTAGCTGCTCCGCCAGTGCAGTCACCTCTGCACTGGGCCCTCTCGAGCTGGAGGCCTCCCCTGGGTCTCTCCTCACTGCTCCCTGCTGGGCACGCTGCATTCATTGAGATCGTCAGTGGCTAATCATCAATAATTCAACAAAAAATAATACATTTACATATAGAAATAATTTAAACACTCACCAGGGTCTCTAGGTCTGCCCGTGTGGCAGCTAGCTGGTCCTCCAGGCTGTGTAGGTGGGCCTGGGCATCTATCGCCGCTATGTCCCGCGCATCCTGCATCCATCACATGTTAGTCGCATGATAGTCACATAAGCATTTGCATTTAATTTAGAAATAAGTGCATTCATCCATACCCCTAAGACCCTCATCTGGGGTCGGCCGGCGTATACCTCCCAGTAGCGCCGGAGGTACTCGGAGCTGTCAGTCGCGCGAGAGGTGACTCTGGTCCTGCCACGCTGCCAGTCGGCGTGCTGCTCCTCGAATCGTACCCTCCAGTCGGTCGCCTTTGTACGACCTCGAGTCTTCTTCCCGATGCCCCGCGGCTCGCCTACCTCCACCCACTCCTGGTGGAGGCCCAGTGTCCTTATCACCAACCTAAGCCGTAACGGCTCGATCTCGCTCAAGCAGTGAACCCAAAGCTCACGCTCAAAGCGAGGACGGCCTGCTACGACCCACGGCTGGCCCTCGTCCGTCATCCCCTCATAGGGTCTCCACTGCACCTGCATTCATAAACATACATGTCATCATTTCATCTTCATCATAAAAAATTCAAAAAGAAAGATGCATAACCTTCATACATACCAGCGAGGGAGGGAAGTCGCGGAACTCTCTCCGTAGAACCCACAACTCGTAGCCGAATGGGGCGCCGAAGACGACCGGCACCCAGTGCCGTGCTAGAGGGAAAGCTCCCTCATTCCCAGGCCGTGGGTCAACGCGCCCCATCGGCATGTAGAGGTGACTCCAAACCTGCATCCATGCATTGCATTTGTTAGGCATTCATACGCATATAAAAATATGCATAAAAGAAAAAAAAATGAAAAAATGCATACCTGGAGAAAAGGTGAGAAGCCACTGACGGTCGTCTCTCGCCCTGTCCCCGTGGACAGGTCGGCCATCATGTGCGCCAGCAGAGCCGCTCCCCTGGCGTAGCTGCCAACTGCCTCCAAGTCCTCGAGTATTCCCAGGAATCGGCAGTTGATGACGTTGCCCTTTGTCCCGAGCAACAGCCTCCCCAGTAGCAGCAGTAAGAACCTCCTCAGGTCTCGATCTGCTCTCTCTCTGTCGGCTGGGTCCTGGCAGTAGACTGCCCTAGCCCCGTCTATCAACCTCTGTGAGAACTGCTCTAGGGTCTCCCCTGACCTGTGCCTAGCATTCCCTAAGCCCATCACTGTGGTGAGGTCGGTGCGGAAGATCGTCCTACACTCGCTAGGCGTCTCATAAACCATCTCCAATCCTAGCAACCTCTCGGCGAACTCGGTGTAGTCTGGGTAGGTGATCCCACTCACAGCCTCACCGTCTACCCTCAACCCGGTGATCCTAGCCACATCCTCCAGGGTAGGAATCATGTGTCCCCAAGGCATCAGGAATGCCTGGCTAGTCCTATCCCATCTCTCCCGTAGAACCTGAATGAGTGGTAGGTCTGGCCTAACTGGCTCTATGCTGAGGAAGGCCCCGAACCCCATCGCGTCTACCCTCTCTCTCTGGAACTCGGGGAGGCCGTAGTAAGCTGCCCGGACCATGACCCATGAAATGCGCGTCCTCATCAGCCCCTGCATGCATAAAATAAGAATTTTTGGCTTAATTGTTGTGAATATTCATGCTTATTTCATTTTGATTGCCCCAGGTTGAATGTTGATGTTATTGGAAGTAACGACCTTCCTCAGGTCATTTTTCGTTGAAGTGGCGCCCTTAAGGGGGGCGTGGTTCTGTTTGTGCTTCAAGATAACGACCTACCCTAGGTCATTTTTTTCATCTATGAAACGCCTCTGTGTTGGGCGTGTGTTTGTGGTTAATTCCTAAAATCCTAAAGGTTTTATCAATTCACGCCCTTGGGTAGGGCGTTTTCTAATTGGGTTCGTTAACTAATCAAAGAATTAATGAATGGGCGACCGCTTGATTGGTTGTCTGTTTAGAATTGACGCCCTGGTGTGGGGCGTGGTTTCCAGGTTTCCAGAAAATGGAATAAAAATAACAACATGCGAAAATTAACAGCATAATATGTAAATTTAATTGGGCGACATGCTTTAGGGCGTGTTCTCATGGGGTTAATTGTTTTTCATGAAAATAATATAATTAACGCCCTTGGGATGGGCGTGTATTTTGAAATCGCGACGCCCCTGAGGGCGCCTTCTTTCTGGGTTGCAGGGTTTATACCCGAGGGCTATGGAAAATCAGAGAAAAAAAATGAAATTAAATAAATAAAAATGGGAATTGGGTTGAGGCTTACCTTCTTGTGCTTGGGTTCCTGTGGCCGAGGCCGTGGCTGCCGTGGCTGCCGGAGTTGGCCGGCACGGGGAGGGGGCGCCGCCGCGGGCGGTGGTTCATCACCTTCCTCTCCTCCTTCTCCTTCTTCTTCTTCTTCTTCTCTCCTTTCTTCATCTTCTTGACCTTCTCCGTCTCCTTCGTCTTCCTCGTGGATCTCTGGGCCTTCGTCGCCCTCGTTACCGGCCATCGCCGCCGGTTCATCTTCGACCGCCACGGGAGGGGCTTCCTCCATGGCGTGTTCCTCCTCGCCCAGATCAACCACCTCGGGAGCGGCCACTCTCTGCCGTTTGACTGAACCGCCGTCGGCCATGGCTATGGTTAGGGCTAGGGCTTGGGTGAAAGTGAGAGAGAGTGAGAGAGGGGGGGGGGGAGTTTCGGTTAGGGTTGCAGAGAAAGAGAGAGGGGGAAAATGGAACGAAGGAAGAAGAAGAAAGGGGAAAAGCCCTTTTTAGCATTCGAAAAGAAGTCACGCCCTGAGGAGAGGCGTGTTTTGTTGAAATCGCGACTGCTACAGTAGGCGTTTTTACAAAGTAGACGACGTTGCTCGAGTCGTCAATTTTAGTTGCATGGGGAATGATAACCGTCGTCAGACGCATTCAATGGGCGTTGATTGATTTGAGAGAAGTAATTATTACGGTTTTTACTCACGCCTGAGCTAGAGGCGTTACCTGGTTGAAACGTGGCTTTCCTGAGGGCGTTACTTTCGGAATTTCAATGAATATATCTTAGGAATTTGAATCAATTAACGCCCTGTTCTAAGTCGTTATTTAAGTAGCGCCTATTAGTGAAGGCGTCAGATGTTTAAACAGGAATGTCGAAAACGTCGTTGTCTGAGGCGTCCATTTGGAATTTACGTCCTTTCTTGAGGCGTTATTCGCAACAGAACGACAGATTATTTGAGGATTTGATCTGAAGCACAACAGTAAGGCTCAATCAGAAAACAATCATTTTTATTACTTTAAAAAGAGAGATTACAATGCTTAATGAGCCATCTTGGGTCTTAGCTTTCTCAAAGCTGTTACATAATTTTTCCACTGATCTTTGTCTTCATCTAAGTTTTCTACAGGTTGATGGAGTTTGTTAATCTTCCATAGGGCTTGGATTGTGATAGCCTCTTCTCTGTCTTCATTGCTGCCTAAGTCTCTTGATTTGATTGGAGGGAGATGAGAGACGTCTTCTAGGTGTTGCCTTGGAAGTCCAATTTGAGGAAGGCATCTGTGAGAGTTGTATAGTATGAAGTCCGAAGCGCCGATGAGACGAAAGTCCGTACCGGTAGAGAATCATGCACGAAGTTCCTGCATTTTGAGTACACCCGGGGCACATGTAAAGAGGTTCTTTGGCATTACCTTTAGGTGCTCTCTCCAATCCCCTCTCTTCTTCACTTGAGGAATCCGGTTCATCACTCTATTGCTTATTCCGAGTGAGCCGGTCATGTAAGAGAGTGGGCTTTTTGAAAAGATTCTTGAGGGTTGTTGGGCCTCACCACATGGATCGAACTTGAAGTGTAGATCAACCCAACTAGAGAATGCTAGCATGCACCCGTAGATGGGCCTTCCTATCGCCGCCGAGGTAAGCCCACTATAGAGATAGGCTAGAATAGCCGGTCCAACTCTTTCCTCTTCCCATAAGCTCACCACCGCGCTCAATTGGGCCTCCTCTAGAAAGTCCTCCGTGGATGGAAACAAGAGTGCGCCTGCTAAGCACACCACGAAGGCCTTTGCTATCTTTTCTATCTCCTCCTCTTCCTTAGCTTGATCCACTCTCTTGAACACCCATGAGGAGAGCTTCAAGAGGTTGATTCCTTTAGTGACCTTGATTTGGTTCACTATGTTTGGGCTAGATATCAATGAGGTTAGCAATTCATGAGAAGAGATTGGCCTTGGCATGATGGCCATCTTTTGTTCTTCTCCTTGTTTCATCCTTTTCAAGCCTAAGATCAACTCTAGTTCTTCCAATAGGATGGTGGCTTCAAATGTTGAGAAGAGAAAGGTGTGAGTGGAAGGGTGCCATATTTCAACTAGAGCTCCTATGGCTGCCCAATCTAAATGAATTTGGTCATGGTGTTTGGCATGGGTGACTAGGCCCAAAAGGTGCCATCTTGCAAGATAAACCCTCATATCAGAAGAAAATTTGGAAAGGATAAGGGGAAGCCACTTGTTTTTTGTAAATATCCTAGCTCCTGGCACTAATAGATAGTCCTGTGGAAAACAAAGAACAGAGAAGAATGCACGATTGAGCATGCAGGTGAACAGCATAACAGTTGAATGTCTTTTGGTTCGGATATGAGCAGAAGAAGAATAGAAGAATTCACTAACCTGATTTAGAGCAATTCGGCTATAGATATGTCCTTGGATTTCAGTCAACCTGGGGGTAGAAGACCTGGGTCTCTTGATCATCCTCTCCATCCTTTTGCTTTGTAGAAAGAGCTCGGGCAAGTGCCTGCAGGAGAAGAACGAACAGTAAGACAGAGCCGATTGCAGAGGTTTAGAAGAGTTTGCTTTGATTAAATCTAAGGAAGTGACTGCCTTTTATAATGATTAGGTTGTTCGGAGTTAGAAGGTTGATGGGTATTAGGATATGGTTTGGCTTCCGGTTCGGAAACGGAAGTTTGCTTAATTAACGCCGTTTGTTAGGGCGTCAATTGTTGAATTGACGACCTTGCTGAGGTCGTGTTTTGTTTAACGCCCTTGACGGGGGCGTTTTCTTCTTGAACTATCGATGAATTTCACGCCTTGATGAAGGGCGTGTTTATCTTTTTGACGCCCTAAAGTTAAGACGTTTTTCATAATTTTGACGCCATGACTTAAGGCGTGTTTTATGAGCTTGATGAACTTAAGTGCTATTATTTCATTGGAATTCTATTTTATTTAGCACTTATGATCATGTTATACGATTATTTAATATTGAAATTGTGGAGACTAATGAATTCCAAGTACAGGAAAGTACAGGTTTCAAGACGCTTGGGTTGCTCATCGTTGCACATCGCGCTTGTCATCTTGTATTTGTTCGTTGAAAGCATTGGTACTATATGATATTTACGCTATTATAGCATATCAAGGACCTTGTGGTTCTTATGAACCTGGAATTTGAGTTCCCCTTCATCAAAAACTATGATAATTCCAGGAGAGTCTTGATCACACGGATAGGCCGTTGAGTCGTTGAAGGTCTGGGACGATGGTTCCACTTTCTGAGTTGATACGCGGACAAACGAGCTTCGGCTTAGTGTTAGCTCAGAGATCTGGATTCTTGACCAAATCTGGATGGCTTAGCAATATATCCTTGATTATTTTCTATTTTTAGTTTATTTTATTCTTTTCTTTCAGCCCAGCATGCATCATGTAGGACTTTGAGTTTCATGCTGAAAATCTTCATATTATGGCAATAATGAAGGTCACTCGCTCTTTATTGAGTTGACATGAGATATTCCACTCCAAATCAAGTACTTTGTTCTATCTGAAGCCGCTCAGGCTGATTCCTTGAAAATGTCCCTTTGTTGGATCTCCATCTCAATTCTCTTTATTTTTCTACAAATCTACCTTGGTTGTAGCACGTCCACGTTGGCTGGTAACCGCTCTCCAATGGTCTTTCCCTATCGTGCCCGCGTGCACACCTTTTGCCTTACATTTTACTTGTTTAGCTTAGTCTCCTTTATCCAGCAAATTGATGCCTTCTTGGAATCATTCAGAGTTGTTTCACTTTGAATCTTGGAAAGATTTCCATTGCTTAGTGTCTGAGGCGTGTCACATCACACCTTGGCATCTACTTATCAGTTCGCTCCACTTCATTCCATTTGTTGCACTTTCCTCCATTTCGTCTCACTCCCTTCCAAAGCAGACGCCAAGGCGGGGCAGCTGTAGACACGCCAAAAATGACGCTATGTTGATCAAATCTCATGTCACTATGATGACGCCCCAAGTGAACTTCAATATATTCATAATATGAAGTTTTTCTATTTTCTTGTGTGTGGTTTTGATTTATTTTTGTATTTTATGATTCGCGACCTGAAGAGGGGCGTTATTTAAATAGCGACCTTATCTAGGACGTTTTCTCAAGAAAGGATGACTAAATGTCAGGGCGTCAATTCCTGGTATTATCCGGTTTTAAAGTAAATTCAAAATCAATTTAATTATTGGTTAACGTCCTTCCTCAGGGCGTGTTTTAAATTAACGCCTCAATCATAGGCGTGTTCTCATAATTTTCAAATAAAGTAAATTTTATTGCCAAAATTAAATCCAAGAAGTGACGCCCTTGGTAGAGGTCGTGTTTTGAGTAACGTCTTGCTGTAGGTCGTCAATTCTTGATTTGACGCATTTCGCAAGGTCGTGTTTCACCTTTCGTGTCCTGCTTTAACTCCTCTTTCCTGTATAGAGTCCTGCCTCCAATAGTCTCCTTGCTCGAATTGGAGGTAGAGTCCTGCCTTCTTTGAACATTGCCTATCCTTATCTTACCAAACTCGAGCTTATCTCCCACTGAAATCCTATAAAATCATGATCTGGTCGATCGAGGCAGAGGTTGAAGAGATTAGAAAAGCTCCAGATGACTCCAGAGGTTGATGACTCCAGAGGTTGACGACTCTAGAGGTTGACGACTCCAGAGGTTGAAGAGATTAGAAAAGCTCCAGACGTTCCAGAGGTTCAAGGTTCAGAGCCTCTGCTTCCTTACTGTCGTGTGCTTGATAGGAAGACTTCGGCTTCCTCTGCTTCCTCATCCGGTCAACCACGTCCATCCTTGGTTCCCTTTACTGTCAACAGGGATAGCAGGGTTCTCTTTTATTTCGTTTGTTTTGTTTTGTCTTCATCAACCGATCATCCACTGTGCTCCTTTTTACGTTTTGCATTAATCAATTCCATCATCAGTCCTGTTCCTTTTCCTCCTTTTCACGTTTGCATTAGATTTATCACATATCTCCTCTCTCCCTAATTCCTCTTTAGGGGTTTTAAAACCAAAATAATAAGGTGCGCATGTTTGGTCTTTTTCTCATCTTAACTTCATCTTCGGATTGATACTACTTGCATTGGCTGATCCCCTCTTTTGCTTTGTTGTTTCATTATCTTTTTTGCAAGGTAATCAAAAGAATAACCCTTCTCATCGACCGGCCGATTGAAGAAGGAGGAAGGAACTTCACATCATCCCGCGTTTCAATCTTCACCAGGTAATCAAAAGAATAACCCTTCTCATTGGCCGGCCGATTGAAGAAGGAGGAAGGAACTTCACATCATCCCGCGTTTCAATCTTCACCAGGTATTCGCGATCTCCCTTTTATTATTATTGAGGTAACCCCTCTGGCGATCACATCTCCATATTTGCACCACGTGCAAGCTTTTTCTTCCCCTTATTTATGTATTAATCATCATTATCCTCCATGTTTTTCACATCATTATTCTCTTGTGATTGTGTGGGATTTATGCCCATCCACAGTCGCAGCAAGCATTGCCTGTTCCACAGCGACCACGGGCATCATACCGGCGACTGCCATCAGCTCCAGGATGAGATCGAGCGTCTCGTTCGTCAGGGGCACCTCTCCCGGTTCGTGGCCGGGCACCAAGAAGATTTGGGCGCCCCAGAAGAAATCGACAACGCCCCTCGAAGAGTCCACATAAACATCATCGCCGGAGGAGCTGCATCAGGAGGAGACAGTGGCCGAGGAAGTAAACGTCATGCTGAGCGGGTGAGCTGAGCCATCGAGCCTCCCAGGGCCCCGCCGAGTGAGCCCCAGGTCATAGTCTTCTCCGACCAAGACCTGGAAGGGCTAAGCACCCCGCATGACAACGCCCTAGTCATATCAGCCACAATAAACCATTGTAACGTAGACAAGATTCTAGTTGATAATGGAAGTGCCCCTGATGTATTATCCTATGAGTGTTTTTTTAAGATGGGGGAGAATCCGTCTAAACTCCGCCCGATCCGAACCCCCCTGTACGGGTTCAATGGCCAGGCCACTTATCCCGAGGGAGCCCTAAGCCTGCCGGTTACTCTTGGCACCCCACCCAAAACCGTTACGGTCATGGTGGACTTCATAGTGATCAAAGGTATGATAGCATACAACGCAATCTTCGGCCGAGGAATCCTCAGCCGAACGAAAGCGGTGCCTTCTACCTATCACCAAAAGATGAAGTTCCCCACCAAAAATGGGTTGGGGGAAGTCCGAGGCAACCAGGCCATGGCCAGAAGGGCTACAATATCTCGGTTGAAGCCACAAGGCAGGATGGGAAGAACAAGGGCCCCCGGGAAGTCGAGGAAAAGTCCACAACCGCCGAGCTTGGAGGCGAATTGCTAGCGATTTTCCTAAACGACGACCCGACCCTAGGAGTAAAGATCGGAGCCGACCCAACATTTGAGGTACAACAATAATACAAGAAGTTTCTTTCCGTGTACATCCGGGTCTTTGCATGGTCTGATGATCAACTCCCCGGGATACCGGAGGAGAAGGTGATGCATAAGCTCAACCTCGACCCAGCCATGAAGCCCGTGCAGCAACGCAGAAGGAAGCACGCGCCAGAGAAGCAGGCGATTATCAAAGAGCAAGTCACCAAGGGGCAAAAGACTGGCCTTTTTAGACCGGTCCTGTACCTGACGTGGCTGTCTAACGTCGTCCTGGTACCAAAAGCTTCGGGAAAGTGGCGGATGTGCGTGGACTTCACCGACTTGAACAAGGCTACCCCAAAGAACTGCTATCCCTTGCCGAGCATCGACCAACTGGTTGACTCAACCTCGGGCAACGAGATACTCAGCTTCCTGGATGCCTATTCAGGTTACCATCAGATCAGGATGCACCCCGAAGACATCGAGAAGACCGCCTTTATCACCGACTTTGGCGTACACTGCTACACCCGGATGCCTTTCGGGTTGAAGAACGCTGGAGCCACGTACCAGAGGCTGGTCAATCATATGTTCGAGGGATAGCTCGGTCGGAACGTCGAGGCCTATATCGACGACATGCTCGTGGAGACCCCCAAGGCCGAGGACCACTTCACCGACCTAGCGGAAACCTTTGACACCCTCCTGAAGTACAACATGAAGCTCAATCCTGCCAAGTGCGCCTTCGGAGTAAGGTCCGGGAAATTCCTGGGCTTCTTAGTCACCCAGCGTGGAATCGAGGCCAACCCCGACAAGGTCCCGGCCATCCTGGACATGCACCCACCCACCTGCATCAAAGATGTTCAACGCCTTACCGGGCGCGTTGCTGCGCTCAGCAGATTCCTGTCCCGCGCGGCTGAACGATGCCTACCCTTCTTCAAGCTGTTGAGGGGGCCTAAAATGGCATCTGCTACATTCGCGTGGGACGAGGAATGCCAAAGAGCGTTCACCGAGCTTAAGGAGTTCCTGGCTTCGCCCCCAGTGCTTTCCAAGCCTGTCCCAGGTGAAGCCTTGTGTCTCTATCTCTCGGCAACTCCATCCACAGTTAGCTCGGTCCTAGTCAGAAATGACTCGGGAATCGAGAGACCGGTCTACTACACTAGCAAGGTGCTCAACGAGGCTGAGAAAAGGTACCCCGCAACCTAGAAACTCGTGCTAGCGTTGGTTACCTCGGCCAAGCGCCTCCGACCCTATTTCTAAGGGCACTCCATCACTGTGCTGACCGGCGAACCATTGTAGAGGATCCTTGCTCACCCTGAAGCCTCGGGACGCCTCGTCAAGTGGGCCATAATGCTCGGGGCCTACGATATATCGTATCGGCCTCACTCGGCTGTCAAAGGCCAGGCGCTCGCAGACTTTATCGCCGAAAGCACCATGTCGACTTAAGAAAGATCTCCGTCCGCGCCCGGGCCGACCTGGGAACTGTTCATCGACGGATCTTCCAACTCAACCGGGAGCGGCGCCAGGATTCTCCTGAAGTCCCCCGAAGGAGCAGAGTTACAGTACGTCCTGGAGTTCAACTTCCAAGCATCTAACAATGCTTCCGAGTATGAGGCCCTCATATCGGGAGCCCGCATGGCCCGGCGATTAGGGGCTGAGCGAGTCAGGATCCACACTGACTCCCAACTGGTCGCTAGCCAGGTCAACGGCGATTATGAAGCTCGAGAAGCACCGATGATCAAATACCTCCAACTGGTCAAGACCGTGGCACAACAGTTCGAGAGTTTTGAGGTAGTCCGAATAGCTCGGGAGGAAAACTCCCGAGCGGACGCCCTCTCTCGGCTGGCCTCCTCTCTTGACCCCGAGGGTACTCGATCTGTCATTCTCGAAGAGCTAGAGCGACCGAGCATCGATTCGGAGCTCCTAGCTGTTGACTCGGCCTCCCCAAGCGACTGGCGTACCCCCTATCTATCGTGGCTTCAAGACTCTCAGGAGCCTCCCGACCCTTAGGAAGCCCAAAGATTGAAGTACCAAGCTCAGCGATTCGTCACTCTGGATGGCGCTCTCTACCGGAGATCCTTCTCCGGCCCTCTCTTGAAGTGCCTCAGCGCCGACGAAGCCAACCGAGCGATCGAAGAAGTTCACGAAGGTCTGTGCGGAGCGCATTTAGGGGGAAGGTCGCTCGCCAGGATCTTGCTACGGCGAGGTTATTGGTGGCCCACCCTGCAGCGCGACTGCTCGGCCTACACGCAACACTGTGACCGCTGCCAGCGTTTCGACCACTTGGTCCATCAGCCAACAACGGAGCTCGTCACCCAAGCCGAGCCTTATCCTTTCGCTCGCTGGGGAATCGACATCCTCGGGCCGTTCCCCATGGCCCAGGCCCAGAAGAAGTTCATCATCGTCGCCATCGATTACTTCACTAAGTGGATCGAGGCCGAAGCCACATCAAGGATCACCGAGACAGTCGTCTGGAAGTCGATCATCTGTCATTACGGCATCCGCAGGTGATAGTAAGCGATAACGGTCGGCAATTTGATTCTCGTTATTTTCGAGACAGGTGCGCCGACCTTAACATTCGCAATCACTTCGCTTCGGTCGCCCACCCTCAGGCTAACGGGTTGGTCGAAAATGCCAATAAGACTATCTTAAAAGGCATCAAGACTAGACTCGGCAAAGCCAAAGGCAGCTTGTGACGACCCAGAGTTCAGGACACCGATATACCGATAACATCGATACACCGACACCAAGAACTGGGGAGGCCACCCAAGAGGCTGATGAGGCCCCTGAAGGGTTAGTGGGGGTTAGCTGAGGAATATGCATAATTAATTGCGAATTGGGGCGCGCAATACAGATAAGTATTTAAGATTTAAACACAAGAGCGGAAGCAATTTAAAAATAACCAGAGTGATATATGTATAACTAGTCCAGAGTCACAAACACTAGTCCTCAAGGTACAACTACGCGGGGCATACCCCGGCAAAAGTACAACACAAGCCTCAAAAAGGCAGCTCGTGCTCAGCTGGCAGCTAAAGGAACGGTCCCGAAACAGCACGCTAAACACCGGGAGACGTCGGGCGCGGCTCACCTGAAAGGAGAAGGGTGAGTCACAGCCAGACTCAGTAGGGGTCACGCGGATCCCTACCTCGCACTAAACAAGCAGACATGCATAAATAAAGCAATTAAAGCATGCATTTAAATAAACACACAGGCAATGGCATGAATAACCAAACACAAGAAAGCTGTAAACTCTCCTAAGCAAGTGTAACAGCTAACACATGCCACTACTAATTAAATGCAAGCGATTAAAGCTAAAACTACCAAATAGAAGGAGCTGCAACTAATCCAGACAACAAGGAAGGACAACCACTGGAGCAGAAACCAGAAGCGCCCACTGACGGCTTACACTGCGTCTCAAGCACTCGCAGTCGACGAAGCGACAAGCTAAGCGCGTAAACAGTACCAAACCAAGTGACCAGTCGGAGTGGCACCCGTCGGTGTCAGTCCACAGTCTCCGACCACGTGTGCACACACTGACTCTAGCCTAAGCCAGGCCCTCTAACTAGTTTTCTCCCTTGGCAGGACGCTACCATTGGCTGGGAGCCCACGGAACTAGCTTACAAACCGTGAATGGGAAACATACCCCTCCGCCATCCTCAAGCGGGTCGGTACTCAACAGACCTTAGGGCAACAATAGTGGCTCCATTGCCTGGAAAGAAAAGCTACTCTATTGGCATATAAAACACGCCACAATATAGTAAAACGACACAACCATGGCATGAATATAGAACGGAACGCATAAGCAATGGGCTGGGAACATAACCAGACTGACGGGCAAGCGGCGGTCAGAGGCCCACGCGCTACTTGGAAGTGACGGTCGGGGACTGGTGCGTTACATCAAGAGTGACGCGCTAGTCTCCAGCCGTTACTCCCTCCCGAGTTCCGACTCACAGGTGCAGGGGGAAATGTGACGGTAGGGGCCCTGCGCGTCGCTTCCAAGCGGCGCGGTAGGTCACCGCCGTTACATCCTCCCGAGTACCAAACCCAAAAAGCCCTGAAGGGGAGAGTGACGGTGGGGGTCCTATGCGTTGCTTCCAAGCGACGCGCGGGAACTCCGCCGTTACTTTCACCCGAGGCTCAAACCAACTAACAGCGTTCCAAAACGATAGCAGATGACGCGACGCCCCAGTCTCGGCGGGTCATTACAAGCGATGGCCGGTCGACAGACCGCCAGGCTCACCGCCTCACCGGGCTAACGGAAAACAACGAACGAGTAACGGATGGGGTTCCCACCGTTACTCTCCAAACGACGCCCCTCGATAGGCCGTTATTTGGGAAGCGACGCATCCATCTTGGACCGTCAGGCAAGTGACGGTTCCTGGCAGGACCGTCACTGCACCTGGGTTACGGGCGGGTACGGTTTATAAACCGAAGCCCTCCCGGACGGCTGAAAACGCCGGGTATCGACGAAAAACCTGATAACCTGTCAAACCACGCATGCCAGACAACAATTTAACATCTAAATCTAACACATGCAAGGCCTAAAACGCATTAAACTCAAGATTTAGGCTAAAACCCCAAAAATGGAAATATGAACATCATGCATGCTACGGGGTGCTAATCAACAAACAGGCTAAGGGAAACGATCCTAGCAAGATCGAGATTCCATCCCCCTACCTTTCGCAAGCCGAAACCGTCGAACGGGCCGCATGCAAGGAGGAAGAGCCACGGAGCTTCCACACTCCACCTCGCTCCTACGATCACCGATCCACGCCGAAGTGGACACCCACGCGCACTACTCGACGCGAGGAATCCAACGGTGCCAACCTCGCCTCAATCCGATCTCGTTTCGCCCGAGTTCCCTAGGAGAGGGAGGGGACGATCGTGAGAAGAGAGAGAGGGAGAGGGTGAGAGTGAGATCGACGGGAAGGGAGAGAGAGAGAGAGAGAGAGGTTATAAAAAATAAAATTAATATATATATAATATAATCATTATATATATAAAAATCTTATTAATTTCAATAACCCCCAATTAGCCCCAAATAAATCCAGAAAAATACCAGACAAATTCCTAAAAATCCAGGAAAATAGTCAGAAATTCCAGAACAATTAATAGAACAAATACCACGAAGGATCCATTAAAGCACGGGCCTTACAGTCCCTCCCTCCTTACAGAAATTTCGCCCTCGAAATTTACAACAACCGAAAAGGAGGAAACTGAGAAAGGACTTATACCTCACTGGAACAAGAAAGGAAAAAGCTGACGCATCTCATCTTCACGCTCCCAAGTAGACTCGTTACCAGAGTGATGCTGCCAAGCAACCCTTACCAGAGGAATGACCTTATTTCTCAACCGCTGCTCACGACGTTCTTCAATTCGGATAGGAAACTCTGGTGTGGACAAATCAGCAGTCACCTCGGGCCACACTGAATCATCGAGAACATGAGAAGCATCAGACACATATTTCCTCAACTGAGACACGTGGAACACATCATGAATAGCTTGCATGGCCGCCGGCAGTTGCAAACGATAAGCCACTGAACCAATAGCGTCAACAATCGGAAAAGGGCCAACATACCGCGGACTAAGCTTTCCACGCTTCCCAAACCTGGAAACACCTTTCATCGGAGATATTTTAACAAACACCATATCTCCAGGCTCAAATTGTAGTGGACGTCTGCGTTGATCTGCATAACTTTTCTGTCGACTCTGAGCCGTCAACAATCTCTGTCTGATCAGACGAACCACATCAGAACACTGCTGTACCATGTCCGGTCCTGTCAACAGTCGGTCCCCAACATCAAACCAGTTCAGAGGAGTACGACAAGGACGACCATACAGCGCTTCATAAGGAGCCATGCCAATACTGGAGTGAAAACTATTATTATAAGCGAACTCAACAAGTGGCAAATGCTGACCCCACGACCCTTGCCAATCAAGGCACGATCTCAGCATGTCCTCCAAAGTCTGAATGGTTCTCTCTGACTGTCCATCTGACTGTGGGTGATACGCTGAACTGAAAGCTAACTCAGTGCCCAAAGCTTTCTGGAAACTACGCCAGAAGCCAGAAGTAAAACGCGAGTCACGATCTGACACAAGTGAAATAGGAATTCCATGCAGCGGCACGATCTTCTGCACATAGAGCTCGGCCAATCTCTGCACACTCCAAGTAACTTTAATTGGCAATAATCTGGCGGTTTTCGTCAATCTGTCGACAAGCAGCCAGATTCCATCAAAACATTGAGAAGTTCGAGGCAAACCCACCACAAAATCTGTAGTAACATGGTCCCATTTCCACATCGGAATCTCTAATGGCTGAAGCAGACCACCTGGCTTTTGATGTTCGGCTTTAACTAACTGACAAGTCAAGCACTTAGAAACAAAAATAGCCACGTCCTTCTTCATGCCGGGCCACCAGAACTGTTTCTTCAAATTCTGATACATCTTAGTGACACCAGGGTGAATAGCAAAACGGGAACCATGGGCTTCACTCAGAATCTCATTCCTTAAATCATCATCAACAGGAATATACAATCTGCCCTGGAAACTGACAACTAGCTCGTCATCAAATTTCACATCATATCTTGATATAACACGGGCCAAATCAGAATCAGCTTGCTGGGCTTCTAAAATCTGCTGATACAAAGCTGAACCCAAAACCAAGCTAGCACAAACTGCCATCTTCAGATCGGCAGGAATCTCTACACACAATGCCTCGCTGGAAAGCTGTTCCCACAATTTTCATTCGTGAAGCAACAAATGGCTGACCTGCACTTTCCTGCTCAAAGCATCGGCCACAACATTCATTTTACCTGGCTGATAGGAGAGTGTAAAGTCATAATCTTTCATGTATTCCATCCATCGCCTCTGCCTGAGGTTCAGATCTTTCTGGGAGAAAATATACTGTAAACTCTGATGATCAGTAAGAATCTGAAATTTCTCACCATACAGATAATGTCTCCAGATCTTCAAGGCAAAAATAACTGCAGCTAGCTCTAGATCATGAGTGGGATAATTCCCTTCATGCTGTTTCAATTGCCGAGATGCATATGCGATAACCTTACCATGTTGCATCAGCACTGCACCCAAACCTACTCGAGACGCATCTGTACAAACAAGAAAACCACCCGAGTCGGAAGGCAAAGTCAACACTGGGGAAGAAGTCAATAGCCTTTTCAATTCAACAAAGCTAGCCTTACACTGATCCGACCAGACAAAAGGCACATCCTTCCGTGTCAATTTAGTCATCGATGCTGCAATCTTCGCAAAATCCTGAATGAATCTGCGGTAATACCCAGCCAATCCTAAAAAACTTCGTATCTCAGTGATGGTCCTCGGTCTCTGCCAACTCAAAACGGCATTAATCTTTGCAGGGTCTACTGCCACTCCATCACCAGAAATCACATGGCCAAGAAAATGAATCTCCCGAAGCCAGAATTCACATTTACTGAGCTTCGCATAAAGCTCGTGATCTCTTAGAGTCTGCAGAACGATCCTTAAATGCTGCACATGATCATCAACAGAGGCAGAATATATCAAGATATCATCAACAAAGATCACCACAAACTGGTCCAGAAATGGACGAAAGATACGCTGCATTAGGTCCATGAAAGCTGCTGGGGCATTAGTCAAACCAAACGGCATGACTAAAAATTCAAAGTGACCATATCGAGTACTGAAAGCAGTCTTCTCCACATCAGATTCCCGGATCCGTAACTGAAAATAGCCAGACCGGAGATCAATCTGCGAAAAGACAGTAGCAGACTGTAACTGGTCAAACAAATCATCAATCCTGGGGAGCGGATACTTATTCTTGATAGTCGCCTGATTCAGCTGCCTGTAATCAATACAAAGCCTCAGGTTTCCATCTTTCTTTTTCACGAACAGCACTGGGGCACTCCACGGAGAAAAACTGGGACGAATATAACCTTTCTCCAGTAACTCTAGTAGCTGTGCACGCAGTACTTTCAATTCAGCTGGAGCCATACGGTACGGCGGCTTTGCTAAGGGGCCAATACCTGGAATCAGTTCAATCACCATCTCAATCTCTCGCTCTGGGGGCAAGCCTGGCAACTCGTCAGGAAACACATCAGGGAACTCACAGACAACCGGAATATCACAGACATCCCGTCGTGGTTTTTCAACAGCCACTACTGAAGCAAGGAATCCCTGACAACCTGCGCTAAGCAACCTATAGGCTCGAATAGCAGAAATAATCATACGAGAAGATCGGGATCGAATACCTTGAAAATAAAAGGCTGATTTTCCCTGGGGCTGAAAATAGACTTTCTTCGATCTGCAGTCAACCACAGCTCCATAATGCTCCAACCAATCCATTCCCAGAATAACATCATAATCTGCCAGCTGCAACGCATACAATCTCGCCGGCAACTGGTGATTATCAATCATCATAGGAGACTCATCCAAACACAGAGGAGTAACCATGAAATCTCCAGAAGGCAATTCCACAAATAACTCACAAGACAGCTCAGATGTCGGTTCCTCAATACAAGCCATGAAATCCTCAGAAATAAAAGAATGAGAAGCACCAGAATCAAATAAGACATGAGCTGAATGTCCATAAAGCATAATCGTACCTTCCACAAGATGGGACGCAACAGCATCAGCTCTTGTCAAATGAGAAACCTTGCCTTTCTGCTTCTTGGAACCAGCTGAAGATTGCTGAGAAGACGCCGACGCTTGAGAGAAAAATTGTTGTGGAGCTTGAGGTGCAGGAGGTCTAAACTGCGGCTGAGGTTGAGACAACTGAGGAGCTTGCAATTGAGTCGGCCTCAGCGGGCAATCCCGAACCACATGACCTGGCTGGTCACACCTGAAGCAAACAATAGGAAGGGAACACGGCTGGCCCTTGTGATGACCACCGCATCTCCGACACGTCCACGGCTGACTAGCAGCTGAGTTCTGCCGAGTCTGAGAAGAAGGCGCTGTCGGCTGCTGAACAGAATCTGTACCGGACGGCTGCTGAAAAAACTTCTTCTTCTTCTTGAACCTTTTAAACTTGGGCTTAGAAGGAGAGGAAGCACTGGAAACCTCTGACTGGACCGAAGGAACACCAGGCACGGGCTGTCGGTAAGTCTGCTGAACCTGAGCTACCGGCTGCACTGACCCTGCTTGGGGATATCCACCCGGTCTCGCCATCTCCAGCTCTAAAGATACAGCTGTCTGACACGCAGTATCGAGATCCGCAACACGACTCGCTATCAGCGGCATCTTCAACTCTGGCCTCAACCCACGCAAAAATTGCTGGGTCTTCAAAGCTTCACTGGCCAGCACATGGGGCTCATACTGACCCAATTCCAAGAACTTATTCCTGTACTGAAGCACGGTCATATTGCCCTGAATCAATTCCATAAACTGATACATCTTATCCATCTGCAAGCAGGCAGGAGTATAGGCACGCTCAAAAGTAGCAACGAACTCTGCCCAAGTGATTTGCCGAAGAGGTCTGGATCGAAAGGAAATCTGCCACTCGGCTTTCCACCATGCAATGGATGTACCCTGGAGTTGAAAAGCAGCGAGCATGACTTTCTCATCTTCAGCACACTCCATCGAGACAAACACACGCTCTATCGCATCCAGCCATTGCCTCGCGACTTCTGGATCAGCTTGGCCATCGAAAGCAGGCGGATTGAACATCAGAAATTCCTTCAAAGCCTTGCCTCGACTGCCAGGCACTTCAACTTGAACGATCGGCACTGGAGGAGCAACTGGAACGACAGGAACAGCGGGAACTGCAGGAGGAGGTGCAGAACCGCTATCTTCCCTGGGCGCATCTCGAGGAACACGAGGAGGTCTTCCTCGACGAGGCGGCATAACTATGCTGCCAAAAACACAATCAACAATAGAATCCATCAATCATACGGAAAACATCCTATGCCAGCAGGAGACGACAACAGGACTAGCTCTGGACAAAGCGTCAATTCCAATTCTTTACGCAAATCCTCAACTTACGCTCTGATACCATCTGTGACGACCCAGAGTTCAGGACACCGATATACCGATAACATCGATACACCGACACCAAGAACTGGGGAGGCCACCCAAGAGGCTAATGAGGCCCCTGAAGGGTTAGTGGGGGTTAGCTGAGGAATATGCATAATTAATTGCGAATTAGGGCGCGCAATACAGATAAGTATTTAAGATTTAAACACAAGAGCGGAAGCAATTTAAAAATAACCAGAGTGATATATGTATAACTAGTCCAGAGTCACAAACACTAGTCCTCAAGGTACAACTACGCGGGGCATACCCCGGCAAAAGTACAACACAAGCCTCAAAAAGGCAGCTCGTGCTCAGCTGGCAGCTAAAGGAACGGTCCCGAAACAGCACGCTAAACACCGGGAGACGTCGGGCGCGGCTCACCTGAAAGGAGAAGGGTGAGTCACAGCCAGACTCAGTAGGGGTCACGTGGATCCCTACCTCGCACTAAACAAGCAGACATGCATAAATAAAGCAATTAAAGCATGCATTTAAATAAACACACAGGCAATGGCATGAATAACCAAACACAAGAAAGCTGTAAACTCTCCTAAGCAAGTGTAACAGCTAACACATGCCACTACTAATTAAATGCAAGCGATTAAAGCTAAAACTACCAAATAGAAGGAGCTGCAACTAATCCAGACAACAAGGAAGGACAACCACTGGAGCAGAAACCAGAAGCGCCCACTGACGGCTTACACTGCGTCTCAAGCACTCGCAGTCGACGAAGCGACAAGCTAAGCGCGTAAACAGTACCAAACCAAGTGACCAGTCAGAGTGGCACCCGTCGGTGTCAGTCCACAGTCTCCGACCACGTGTGCACACACTGACTCTAGCCTGAGCCAGGCCCTCTAACTAGTTTTCTCCCTTGGCAGGACGCTACCATTGGCTGGGAGCCCACGGAACTAGCTTACAAACCGTGAATGGGAAACATACCCCTCCGCCATCCTCAAGCGGGTCGGTAATCAACAGACCTTAGGGCAACAATAGTGGCTCCATTGCCTGGAAAGAAAAGCTACTCTATTGGCATATAAAACACGCCACAATATAGTAAAACGACACAACCATGGCATGAATATAGAACGGAACGCATAAGCAATGGGCTGGGAACATAACCAGACTGACGGGCAAGCGGCGGTCAGAGGCCCACGCGCTACTTGGAAGTGACGGTCGGGGACTGGTGCGTTACATCAAGAGTGATGCGCTGGTCTCCAGCCGTTACTCCCTCCCGAGTTCCGACTCACAGGTGCAGGGGGAAATGTGACGGTAGGGGCCCTGCGCGTCGCTTCCAAGCGGCGCGGTAGGTCACCGCCGTTACATCCTCCCGAGTACCAAACCCAAAAAGCCTTGAAGGGGAGAGTGACGGTGGGGGTCCTATGCGTTGCTTCCAAGCGACGCGCGGGAACTCCGCCGTTACTTTCACCCGAGGCTCAAACCAACTAACAGCGTTCCAAAACGATAGCAGATGAAGCGACGCCCCAGTCTTGGCGCGTCGTTACAAGCGACGGCCGGTCGACAGACCGCCGGGCTCACCGCCTCACCGGGCTAACGGAAAACAACGAATGAGTAACGGATGGGGTTCCCACCGTTACTCTCCAAACGACGCCCCTCGATAGGCCGTTATTTGGGAAGCGACGCATCCATCTTGGACCGTCAGGCAAGTGACGGTTCCTGGCAGGACCGTCACTGCACCTGGGTTACGGGCGGGTACGGTTTATAAACCGAAGCCCTCCCGGACGGCTGAAAATGCCGGGTATCGACGAAAAACCTGATAACCTGTCAAACCACGCATGCCAGACAACAATTTAACATCTAAATCTAACACATGCAAGGCCTAAAACGCATTAAACTCAAGATTTAGGCTAAAACCCCAAAAATGGAAATATGAACATCATGCATGCTACGGGGTGCTAATCAACAAACAGGCTAAGGGAAACGATCCTAGCAAGATCGAGATTCCATCCCCCTACCTTTCGCAAGCCGAAACCGTCGAACGGGCCGCATGCAAGGAGGAAGAGCCACGGAGCTTCCACGCTCCACCTCGCTCCTACGATCACCGATCCACGCCGAAGTGGACACCCACGCGCACTACTCGACGCGAGGAATCCAACGGTGCCAACCTCGCCTCAATCCGATCTCGTTTCGCCCGAGTTCCCTAGGAGAGGGAGGGGACGATCGTGAGAAGAGAGAGAGGGAGAGGGTGAGAGTGAGATCGACGGGAAGGGAGAGAGAGAGAGAGAGAGAGAGGTTATAAAAAATAAAATTAATATATATATAATATAATCATTATATATATAAAAATCTTATTAATTTCAATAACCCCCAATTAGCCCCAAATAAATTCGGAAAAATACCAGACAAATTCCTAAAAATCCAGGAAAATAGTCAGAAATTCCAGAACAATTAATAGAACAAATACCACGAAGGATCCATTAAGGCACGGGCCTTACACAGCTGGCTTGAGGAACTGCCGAACGTACTTTGGTCACACAGAACGACTCTCAGAACGGCAACTGGTGAAAGCCCCTTTCAGCTGGTATACAGCACCGAGGCCGTGATCCCGTTGGAGATTGGCAACCCCTCCCTCCGAGTCATCTGCTTCTCGTCCGAGGTAAACGACCAGAAACTGCTTGAAAACCTCGACCTAGCAGATGAAGTCCGAGAGATTGCCAGCATCAGAGCAACGGAATATCGACGCCGCCTCACTCGATACTACAACGCCAGAGTCCGAGATAGACACTTCAACCGGGAGACTTCGTCCTCACAAAAGCCGAAGCCTCTCGACCACTTGAGGCAGCGGGCAAGTTATCCCCTAATTGGGTAGGCCCCTACTGAGTGGTCGAGACGCTCGGGAAAGGAGCATACCGTCTATCCACGATGGAAGGAGAGCTCATCCCTCGGACCTGGAACGTGACTACATTACGCAAGTTCTACTTCTGAGTACTGAGTATTGTGCAAACGACATGAGATAAAACAAAAGGCTCCTTTCTTTTATTCAAACAACCCGCTTGTACATCAGGAAGGCCGAAGCCAAGAAAATACATGTCAAAAAAACAAAAAACCCATCTGGCGCCGTCGTATGAGCCCATCGCTCGGCTGACTCGGATGACCTTCCTGCGTCCAGCCACTGACTCTGCCTCGTGTAGAAACTGGCTCGGATAAAGGATAGTCAACCCCGTTGGCTCGGGTAGCTCGAGACAAAGGTGACAGAGGGATTAGGAAAGAGAAGGTTACCTTCCAAGTTGAACTTGGAAGAGAAGGGGGAGAGGGAATGCATATGAAAGAATCTTCCCCGCCAACCTACCAACTCTTTGGAAGAAAGAGGGTGCAAGCACCCTCCGAAGAGTAAAAGAAAGGAGGAACAGAGCAGAAGAGGGAAAAAGAGGCTGCGAGAAAGAAAAAGAAACCAGCAGAGCTGGATGAGGAGGCAGGGGAAGGCCCGGAAAGGAGGGAGCTTAGATGGCTTCCTCCTCCCCTCCGTGAAGCGAGCAGGAAGGGACGGGCGGCTAGGATGTCTAATGCCCCTATCCGTCCTCCATCTCGCCCCCCTGCAAGCGCCTCCAGAACTGATAAAGGGAAGACGACGTGCCTCCACACGTCAAACCCTCTTCAATTCCGTTCGACGATCGTCGAACCCTCTTCAAATCCGAAGCAGCGAGAACTCTCTGCCCCCCATCGTCAGCAGCCTCATCTTCCTGAGCGTCTTCCATGCTACAGATGCAACGGCACAACGCCACGTGAAGAAGGAATGAGGAAAGACTGTCAGGGAAACCCCTAAGCGGTGGAGAGGAAGAGACGCCCTTCAGACCTTTTATAGGCAAAGGGAGGCTATTTGCCTTAAATGATTCTCTCCTCAAAAACACGCCAAAGGGATTTCTCCCTACGAACGGTCACCTTAAACTTCTCATCTTCTGCCCCAGCGGGACGCACGAAGCGGCCAGGCATTCAAAGCATGAGAAAGCGGAAAGACACCCTATCAGACACTCACCCAACCATCAGGCGAGATCCACGTAGAAAGTATCGGCTCTTTCCAACCACTGCAGATACGCTGAACAAGATACAACAATGGTGATACGGAACAGATAAGTCTCCATCATAACGCTATTGCCTTATTTATTTCTACACAAAATAGAAAGTTTTTTTCTTCAAAAAGAAAAAAGGCATACAAAAAGAGGAAGCGAAGCAGATACATCAGGCCTCCGGCCCACCTTGAAGCTCAGAAATAGAGGGCTCGAGCGGTCTGCCCCCGGCATCCTTGGCGACGGCCGACCCTGGCACTGACCCCACCGGTGTGGGAAGTGTCTCGGTTGCGTGCCCTACCGAGGCATCCGGAGTTGGCGACTCCTCGAATGATGACCCCCCCCTGATCCTCTTCATCTTGTGCCGAAGCAGAGGAACTGGAGGATGACAAGTCCGAGTCATAACATTGCCCGGACGGGAAGTCAACTACTCCAGACGCCTGCTCCTCGGCGTAAAAGACGGCCCGGTCGTAGCCCTGCTTGAATCCCTTGCGGATGCCCCAGCGAAGTCCTAGCTCGTAGTAGGGGAGGGCAGCCTCCTTAAGGTCGACCCGGTAGGCCTCTGAGCTCTTGTACTGCTCGAGAGCCTCCGCCCCAGCCGATCCCACCCTACCAGCGAGCTCGGCCTCCCTCCGCTCCGCCTCGGCTGACTTTCGCTCGGCCTCAGCCATCCGCTCTTCGGCCTACGCCACCTGCTTCTCCGCCTTGGCCCGATCAGCCTCGGCCTCCCACCGAAGGCGCTTGGCTTCCACCGCTCGGTCTACTAGCTCAGCACGCTCGGTCTCCCACCGGTCGTGCAGCTCAACGCGTGCTAGGCGCTCCTCTTCAAGAAGCCGGTTCTTCCTCTCGAGCGATTCACGGGCCTTGGCTAGCTGCTCGGCTAGCGCCCGGGTCTCCACTTGGCTCGACCGTACCAGCTCCCTGATTGAGGAAAGCTCCCGCCGAAGCCCATCTCGCTCTTCGATGAGCCGAGCCAACCTCCTGTCTGACCCACCGAGGGTCCAGGCCAGGTTCGCTTGCTCCCACTCTGATCGAGCGTATGCTTCTGCCAGAGCAGCCCCCATCTGGGCCAGGGCCAGGCCGCCCTCCATAACCCCAGCGAGAGCTGTGGACGGGGAGTGCTGCCTACCTCCCCCCCTCACCTTCGCGGCTATACTGCGGCATACCTGGTGCAGGGGGCCCGAGATACCCAGCCTCTCCAAGGCCGCTGGAACGGAGAACCCCCCATCGCCCAGCGCCCCACCGTATGGCTCGAATCGAGCCCCATCCTCGGTCGCCACTCGCGCCCTGGCTGGATTTTCCTGCGGCCCCTGAACCTGGACCGGCTCGGCACCTGCACCACCACCTGAAGCGCCAGCCTCGGCCACGGTCCCAGCATCCCCCACTTTGGCCACGGCCCCCTCAGTTCCTGCCGAGGGGAGAGCCGGGTCGGCACCGCTGCCAGTTGCAGGAGCATCCTCGGCCCCCTCAGTCCCGGCCGAAGGAGGAACCAAGCCCGCATCGTCGCCACCCGCAGGGGCAGCCCCAACCTCCTCGGCCCCCTCTGACTCGGCGGGTGGGAGAGCTCGCCCGGTAAGGTCGGCCCCATCACGCTCGGCGGAGGGGCGAGTCGCGGCAAGGTCGCCCTCAACTACGGGCATGACCCCGGCCTTCTTGGCCCGCTTCCTGGCCCTCGTAGCGGCCCAGATCATACCCTCCACAGGGTCCTTGCGCTTGGACCCCCGCGGTCTGGAGGATTCGCCCTGGGCCGCTCCCTTGCCCTTATCTCTGGTTCGGGAGCGACCCATGGGAGCAGTCGACTCATCAGCAGCCGAGTCATCACCAAGCTCGATCACCTCGGCGGCCTCCTTCAGAGCTTCCCGCCTGGTGTCTGCATGAAGAAGAAGACATATTCGGGAAAAGAAAAATGACCCCCACATCCGAAGGAGAATCTAGTTTGTGGGACCTGAGCCCGACGGATGCAGCCGCATAAGAAGACACCGCTCGATATTCTCTGGAGTAACCAGCTCTTCGATGGATTGGCGGTGCTTCAGCAAGATGGCTGCGTATTTCTCCACATGTGAAGGGAACTCATCCTGCCTGGGAGGGATATTTGGGTGGAAATTTGGGATTACTGGGCACCTCCAGGTTTCCTCCACTGAACAAATCCCCACCCAGAAGAATTGAGTCTTCCACCCCTTGTGGGAAGAATCCTTCACCGATAGGGAGATGCAACTCCTATTCTGCCTCACCTGGATGAAGTAGAAGCCCTTCCCAGCCGAAGGATGTGCTTTCAACTCAAAAAAATAGTGAAAGAGGTCCATAGAAGGAGGAACCCCACACTGGCGGCAAAGAATGCGGAAGACGGAAAGAAAGAGATAAGAGTTGGCTACCAACTGAATGGGCGCCAACAGAAAAAGATTGAGAAGCTGAAGAACGAAAGGTTCAAAAGGAAGGTGGAATCCACCCTTCCACGACAGAAGAAACATACAGATGTGGCCTGTACGAGAGTCCAAGCTCGTCTCATATGGAGAAGCTGCGGTAAAACTGAACTTGTGGGGAAGGCGATACTGGTGCTCCAGCCTCCTCACATCCGCCTCCCCCAGTTCACTACAGTTTGGAACCGGCGCCCTCGCCACTGGCTCGTCCTCCCACTCCTCAGCCTCCGAGCGCTGGTCTGCCATGGAATTCGGAGAAGACTCTGAGGAAAGGCGATCTCGAGACTCTGAAGATTCCGGGGGAGGAGGAAGCGGCCGGACTGCCTCCGCGGTTATCTCCGCCAACTCCTCGAATGCCGCTGTAAGCCTCTGCTCTTCTGTCGCATCCTCACGGGGCATCAAAGAGCCCCAAAAGCAAAGAACGGAGGAAAGCCAAAACCCTAAAGACGGAGGGAGTCTAGAATGACAACAAGCGCCCAACGCATATATCCCTACGCGGGAGGTGACGTGTCGTTCCGACCTCCGAGAAAAGGGGGCCCCTTCAGTTCCAATCTGTCAGGATCATCATTAACACGGGCCCAGGTGACCACGACACGTGGCTTACTGACACCGCCAGATCTCCACCCACCTGAGCCACGCTGGTCCAAAACCCCAAACAGCTACTCTTCCAAGCTTACTAAAGCTCAGGAGTAGGAGGGGGACAAGTGGAGAGGGAGATTTCTGTAGCCCATCTAAGAGCAGCCAAACTAGGCCCGTCAGGATCGAACGAGGCTCAGCTCATCCAAGTGACAGCCCCACAGGACCCACTTAGGCTAAAAATCCCAATAAAGATTACTCGGGATCCCACCCTTCCTCGGCGGCCCTTAGGCTCGGAAGGCCCGAGCGTCAGAACGGAGAAGGACCCATACCCAAGTTATCCCTTCATCAGGATAGAGGCAAGCGCCTTGCGCCCACTCCGACCTGACTCCGTTCGAGCTATGCCTATCGCCCGGACAGGGCTGGCACCTTTTATGCTCGGACCAACTGACGAGTGCTTATCCACGCAGCCGTTGAAGAGCCCTTTATGAACAGAAGTTTACGAGGATAAAGGATCCATGATCCCTCAAGGCCATGAAGAGCCCACGATGAGGACGTAACGATCCCACGATGAGGATGTAACGATCCCATGATGAGGATGTAACTCCCGCCTGAAACTCCTCAGCTTACGGGACTCATAAGGTGAGCACTCTATATAAACCAGGGATTCCCTCCAGTGAAAGGTAAGGGCAGTACATGCCTAAAAATCCCTGAGCAAGAACCACTTCACCACCTTGGTGTTGGGGGATCTCGTGCACCCCTTTCTTCCTCCCTCCATATCTTCCACCATTGCTCTACTGACTTAGGCATCGGAGGGTTTTCCCCAGGGAACCATCCCTGGGCCTCCTGATCCGTTTCCCTTTCTCTGCAGTTCACTTTTTGGTGATCATCCTCCCAGCTCAGGACAAGCGCGAGATCACACCCCTTCAAGATTGATTAGTCATGTGCACTCATTCTAAAGTTAGTGCGTGCAGTCCTGCACACACAAGGTCGATGCTAGACTAGTCCGTGCATATATATGTCTAAGGCATTCGCAAGGTCGGTGCAATATAGGGCGGTGAAGTCTGTGCATTTCGTCATATGCATACACTGCTCAACTCCGTGCACATCACTGTTCATGGGGATCAGCTCAATGCATTTATATAGTCGATGCATGTTTTCACACGATCAAAGCTGCATGGAAGGTATGTGCAACTCTTACTACGAGCAAGTCTGTGCAGGGTCTAGCTGCATGCACGTTCTTTTAGTTAACGCATTAAGGTCGGTGCAAGTCTTTGCATCGCACATCTAGAGTTAGTGCATGTCACTGTTCATCTAGTAGAAGGTCTGTGCATTTAGGCCACTCTGCATATCTAACATCGGTGCACCTTTCAGCTCTAAACTATCCAAGTCTGTGCATATCCCAGTAGCTACACTATTGAAGTCGGTGCAAGCTCCTGTAGCTTGCTTATCCTTGGTCAATGCATAATCGTTCACACCGCATATATATAAGTCAGTGCATATGTCCACTTCTGCATACTCATGGTCTGTGCAAGTCCCGCATATGCATAACCAAGACGGGTCCGTGCATGTTTGCCTTGTGCCATACAAGGTCCGTGCAACATTAAGGTCCATGCATCATTTATGTCAGTGCACATCTACCTTTTCGCACATAAGTCTATGCACGTGGTAGCCACAAGACGTCATAGTCTGTGCAACTTTAAAGTCAATGCGTCTGCGTCTCATGCTACGTCTGATGCACACACAGCTCGGTGCTATTTTTGGTCTTGCGTCTCTATCAGTGTCTCATGCACCGCGGCGACCCCATCTGCATCTCATTCTACGTCTCAATGCATGCCTACGCCTCAATGTTTTTCTAAAGCATATAGGAGGTTAGTGCATTCTCTAACTCGGTGCATGTTTTACATGCACGCATATAGAGTACGATGCATTGTTTACCTCGGTGTATGTCTTCGGGTGTTCATACGAAAGTCAGTGCATATCAACGTATGTGCTTGATTTAGTCTAGGCAAGACTTGGTCGGTGCAAGTTTTTGCCTTGTGCGTTTATACTTAAAGTCTGTGTAGTGTCTTATATGTATGTGCATGATTTCACTCTGACACTTATGTCTTGCAGATTGGCACATGATCGAGCATCTGAAATGCACGTGGTCTTCCTCACATCACGCCTGAAGTATGAGCGCATGGGGATAACAGATTTAATCATTGGCACGTGATCCAAGGATAAGGTTTAGAAGAACATTCTATTCCCTGCCATGTGGACCAATGGGGCTTCACTAGGGCGTCTCTGGTTCATCCAAACGGAGCTTCTGTTCCTATATAAAGTTGCATTACCCTTCGAAGAAAGCTGCTGGTGGCTGGTGCTGAGCAGAATTGAGAGAAAAGAAAAAGGAGTGCCGCCAGAGATAAGAAGAGAAGAGAAGCACTAGAGAAGAAGAGAAGAGGAGAGCCCAGAAGGAGAAGAGAAGCACGAGAGAAGAAGAGAAGAGGAGAGCCCAGAAGGAGAAGAGAAGAGAGAGCAAGAAAGAGAGTGAGAAGGAGAAGAAGTGTGAGCTGCAGTCTCTTTCTGACCTCTGGATCAAATCCAGGGTCAGCTTGCTCTATCTTAAGAGCTACATTGTTTTCTTTCATCGGTGTGTTTTTACGTTTCCTCAGTTTTCCTTTTGAAACCTTTAGAAGCTGTGAATTAGCAGAGCTAAGCTGTATTGCTCAGCGGGCGAGGGTGTTCCTCGGACAGCAAGCTGTGAGGCTCAGCGGTTGTAGGGATTTCCATCCCCAAAGCTGTGGATCAGCGGTATTCAAGCTGTGTGGCAGCAGGAAGTCTTACTCAGTTGAGTAAGGGGTGGACGTAGATCTCTAGACAGAGATCGAACCACCTTAAAAACATTTGTCTCCTGTGTGATTGCTTGTGCGTCTTATCCTCGGTAGATGAATACTTAGGCTCGCCTAAATGGTTTAGCATGGTTTGATTAGTTAATCGTTCATCTGCTGTTATCTTCTGATTGGTTTCATCTTGCGTTCTTAATCGAGTTTCTACTGCTGGTTGATTTCACTTGCTCTTGGATCATCCTTCTTCTGAATCTGTGGGTGAGTCCATAGCAATTTAGTCTATTTTCGCACCGGTTATTTTTAACTGCCTGTGTTGCATTTTATTTGGGGTTGGATCTATTCACCCCCCTCTAGATCTGTTCATCACACCCTTCACTTGGTATCAGAGCCAACCTCTCCCTTAGGGCCTTACATCCCGGAGAGTTTAGAATGGATGTTAGAGGGTTAACTGCTGAGGGTCAGTCCACTAGTAAGCCCCCTTTCTTCGATGGGTCTAATTACTCTTACTAGAAGAATCGCATGGAGGTATTCCTTCGGGCTAAGGACTATGAGATTTGGAAGGTAGTTAGTATTGGTCCTTTCGAGTTACCCCCAGATGAAACGTTCTGGACCAAGGAGCACATCCGTAGGTCCACCTTGAATTGGGCGGCCATTAATGCCATACAATGTGCACTTCATCCCACCGAGTTTTTCAGGATTTCCTCCTGTAGCACAGCTAAGGACATGTGGGATAAGCTGAAGGTTATCTATGAAGGGACTACACATGTTAGGGAAACTAGGGCCAACATGTTGGTCTCCGAGTATGAAGCATTCAGAATGAAACCTGATGAGTCAGTGTCTGAAATGTATGCCCGTCTGCTGGTGCTCACAAATGGCTTGAGAAACTTGGGTAAAGTATATAGTGAGTACGAGCTGGTTAGGAAAATCCTGAGGTCTCTGACACCTATTTGGCATACCAAGGCAACCGTTGTAGAGGAGTCAAGGAACCTTGCTACCACGACCGTTGATGAGCTCATTGGCTCTCTTATGACTTACGAGCTAAACCTTAAGAGGGTAGATGAGTCTGAGAAAAGAAAGAAACCCCTGGCGCTTAAAGTCTCACCTAGTAACAAAGGGTCTGATAGTGAACACAGCTCGTCCAGTTCAGGTGAAGACAGTGATGATTTTACTATGTTTACTAGGAATTTTAAGAGGTTTCTGAGAAAAGAAGGAAAGAGCTTTAAGAAAAAATATTTCTATGGAAAAAGGCAGTCAAAGCATAAATTTGATACTGCCAAGAAAATAGATAGCAATGTCTGTTATAATTGCAGGAAGGCAGGACATCTCAAGGCAGATTGTCCGGAGTTGAAAAATGTAGAGAAAGCTAAGCCCAGGCGGAAGAACAGGAAAGGAAAGGCTATGGTTAGCACCTGGAGCGATGAAGATGAAGGAAGTCAGAGCAGCTCCTCTGACGGTGAGAAGGAAGACAAGCTATGCTTGATGGCCAAAAGTGGTGAAGATAAAGAAGACAGTGATGAGGTAACTTCAATTTTTGAAAATTTCACTCATGATGATTGGCAAGAAGCATATGTTGAGTTACTTGATAAATATGATGATATGAAAAAAGAATACAAACGTTTGAAAAGGAAAACTAATTCTGTGATTCATGATACATCTTTGAATGATAAAATTGCATGTCTGGAAATTGAAAATGTCAATTTAAAAAAAAATCTCTTGATGAAGCTGAGTGTGATAAAGTCATCTTGATTGACTTAAGATCTGAAAATGAAAATCTGATGAACACCATTGATGAACTCAAACTTAGAATACACGAATTTCAAGAAGAAACTAGGATAGCCACTGAAAAATATGAAGCTATCAATGGTATGAATGTTGAATTGAAAAAGACAATAGAAAAATTAGACAAATAGATTACAGACAAACAACACTCCCTTGAAGGCATGACACAAGGTACAGAAAATCTGAATTCCATCTTGGGAACAAAAGTAATTTCAGAAAGGGTGGTTTGGGTTTCAACCCAACTAATAAGGAGAGGTTTGACGTGAGAACCATCTCCTTTGTGGCAGAAAAGGGGACATTTCAACCCCTGATAAACATGACTTCTGGAGAAGGTCAAAATAAGAGCACAATGAAAACCATTGAGAAAATTAAGCCCAGTGCCAAGGACAAGGGCAAAGGGAAGATAGAGGTGTCTAGGGGATCATGCTCACATACTCCCACACCTAAATTCAAGGGACAGGCTAGGGGTCAATTTTCTAATGCTAGAACTCAAGAAAACCCCAAGGCCAAAACTACCCAGTCTCCACAGAAAGGTCTAGGCAACTATGTAGGTGCTTCGACTTCGACTACTTCTGGGTACAAGTCCCCTAGGAACTCTGGGCCGAGCAGAAGTACCTCAGGACGAGGCAACTTCAACACTGCTCCAACCTACTCTTCATGTCATAACTTTTCTCACTACAATTCCCATGAGAGAGGTCAAGGTAGTTTCTATATGAGGCCGACGCAGTATCATTTTATGAACCCTTACACTACTCAGATGCATCAACCTCAACCTTGGAACTCCTATGTGGAACCTATGCACAATGAAATCATAAGTCAGAACCCCTATGGCCTTTACCATTCGATGTTCAGTCAGCCTAGGGTCTTCGATGCACCCACTACTCCCAAAGCCTATCGGACTAAGCACCGGCAAAGAAAGTTTCAAAATAATTTTAAAAGGAAGAACCAAGCCACAGTTCAGAAACAACTTCCAAAAACTAAAAGTGGCAAGAAAAGGCAGACTGAACCGAATGACAAAAAATTCACCATGAAGAAACCAAATCAGATGTGGATACCAAAACATTTAGTTTCTAGTCTGCATGAAATAAATGCTTTTATGGGACCCAAACAGTTTTGGGTTCCAAGCATTTTTACTTGATTCTCCTTGCAGGTATGCCTGGCAGTCAACTAGAAGAGATGGTACCTTGATAGTGGCTGCTCCAGGCACATGACCGAAGATAAAGATAAATTTTGCATGCTGGTAAAGAAGGATGCATGTCATGTTACCTTCGGAGGTAATACCAAAGGGAAAATAGTTAGATCAGGTAAAGTAGGTAAGTGTTCTTCATGCTGCATTGATGAAGTGTTATTGGTAGAAGGACTTGCCTACAATTTGCTTAGCATCAGTCAGCTGTGTGATAAAGGTCACAAGGTAGTTTTTGATTCTCTTGCATGCACCATATTTGAACCAAATTCTGAATGTGTCAAATTTTCTGGTAAGAGAGTCAATAATATCTACATGGTAGATTTAGATGATGCAGCACATACAGATTAATGCTTAACTGTTAATAAGGATGACTTAGCGTATCTGTGGCACCGTAGGTTAGGTCATGCTAGCTATCATGTGTTGCACAAATTGACAAAACACAACATGATAAAAGGTCTCCCTGAAATTTCATTCAAAACAAATTATAAAATTTGTGAGGCCTGTACTCAGTGCAAGCAAACTAAAAAGTCATTTAAGTCTAGAACTGAAAGCTTATCTTCTAAACCGTTTGAGCTGATTCATATGGATTTGTTTGGACCATCTAGATCAGCCTGTTGTGCCCCTTGTGCTTTGATGAGCCCCTTGTGCTTTGATGATTGTGGTGTTTTAATGATAGCAACAGGAATGAGTCACCACATTGAATGATAACCAACATTCATGTTTATAACTGATATACTTTGTGGGAAATGCATATGACTGTGACTGGTATATTATCTGGAGAATGCATGTGTTCTGTCTACATAAGTCTATTCACTGCATGTGTTCTGTCTGCAAGTCCATACATTGCATTCGCCAAGCCTGTACATCCATCTGCTTGCATTGAGTCTATACATTGGTGGCAAGTCCATACAATGTCCTGCATTTAGGCAAAGTCTGTACATCCGTTTGCTTGTCAAAGTCCATACACTCAACTGCCTTGTCTTGATCAAGTATATACAGTCAGTATCTGCATTGCATTGCATGCATCATGGTGAAAGTCTATACACTGGATTTGTTCTGAAGTCTATACATTGCATGCCTTCCACCAAGTCTGTACATTGGCACTGTAGCATGCATTCATAAAGTCCATACATTCACAGTGCATTGCATTGGCTAAGTGTATGCACTGTCCGTCTCATTTAGAGTCTAAGGCAAGTCTGTACATTGGACTTTCATTCAAATTTAGTACATCGTCTCGTTCATGCATTGTTCATGAAGTCTGTACATTGGACCGTGTCTTCGTGCATCATGTTAAGTCTATACACTGGGTCAGGGTCTTCAAGTGTATACATTGGCCTTAGCTCTCATAGTCTGTACATTGGTCCTCAGATTCGAAGTCCATACATTGGTCTTCATATTCAAGTCTATACATCCACTTTTGATCGGCAAGTCTGTACAGCGTACAGTGCAGCGTCTCATGTATTAGTCTTCGAAGTCTATACATTCATTCACTGTAGCATGCATTCATGAAGTCCATACATTGGTCTTCATATCCAAAGTCTGTACAGCCATTCCTTGAGATCAAGTATATACATCGGACAGTGTTTAGGCGAAGTCTATACATCCGTCCGTACAGTGTCTTGGCCACCGTCTCACGACCACCAAGTCTATACATTGGTCGGTGGCAAGTCTGTTTTGGACTCTTGATCAAGTCTGTACATCCAAAAGTGTTCTTCCAAGTCTGTACATTAGAAGCTTCACCTACGTTTCCCTTCAAGTCTATACATCGGTGGTTTTACTGTCGTTTCTCTTGAAGTCTGTACACTGTTGGCTTTACCGTCGTTCCACTTTGAAGTCTATACACTCAAACACCAGTGCCTTGATCAAGTCTGTACACTGGGTTGCTTGCATGCATCATGAACAAAGTATGTACATCCATTTACTTAATGAATGCAAGTCTATACATTCGTCTAACTTGCATTATTCATCAAGTCTGTACAGCCTTGTCTTGCATTCAACTTTACAAGTGTGTACAACGAAGTCTATACACTGCTATGTTTACACTTAACCTGATAAAGTTCTTATCTGTCTGACAGGCACCCTTCGAAGAGGCAAATGGAAGGCACGTGATCCAAGGAGGAAGAGTTTCCCTGATCGTGACACGTGGATGCACTGTGCTGAAATGCTGACACGTGGACTGAGGTCCTTTGGCGGGAGATGTGGAAGGCACACGCTTGTAGACACGCCATTCTTAACGTCTCCTGAGAAAGTCTCATATTACTATACGACGCCCCGCGACGGCTTACGCATTTCGAATCACTTGAGTACTTCCTTTTCTTGGGTCTTCTTCTGTCTTTTTCGGCATCCGGAATCGTCTCGTCATGGCATTCGGACACCATCAACACCAGTCAGACGCATCAAGAGGTTCCGGAATCAAGAAGGGTGTCTGCCGGGCGGCCGCCGACGCCTGATCTGAGGACCCGGGTGGGTCTTAATGGGGGTGTCCAGGCCCCTGGACGCCCCCATATTTTTAATTTTATTTATTTATTTTCTCAGGGCCCAAAACTAAATAAAAAATATATATATTAATGGAGGCGTCCAGGGCCCTGGACGCCTCCATAAAAACAAAAATAAAAAAATGTGTGTAAAATGCCAGTTGGCATAAAAAACAAAAAAAACAAATAAAAATATATATATATTAATGGAGGCGTCCAGAAGCCTGGACGCCTCCATAAAAACAATTATAAAAAAATCAAAATGCCAGCCTTGGCACAAAAGACAAATAAAAAAATAAAAAAATATATTTATGGAGGCGTCCAGGCCCCTGGACGCCTCCATCAACTCTCTCACGGGCGCCGGCCACCGAACGACGGTTTGTCGTGTGTGAAAAAATCCAAATTATAGAGACGTCCAGTCAACTGGACGCGCCCATTTCTGAATCACGAGGCGCCGCTCACAAAACCACGCGTTGTGCCAAACCGTGTGCGGCCGTCGTCGGTTTTCGGTGGACTTGTTTGAGGCGTCCGGGGCCCTGGACGCCTCTACAAAAGTATTCCAAAAAAATATATAAAAATAGAATAAAATATTAATTCAGCCCTGATGGAGGTGTCCAGGGTCCTGGACGCCTCCACCCTCCGTAGCTCTATAAATAGAGACCCACCCCCTCAGTTCTGGAGGAGCTTCGAAGTGATCCGATAGGCTGCCGGAGCCTAGAGGGTACGGAGTCATTTTCTAACCCGTGGGTTCTTTTGTAGGTGGAGGTTCTGCCGGCTTCTCGGGTGCTCACGCTCGCGAGAGGAAGGTCGTCTTCATCCACCGCGCTTCCACGTCGTCCCCACGATGCCGGAGCTCCGCCGGATTTCACCACCGGCACATCCAATAAGCCAATTCTTTCCTTTTCTTCGTAGTTCTTTTGCATTCATCATCTTGCATCCCCTATCCCCCTTCATAAGGGCGCCTTTTCTTATACACTTCTTACATCCATTATCTCATTTTCCTCCTACTCGAGTCCGAGAGGGGTTTAAAAGATAACACCAACCAGGTGTGTGTCTTGCCATCATTTTATTATTTTTATCGCAAGGATTTGAATACTACACCTCTATCTTTCTAATCCACTCGTCATTTGTTTGTCGTTGTTTTGCAAGGGTAGCCGAGGAAAGCCCTCTCCGTCGGCCGGCCGGAGGGAGAGGAAGAAGCAACCCGCCATCTCCCGCTCTTGAGGTAGGCGCGATCACTTTCTTATTTTGGGGTCTTTCGACCCCTGGCGATCACATCTTATTTTCGAGGCCGCGGCGAGTCACTTTCCCAATGGCCGTTTAAATTTCCGTTCTTATATTCTCTTTATACTCTGTTATATTCTGCTCATATTCTCGAGGCCGCGGCGAGTCACTTCCCCAATGGCCGTTTAAATTCCCGCTCTTTGTATTCTCTTTATATTCTGTCATCTTATTATCTGCTCATATTCTCGAGGCCGTGGCGAGTCACTTCCCCAATGGCCGTTTCAATTCTTGTTATTTAATTTCTGCACCATTCCCGTCCCCCCGAGGCCGTGGCGAGTCACTTCCCGCTATGGCCGTTTAACCCCCATATCTTGCTATATCACACTTGTCCCGCTCGCCCCGCCGGAGCAATCTCCCGTGGTGGCCCCTTCTCTCTCTTCTCTTATTTCTGTGTTGCAGCAAACAAACACCCAAAAAAAGAGGAGCCCGCGCGCCTTGCCGCGTCTTCTCCGCTCTTCTCCGAACCGCGTGACGTCGCTCACAGATTGGCGATCACGGTGGGACCTCTACTGCTTCCTTTCGGCTACCCTTGCAAGTTTGGCACCACCCGTGCCTCTCCACCTTGGCGCCCGCGCGCGCCCCCGTTGTGCTCACGGCAGCACTATCAGTTGTGATTGGTTGTTTGTTTATTATATGTCTGTTATTTCTGTTGTTTTCTTACTCTATATATCTGTCAGCATTCCATTGCATACATCCATTCCTCTTTTCTATCCTTTTTTCATTTTTTGAGGATCACCCTTTCCCGGTGAAGGAAGGACTCTCCGTTTGGGAATTCCTCTCAACGGACTAGAATCTCCTACACTGGGACCTCCGTAAGTCCCCGACATCGAAGAATCTCCTCTTCGTTCACTGGGCTGGTTGTACCATTGAAGTTCCCCGGAGTTAGTCATTTCATTCGTGGTGAGACGAGAGACCCTAGCTGACACGGCGGTGAAACAAAAATAAACTAGGGTCCCCATTTTGTGTGAACTTCGGATCTCGTTAAAAACACAAAAAAAATCATCAACATCAAAACACAAAAAGGGCGTAAAGGCATCCACTTGTTTGATAATATCTGCTACCTACTTGCTAGTGTATGTTTTTACGTTTTGGAAAAACTGTGAGCATGTCTCACGAGTCTTTTGAGGAGAACCACCCTAGCCGTGGTTTATCAGCCGACCCGCGAGTCTATGCTATGGACTCGGGTCCTTCTCATGACCCCTCGCATGAGGTGCAGGTTATTACCGGGGACACGTCCCCACCACAGGATATCACTTCCTTACTGGGCGTCCTCGCCAACACGGAGCTTACCTCTGAACAGCTCCGGGCCTTCCAGGCCATTCTAAAGGGGAAATCTGTTTCCCCCACGCCCCAGAAATCAACTCCGGCCATCGCACCTCTCCAAGAGTCGGTGCAGGCCATTCCATCTCCCTCATTGGCGCAAGCCATCCAGTCTCCCTCGCTTCAAGGACAAGCGAGCCAACAACCACCCTCATTCCAGTTCCCGTCACAATCTCAAACTCCCGTTGTTCACCACACACCGCTTCAGCCAGGGTCAACTGTCGGCGGTCCGACAGCTCCCTCTCATTCGGGGTTTCCCCCTCAAGTCTCCGGGAGACAGTTTCTCCCCCAGTGGCAAGTGCCACCTTCACCTCCAGAGGAGCTCGCCCAATCGCTCCTCAATAGGTTCAATCGCATGGACGAGCAGTTTCAAAATCTAAGAAGAATGGTGGACGTGAAAGCCACCCCGGAGGTTGCTTTGCCAATCCTTCCCGTCATTCATCTTCCTCCCTCCGAAATGCCCACGTACCGCAGATACAATGGTACCGGCAACCCCTTCATTCACCTCAAGGACTTCATGTATGAGTCCTCCTATTGGCAAAATGATCAAAGGTCCCTGGCATACCTCTTTCGGAGATCATTGGATGGTCCTGCGCTTGAGTGGTTCTATTCTCTGGAGTCCCGCGAGGCCGAGAATTTTGAAATAGTCCAGAGAAGGTTCTTGTAGAAATATAGGGATAGGGTCGGTCCCTCACTCTCCATTACCGACCTAGTGGCTGAAAAGATGAAACCCGACGAGGATTTTGTCCGATATGCTGATAGATGGAGGTCTCTGGCGGAAAGAATAAGGGATACCCTCTCCGAGCCCGAACAAGTGAAGATGATTGTGTCAAATGCAACCCCAGAGTTCAGACACGTCCTGGCCATGAATAAACTTACTACAATGGAGGAACTCTATGAAAGGGCCCGATACATCCAAACCCAGCTAAAAGACTCCCCCATCATGAACATGTTTGAGTCGCCGAAGCCCAAAGTGGTCATAAAGACAGGCGCTGGTGTCCCGGGCGGAGCCACAGAAGGGGTCGTGACAAATGAGCAAGTCAGTGCGGTCAACAATGCCAACTATGCAGTCAACCCAAGGCCTCCACAAATGCCCCGACTTCCACCCCAACCAGGTCCTTTCCCTCTTCGTCCTCCACCCCAAAATAATCCACCCCAGGATAATATGCCTCCATTACGCCAACCCCAGCAACAACAACCACAACCTCAGCAACAACAACCACCGCTTCAGTACAACCAAGTTTCACCCCCGGGGAACTATGGTCCCCAACAGCAACAAAGGAGGCCGCTCGGTCCCAAGAGAGCCTACTATCCACTATTGCCGGAAACCTTAGCAGACATTTTTAATGCCCTCATGGCATCAAACCAACTCGCCCTACCCAGAGAAAGGACCGTGTGGCCCCTGAATGTTGATACCTCCAAATACTGCGTCTACCACAGGCAGCCAGGACACACAGTAGATTACTGCTTCCATTTCAAAGATTACATCCACGATATGAATGATGAACACCAAATAGATTGGGATGAAATGAGGCGATACGTCGCCGCTCTCAAGGCTAGGAGACCTCCTCATAGGCCACAGCAGCAGTTACAACAGCAGCAGCAACAGCAACCACAACAACAACAACAGGCTCAGCAGGCCCCACAACAACAGCCCGACATGGGCATAATCTAGAATCCATTACCGGAGCACCAACAGCCCAATCATCAGGTTAACCCCATCTCCTCCTTCCCGGAAGTCGGGAGAGAGCAGGTGTGGCACCAGGAAAGTACCTCCATTCTTTCTACCTCCAACCCTATCGTCATGCAACCCCCTCACCTTGCCCGGGTAGCACCTCTCTCTCATCAACCCGCGTCAGTATCACCATCACCATTTCCACTACCATTACGCCCTCTCATCCGCACCCCGACCTCCTATCAACCGACACTCTCCACTACGCCTTCACACCCTCTCATCTTCTCTCACTCCCCCACTTTACCATCCACCTCTACCACATTTACCCCTACGCCTTCTAAACCCCTTATCATCCGTCAACCATACATAACCCCGTCTTTCTCCACCACATCACCACTAATGCCTTCAAAACCACTCATCACCCACCATCCACCTCAAAACCATTACCCGTTTCAAACCTTACCCACTTCCACTTTGCTCTGCCGCCACCTTCTAGACCCCTTATCCTTCATAATCCGCGCAATATCCCCTCTACCTCCACCATGCCGCCACCTAACAAACCCCTCATCAGAATCCCTGCTCCCGTCATCACCCCTGCTTCATCAACCATTCCTCCACTACTACCCCTCAAACCCCTGTTAAAACTCACTGCTACCCCCACAGAGGTACAAAAGCCGCAGGCAATGGTGCTCCGGAGTGGAAGGATTTTCCACAGGGTTTTCCCCCACAACAGTCAGAATCCCGAGCAATCTCAGTCAGAGAAGGATGATGCAGAACAACCAGAAAGAGCTATCCCTAGAACACAGTATGATCTATTGAAACACTTGGACAAGACACCTGCCCGGATCTCCATCCTGGAGCTACTTCAAAAATCCACATCCCACCAGGCGGCCTTGATGGAATATCTTCAAAAGGTCATGGTTAATGAAGACCTCCCCGTGGAGAAGATTTCGACCGTCCTTACCCCAACAGACACACAACCAGCCATCATGTTTCACAACTACGAGCTCGCTCCCAAGGAAGCTCGGAAATATGCATTGTGCATTTCAATAAAAATTAATGGGGTATCCATAAACCTGTGTCTTGTGGACACGGGTGCATCCATAAATGTGATCTCCATGAGCACTCTTCAGTTGTGTGGGGTCAACGAGGAACAAATAAGACCTTCCTCGATCACGGTCACGGCTTATGACAATAACAAAAGGCCGCCGCAGGGGATGATTATTCTGAAGGCAGAACTAGGCCCCATGTCAATTCCCACGGAATTCCATGTCCTCGACATGGACCCCACATTCAAGGCTATATTGGGTCGCCCTTACATCGAAGCCATGGACGCTGTGCCTTCCACCAACCATCAGTGCCTGAAGTTTCCTTACAATGGGAGAATTATTAAAGTTGTCAGTACACCTGTCCTTCACACAGTGGATGCTATCAACACCTCTCTGCCTTCTGTTTGGCCGTCTCATCGGCCCATATTGTCACTGCTGGACGTACGTGATCCATCTCATGTTCCACTAGCACCAAAGGAGCCGGTCAGGGCAACCACAACATCATGTCTCCCTTTTCACTCCAAAGGTTGGGAGATTATGAGGAACATCCGCTATCAACAAGGAAAAGGTCTGGGCGCACAGTTACAGGGTATGCTCAAATCGCCAAAGGAAATTAGGCCGAACCGCAGGTTTGGCCTAGGCTTCAAAGAACCGTTCAAGGCAGATTGGAAGCCCCTCACGTGGACTCTATCAAATCACTTCAACAGAGGGCCCGTTGTTCAGATGGGGGATCACCCACGAGAAGTATATGGGGGATCACATGCTGTATATTTGGCTGAAAAATGTTCGAGGATCACCAAAAGAGGCAAGATCAAAGATCCGGAATGCGAGTGGGACAAATGGTTCGACATACGGGACATTTCCGTTGCACTGGAAAGGATGTTCTCGTCTCCACAGCTTGAAGGACCACCATTGATCTCCGAAATACCAGAGAATATTACCACTCTTGCCAAGGTTCCAAACTATCCTCGTCCTCGCCAGAAGGACCCTGTCATCGACGGATTTTCATCCGTCCTCAACATTGCCGTCGACGGCTCATTAGCCGCCATCTTCCCCATCCACTCGTCTCAGCCTTTGCTGATATCTTCTTCCTGGGCCAGACAATTATCTGATGATCTTCCCAGATCCCCTTCTCTGTTTACATACCTACGTGGGCTTTTCAACCCGCGCCAGGTCTTCAACCATGATCTGCTCTATGAGCCTCACAATCCTCTAGCCATAACCACTTTTCTCTCTCCTCCAATCTCTTTTCACTGCTTTGTCATTAAAAATAAAAATGAAAAAAAAAACGTCAATTTTCAAACTCCCCAACAACACATCTTCGTTGAGGAAACTTCCTACATCTCCCACGGGTGCGTACCGCCTTGCGGACCACCCGTCCAAGGTCCGATGAGCGACCTTTTCTACCCCTCCTCTGAGGGGTCTTCTCCTGTACATTCTACACCATCCTCTTCGTCTTCCTCTTCTTCTGTAAATATTGTCAGTCAATCTAGGAATGATAGGCCAAGGGTAGTACCTAGGAAGAAATCCAAGGGTAGGCAGATCCCTCGTCGATTCCTTCTGGATTTGGCCGCCAGGTGTCAGGCCCTTCTTGCCATCCCTCAGTTGTTAGAAAATCCCATCCAGCTACCCGAAATAGAATGCGAGGGCGACTGTACATCTGATGAAGGGTATGGAGTCTACGAGATCACGGATGAAGAATGCCCCACTGAAGATGAGGGTGAAGAATATGAGGATGCGGCGGGCGCATACGCTAGTGGAATGAGGAGATTCGACGAGCCGTCAACCGCCGTAGAAGAATCCACCAAAGAAGTCAACTTGAGAACTGAGGAAGACCCTAGGATCATCCTCATAAGTGACAACCTACCACCCTCTGAAGAAGAGGCATTAATTGAGATTCTCAAGGAATATAAGGACACGTTTGCATGGAGCTACGAGGATATGCCGGGTCTGGATTCAACCTTGGTCGAACACCGTTTAACCCTAAAACCAGGGTCCATCTCCGTAAAACAAAGGTTAAGGCGTTTCCACCCTCAGATGGCTTTGAAAATGAAAGAAGAGTTCGATAAGCTCCACAAAGCCAGGTTCATTAGAGTCGTTCTTTATCCTCAATGGGTGGCGAACATTGTCCCGGTCATGAAGAAAGATGGGAAAGTCAGGATTTGCATCGACTTCCGGGACCTTAACCGCGCGTGTCCAAAGGATGATTTTCCCTTGCCTCACATTGATGTATTGATCGATAACACGGCAGGTTATGAGACCCTCTCATTCATGGATGGATTTTCAGGATACAATCAAATTCGTTTGGCAGAAGAGGATCAGGAGAAAACGTCATTCACTACCCCTTGGGGAACATATTGTTACGTGGTCATGCCATTCGGATTAAAGAATGCTGGAGCTACTTACCAAAGAGCGATGATGGCCATATTTCATGACATGATGCACATATATCTGGAAGTGTATGTGGATGACTTATTGGTAAAATCAAGGACCAGGATGGAACATCCAGAAGTTTTGGCTAAGGTCTTGCAGAGGTCAAGGGAGTTCCAACTGAAAATGAACCCGAAGAAGTGTGTGTTTGGTGTGTCGTCAGGTAAACTGCTGGGGTTCTGATGTGACACCAAAATGCAACAATATAATATGAACCCCTCGGACTTAAATGTGCAGGCAATACAACAAGTTGGCAGCGTCACACTAGCGGACTCACTCGTGTTGGCACACTCGGGTCCGTAGGTGGACCGGCGATGGTGGTGAGGGTCCGAAGTTGGACCTTGAGGCTCCAAGGATTTGACCAGCTAGGGATAGACCCCAATGGGCCAGGGATGCCCAATGTCAAGGGCGGCTGGCACGCCGAGGGCGTGGGATGTAATGTCACACTCACAACTCACCCGCGGTGGCACTTGACTAAACGGAATGTTGGAACGAGCTCTCTCTCACCGCCGACGGCACATCAAGGGATAATACTAAACTAAGCAATGATAATAAACCAGCAGAAGAGAGTGGAGCGAAGCTCACCTGATCGGTGTGAAGACACCGATCCCGGCCGGAGACGAGGGCGAGCGGGGAAGTGTGGGTTCCCCGCACACTGCGCCGATGAAGCTTGAATCCTGCTTAATTAGTTACATTCACTACACCTCTCACAGGAGGGTGAACTTGGGGTGGGGATTTCACTGTTACAATCAAACACTACCTCCGCACAGGGAGGGGCGCTAAGCCGGCCAGGCGAGGAGGGGAGATAAGCTCGATCGCGCCGACGGAGCACCCGGCCGAATCTGCCCGGGTCTGGGACAGCAAGAGAGGGGGTCGATGTAGTCGCCGCTGTGAGCTCTCCCGGACTCAGAACTTGATGAGACTTGCGCCAAAATGTTGCTGACGTACCCAGGTATGACTGTGATTTTTGGTGGACGGTTCCAGCGTCGCCACTGGTCGGAGTGGACCCTGGAGCAGGCACTCAGCGTTCTGGTACAGACTGGTCCAGGATGTTGCAGCTGCTTGTCGAAGGTGCCACGATCACTCCCGAAGTCCGAATGAGGCGAGACCAAGTCGAGAACGTCCGTGGATGAGTCTTCTTCTAGCATAAACCAAGAACAGCACCAGAGGATGTCGGGACGGTGAGGAGGCGTCCATTGAGTGAGGCACTTCCTGGGCAGGACATAAGCAGACTGTCTGCGCGCCCGGGGGAGAAAAAATGGAAAAGGCCTTCCTGATGCCGAACGGGACGCCGCTTGTTGGTGCTGGTGGAAGACTTGTGGTAGCAGCTCTCGGTCAAGTGGCGCCTCCAGAAGTTGAAGGATGTGTCCGTGAGGGCATCTGAACTGTGGCTCTGGTCCGGATTCTGATCCTGGTTGCGCAGTCGGACGAGAACGGGTGCCACGCACTGTTCCGAAGTCGGAACGCAGCAAGACCACCTCGGTTGCGAAGAAGACTCGCAGACCTTTCCGGCGATGTATGGTGCACCTCCAGACGATGTCGGATCACTCCGGAGCAGGCTCTGCAAGTCGGGCTTCTCCTGCTGGCAGCGAACCAAGGGGGCAGAACACTCTGTGGTGATTGTGGAGGGGCCTTGGGTGGAAGGTTAATGGAGGTGTTGAATGGAGGCCTAGGGAATGGGAAGGGTTGCTTTGGGAAGGGGAAAGGGTGTCTAGGAGAATGGATTCTCCCTTGAGAATGTGAAGGGGTTGTATGGGGAAGGGGAAAGGTTGCTTGGGAAGAGGGAGAGGTGCCTAGGAGAAAGGGGTTCCACCTAGGGGTTTGAGGGGGAGTAAATGGGAGGTATGGGGAAGGGGGAGGGGTCTTAAATAGGGGAGAATAGGGAGGAGAGAGAGTGAATTTCGAAATTTAGAGAGAGAGAGAGAATGAGAGAGCTAGAGAGAGAGAGAGAGGTGCACTTATGCTCAAATATTCAATACTTCATTAGCTCCAAATGGGGGGGATTGGGGTCCTATTTATAGGAAACCCACAATTTAACAAAAGACCCTGAGTTTTTGACTAATGATAATAAAGCAAGGGGGAAGGGGGGTGCCCATGGGCCTAGCCCACTTAATTGGGCCCAACTGACTCATTAACCACTCTAATGACAATTAACCTAGGTATATGACTCTTTAACCTAGGTACTTGACTCAAGAAAAGGGAAATTACATAATCTATGACTCAAGAAAATATAAAAATTACAAGTCATGATTAAGAAAATGTCGCGAACATGATGACGCATAGTTGGCAAGCAACGGGACCCTCGAAAGAATGAGGAGTGGTAGGAGATGTCCTCATCAGGTTCATTGTGAGCAAAAGAGGGATCGAGATAGATCCCGACAAAGCCAAGGCTATCAGGGATATGCCGCCTCCCAAGAATTTGAGGGAAGTCCGAGGTTTAATCGGGAGGTTACAGTTTATTCGTCAGTTTGTGTCCCAACATTCACAAAGGTGTAGACCTCTCTACGAGTTGACCAAGCCAGGAGTAGAATTTCACTGGAATTCTAAATGTCAGAAAGCTTTTGAAGGGTTAAAGGAATATCTGGCTAGTCCACCAGTTCTCATTCCACCCAAACCGAAAAAACCTCTGATCCTTTACGTCTCAGTCTTGGATGACTCCGTGGGAGCCGTCCTCACACAAGCTGATGAAGAAGGCAAGGAACGGGCAACCTATTACTTGTCCAAACTTCTCAATCCCTGTGAGCAGAAGTACACCGGCATGGAGAAAACCTGTGCTGCCCTCGTTTGGGTAGTGCATAAATTGAAGCACTACTTCTTGGCTCACGAGGTCCACTTGATTGCTCGAATGAATCCTATCAAATTCCTTCTGGAGAAATCTGTCCTTACGGATAGATTAGCACGCTGGCAAAGTTTTCTCTCTCAGTATGACATCGTCTACGTCCAGCAAAAGATGATTAAAGGCTATGCCATAGCCGAGCATCTCGCTCACCATCCTCTTCCCAAATTCGATCCCGTCCAATCAGAGTTTCCAGATGAGGAACTAATGTCCATCAACCAATCAGATGAGCCAATGTGGACGCTATATTTTGATGGAGCTCTGAATTCTCAAGGGAGGGGAATCGGCGTCGCCCTCCTATCGCCTGAAAGTCTCACATTCCCGTTGGCATATCAGCTCAAATTTTCAGTCACCAACAATATAGCTAAATATGAAGCTCTTCTAACTGGCCTAGAACTCGCTCATTCTTTTCGTATCACTGAGTTGCGAGTCGTAGGTGATAGTCAACTCATCCTTCACCAGGTGCTCACTAAATATCGCACTCGCGATCCCAAACTCAAGCCATACCAAGAACTCACTGCTGCCTTTGCTAAACTATTCACCAAACTGATCTTTGTTCATGTCCCTCGTCATCAGAATATTCTCGCCGATGCCCTAGCCTCGTTGGCATCATCCATAAGGTTCCCTCCAGGAAGATGGTTTAAGTCCATTTCCATCTATAAACTTCACGCCCCTGCAATCGATGATGCTTCCTACGTAAATATCAAAGACAGGATAGCAAGGAAGATCCTGCAGGAAGATATCCTTGAGAAGAGGGAAATCGTGTTGGCAGAGGCCGAAGAAGAACTGGCTGATGAAGAGAAACCATGGTTCTATGAAATTGTCAAATACTGCCAAGATCAGTCTTATCCTGAAGGGGCCACCACAGAGGACAAGAAAGCCATAAGAAGGGTGGCTCAGAAATATACTTTGGTTGGAGGTCTACTCTATAGGAGGAGCCTTACTGGTATTCTGTTAAGATGTCTTGGTGACGATGAGATTTGGAAATGTGTAGAGGAGACGCACTCGGGTGTGTGCGGTGGCCACGTGAATAGTCAGATGCTCGCCAAGAAGATCATTCGCCAAGGCTTTTATTGGCCCACTATGGAAGAAGATTGTGCTGTCTATATTCGTAGGTGTGTCAAGTGTCAACTTCACGCCGATAAAATCCATTCACCATCTTCCTCACTTCACCCAATATCCTCCCCGTGGCCTTTCTCCATGTGGGCATTCGACATCATTGGTCCCCTTGGTGATCCCAATTCCCTCACCAAGCAGAAATCTTTCATCCTTACTGCGACGGAATACTTCACCAAATGGGCCGAAGCCGAAGCTTACGCGGAAATCAAGGCGTCAACAGTCTGCAAGTTCATCATGAAGAACATCCTCGTCAGATTCGGCGTCCCAAGCACGATCGTCACCGACAATGGGCCACAGTTCATTTCTGAGGACCTACAGGACCTCTGCAAAAGGTACGCAATTGCATTGCATCATTCATCGCCTTATTACCCACAAGGTAATGGCCAAGCGGAAGCCACCAATAAAACATTGCTCAAAATCATCAAAAAAACATGCGAGTCTAGTAAGTTTTCAGACTGGCCAGAAAAGTTTATCGAAGCTCTATGGGCCTATCGCACTTCAATCCGTACCCCCACCGGGCAGACTCCATTTACCCTTACTTATGGTATGAAAGCGGTAGTCCCGTATGAGACTCTGATCCCTTCTCTCAGGGTACAATTGGACGAGGAATTTCCCCTCGACGATCGTCGTAATTCACTCCTCGCCCAGTTGGAACTCTTGGATGAGAAGCGACTGGCCGCTGCCGAACACGCGCGTGTGTATCAAAATAGACTCGCTCGCTTTTACCAAAAGAAAGTCGTTGAGAGAAAATTCAAAGTCGGTGAGATGGTCGTAAAAAGAATTTTTGTCAAACCTGGAGGGCCGCGTTCTAAGCTCCAACCCAATTGGGAAGGACCATTTGTAATTCAAGCCGTGTACCCTGGCAACGCCTACAAGCTAATCAACGCCGAAGGGACCGAGTTATCCCACCATTGGAATGGGCTTTATCTTAAGAAATACTACCCTTAGCACAAAACAAACAAAAAAAGTGATGAAAAGATAAAAACATCAAAAATAAAGAAATTTTGAAAACCACTAAAAATAAGGAAAATTCAAAATGCCGATGCCTGGCAGTCACCATGTAGTTAAGTCCCTGCATCTAACCTTCATGTTAGGATAGGGCCCATTAAGGCTTGGTAGGCACCGGGTCTTGGTTTGCCAGAACCGTGGAGATCCCTGTCCGGCCACGTCAGCCTATGCTCGCTCGAAGGAAGCTAACATGTGCTCACTTATGTATTTTACTCAAAAAAGTCGGTAGCATCACCTACGGTGGGGCCCCACCCAGAAGATCTCTGGAAGCTGTAATCTTTATTCTTTTCTCTTCGACCAAATGAGACAGTCGGCGCCCTTAAAACGCTGAGCATGAGAAACCGAAACTCAAACCCCAAAGGCAAGAGTAGGATCCATTTCCTTGAGCATCGATCAGAGCACGAGAAGAGGGCAGTGTCCCCGCAGGCATACAAAAAGGGAGCCCACAAACGTCAAGCGACTATATCTCCCTCACGAAAAGAAATACAAAATCAAAATCAAGAGAAAAGCCTGGTCGTGACCGTGCCTATAGCGATAAACGGAACCCCTCAAAGCAAAAGTCTGAATCCACAAAAGGGGCCGTGGAATGTAAATGCTCGAGATTTGGTCCGAAGTTATCCGAAAGGAAAGAGTTGATGGGCCCTTATTCGCTCGCCGGGTTAACGGCTTTGCCGGTCCTCTCAGGAGGTTTATCCCCTACGCTCTTCCTTCTTCCTCTAAAGATGAATGTTCGATGGAGTTAGTGAAGGGTGAAAACTACCTAGGGTCTGCGACCTTATTTTAATATACACATTTGGTTGCCTACTTTGAAAAGCAAAAGCTATCACTGCGAAGGAGTCTCTGTGTTTCTGGCTGATCAAACCCCTGTTTACCACCTTGATGTCTTCTTGTTTAACCTCGGGCTTAGGCCAATGCAAGCGCGTCACCTATGGGTGCGACGACGTCTGATTCCGGGTCAGCATCGCGCGGTTGGTCGTTAGGGTTCCAGGGTGTTCCATCATATACCATCTAGAGTTGTGAGGAAACAGACCCGGGTCGGGCAAATCATTTACCTCAAACACCTTTTGGGTGAATCCCTGTGGTCGGAAGCGACTGGGAGCCTAAGCATGGCATGACGGTATTGTCATCAGGGTAAGTCTTAGCCGGCGGGATCGTCATTCGAGGGGTCTAGAGGCTCAAATCAACCTAGATGTACACTTAGGATACCTGGGAGGTTAGTAAGAAACCCCTGTTCTCACGTAGGTTAGGTGCCATGTGGGTGTTTACCGGGCGTTAGCAACAAAAAAAATTGAAATGATAAAAGCAACAAAAAAAATGGAAAAGAGAAAATGTACATATTTGCAAACAAAAAAAAATCTTTTTTATAAAATAAAAAAATGCCAAATATATATAAAAAAGAAAACAAATCAATTTTGCATGATTATATTTGCGTGCAGCATCTCACTTTAATACCGCTTGCATTCGTGTGCTTGCCTGTCACATTTATCATCACCACTTCTTTCCCTTGCCTTCGTTAAAATAAAGGCTTGGCCCCTTGACCAGTCATCAAGGACAGTCACAGTGACCATTTGCTTATTGAGCAAGGGGCCAAGTCAGAACAGAAATTCTGATTTGTTTGTTTCAGTGATGTGTGCAGGGATCCAGGCAACAGAAGCAAAGGTGAAAAACAAACAAACCGAACCTTGTATTTTATTCCAAAAATCAAAAAAAATTACATCAAGTTCCGCCCTCTCTCTCTGCATTACTCGTCCCACTACTCTCCGGGCAAAATGCTCTCAAAGGTGCTACCCAACTACGAAAAGCGGTACTCCTACCGCTCTGTACTCCCCTTCCTATTCCCACATCCCGGCGTTGATCCACGGAAGCAGCAGAGAAGCTACCAACACGAAAGCCACGCTCTCGTGCTCTTCGGTAGCGCTCCTCACCATCTCTCAGCCACTGTTCAGCAAGACCAAGGCTGATTTGGAGTTCGAATAGTTGGGCCTCCATGGCCCTTCGTTCCTCCCTTTCAGTCAATCTGTTGGCTCTTTCTCTCTCTGCGTCTCTTTCTCTCTCTGCACGTTCTCTCTCGCGGTCTTCCCTCTCCAACTGGAGAGTGATCCTCACTTCTACGGCATCCCTAGAGGAGTCGTCATCAGAATGACGCCGCAATTCCCTCTCTAGTTCTGCTATCCTAGCCTCCTTCTGCGCAGCCTTGGCAAGCGCTTCTTCCGTCTCCTTTTCCTGCCAAGTGTACCATCTCAGATACACGATAAGGCATAAACAAGGAGAACTCAACACTGAGACTCTTACCTGTATAGAGAGCATCCCTTCTGCCTCCGCAGCACGCTGCGTGGCGTGAGCAAGTTGCTCATGAAGCAAGTCAAGTTCTGAGGTGGGAATCCACAAGCTGGAAGAGGCACCACCCACTCTCATTGCCGGGGAAGCCGCGCCAATCTGGGCATGCTACGACCGCGTGAATTAGCAGCCAACATCTGAAATCTGGGGTTTTAATTAGGAACGTACTGTACACCTACCAAGGCGCTCGTAGCTCCGCGGGCATCGCCCAACTGTTGTTCCATCTCTGCCAAGCGAGTTCGTAAATTCGCTATCATGGCATCCCGGACATCCTGCAGCCTTACAAGTCAGCATTTTCACCAGAAAATCAAGAAAAGGAAAAAGAAGAAAAGAGATAAGGGGGAAACCTACCTCCACAAGTCCCCGGAGTTGGAACCGTTCTGCGTACTTTGTCCTATATAGACGCAAGTAGTCCTCGCTATCCCGCGCCTGTGATTCTACAATCGTGCCACCCCGTTGCCAGTCCTCATACTGTTCGGAGAATCGCACGCGCCAGTCAATGCAGGTCGCAGGTCCCCGCGTCTTTCTCCCGACACGAGGTGGCGCAGCTGAATCCACCCATTCTTGAGCCAGTCCTAAAGTCCTCATAACTAATCATAGCCGAAGCGGCTCGATTTCATTCAGGCAGTGCATCCACAGTTCCCGTCCGAACCGGGCACGACTTGCTAGAACCCACGGCTGGTCGGCATCGACCATGTCTGAGTAGGGCCTCCAGTTTACCATCGCTGTAGGGAACTCCTGTAGCTCCCACCTTAGCACCATCAGTTGGTAGGTTAGGGGTGCCGCACTCATGATGGGTTCCCACCGCCTGGCTAACGGCACCACCACGGGTCGCCAATGCCGAGCTCTCCCCATAGGGAGGTAATAATAGCTCCATAGCTGCTCGGCACAGGTCATCAGTACTTTGCAAAAACACAAAAAAATACAAAACAAGCAAAACAAAAAAAAATACCTGGATGAATGGTGTGAAACCACTCACAGTCATCTCACGATCCGTTTCTTAGAATAGGCCTGCAAACAAGTGTGCCAGCATGGCGGCTCCCCAGGCATAATACCCTACTCTTTCAAGGTCTGACAGCAGCTCCAGGAAGCAACATTGGATACCGTCCCCTTTCAAGCTCAGTACCAATCTCCCCAAAAGGAAGAGGAGAAATCTCCTCAAATCTATGTTGCATCTTTCCCAGTCGCCGAAATCTGTGCAGTACACGGCACGGCATCCTATTTCCATCCTTTCCATGAACTCTTCTGAGGATTCATCGTCCCGCCGACGAGTGTCGGTGAGCCCTAATGCATCCATGAGGGACACCCTAGCTACCGACCTATTTTTCCGACCATCTAGGTCCAAACCCAGTAACTTCTGGGCACCTTCTCTGTAGTCCGCGTAAGTGACTCCGGTCACTGCCTCGCCCTCTACCTTCAGGCTTGTGATCCGGACCACATCCTCCAAGCTAGGTACCATGTGCCCCCACGGCATCAGGAATGCCCGACTCACTGGGTCCCATCTCTCACACAAGGCTTGGATCAGGACCAGGTCGAGCTGGATCGGCTCGATCCGAAGGAAGGTACCAAATCCCATCACGTCTAGCCTCGCCTTCTGAAAATCTGGGAGGCCCCTGTACGCTGCTACTACCAACTCCCATAAGATTTGTGATTTCATCACAACCTACACATACAAGGAATGGGGGTGAGGTTTGGTCAGAAGAAAGGAAGAAAGAATGAGAAAAGGGCATGAAAACTTGGCTTACGAGTTGTGATTGGGCCCTTTCCTGAAGTGCCCTTCAAGGTCTGAAAGCCTCCTGGAACTACTACCACTGGACCTGCTTCTCTTCGAGGAATGGGAAGATTCGCCCTCCATCCAACTCTCAGAATTTTGAACTCCTCCTCTCCCGTGAGAACTTGTGCTCCTCGAGTTAGTCCTCGATATACCTGGGAAGATAAAAGGGACAAGAATTTATAGAAATGGAAGGAGTGCGGGCCAAGATTGCCTCCATCACCTGTTAATGATAGCCCTCGCAATGAGGCACCGGCCAAGCGGTCCCATGTGTCGCTTCACCGCTCGCACAGGGTGATTGACTGGACGAAGAATAGGACGAATAGCCCCTATGTTGTCTAGGGATACCCTATCATGATTTGGAGGACGTCCGCAAAATTTGACACAACGTTCGGGAAAAGAAACTAGGGCCGTCTTTTTTGACTTCGACGGCAGATTCCCGTGGAAAATGATCACAAGACGCGATTCTCCGCTCGCGGCGGAGTCTCGGCAGACCCATCACATGGGAACAGTGCAAAGGAGAAGAAGTGTAGGGAAGAAGGAACGCACAAAAGAACAAATAAACAGCAGAAAATCAAATCATTCCATTCATAATTCTACATAAGCTGTCACAAACACTACAATCATAGAGAGGTGGCGGGTCCACTAGCTCGCCAATCCTCACCATCACTCATCTCTCTGGGCACTCTCCTCCTCTCCCCCGAGGTGAGGGTCCCTCAGAAGCCTCCGGGATCCCCGTGCAGTAGCACCTGCCTCGCCTCTGGGCGCCTGCTCCGCAGCAGTGACTCGCTGCTCCTCCCCTGGCGTGGCGAAGAGGCCACTGGCGGCAAAGCGACCGGACTGGCGGAGTCACTCCCTGAACTCTCGCGCTCTCTCGTAGCGCGTCTCCATCCCTCCTAGGCTCTGCACGACGGCCTGAAGGCCCAGCTGGAGCTCCCTCACTTGGGCCTCCAAGGCCCTCCTCTCGGTCAGATCTCGCTATCGCTCGGACCTTCTCTCGGCTTTCTCTCTCTCTGCCTCTCTCCTCATCATCTGCAGAAGAACACTTAACTCCAGGATGTCTGGAGAAGGTCTCTCTTCACCACGATGCCGCAGCTCCGCTACAGTCGCCACCCAGGCGTCACGCTCCTCTTCCGCCCGGGTCGCGCGGGCCACCGCACCGGCAAGTTGCTCCCGGAGGGAGGTAATCTCGAGAAAAGGGGCCGAGGAACTGGAAGATCCGCCAGCCACTCCCACCGTCGCTGTCTGCTGGGCACGCTGGAACAAAATAAACAACGGCCGTCAGTGAAACTCCAAAATCTGAAGTTAAAAGTGCGGCACGTAACTTACCAGGAGCAACAGCTCATGTTGAGCGACGGCCAGCTGCCGCCTAGTCTCTGACAGTTGGGCGCGCGAGCCGCCGATGCCACGCGTGTCCCCAGCTTGGGGAAGCCCCGCGTAACTCTCTCTCTGCCGCCGCAGGAAGTCGGCACTGTTCTGCACCAGTACACCCCCTTGCTGTCCAGGGAGACGTACGGGCCAGTCCTCGAGCCTCGCCTTGCCGCGACTCTCCCTCCTGATGCGGCTCGGCTCGTCCGCACTCGCCCACTCATCGGCCAAGCCCAGGGTCCTTGCCATGTCCTGCACCAAGAAAGGGGTCCCACATCAGTCAAAAATAACGCGTCCCCTGTCTAGGACGCGTCCATCATTTAAGTGCGACACTAGCCGAACCCTTTCCCCCTTCGCACGGCTTGCTTCAAAACTCAAAATGGATCAAAGAGGGGGAAAACCAAGCACTCACCGAGCCGTGTTCACCTCCTCCCGCGCCATCGGGCCCCTCGGGTCCCTCGGGGGCCCGAAGCGGCCCTTCCTCCTCCATGGACGCCGTTCCGTGCTCTGGCGCGTCCCTCCTCGGGCGAGGAGTTCCTCGTCCCTCTCCACCTTCACCATGATCGGGCCCACCGAACTCCATCAATCAAAAGAGGAGGAAGACGAAAAAGGGGCAAGCGAGTTTCGGCGGAAGGCGGGTTCGTTTGCGGGTAAGGCACGGGATAAGAAAGGCCACCCGACGCTTTAAATTTGAATTCAAGGATTAAGACGCGTCCTCGCGCCTGGACGCGCCCAAAAGGGGGAGAAAGGAAACAGAATCCCCCCATGCAAAGCGTAGTTCCCCGCTGTTCAGGGCAAGGTCTCGTGGAGCGTGCCTCGAAGGACAACTCAGTGCAAAGAAGAAAGTGTGGGAGAGAGAAAAGTACACACAACACAAGAAAGCCATTTTCATTTCATATAATAGCCGAAAGTACATCATACAGTGAGAAGGGTGACGTGTACAAGCAACTCTCTAACTCTCACCATCACCCTCCTGGTCATCTCTCTCCTCCCTCCTCTGACGGGGATCCCTAGGGGGTCTCTGCGAACCCTGAGAAGCCGTGCTCGCCTCGCCCTGCGGTGGCACTCCAGCCTCGAAGGCGCGACGACGCTCCTCGGCCGAAGAAACCAGATAGCTGCCCATGGAAAAAGAACCAGACTGACGAAGTCGCGCCCCGCATTCCTTCGCCCTCTGGTACCGCTCCTCGCTCTCCCGAAGCCTCCCCTCCGCCGTGTCGAGACTCAATCGGAGCTCCAGCAGCTGGGCCTCTAGAGCCCTCCTCTTGGTCTGATCCCGCTGTCGCTCCTCCCTCTCTCTCTCCACGCTCTCCCTATCCCTCTCCCTCTCATCTCTCTCCCTCATCGCCTCTCTCCTCGACAGCTCGAGGGCGATCCGTAGATCCACTACGTCGCGAGGGAGCTCCTCAGCCTCCCGTCGACGCTCCTCCTCCAGCTCTGCAATCCGGGCGTCATGCTCCACCACTCGAGCGTCGCGCTCCTGCTCGGCACGAACAGCACGCGCCAGGGCCTCCCGAATCTCGGCCACCTATCAAAGCACGCATGCACCATAAGAGAACAACAGTGATAGAAGGAAAGCAGCCAGAAGAGAGTCAAGGTCAGGCAAGCACTCACTCGAGCCTCGCGGTCACGCTCGGCCTCCTCAGCCTGAGCCACCGCATACGCCAGCTGCTCCTGGAGGGCAGAAACCTCCGGAGGAGGGCCCCGCAAACTGGAACCCGCTCCACCAGCCGTCCAGGCTGCCGCTGTCTGCTGGGCCCGCTGAAACACGGGGCAAACGTCAGTCAAAGGCTAAGCATCAAAAATCCAGGTCGCAAAAAAATGCATCACATAAACTCACCAGGATCTCCAACTCCTGTCGGATGGCCACCAACTGTCGCCTGGCGTCCGCCAACTGGGCCCGCAGGTCGGCGATCATGGTATCACGAGCATCCTGCATTGCACGTAAGTTAGTACCACATGCATATACATATAGAAGGGTGAAGCATTTTCATTTCACTTACCCCTGCCATACCACCCAATGAGAGGCGATCCCCATACGTAGCTCGATATCGTCTCATGTAATCTGTGTTGTCCTGTACATGGGATACCACTGGGACCCCACCCTGCTGCCAGTCCTGGTACTGTGCTGGGAAGCGCGTACGCCAGTCCACAACCTTCACCTTCCCCTTAGTCTTCCGCCCAATGCGGGCCGGCTCTTCTACATCAACCCACTCCTGGGCCAGCCCCAACGTCCTCATAACCAGCCTCAGCCGAAGCGGCTCGATCTCGTTCAGGCAATGGACCCACACGTCCCGCCTGAAACGAGGAAGACCCGCTACAACCCAAGGCTGGCCAGCATTGCCCATGCCCAGGTAGGGCCTCCACACCACCTGCATCACCATGCATATATCATGATAGTCACATGCATAAAAACACAAAAAATCATACGCATCATACCATGGCCTCGGGATACTCGCTCAACTCCCGACGAAGCGACGCCAGCTAGTAGCCGTGGGGTGCTGCAACCACGACCGGCCTCCACCGCCGTGCCAGAGGCACGGCCCTCCTGTTCCCATGCCTAGCCCTCCCCATCGGGAAATAGTAATAGTTCCACACCTGCATTTTCATCATACATCATTAGTACAATAATTGCATATTTAACTGTGAAAATGCATAAATAAATTGTGTACCTAGAGAAAAGGTGCGAAGCCGCTGACTGTCGTCTCCTTCTCCGAAGTCTGGGAGAGATCAGCAATCAAATGGGCAAGCAGAGCCGCTCCCCACGCGTAGTGTCCCACTCTGTCCAGATCCGCCAAGATCTCGAGGAAACGACAATGGATGCCATCCCCCTTCGTCCCCAGCAAAAGGCGGCCCAGGAAGAAGAAAAGAAACCTCCGAAGGTCTAGATCCACCAGCTCCCTCTCGCTCGGATCCTGGGTGAAAGCTGCACGGGCATCTCCCTCCAGTCGTGCCAGAAACTCCGCTCCAGTCTCGCTGACCCGCTGGCGCGGGTCGACAAATCCGAGCGCCTCCATGATCTCCACTCGGCCAACTACCCTGCTGTCTCTATCAGTCACGCTCGTCTCTAACCACAGCAGGTCCAGGGCACTCTCTCGGTAGTCGGGGTAGGTGACCCCGCTCACCGCCTCTCCGTCAACCCGTAGCCCGGTGATCCGAGCCACGTCCTCGAGTGTCGGCACCATGTGCCCCCAGGGCATCAGAAACGCCCGGCTCGGCGCGTGCCACCGCTCCCTCAATGCCTGGATAAGAGGAAGGTCGAGACGGAAGGGCTCGATCCTAAGGAAAGCTCCAAAGCCCATGGCGTCCACACGCGCCCTCTGGAAGTCCAGCAGCCCGCGGTATGCTGCCACCACCAGGGACCAGCTGATCCGGCCCTTCATCACGCCCTGCACACCACAAAACCAACAGAGAACACATCAACATCATGAATAGTAATAAACAATAACACTGTATATACTACTTATTCATTTTATTTTACTTTTTCTTTTTAAAATATTTATTTTTTGTGGAGGCGTCCAGGCCCCTGGACGCCTCCTTTCCATTTCCTTTATTTTCTTTTATTTTTAGAAAAACCCAAAAACCAAAACAAAAAATATATTAATAATATATATATTATCATGGAGGCGTCCCAGACTCTGGACGCCTCCTTATTTTTAATTATATTTATATTATTTTCGTAAACAAATAAAAAAAAATAAAATAAAAAGAAAAAGAAAATGTGGAGGCATCCAGGCCCCTGGACGCCTCCTTCCCTCACACCCGGTGTTCTTCACACAGCCTCTCGTCCGCCCTTTTAACCCAGTGAACCAATAGAATGGAGGTCTAAGGGGCTTACCGGATCATGCTCGTCCTCTGCCGCGTCGCCAGCGTCCACTGCAGCCTCCAAGGCCAAAGGAAGAGCCTCCTCACCCGCGGCAATCTCCTCCGCCGCAGCAGCCTCCTCGACATCATCCCTCAGCCTCCTCGGACGACGAGCCCGTCGTTTCCGCTTCTGTGGACCCTGGCTCGATCCTCCTCGCTCCATTGAGACGAAGAATGGGTCATCTGGATTGACTGGGCGGTTTGAATGAACAGTAATTGAGCAAAGGGGGGGAGCCCCCCCATATATATAGAATCCAGCCTCTTTGGGGTGTCCAGGCGCCTGGACGCCCCCATCTTTTTTATTTTTTTTTCAAAATTCAAAAAATTTGGGGCATCCAGGCGCCTGGACGCCCCCAAAACAAAAAAACTAAAAAAATAAAAAAATAAAACATAGGGGCGTCCAGGCCCCTGGACGCCCCCAAGACAAAAAAACTTAAAAAATCAAAAATATAAAATTAGGGGCGTCCAGCCCTCTGGACGCCCCCATAATAAAATTTTTTTAAAAAAAGTATATATATATAATAAAAGTAAAAAGATAAGAGTATGTATATAATCCAAACAAAAAAATAAAAACACAAAGAAAAAGAAAAACCATAAAAAAGACAATAATAATTAACGGAACTGGTCCAAAACTGCCAAATACCAGATTTTATTCCATCAGAAAAGCAGAATGAGCTACATCAGGAGCTTAGGCGCCTTAGGCCTTAACTTCCCCAGTTCGGTTACATAAGCCCTCCACGGCTCGCATTCTTCCACCACGTGCGCTAAGGCCTTTCCCGCAACACTTGTCTTCCAGGGAGCTTTAATGGCCTTCGCTTCCTTCGCGTCCGCTTCAGTGCCCAACTCCCTTTTCTTCAAAGGAACGATGCCAGTCGGTGGCGGGAACGAATGGCGTGGGATGCCAATCTGGAGGCAGCACCGATGCGCATTATAAAGGACGAACTCGGTCGCGCCGATCAGTTGAAGATCAACTTCGGGAGAAGGCCTCATGAGGAGATCTAGCGAAAGCAAACATGCCGGTGCGCAAGTAAAGAAGCCTTGTGTCACGGTGCGGAAGTGAGACCGCCAGTCTTCACGTTTCTTCAGCCACGGAACGCGGTTCACTACAGTACCACCGAAGCCTAACACGTCGGCTATGTGGTGAAGCGGGCTTTGTTGGAAGAGCTTCGAAGCAGTTGGCATTCCCTCGCGGTGGTCGAATTTGAAGTGCAAATCAAGCCAGCAATTCAGACAAGTGCGCAACCAAAAGGAGGCTTACCCATGCTCGAGGCAGTAAGGCCACTATACAGGTAGGCGAGGACAGCGGGTCCCACCCTCTTTCCACGCCAGATCCCGCAGATAGCACTCAGTTGGTCTTCCTCCACCATGTTGTCGGTATAAGGAAACAAGAGAGCACCCGCCAGACAAATGGTGAACCCCTTCATGATTCCCTCCAAATAGTCATCGTCTGGTGACCCTCTCAGGGCGTCCATGACCCACTCCGCAAGCTTTTGGAGATCGATCCCCTTTTGAGTACGGACCTTTCTGGCTGCGTCGGGCGGCATGAAGCTTCCAAGAACGCTTTCGGAAGTCACCCGTGTCAGCATCCGCATAGCCTTCACCTTCCCGTCACTCTTGAATTTCTTCAATCCGAGCAGAAGTTCCACCTCCTCGAGGAGGATGGTCACCTCGAAGGTCGGGAAGATAAAAGTGTGGGTCTGGGGATGCCAGATCTCCACTAGTGCGCCCATAGCCGCCCAGTCCATACGAATCTTCTCGTAGTGTTTGGCGTGAATAAGGAGCCCCTGCAGATGCCACTTTGAGAGTATGGCCCTCATGCCAATGGAGATATTGGAAGTTAGCTTTGAAAGCCATGGCAGTTTGGAAAACTTCCTCGGGCCTGGGAAGAGTGGATATGGCTGGAAGAGGAAAGAAAGAAGAAATGAAGGAAGTAAGAAGAAGGTTCACGTGAAATTTTTTTTGAAAAGAATCAGCTTACCATATGCGACATGATCGTCCCACTCAAATGACCCTCGAGGTCGGAGAGTCGCCTGATCTCGCTGCTAGGCCTGCTCCTCTTCATAACGCGGGAAGACTCTCCTTCCATCCTAAAAATCTCTAGATTCTCTTCTCTTTCCTCTCCTGAGCTTCCAAAACCCACCTTGGTGCATTTGAATGAACTAGCCTAAGGGGAGTTCTTATAGGAAGGGAAGATCGCTACAGAACAAAATATGTCACATCAGTGGTCATTGTCAAGATTTTGTCTGGATCTCCTTTGTACTGTGGTGCGATTCTGCTGTGATTCTGCTACTTTCTGATGTTGCTAACCTTTGCCAGTCTGTGCAGGTTTTACTAACGGACGTCTTTGTCCCACCTTTCAATGGTTGGTCCCACCATGTCATGCATCATAGTATATGATACGTACGCTACTAGAACATGTCAAGGACCTTGCGGCCCGAACGAATCTGGGATTTGAGTTCCCCTTCAACAAAAACAGTGATGATCCTAGAAGAATTTGGGTTGTACGGATAGGCCGTTAACTTGTGGTAGCATGGGGACGACGGTTCCATTCAGTGAGTTGGTGCGCGGAAAAACGGGCCCCAGCTCAGTGTCGGCTCACCGGATCGGTATCCTGACCCGTTCTTAACAAGTTGACAATATTATCCTTGGCTATTTTCTATTTTAGTTTGTTTTAAATTTTTTATTTTAACCCAGCATGCATTCATATAAGACTTTGATTTATTGCGGAAGGTCATTCAAGTGATTCGATTGTGAAAGCCGTTGTGTTTCAATTCCCACAAGTATGAGATATTCCACTCCGAATGAAATACTGAGTTTCCTTGAAACGGCCCTACGTTGCTCTTCTAAAAGGAGACCCTTGTTTGGACAGACCCTCAGATATTCCTTTTTACCTTGTTTGACCCACCTTGGCCTCAGCACTTCCACGTTGGCTGGTAACCGCTCCCCAAAGGTGAAACCTACAGGTTTATGACCCAGGTACTTCCACACCGAGAAGTTGGTCTCTTTTTGTTTCGTGCCTGAGCGCACATCTCACCCTCCCTTATTTGACCTCCGTCCAAGCAATCATCAATATTTGAAAGACCTTCTTCAAGGTCGCCTCATTGAAACTTCAGGAAAGATTCCAAACAGTAACGTCAAAAGCGTGTCTCATCACACCTTGGCATCAACTTATCAGTCCGCTCCCACTACATTTCACTCCACTTCGATACCATTCCACTACGTGTCGCTCCCTTGCAAAGCAGACGCCAAGGCGGGACAGCTGTAGACACGCCATTCTTAACGTCTCCTGAGAAAGTCTCATATTACTATACGACGCCCCGCGACGGCTTACGCATTTCGAATCACTTGAGTACTTCCTTTTCTTGGGTCTTCTTCTGCCTTTTTCGGCATCCGGAATCGTCTCGTCACGGCATTCGGACGCCATCAACACCAGTCAGACGCATCAAGAGGTTCCGGAATCAAGAAGGGTGTCTGCCGGGCGGCCGCCGACGCCTGATCTGAGGACCCGGGTGGGTCTTAATGGGGGCGTCCAGGCCCCTGGACGCCCCCATATTTTTAATTTTATTTATTTATTTTCTCAGGGCCCAAAACTAAATAAAAAATATATATATTAATGGAGGCGTCCAGGGCCCTGGACGCCTCCATAAAAACAAAAATAAAAAAATGTGTGTAAAATGCCAGTTGGCATAAAAAACAAAATAAATAAATAAAAATATATATATATTAATGGAGGCGTCCAGGCTCCTGGACGCCTCCATAAAAATAATTATAAAAAAATCAAAATGCCAGCCTTGGCACAAAAGACAAATAAAAAAATAAAATAATATATTTATGGAGGCGTCCAGGCCCCTGGACGCCTCCATCAACTCTCTCACGGGCGCCGGCCACCGAACGACGGTTTGTCGTGTGTGAAAAAATCCAAATTATAGAGATGTCCAGTCAACTAGACGCGCCCATTTCTGAATCACGAGACGCCGCTCACAAAACTACGCGTTGTGCCAAACCGCGTGCGGCCGTCGTCGATTTTCGGTGGACTTGTTTGAGGCGTCCGGGGCCCTGGACGCCTCCACAAAAGTATTCTAAAAAAATATATAAAAATAGAATAAAATATTAATTCAGCCCTGATGGAGGTGTTCAGGGTCCTGGACGCCTCCACCCTCCGTAGCTCTATAAATAGAGGCCCACCCCCTCAGTTCTGGAGGAGCTTCGAAGTGATCCGATAGGCTGCCGGAGCCCAGAGGCTACGGAGTCATTTTCTAACCCGTGGGTTCTTTTGTAGGTGGAGGTTCTGCCGGCTTCTCGGGTGCTCACGCTCGCGAGAGGAAGGTCGTCTTCATCCACCGCGCTTCCACGTCGTCCCCACGCTGCCGGAGCTCCGCCGGATTTTACCATCGGCACATCCAATAAGCCAATTCTTTCCTTTTCTTCGTAGTTCTTTTACATTCATCATCTAGCATCCCCTATCCCCCTTCATAAGGGCGCCTTTTCTTATACACTTCTTACATCCATTATCTCATTTTCCTCCTACTCGAGTCCGAGAGGGGTTTAAAAGATAACACCAACCAGGTGTGTGTCTTACCATCATTTTATTATTTTTATCGTAAGGATTTGAATACTACACCTCTATCTTTATAATCCACTCGTCATTTGTTTGTCGTTGTTTTGCAAGGGTAGCCGAGGAAAGCCCTCTCCGTCGGCCGGCCGGAGGGAGAGGAAGAAGTAACCCGTCATCTCCCGCTCTTGAGGTAGGCGCGATCACTTTCTTATTTTGGGGTCTTTCGGCCCCTGGCGATCACATCTTATTTTCGAGGTCGCGGCGAGTCACTTCCCCAATGGCCGTTTAAATTTCCGTTCTTATATTCTCTTTATACTCTGTTATATTCTGCTCATATTCTCGAGGCCGCGGCGAGTCACTTCCCCAATGGCCGTTTAAATTCACGTTCTTATACGTTATATTCTTATCTGTTTATGTTCTCAAGGCCGCGGCGAGTCACTTCCCCAATGGCCGTTTAAATTCCCGCTCTTTGTATTCTCTTTATATTCTGTCATCTTATTATCTGCTCATATTCTCGAGGCCGCGGCGAGTCACTTCCCCAATGGCCGTTTCAATTCTTGTTATTTAATTTCTGCACCATTCCCGTCCCTCCGAGGCCGCGGCGAGTCACTTCCCGCTATAGCCGTTTAACCCCCATATCTTGCTATATCACACTTGTCCCGCTCGCCCCGCCGGAGTAATCTCCCATGGTGGCCCCTTCTCTCTCTTCTCTTATTTCTGTGTTGTAGCAAACAAACACCCAAAAAAAGAGGAGCCCGCGTGCCTTGCCGCGTCTTCTCCGCTCTTCTCCGAACCGCGTGACGTCGCTCACAACGCTCGCCCTAATTGCTGCAGTATATATTGAAGCCTTCGTCTTCAGATGAAGTCTGATCGATCGAAAAAAGAAGAGCAGCAAAGTCTATACACCAGAGAGCCTTCGATCCAGACAGAAGAAGAAGAAGAAAAAGAAGAGAAGAAGAAGAAGAGAGGCAGAGAGAAAGAAAAAGAAAGAAAGTGATCGTGAGCAGAAGAAGAAAGAAGTAAAAGAGAAAGAGAGAGTGAGATCGTGAGAAGAAGAGTGTAAGAGAGGTTGTTTGAAGATCAGTCTTCACTGGACCGTGGATCAAATTCAGGCCAGTCAGCTCTTTGAGAGCCATATTATGCTTTATGTTTACAGCTTTCCGATTACTGTTCATCTTGTTTTCATTTTCCATTTTATCCTTTCTTCAAGCTGTTAGTCAGCGGTTGCAGTGGTGGATTCCACTGGACAGCAAGCTGTGTTGCTCAACGGGCGAAGAGGATTCCTCGGACGGCAAGCTGTGTTGCCCAGTGGTTGTATGGCAAGCTGTGATGCCCAGCTATTCAAGCTGTGAGTCAGCGGAATCCACACTCTGGTTTGAGTGTGGGGTGGATGTAGGTCTGTTGGACCGAACCACCTAAAAACCTCTGTGCAGTGGGTTGATTTCTTCATCTGTTTTATTGCTTCCGCTAGATGCTTGCATAGGGACGCTTCATGTGTTTGCTTCCAGTTCAACAAAGTTGATTAGCTGCGCACGCTATCTGTTTGACACTGGTATTGTGTGTTGTTTGAATTGTCTAATTGCTGCGCTCATTAGATGTCTGCTTAGGAGTACTCTGTCTACAGGTTCACAGATGACTGAACTAGTTTTTCTTAGTTAGTCTTAGTGCTGTTATTCCGCTGTTCTGAGCATTAGAATTTCTATTTGAGCGAATATTTTAAAAGGGTATTCATTCACCCCCCCTCTGAATACATAGCACCGAACCCAACAATTGGTCTCAGAGCGGGTCTCTGATCTATCAGATCTAACAATCTGCAGAGGATCCTGCTAGTTGTTGGTGCGTTTCAGAGTGGGCTTCTTTTGCTCATTGTTTAGTCTCACTGAATTAGTGCATTGTCTTGCTCATCTGTTTTAGTGCATCTCTTGTCAATTGTCCTGTGCTTTTGAATCTGGTTGTTATCTGCTCCGATGGCTAATCCTCCGATATTCAGAGGTGATAACTTTGATTCTTGGTTCGAAAATCTCCATCGGTATGTAAAATCTACTGATCCAAAACTTTGGAAGGTAATGACTCACGGTCCATACAACTTATCAAAGGATAAATCTAGATGGACCAAGAAGGATAAGCTGAAAGACTCTGTCAACACTAGAGCTGTAGTTTTATTAAAAGAATCAATTGACAGATCTCTAATCGAATGCATTTCTTCCTGCAGGTCTGCCAAAGATATTTTGGAAAACCTAAAGCTAATCAGGAATCACAGCAAATGCTTGATGGCTGATCAAATAAATACTAATGATGAAAATTCATCTGAGGTAAGCTCTGAATCTGGAGAACTTTCAATTGATGACCTATGGAATATAAATGAGGAACTCAATAATAAATGTGAACAATTGAAATCTGAAAAGAAAAAATTGAAAAAGGAGATGTTGTACGAAATAAGAGAACTGAAATGTAAAAATGCAAAACTAAGAGATAGTCTGAAAAGCGATGAAAATTCTTGTAAGGCATGTGCTATTTTAGAAGACATGATAAATGAGTTTGATCATGATGGTAAATTGCAAAAGGAGGTAATCAAATCTCTAGAAATTGAAAAATAAACATGCTTAGACAAAATGTCAGAAATTGAGAATCAACTGAATGATAAGAAAAATGAGCATCTAAAAGGCATGTAAGAACTGACTCAAGTTAATTCTGAATTGGATAAACTGAAACTTGAGAATGAAGAATCTCAAAAGAAAATTGAAAATCTTGTGGGTAGAATAAATGAAATCAATGGGGAGGCTTCACTTTCTTCTTCTGCTGAATTAACCTGCCATATGTGCTCAGCTCTAAGAGAACGAAATGAAGATCTTTATAGTGAGAATGAATGGCTGAGAAAATAAATTGTCTCACTTAAAGAGGATCATAAAAACTTGGTGGCTGAGAAAATCAGAGTGGAGGAAAGAGAAGAGGAATTAATTAAAAAACTGGAGCTAATGTCTGGAAGAGAGAGATGTGAGGGTAATGAATTTCAGGCTAGAGATCTTGAGGAAGAAAACACTGAATTAAAAGCTGAAGTTGAAAAACTGAAATGGTTAAACACTGGCTTGTCTGAAAGACTTCTCACCACAGAAAAAGGGAAAGCTTTTTGTAATGAAGAATTAAAAATCTTGAACAACTTGGAACAAGAAATTGAGAAGTATAAAACTGCAAACAAAGTTCTAAGTGAATGTGTTAATTGTAGTGAACAAGAAATAGCCAGTTATGAGCTTCATATAGCATCTTTGGAAGATAAAATTCATGGTCTGAAAAACTTAGCATCCAAATCTGTAAAAATTGAAAGAAAAATAAAAGCTGTTGTGAAAAGGAAGGATGATAATTCAAAAAGGGGAACAAATTGTAATTCTGATGTGAAGGAAATCTCTAAAAACCAGCTGTATGCCACTTTTGTGAAAAGCTCTGATGTAGCTGGTGTAAGGTTTCGCACAGCACCTACGGGCGACGCAGCGGATAACAAAAATTTAATTTGCCCGATTCCGGTGTTATGGAAAGCTTAATTTATGCTCTAATCGGTGTTTCTAATACCCTAATTATGGGTTGCGTGTTTCACCTTGTGCGGAACGACGTTGTCCGCTAAGCCCGATGCAGAGAAACCGAGCCGCACAGCTGTACGGCCTCTAGAGCAGATCCACACAGACCCTTGCGCAGCGACGGTACCTCTCCGGCGCAACTTTCCCCGGCTCTAACACCTTCTGGAGAGAGAGAGAGAGAGCAAGAGGGAGAAAGGGGGGAGGCTTAACCTCTCCCTTAAGCTTAATGCTTAGTTAGCTTAAGGGAAGGAAAGGAAGAAGCTAAGAGTTCGAATGAACTCACGTAGGTGCCATATATATAGAGTTTAGGCTTATTAGAAAAGGGCTCCAAAAGACCGAAACTGTATATATGTCCTATCTCATATTATACATATATATTAAGCTCCATTTACACTCCTTTCCAAAAGGAATTAAATAGAATTAATACATACAATTGTATAATAATAAACCGTCACCCAAGAATCCAATGTGTGTGATCCTCTAGGCCCACAGTCACTCCAATTTAAGGCCCATTAACTTCTAATTCCTAATTAGAAGTAAATTAAATATATTATTCGCTTCTACAAGAGCCGAATAATAGTTTAATTCATTCCGAACCTTCGATCACGTTGGGTCAAGCAAATCCGCGTGATCCTAGAGGACGCCGAGTTTAAACCAGCCTGTCTGGTACCTGTAAGTCCACAGTTACCGCATCGATATAATCCCTCGCTCCTTCTATGAGTCTGGTACGATCGAGGGTACGGTTCCTGTCAAACCCCATGATCGTGCCATTTGACTATGACCTCCTTAAAGTGTATGACGTCCGTTCTAAACGAACTCACACGACCCTGGCCAGGGATTTAACGGAACGTCAATGTCATGACCCATTAACTGTCTGATATATACCTGACAGTGAGTGATCCCTTCTTGACCATTGACGATCTTCACACGTATCCTGGAGTGGTTAACGACTCGGTAACTCATGACTTATGGTTAAAGTCACTTAGCCAAGTAATTAAACCATTCCAATCCTCGTGTAAGATCCGATCAATGTCTCAGGTCAAAATACCAACGATGCTACTGAGACCGTTGGATCTTCAGTTGACATTAGGTATAATCAACCATCTGAAGATCCAATAGCGAATCAGTTCAGTGCACATCCTCCAAGGACATACACCTACACATATGTGTTGGTGCCCCGCACCAATGACCATGAGACTGGTCATTGACACATCATGTGTACTGATTTAATAGGTAATCAAAGTCCCCGAGTGATTACCCTCCAACCAGGAACAGTTTAAGGTATGTGTACATGTAAAGTCAATCTCATGTTCGAGATCCCATCTCGAGCTGACTTTACAACCACATATCCTAGGGACAACGTAAAGTAACACAATCGCATATTTACGCTCAAACACCACTTTATTAATGAACAAGATCGTACAACTATTGGGCCTACCCGACCTGAAATTGGCCTGTAGCACACCAACACTAACAATCTCCCACTTGAACTACAGCCAATTGCCCACAACTTTGAGGTCCATCTTATCCCGATGACGCTCAAATACAGTCTGTGTCAAAGACTTAGTCAGTGGATCTGCTATATTATCTTCTGACGGTACACGCTCTACCGTCACATCTCCACGATCAACAATCTCCCGAATAAGGTGAAAGCGCCTGAGAATATGCTTTGACCTTTGGTGAGATCTCGGTTCCTTCGCCTAGGCGATGGTCCCATTATTATCACAAAATAATGGGATGGGAGATGATGTCTCGGGAACTACGCCAAGTTCCATGATGAATTTCTTCATCCAGATGACTTCTCCAACTGACTGCCCCTCCATTCAACATGAATACAAATTCAGACATGGATTTGTAATTATCTGGATCTGACTGGAAACTAGAATCTGTGTAAGCTCTTAGCTGAAGGTCCTCTCCTCCATAAAGCAGAAAAAGATCCTTAGCCCTTCGCAGGTACTTAAGGATACCCTTTACTGCCTTCCAGTGCTCTTCGCCTGGATTTGCTGATATCTACTGACAATACTTAAAGCATTGGCAACATCAGGCCGTGTACATAGCATTGCATACATGATTGACCCTATCGCCGAAGCATAGGGTACCTTATTCATGTGTGCCACCTCCTCAGAAGTTTTAGGACTCATCCCCTTGGATAGGTAAATTCCATGTCTCATGGGAATGAGACCTCTCTTAGAATTTTCCATCCTAAACCTTTTGAGGATAGTGTCTATGTACATAGATTGAGATAATCCTAGCATCCTTTTAGATCTATCTCGATAGATCTTTATGCCCAGCACATAGGATGCTTCTCCCAAATCCTTCATGGAGAAGGTCTTGGACAACCAAGACTTAGTTGATGTCAACATCCCTACATCATTCCCAATGAGTAAGATGTCATCAACATAAAGGACCAAGAAGGTCACTGAGCTCCCACTGACCTTCCTGTAAACACATGGTTCATCTTCATTCCGAATGAAGTTGAAAGATTTGACAGCCTCGTCAAATCTTAAGTTCCAGCTTCTAGATGCATGCTTTAATCCATAAATGGACCTTTGAAGTTTACATACCTTATTAGGATGTGACTTGGAAGTGAATCCCTTAGGTTGTACCATGTACACCTCTTCTGACAGGTTTTCATTAAGAAAAGCTGTCTTCACATCCATTTGCCAGATCTCATAATCCAGGTATGCAGCAATGGCAAGGAGGATTCTGATTGACTTAACCATGGCTATCGGTGAAAACGTCTCGTCATAGTCAATGTCTTGCCTTTGACGATATCCTTTCGCCACTAGTCTAGCCTTGTATGTGTCAATCTGTCCATCTGCACCGATTTTCCTTTTGAAAATCTATTTGCAGCCGATAGGGACCTTCCCTTCGGGTACATCAACTAAGTTCTAAACTTTGTTGGTGTACATGGACTGTATCTCTGAATCCATTGCCTCTTGCCATTTCTCGGAATCTACACTACGGATCGCCTCCTGGTACGACTGAGGATCATCATCCTCATCGATACATACCTTAGAGGACCCCTCTGAGATATGTCCAACATATCTCTCAGGTTCTCTCGGTAGTCTACCAGATCTCCGTAGTGTCAGTGTTTCACCTTGAATAGAATCAACCGATACAGTCTCATCTAATGAGTTTGTGTCTATGGGTTGTGGTTCTTGGACCTCGTCCAATTCTATCTGGCTCCCACTGTTTTTCTGGAGTAGATATTCTCTTTTCAGAAATATAGCTCTCTTGGCCACTAAGACCCTTTGCTCAGAAGGGTGATAGAAATAATATCCAAACGTCTCCTTTGGATATCCCACAAACCTACACTTATTGGTTCTTGACTCAAGCTTATCACTCTCGTTCTTCTTTACATGAGCAGGACACCCCCAAATTTTAATGTGATTAAAATTTGATTTTCTGCCCTTCCATATCTCATATGAAATAGAAGGAACTGATTTACTTGATATCCTATTCAATAAATAAGCCGCAGTCTCTACGCATAGCCCCAGAGAGACAAGGGTAGTCCTGACATAGACATCATGGATCGGACCATGTCTAACAAGGTCATGTTTCTCCTCTCGGATACACCATTGTACTGTGGTGTATACGGTGGTGTCCACTGAGAAACTATTCCATGGTCTTTAAGATAAGAAGTGAATTCATGGCTTAAGTATTCACCTCCTCGATCCGATTGAAGAGCCTTAATACTTTTGCCAGTCTGTTTCTCTACTTCATTCTTGTATTCCTTAAACTTCTCAAAGGCTTGTGACTTATGTCTCATTAAATACACATAGCCATATCTAGAGAAGTCATCAATAAAAGAAATGAAATAGAGATAACCTCCTTTTGCTTCTATGGACATGGGTCCACACACATCCGAGTGTATGAGCTCGAGAAGGTCAACAGCCCTCTCTCCATGTCCACCAAAGGGAGCCTTAGTCATTTTCCCCATGAGACACGGCTAACAGGTATCAAATGACTTGTATTCGAATGAATTCAAATACCCATTTGAGTGTAAGTGAGAGACTCTTTTCTCACCTACATGACCAAGTCTGCAATGCCATAGATATGCAGAATTCACTTCATCAGCATTGGAAATTTACATAACATTAGAACGTGTATCTAATACATATAGACCATTGACTAATGAACCATTGGCTATAACCAAACCATTATTCATTATAGAGCATCCAGTGCTATTAAAAGCCAATGTATATCCAATGTTATACAAGCCAGAGATTGAAATAATGTTCTTAATAATATTAGGAACATAATAACAGTCATTCAGCTCCAGAATGACTCCTGAAGGTAAACTGAGGCGTGCAGTCCCGACAGCTTTGGTAGAAACCAAAGCTCCATTGCCCATCCTCAGTTCAATCTCCTTTTTGCCCAATCGCCTTCTATTTGCCAGCACCTGCACAGAATTGCAGATATGAGATGCACATCCAGTATCCAATACCCATGATGTGGATTCCACATATGACAAATTAAGGTCTATGACAAAAATACCTTCATTTAGAATTGCCTTGCAATTCCTTTTCCAATGCCCAGTTTCCCCGCATCGAAAATATTTGTCTTCCTTTTCATTCTTCTTGCCCTTCCCTTTGTCAACTTTGGCGAGTTGCTTACCCGTGGCCTTTTTCTTTCCTTTCCCTTTGTTACTTGTGGTGGATATCTGGGTGACCTTCCTTTTCTTATTGGCTCGGCCAATAATCATTACAGAAGAAGATGGTTTATCTTTCTGCATAATTCCTTCAGCACTCTTTAACATGTTGAGCAGCTCCGGGAGAGTTGCATCAATTCTATTCATGTTAAAATTTATGATGAAGGAAAAAAAGGAATCGGGCAATGACTGGAGTATGAGATCAATGCATAGTTCAAGATCCAACTTGAACCCCAGTGCATTGAGTCTCTCTATCCACTCCATCATTTTCAGTACATGAGCCTGTACTGAAGAACCCTCAGACATCCGTGTCCTGAAAAGCCTTTTGGAGATGTCATACCTCTCAATCTTACCCTGCTCCCCGAAGAGCTGGCGTAGATTGAGAAGTATACTTCTACAATCAGTCTTTTCAAATTGCCTCTATAGCTCAGGAGCCATAGAGGCCAACATGTAACATTGGGTTAGGGAGGAGTCCTCAGACCACTTGGCATAAGCCAGTAACTCGCCCTCGTCGGCATCAGGAGCTGGCTCAGAATGAACCGCGTCCAACACGTACGCAATCTTTTCGGCGGTAAGGACTATGCGTAGATTATGCAGCCAATCCGAGTAATTCGGTCCAGTTAAGCGATTTGCATCCAAGATGCCACGGAGGGGGTTAGACGACGACATTGTAATCTGGATAAGAAATAAAAGATAACTTAGCATGTGTTCAAATTCTAACTTAGATGTGATTTTCTATCTTAGTTAGTCCCACTATTTTTCGATCGAACTATATAACCCTCAGTATATAGAACGGGAGATCAACGAAATCTACCTAGTGGGTCGGAATCCCAACGAGACTGATGTACGACCTTGTGGAAAGCACAACAAGCCATACACAATCTCAAGGGCAGTTAACAGGCACTTGCATCTAATGCAATATCCGATATTCGGCCCCCGAGAAATCATCCCCTTGTGGAAAGTACAACAAAGGATATTCTCGGTTAGATCTAACCATCATTACAACATAGCAATGAGTTCATGACCCGACCCTTGTGGAAAGCACAACAAAGCTGAGTTCAATTCCTCACCCCATTGAGGCCGAGCCTTGGAGTTTAATCCTGCCCCCAAACTCATGGACCTTGTGGAAAGCACAACAAATCCATGAAATGAAGACGTTCATTCACTCCATAATGATGGAGGGCCACGACGACTCCTAGAGCCACGCTTACCAGATCTAAAATTTAAGCACGAGGGAATTTAATTTTATCTTGATCTCACCCTAGGTGGTAAAATAAATATATCCAATATATTTACCGTACCTAGTAGTTTGCACAAAAATAAATGTATCCAATGCAAATTAAACGCAAGTGATCATGGACTTTAACCCTAATGTAAATAAGATATCCGGCCCGCTTCCGAAGCAGCTGGATCGTCCTCGTCGGGTGTGCTCCGCGCTTTCAAACTCCGACGCCGCATTAATTATAACTTTTACATGGCACGCAGGCCGAAAAAATTAAATTACATGTGACTCAAATTCCAGCAGCCCTTAGGGCGAGTACAACAATTGAGGAAGATAGAAGTACATTAGAATTTTAACAGAGAGAGAAAGGAGGTTCGCAGACCCCAATTAATTACATTAATCTAAGTCCATGATCACTTGCTAACCCATTCAAATAAAATCAATCAAGGGTTATTTTCTGAAAATAATCCTTACTTTTGAATTTAAAAATGGGATGTGCAAACAAAAATAGGCTAGCTTTGTTTAATTTTAAAAATCAAAGTATGATTACCTAAAATTAAACATACAAGCATGCTAATACAAGGTAAATAAAGTAAAGCACGTAAAGAACCATCATTTTCTACAGGGGCATCTAATTGAGATAATTAATTAAATTTAAATTTAAATTTAATTATCCAATAATCAAATTTAAATTCAAAATTTAAATATTCCAATAATTTAAATTTAAATTCAAACTAATTATCCAATAATTTTTGTTTGAAAATAAATTTAAAATAATATAATTATACTCAATTAGTAATTTTCTAAAATTCAAAATTTGAATTTAATAATTATCTAATAATTAAAATTCAAATAATTAAAATTTTCACATTTAACTTCAATAATATTCAAAATTTAAATTTTCTAATTATCTAATAATTAAAAATTCAAAAATTAAAATTTACTGAAGTAACTTCAATTATTACCATTTTATCTTAAGGTAAATAGTAATTATCTCACCTCAGTAAATTCAAATCGGTAAATAAAATTTAACATTTGATATTTACTTTTGAGATAACACTATTTAACCTACTAGATAAAGTCCGGTTTAATTTAATGTGTATTTTCATATATATATCTAATATGTATATTAATATACCTGAGCACATTAAATTAAAGAGGGTAAAACCAATTTTTTTCAAAAAATAAAAATAAAAATATTTTTTTTTCATTCCAGCGGGTCAACCCTGCGCGCGCGGGCGGCGCCCGCGCGCGCCGGGCATTGACTGCCAGCTACGGGCGCCTGCAACGCGGGCCACCCGCGTTGCGGGCGCCGCCTGCAGGCGCCCGCCTGCGGGCGCCCGCCACGCAGGCGCCCCGCGTGGGCGGCGCCCGCCGACGCAGTGCGCCCAGCGGCGCAGTGCGCCCAGCGGGAACCCAAAAAAAATTTGTTTTTTTTTTAATTTTTTTTTTAAAAAAATGCTGTTTGGATGCCCAGCATCCAGAAAGAACCGAGATGTCTAAATCTCTTTCTACAAATCATAATTGAAGATTTAATGCCCCTAAAACACGGTTCTTAACGGCGATAAAAACACCGACCGGAGCGCGAACCTGGCTCTGATACCACTGTAAGGTTTCGCACAGCACCTACGGGCGACGCAGCGGATAACAAAAATTTAATTTGCCCGATTCCGGTGTTATGGAAAGCTTAATCTGTGCTCTAATCGGTGTTTCTAATACCCTAATTACGGGTTGCGTGTTTCACCTTGCGCGGAACGACGCTGTCCGTTAAGCCCGATGCAGAGAAACCGAGCCGCACAGCTGTACGGCCTCTAGAGCAGATCCACACGGACCCTTGCGCAGTGACGGTACCTCCCCGGCGCAACTTTCCCCGGCTCTAACACCTTCTGGAGAGAGAGAGAGCAAGAGGGAGAAAGGGGGGAGGCTTAACCTCTCCCTTAAGCTTAATGCTTGGTTAGCTTAAGGGAAGGAAAGGAAGAAGCTAAGAGTTCGAATGAACTCACGTAGGTGCCATATATATAGAGTTTAGGCTTATTAGAAAAGGGCTCCAAAAGACCGAAACTGTATATATGTCCTATCTCATATTATACATATGTATTAAGCTCCATTTACACTCCTTTCCAAAAGGAATTAAATAGAATTAATACATACAATGGTATAATAATAAACCGTCACCCAAGAATCCAATGTGTGTGATCCTCTAGGCCCACAGTCACTCCAATTTAAGGCCCATTAACTTCTAATTCCTAATTAGAAGTAAATTAAACATATTATTCGCTTCTACAAGAGCCGAATAATAGTTTAATTCATTCCGAACCTTCGATCACGTTGGGTCAAGCAAATCCGCGTGATCCTAGAGGACGCCGGATTTAAACCAGCCTGTCTGGTACCTGTAAGTCCACAGTTACCGCATCGATATAATCCCTCGCTCCTTCTATGAGTCTGGTACGATCGAGGGTACGGTTCCTGTCAAACCCCATGATCGTGCCATTTGACTATGACCTCCTTAAAGTGTATGACGTCTGTTCTAAACGAACTCACACGACCCTGGCCAGGGATGTAACGGAGCGTCAATGTCATGACCCATTAACTGTCTGATATATACCTGACAGTGAGCGATCCCTTCTTGACCATTGACGATCTTCACACGTATCCTGGAGTGGTTAACGACTCGGTAACTCATGACTTATGGTTAAAGTCACTTAGCCAAGTAATTAAACCATTCCAATCCTCGTGTAAGATCTGATCAATGTCTCAGGTCAAAGGACCAACGATGCTACTGAGACCGTTGGATCTTCAGTTGACATTAGGTATAATCAACCATCTGAAGATCCAATAGCGGATCAGTTCAGTGCACATCCTTCAAGGACATACACCTACACATATGTGTTGGTGCCCCGCACCAATGACCATGAGACTGGTCATTGACACATCATGTGTACTGGTTTAATAGGTAATCAAAGTCTCCGAGTGATTACCCTCCAACCAGGAACAGTTTAAGGTATGTGTACATGTAAAGTCAATCTCATGTTCGAGATCCCATCTCGAGCTGACTTTACAACCACATATCCTAGGGACAACATAAAGTAACACAATCGCATATTTACGCTCAAACACCACTTTATTAATGAACAAGATCGTACAACTATTGGGCCTACCCGACCCGAAATTGGCCTGTAGCACACCAACACTAACAGCTGGTACTTCAAGGCAATCCCCAAAATAAAATGAAGATCAGAAATCACCTTCAAAATCTGTCTTTCAGTTCAAAGCTCAGAAAATTGAAAAGTAAACAAAACCTGCTGAGAATAATCAGAAATTGAAAAGAAAAAGTCAAACAAAGAAGGCAAAGAATAATTCTGGTTATACTCTGAAATTTATTAGCTCTGCTGAATCTGATGCTTCTTGTACTCATTCGCATGCATCTAGGAATTCATATGATAGAAACCATGCCCCTAGGAAATCTGATGCATCTTGTTATTAGTGTGGTAAGCATGGGCATATCATGGATGATTGCAGAATATTAAAAGAGGATGAGCATGCAAATGAAGAAATGCATTCTAGGAATTTATCTGGTAGAAACCATGCCATTAAGAAATCTGATGCATCTTGCTACTACTATGATAGGTGTGGTCATCTAATGAATGCATGCTTTAAAATGAAAGAAGACAACAATGTGAACTCTAAATTTTTCACACATGCTCATGACCCACATAGATATAGATCTATTTCAGGCCAGCATATCATTTGTTTCACTTGCAACAAGTCTGGGCATAAGGCTAATGAGTGCTGGTCAGGAAATCATTGGGGTAAAAATGAATCAAGAAGCAAGCATCTTAAATGCTTTGAATGTGGTAAGTATAGGCATGCAGTCAAAGACTGCTGGCATGCTCAGGGAAATAGATTGAACTCTAAATCTGTAAAATTCCCTGCTTTCTATGATTCTGCTAGAAATAACTTGAGAGATAAAAGGAAAAACTCTGCATGTTTTGAATGTGGTAAGCTAGGCCACAAAGCTGCCAACTGTCGGCTGGCTGAGTATGGAAAGATTTCATGTCAATAAAAGAAATACTCATGCTCATACACATAATTTTCATACTCATATGCATGCACATGGGCATCATGTTTCTGCTAACATGAAGAATAAAAACAAAAATTCTGTGGCTTCATGTTATTATTGTGGAAAAACTGGACACTCAATGTTTGAGTGTAATCTGATGGAATATGACGATCATGTTGCTAAAAGACTGTTTAGAACACCTGTTAGGGCTCATACAAGACCCAAGGCAGCTTGGGTCCCTGCAGGATCAAATTGATTAACATGTTACAGGTGTGCCTTGGAATAAATAAAGAGGGGTAAAATAAACCAAGGCACTCAACAGGAAGACACCCCAAGATTCTACTTTTCAGGTCTGTTCTGAATACTCATCTTAAATTCTGCCTTCTAAATTTGTGTGCTTCAGTTGATTGCATATCATGACAATTCAGTTTGATGAAATTGTGAAGTTGAAATGATTGAATATCATGTTGATTTGTTGATGTCAAACTGAAGATTTCTAAAATGTTGATTTGTTGATGGTAATTCTCCTCTCTCTGATTTGCATGAATCATATCTGAATGAATATTTGAAATCATGTGATGTGCTTTCAATACATTTCATGCGTATCGACAGGGGGAGTCCAATTGTTTTTGTTTAATGCATATAGGACTGCTTTGCACTGCATTGCATAACCTTGGTATATCAAATGGTAAGCTACTAAAAGGCAGGGAAATCTGCTTGGAGGTTCTTATCATGTGTGAGATGGTCCTTGAGATCGAGTCCTCCGCCTAGTACCATGGGTTTAGTTTTCATATAGAGCAGTGTATTGCATATCATAAATTTGAAGAAAATAAAATTCGAAAAGAAATGATTCATTGCACATCATGTATTTTGTCAGGGGGAGCTTGTTTGCTATTGATTGATCATCATGCTCTCCTTGTTAGAATTGTTGCATACTGCATATGTAGGATAGTGCATATTATAAAATTTTGAAAAACCTAAAAAGAAATTCATTGCACTTAGACAGGGGGAGCATTCCCATTTCATATCTTCTTCACCTCATGAACTCCTTTTGTTTAAGTAACCTGATTCATTCCATTGACTATGCACTATTCAACTGAATTCTCTGCTGATATCTCTAAAATAGCTGATCTATCTGTATTCCAGACTCAGCTACTGTCTGATGATGAAATCTCTTCTGATGCTCTTCTCTATTGCTGATTCACTCTTGCACCAGCTTATACTCACCTTTCACATTCTTCTCAGCTGGTGTGACTGATCTATTTCAACTATTGATTGTTGGCTGCTGAATTCATTGTTCTGATCTGAGAAACTTATGCTGCATGTCATGCAATTCAGTCTGAGAAATTGGTAGAAACTCCTATCATATAGGTTTAAGAATTATCACTGAATCAGACTGATATAAGATTAATGTATTCTCAGGTTTGTAGTTAAATGAATTGAAAAATATCTGAATGATAAGGTTTAATAAACTTTAACCACATGTGCCATGTATACCTTAGACTCTCTCATCAGATATCTGAAAATTTGAATTCAGGGCTACTTTGGTTAAGTTGCATAGAGTGTGTATTGGTGTTAAACATTAACTTGAAAAATGTTGACCAAATGAAAAATTGTGAATTCAGAGCAATGACTTGGTCTCTGAGAAACTGAGTTCTTTATCAATGAAATAAAGTAATTCATGTCATGAGGTGCCATAGTTATCTCTGATAAAATTTAGTAAAACAAAATCTGACAGAACAATGGCTTATTTGTGTTGAGTAACTGGGGAGTCTGGCCTCTAATCAAGGTGTCTCCTCATATAAAAAGACATTTATATTGCTAAATCTGTTCTCAAAGTTGAGAGGCAATGACAGTTATCACACTGAGTAACTGGGTCACTTCACCTGAGACATGTTGTGCCTCATGTAAAAAGGTGTTGATTAAATTGCTCAGGAAAAATATAATGTGCTTTAAATGAAAACATTTTGAAAAATCTGTCAACTCATGTTCTTGAAAAAGTGTTTAACTTCAGTACTAATCTGTGTACTTTTCAAAGGTGCTATTGAGATCATATGTGTAAGATAAAAGATGATTGATTTTGAGTGTTATCTGAATATTTGGTTCATTTTTATTAAAACTTGGATTCAAATATGAGTATTGAGTTTAATTTGACAAATTTGGTATACATAAAAATTAAATCAGATTGGTTAAGTTGCCACTTCATAACCCTTTATGATAGAAGAGTCTACACTTCTTAAGACTTATTGAAGTGATGCACGCATTAAATTCCCTCATGATCAGATTTTCCAGATAGCCAGATCTGATTCTGACTGATTATTCATTAAGATCTCTTGTGATGATTGGTATCAGACTTATTGTTTCCCTTCTATCATCAATCACTTTACTCTCCACACTGTTGGAATCTTCCATCTTGTTCTTCAATAAGTTCTGATTCTGCGGTCTTTTCACCAGAATTCAGATTCCTTGGTATGGCTGATTTCAGATTGATTTATTGGATAACCAGAGCTCATTCTTGTGCTTCAGCGGGAGTTATGGTTTATCTGCATTTAAGGGGAGTGTAGTCATTCATGCATATTGATAGGGGGAGAGATGTTTTATCCATGAACCTTGTTTTATTCTGTGTCTTTGTGTACTGCATTTTGTCTCTCAAACCATCCCCTCTCTTTTTGATTATGTCAAAGGGGGAGAATAGTTTGACGAGTCAGTGTGACTCATTATGTTGCCATCATCAAAAAGGGGAAGATTGTTGTGCCCCTTGTGCTTTGATGAGCCCCTTGTGCTTTGATGATTGTGGTGTTTTAATGATAGCAACAGGAATGAGTCACCACATTGAATGATAACCAACATTCATGTTTATAACTGATATACTCTGTGGGAAATGCATATGACTGTGACTGGTATATTATCTGGAGAATGCATGTGTTCTGTCTGCATAAGTCTATTCACTGCATGTGTTCTGTCTGCAAGTCCATACATTGCATTCGCCAAGCCTGTACATCCATCTGCTTGCATTGAGTCTATACATTGGTGGCAAGTCCATACAGTGTCCTGCATTTAGGCAAAGTCTGTACAACCGTTTGCTTGTCAAAGTCCATACACTCAACTGCCTTGTCTTGATCAAGTATATACAGTTAGTATCTGCATTGCATTGCATGCATCATGGTGGAAGTCTATACACTGGATTTGTTCTGAAGTCTATACATTGCATGCCTTCCACCAAGTCTGTACATTGACACTGTAGCATGCATTCATAAAGTCCATACATTCACAGTGCATTGCATTGGCTAAGTGTATACACTGTCCGTCTCATTTAGAGTCTAAGGCAAGTCTGCACATTGGACTTTCATTCAAAGTCTGTACATCGTCTCGTTCATGCATTGTTCATGAAGTCTGTACATTAGACTGTGTCTTCGTGCATCATGTTAAGTCTATACACTGGGTCAGGGTCTTCAAGTGTATACATTGGCCTTAGCTCTCATAGTCTGTACATTGGTCCTCAGATTCGAAGTCCATACATTGGTCTTCATATTCAAGTCTATACATCCACTGTTGATCGGCAAGTCTGTACAGCGTACAGTGCAGCGTCTCATGTATTAGTCTTCGAAGTCTATACATTCATTCACTGTAGCATGCATTCATGAAGTCCATACATTAGTCTTCATATCCAAAGTCTGTACAGCCATTCCTTGAGATCAAGTATATACATCGGACAGTGTTTAGGCGAAGTCTATACATCCGTCCGTACAGAGTCTTGGCCACCGTCTCACGACCACCAAGTCTATACATTGGTCGGTGGCAAGTCTGTTTTGGACTCTTGATCAAGTCTGTACATCCAAAAGTGTTCTTCCAAGTCTGTACATTGGAAGCTTCACCTACGTTTCCCTTCAAGTCTATACATCGGTGGTTTTACCGTCGTTTCTCTTGAAGTCTGTACACTGTTGGCTTTACCGTCGTTCCACTTTGAAGTCTATACACTCAAACGCCTGTGCCTTGATCAAGTCTGTACATTGGGTTGCTTGCATGCGTCATGAACAAAGTCTGTACATCCATTTACTTAATGAATGCAAGTCTATACATTCGTCTAACTTGCATTATTCATCAAGTCTGTACAGCCTTGTCTTGCATTCAACTTCACAAGTGTGTACAACGAAGTCTATACACTGCTATGTTTACACTTAACCTGATAAAGTTCTTATCTGTATGACAGGCACCCTTCGAAGAGGCAAATGGAAGGCACGTGATCCAAGGAGGACGAGGTTCCCTGATCGTGACACGTGGATGCACTGTGCTGAAATGCTGACACGTGGACTGAGGTCCTTTGGCGGGAGATGTGGAAGGCACACGCTCGCCCTAATTGCTGCAGTATATATTGAAGCCTTTGTCTTCAGATGAAGGCTGATCGATCGAAAAAAGAAGAGCAGCAAAGTCTATACACCAGAGAGCCTTCGATCCAGACAGAAGAAGAAGAAGAAAAAGAAGAGAAGAAGAAGAAGAGAGGCAGAGAGAAAGAAAAAGAAAGAGAGATTGAGTGAGAGTTCGAGAGAGCAGAGTGTGAAGAGAAGAAGAAGAAAGAGTGAGAGAAGAGAAAAGCAGAGAAGATCGTTCCCACTGGAAGTTGGATCAGATCCACTCCAGTCAGCTCTTTAAGAGCCACATTTTGTGCTTCACTGTTTACAGCTTTTCGGTGCTGTTTGGTTCATGTTTTCATTTTCTATTTTATCCTTTCTTCAAGTTGTTAGTCAGTGTTTGCAGAGGTGCTGCCTCTGGACGGGTTAAGCTGTAATCCCCAGCAGTTGCAGTGGTGGATTCCACTGGACAGCAAGCTGTGTTGCTCAGCGGGCGAGGAGGATTCCTCGGACGGCAAGCTGTGTTACCCAGCGGTTGTATGGCAAGCTGTGAAGCCCATCTGTTCAAGCTGTGAGTCAGCGGAATCCACACTCTGGTTTGAGTGTGGGGTGGATGTAGGTCTGCTGGACCGAACCACCTAAAAACCCATTGTGCAGTGGTTTGATTTCTTGTGTGGTTGGCGCTAGATGAATGCTTAGGGGCGCTTTGGTTTGATGTTCTATAAGTGTTCATCAATTTGCTGCGCACACTATATGTTTGACTGTGGTTTAATTTCTTTTATCTGATTTTGCTAGATGAATGCTAGGAGCGCCTCAATTGGGTTTTCTGTCTGAATGCTTTAAGGCACAAGCTCCTTTAATTTGATTCAGTATACAGTTTAGACTTGTTTAGGTTCGCTCTATATATCTGCAATAGTTTTTTTTTATTCCGCATTTCTGATTGCTTTAGATTTTAATTGGGCGAAGTTTTTTTAAAGGGTGTATTCATTCACCCCCCCTCTGAATACTGCACCGAACCCAACATAGCCAACTTATCTGGTAGGAGATATGGTTATGTTTTAGTAGATGACTTCTCTAGATTTACCTGGGTATATTTCCTAACATATAAAAATGATGCTTTTAAGGAATTTCAGGAATTCTACCATAAAATAACTCAAACCAATGAGCACTCAATTTTAAACATTTTGTCTGATCATGGAGGTGAGTTTGAAAAGTCACAATTTGATGATTTCTGCAGGGATAATGGAATCAACCACAGGTTCTCATCTCCAAGAACTCCAGAGCATAATGGAGTAGTTGAAAGGAGAAATAGAACCTTGGTGGAAATGGCTAGGACAATGCTGGTTGAAGGGAATCTGCCAAGGAAGTTCTGGGCCGAGGCTGTGAGCACATCCTGTTATATAATTAACAGAGCTCTGGTAAGACCTTCCACACAAAAGACTCCTTATGAGATACTTAAAGGTAAGAAACCCTCACTAGCACATTTCAAGGTCTTTGGATGTAGATGTTTCATTCATATAAATTCTAAAAGAGACCTTGATAAGTTTGAACCTAAAAGTGAACCTAGAATTTTTCTAGGATATTCCGAAGTGTCCAGAGCCTATAGGATTTATAACCTAAACTCAAAAACTGTTGAGGAATCACCTCATGTTGTCTTTGATGAACATTCTAATATATCTGAAATTGGTTTTTGCAGAGACGAGACTGATGGTGATTTCCTTGAGAGTAAAGAAGAACCAAATCCTGAACCTGCAGAAGATGGTGAGACTAGTGTGTCTAGAACTCAGGGGGAGGAAAATGCAGAACCAGGTAATCGGCCTACCAATGTTAGAGTTATTAAAGATCATCCTTTAGAGAATATCATTGGTAATTTGAATGAACCCCTTAGGACTAGATCATTCTTTAGGATTGAAAATGAGTTGAATTCTTTTGCACTAGTCTCTCAAATAGAACCAAAAAATATAGATAGTGCCTTAGAAGATGTGCATTGGATAAATGCCATGCATGATGAGCTGAACCAATTTGAAAGGAACAAGGTATGGCACCTAGTTCCTAATCCCTCACATGGCTCGGTTATAGGCACTAAATGGGTTTTTAGGAATAAGACAGATGGGCAAGGTAAGGTAGTTAGAAATAAAGCTAGGCTAGTGGCACATGGTTACAGCCAGGAATATGGGGTAGATTTTGAAGAATCTTTTGCACCTGTTGCCAAGTTAGAGGCTATTAAAATAATTTTAGCTTTTGCATGTAGCCTAGGAATAAAATTGCTGCAGATGGATGTAAAATCTACTTTCTTGAATGGATTGATAAAGGAGGATGTGTATGTTAAACAATCTCCAGGTTTTGAATGCCTTGATTTTTCTGACTATGTTTACAAATTAGATAAGGCATTATATGGACTGAAGCAAGCTCCCAGGGCCTGGTACGACAGGCTGAGCTCCTTCCTCACAGGTAAGGGTTTTTCAAGAGGAGAAGTTGACCAGACCCTATTCACTAAGGTCAGTAACAATGACATTCTTATTGTTCAGATTTACATAGATGATATAGTGTTTGGGTCAACTAAATCTGAAATGTGTGAGGAATTTTCTAAATTAATGACAGATGAATTTGAAATGAGTTCTATGGGAGAATTGAAGTTTTTCCTTGGTCTGCAGGTCAATCAAACATTGGAGGGAAGCTTCATCACATAGTCCAAGTACCTAAGGGACCTGCTGAAGAAATATCAAATGGAAAACCTCAAAGCAATAACAGCACCTATGGGCACCTCAACCAGTCTTGATGGTGACCCAAAAGGTAAATTGGTTGACACCAAGCTTTATAGAGGTATGATCGGATCCTTTTTGTACCTTACTGCATCTCGACCTGATATTCAATTCTCAGTATGTTTATGTACTAGATTTCAGGCTAGTCCTAGAGAATCTCACATGAGTGCAGTGAAGAGGATTTTTAGGTATCTCTCAGGCACCCCTGACTTAGGTCTATGGTTTCCTACTAAGTGTGAGCTCGACCTTGTAGCTTACACTGATGTAGATTATGCTGGGTGCAGAATAGATAGAAAGGGCACTAGTGGGTATTGTCAATACCTAGGCGGTTGTCTTGTGTCTTGGGCATCTAAGAAGCAACACACTGTTGCTCTTTCCACTGCTGAAGTAGAATATGTTGCAACAGGGAATTGTGCAGCCCAAGTCTTATGGATAAAGCACCAACTTGCTGATTATCACATCAATCTAGGATGCACACCTATTTTGTGTGATAACACCAGTGCTATTTCATTAACCAAAAATAATGTTCATCACTCTAGGACAAAGCACATAGAAATTAAACATCACTTCTTGAGAGATGAAGTAAGTAAGTATGAAATTGAATTTCACTTTGTTGAATCTGAAAAACAAATTGCTGATATATTCACTAAGCCCCTTGGAAATGATAGATTTAAATTTTTAAGAAGGGAACTAGGCTTATGTAAATTTCAGCATGATGATTAATGTTTCATTCCTATCTGTTGTGAATAAATGCTCTTCATAAATGTTTCAACTGCACATGTCACAGACCATCAATTAAGTAACTCTGTCAGTAGTTTAACTACATGCATTGCACTCTGTCCGTTAATAGAGTCATAGTTGTGTAGTGCATTTGTGTCAAGCATTTTCATTATGAATTCATATGTCACCTTGTTTCGACCAATCATGATACACATAGACAGGGGGAGCATATGTTCTCCATTCCTTTGATTGTCTACCTTGACATGCATGTGTTAGAGGAAGTTCAGAAATCGGTTTGTCTATTCTGATACATTCTCATGGTAACACACTTGGCATCTCACCTACCTTTACTTCAGAAAATTCATTCACTCTCATCCTTAAAAATCTTGCTATCCCTGAGATTCTGAAATAATGACAAATTGATGATTATTTCACTATACTAAGCTTCTAAAATCAGATATATACTCCTATAAGAATCTGATTGCACCTTGTCTGAACTGATGATTTAGGTTTAATGAACTTAATTTACAGTCTAAAGGCTTAACTCAATGAAAAAGAGTTGTTCAGTTAATAGCTCTCAACCATTCTTTACATGTTATGTCTGATTCTGTCATTCTGAAACTGAAAGTCTATAAACTCAAGAAATCATTATTGAGAAACTTAGATATAAGTATTGTCTTTAAGCTAAACAAAAGGGCAGCTATATAACTCTTTTGGGTCAAAAACAATTTTGCAGAGCAATGACTGAAGTCACTGAGAAACTGGGTCCTCCTTCAAAGAAAGAGGATGTACCCATGTCATGAGATGCTTTAGTTACCTCTGTTTCAAAAGGACAAAATTTTGATTCAAAAACTAATTGGCAGAGCAATGGCTGACTGCACAGAGAAACTGGGCTCTCTATCTATGAAATAGAGTTCGCCTATGTCATGAAGTGCTTCAGTTACCTCTGTTCAAAAGATTGAAATAGAATGGTAAATCCTACTGAGTAAACTGGGGGTGCTGGCATCTGATCAACGTGTACCTCCATGTACAAAGGTCTGGATCATACCTGCCTGTTCATACATTTATGGTTAACAAGTTAAATCTAGCTGTAACCTTGAAGAAATATACCAGTTTTTGCTTAACCTCAATACCTACTCTAGTTGCTTCTATGAACTTCTCTGATTTTATACTCAAGTAAGTTGAAGGTTGATTGTTCTGACCTGATGTTGTATGCATGGTTTATTGCTATTAACATCTCATGCAACCCTCTACAACGAGTCAAGTTGCTAAACTCTAACTTTCATTACACTTAAATCAGATTTTTACCAAGGTTGCCTTACGTGAACTCTTATTCTAATAGATTCTGCTCTAAGTATGCTTGTTTAATGATATTTTACTTCAGTTTGTCACCAGATCTCATGGATTCCATACTCTAAAACCCTTCTCATTTTTGTGTCTCCTCACTGCCTCAATTCCCTTGTCTCTCTCCTGTTCCTTGTTTGCTGATGGCAAAGGGGGAGAGAATTTGATGAGTTTTAATGATGTCTATATGAGTTTTAACTCGATGAGCAGTTTGAGCCTTATCAATTCTTTAGTAAAAAGGGGAGAGAAAGGGGGAGTGTCTAAAGGAGGAGAGATTTTAAGCTTCCTTTGCAGTTTCTGACTCTTATTGCATTTGTGTTGCCATCAAAGTATAAATTGTTGCCACCATCAAAAAGGGGGAGAATGTTGTGTCTCCTCTGGATTGATGCTATCCTTGTCATGTTTTAATGATTGGCAACAATGGTTTGCTCATTGGCAACATCAACTTTTTATAGGTCAGAATCTCTCCCAGTTTCATTTTTTGGGTCATTGCATTTTCAGATTGATTAGTCATGTGCACTCATTCTAAAGTCAGTGCGTGCAGTCCTGCACACACAAGGTCGATGCTAGACTAGTCCGTGCATATATATGTCTAAGGCATTCGCAAGGCCGGTGCAATATAGGGCGGTGAAGTATGTGCATTTCGTCATATGCATACACTGCTCAACTCCGTGCACATCACTGTTCATGGGGATCAGCTCAATGCATTCATATAGTCGATGCATGTTTTTACACGATCAAAGCTGCATGGAAGGTCTGTGCAACTCTTACTGCGAGCAAGTCTGTGCAGGGTCTAGCTGCATGCACGTTCTTTTAGTTAACGCATATAAGGTCAGTGCAAGTCTTTGCATCGCACATCTAGAGTCGGTACATGTCACTGTTCATCTAGTAGAAGGTCTGTGCATTTAGGCCACTCTGCATATCTAACATCGGTGCACCTTTCAGCTCTAAACTATTCAAGTCTGTGCATATCCCAGTAGCTACGCTATTGAAGTCGGTGCAAGCTCCTGTAACTTGCTTATCCTAGGTCAGTGCATAATTGTTCACACCGCATATATATAAGTCAGTGCATATGTCCACTTCTGCATACTCATGGTCTGTGCAAGTCCCACATATGCATAACCAAGATGGGTCCGTGCATGTTTGCCTTGTGCCATACAAGGTCCGTGCAACATTAAGGTCCATGCATCATTTATGTCTGTGCACATCTACCTTTTCGCACATAAGTCTGTGCACGTGGTAGCCACAAGACTTCATAGTCTGTGCAACTTTAAAGTCAGTGCATCTGCGTCTCATGCTACGTCTAATGCACACATAGGTCGGTGCTATTTTCGGTCTTACATCTCTGTCAGCGTCTCATGCACCGCTGTGACCCCGTCTGCGTCTCATTCTGCGTCTCAATGCATGCCTACGCCTCAATGTTTTGCTAAAGCATATAGGAGGTCAGTGCATTCTCTAACTCGGTGCATGTTTTACATGCACGCATATAGAGTACGGTGCATTGTTTACCTCGGTGCATGTCTTTGGGTGTTCATACGAAAGTCAGTGCATATCAACGTATGTGCTTGATTTAGTCTAGGCAAGACTTGGTCGGTGCAAGTTTTTGCCTTGTGCATTTATACTTAAAGTCTGTGTAGTGTCTTATATGTATGTGCATGATTTCACTCTGACACTTATGTCTTGCAGACTGGCACATGATCGAGCATCTGAAATGCACGTGGTCTTCCTCACATCACGCCTGAAATATGAGCGGGTGGGGATAACAGATTTAGTCATTGGCACGTGATCCAAGGATAAGGTTTAGAAGAACATTCTATTCCCTGCCATGTGGACCAATGGGGCTTCACTAGGGCGTCTCTGGTTCATTCAAACGGAGCTTCTGTTCCTATATAAAGCTGTATTACCCTTCGAAGAAAGCTGCTGGTGGCTAGTGCTGAACAGAACTGAGAGAAAAGAAAAATGAGTGTCGCTAGAGAGAAGAAGGGAAGAGAAGCACGAGAGAAGAAGAGAAGAGGAGAGCCCAGAAGGAGAAGAGAAGAGAGAGCAAGAAAGAGAGTGAGAAGGAGAAGAAGTGTGAGCTGCAGTCTCTTTCTGACCTCTGGATCAAATCCAGGGTCAACTTGCTCTATCTTAAGAGCTACATTGTTTTCTTTCATTGGTGTGTTTTTACGTTTCTTCAGTTTTCCTTTTGAAACCTTTAGAAGCTGTGAATCAACAGAGCTAAGCTGTATTGCTCAGCGGGCGAGGGTGTTCCTCGGACAGCAAGCTGTGAGGCTCAGCGATTGTAGGGATTTCCATCTCCAAAGCAGTGGATCAATGGTATTCAAGCTGTGTGGCAGCAGGAAGCCTTACTCAGTTGAGTAGGGGGTGGACGTAGATCTCTGGACAGAGATCGAACCACCTTAAAAACATTTGTCTCCTGTGTGATTGCTTGTGCATCTTCTCCTCGGTAGATGAATGCTTAGGCTCACCTAAATGGTTTAGCATGGTTTGATTAGTTAATCGTTCATCTGCTGTTATCTTCTGATTAGTTTCATCTTGCGTTCTTAATCGAGTTTCTACTGCTTGTTGATTTCATTTGCTCTTGGATCATCCTTCTTCTGAATCTGTGGGTGAGTCCATAGCAGTTCGGTCTATTTCCGCACTGGTTATTTTTAACTACCTGTGTTGCATTTTATTTGGGGTTGGATCTATTCACCCCCCTCTAGATCCGTTCATCACACCCTTCAGGGGATACCACAGTCTGCCACCCTCCTGTCCACTAGCACAGCTCTGTGTATTAACCTCCATACAAAAGAGGCTACTCTGGGGTTAATGGAAGAGTGCCATAGTTTGATCCAGGGCCGCCTGATATTTCCACTTGTGCGGAGGAGATTGTATGCTGACTTAACAGAGAAGCCCCCCCTGGCAGTGCCAGTCCAGACCCAAACATCTGCTGCATTGTGAAGCTGGGAACTATAGAGTTGATAGTCTGGACAGAACTGCTTCCGTGTATCGTATTGAGGATCCATCAAGACCTCACTAACAGTTACTAATGGGAAGGCTTGCTGGCTAGTGGTCTCAGAAACCAAAATAGAATGTAGAATTGGCCCATTGCCTGTCCAATTGTCCCTAAAGAAATTAATTTCAGCCTCATCCACTAAGAACCACCGGGAATTGCTGATTATAAGGTTCTTCACTTGATGGAAGATAGTTGATGGCAGACCCGCATGGAAAGGCTTCTTACATTCTGAAAAATGGGTTTTAATGTACCTCTGCATGGCATATTTAGACCAGAAAGATGACGCATGGAGGACATTCCACAAAGGTTTGGCCGCCAATGCAACCTGAACCCAATAAAGGTCTCTGATTCCGAGACCCCCTTCTGCCCAGGGTTTTTGGATTTCCTTCCAGGCCACCCAATGCCGCCTTCTTTCACCTTCAGCACCCTGCCAGAAAAAATTGGCACAAAGTCTATCTATTGCATATATAATAGTTTTCGGGATGAAACATGCAAAGGCCAAATATATTGGAATGCTTCGGAGTACAACATTGATTAGCACTAGTCTCCCTGCCTGGGACAAGAACTTTGATTGCCAACCTTCTAGCCTCGTTTGAATTTTATCAATCAGATACTGGAAGTCCGAGCATTTGTATCTCCCTTTTTTGACATGGATACCAAGGTAGCGAAATTCATCTGACAAGAATTTATATCCAGTTAAAGCTTGGATGGATTGTCTAAGAGAAGAGGGAGCCTTAGAGGATAGAGTAAAACTGCTCTTTCTAGCATTTACCAACTGCCCAGAGCTTGACTGATACTTCTCTATAAACTGCTGAAAGGAGATAATGTTATGCTTACAGGCATTGAGGAAAATTAGAGTGTCATCCGCATATAACAAATGAGAGACCTGTATGGAATGTCTAGGCCCACTGTACCCTCACAGTACCCCAGATTGAAACATTTTAGAAAGGCCCCTACTTAGCACTTCAGAAGCAATAATGAAGAGATATGGAGCAAGGGGATCTCCCTGCCTTATCCCTCTGCTGGATTTAAAAAAATCAGTCTTGGTGCCATTGAGATTGACAGAGAACCAGCAGTTGGAGAGGAGCATGCCAATTAGAGAAGTGAACCGGGAGTTGAAACCAAATTTCCTCAGAACTACAAAAATGAAATCCCATTCCATTCTATCATATGCTTTAGCCATATCTAATTTAAAAATAGCATTATGGCCTCTAACCTTCCTGTTGATGTCCATCATCAATTGCCTGGCAAGTGCAACATTGTCTAGAATGTATCGACCTTTGACAAATGCTCCCTGTTCCTCAGAAATTATACTAGGCAGAAGAGGAGCCAGGCGCTCAGTGATGATTCAAGAGATAAGTTTATCAGAGAAGTTGCACAAACTTATCGGCCGAAAATCATTGAAAGTCCTAGGCTCCAAAACCTTGGGCACCAAAGTAATGAGAGATGAAGAAACACTGCGAGGCAGAGGAAATCCCATAAAAAAAGCTTGGACGGCTTCTATGATGTCTGGACCTATAATGTCCCAAGTAGAAGTGTAGAAGGCTCCTTAAAAACCATCAGGCCCTGGAGAGCTTGTACCACTGAGAGACCATACTGCTTTCCTGACCTCCTCCCCATTTGGAATAGTGTAAAGAATAGAATTCTGATCAGCAGTAATACTTTGGGGGATGCATTCCAGAAGAGAATGATCTATAGAGTGCTGCTCTGAAGAAAAAAGATTATTGAAGAATGTTACAGCTTGGTTGCAGAGGACTTCTTGATCAGAACACCAGGCCTCAGGCTCACCAACTCTAAGTCTGCTTATGAAACTCCTACGCCGGTTACTAAGAGCCACGGCATGATAAAAGGATGTGTTCCTGTCCCCATTCTCAATCCAGTCAATCCGAGCTTTTTGATTCCAGAATACGTCCTCTCTATATAGGGCTTGGCGTAACCCAGCACAAGCTGCATTAAGATTAACCTTGTTACATGAAGAAGGATCTGAATCATATACAACCTGTTTGTATTCGAGCTCAGCTTCTGCCATTTTGACATTTTGGGAGACATTACCGAAGACTTCCTTATTCCATGTACGAAGGGAGAGTCTAACAGCCTTTAGCTTGATGGTAAGCCTGACCAAAGCACTGGGATGATCAGATTGTGCTTGCTGCCAGGCGTCAGAAACAACTTGCATGAAGGATTGATGAGAGCACCACATCTTCTAGAACACAAATCTGGCAGGGCCAGATGTGTGTTTGTTCATAGACAATAAAAGAGGAGCATGGTCCGAAGGGCCTCTAGGTAGGTGCTTCACAACAAGCTGAGGCTGATCTGACTGATAGTGATTATTAAAAAGAGCCCGATCCAATCGAGCTCGAATATTGGCCTGCCCTGCCCTATTGTTAGACCAGGTCATAGCTGGACCAGTAAAATCCGCATCCATGAGGCCAGCTGAACACAGGAAACCATTGAAGTCTGCCATAGAAGCTAAAGATGGGCTAGCACCACCAATCTTTTCAGAGGACCGCAGAACACAATTAAAATCCCCTCCCACTATCCAAGGAACTGCCACAGAATGAGCAAAAGATATGAGATCATCAAACATACCTTGCCTTAGTGGGGGATCACATGCAGCATAAACTATTGAGTAGAATGAGGAAAACTCATTTCCATTCCTCTGGCCAAGGGTGATATATTGAGGGGAGGATTGAATAACCTCCAGATTATTACTGGCTTTCCAGAAGACCCATATTTTAGAGTCACTCAGATTATTACCAACAAATCTCTCCAACTTGAGAAACATACTGAGCTGAGCTGCTTTATTAAAGGACAACATTGGCTCACAAATTGCTACCATGCTAACCTTATTAGTATGAACTAAATGCCGAAGACTTCTTTGGGAACCCGTGTTCCCTACTCCTCTAATATTCCAAATCAGAATTGGGAGCATCATAAAAATTGTCTAACCTTAGCTTCCGCCGACCTGGCTCGAGATTTGGTTAAACTCCCCCCCCCAACTTCATTTCTTCCCCTTCCTACATTTCTTTCCAGCAAAGGGGGCCTCATAATGGCATTATCTTGCCCTGCCTTGTCTGCAACTCTTTGACCTGCCTTTTGAATCAATTGTAACTGTTCATCTGAATAGCTTTGAACATCTTCAACTTTAGAGCTCTCCTCCATTACTATTTCTTGACAAGCCCAGCTAGGCTCTATTTCAGGACCAGTCACTGGCTCATGCAACTTGGATTGCAAAAATTCTACAACATCAGAAGAGCAGCTTGGCTGCATCATGCCCAGACATGAACCACTCAGGTGAGTGGCTTTTTCCAATTGACACCCAGAGTCTTGAATGTGGAGCTGAATTTGGCATGAAGAGAGCTCTTGGCCTACAGCCAACTGAGTGCAAACTGCAGCAAATTCATCTAAAGCAGGCTTTAGTGATTTAGGAGAAGCCTATTTAGACACTTCTCCAGAATCAAAAATTTGATCCATCGCACCACTGGCCTGTTCACCCATTGTGTCATCATGATAGCTTTGCTTATCCAAACCTTGTTCCATTGTTTCAGTTGCCTGTTGCAGAGCTGCAAACATATTACCTTGTGGAGCATTATGTCGAGCAACTCGAGGGCCAGCTTGACGAGGCCTAAAAAGTTGCTGGGGAGGTCTCCCTTCAGGAACCGGAACATGAATTATTGTGGGATGAGCTACCTTGCCATGCTTCTTCTTGCAATCATTCTCCAAATGGCCAAGCTTATGACAGAACGAACACAATGAGGGCACACGGTGGTAATTGACATTCTGCCAGAACCCCTTCTCATCCAAATCTATCCACAATCGTTCTTTACGATGGGCAGACAAGTCTAATTCAACACAAGCCAAAGCCTCTGAGGTATCTATCATTGCCAGAGTCCTTTCATGAATTCTTAGAACAGTTCCGAAGTTACCTGCGATTGACCGCATACAGTCCTCGTGGTACAGGTTCACGGGGAACGACGGGAAGCTTATCCAGACCAGAGCTGTATGGGGATCTGCATCGAAATCAAAGTCAACCGTCCAGCGGAAGAACCGAAACAAGAAACCCATGATATAGAGATTCTTCTACAATAACAGCTTCATAAAGTCCGCTTCACAATCGAGTTGCAGGAGCAGATGTCGCGGGTTAAGCCTGTTGATGATGAAGTCGGAAGTCAGACCCAGGCGCTGCATCAAGCAGCTCTTGATATCAGGGAAAGCAGGTCGTCCATATGAGCATTTTAGCTACAACGACAAATGATAGAGGAAGCATCGAGGCCTGTAGATCTGCCAGGGAGAAGAAAATCACCGGCTCCCCAAGGTCCGTGTAGCTTGTATTCTTAATCGGAATTGCAACATTGGCCTTCTGCTGAGATTCAACAAGAACCTGTGCAAAGGAGCGACGGGGACCAGCCAGATCCAAAAAGGAGGGAGGCTAAAAGGCTCCTGCTATCGCTGGAGGGGGTTCCCCCGGAGGAGGGCAGAAAGCACCATCAGCGCCATGGCCACCGACGGAGGACGACGCTGTGAGAGGCATGGCGGGAATACACACCGGCATTTTCTTGGCTGGCTTCACTCTGCGTCGATAAACAGACAAGTAAGTAATAAAATATAAAGACAGTAAGGCAGGAAAAGTAGTAAGGCAGAAAGAACAACACAACACACAAAGAAACACGCTAAACCACTAACTGCCAAAACCCTGTACAACGTCGGGATACCTCAAGTATCGAACACAAGTGTAACGACTCGAGAATCTGATTACCGGGAAGGCCCGATAACTCGAGACTCGCACCACCACCCACGAGTCCGAAGACTCGGAAGGGTTAAAAGGATGGTGTGGAGACTACACAAGTATCACAATTAATTACAGAAATTAAACAGTTATATGATTAAGCAGGAAATAAATTAACATTTTACATGCTACATGGTCAACAAGATATAATGAAATAAACAACAGTAGTAGTCCACAACTAGTACAGAGACAAGAAGGAAAAGTACAGCTACACGGGGCATATCCCGGCTCTGACCTCTGGCACTAACGCTGGGCACCTGAGCAACGATGAGCCTCAGACGCGCTCCCCTGAAGCCGCGCCTCGCCTGAAACACGGTGAAAACACGCAGGGAATGAGTCTCAAAACAGGACTCAGTAGGGATCACTCGAACCCTACCATGCAAACAGAGAAATCGCTACGCTAGCAGTAAGCGAGAACCTCAGAAAGAGAAGCCCTGTAATCTACAAAACACCGATCTCACGGCACGTAAATCGATACACGTGCCACGGTGGAACGACTGGAACACCACGGCCAACACGACAAAAACTCTAAGGTTGAAGTCACACGACAGACAGTCTGTCACTCCCGACTCGACAGGAGTACCTCCCACTAGAAGCAAGGCCGGATGCGCCCACTGACGACTTAGTCCGCGTCCCAGGTGTCTCCCTCCGGCCCAGTGGGAACTGAGACACCTTACAAGTAACCACAAACAAGTGACTAGCTGGGGTCACGCACGTCAGCATGTATCCACTACCCCCAACCACGTATGCACACACAGACCGTGCGTCTCTGGTCTGGCCCTCTGACTAGTTTTCCCCTCAACCAGACTCTGGCTGGTAGACGTGGGGCCCGACGGAAACCAGTCTAAAACCGTCCTCAGGGTAAGCCCGTACACCTACTCCCAGGTGAGACCAACACACGCGTACTGGTGGGCTACGACTAGTGGAGGGTCACTAACAGAGTAGACTCTCAAGTCAACGGAAAATCACGACTACATCTGACGACGTACGGGGACCATCCCACGTACCAGCACCATCGCACGGCGACCACGGTCGGAAAAGAAACGGGACTGCTAACCATCCGGAGCAATCCTGAGCCTGACGGTCTACCCTAGACGCGTCACAGGCTCTGACGGTCTAAGGCTGGACCGTCACAGCCACCTGACGGCCCAACACAGGGGCGTCGGACCCTCGGTGCAAGAATAACTGTGACGCGCCTACCCTGGTGCGTCACAGGCCCTGACGCACCCAGCTTGCTGCATCACAAGGCACAAAGGAACAAACTGTGATGCGTGCCACTCGGTGCGTCACAGACTGTAACGGACCAAGTCTGGTGCGTTACAGGGTGGGAATGCGTCCACTCTAACGCACCCACACAGGGGCGTCACAAGGCTGTGACGCGCCAAGCCTGGTGCGTCACATACCTTGACCCCCAACGGTCAAAAACCAACGGTCAAAAGCCAACGGTCGAACGTCCCTGACGGTCCAACCCAGGTGCGTCACAACACCTGTGGTGGTCTATCGTGGGACCGTCATAGCCCACAGACTCCAGTTGGATGAAAACAGGACTGTGACGCACCCATCCAGGTGCGTCACATGGTGTGACGGTCACTGGAAGGACCGTCACACCCGTCCGAGGGCGAAACGGCGTGAAACGCCCAAAAAGTCCAACCACGCCCCCATGTCTCCATAGGAGAGGGGGAAATCAAAGGGGAAGACCCCTGGGGACCCCTAGCATGCTTCTAAGCCATCAAAATGCCGAATCGTGACCTAAAAATATAGATCGGGTGAACTCTCCCAAAATCATGCTTTCGCCCAAACCCGCTCAAAGACACCCCTCTCGGCTCCCATTCGGCCTACAAAACGCGGGGGATGACGGGATGAGCATAGGGATTTATCCCCCTATCTTAATGGAGCAAAAGCTCCACCGAATCGAGCTCAAATCACGAAGAACGCTTTTGGAAACCCCGCTCCTTCACGCTTCCCACGAACACCGCACGCCCACGAGATCGCCTCGCCACCGCCCACGTTGTCGCGCCATCGCCCCGCCGCCGTCTGCAACCAGAGAGAGGCCCACCGCGTCGAAATGGGAGAGAGAGAGGGAGAGGGGGGGCGGTCACGGTGGGAGGAAGAAGAAGAGGAAGAAGAAGCAGGGTGGGGGAGAGAGAGAAAAGAAAGGGTATTTATAGAAAATATGGAAATTCCAAAAAATACCAAAAAAATCAAAAATTACATTTCCGTGATCCTCAGAACGCACCGATCGCAACGGTACCACTCTCGCCTCGGTGAATGACTCGGTTCACCCGCAACGAAGTTCCGAAGGTATTACCGAAACACACACCGATAATCGAAAAACACGCGCGAAAAAGTCGCGGAACGCTTCTGGGCCTCCGAAACAACTCCGGATCGTGCCGATCCGAACACGAAAGATGTCTGAAATAAAATTTCAGACACAATGGAGCCAGACACTCTGAGAAACTAGATCCGGGACCCACGAGGAAGGATCCGTAAAGTCTGGGATATTACAGCCCTCCCCCCTTAAGGAATTTCGTCCTCGAAATTGAGAACAACCCAAGGGGAAGAAAGAGTAAAACTCACTCAAACAGGTAAGGGAACTGCTGACGCATCTCGTCCTCACGTTCCCAAGAAGCCTCACCACCAGAGTGCCGCTGCCACACCACCTTGACCAAGGGGATGACCTTGTTCCATAGGCGATGCTCTCGCCTATCCTCCACGCGGACTGGAAACTCTGGGAGAGAAAGATCTGGAGTCACCTCGGGCCAAACAGAATCCTCAAGCACATGAGAGTCATCGGGCATATATTTTCGTAACATTGAGATGTGGAACACATCATGCACCGACGCCAACTCAGAGGGTAACTGCAACCGATAAGCTACCTCACCGATGCGCTCCACGATGAGAAAGGGACCAACATAGTGGGGACTCAGATTCCCACGCCGCGCCCAAAGCGCATCACCCCCTTCATCGGAGAAACTCTCAAAAACACGCGATCGCCCACGACGAACGCGAGAGGCTACCGCCTTCGATCAGCATAGCTCTTCTGCCGACTTTGGGCCGCCAACATGTTCTGACGAACCAGGTGCACAACATCCACACACTGCTGCACCAACTAAGGTCCGGTCAAAACACGCTCACCAACCTCAAATCAATCGAGTGGAGTCTGACACGGACGCCCATACAACGCCCCATAAGGAGCCATGTCGATGCTCGAATGATAGCTGTTGTTGTAGGCAAACTCCACTAATAGTAGGTGGTGAATCCAACTCCTCTGCCACTCTAGGCAGCAGGATCTCAGCATGTCCTCCAAAGTCTGGATGGTCCTCTTTGACTGACCATCTGACTGAGAATGAAAGGCTGAGCTAAATGCCAAATCCGTGCCAAGAGCTCGCTGGAAACTCCTCCAGAATCCAGAAGTGAAGCGCGGATCCCGATCCGACACGATGGAAATAGGAATCCCATGCAACGGAACGATCCGCTCCACATAAAGACGAGCCAATTTAGGCACGCTCCAGTTGACTTTGACCGATAACAATCGAGTCACCTTCGTCAGCCTATCCACCAGCAACCAATACTGTCCTGCCCACTCGGAGTCCTCGGCAATCCCACCACGAAATCCGTGGTCACGTGGTCCCACTTCCACGCGGGAACATCCAAGGGCTGGAGAGTACCTCCCGGTCGCTGATGTTCCGCCTTCACCTGCTGACAGTTCAGGCACCTGGCCACAAATTCGGCAATATCTCTCTTCATGCCAGGCCACCAGAACTGCCTCCGCATATTTCGATACATCTTCGTCGCACCCGGGTGTACGGTGTACCTGCTCCCATGAGCCTCACGCAACACTGCACGGTGAACCTGCTCCTCGGCTAGGACGTACAGCCTACCACGGAACCTCGCAGCACCGTCCTCACCGAGCTCCACATCAGCCATGGCCAAAATCCGGGGCAACTCAAAGTCCGCATGCTGGGCCTCTGTCACCTGATGGCGGATAGCAGGCGTGACAGTCAGATTAGCAAGCACCGCTAACCCTGGCTCCTAGGGAATTTTGAGCCTGAACAAAACTTCGGGCACTTGTTCCCAGAGCCTCCACTTCCTCAACATCAAGGCACTGACCGCGACCTTCTGACTCAAAGCATCGGCGACGACATTCATCCTGCCCGGCTGATAAGACAAGGTGAAGTCATAATCCTTCATGAACTCCATTCATCGCCTCTGCCTGAGGTTAAGGTCCCTCTGCGTGAACACATACCTCAAACTCTGATGGTCAGTGAACACCTCGAACTTCTCACCGTATAGATAATGCCTCCAGATCTTCAGCGCGAAGATCACAGCCGCCAACTCCAGGTCATGGGTAGGGTAGTTCTCCTCGTAGGACTTCAGCTGTCGAAATGCATAGGCCACCACTCTACCATGCTGCATCAACACAGCACCCAATCCAACCCCGGAAGCATCTGTACACACAACAAAACCTCCCGATTCAGAAGGCAAAACCAACACCGGAGCTGAGGTGAGCAATCTCTTCAGTTCCCTAAAACTCTACTCACACTCCTCAGACCAGACGAAAGGCACATCCTTCCGCGTAAGTCTAGTCATCGGGGCCGCAATGCGAGAAAAATTCTGAATAAACCGTCGATAATAGCTCGTAAGCCCCAAGAAACTCTGGGTCTCCGTCACAGACCTAGGCCTCAGCCACTGCATTACTGTCTCGACCTTGGCGGGGTCCACGAAAATACCATCACCAGAAATCATGTGCCCTAAAAAGTGCATCTCACGAAGCCAGAACTCGCACTTACTGAGCTTCGCATACAACTGGTGATCTCGTAACGTCTGCAGCACCACACCCAAATGGTACGCGTGCTCCTCGGTAGACCGCGAATACAGAAGGATGTCATCCACAAACACGACCATGAACTGGTCCAAATACGGATGAAACACCCTCTGCATCAAGTCCATGAAGGCTGCGGGGGCATTGGTGAGCCCGAACGGCATCACCAAGAACTCATAATGCCCGTACCTCGAACAGAACGCAGTCTTCTCCACATTGGACTTGTGAATCCTCAGCTGATAGTAACCGGACCGCAAATCAATTCACGAGAACACTCGAGCAGACTGGAGCTAGTCGAATAAATCATCAATCCGTGGCAATGGATACTTGTTCTTAATGGTCACCTCATTCAGCTGCCGGTAGTCAATGCACAACTGTAAGCTATCGTCATTCTTCTTCACGAACAACACGGGCGCACCCCAAGGGGAAAAGCTAGGACGAATATATCCCTTGGTCAGTAGCTCCTGCAACTGCACCCTCAACTCCCTCAACTCAGCGGGGGCCATACGGTAGGGAGCCTTTGCCAAAGGTCCCATACCAGGCACAACTTTGATAACGAAATCGATCTCCCGCTGGGGAGGCAATCCAGGTAAGTCCTCCGAAAAAAGATCGGGAAACTCACACACCACCGGGATGTCCTCGACATCCGGCTCCATCCGATCTGTCACAACTACGGAGGTGAGAAAACCCTGACAACCTGCATCAAGCAAATGACGAGCTCGAATCGCAGAAATAAGAAAGCGGGAAGAGGAAGACCTGATACCTTGGAAGTAGAAGGTGGGTCCGTGAAGTCGCCGAAAATAAACCCTCTTCGAGCCGCAGTCCACCAACGCATGATGTGCCTCGAGCCAATCCATGCCCAAAATCACATCAAAGTCCTGAAGCGGCAACGCATAGAGCCTAGCCGGCAAACTCTGCCCTTCCACCCACACAGGAACATCATCGAAGCAATATGGAGTGATCATAAAATCACCCGAAGGTAACTTTACTACCAAATCACAAGATAACTGGGTCACCGGCTCCTCAATACTCAGCGCAAAATCCTCCGAAACAAACGAATGAGACGCGCCAGAATCGAACAAAACCCGAGCCACACAACCCAAAATCTAAACGATACCTTCCACGAGCTGCGACGCCACTGCCTCTGACCTGGTCATGTGTGTGATCTGACCTCGAGCTCTCTGCCTGCCTCCCACACTAGCTGACCTGGGTAGCGGCGGATACTATCCCTGCTGCTGCTGCTGCTGCCTCTGCTGCGGGGGAACCTGCTGCTGCTGAGGAAACTACTGCTGCTGCTACCTCTGAGGACAGTCATGTGCCATATGCCCTGGCTGGTCACACAGGAAACAAACTATTGGCGCTGTGCACTACCTGCCTGGATGGAACTCGCTACACCGTGGGCACGGTCCTCGCGATCCACCCACTGATCCCTGACGCTGAAACGGGACCGGCTGCTGTACACTACCCGATGACGCCTGCCCCGGATCCTTGCGCTTCTTATGGAAACTCTTCTTGAGAAACTTCTTGACCTTCGAGCCAAAAGACACAGATCCCGTTGCCGACGCTGCCGGTGCCGGCGCTTCTGAACCACCCGACGCATGCTGAAAGGAACCCTGCTGCTGGCTACGACCCGACAAAGACTACCCCTGGCTGATCGGTCCTCGAGTCCTCTGCATATCCATATCCAAAGAAGCCGCAACACGAGACACTGTCTCTAGATCAGTGGCCGCATTCGTGATCAAATGGTGCCTCAACTCCTGCCTCAAGCCCTGTACGAACTGTGCGGTCTTCACCTTCTCATGCTCCATAATATGAGGTGCATACCGACCCAGCTCAACAAATCGGGCCCTGTACTGCAACACGGACATGTCGCCCCGAACTAGCTCCAAAAACTGACGCATCCGCTGCGTAGCAATATACTTTAGACAGTAGGTACGCTTGAAAGCACTAACAGAGTCACTCCACGCGATCTGCTCAAGTGGACGAAGCTGGAAGGATGTCTTCCACTCAGAAGACCACCACTCCCGAGCCATACCCTGCAACTGGTTATAGGCCAACATCACCCTGTCCTCCGCAGTACACCGCATGGAACTGAACACCCGCTCCATCTCATCGATCCTACTCTGAGCCATATCAGGGTCTGGCTGACCACCGTAGTAAGGTGGATGGAACTGCATGAAATCCCTCACTGCTCGGCCTGGCCCACCCCTGGTCAACGAGCCCTCACCAGCCTCTCTGCCGAACTGCTGCGACATAAGCTGGTACATGCCACAGAAGAAATCCTCGGCCCCCGAAAACCTCGCAGCATCCGTTGCCTCGGTGGCCGCAGGTGGCGCTCAACTATGCTCCTCCTGCTCCCGCTGAACCTCATGCTGGATCTCCTGACCTCCAGCTGACTGCCCCTACCGAGAGCTAGTGCCCCACCTCGACGCCATGCTCGCTCCTGAAGCAAAAGACAGGAAACACAGAAATAGCAAGGTTAAGAAAAAACACGATGCCCGATGCCAGCGTCACCTGTACATCATCACTGTGGATTAGTGGACCACTGCAATTACTTATGATTCTCGTATAATCCCACAACCGCGCTCTGATACCAGCTGTAACGACCCGAGAATCTGATTACCGGGAAGGCCCGATAACCCGAGACTCGCACCGCCACCTACGAGTCTGAAGACTAGGAAGGGTTAAAAGGATGGTGTGGAGACTACACAAGTATTACACTTAATTGCATAAATTAAACAGTTATATGATTAAGTAGGAAATAAATTAACATTTTACATGCTACATGGTCCACAAGATATAATGAAATAAACAATAGTAGTAGTCTACAACTAGTACAGAGATAAGAAGGAAAAGTACAGCTATACGGGGCATACCCCGGCTCTGACCTCTGGCACTAACGCTGGGCACCTGAACCACGCTAAGCCTCAGACGCGCTCCTCTGAAGTCGCGCCTCACCTGAAATACGGTGAAAACACGCAGGGAATGAGTCTTAGAACAGGACTCAGTAGGGATCACTCGAACCCTACCTCGCAAATAGAGAAACCGCTACGCTAGCAGTAAGCGAGAATCTCGGAAAGGGAAGCCCTGCAATCTACAAAACACCGATCTCATGGCACGCAAATCGATACACGTGCCACGGTGGAACGACCAGAACACCACGGCCAACATGACAAAAACTTGAAGGTCGAAGTCACATGACTGACAGTCTGTCACTCCCGACTCCACAAGAGTACCTCCCACTAGAAGCAGGACCAGATGCGCCCACTGGCGACTTAGTTCGCATCCCAGGTGTCTCCCTCCGGCCCAGCGGGAACTAAGACACCGTACAAGTAACCACAAACAAGTGACTAGCTGGGGTCATGCTCGTCAGCGTGTATCCACTGCCCCCAACCACGTGTGCACACACAAATCGAGCGTCTCTGGTCTGGCCCTCTGACTGGTAGACGTGGGGCCCGACGGAAACCAGTCTAAAATCATCCTCAGGATAAGCCCGTACACCTACTCCCATGTGAGACCAGCACACGCGTACTGGTGGGCTACGACTAGTGGAGGGTCACTAAAGGAGTAGACTCTCAAGTCAACGAAAAATCACGACTACATCCGATGACGTACGGGGACCATCCCACGTACCAGCACCGTCGCACGGCGACCACGGTCGGAAAAGAAACGGGACTGCTAACCATCCGGAGTAATCCTGAGCCTGATGGTCTACCCTAGACGCGTCACAGGCTCTGACGGTCTAAGGCTGGACCGTCACAGCCACCTGACGGCCCAACACAGGGGCATCAGACCCTCGGTGCAAGAATAACTGTGACGCGCCTACCCTGGTGCGTCACAGGCCCTGACGCACCCAGCTTGGTGCATCACAAGGCACGAAGGAACAAACTATGACGCGTGCCACTCGGTGAGTCACAAACTGTAACGGACTAAGTCTGGTGCGTTACAGGGTGGGAATGCATCCACTCTAATGCACCCACACATGGGCGTCACAAGGTTGTGATGCGCCAAGCCTGGTGCGTCACATGCCTTGACCCCCAACGGTCAAAAATCAATGGTTAAAGGCCAACGGTAGAACATCCCTGACGGTCCAACCCAGGTGCGTCACAACATCTGTGGTGGTCTATCGTGGGGCCGTCAAAGCCCACAGACTCCCATTCGGCCTACAATTCGGCCTACAAAATGCTGGGGATGACAGGATGAGCATAGGGATCCGTCCCCCTACCTTAATGGAGCAAAAGCTCCGTCGAATCAAGCTCAAATCACGAAGAACACTTTTGGAAACCCCGCTCCTTCACGCTTCCCATGAACACCGCACGCCCACGAGATCACCTCGCCACCCCCCACGTCGCCGCGCCGTCGCCCCACCGCCGTCTGCAGCCAGAGAGAGGCCCGCCGCATCGAAATGGGAGAGAGAGAGGGAGAGGGGGGGGGCAGTCACGTTGGGAGGAAGAAGAAGAGGAAGAAGAAGAATGGTGGGGGAGAGAGAGAAAAGAAAGGGTATTTATAGAAAATCTGAAAATTTCAAAAAATACCAAAAAATCAAAAATTACATTTCCATGATCCTCAGAACGCACCGATTGCAACGGTACCACTCTCGCCTAGGTGAACGACCTGGTTCACCCGCAACGAGGTTCCAAAGGTATTACCGAAACACACACCGGTAATCGGAAAACACGCGCGGAAAAGCCGCGGAACGCTTTCGGACCTCCAAAATAACTCCGGATCGCTCCGATCCGAACACGAAACATGTCTGAAACAAAATTTCAGACACAACAGAGCCAGACACTCCGAGGAACCAGATCCGGGACCCACGAGGAAGGATCCGAAAGGTTCGGGATATTACAACAAGTCACACTGAATGGGATCCTCGTAACCTGGGCCACATAAAGCTGGAACGCAATGACTTGTCTGAGAACACCTCCCCTAGGATGCGAACACTAGGATCCAGGCTACCAGGTAGACCCTCAATCGGTCAACCAGGGAACACGGTTGTAGCGACCTGAGATCCGAGTACCGGAAAGGATCCGACGCCTCTCGAACCTCGGCCCGCCACCCACTAGCCCGAAGACTCGGAAGGGTTGAAGGGATGGTGTGGGAGTACAAGAGAAGCTGAAATAACCGCAGAGATAGCACAATTAATATAAAATAAAATGCATAGAATAAAATAAATAAACTGCTACAAGGTCTAGTGTATCTCATGTCCAAATTAAGTACAGTCAACAGAAAGAAAAGTACAAGTACACGGGACATACCCTGGCTCTGGCAACTGGCGACTAACCCTGGCTAGAGGAACCACGCTGAAACTCCGTTGCGCCTCTCGATGACCCCGCCTCACCTGAAAAGTAGGGGTGAGCCTCATATCATTGGCCTAGTAGGGATCCCTCGGGCCCCCACCGCACAACGAGGAAAACAAGGTGAAAAGACGCGAACAAGCGCAGAAGGTAACGCTACCTAACAGAAGTACGGTAGAAGCCGCAAGCAGTAATAAATAAACGGAAAAGCTCCCTACAACTAACCGCACCAAGCCAACCGACCTCAACCCGACGGAAAAATGAGTCCGTACCTACCAGAAGACAGAAGCACCACCCACTAGAAGAACAGCCGGATGCGTCCCCTGACGTCTTACACTGCGTCTCAAGTGTCTCCCTACAACGCCCCAGGCAGAAACTGAGACACACAACAGTAACCAAGAACTCATAACAAGGACTAGCTGGGGTCGCACTCGTCAGCACGGGTCCTCTGCCCCCAACTACGCGTGCACACATAGACCAACTGCTCTAGGTCTGGTCCGCTAGCCAGTTTTCCCCCCAGCCGGACTCAGGCTGCAAAGGCAAGGGGCCCTACGGAAACTAGCTTAAAAACTGCCTCTCTCGGGTAAGCCGCTCCACCACTCCCGGGTGGGTTAGCACACGCGTGCCGTAAGAAGGCTACGACTAGTGGACGTGTCACTGGAGGTATGAACTGACTAAGTAACGGAAATCACCGATGTAATGCTGACAAGGGACGGGGCGGTCCCTAATGACCCACACGGGTAGCCCAAACTCAAGGATCGCGTGCGGATACCTCATCCGCGAAACCGAAACCCATACAGCCACAACAGGGGCAAGAAACACGGAGCACAGGACCCCGGGTGCTGATAGGGCTAGGCAGCCAAACACCAGGCCGCCCAAGGGCCTGGGAGGCCACACCGGTGGCCGCCCAGCACCTGGGCTTCCCAGCCTAGGCGGCCACACACTGGGCCGTCCAGAGGGCTGGGCGGCCATCGAACTGGCCGCCCAATCTTGGGCTGCATATGAGGGTGGCCAACTCCCTGGCCACCCACACTCCTGGGCGGCCATACCATGGGCCGCCCAGTGACCTGGGCGGCCAGGGGCTTGGCCGCCCAGACCAGGGCTCAGACGGCTACTAAAGTGGACGCCTCCTGCGCTTGCCTGCGGATGGCCCGATCTCCTCCCTGAGCCCGGTTCCTTCCCCATTCACCCCCAGGTGAAGGGGAAACAAGGGGGAAATATTCCCCCGCCAACCTAACATGATTCTACTGCTCCAAATCGGTCAAAAACACCGAGAAACGAGGGATCGGCGCTCAAAACCCCAAACATGCATTTTCTCATCCCGGCATGAATCAAACCCTCCTCGACCTCCCCGCGGCCTACGAATCAAGGGGAAAGCATTAAAGAGGGTAAGGATCCATCCCCGTACCTCAAAGAAGCTCGAAATCCACCAGATCACCGCCGATCTTCAAATCTCGGCCGAACACGATCTGCACCCACGCGCCACGAAGAGGGCACCACCGTGATCCTCTCGCCGCCACCGTTGTCACCGCGCCGCCGCCGTGGTCCGCCGTCCGTCACCGAAGGAGGAGGAGGTGCCGTGAGCTCGAACGGGGAGAGGGGGTTGCAACGGTCGGGGAGCAGGGGTGCGGTCACGGGAAGAAGAAAGAAGAGAAAGAAAAAAAGGAGAAAAAGAAAAGAAAAGAAAAAGGAATGGCTATTTATAGAAAATCCAGAAAATGCCAAAAATACAAAAAATTAGGAAAAATCATTTCCAGTATCCTCAGAACACGCTCAACGCACTGTTACAGTCCCGGAGGAGGAGAACGCAACGGTTCACCAGCTATGGCGTTCCGCAGGCTCGTTAGGGAAAAACACGTGTAAACCACAAAATAAGCTCCGGGACCCCCGAAAGTGATCCGAAACTCACGGATCCAGATCTGAAAAATGTCTAAAAACTCCAGACATTACAGCCCTCCCTCTTAAACAAATTTCATCCTCGAAATTAAGGACAAGGCACAGGGATAGGGGAGAAGACTCACCCGAACAAATAAGGGTACAGCTACCGCATCTCATCCTCACGCTCCCACGACGCCTCACCACCGGAGTGACGCTGGCAGACTACCTTAACGAGAGGGATAACCTTGTTTCGCAGGTGCTACTCACGTCGATCCTCGATGCGGATATGGTACTACGGAAGGGACAAGTTTGGGGTCACCTCGGGCCAAACGGCATCCTCCAGAACGTGGGAATCATCGGGCATATACCTCCGCAGCATAGACACATGGAACACATCATGCACGGTAGATAGCTCCGGGGGTAACTGCAACCGATAAGTAACTTCACCAATACGCTCGATAATAAGAAAAGGACCAATGTAGCGGGGACTCAACTTCCCACGCCTGCCGAAGCGTATTACCTCCTTCATGGGAGAAACTCGCAAAAACACCCGATCTGCCACAACAAAGCTGAGGGGCCGCCTCCTCCGATCAGCATAGCTCTTCTGTCGGCTCTGCACTGCCAACATCTTCTGTCGAACCAGATGCACCACCTCAGTACACTGCTGTACTAAATCCGGTCCTGTCAGGACACCCTCTCCTACCTCGAACCAATCAAGCGGAGTCCGGCAAGGTCGCCCGTACAACGCCTTGTACGAGGCCATACCAATGCTCGAATGATAGCAATTATTGTAGGCAAACTCCACTAACGGTAAATGGTGGATCCAACTCCCTTGCCACTCCAGGCAACAAGACCTCAACATGTCCTCTAAAGTCTGGATGGTCCTCTCTGATTGACCGTCTGACTGAGGATGGTACGCCGAGCTGAAAGCCAACTCGATGCCCAGAGCCTTCTGGAAGCTCCTCCAAAATCCCAAAGTGAAGCGTGGATCACGATCAGACACAATGGAGATGGGAACTCCATGCAACAGGACGATCCACTCCACATACAGACGGGCCAAACGATGCACACTCCAACTGACCTTGATCGGTAACAACCGATCAATCTTCGTCAGTCTATCCACTAGTAACCAAATACTATCATGCCCACTGGATGTCCTCGGTAACCCGACCACGAAATCAGTGGTCACGTGGTCCCACTTCCATGCGGGAATCTCCAAGGGCTGAAGTGTACCTCTCGGTCGTTGGTGCTCCGCCTTCACCTGCTGGCAGATCAGACACCTAGCCATAAACGCTACAACATCTCTCTTCATACCAGGCCACCAAAACTGCCTCTTTAGGTTCTGGTACATCTTCACCGATCCAGGGTGCACGGCATACCAGCTCCCATGAGCCTCTCGTAGCACCGCGTGCCTCGCCTGCTCCTTGGCTGGGACGTACAACCTACCCCGAAACCGCACAGCTGAATCCTCACCAAACTCCACCTCGGCCATCGCAAGAATACGAGGCAGCTCGGGGTCCGCACGCTGAGCCTCAGTCACCTGACGACGAATAGCTAGCATGACAGTCAAGCTCGCGAGAACAGCCAAACCCTGATCCTGAGGGATCTTGAGCCTAAAAGTCATGGCCGGCACCTGCTCCCATAACCTCCACTTCCTCAACAGCATCTGACTGACCACCACCTTCCTACTCAAGGCATCAGCCACGACATTCATCCTGCCAGGCTGATATGACAGAGTAAAATCATAATCCTTCATGTACTCTACCCACCTCCTCTGCCTGAGGTTAAGATCCTTCTGGGTGAACACATACCTCAAACTCTGATGGTCAGTAAACATCTCGAACTTCTCGCCGTACAGATAGTGCCTCCAGATCTTCAGAGCGAAAATCACCGCCGCCAACTCAAGATCATGAGTGGGGTAGTTCTCCTCATGTGGCTTCAACTGTCGAGATGCATACGCCACAGCTCTACCGTGCTGCATCAGCACAGCACCCAAACCTACCCTGGAAGCGTCTGTACACACCACGAAACCTCCCGATCCCGAAGGTAACACCAACACCGGAGCGGTAGTGAGTAATCTCTTCAGCTCCATGAAGCTTTGCTCACACTCCTCCGTCCAGACGAACGGCACATCCTTCCGCGTAAGTCTAGTCATCGGGGTCGTAATACGAGCAAAATGCTGAATGAATCTTCTATAATAGCCTGCAAGCCCCCAAAAGCTCTGAATCTCCGTGATAGAACTTGGCCTCGGCCACTGCACCACAACCTCGACCTTGGCCGGGTCCACAGAAACACCATCGCCAGAAATCACATGCCCCAAAAAGTGCACCTCTTGAAGCCAGAACTCACACTTGCTGAGCTTGGCATACAGCTGGTGACCTCGCAAGGTCTGCAACACCACCCTCAAATGATGCACATGCTCCTCAGCAGACCGCGAATACAGAAGGATGTCATCCACAAACATGACCATAAACTGGTCTAGATACAGACGGAACACCCTATGCATCAAATCCATAAACGCCGCGGGGGCATTGGTGATCCCAAACGGCATAACCAAGAACTCATAATGCCCATACCTCGAGCGGAACGCAGTCTTCTCAACATCAGACTCTCGAATCCGCAGCTGATAGTAACCCGATCTTAAATCGATCCGCAAAAATACCCGGGCCGACTGAAGCTGATCAAACAAGTCATCAATCCCATGCAACAGATACTTGTTCTTAACAGTCGCCTGGTTCAACTACCGGTAGTCGATGCACAGCCTTAGACTACCATCCTTCTTCTTCACAAACAACACCGGCGCACCCCAAGGGGAAAGGCTAGGACGAATGTACCCCTTGGCCAACAACTCCTGCAACTACGCCTTCAGCTCTCTCAACTCAACCGGTGCCATCCGGTAAGGGGCCTTCGACATACATACTTGGTACCACCTCAATCACGAAATCAATCTCTCGCCGCGGTGGTAACCCTGGAAACTCCTCGGGAAAAACATCGAAAAACACACACACGATCGGAATATCCTCCACATCTGGACACTGCCGATCGACCAAAACCACATAAGCGAGAAAACCTTGACAACCCGTGTCAAGCAATCTACGAGCCTTAATGGCCGAAATAAGGAAACGAGAGGAGGAAGATCGGATACCTTGGTAGTAGAAAGTGGGTCTGCTAGGATGCTGGAAGTAGACCCTCTTGAAACGGTAGTCCACCACCGCCCGATGAGCCTCAAGCCAATCCATGCCCAAAATCACATCAAAGTCCTAAAGCGGCAATGCATAAAGCATGGCCGGTAAGTTCTGCCCATCCACCCACACAGGCAGCTTCTCATAGAAATACGGGGTGAGCATGAAATCACTGGTAGGCAACTCCACTGCCAGGTCACAAGACACCTCAGTTGCCGACTCCTCGGCACTCTGAGCAAAATCCTCTGAAATGAACGAATGAGATGCACCAGAATCAAACAAAACTTGAGCCGCTCAACCCAAAATTGGAATAGTACCTTCCACCAACTACGACGCCTCAGCCTCAGCTCTGGTCATGTGGGTAACTCTGCCTCGGGATCTCTGCCTCCCTATGGTAGCTGACCGAGTCAACTAAGGAAATTGACCCTACTGCTGGTACTGTTGTGGCTGTGGTGGTAACTACTGGGGCTGAAACTGCTGCTGTTGCTGAAACTCGTGTGGCTAACACAGTCTTTGCGGACAGTCACGTGCCATGTGCCCTGGCTGGTCGCACCTGAAGCAAATCACGGGCGTCGTGCACTGCCTGCCTGGATGAGAATCGTCGCACCGAGGACACCCGCCCCGAGAACCACTCATTGAACCCTAGTGCTAGAACTGGGTAGGCTGCTGAACACTACTCACTGACTGCTACCTCGACTCCCTGCGATCCTGACGCCTCCTAATAAACCTAGCTTCCTCGAACAACTTCTTGAGCTTCGATTCAATGGAAGATGAATCTGCACCTAACGCCACAGACAGAGATGTCCCTGAACCACCTACTGAAGGCTGAAGGGTACTCTGCTGTTGCACATCCATCGACTGGCTAAGACCCGTCTGCGACTGACCTACACTACCCCGACCTCGAGTCTTCTACAAATCTCTCTCCAACGCCGCTGCTGCTCTACAAGCCGCATCCAGGTTGGTCAAGCCCGATGCAAGCAAGGGATGCCTTAGCTCTAACCTCAAACCCCTAACAAACTGCTTCATCCGCACCATCTCATCTGCCACAATGTGCGGTGCATAACGGCCCAGCTCAATAAACCTAGATCTATACTGCATCACGGTCATATCACCCAGGACCAGCTCTAGAAACTCGCGCAGCTTCTGCGACCTGAGGAAGGATGGACAAAAAGCATGCTCGAAAGCCGGGATGAACTCCTGCCACATGATCTGTCGAAGAGGATGGGACTGAAACACTGCCCCCCACACAGACGTCCACCAAGTCCGGGCTGCCCCTGCAATCGATGCGTAGCCAACACCACCTTCTCCTCCTCGAGACACTCCATCGAACTGAACACTCGCTCCAGGTCATCTAACCACTCCCTAGCCACCTCTGGATCTGGCTGCCCACTGAAAAGAGACGGATGGAACTGCAAGAAATCCCTCAACATGCGGCCAGGACCTCCTCGAGACGACGAATCTTCGCCAACATCACCGCCCTGCTACTGCTGCGGCTGCTACTGCTGCTGAAGAACATACTCTGCCCTTCCTGGCCCCCACCCGACTCTCCCTGCTGGGAATGAGTCGCTCTCTTGGGTGCCATAACTCTGTTAACAGAAACAAACAACAGGATTAATAAAACACACGGGCCCTAAGCCAGTCGCTAACTATACAGGACACTCATGGACCTTCTGGACCACTGCAATCATCTCAAGTTCTTATGTACTTACACAACCTACGCTCTGATACCAACTGTAGCGACCCGAGATCCGAGTATCGGAAAGGATCCGGCATGTCTCGAACCTCGGCCCGCCACCCACGAGCCCGAAGACTCGGAAGGGTTGAAGGGATGGTGTGGGAGTACAAGAGAAGCTGAAATAACCGCAGAGATAGCACAATTAATCTAAAATAAAATGCACAGAATAAAATAAATAAACTGCTACAAGGTCCAGTGTATCTCATGTCCAAATTAAATACAGTCAACAGAAAGAAAAGTACAAGTACACGGGACATACCCCGGCTCTGGCAACTGGCGACTAACCCTGGCTAGAGGAACCACGCTGAAACTCTGCTGCGTCTCTCGACGACCCTGTCTCACCTGAAAAGTAGGGGTGAGCCTCATTTCATTGGCCCAGTAGGGATCTCTCGGACCCCCACCACACAACGAGGAAAACAAGGTGAAAAGACGCGAACAAGCGCGGAAGGTAACGCTACCTAACAGAAGTATGGTAGAAGCAGCAAGTAGTAATAAATAAACGAAAAAGCACCCTACAACTAACCGCACCAAGCCAACTGACCTCAACCCGGTGGAAAAATGAGTCCGTACCTGCCAGAAGATAGGAGCACCACCCACTAGAAGAACAGCCGGATGCGTCCCCTGACGTCTTACACCGCGTCTCAAGTGTCTCCCTACAACACCCCATCCGGAAACTGAGACACACAACAGTAACCAAGAACTCAGAACAAGGACTAGCTGGGGTCACGCTCGTCAGCACGGGTCCTCTGCCCCCAACTACGCGTGCACACACAGACCAACTGCTCTAGGTCGGGTCCTCTAGTCGGTTTTTCCCCCAGCCGGACTCGGGCTGCAAAGGCAAGGGGCCCTACGAAAACCAGCTTAAAAATCGTCTCTCTTGGGTAAGCCGCTCCACCATTCTCGGGTGGGTCAGCACACGCGTGCCGTAAGATGGTTACGACTAGTGGACGTGTCACTGGAGGTATGAACTGACTAAGTAACGGAAATCACTGATGTAATGCTGACAAGGGACGGGGCGGTCCCTAATGACCCACACGGGCAGTCCAAACTCAAGGATCGCGTGCGGATACCTCATCCGCAAAACCGAAACCCATACAGCCACCACGGGGGCAAGAAACGCAGAGCACGGGACCCCGAGTGCTGATAGGGCTGGGCAGCCACACCTGTGGCCGCCCAGCACCTGGGCTTCCCAGCCTAGGCGACCACACACTGGGCCGCCCAGAGGGCTGGGCGGCCATCGAACTGGCTGCCCAGTCTTGGGCTACATATGAGGGCGGCCAGGGAGCTGGCCACCCACACTCCTGGGCGGCCAGACCATGGGCCGCCCAGTGACCTGGGCGGCCGGGGGCTTGGCCGCCCAGACTAGGGCTCAGACGGCCACTAAAGTGGTCGCCTCCTGCGCTTGCCTGCAGACGGCCCGAGCTCCTCCCCGAGCCCGGTTCCACGCCCCATTCACCCCCAGGTGAAGGGGAAACAAGGTGCAAATCTTCCCCCACCCACCTAACATGATTCTATGGCCCCAAATCGATCAAAAACACCGAGAAACGAGAGATCGGCACTCAAAAGCCCAAACATGCATTTTCCCATCCCGGCATGAATCAAACCCTCCTCGACCTCCCCGCGGCCTACGAATCAAGGGGAAAGCATTAAAGAGGGTAAGGATCTGTCCCCCTACCTCAAAGAAGCTCGAAATCTGTCGGATCACCGCCGATCTTCAAATCTCGGCCGAACATGATCTCCACCCACGCGTCACGAAGAGGGCACCGCCGCGATCCTCTCGCCGCCACCGTCGTCACCGCGCCGCCGCTGTGGTCCGCCGTCCATCACCGGAGGAGGAAGAGGTGCCACGAGCTCGAACGGGGAGAAGGGGTTGCAACGGTCGGGGAGCGGGGGTGCGGTCACGGGAAGAAGAAAGAAGAGAAAGAAGAAAAGGAGAAAAAGAAAAGAAAAAGGAATGGCTATTTATAGAAAATCCAAAAATGCCAAAAATATAGAAAATTAGGAAAAATTATTTCCATGATCCTCGAAACATGCTGAACGCACTGGTACAGTCTCGGAGGAGGAGAACGCAACGGTTCACCCGCTATGGCGTTCCGCAGGTTCGTTAGGGAAAAACACGTGTAAACCACAAAATAAGCTCTGGGACCCCCGAAAGTGATCCAAAACTCACGGATCCAAATCCAAAAAATGTCCGAAAACCTGGGAAATTACAACAGCGGACAGGACTCTCGAAGATAATGAGGAACCATGTCTCGATCAGGTGTAACAAGGACACTGAGCTGCCAAAACACTAAACCTCGTCAGAAGGAAACTTGAGTTGAAACCCCTCAGGTTACAATAGCACTACCCACTAGAAGCAAGGCCGGAAGTGTCCACTAACATCTTAGTCCACGTCCCTGGTGTCTCCCTACTCGCCCTAGGCAGAAACTGAGACACACTAAGTACATAACCACAGAACAAGGACTAGCTGGGGTCGCGCTCATCAGCACGTGTCCTACGCCCCCAACCATGTGTGCACACACAGACTATACGCTCTAAGTCGGATCCTCTTAGCTGATTTTTCCCCTAGCCCGGACTCAGGCTGCAAAGACGAGGGGCCCAACGATAACTAGCCTAAAAATCGTCACATCGGGAAAGCTCTCCACCACTCCCAAGTGGGTCCGCACACGCGTGCGCAGGAATGTTACGACTAGTGGGGAAAGTCACCAAAAGGTGAGAACTCGCTGAAGAAGCGAAAAGCCACCAGAACACCACCGGTCCGTACTAATCTCACTGTACGCATGTAACACGACACGAGGTTGCTACAGATATAACACAAAACCCTAGAACCTCTTACTGGGTGACTACTCTGAGGACTGCCGACGAAACCGGCACAGACAAGAATTGAACCATCAGCACGCGAAATGCGGAAAGGTCGAATCACGGGTTTATAGGGTCTGGGCGGCCAACCAACTTGCCGCCCATAGCTCTGGGCGGCCACAGTGGTTGCCGCCACCCTGATGCATGAGCGGCCAACTCACTGGCCGCCCAGCAGGCCTGGGCGGCCAGAAGGTTGGCCCCCAGCACACTGGACCTCAGGGCTTGGGCGGCCCAACCAGTGGCCGCCCAGCACTGGCCTGGGCAACCATCACCCTGGCCACCATTGGGCGGCCAGGTCTTTGGCCGCCCAGAGTAGGGGTGAGCACGGTTTGGTTTGGTTTGAAAAGAATTTTTCTCAAACCAAACCGAACTGATTTTAGGCTTTAACTCGAACCAAACCAAACCAAACTACTTTGAAACCAAACCAAACCAAACCGAATTAATTCGGTTTGGTTCAGTTTGGTTTGGTTTGAACCATATTCATCTCCCTTTTAGAAATTAGATTGGATTCAAATAAGAGTAGAGAAAGGTACGGTAGAAAATTTTCTACCAAATAAAGTAAATATTAAAAATATAATAAAAAAATTTGTAACTTGTAAGAACAAGTTCCATAATATTTTCACATAAAAAAGTAAGAATTCAGTTACAGTAAAATGGAAGTGTTGGATACGGACTGAATAGATCTAGAGGGGGGGTGAATAGATCTTTCCCCCTTTTCGATAATTTACTAACTATCGACCAGATGAGCTACTGGTAATTAATGAATTATAGAACTAATGCGGATAGTAAAGATGCAAGCATACATATAGGAAATCAAACACACACAAGCACACCACAAGAGAGGATTTTTAAGGTGGTTCAGTCTCTTCCTGAGACTTACATCCACCCCTTGCTTAACTCAAGCAAGGCTTCACTATGAGAATCTCTGATCTCAACCAAAACACAGCTGACACACAGCTTGTACCTGCTGACACACAGCTTGACTCTGCTGCCTCACAGCTTGACAATAATTGTAATCAGAAATGAAAAGATGATAAGAACAGGTGATGAAAGACAGGACTGAATATTGGCGTATGTAGAAGAATAGGTGTTCAGCCTGGGACTTGATCACGCTTATGAAGAAGCCTAGACTCCCTGTTGATCTTCCAGTCAGTTGCCTTCGATTGTTCTGCTGCTGGAGATCGCACAGTCTTGAGCTAAGTCTTCCTTCTGCAGCAACGAGATCGCCTTTAACCTTTCTGCAGATTTTTGATTGATGGAGAGCTCCTTCTTCCTCTTCTGTGTATATCTTCCTTGGCTTCTATTTCGTGCTCTCTCTCTGCTCCCTTGTTCGTGATGTGTGTTCTTTTCGTTTTTCATACAGCCCTTTTATCAAGAGTAAAACTCTTCCCGCTCAATTTTCAGATCGAGCGCCAATCTGCTAGAAAACAGGGATCTGTTTAAATCCAATCGTTAGAACGAGTTTGACCACTTCTAAGCAAGATTGTTTCCTTGATTCCCGTGCGAAATCTTATCTCCTGAGCAGCCCAACAACCTGCAACAACCATTTGCAGGTTTTAAGGAACCAAAATAGAATTCGGTTAGAGTTCGGTTTTGGACGATATATAAACCCGTGGTCGACCATGACCCTGTCGCTGGTCGACAATGGGCAGTCCCCAGACGGCCGGTTCTTCTGGCTGAAACTCACGTCGCCCGTTGGTCGACCACAGCCTGGTCGCTGGTCGACAGGGGGCAGTTTCCAGATGGCCAGCAGTTCTGTCTGTTGCTTCTGTCTTTTCTGTGGTCGACCAGAGGCGGGGCTTTGGTCGACAGCCAAGGTGCTTCCAGAAGACAGATGATCTGATTCTTTTCTGGTTGAGTTCGTTGGTCGACCATAACCACTTCCCTGGTCGACAAGCGGCCTTTGACACTTCTTCTGATTTGTTGATTCCACTTGGATTTCAGTGGACCTGAAATTACTTAACTTATCAGAAGTAAATTGAATGAGTCCAATACTTTGAAGGAACAATCAAACTACTTGTATTTGTTATGAAACAAGATAGAACTTGATTAATCAACCATATCCTATTGTCATCATCAAAACCAAGGGATGCACAACATTCTCCCCCTTTTTGATGATGACAACCATGAGTCATTGTGACAAACAACAGATTATAAAATTCATTTGATATTGCATGCAAGGCTATCATAGCACAGATTTCATTCAGTCAATTCATTTGATGTGTCTTTCAAAAACAATAGCACTAATTACATGAGAGACTAAAAAAAATAAAGACACTGAGGACACGTAGACAAAGTAAACTTGACAATCTAGACTCACATCTAGACACACAACTAGACACACAATGACACATAAAGTCCTATCTCCCCCTTTGTCAACAGCAAAAAGAAGATCATTTGAACAATCCCTCTGAGGAGGATGAGGAGGTCTCTGGCTTCACGTTCTCTGCCATGCGATCCAGCTTGTCAACAATGTGGGCATAGGAGAGCCTGAGCTTCTGGATCTCTGAGATAGTATCCTTGTGATACTTCTCATTCTGTTGGGTTGTGATCTCGATACGGATTCCCATCTGATCGGAAACTTCACCGAGGGTCCTTACTAGTCTGTTGAACCGAGAACTAGCCTGGTCAGAGTGTTCCTTCTGCTTGATGAACCTGGCCTCCATCTGTTGTTCCAGCCGTTGGACTTTCTGCTCCAAGCGTCCAGTGGCAGCATTGACATTCTCTTGAAATGATTGGAGTTGGGTGGTGAGAGAAGATAACTGAGATGCCATCTGGAGGAGCACTCCATGAGATTCAGGGTGGAAGGGAAATGCTGGTGGTGGAGCAGAAGTAGAGGGAATGGAGGTAGGTGGTACTTGTGTGGGTTGAGCAGAATGTGATGGAGCTTGGGAAGTTGGAGCTTGGGTAGGTGGAGCAGATGGGGATTGAGCTGGAGGGGCAGCAGTGCCTGGCTGCCAGAGCACTAGTGAAAGGGACGATGGTGGATGGGCAGCAGTGGTTGTAGTAGGTGTAGCTTGAGGCACCATTGGTGACGGTGTGACAGCAGGGCTAACCTGTATAGGTGAATGAGGTGGAGAAGAGGGTGGCACTGGATCCTTTGCTTTGCCCTTGGAAGGGAGAGTGCGCTGAACATGGTCTCCGACCTTCTTAAATCCCAAGAATGTGGTCACGAAGTGAAAATTGTAGACGTGCCATTTGGGAATGACAATGCTTGGGCTGTGAGGAGAAGGTATGTTGGCTGCTTTCAGAATGGAAGTGATATGGGCAGCAAAAGGAAGAGAATTCAGGGGATAATGTAGGATGCTTCGGAGGGAGTTCAAAAGGAGTGTGGTTAGGCGAATAGGCTGGCGAGTGATGAGGCCATGGAGTATAAACAGATGGAGGCGACTCACTTGATCTCTGGCGCCTCCTCGAGGTTGTATGATGGTGGTGATGATGTGGTGAAGCAAACGATGAAGAGGAGGGAAGGTATTAGCATTGAGGTACTTGGGAAGGACCTCAGGGGCTGGCTTGCCAGTGACCACTGCATGTGCTTCTCGGAAGTCGAAGTCCTCATGGTTGAAAACAGCTCCAATTCTGGGAGTCTTCAGCGTCATGTGGAGAAGCTTGACGTCGAGTCTGATGACTTTCCCTTGAACTACGGTGTAGAGCTGACTGTCCACGACTTGCAGGTTGTGGTAGAATTCTTGCACAAGCTGGGGAGAGTACGAATTGTGCACTGAAACGAACGTAGTCCACTCTTGAGCTTCAAAAATTGGCAGTAGATCTGGGAACATCTCCATCAGCTTGTCATCGGAGAAGTCGACGATCCTTGGTTGCAGAACTGTCCGTGGCTTGAGAGCTCCAGAAACGGGATGCACTGCGGGTTCCTCTGAAGCTGCTGATTGCCTCCCTGGACCAGGTGCATCAGCCGTGGTCGACCTGTGAGGGGCCGATGGCGAACCCTGCGCGGCCCGCGACTTGGATCGCTTGGACGGCATCGAAGCTGCGGCAGGGGCCTGATCTCTTCTACGCTTAGAGGAAATTAGAGCGCGCTTGGGAGACATTGTGAAGGGAAGCGAGGTAGAGGCGAGAGAGAGGCGAGAAAAGAAATCTGGAGAAGATGAAGTTGTGAGAGGGCTAGAGCTGCGGATGGAAAATTTCAGGGACCCAGCCGAGACAATTTATAGGGTAGGGCATTAGGGCTGGCCCTTAATTTTTAGGGCAGTGAACCGTCGCGATGAGACAAACGAGCGGTCAGGATTTAATCAGCATAACTCATATTTTGGAAAATGGTTGAAGTGTACCCCCTTTCTTTAATAAGACATTTAAGTAACCTTTCCTCCCTTTCTCAAAGACCACCTTGTGACAAATTCGAGTGGGTCTTGTGGTTCAAAGAATTTGAAAGTATTGCCCCAATAAATTGACTCCCCATATCCACTTTCTTACTCACGGCTCCTTAAACTTATAACATGGTTCATGAGATAATTTTACTAGCTGAACAAGCTGAACAGTGTTTTATGCCTCTATTTGCATATAGTGCATTAGGTCAACCATTTTATCTGCCTTTGATAACCTTGGATTTTACATTTTGAAATATTGAAGAGTTGTGGTCAGGTTTATCACATGCCTTTCTACACGAGAAGACACGCTTTTTACACGCCAGTCACCCCGGCTACTTAGCATGCCTAACCATTCCACTTTTAACTGGGAACTACCTTTTATCCGTGAGGATATACGTTTATCAGACGCCAATATCCCCAGTTACTCAGTATTCCCAATTAATAATTTTGAGAGTGGCAGAGGTAGAATGAGTCTTCATGACATACATGTCTCCCACTTAATTTTTCAGCCAATTTTGCTTTGTGATAGAGAACAGTAGTTTCTCAGAACTCAGTCCATTGCTCTACCAAGAGGGCAGAATTATGGCGTATTCCATATACATTCATGCTATAGCAGCGTTTATTTTCACTGTCCAACACAGACACAGGTAGAGAAACAGTCTCATTACTAAAAACATAAGTTCTCAATAGTCTTGAGTCAGAGACATAGTTATGGTTTGAATTTATTACAGTAGTACAGGTCAAATTCTCATTACTACACTTAACCTTTACTCTCATTGATGACTTTGGTGATTTTCTTGTAAGATATGGTTAGGTTGTTCAATGATTTATTAAGGAATGAGTTTACACTTTTTACTCCCCCTCAATTTGTGAGTCCTTGCTGAAGTTAAAAAACAATAAGTTGACCACAAAGAGATATTGAGACACAAGGAATGGGAAGTGTGAACAAGGATGAGTGAGTAAAGCAAAACTGAGCTCAGAGTCCAAAAAGTTCAGAAGATTTCCCACCAAAGCCAGCAGCTTGAATAGATCCAATTTCCCTTGTTTAGGTCCATTGTCGACCATGGAGTGGCCTGTGGTCGACCTCTGTGCTGTCACAGAACCTTCCTGTTGAGCAGACTGTGTTCTGTCAAACCTGTTGTCGACCATTGGATCGCCTGTGGTCGACAGCTGCGAAGTCCCAGAGTTAACCATTTCCTGTCCTGATGCCTTGGTCGACCAGCGCCTTGTCTGTGGTTGACCATGGGAAGTAATCCGAAGATAAACCAGAGTTCCTCAGAGCTTGCTGAAGTAGCACCCAACACTATAACCTCCAAATTCAGGACTTATCTAGTACTTAAGACCTAGTTGACACAACTAAGAACAGAAGAGACAAAGACTGTACATTGATCATAAGAATATTATTATTTCAAGAATTTTCAGAGGAGATTCTACAAATTCCTAACTCCCTTCTTAGAGTTGAAAATCTGTCATTGTTAAGGGGTTTTGTGAAAATGTCTGCCAGTTGTTTTTCAGTTTCTACAAAATGAAGCATGAAATTTCCTTTGGAGACCTCATCTCTTAGAAAGTGATGACGGATCTCAATGTGTTTTGTCCTAGAGTGTTGAATGGGGTTTTTAGACAAATTAATAGCACTAGTGTTATCACAGAAAATAGGTGCACATCCAAGATCTACATTGTAGTCTCGGAGTTGATGTTTTATCCACAAAACCTGTGTACCACAGCTCCCTACTGCGACATACTCAGCCTCAGCAGTGGAGAGTGCCACAGAATGCTGTTTTTTAGAAGCCCATGATATTAAACATCCACCTAATATTTGACAATAACCACTAGTACTCTTCCTATCAATTTTGCAACCAGCATAATCAGCATCTGAATATGAAATTAAATCTAGTTTGCAATAAGTAGGATACCATAAACCCAATTCTTGGGTACCGGCAAGGTAACGAAAGATACGCTTGACAGCCCCTAAATGTGAATCTCTAGGGCTAGATTGATATCTAGCACACATGCATACACTGAACTGAATGTCTGGCCTAGAGGCAGTTAAATATAGTAGGGATCCGATCATACCTCTGTATTTCTTGGCATCTACCATGTTACCTTTTACATCAGCCTCCAATGTTGCATTTGTCCCCATGGGTGACTCTATTGGTTTGCAGCTCTCCATGCCAAACTTTTTCAGCATCTCCTTTATGTACTTGGATTGATTTATGAAGTAGCCTTCTCTACATTGTAGAATCTGCAATCCAAGAAAGAACTGTAAATCACCCATTAAACTCATTTCAAACTCATTGGTCATTAGATTTGCAAATTCAGTACATAATGAAGCTTCAGTGGATCCAAACACAATATCATCCACATAGATTTGCACAATTAGTATATTCTTACCTTGGGTCTTGGAGAATAATGTTTGATCAATTTTACCTCTTGTGTAGCCCTTTTTGGTGAGGAATGAACTCAGTCTGTCGTACCATGCCCTAGGAGCCTGCTTTAAACCATACAAAGCCTTATGCAGTTTGAAGACATGATTAGGAAGATCATCATTTTCAAAACCAGGGGGTTGTTCCACAAAGACTTCTTCCTTTATAATGCCATTTAGAAAGGCACTTTTTACATCCATTTGCTGCAATTTAATTCCATGGGACGCCGCAAATGCTAACAATATTCTAATGGCTTCTAACCTTGCAACTGGAGCATATGATTCTTCAAAATCGACTCCAAATTCTTGGTTATACCCCTTAGCCACCAACCGAGCCTTGTTCCTCATCACAACTCTTTCTTCATTAAGCTTATTTTTATAAACCCATTTGGTTCCAATAACAGGATGAGATGAGGGTCTGGGAACAAGTTTCCAAACCTGATTTCTTTCAAATTGATTTAGTTCTTCATGCATGGCATTTATCCAAGATTCATCTCTTAAAGCTTCCTCTACATTTTTAGGCTCAACTTGAGATACAAGGGCTAGCTGATCTAGTTCATCAACTGTTTTAAGCTGAGATCTAGTTTTCCTCGGTTCATTAATTCCTCCAATGATGTTATCTAGAGGATGATCTCTGAGAAATCTCAGATTTTCAGAATTGTTACCTGGGATGATCTCTCCTTCGGGTTGATCATTGGAATCACCTTGCTTTGGTTCTGCTTCAGTCTCCATTGGTTCCTCTTTGCCTTCCAGAAATTCCCCATCTTCATCTTTGCCTACCTGTCCAGTTTTGTCAAAGTCATTATTTTCATCAAATGTGATATGTGGGGATTCTTCAACTAGCTGATCTTTGGTGTTGTAGACTCTATAGGCTCTTGATCGGTCAGAGTATCCCAAGAATATTCCTGGGTCACTCTTTGGTTCAAATTTGTCCAATGATCTCTTGTCATTGTTATGAATAAAACACCTTACACCGAAGATCCTAAAATGAGCTAGAGATGGCTTCTTACCTTTGAACACCTCATATGGAGTTTTCGCACTAGATGGTCTTACCATTGCCCTGTTTACAATATAACATGCTGTATTGACCGCCTCAGCCCAAAATCTTCTTGGAAGATTGGCTTCAACCAACAAGGTTCTGGCCATTTCAACAAGTGTGCGATTCCTTCTCTCCACCACTCCATTTTGTTCTGGAGTCCTTGGTGAGGAAAATCTGTGGGTTATGCCCTTGTTTCTGCAGAATAAGTCAAAGTCAGAATTTTCAAACTCTCCCCCATGGTCAGATATGATTGTACACACTTTGGACTTGCCATCCTGCTTCATTCTTTTGTAGAATTCCTGAAACTCAGAAAAAGCATCACTTTTATGAGATAGAAATATTACCCATGTGAATCTAGAGAAATCATCAACTAGTACATAACCGTACCTCTTACCACTAAGACTAGCAGTTCTTGTTGGGCCAAAAAGGTCCATGTGCACAAGTTCTAGTGGTCTAGAAGATTGACTTTCAGTTCTACCTTTGAATGATTTTCTTGTTTGCTTACCTTGGGTACATGATTCACATACTTTGACATTTTGAGCAAACGAAATTTCAGGTAAACCAGAAACCATTTTATTCTTAACCAATTTGTGCAGCACCCTATAGCTAACATGCCCTAGTCTTCGGTGCCACAACCAAGTCAGGTCCTCCTTCTTGGCGGTGAGGCACAAGTTGGAGTGGGCTGGATCATCCAAGTCTATCATGTAGACATTATTTACTCTCTTGCCCATAAACTTAACTTTAGCCGAATTTGGTTCAAGAATTTTACAGATCTTAGAATCAAAGACTACTTGATGGCCTTTGTCGCATAGCTGACTGATGCTTAGAAGATTATATTCCAGGCCATCCACTAGCAGTACATCTTCAATGCAATTTGTAGATGTCTTACCTACCTTACCTTTCCCAATGATCTTGCCTTTGTTATTTCCTCCAAATGTCACATGTCCTCCATCTTTTGAGTTTAGCTCGGAGAATTTTGCCTTATCCCTTGTCATATGTCTTGAGCAGCCACTATCTAAGTACCACTTGTTGTGTATAGCTGCCAGACACACCTGCATCACAAGTTACATAGAAACTTTTGGACCCCAATGGTACCCGGGTCCAAGATAGCTTGTGAAATTATGAAATTGCTGCAGTAATCCTTTGGGAACCCAGATTCTGTTAGAGCAGTGTAAATTTTTATTTCTGAACTTGTTCAGATTGGGTTGCTTTTGTTCTAAAGCTTCTTTAATCTGAGTCCACCTTTGTGTATTCAAGTTTTCATTTTGTTTTACCCGAAAAAACCTGTGATTTCTGTTTGCTTGTCTGGCCATGGTCGACTTTTGGTATGTCTGTGGTCGACCATCGCGTCTCCAGAACTCAGCGTCTGTTCTGGCAGCACCTCTGGTCGACATCTGGTGTACCTGTGGTCGACCACTGCTTCTCCAGTAACCAGCGCCTGTTCTGGCAGATCCTCTGGTCGACAGATGAAGGGTCTGTTGTCGACCAGCCTGTCTCCAGACATCTTGTTTTCCAGATTTATGTCTTTTAACTTGGTTTAGTCCTTGGTTTGTTTGGTGATTTCTGTGAATTTGGGTTTCTTGTTTATTATTTTGAATCTTATATTGATTGACTGTTTTCTCTTTAAAATTTCTCTCTTCCTTGGTGACATTGTTCCTTTTGGAGGAGCATTCAGCTACATCCTCTTGTTTATCTTGGTATAGATTAATCAGGGGCCTTTTTCCTTTTGAGTCAGCAATCCCAGTTACGGTTTTTATTTGGAATTCCTTTTTAGCCGTAGGATTGTATCCTAACCCTTCTTTTTGAAAGTTTACTTTTATTCCCAAGACAGCATTTAAGTTTTCTTGACCTTGAGTCATTTTTTCCAAGGTCTCCTGTTTGTTTTTCAGGTCACTCTTAATTCTTTCTATTTCTCTTAGGAGTTGGTTGTTTTCTTCCTTGAGTGAATTGTTTCTTTCTTGACTTAACTTAGTTTCCTGTTCATATTCTTGAGTCTTTAGTTTTAACTCATCAATGTCATTTTTTAGCATTTCATTCTCTTCGGACATTCTCTTGTGGTTTTCTTCATCTAAGTCCATTTGATTCAGTTTGTTTTTCAGTGACTTGATTTCCATTTCTAGTTCAGTTTTGTTATCCATTGAATTGCTGTCTTTATTCAGTTGACTGATCTTCTTCTTCAAATGTTTATTTTCCTTTCTTATTCTTTCATAAGTATCAAGCAATTCTGAATATACTGCTTCCCAATCCGAACTAGAGAAGTCTTGAAATGGGGAACTTACCTCAAGATCACTGTTGTCTCCCTTGGCCATCAGACAGAGCTTTCCTTCTTCTTCCTCGGAAGTTGTTTCCTCTTCACTGCTCTCTTCCTCCTCACTCCAAGTGCTAATCATCGCCTTGGGTTTCTTGCCTTTCCACTTGAAGCTTGATTTCTTAGGAGCTTCTGGACATTCAGCCTTCATATGTCCAGGCTGCCTGCAATTGTAGCAAATGAGTTTGTTAGAAGGAGCCTTATGTTTATCAGATTTAAACTGGGATGACTTCCTTACCATGCCCTTTGGATTTCTGAATCCTTTACCTTCCTTCCGCAGGAATTTTTTAAATTTTCTTGTAAGCATGGCTAGCTCACCAGATTCTTCACCTGAGCTAGATGAGTCATCATTGTCAGACACCTCAGAGGTGCTTGTCTTAGTCTTTAGGGCAAGTTGCTTCTTTTTCTTGCCCTCATCTTCCTTTCTCTTCAGATTGACCTCATAGGCCATCAGGGATCCTACTAACTCATCCACTGTCATTGTTGTGAGATCCTTTGAGTCCTCAATGACTGTGGCCTTGGTATGCCACATCGATGTGAGAGACCTTAAAATCTTCCTCACTAATTCCTGCTCTTTGTATGTCTTCCCTAAGCTCTTCAAGCCATTAGTCAATTGTACTAATCTGGCATACATCTCAGAAATACTTTCATCATTTTTCATCCTAAACATCTCATATTCTGAGACTAGCATATTTGCTTTTGTCTCTCTTACCTCGGAAGTACCTTCGTAGATTACCTTTAGACGATCCCACATTTCTTTGGCTGTTGCGCATTGGGAAACTCTTGAGAATTCTGTGGGGTGTAGTGAGCACTGCATCACGTTCATGGCTCCCCAGTTGACAGTTGATTTCCTGACCTGTTCTCTGGTCCAGGTTTCTTCATCTTCCGGTAGCTCAAAAGGTCCGCGGCTCACTACCCTCCACATCTCGTGGTCTTGCGCACGTAAGAACACCTGCATACGATTTTTCCAATAAGAATAATCAGTTCCATCAAAATATGGAGGTCTAGTTACAGAGTGCCCCTCAGCTATGAGGCTTTTAGAGTTCAGTCCGCCCGGTCTCTCCTGGTTGTTAGACCACATTTTTGGAGAACCTGCTCTGATACCACGTGTTGGATACGGACTGAATAGATCTAGAGGGGGGGGGTGAATAGATCTTTCCCCCTTTTCGATAATTTACTAACTATCGACCAGATGAGCTACTGGTAATTAATGAATTATAGAACTAATGCGGATAGTAAAGATGCAAGCATACGTATAGGAAATCAAACACACACAAGCACACCACAAGAGAGGATTTTTAAGGTGGTTCAGTCTCTTCCTGAGACTTACATCCACCCCTTGCTTAACTCAAGCAAGGCTTCACTATGAGAATCTCTGATCTCAACCAAAACACAGCTGACACACAGCTTGTACCTGCTGACACACAGCTTGACTCTGCTGCCTCACAGCTTGACAATAATTGTAATCAGAAATGAAAAGATGATAAGAACAGGTGATGAAAGACAGGACTGAATATTGGCGTATGTAGAAGAATAGGTGTTCAGCCTGGGACTTGATCACGCTTATGAAGAAGCCTAGACTCCCTGTTGATCTTCCAGTCAGTTGCCTTCGATTGTTCTGCTGCTGGAGATCGCACAGTCTTGAGCTAAGTCTTCCTTCTGCAGCAACGAGATCGCCTTTAACCTTTCTGCAGATTTTTGATTGATGGAGAGCTCCTTCTTCCTCTTCTGTGTATATCTTCCTTGGCTTCTATTTCGTGCTCTCTCTCTGCTCCCTTGTTCGTGATGTGTGTTCTTTTCGTTTTTCATACAGCCCTTTTATCAAGAGTAAAACTCTTCCCGCTCAATTTTCAGATCGAGCGCCAATCTGCTAGAAAACAGGGATCTGTTTAAATCCAATCGTTAGAACGAGTTTGACCACTTCTAAGCAAGATTGTTTCCTTGATTCCCGTGCGGAATCTTATCTCCTGAGCAGCCCAACAACCTGCAACAACCATTTGCAGGTTTTAAGGAACCAAAACAGAATTCGGTTAGAGTTCGGTTTTGGACGATATATAAACCCATGGTCGACCATGACCCTGTCGCTGGTCGACAATGGGCAGTCCCCAGACGGCCGGTTCTTCTGGCTGAAACTCACGTCGCCCGTTGGTCGACCACAGCCTGGTCGCTGGTCGACAGGGGGCAGTTTCCAGATGGCCAGCAGTTCTGTCTGTTGCTTCTATCTTTTCTGTGGTCGACCAGAGGCGGGGCTTTGGTCGACAGCCAAGGTGCTTCCAGAAGACAGATGATCTGATTCTTTTCTGGTTGAGTTCGTTGGTCGACCATAACCACTTCCCTGGTCGACAAGCGGCCTTTGACACTTCTTCTGATTTGTTGATTCCACTTGGATTTCAGTGGACCTGAAATTACTTAACTTATCAGAAGTAAATTGAATGAGTCCAATACTTTGAAGGAACAATCAAACTACTTGTATTTGTTATGAAACAAGATAGAACTTGATTAATCAACCATATCCTATTGTCATCATCAAAACCAAGGGATGCACAACAGGAAGGTGATTTGAAACCTATTTCATAGAGTCGGAAACTCCATCAGGATGGCGGGGATTGGACTTTTTGAATTAGGATTTATAGTTACATATACACTTATATTAATTTGACAAAAATATTTTTAAATTCAGGTTATTCGGTTCGGTTCGGTTTCTTAATCTTCAAAACCAAACCAAACCAAGTTTTTTAATACGGTTCAGTTTGAACCCAAACCGAAAATTTTTAAATTTCAACCCAAACCAAACCGAACCAAATCTATCGGTTTAGTTTGGTTTTCGGGTTGAACCCGAATAATGATCACCCCTAGCCCAGAGGGGCATGACCTTGGGCGGCCACTAAGGCTGTGTCAATGGCCCGGGCCCGGGTCGGGCTTAGGTCGGCCCGGCCCGAGCCCGACTTATCACTGTTAAAGTCCAAGCCTGGCCCGGGCCCAACCTATGTCGGGCCGGACCGGGCCGAGTCCGACGTTATTTAAAAAATACAAAGCCCGACTAAGGCCCAGCCCGATAACTTAACTAAAACAATAAAAATAATAAAAACAATATATTTAATAAGATAAAATTTATAATGTCACTAAATCAATTAAAATTTTGATATTAATCACATAATTTGTGTGAATAGAGAGTTTTAAAAATTTTTATTAAGTAAAATAATATAATTTTAACTAAATAATTTTTAAATTTTGAAGTCAGAATAAAAAAAGAGAACGGGCCGGGCTAGCCCGCGGGCCGAACTCAAAGCCCGAGTCCAGCCCACTGGCCTAGTCGGGCCGGGATTTTAAGCCCGACTAAAAGCTCGCGGGCCGAAAAAGACCTTAGGGCCCAGCCCTAAATCGGGCCAGGCCCGCATGCCCGTCGGGCCGGCCCGGCCCATTGACAGCCCTAGCGGCCACCACTCTGGCCACCCAGCACCCCTGGGCGGCCAGAACCCTGGCCGCCCAACTGGGCTATTCTCAGAACAGGGTCCCCTCCGGGGACCACCCCCGGAGGCTCATTCCCATGCTTGTAGTGCCCACATTGGGCTCGAAAAACTCCGAAACGTGTGGGGAATCACCCCCGACTGTAATGGCACGCACGAAACTCGATTTAGGCAAATCGATCTGATCTCACGCCCAAAACATGCATTTTTCCCATGTTGAGGTTCCCACCTTGATTTTGGCATAATGATTTTAATGATAACAAAACATGTGTGTATTTTTGGCTAAATGCAAATATGATTGTTTGGTTGCTAATAATGCCGACGATGCTGGGTTATGGCACTGCCGGCTTGGTCATGGAAGCTTTAACATTTTGTCAAAACTGTCCAAAAATGATTTGGTTGTTGGTTTACCAAAGTTGAAATTTGATTTGAACAAAGTTTGTAGAGCATGCAGTAAATGGAAGCAAACTCGATCATCGTTTAAATGCAAATATGATGTAACTACTGTTGACATGTTTTCCCACCTTACTCCTTCTTACCTTGCCTTTTCTAAATCGAAAATGTAAAGACAAGCAAAACGAAGGAAAGAAAGAAAGGGTGAGGAAGTGTGTATGATCGTGATCGCCACTAAGACACGAGTACCGGGTGATAAGACGTACCTTGGAAAGGGGGAGAAAGCACACGCCCAAAAACACAGCGCTGCAGTGGTACACGGTCCTGAATGAACCACCTAAGGTATGGAACGGCCCCTCGATAGACCGCTCATAGCGCTGAAGAAGGAAGCGAGACGTAGACAGGTCTGGCAACAGAACGGTTCGCAGAAGGCCGCTCACAGGGTCTGAACGGCTCGTGAAGGACCGCTCTGATATGCAAACGGACGGAAGAAGACCGTTCAGCTACGCCAGACTCCAAGCTGTAGGACTTGATCCTCCACCCCTTCCGGCCAGCCAGAGGGGATGGGCCTCATGCTATGCTGATGCTGACCTGCAAAACAATGTGGAGAACACAAAAATGCAACCCAAATTAGCCCTAGAAAGCGTAGTAACTATAGAAAAGAATGGATTATAAACATAATGACATGGAATGGGCGATACCTGGGAGGTTTTTAAACCCCTATAGGGCATGAAAAAGATAGGAAGGGTGTAGAATGATGTGAAATAATGCAAAAAATGTGGGTGACGAGATGATGAAAGGAGCATGCGATGGATGAACCAACGACTAAAAGACTAGACTAAAACACAAAATGACGACTACTCCCTTGAACCAAAGGCTTGAAAGGATGTAGAAAGCCTCCCTCCCTGGCTACAGTTTGCTCAGAAATCTGGCAGAGCTTCGCTGTCGACGTTGGATCTCCCCCCCTTTCAAGCCTAGACTGTGGGTCCTATTTATAGAGCCCTGAAAGTCTAGCCCCGAAATTGGGGTTTCAAGTGGAAATTAGGTCGAGATAATGAAACAAAATCCGTAGATAAAACTCCCATCTCCCATCCAGTTCAAACGGCACCCCATTTGGTGGAGAATCCGCGGAGAAATGGATGGGGGAAGTTGGGGGTTTGACCACGAATGGAGAAAGAAAACTCATTAAATCTTTGAAAATCAGGCATGTAAATGGTCGAGCGATAGACCGCCCCGACCACTACACGGTCTAATACTAGACCATCCAATGCTGTCGGTGATAAATAAAATAAAATAAAAAATTATCCAATTATCCACCGAACTGACCGACTATCACGGCGTGGGACTCTTTAGGATAAAACGGTCTACTGCTAGACCACTCAGTCAGTAGAATGGTCCAATGCTAGGCCGTTCACACATGTCGGTGATAAATCAAGAAAAATAGGATAAATAGATAATTATCTGAAAAATCAACGAGCTTAGGACTCTGGGGTCTGGATGGTCTAAAGATTGGCCATTCAAAGTCTGTAAACGGTTGAACTAAGACCGTACAAAGGCTTGTCAGTGAAAATTTAGAAAATTAAATAAATACCCAATAAATAATTAAACGGTTCATAGAAAACCGCCCAGTCACGGAACGGCCAGTAGCGAGACCGCGTACATCCTGGACGTTTGAAATTGATAAAATGGGATAAATGAGACCATGTAACCCAAAACCAAGCGAAATCGAGGCCCATTAAGCCCGAATCTGAGAGCAGACCTAGCCAGGGAGGGAGGTACCCATAAAATAAGCCCAAAGACGCGCCTGAAAATAGCTCAATGAGTAATGGACAACTCGAGGTATCAACAAATAATAGTAAGATGAATGACCCAACTCATAGATAAAAAGCGGGTGTCAACAGATGCCCCTCCTTAACGTCATCTTTGCAGGGGAGGGAGCGGAGGTGAAGCGAAAGCGAAATGGAACATGGAGATGAAGCGGAAATGAAGCGGAGCGGACTGAAAAGTGGGCGTTAAGGCAAAAGACACCTGTTTCATTGCCAACGAGCGCCAAGAATTTTTCAGAAAACTCCGAACCAAACACAAGGAACAATCGAACCAAAACGACACCAGTCTGGAGAAGCTAACTAAACGAAAAGAAAACACACGATCAACCTCATGGGGTACACAATCCCTCGGACCAATGAAGAGACCGGAATAAGCAGCAAAAAGTAAAGAAACGGACTAAAACTCCAGACGGGGACCTTCAGTCAATCAAACCAGGTGAACGGATAAGAGAAAACCTTCCAACTCTGAGTGGAATAGTTCCTTCTTACTCGAAACCATGAACGCACAATTATCCATCACAAATGAGACACTTTTAGACAAACCATGGGTCATGAATGCTCAAAAGATGCGTATGATGCATGCTGGGCTAAAATAAAAGAAATCATTAAAATAAATGCAAAGAAAGCCACAAAATAGAAAATACTCAAGAATAATATTGCTAGACTGGGAGAATCAGAGTCAAGACGCTATCTGCAACCACGGCGTGCGAGATAGAACCATCCTCCCCAGTTTTCTTAACCTAACGGCCTATCCGATGATTAAACACATGAACTTGGATCATCATCATTTTTGTTATAGGGGAACATTAGATCCTGGAACACGTAGATAGCCAATTGGTTCTCGAGATACTATAGCATAATACCATATAGTAATGCAATAAAGGAGTACATGGACAGAAGGCCATAGCTGACTTACCTGTGCAGGCGAAACGGCATTTTTTTTGGATTTTTGAATAAGACACAACCACATGAACAAGCATGATGATAACATAACATAACTAAACATAATGTTGTAAAAAACATAACAGCATAACAAACATCACAAGAACAAATGGCAAGCATGCGTGAGATTGAAGAATACGGTGGAACAGGACAACACCACAACACGGTGGGACAAGGACATGGTGGGACAAAGACATGTGGGACCACACCACGGGGGACATAAGACAACACGTGGGATGACACGGACCTGGTGAGACAAAGACACATGGGACATAAGACAACACGTGCGAGACATAGACACATGAAACAAAGACATGATAGACATAAACATGTGTGAGAACCCATACGGGGGACAAAAGATAACAAACACATTCTTCAATCAAAGCCCCAAGATCAAATGAAGCAGAACTTGCCAGGTTCAAAATCGCGAGGCAATGCCCTCTCATAGAGACATGATGAGATGAAGCGAGAGTTGAGACGGACACAAGCTTAAGGACATATCGAGAGATATAGATTGAAGAAGAGAGAACAGATCAGAAGTCGTGAACAGGAGGCATAGTGAAAGATAGAGCAAGGAAACTTGAACACCTGCAACCTGCACACTTAGCAAATAGATCACGTATCCATCCTCAAAACAAATAGATAGAAAGGAATAAAAAGATAAATATTTTTAGATTTTTCAATTTTCTTGATTTTTTTTCTTTCAACAATATTTGATCTTTTTAGTTTTTGAACAATATTTGATTTTTTTGGACTTTTGATAATATCTCATTTTTTAGATTTTTGGCAATATTTCCTTTTTTTTCTTTTTCTTTTTTTTGAGTTTTTGAAATAGCAATCCACAGCACCCAAAGATGGGCTCGAACTACTAGCCAGGGACCGTCATTCCTACCCCTCTCATTAAAGGCTTCCCTTAAGTAGGGCGTGCATATGAGGGTGGCTCGTCACAACTAACCGCCTCTAAAGAACGGTGCCCCTACTAAGGTCATACCTGGGATACAACCCAGCCTAAGAGGGAGAAATAGAAGAAAAAATGGAGACAAGCTTTATGCAGGATGGGAGATATTAGGACTCGACTTCCTTCCAGGGCACTACCCCTCAAAGATACAGTCTGTTGCGCCGGGGCTTTGTGTCTTTGATTTTTAGACCCATATTTATCAGGCACGCATGCGACCGGGCTCATGACGTCCCTCGGGAAACTGTACTGCCACTCTTGCCATGCCTTTATTTTCATAATTTTTGCATATTGATTCATTGAATTTTGATTTTGAGGGCCCTTATTGGCTAGATATTACATCAAAGCTCACTTCTGAGGGTCAAGACTGCCCCTATTTGAGATCTCTCTTGTATTAGGGAGCGCCAATGTTGGTTATCTCATCCATCCATGTCTTGCCCCTGCACTTGGCCGAGCAGAGAAAAGAAAAGACCTTTGTGCATACCCATGGTATGGCCAAAGCTGCAACGGTGTGCCTTAGAGGAATCGGCTATGGCTTGCCGTGAAGTGTGTGAAAAACCCATACTCAAGGTCACCCTTAACAATCGAGGAAAGAAACTAGACTCCCAGCGTGGAGCTATCACCAGCATAAGGATGTTGCCGAAGCTAACTTTTTTATTTGACACAAAGTTAAGATCTAATTAAACAAAGACTCCTAAAGCCACTCAATCATGTTAAGGAATTAACATTATAACCATGTGCGGAAAATAATAGAAATAATGGAAATGAAAGTACGTTTCTTGCACAAAATAAAGACACCTTTACAAATCCATGGCATGGAAACCGGCATCCTGAAGCGATCTCGATCATCGAGCTTTGAGGAGTGTGAGTAGCTTTGTATTCCTTGCTCTCCAGGATAAAGGATAATAGGAGAGCAAATGATTGGATTTCTCGTCACATAGGAGTGGCAGACATCATACTCGATGAAGAAGGGATAAAAGGAAGAGAGATGAGGGCTGAAACTCCCTCGTTAAGGCACTGAGACCCGGATAACAAGGAACCAGATACAGAATAAATAGGGATTAACTGAGATCAAGGCGGGCTAAAGCCTCGAAAATAGCATGAAAAAGGGCGAGAACCCCGAAAGGGTGAGGAGGGGTAAGAAGAAAGAGGAGAATAAGAATCATCCGACATGGTCGGAGAAAAGGAATAGCGATCACCCGCCAGAGGCGGGGAAGAAGAAGCATAAACACCTGACAAGGTCGGGGAAGGGAAATAATAGACACCCGACAAGGTCGGGGAAGAAGAATGACGGTCACCCGACAGGGTCGAGGAAAGAGAATGAGAAGTAGAACCCGGGAATACCGGAGGAGAAGGATCAGAAGAAGCCCCGAAAGTGGGATGAAAGGATGACATAGGCCTAGGCCTAGAATTATGAGAAAATGGAGAATTCGGAGGTTCCAGATAAGGGGAGAAAGAAGAATGGGGGTTTGCGGACTTGAAAAGAGAGGAGAAAACAACAGAAATTGGATTCGGAGAGGGTAAATACACCACCCAAGGGTGGGAGCTGAGTAGAAGAAATGATGAATGGAAGAAAGGAGAAGAAGAAGTAGCGGCCCCTTGAGTGCACAACATGCGGCCTTTGTACTTACGCCGTCGCCTCTTCTTGGCAGAAACTGTCTCGTAACGGACCTGCCTGTCATGGACTTGGACATTCGGCCCTCTTGTCTTGAAACATCTTTTCATATAACGGGCCCACCTGACAGACGGCCTAGCCCGATCATGAATATGCAATTTTATCGGGGTGGCTGCCCCTAGACACCCGGTGCTAACCATAGGCAGACATTCTTGAACAAGTAACTCCTTAGGATGAACATCTGAAAACCACGGAGTCTTGTCACTCGGCACTAGCAACATGAGATTCAACATCTTCATTCGGCAATCAGGCATGAAGCATAACTCACTTACCAGAAGAGCAGGATAAAACTGAGGGAGAGTAATGCGCGGCGTTGACGTGGCCGATTCACCAATAAACCGAGGGAGATTGTGTAACGAGTGCAGAATGTCCTTGGAAAGTGTAGAAGATACGGCCAATTGCCCCTTGTATAGGGAATCCATCAGGCTCCTGGCGACCGTATGGGTTAGCATAATCCGAGTAGAGAACCCCTCTCGACCAGTGAACTGAACAACAATGGAGCAAGGAGAAATAACAACATTGATAGTGAATCCCTCGGCGAGCAATGAGATTGCCACCGGCCTCGCTTGTGAAGAAACTGGCACTAGTGCAAGTGAACTCTTCTTTGCAACCATTTCTGAAAATGTAGACTCATTATCCCCAAAATAGCTAGGGACTAGGACTCAGATTGGCATGTGAGAAATGACATCTGTTGGGTTAGATGGACGCAGTCTATCTCCACTGAGTGTGGATCTAGAGGGGGGGTGAATAGATCAACTTGCCTAATTTAAAACTACTGTACGTTCTAAAGCGGAATTTAGGCAAACATCAGTTAAGCTAAAGGAAGAATGCTAAGCAAAGGGTCGGCCCATGAAAGCCATTCACCATATCTATATATCGAAAGCTAGACATGAGCATGAGCGATGAAACCAAATAAGCTAAGCAAGAATTCCCATCGCACACAGATCAAACAAAAACACAAACACACTGCACACACAATTTTTAGGTGGTTCGGTCAACGACCTATGTCCACCCCACACTCAACCGAGTATGGCTTCCTGCTGCGCAACACAGCTTGCGTCCGCTGGGCTTTACAGCTTGGCCAAACAATCCACTGATACACAGCTTCGCTGGGCACTACAGCTTGCTGACCAGAGGATCTGATCCTCTGCAACCGCTGGGGAAATACAGCTTAACCCATCCAGTGGAGACTACCACTGCAAGACCGCTGACACACAGCTTGAGGAAACAATATTCGGAAATGATAGACAAAATCAAAACGAAAAAGGAAAACCCAAAAGCAATGTAGCTCTAAAGAGCAAAGCTCAGCTCTGGTTTTGAACCACGAGACTGAGATACAAACTCTCTCACTCTCACTCTCAATCAGCTCTCTATCTCTTCTTCTCTCGTTTTCTTCTTCTTCTCTATTTCTTCTTCTTCTCTATTTCTTCTTCTTCTCTGTATCTTTTCTCTCAGTGGATCGAAGGAGCCTTGCTGCTTTGGCTGTATAGACTTTCTATCCTTCTCTTCGATCTCCCTTCTTCTGTGGAAGAAGGCATGTATATATAGCAGCAGCAGCAGCAGGCGTGTGCTCTCCACGTTTCCCGCCAAAACATTTGGACCACGTGGCAGCATCCAATGGAGTGTCAGAACACGTGTCCTCATCTGGATACCTTGTTCTTCTCGGATCACGAGCCAGGTACCTCGGATCACGTGCCCTTCATTTGTTTCTGCATTCCCTGTCAGACAGACAAGAACATATTCAGTTTAACTGTAAACCCTGTACAGGCTTTGCAACCACGAGTGCAATGCAAAGTATGCACAACGCAGTGTATAGACTCAATGATCGTAAAGGCTTCATGAGAAGGAAAGCAGTGTATATACTTAGTAAATATAAAGGCTTCATAAGAAGGAAAACCAGTGTACAGACTTGCCCAAATTATAGACTTTATATGAAGAGGCAACGGCTGTACATACTTCCTATATGAAGCAACCACTGTACATACTCAAGGTGAAGACCGATGCCAATGTATAGACTTTACTGAAGACAACGGACTCGAGTGCAGTGTACAGACTTGACTATGCTCACCCAATACCAATGTATATACTTGATGCTCAAAGAGTGGCTGTACAGACTTGATAACGATGCAGAACGAACGGATGTACATACTTCATGTGAAAGCCCAATGTACAGACTTTGAAGAACAAGCAGCTACAGTCCAATGTGTGGACTTGTCGTTCACTGGTGAGTGTACAGACTTCGAATGAAACACCAATGTGTAGACTTACCACCGACCATTGTGTAGACTTGAAGAAGTGAGACGATGGCTAAGACACTGTACAATCGGATGTATAGACTTTACTTAACACAGTCCGATGTACAGACTTGAAATTTCAACTGAAGGGTGTATAGACTTGACCAAACAGTCCAGTGAATAGACTTGAATAGCTGAGGCCAGTGTACAGACTTGCCACCGACCAATGTGTAGACTCGATCATCATAAGGCACAGTATAGACATCAACTTTGCACATCGAATGTATAGACTTCAAGTGTGAAGACCATTGTATAGACTTTGGATTTGAAGACCAATGTACAGACTTTGGATTTGAAGACCAATGTGCAGACTTCAAGTTTCACTGTGGATGTACAGACTTTAGGAAATCAAGTGATGTGTAGACTTGAAGCTCCACGATGGATGTATAGACTTCAAATATCACTGTGGATGTATAGACTTGTAGATGCAGACAGACGATGTCTAGAGTTCTCAGTTCAGCCGTCAGTGTATAGACTTGAAAGATCAAGACGCTAAGGAAGACGGACAATGTACAGACTTGCTGTAACAGTCTGATGTACAGACTTCATGAAACTCTAGACACTGAATGCTGTACAGACTTAGCCCATGCAATGAGACGCTAATTGAGACGGTGAATGAGACGCTGGACTCTGTACAAACTTTGCCCAATGCCTGAGACGCTAACAAAGACGGACGATGTTCAGACTTGCTGAAAGACCGATGTACAGACTTTGCCCAAATGCATGAGACGCTAACTAAGACGCTGGACTCTGTACAGACTTGAGCGATGTATGGGCTTAGCTTTGTGCAAGCTACAGTCCAATGTATGGACTTTGAAGTTCAACTGGTGAGTGTACAGACTTCACCAATGAGACGCTCACTGTACAGACTTTGCCTTAAACGAAAGTCAGTGAAGAATGAATAGACTTTCACGATGTGTAGACTTTGGATACGTGAAAGCTACAGTGAAGGAATGTACACACTTGACCAATTCAAAGGCGAATCGAGTGTACAGACTCTGAGTCCAAACCCAACGGCTGTACAGACTTAGAATGTGAAGACTGATGTACAGACTTCATTAATCAAAGCATGAATGAGACGCTGTACAGACTTAGCCTAAGACATGCATGAACTGACGCTGTATAGACTTAGCCTAAGACATGCATGAACTGACCCTGTATAGACTCAATCTAGACAAGTCTGCTAAAGGAGTCGACCCATCAGAGGATGCGTCGACCCATGACAGTGAGAAATGCAAACAGCAGTGTATGAAATGCAAAGAACACATAGTCAATCTGATAGAGCAATTTCATCAAAGCAAGAGCAGTTGCCAATCAATCAAAACAATGGTGTTGCCAATGAAATAAAGCAAGTGTCAACATCATCAACATAGAGGGGTCACAACAATCTCCCCATTTTTGATGATGGCAACCCCATATGAAGTTGATTAACAACATCCTGACATATAGGTATATGTTTGATAAAAGACATGATGAGTTATGTAGATTGACATGTAGATGCTATGAATGCATGTAACTCACTGCCTCAAACTCTCCCTTATCATTATGCATATACACTCCCACTCCCCCTTGGAATGAATTCAGAATTCAGACAGATATGTATTCTCCCCCTAGACATCCCCCTAGATAATATTCTCCCCCTTTGCCATCAACAAAGAGGAGGGAAAAATTAAATAGAAGGGAAGGATCAAGAGAAGAACTGACTGGCATTCTGAACAGGTAGTTCATGAATAAGCATTCTAAAGCATATAGTCTTCAGTCATATGAAATTAGAAACTGCTGTCAGAAAGAGTTCTGGTTTAAGGATGATAAAATTTGGAGTTCATGCACTACAAGCAATAGATAAGTTCACTATGCATGATAAAACAATAAACCAGAATCACATTTGCATGAAAGATTTAGTTTCATAATATCTTACTTTCATAGTCTCATAAAAAATATTGAGAGAAACCAAGTCATGTATTGAAACTAAACAAATTGACACTCATGAACTTTTCTTTTGAAGGAGCAGCATTATCAATATTAGACCATTTAGAGCATTCAGGTACCATAAGTCTTTCTGCGTAAGGGTATACATTTATCAGACGCCAATACCCCTAGATACTCAACAAGATCGACCATTCTGCCTATGATCAAATTTAACAGAACTGAGTTACACCTTTTCGTGTGAGGGTACACGTTTATCAGATGCTAGTTACCCCCAGGTACTCAGTGAAGTCAGCATGCTGTTTTGAACATTTTATACAGAGATAGTTGATACACTTCGTGACATGAGTGTTGTCCACTTCTGTGATGGATCACTCAGTTTCTCAGTGATTTACCAGCCATTGCTCTGCCAATATTAATTTTCAATGATTTTCAATATTTTTCAATATCTTTCTTAGCTGTCCTTTTTATGTTTCAGAATGACTTGTTTAAGAACAATACACATACTTAACCTCTCTAACATGATTTCAGATGAGTTTTCAGATTTCAGATATGATTAGCTTTGTCTGACATGAAATAAGAAAGAGGTTGAGAGTTTTATCAATTTTCAACTTACTTATATACTGATTGCAATCTTTAAACTCCAACCATTATAAGATTTAAACCATTACATCAGTCTTTGAACAATTCAAATTCTTATAAATGAAGAAGTCCATTTTCTACTGCTTAGAAATCAGAACTGACCAACAGATTGCCATAATGTCAGAGACAAGTATTCAGAGTTAAAGGTTGAATGACTTCAAGAAAGTTGAAACCACTTTGAATTTCTAGCAATACTCCCCCTGTCTATATGCATGCAATTTGCTAATGAAAGGCAAGAATTAATTGAGAGAGAGCTTATGCATCGGTCATTAATGAATGATATGCAAAGACATGCAAATACTCGACAAGCTCCCCCTGAATATATGCAATGTTTTCTTTGAACACTAAACAAAGTATTTTGAAATTCATGCTCATTCAGACTCCCCTATCAATCAATATAACCCATGGTACTAGGTGGAGAACCTGGTCTCAAGGACCATCTCACACATAGTAAGAACCTCCAGACAGATTTCCCTGCCCTTTAGTAGCCTACTATTTATTATACCACGGTTATGTAGAGAAATGAAATGCAGGACAGTTCTACATGCATGTTCAGTAATGATTATGAGTCTGTTTTAATATTCACATCCACATGAATTATCCAAGCAATCAAATGCAAGTCCACATCAGAAATTTTATTCACAGCAGTTAAACAATCATTCATCATGCTGAAATTTACATAAGCCAAGTTCTCTTCTAAGAAACTTAAAATTTTCATTCCCAAGAGGCTTAGTAAAAATATCAGCAATTTGTTTTTCAGTTTCTATGAAATTCATTTCAATCTCATTTTTATTTACAGCATCTCTAAGAAAATGATGTTTTATCTCTATATGCTTAGTCCTAGAATGGTGAACAGGATTTTTAGCAAGGCATATAACACTAGTATTATCACATAAAAGTGGAATGCATCCCAGATTTATCTGATAATCAGCCAGTTGGTGCTTAATCCAAAGTACTTGGGCTGCACAATTACATGCTGCAACATACTCAGCTTCAGCTGTGGATAATGCTACAGTGTGTTGCTTCTTAGATGCCCAAGACACTAGACAGCCACCAAGGAATTGACAGTAGCCACTGGTGCTTTTTCTATCTACTCAACACCCAGCATAGTCTGCATCAGTGTAGGCTAGAAGCTCTAACTCACACTTAGCAGGATACCAGAGACCTAGTTCTTGGGTGCCTAGTAAGTACCTAAAAATCCTTTTCACAGCTTTAAAGTGAGTTTCTTTAGGACTGACATGAAATCTAGAGCATAAACACACAGCAAATTGTATATCAGGCCTAGATGCTGTAAGATAGAGAAGAGATCCGATCATACCTCTGTATAGCCTTTGGTCCACAGGTTTACCTTTAGAATCTTCATCCAAACTAGTTGAGGTACACATTGGAGTAGCTATTTCCTTGAGGTTGTCCATTTTGTACTTCTTCAATAAGTTCTTTACATACTTGGACTGAGAGATGAAGGTGCCATCTTCTGTTTGTGTAACCTGCAGTCCAAGAAATAGTTTGAGCTTACCCATTGAGCTCATTTCAAATTCATCAATCATTATTTGAGAGAATTCCTCACACAATTTGGGGTTAGTTGACCCAAACACAATGTCATCCACATAAATATGAATGATAAGAATATCTGGATGGCTTACCTTGGTAAATAATGTTTGATCAACTATACCTCTTGTGAAGTTCTTGTCGGTGAGAAATTTGCTCAACCTGTCATACCAAGCTCTAGGAGCTTGCTTTAAACCATAGAGAGCTTTATTGAGCTTGTAAACATGATTAGGGAAATCTAAACATTCAAACCCAGGAGGCTGTCTCACATATACATCCTCATTAATTTCCCCATTTAGAAAATCAGATTTCACATCCATCTGCTGAAGATTTATTCCTAGGGAACATGCATAAGCCAATAAAATCCTTATTGCTTCTAACCTAGCTACAGGGGCAAAAGACTCTTCAAAGTCTATTCCAAATTCCTGATTGTACCGCTGAGCTACAAGTCTGGCTTTATTTTTAGTAACATTCCCTGCTTCATCAGTTTTATTTCTAAATATCCATTTAGTCCCTATGACTGTTTCATGATCAGGAGGTGGAACCAAAAATCACACCTTATTCCTGTCAAATTGATTGAGCTCCTCATGCATGGCATTAATCCAATGCACATCTTGGAGAGCACAGTCAATGGACTTGGGTTCTGTGTTTGATACAAAAGCATAAGCATTCAGTTCATGTTGAATTCTTAAGTGGCCTCTAGTCCTAGGAGGGTCATGCAGATTTCCAATAACATTATCTACAGGATGATCCTTGAGATATCTAATATTTACAATTGGACTATCATGAACTTGATTTACCTCCCCCTGAACTGTAGGCTCCTCTTCACTAAGCTCTTTATGTCCTTCTTCATCCTCGGATTTGTCTGCAGGATCTCCTTCCTTCAGAATTTCACCATTGTTTTCATTCCTGCATTGACCAACATTAGAATTTACCAAGGATTCATCAAAAACTATGTGTGGAGATTCTTCAACAGTCTTAGAGTTTAGATTGTACACTCTGTATGCTCGGGTGTTTTCAGAATAGCCAAGAAAAATTCCTGGTTCTCCTTTAGGTTCAAATTTATCAAGGTCCTTCTTATCATTTATGTGAATGAAACATTTACAACCAAAGACCTTGAAGTGAGCAATAGAAGGTTTCTTACCTTTTAAGATCTCATATGGTGTTTGCTGGGTAGAAGGTCTTACCATGGCTCTGTTAATTACATAACAGGCAGTGTTCACTACTTCAGCCCAAAATTTCCTTGGTAGACCACCTTCGACAAGGAGTGTACGACCCATTTCCACTAGGGTTCTGTTCCTTCTCTCCACAACTCCATTCTGCTCAGGTGTCCTTGGTGAGGAGTACCTGTGGTTGATTCCATTTGACCTGCAGAATTCATCAAATTGTGAGTTTTCAAACTCACCTCCATGATCAGACAAAATTTTTTCAATTTTCTGATTTGTTTTATCATAAAACTCTTGAAATTCAGAGAAAGCATCACTCTTATTAGATAAGAAATAAACCCAAGTATACCTAGAAAAGTCATCTACCATGACAAACCCATACCTCCTCCCTGATAGGCTGACAGATCTAGTTGGCCCAAAAAGGTCCATATGTATCAGCTCATAGGGTTTGGAAGACAGATTTTCAGTTCTAGACTTAAATGACTTTCTAGTTATCTTTGATTGAGTGCATGCATCACAGATTTTATTTTCTTTCTTGAATGAGACTTCAGGAAGTCCTCTAACCATGCCATGCTTATTTAATTTGTGCAAAATAGTGTAGCTAGCATGACCTAACCTACGATGCCATAAAAATGCTATGTCTTCTCTACTGGCAGTAAGGCAAAGGTTAGTGTGTTGAATTTCATCTAAATTTATCATGTAAGTATTATTTATTCTTTTTCCAGAAAATTTGACAATATCAGAATCAGGTTCAAAAACCTTGCAGCATTGAGAATTAAATAAAACATTGTAACTTTTATCACATAACTGGCTGATGCTAAGTAGATTATAGGCTAACCCTTCAACCAGCATAACATCATCAATGCAGTAGGTAGAACACTTACCTACCTTACCTGATCCGATAATCCTACCCTTTGTGTTGCTTCCAAAGGTGACAAGGCCTTCTACTTTCTCAGTCAGCATGCAAAATTTGGCCTTATCTCCTGTCATATGCCTGGAGCAGCCGCTATCCATGTACCACAAGTTGTTCTTGGCTGCCAGGCATACCTGCATACATAATTAGGTAGAGAAGTTTGGAACCCAAGACTGATTGGGCTCCAATGTAAATGAACTAGAAGCAAAGCAGGAAAGCAGATGTTTCGGAATCCACATTTGTTTAAATGAACTTTGTTCAGTGGATCCTACAGATTTTCTTCTGTTGTTGTTCCTTTTCTTTTTATTGTTCTTTTTCTTATTGGCAGCAGCATGATTATTGACAGTATTGTTATTTATGTGCCAGTGCCTTGGCCAGGGTGTGTTCACAAAATTTTGGCCATAGTAGTTCCTGGGCTGGCTATGGAAATATTGGTTTCTAGATGTCCAATAACCATACCCATTGACCCAATTTCTACTGTAAGGTCTTTGATATTGAGCACCCTGGTGTGAAAGACCTGTAAACCTACCCTGAGTTCTAGACCAATCTGACCTATTGAAGTAGGTTGGCTGTGCATTGTAGTGGGTCTGAGCTCTGGGTTGATAAAAATAATTGGGTTGACTCCTTGCAGCACTCTGTCTCCCCTGTACTTTGGACCCTGCTGACCTATACACAGGTTTGTATTGGGTCTTCTTCAGAGGTGGAATTGATGGTGGAGACTTGGTTAGCTTGACCTGGGGTTTACTGGACTGTGTAGGTTGACCCCTAACCTGAGTCTGAGCCCTAGGATTCTGCTTGGATGTGCTGGCTCTACTAGGCTCATTAACCTTTCGTTTGCCCTTCTCCTCAGCACTGGGCTTTTTCAGATTAGCAGTTTTGTTCATCAAATTTGTTGAGTTCATGCTAATTAGATGTCCCTTTTCCTTTTGAGCAACAAATGAAATTGTTCTCATCCCAAATGTTTTTGTTGCACTAGAATTAAATCCTCGGCCCTCTTTTCTGAAATTAACCTTTGACCCTAACAAAGCATTTAAGTTATCTGTTCCTTGGGTCATTTTCTCAATGGTTTTCATTTTATCCTCATTATCTTTCTGAAGTTCATCAATAGACTTTTTCAGCTCATTGTTGACATTGAGGACAGCTTCATATTTTTCAGAGATGATTTTTACTTCACTTTCACATTTTTGAATCTTCAGCTTCCATTCATCAATTTCATTTTCAAGCCTTAGATTCTCTTCCCTAGAAACCTTTAACTCAATTTTGATGTCCTCTACTTCAGAGCATGTGAGTTTCAGTTTATCATTTTCAGATTCCAAACATGCAATTTTATCAGATAGACTTTTATCATTTTGCATGGAATTGATTTTTCTTCTAAGATGCATATTCTCCTTTCTAATATCATCAGCTCTATCAGCTATGTCATGATAAGCATCTACCCAATCAGCAATTGTGAAGTTTTCAAATCTAGTAATTACCTCATCTGTGTCCTCCTCTCTATCTTCGGAGCTTGTTGCCATAAGGCAAATGGGCTGTCAGATTCGGCTTCACTATCTGAGCTGCTGCTGAAAGAGCCTTCATCTTCATCACTCCATGTGCTGATCATAGCTCTTCCCTTCTTGGTTTTCTTCTTTGACCTGTCCTTATGTTTCTGATTATCTGGACAGTCAGCTTTCAGATGCCCTGGTTTCCTGCATTGATAACAGACATTAGCTTCATTTTTCTTTGTAGATTTAGATTTATACCTTTTATCCTTTCAGCCACCATTGTATTTCTTCTGGCCGAACTGTCCTGCTCCCTTTCTGAGAAATCGCCTGAACTCTCTAGTCATCATGGCTATCTCAGATCGAGTCACATCTTCTTCTTCATTTAGGCTCTCCTCTGATGATGAAGAGCTGCTGGAGTTGGATTTTGTTGATTTGCTGGAACTAGCCTTCAGCGCTATCGGCTTCTTATTCCTCTCGGCTTCATCTGTCCTTGGCATGTTTATCTCATATGCCATTAGTGAGCCAATCAGCTCATCAGCTTTAGTATTACGCAAGTCCCTTGACTCCTCCATCACTGTTGCTTTGGTGTGCCAAATGGGAGTCAGGGAGCGCAGAATTTTCCTCACTACATCATACTCTGTCTGAGGTTTCCCAAAACCTCTGAGGCCATTGGTTATGACAGTCAGCCGAGCGTACATTTCGCTGATGGACTCGTTCTGCTTCATCTTGAAGGCTTCATACTCAGATACAAGAAGATTGGCCTTCTGCTCTCTTACTTGAGATGTACCTTCATGAATTACTTCCAGCGCATCCCACATCTCCTTAGCTGATTTGCAAGCAGACACACGGGAGAATTCTGTAGGATGCAGAGCGCACTGGATAGCATTTATAGCACTCCAATTCAGCGTGGACCTTCTGATCTCCTCCTTGGTCCATACATCTTCATTCGGGGACAGCTTATAAGGTCCCTTGCTGACAATCTTCCAAATCTCATAATCCTTAGCCCTGAGGAACACTTGCATACGGTTCTTCCAGTATGCGTAGTTTGATCCATCAAAGAATGGGGGCTTCGTTGTTGAGTGACCTTCGGCAATCATCCCTCGAGCATCCATCTCTGCCTATTCTCTTCGGGCGATGAGTCCCTGCAGAAGAGTTAGGCTCTGATACCAAGTGTTGGGTTAGATGGACGCAGTCTATCTCCACTGAGTGTGGATCTAGAGGGGGGGTGAATAGATCAACTTGCCTAATTTAAAACTACTATACGTTCTAAAGCATAATTTAGGCAAACATCAGTTAAGCTAAAGGAAGAATGCTAAGCAAAGGGTCGACCCATGAAAGCCATTCACCATATCTATATATCGAAAGCTAGACATGAGCATGAGCGATGAAACCAAATAAGCTAAGCAAGAATTCCCATCGCGCACAGATCAAACAAAAACACAAACACACTGCACACACAATTTCTAGGTGGTTCGGTCAACGACCTACGTCCACCCCACACTCAACCGAGTATGGCCTCCTGCTGCGCAACACAGCTTGCGTCCGCTGGGCTTTACAGCTTGGCCAAACAATCCGCTGATACACAGCTTCGCTGGGCACTACAGCTTGCCGACCAGAGGATCTGATCCTCTGCAACCGCTGGGGAAATACAGCTTAACCCATCCAGTGGAGACTACCACTGCAAGACCGCTGACACACAGCTTGAGGAAACAATATTCAGAAATGATAGACAGAATCAAAACGAAAAAGGAAAACCCAAAAGAAATATAGCTCTAAAGAGCAAAGCTCAGCTCTAGTTTTGAACCACGAGACTGAGATACAAACTCTCACTCTCAATCAGCTCTCTATCTCTTCTTCTTCTCTATTTCTTCTTCTTCTCTATTTCTTCTTCTTCTCTGTATCTTTTCTCTCAGTGGATCGAAGGAGCCTTGCTGCTTTGGCTGTATAGACTTTCTATCCTTCTCTTCGATCTCCCTTCTTCTGTGGAAGAAGGCATGTATATATAGCAGCAGCAGCAGCAGGCGTGTGCTCTCCACGTTTCCCGCCAAAGCATTTGGACCACGTGGCAACATCCAATGGAGTGTCAGAACACGTGTCCTCATCTGGATACCTTGTTCTTCTCGGATCACGAGCCAGGTACCTCGGATCACGTGCCCTTCATTTTTTACTACATTCCCTGTCAGACAGACAAGAACATATTCAGTTTAACTGTAAACCCTGTACATGCTTTGCAACCACGAGTGCAATGCAAAGTATGCACAACGCAGTGTATAGACTCAATGATCGTAAAGGCTTCATGAGAAGGAAAGCAGTGTATAGACTTAGTAAATATAAAGGCTTCATAAGAAGGAAAACCAGTGTACAGACTTACCAAAATTATAGACTTTATATGAAGAGGCAACAGTTGTACATACTTCCTATATGAAGCAGCCACTGTACATACTCAAGGTGAAGACCGATGCCAATGTATAGACTTTACTGAAGACAACAGACTCGAGTGCAGTGTACAGACTTGACTATGCTAACCCAATACCAATGTATATACTTGATGCTCAAAGAGTGGTTGTACAGACTTGATAACGATGCAGAACGAACGGATGTACATACTTCATGTGAAAGCCCAATGTACAGACTTTGAAGAACAGGCAGCTACAGTCCAATGTGTGGACTTGTCGTTCACTGGTGAGTGTACAGACTTCGAATGAAACACCAATGTGTAGACTTACCACCGACCATTGTGTAGACTTGAAGAAGTGAGACGATGGCTAAGACACTGTACAATCGGATGTATAGACTTTACTTAACACAGTCCGATGTACAGACTTGGAATTTCAACTGAAGGGTGTATAGACTTGACCAAACAGTCCAGTGAATAGACTTGAATAGCTGAGGCCAGTGTACAGACTTGCCACCGACCAATGTGTAGACTCGATCAGCATAAGGCACAGTATAGACATCAACTCTGCACATCGAATGTATAGACTTCAAGTGTGAAGACCATTGTATAGACTTTGGATTCGAAGACCAATGTGTCGACTTTGGATTTGAAGACCAATGTGCAGACTTCAAGTTTCACTGTGGATGTACAGACTTTAGGAAATCAAGCGATGTGTAGACTTGAAGCTCCACGATGGATGTATAGACTTCAAATATCATTGTGGATGTATAGACTTGTAGATGCAGACAGACGATGTCTAGAGTTCTCAGTTCAGCCGTCAGTGTATAGACTTGAAAGATCAAGACGCTAAGGAAGACGGACAATGTACAGACTTGCTGTAACAGTCTGATGTACAGACTTCATGAAACTCTAGACACTGAATACTGTACAGACTTAGCCCATGCAATGAGATGCTAAATGAGACGGTGAATTAGACGCTGGACTCTGTACAGACTTTGCCCAATGCCTGAGACGCTAACAAAGACGGACGATGTTCAGACTTGCTGAAAGACCGATGTACAGACTTTGCCCAAATGCATGAGACGCTAACTAAGACGCTGGACTCTGTACAGACTTGAGCGATGTATGGGCTTAGCTTTGTGCAAGCTACAGTCCAATGTATGGACTTTGAAGTTCAACTGGTGAGTGTACAGACTTCACCAATGAGACGCTCACTATACAGACTTTGCCTTAAACGAAAGTCAGTGAAGAATGAATAGACTTTCACGATGTGTAGACTTTGGATACGTGAAAGCTACAGTGAAGGAATGTACACACTTGACCAATTCAAAGGCGAATCGAGTGTACAGACTCTGAGTCCAAACCCAACGGCTGTACACACTTAGAATGTGAAGACTGATGTACAGACTTCATTAATCAAAGCATGAATGAGACGATGTACAGACTTAGCCTAAGACATGCATGAACTGACACTGTATAGACTTAGCCTAAGACATGCATGAACTGACGCTGTATAGACTCAATCTAGACAAGTCTGCTAAAGGAGTCGACCCATCAGAGGATGCGTCGACCCATGACAGTGAGAAATGCAAACAGTAGTGTATGAAATGCAAAGAACACATAGTCAATCTGATAGAGCAATTTCATCAAAGCAAGAGCAGTTGCCAATTAATCAAAACAATGGTGTTGCCAATGAAATAAAGCAAGTGCCAACATCATCAACATAGAGGGGTCACAACAACATCTTGAATCTTGAAATGCATAATCGAAACCTGGCTTGGCTTATCATCTCCCTGGGAACCAAACCCGAGGGGCACCAAAGATAATGCACACCCGCTCCGTGGGGTGGAGGTGGATGGAGAAGTGGAGGTAATAGGCTTGGAAGGCGTGGGTAAAGGCTCGGAAGGCGTAAGTGGGGGTAAAGGCAAAGGTGGAGGCGTAGGAGAGGGTAAAGGCGAAGGTGGAGACGTGGGTATAGGTATAGCCTACTCAGGCTTGGGCAATGATGACAAAGGGGAGGGTAAGGGCGGTGGAGATGGCGGAAGTCATGGAAGAGGGGTCACTGGGAGAGGAGGCGGTGAAGACGATGGTGACAACGGTAGGGGTATTGGAGATGGTGGAGAGGGTGATGTGGTCGATGGAGGTAGTGGAGGTGAGGATGGTAACAGTGGCGGTGAGGCAGAGGAATTGAAGGGTAGTGACGCCCACCTTCGACGTATCGACACAACGCGTCGAGTGGCGTCGGGAATAGGAGCAATGGTGGAAATGGAGGAGAAATAAGAGGTAGCACTAGCCTGAGCAGAGGCTTGGGTCTGTAGAGAAGATGGAGGTTGAGTAGCAGATGGTGAAGGTGCGGGGTAGGTGATGAAATAGGTGAGGGATCGGGAGGTGGAGTAGGTGACGGAGCGGGTGCTACACTACTCAAAGAGTCACAGGGGTGCCCCTGGTCTTGTGGCAGAGATGGCTGCCTGGGCGGCACTTATTGCTGCTTATTGCGGAGATTTAAAATAGTTTCATGCATGGCGGACCAATCGATCCTCTTATCATCTTTCAGACCATAAACAAGTTCCTGAAACTTGGGGCAATCCTCGACCAGATGCCCCTGCTGACGATGAAAATCGCAATATTGAAACACATCCCCTGCCGCGGGTCGGCGAGGCACAATCGGAGGGAGTTGCAATGCGTGAGCGGCCATCAAAGCCCTAAAAATATCGGTAAATGATTCTGGCAACATAGAACGATGAGGAGCCCGCTTCGGGCAAGGTGGATGCCGAGGGGTATGAGGAGGTAATGGAGATGGATATGGAGGTTGCGTAGGCAATGGAGCATGGCTAAGGGAAGGATTTGGTAAAGGCATATGCGGAGCAGAATGAGGGGGTATATAGACGGCATCCACATGCTCGGGGTGTGGTGTTTCCTTGACCGGAGGTGGAGGTTCATGCGGGTATGAAGAGGCGGAAGGCTGACTCGTGGAGGGTTGATATGTGGAGGGATATGTGGAGGAGGGCTGACTCATGGAAGGATATGTGGTGGATGGCTGATTCATGGAAGGTTGATATGTGGAGGGATATGTGGAGGTATATGGGTGTAGGGGAGTGGAAGGCTGATTTGTGGAAGGATATGTGGTGGATGGCTGACTCATTGAAGGTGATGGATAGGAGGCGTATGTGGACGTAGAAGGTGAAGGAGACTCGGGGTCAAGGAAAACTAGGAGTTGTTGGCGGATGAAGCAGGCTCAGCTATAAAGCTACTGCCATGACGTGATATCGTTGAGGGCTAAGATGAACCGAAATTCGGGTGTTGCATTAGAAATGATCATCTTGATTTGCTCTCCCTTCGGAATATGCCCCGGGACTTGAGCGGCCAAGCGACGCCAACGGTCGGCGAAGGTAGAGAACTCCTTGTTGGGCTTTATCTTCTCATGGGCCACATCAACCATAGAATGCTTGGGCCCAACCTGGTCTTGATACTACTGAAGAAATTTCTCTTGAACGGCTTAGAAATTCACCACTTGATCTTGCGACAATGCAAAGAACCAATCCCGAGCCGGGCCTTCCAGAGACAGACCAAACAGATAGGCCATCAAACGTTGGTCATGTCGGAATTGGGCCGACTCGTAAAGAAACTCCTTCAAGTGCATGTAGGGTTCACCGACTCCACCATAGCGACGATATGCAGGAATTTGTGAACGTGGTGGAAGCTGAAGACCTTGGAATGCAAACGGGACACTCAAAGAAGTTTTGGGATCAATTTGACGTTGAAGTTCATCAAGCTGGCGTTGGGCTTGAGCAATCATCTCCTCGATGGGGAGAGATCGGGAAGGATGCAAGCCAGCCTGAGCAAGAGAGGGTGAATTTGGACCAGGATTATGATATTGGGCCGAATAAGGAGATCCAGACTGAGAAGAAGGAAAGCCCATTCCAGGAATAGAAGGATGCATGGGCCTGGAAAGATCATGACCATGGGAATAAGGACTGATTGGGCCAGCAGTAACATGGGGCCCATTGAGAGAATAAGAGGGCCCGTTAAAGGAAGGGGGTCCATTAAGAGTAGAAGATGGAGGTCTGTTAGAAGGATGAGGCCCATTGAAAGAGCGAGGCCCATTGAAGGGATAAGGCCCACTACGAGAATGGGACCCATTAAAGGAAGATGGGCCACTCAAGAAAGATGACCCATTAAAGGAAAGAGGCCCATTAGATGATTGAGGCCCGTTATGAGAATGAAGCCCATTAAGATGAGTAGCAGTGAGTTTTTGGGCCTGGACCGGGTCCATTTGGCAAACAAGAGGTGATAAGTGGGCCATGAGATTTGCTTGTGGGTCGAAAGGGCCACGAGAAGATGGGCCCGCGTGGGAAGAGGAATCCACGCGGGCATAGGAAGACGGGGAAGAAGAAGGGTAATATACAGGAGAACAATGGCGCTCCATGATGGTAAATGGAGACTTATACAAGAAAAATCAGGGAGATACAATGAGAAAAGTAAAGGGCTCGAGGATCAAAGAGGGGGATTGACTCAATAATGCAAAGAAAAAAAGAAAAAAAACCTAGAACACTAAAACTAAACAAACATACACACAGAATGGACTAGCTACTAAATGGGCCTAACAATCAAAATTTATATGGGTAGTGGGGAATGCAATACAAAATAACACAAGTGGGCTTGGACAGGCCTAAACAAACGATATGGGTGTGAGGGGGGGGGGGTCAACCAAGATCAAACAAGTTGATATGATCGTTAACTTTTATTCTGCCAAGGTTTAAGTGGACCTTTTAATGATTTGATTTAGGATCAATTCCCTCAAGATAGGAAACCTATAGGGAACAAGGTTCAAACTTCGGGTTAATCTATGGTTAACTCTCTCACGATGTATGCAACATGCAAAGCTACGGGGTGGAAAAGGTACAACCGGCCCGACATCCGTGTGGGAATCCACGGCTCATGGGGACTTACAGAGGTCCCGGGTAAGGTCGCCTAGTCGGCTCCAAGGAATATGGAGACGAGAGGTTCCCCTACCAAGGTAGGAATGCAACTACAATGTTATAAAAATGCATAAATCCTATGCGCACCGGAGTGCATGCAAAGTCTAGCCTAGAACTAGCAATCAATGATCAAACAAACAAGAGAAATATGACAACGATCATGCAATCATCAAAGAGCAAACAGGGGAGATCAAAAGCACCAAATCAGCATGAAATGATGTGAAATGATAATCAAAGTGAAAGGCTCGGGTGCACTGTAGCACAGAAACACGGTTTGATGTAGACCGCTCAGGGAGGTGAATGGCCTAGGGCAGGACCGTATAACAGCAGGGAGTGGCAAAATGAGCTAAAACTCGGAGAACTAAAAATGGACTGAGACTGCGGAGACAGAAATGTACTTGACTGGACGGTCTATCAACCGACCGTGCAACCTACAGAACGGCCCTAAGAAGGCCGTGGAGAATCAGTGAACCCACAAATGTATGAGAGACAGTAACGTACCTGAGCCAGCAGACAGGCACGGTCTATTTGGAGACCGTGGCGGAAAATGCACGGTCCGGCGAGGACCGCTGAAGCTGATACTGGGTCAGAATGGTCTATCGCCCGACCGCGGGGGGACGTGAGCGGCCCTGGGAGAACCGCGTACACCTCTGAGGACAGAAACGTAGGTGGACAAAATAGAAACCTGAAACAACTCAAACAAAACCCTAACCAAGCACAAAACGCAGATCAACAAAATAATAGCATGATGGGCACTAGGTGTCCCACCGTGATTGCAAAAAAATGGGATGTTGACATGTTTTCCCACCTTACTCCTTCTTACCTTGACTTTTCTAAATCGAAAATGTAAAGACAAGCAAAACGAAGGAAAGAAAGAAAGGGCGGGGAAGTGTGTGTGACCGTGATCGCCACCAAGACACGGGTACCGGGTGGTAAGACGTACTTTGGAAAGAGGGAGAAAGCACTCGCCCAAAAACACAGCACTGCAGTGGTACACGGTCCTGAATGAACCGCCTAAGGTATGGAACGACCCCTCGATAGACCGCTCACAGCGTTGAACAAGGAAGCGGGACGTAGACAGGTCTGGCAATAGAACAGTTCGCAGAAGGCTGCTCACAGGGTCTGAACGGCTCGTGAAGGACCGCTCTGATCTGCAAACAAACGGAAGAAGACCGTTTAGCTACGCTAGACTCCAAGCTGTAGGACTTGATCCTCCACCCTTTCCGGCTGGCCAGAGGGGATGGGCCTCATGCTATGTTGATGCTGACCTGCAAAATAATGTGGAGAACACAAAAATGCAACCCAAATTAGCCCTAGAAAGCATAGTAACTATAATAAAGAATGGATTATAAACATAATGACATGGAATGGGTGATACCTGGTGTTGACATGTTTTTACTTACTCTTTATCGGCTTAAAAGATGTCTTCCTATCCCTTCTACTAAATCGATGTGAGAAATAAATATGAAAAATAGAAGGGGTATAGAGGCAAGTAAACAAGGGTGATCACCACCAAGGTGCCTAATGTGATTAACACACCGTACCTTGGAAAGAGGGAGGTACTCGCCTTAAAATCAGCACTGACGTGTTGAACGGCTCCTTATGGGCCGCCTATAGGTACGTGCGGTCTCACGATAGGCCGCTCGTCAGTGCTGAGGTGGAACGCGGGACGACGATGGATGGAGGGTTGAACGGCTTGATAGTGACCGCAGGGGGAGGAAGAACGGTTGCCACTGGGCCGTACGTCTTCCGAAACGGTCTGGAAGAAGCCGCACAAGACCACCACGCCATAAGTTGTAAGGGTCCAACCTCCACCCTTTCCGGCCGGCCAGAAAGGATGGGCCTCGTGCTAGTGGGTTGCTGACCTGCGAAACAGAGTGTAGAACACAAAAAGAAACCCAAAGCAGAACTATAGAATGTAGCGAACGCTCAAACGGAAAGAAATAAACATAACTAAATGAAATGGGGGGATACCTGGGGGGTTTTAAACCCCTAGGAACACCAAAAAATGTGGGAGGGTGTGTGAATGATGCATGGGAATGACAAAAATGTGGAAGAAACGTGGAGAAGATGATGCATGCAAACAAGAGAGAATGACAGACTAATGAACTGAGGACACCACTAATGAGATACTCCCTGAACCGGAGGCCTGTATGGACATAGAAGGCCTCCCTCCCTGGTCGTAGGTCACTCTAGAATCTGGCAGGGCTTCACCATGACCTGAAATTCCCCCCCTTTTCAAAGGTAGCCTCTAGGGTCTATTTATAGAGCCTAGAAAGCCAGCCTCGAAATTAAGGGTTTTAGGCATTTTTCGATCGAGATAATAAAAGGAAAGTCGTAGATAATCGAATTATCTCTCATCCAGAAGAAACGACACTCAAAATGGTTCAATATCCGCGGAGAAAATGACAGGAGAAGTTAGGGACAAAACCACGGATAGAGAGAGAAAATATGTTAATCTTTCAGGAATCGATACGATGAACGGTCTCATGATAGACCACTCAACCTGATGAGCGGCCATCTCCTAGGCCGTCCAACCCTGCCGGTGAAAAAATAAATCATAAATATTATCCAACTATCCATCGAACTGACCGAAAGCCTCGCCGTTGGACTTCTCATAGATGAACGGTTGATCATAGACCTTTCATCTACAAGAGCGGCCAACAGGAAACCGCTCATCCCTGTCGGTGATAAATCAAAATAGATGAGATAAATAGATAATTATCTGAACAATCAATCGAACGCAGGACTCTGGGAGAAAAACGGCTAAGTATGTACCGCACAATGGTTTTATGCGGCTACGTATAGGCCGTATATATGCTTGTCGGTGATAATTCAGAAAATCAGCTAAATATCTCATAAATATATGAACGGCCCTATATAAACCGCACATATTGTTGAACGGCTGGAGATTGACCGCACATGTACATGGCCGCTTGAAATCCATAGAAAAGCTCAATCAACCAAAACCAAGGCCCATTAAGCCCTGAATCAACTCGGACCTAGCCAGGGAGGGACGCCACCCATAAAATTGGCCCAGAATGTGCCAGAAAATAGCCCAGCGAGTGATGGACAACTCGAGGCATCAATAAATGGGAATAAGAGGAATGACTCAACTTATCGGCAAAAAACGGGTGTCAACAGATGCCCCTCCTTAACGTCCTCTTTGCAGGGGAGCGAGCGGAGGTGAAGCGAAAGTGACATGGAACATGGAGATGAAGCGGAAATGAAGCGGAGTGGACCGAAAAGCGGGCGTTAAGGTAAAACGACCCCCGTTTTTACCAATAAGCGACAGGAATTTTTCGGAAAACCCTGAACCAAACGTAAGGAATGATTAAACCAAAAGCGACACCAGTCTGAAGGAACTAAACTAATGAAATGAAACAAATCGATAAGACCAACCTCATGGGGGACACAATCTCGCGGTCCAATGAGGAGGCCAAAAGTGGGTAGTAAAAGTAAAGGAAACAGGCTAAAGTTCCAGACGGGGACCTCTTAATCAACCAAAACAAGCGAATTGACCAAAGAGAACCTTCCAACTCAGAGTGGAATTAGTTCCTCTTACCCAAACACTGAATGCACAGCTAACCATCACTAGTGGGACATTCTGCAGGCAAACCATGGGTCATGAATGCTCAAAAGATGCGTATGATGCATGCTGGGGTAAAAATAAAAGAAACCGTTAAAACGAATGCAAAGAAAAGATAAAATATAAAATACTCGAGAATAATATCGCTAAGCTGGGAGAATCAGAGTCAAGACACCATCCGCAACCACGGCGTGCGAGATAGAACCATCCTCCCCAGGACATCCCAGCCCAACGGCTTATCTAGAGATTAGACACATGAACCTAGATCATCATCGTTTTTGTTAAAGGGGAACATCAGATCCTGGAACACGTAGATAACCAACTGGTTCTCGAGGTAATATAACATAGTACCATATAGTAATGCAATAAGGGATGTAGGGATAGAAAGCCATACCTGACTTACCTGTGCAGGTGAAACGACATGCTTTTTGGATTTTCATTTCAGATTTTTTTTTGGATTTGGATTTTTATGTATAAGACAAACAAGCATAGACATAACGAACATAACACAATGATTAACTGAACGACAAACAACATGACATAACATAACGATCAACATAACATAACAAAGGCAAGCGAGCACATATGCAAGTGAACAGACAATACGCATGCATGAACACGGTGTGACAAGACAATAATGTGGCGGGACAACACACGGTTGGGACAAGAACAAGACGGATGATCACATGGTTGGGACAACACAGGGAACATAGAGGGACGAATATCAACATATGTAAGACGACTAACAACATATGGTGAGGGACAAAACAACACGTGTGAGACGACACGGTGGGACATAGACACGAGACAAGGACACGGCGGGACAAAAGATATGAACAAAATACGTCCTTCAATCAAAACCCAAGATCAGAATGGAGCAGAACCGCCAGGCTCATAATCGTGAGGTAAAGTCCTCTCATATAGATATAATCATTGCAAACAAAAGCTGAGAAGGACATGAGCTTCAGAACAGATCGAGAGAGTGGATCGAAGAAGGAAAGAACAGATCAAAGATGTGGACAGGAGACAGATAGAACAAAATATAGAGCAAGGAATGCCTGAGTAGTTGCAACCTGCACACTTGGCAAACATATTACGTATCTGTCCTTAAAACAAATAGATAGAAAGAAACAAAAGATAAATATATTTTTTGATTTTGCAATTTTCTTGAATTTTTTTTGGAATTTTGAAAATATTTGATTTTTTGTTTTTGTTGATAATATTTTTTTTTGGAATCTCATTTTTTTTGGATTTTTGACAATATCTTATTTTTTTTCGGATCTTTGAAATGGCGATCTGCAGCATCCAAAGACAGGCTCAAACTACTGGCCAAGGATAGTCGTTCCTCCCCCTTTCATTAAAGACTTCCCTTGAACAGGGCGTGCATGTGAGGGTGGCTCGCCACAATCAACCACTTTTAAAGAACGGTGCTCCTACTAAGGCCATACCCGGGATACAACCAAGCCTAAGAGAGAGAGACAGAAGAAGCATTGGAGACAAGCTTCGTGCAGGATGGGAGATATCAAGGCTCGAATTCCTTCCAGGGCACTATCCCTCAGAGAGATAGTCTGTTGCGCTGGGGCTTTGTGTCTTTGATTTTTGGACCCATATTTATCAGGCACGCATGCGACCGGGCTCATGACGTCCCGCGGGGAACTGTACTACCACTCTTTCCATGCCTTTGATTTATAATTTTGCATTAATTCATTTTATCATTTTGGTAGCCCTTATTGGCTAGATATTACATGAAAGCTCACTTTTGAGGGTCAAGACTGTCCCTATTTGAGACCTCTCTCGTATTAGGGAGTGCCTAGGTTAGTCATCTTATCCATCAATCTCTTGCCCCTGCACTTGGCCGAGCAGAGAAAAGAAAAGGCTTTCGTGCATACCCAATAGTATGGCCGAAGTAGTAACGGTGTTGCTCAAAGGAATCGGCTATGACTTGCCGTGTAGTGTGTGAAAACCCATGCTCAATGGTCACCCTCAACGATCAGGGAAAGGAATTAGACTCCCAGCGCGGAGCTATCACCAGCCTAAGGATGCTGCAGAAGCGAACTCATTTTTTATTTGACACAAAGACTCCTAAAGCCACTCAATCATGTTAAGGAATAGCATTATTATAAATGTGTGCAGGAGTAAGAGTGATAATAGCGATGATAACATTTTCTTGCACAAAATGACGATACCTTGCAAATCCATGGAACGAAAACCAGCGTCCTAAAGCGATCTTGACCATCGAGCTTTGAGCAGCACGAGCTTTGTATTCTTTGCTTGACAGGACGAAAGGGAGAGGATAGCAAAGGTTTAAAGATTCCTCTACACGGAGTAGCGGCGGACACCAAACTAGACGAAATAAGGATAAAAAGGAAGAGAGACGAGAGCTAGAACTCCCTCGTTAAGGCGTCGAGGCCCTGATAACAAGGAACCAAATACAGAAGAAACCAGATTAGCTGAGATCAAGGCGGACTAAAGCCTCGAAAACAGCAAGAAAAAGGGTAAGAACCCTGAAAGGGTGAGGAGGAAAGAACAGAAAGACGACGAAAGGATAACTGCGAAGACAAGGAAGAAGGAGAATGATCATCCGACGTGGTCGGAGAAAAGGAAGAGCGATCACCCGCCAGAGGCGGGGAAGAAAATGCACTAACACTCGACAAGGTCGGGGAAAAGAAATGGAAACCACCCGACAAAGTCGGGGAAGGATCAGAAAAACCACCCGACAAGGTCGGGGAACGAGCACAAGAAATCCCCAACAGGGTCGGGGGAAAAGGATGAGAAGCGAAATCCAGACGTATCTGGGGAGGAAAACTAGAAGATGCCCCTGGATTAGGGGAAGAGGAGGAAATAGGCCGAGGCCTTGAATGGTGAGGGTAGGAGAAGATGGTAGAAATATAGTCAGGTGGCGGAAGGTACACCACCCAAGGATAAGAACCGAGCAGAAGAAAAGATGAATGGACGGAAGAAGAAGAGGAGGAAGTGGACCCCCAAGTGCGCAACTGATGGCCCTTGAACTTATGCCTTCGCCTCTTCTTAGCAAAAATCTTCTTGAAACAACTCCGCCTGGTGCGGACTCGGGCCTTCGGGCTTCTTATCTTGCAATGTTTCCTCAAGTAACGGCCCACCTGGCAGACGGCCTAGCCCGATCATGAATATGCAGCTTCATCGAGACGGTTGCCCCTAACTGTTCAGTGCTAACCATAGAAGGACATTCCAGAACAGTCAGCTCCTTGTGATGAACATTAGGAAGCAATGGAGTTTTGTCGTTCGGCACTAGAACATGGAGCTTTGGCATCTTCACTCGGCAGCTGGGCATGAAGCATAACTCCCTTGCTAGAAGCGCAGGACGGAACTGAGGGAGGGCGATGTGCGGCGTTGACGTGGCCGCCTCACCAATAAGCTGAGGGAGATGAGACATAAAATGCAGAATGCCCCTGGTCATTCTCGAAGACACGTCCAATTGCCCTTTGAATGCTGAATTGATTAAGCTTCTGGCGACCGTGTGGGTTAGCACCATCAGGGTAGAAAACTCTCCTGGGCCAGTAAACTGAATAGTAATCAAGCGAGAGGTGATAACAACATCAACAATGAACTCTCCGGTGAGCAAAGAGATTTCCACCGGCCTTGCTTTAGAAGAAACTGGCACCAGTGCACAGGAACTCTTCTTAGCAACCGTCTTCATAGCAAGTGCAGGTTCATCATCCCTAGAGTAGCCAGGGACCAGGACTCGGACTGGCATGCGGCAGATGAAGTCTTGAAGCTTGTTATGCACGGTCAAAACCTGGCTCGACTCTTTATCTCCCTGGGGACTAGACCCGACGGGCACCAAAGGTAGCATGTACCTGCTCCGTGGGATAGAGATAGGTAAAGAGGGGGGTGGAGGAGGCTTGGCAGGTGTGGGTGAAGGCAATGCGAGCGGCGGAGAGATAACGGCGATGGTAGGCTCTGGTGGGGGTAAAGATTTGGAAGGTTGAAGTGTAGAAGGAGATGAAGGCGAAGATGATGGCGTGGGTGGGGATGAAGGCAATGGCGGGGGTGTGGGCGTAGGGGTAGCTTGCTCAAGCTCGGATGATAATGGCGAATGGAGTGGCATCGGCGACGGGGATGGTTGTGAAGGTGACGGGGTAGGGGTTATTATGAAAGGAAGCGATGAGGTAGGTGGTGGTGAAGGCAATGGGGATAATGGAGAAGGTGACAATGGAGATGTGGTCAATGGAGGCAGCGAAGACAGGGGTGGAGAAGGTGGTGGCAAAGGGGGTGATGTGGTTGATGGAGATGGCGAAGGTGAAGAGGAAGGAGGTGAAGGCAGGGGTGGGGAGGAAGGAGGAGATGAAGGTAGTGGCGTAGTGGGGGAAGTGGCGGGTGGTGGCGCTCTCCGGCGTATCTTTACAACACATCGAGAGGCGTTGGGGACAGGTGTGGCGGTGGAAACAGAGGGTGAAAGAGAGGTTGCCCCAGCGGAGGCTGGGGTAGGTAAAGGTGGTGGAGGAGATGGGATGGAGGAAGAAGTGGGTAATGGAGCAGGTATCTTATTAACTGATGAAACACCAGGGTGTGTCTGGTCTTGAAGTGGAGACGGTTGCCTAGGCGGCCCGGCTTGCTGGTGCTGGTGCTGCTGCTTGCTGCTTAGATCTGAAATAACTTTGCGTATGACAGCCCAATCAATCATCTTCTTATCTTCCAAGCTGTAAACAATTTCCCGAAACTCGGGGCAATTCTCGTCCGAATGCCCCTGCTGATGATAGAATTCGTAGAAACGGAGCAAATTCTCGACCACGGGTCGGCAAGGCATAACCGGAGGGAGTTGCAACGCATGGGTGGCCATCAAAGCCCTGAAAACATCTGTAAAAGATTCTGGCAATGAAGAGTGAGAAGCCCGCTTCGGGTAAGGTGGATGCCGAGGGGTATGAAAAGGTAGTGGGGACGGTAGCGGAGGTTACGTAGGCAAGGGGGATTGCGTAGGTGAAGGTGGAGGGCTAAAATGATGTGAAGGTGTGGAGGGAGCGGGAATATAATGGACGACATCCACCCGCTCAAGGTGTAATGTTTCCTTGACCGGAAGTGGAGAGGTGTGGGGAAATAAAATAGCGAAGGGCTGACTCGTGAAGGGAGATGTAGTGGAGGGACATGGGAAGGCATATGGATAAGTGGGAGCGGACGACCGACTCATGGAGGGATATGAGGTGGAGGGCTGACTTGTGGGGGATGGTGCAGAGAAGGGGTATGTGGAAGGCGAAGGTGAAGGAGACTCGTGGTCAAGGGAAACTAGGAGTTGTTGGCTAATGAAGCGGGCTCGGTTGTAGAGTTGTTGCCATGAAGTGATATCATTCAGGGTTAAGATGCATCTGAGCTCGGGCGTTGCATTAGAAATAACCATTTTGATCTGCTCGCCCTCCGGAATATGCCCCGGGACTTGCGCGGCCAGGCGACGCCAGCGGTCGGCAAGCGTGGAGAATTCCTCGTTGGGCTTCATCTTCTCTTGGGCCAGATCAACCATAGAATATCTGGGCCTAACCTGGTCCTGGTACTGCTGAATAAATCTTGCTTGGATGTCTTGAAAATTCATCATCTGCTCTTGCGGTAATGTGAAGAACCAATCCTTGGCCGAGTCCTCTAAAGATAGGTCAAACAAATAGGCCATCAAGCATTGATCTTGCTGGAACTGGGCCGACTCATATAGGAAATCCTTCAAATGGACGTAGGGGTCACCAATTTCACCATAGCGACGATATACGGGGATCTGTGAACGTGGTGGAAGCTGAAGACCTTGAAAGGCAAATGGGACATCCAAAGAAGTTTGGGGATTGATTCGGCGTTGCAATTCATCAAACTGATGTTGGGCCTGAGCGATCATCTCCTCGGTAGGAAAAGTCCGAGAAGGATATGGGCCAGCCTGAGCAAGAGATGATGAATTTAGACCAGGATAATGATGATGGGTCGAATAGAGGGACCCAGCCTGAGAAGAAGGAAGGCCCGTTCCGGGAATGGAGGAATGCATGGGCCTAGAAGAATCATATATGTGGGGGTGAGAATTGATTGGGCTAGCAGTAGCACGGGCGGGATAAGAAGGCCCGTTAAAAGAATAGGGTCCAATGGGGGAATAAGGAGATGGGCCCGCATGGGAAGAGGAATCCACGCGGGGATAAGAAGATGGAGAAGTATAGGAATAAGGTACAGGGGAAAGATGCTCCATGGGGAGAATGGAGACTTTATACAGTGAACTTCAAAGGAATTACAAGAAGGGAAATGAACCTAAGACAAATGCAACTAAATGTAGACACACAAAGATGAACTAGACCAAATGAGTCTAATCTGATAAAAAGATGCAAATGATGACACTGCAACATGCAATGGAGGGAAGAGATGAGAAAAGAATCAACCAATTACCCAATCAAATTCCAAATGATGCGCGAAAATTTTTATAAGTTCCCTTTTAGGACCTTAGTGGATTAATTAAGATATGAGTTCACTCAATCACAAGGTACCTAACCAGGGTGGGGGACGGGAAACTGGCAGACTCTAAGGGACTCTCTCTCTCATGAATGCAGACCCTAGACCAGGGATGATGTGGTACAACCTGCCCGGCGTCCGTGTGGGAATCCACGGCTCGCGGGGACTTACGGAGGTCCTCGACAAGGTCCCCTAGTCGGCTCCAAGGAGTATGGAGACGAGTGGAAACCCTACCTTGGTAGGAATGCAACTACTAATAAGAGTGTATGATCCTATGTGCACCGGAGTGCATGCAAAATCTAGCCTAGAAACTAGCAATCAATGATCAATCAAATATGTAAGAAATGAAAACAAGTATGCAACAATGATAAAAGAGCTGGGGGGAGATCAATAATCAGCACCAAATATCATGACAATCATATAACGTGGCAATCAAAGTGGAGCACGGGTGCACTGTAGCACAACAAGGACGGCCTCTGGAAGACCGCTCAGGGAGACAGACGGTTCTGGATGAACCGTTCAAACCAAGGAATAACGACAATGTAACAAAAAAATCAGGAAATGCTGGAATGAAAGATGACAGAAATGAGAAGCGTACTCGGATGAGTAGTCAATTGACAACCGTTTAAGCTCTAGAACGGACCTGAAGCAACCGTGCAACAGCAACCAAACAAACAATATGAAGACAGAGGCGTAGCTGTGCCAGCACGGTGGACGGCCAAACACAGGCCGTAGAGATGATGAACGGGCGGTAGGAGACCGCATAAGGCAGCGGGTTCACAGGACGAATAGGGTTAGAAGCAATAAAATATCGACGATCCTCAGCCTTACTAAGTCCCAGACGGCTCCCACAGAATCGTACAACCATGAGAAACACTTGACCTCAAATCCAGCAAACAACCTGTGACAACTCAACACAAAGGAGACTAACAAACACCAAACATGGGGTCAGCAAACACTAACACGATGGGCACTAGGTGTCCCACCGTGATCGCCAAAAAATGGGCTGTTGACATGTTTTTACTTACTCTTTACCGGCTTAAAAGATGTCTTCATATCCCTTCTACTAAATCGATGTGAGAAATAAATATGGAAAATAGAAGAGGTATAGAGGCAAGTAAACAAGGGTGATCGCCACCAAGGTGCCTAATGTGATTAACACACCGTACCTTGGAAAGAGGGAGGTACTCACCTTAAAATCAGCACTAACGCGTTGAACGGCTCCTTATGGGCCGCCTGTAGGTACGCGCGGTCTCACGATAGGCCGCTCTGTTGTGTCCCTGAGGTCATTTGAGTCATTCTGTGGTCACTTGGGTCATTCGACATCATTCTATAGTCATATGAGTTCTGTGGTATTCTTGGTTTTGATAATGGCTAAACACTATTAGTCATTGATATCTTCCACTCTCATGTGATTGACATACGTGATGTTTTTATTCATGACAGATATGCCCATGAATGGACAAGGAATCAAGTGGCAATGGCCAAAGTGAAAGCTCATTGATCGCGCCCCCAAGCAAGGATGCAAATCTCATCTCTCTTACAAGCAAAAGTTGACATTTCATATTCAGCTCATCACTCATCCAAGGTCAATGCACAAAGAAATATAGCCAAGAGAATCCAAGGTTAAAGACTTAGTTGATACCTTCTAGACTATCAAGGGTGATGCCACAAACATGCATGGGTTGCTAATGGAGTTGAACGACGGAGTTCAAGACTTAACGGACCGACCCGGGCAAGCGCGGGTTCTGCCCAGCTGGCGGTCGATCGCCAGCACAGGGGCGGTCGACCGCCCCAGCCAGGGAATCCCAGCTCGAAGTTGGTTCAGTTGCCGGTCGACCGCCAGCCCGTAGCGGTCGATCGGAAATTCCAGTGGCCATCCGTCTATAGTATTTCTCAGTGGAGGTCGACCGCCAGCCCCGATGCAGCCTTGTTTGACTTCGAATTTCACCCTGTGGCCAGCCCCTTTCCATGAATTTGTTTAATCAAACCTTACCTAATCTTCCATGATTTATGGATCTGGTCTGGAGGGTGTCTATGGACCATTCAAGGTCTATAAAACCAACACTTGAGGGGTTAGAAACCCTAATGCTTCAAGGTTTCAAGAGAGATCAAGGGAGGCCATTTTCGAGGTACTGTATCACCTCCGTGAACAGTGTTTCGGGAAGGAGTTCTTCATCCATTCCAAGGCATTCAAGTCCAGATCTGAAGCCATCTCAACCTCCAAGGAAGAAGAAGCAATCAAGGGGTTCAAAGGTGATCTAAACTGCATCCTTCTTCCTCTTCATCAACTCAAGAGGATCAAAAGGAAGATCAAAGCTACATCCAACACTCTCTCCATCAACTCAAGGTGATTCAAGTTCATATCTCAATCCAGCAACCTCCAAAGAAGAGTAGAAGCAAGAAAGGTTAATAAGAGAGATCAAAGGAAGCTGCAAGGGTGTGTTCAAGGGAGAAGAGTTCGAGTACTGTAGCTGTGAACAGTACTCCGTGAAGAAGTTCTTCATCAAATCTCCAAGTGATTCAAGCTACTTTAAAAGAAGATTCAAGCCCCAGCAATCTCAGACAAGATCCTTCTCCTTGAGCATATTTCATATCTTGATTAAGTATTTTCATAATTGTTCTTTTCCATTTCATTCAAACATTTGGAATTGAAGATCGTCCCTACCGGTGGTTAGTAGGAAGGTAATCGAAAGTTGTCCGATCTGTGGTGTTGACGTCCCTACCGGTGGTTAGTAGGAAGGCAATCGGTGGTCTTTCCGATTTGCGGTTCAGTGCGTGTCACTAGTGGAGCCTCACCGGATTTGGTGAGGGGTGGATGTAGGACTGGGGATTCAATCCGAACCACCTTAAAATATTGTGTGTTGTGGTTTGTTTGTGTGATTGTTTCATTCTAGATGCATTCTTAAGTTCTAATTGATATAATAGTAATCATCTTGCTAAGCAAATCATCGTGTCTTTCGTTTAGCTAGTTATATTCCGCTGTGATTTATTCTATCTAGCTATTTAGAGGGTTCCATTACAAAAAGAGGGGCAGATCTATTCACCCCTCCCCTCTAGATCCGCTGTCCACTACACAACAAGTGGTATCAGAGCCTAATCTCTCATTATGGGGTCCAACGACCTTGAGGGAAATGGTGGATCAGCGTCTAAGGGTTATTTACCTGAAGGACATTCTGTGAATTGGCCTCCTTATTTCACTGGATCTAATTATCCCTATTGGAAACATCGTATGCAGGTGTTCATTCGCGCCCAAGACTACGAACTTTGGCGAGTGATCAGTAAAGGTCCATATGAGCTTACGGATAATGAGGACTTGTGGACCAAAGAACAGATAAGGCAATCCACTGTCAACTGGAGTGCCAAACACATCATGCAATGCTCACTCCATCCAGTTGAATTCTCAAGAGTGGCTACCTACGCATCTGCAAAACTAATGTGGGACAAGCTAGAGGTAATCTACGAAGGAACGTCTCAGGTACGAGAAATAAAAGCCAACATTTTAGTTTCTGAATATGAAATGTTCCGCATGAAGCCTGATGAATCAATTCAAGATATGTATACTTGATTGACTGTGCTTACTAATAGTTTAACTGATTTGGGAAAGAAATATTCAGAGCAAGAAATTGTAAGGAAAATTCTCAGATCGTTAACTCCAGCATGGCACACAAAGGCTACCGTGGTTGAAGAATCGAGAGATCTCGCAACTACCAAGGTAGATGAACTCATTGGGTCATTGATGACCTATGAGATCAACCTCAAGAACAAAGAGGCTGAGGCACCTAAGAAGAAGTCCCTAGCTCTTAAAGCAGGACCTAGCGGTCATGACACTTCTGATGAAGGTGAGGATTCGGCAAGTGAGCGAGAAGAGGATGACGTAGCCACGCTCACACGTAAGTTCAAAAAATTCATGAGAAAGGAAGGTAAGAGCTTCATGAGAGGAAGGTCAAAGGTAAGAAATGGTTTCAAATCTAATTCTGAAAACTCTAAGAAATCTGACAAAATCATTTGCTATTCTTGCAATAAACTAGGACATTTCAAGAATGATTGTCCCGACAGATTCAGAAAAACTGACAAATGGAAGGGCAAGAAGAAGAACAAGGCCATGGTGTCCACATGGAGCGATGAAGAGGAAAGTGATGACGGAACTAGCTCCTCGGACAAAGAAAAAGAAGATTTCTGCCTTATGGCCAAAGGTGATGAAGAAACTGAGGTAAATTCTCCATTTGAAGATTACGCAATTGATGATTGGGAGGATGCATATATACAACTCATGAAAAAATATGAAATGTACAAAAAAAGAGAATAAATCATTGAAAAATAAAATTAACTCATTTGTGCATGATCATAATATGAATGATAAGAATGCTCTACTTGAGACTGAAATTGAAGATCTTAAGAAAATGATTGAGGATTTGGAGGAAGGAAGAAAAGAAATGGCTGACTTGGAAACTGAAAATGAAGATTTGAGAAATGAGATTGATAGCATGAAGCTCAAAATACAAAGCTATGAAAAAGATAGTAAATTGAGTAATGAAAAGTATGAAGCTGTCAAACAAGTCAACATTCAACTTCTTCAAAATATTGAAAACCTACAAAAAGAGTTGAAGGATAAACAACAATCTTTAGAAAAGTTTGTGGATGGAAGAGAAAACCTAGATGCATTGCTAGGTACTAGAATGAATTTCAACAAGGAAGGGTTGGATTTTGAACTAACAAACAAAAGGCCAATTGGGCTAAAAACTGTCACATTTGTTTCATCTTCCGAAGCTTCCACCTCAAACACAACTCCCACACAAAATCAGCAAAAACAAAAGGAGAAAGGGAAAGAAAAGATTGAAGAGGCAGTCACCAACATTCCCAAAAAGCCTGTCCAAAAACTTAAGAAAGGTCGACCTTCCCCGTAGCATAGGTCAACACTTCCTTGGCCATTGCATGCTCAACCTTCCAGATTTCACCACAATTAGATTGCACACTCATATAGACCAGCATCACCATATCTTTGGGAAAATTGTGATTTCTGTGTTCATCAATCCCATAGGTGGTAAAACAATCAGTTTCAACCCAAAACCAACCAACAGCCTCAATGGTTTAAGAAGTAAACCTCCTCAAACTTCCACAAAATCCAACAAAGAGCTTCAAAACAAAAAATGAATGTCAAGATGGAAAAGAAAAATCAAATCCCTGCTCTAAGCAAACAAAGCATGAATGTTAAGAAGGTTTGGATTCCAAAAGAAATGGTTTCATGTTTTGAAATTCTGAAAAGCTTGAAGGGACCCAAATTTGGTTGGGTTCCAAACACCATTGCTTAATTACTTGTGTAGGAATGTCTTGCAGCCATACATAACAGGTGGTACCTTGATAGCGACTGTTCAAGACACATGACTGGAGATAAATCAAAATTTTGTCTCTTGGAGGAAAAGGAAGGAGGATATGTCACATTTGGAGGAAACAATAAAGGAAAAATCATTGGAACAGGTAATGTAGGCAAGAACCTCTCCAACTCCATTTGTAACGTGTTGTTAGTTGAAGGATTGAAATATAACCTACTTAGTATAAGTCAATTGTGTGATAAGGGTCACAAAGTGTTGTTTGACTCTCATGAATGCAGAATTCTTGAACCAAAATCTGACAAAGTAAAATTTTCTGGTAAGAGAGTTAACAATGTTTACATGATTGACTTAGATGATCCTGCTCATTTAAATCTTTGTCTTGCTGCACCAAAATCTGAACTTGCATGGATATTGCATCGTAGACTAGGACATGCTAGCTACAATGTCTTGCATAAACTCTTGAAGCATTCAATGGTGAAAGGTTTGCCTAAACTATCCTTTAAATAAGAAAACAAATTGTGTGATGCATGTGCCCTAGGTAAACAAACTAAAAAATCATTCAAAGGAAGATCTGAAAATACATCATCCAAACCACTCAAGCTAATTCATATGGACCTATTTGGCCCAACCAGAATTGCTAGTTTAAGTGGTAGAAAATATGGATATGTCTTGGTGGATGACTTTTCTAGGTTCACATGGGTTTTCTTTCTCACACACAAAAATGATGCTTTTGATGAGTTTCAGGCACTCTACATGAAGATAAAGCAGGACGGTGAGTTTAAAATTTTCAAGATTCAATCTGATCACGGTGGTGAATTTGAAAATGCTAACTTCTATAACCTTTGCAGGGTCGAAGGGATTTCACACCGATTTTCTTCACCAAGAACGCCGGAGCAAAACAGTGTGGTTGAAAGGAGAAACCGGACACTTGTAGAGATGGCAAGAACCATACTTGCTGAACGGCAACTTCCAAGGAGGTTTTGGGCTGAAGCGGTAAACTCGACATGTTACATTATCAACCGCTCTATGATAAGGCCACACACCAAAAAGACTCCTTATGAGTTGCTAAAAGGTAAAAAGCCCTCTCTCTCACATATGAAAGTGTTTGGATCGAAATGCTTCATTCACAACAATGACAAAAGAGACTTAGATAAATTCGAGCCCAAGAGCGATGAAGGTATATTCTTTGGATATTCTGATAGATCTAGGGCTTATAGAATTTACAATATCAAAAATCAAACTGTGGAAGAATCACCCCATGTTTCCTTTGATGAATATCATGATTCTAACAATGATAACTCTTGCAGGAAAAATGATGAAGATGGGGAATTCCTAAACATGAAGGATAAGAGTGATCCTCCACAAGAAGAAATAAAAGAAGATGGTGACCTTACTGAATCAAGCAATGCAAGGGATCAAGCTCCAGGGGAAGGTAACGATTCTACAAACATTAGAATTCTTAAGGATCATCCCTTGGAAAATATCATTGGCAGCTTGAATGACCCACCTAGAACAAGGTCACATTTTAGAATTGTGGAAAAACTAGATCAACTTGCTCTTGTCTCTCAGGTTGAACCCAAAAACATTGATGAAGCATTAAAAGATGAAAACTGGATAAATTCAATGCAAGACGAGTTAAACCAGTTTGAAAGGAATAAAGTCTGGCATCTTGTTCCTAGACCTTCATCACAATCTGTCATAGACACTAAATGAGTCTTTAGGAACAAACTAAGTGAGGATGTCAAGATAATAAGAAACAAAGCTAGATTGGTGGCTCAAGGGTATAATCAAGAGTTTGGGGTAGATTTTGATGAATCTTATGCCCCAGTTGCTAGACTCAAAGCCATCAGAATTTTACTTGCCTTTGCGTGCTCCCTTAGAATAAAGCTGTACCAAATGGATGTCAAAAGTACTTTCTTGAATGGCTTGATCAAAGAAGAAGTCTATGTTGAGCAGCCCCCTGGCTTTGAGAATTTTAATAATGCAGATTTTGTATACAAGCTAGACATGGCACTTTATGGACTTAAGCAAGCACCAAGAGCTTGGTATGAGAGACTAAGCTCGTTCTTAATTGAAAAAGGGTACACATGAGATAAGGTAGATCAAACACTTTTCACTAAGAAGCAAGGTAAGAACATCTTGATTATTCAAATTTATGTTGATGACCTTGTGTTTGGTTCTACAAAATCTGAAATGTGTGAGGAATTTGCTAACCTCATGACTAGCGAATTTGAGATGAGCCTAATGGGAGAACTTCAATTCTTTCTCGATTTGCAGGTCAACCAAGGATAAGATGGTTGCTTCATAAGCCAAGCCAAATACATCAAGGAGCTGCTAAAAAGATTTGACATGGCAAACAGCAAAATCATTGCAACTCCGATGAGCACCTCAACTTCACTGGATTCGGATGAAAATAGTAAATTGGTGGATGCAAAGGTCTACAGAGGTATGATTGGTTCTTTGCTTTATTTGACTGCATCTCGACTAGATATCCAGTTTAGTGTATGCCTTTGTGTTAGATTTCAAGCTAGTCCTAGAGAATCTCATTTGACTGCCGTCAAACGTATCCTTCGATATCTTGCCGGCACTCAAGATTTGAGATTGTGGTATCCGTCATCATGTGATTTATCTCTTATATCTTATTCTGATGCGGATTACGCTGGATGTAAGCTGGATCGTTAGAGTACTAGTGGCTATTGCCAGTTTCTGGCGGGTGTTTAGTTTCTTGGGCCTCCAAGAAATAACACTTAGTTGCCCTCTCAACCGCGGAGGCAGAATATGTTGCTGCGGGGAGCTGTGGCACCCAAGTGTTGTGGATTAAACACCAACTCCAAGACTACTTGGTGGATCTTGGTTGTGTCCCGATTCTGTGTGATAACACTAGTGCTATCAACCTTGCAAAAAATCCAGTCCAGCACTCTAGGACTAAGCATATTGAGATTAGACATCACTTCATTAGAGATGAGGTCGGTAAGAAAAAATTTGAACTGCACTTCATTGATACTATAAATCAAATTGCTGATATTTTCACCAAGCCCTTGTGTAATGACAGGTTTTCAACACTCAGAAGGGAGCTTGGTCTTTGTCGACCTCCGGCCAATAAGAATTTGAAATGATGATCATGTTCAATTTAGTGTGTGTTTTTACAGATTGGTGTTTCATGCATTGTTGATATGTCAATATGTCATTCTGCATATGTGTCGCATTGCATGTAGATGCATAATAATGAATTGAGGTCATGTTCATAATGCATTGTATGGTTTGTGTAGCATCATTCTTGCATGGCCATAGTATATCAAATGTTGATGTATGGAAGGGCAGGCTATGCTTGTCACGAAGCACTCAATATGCGTGAGGTTTCACCTCCTCCAAGTACCATGTGTCAATGTCGCATATAGGCCATATAATAAGGGGGAGTTGTCCTTGTGCAACATTCATGCATATGTTTCATCTTCATTCTGTTGTATTTAATAAGTGTACAACCAGGTGTTGGGTCATGCATGTCATGTCAACCCCTGCATGTTTCAGGTCATTCTCCTCTTGACAGTTATCATTACACTTGCTTGCAAACATCACTCCTTCGCGCATTCATTGCATATTCTTAGGGGGAGTTGTGTTGTTTTTCTTGGGTCATTCATCCTTTTTGTATCTGAACCTCAATGGCCTCCAGTGTGAGAATAAGTTCAAGAGACAGACATCACTACGGTAAAAGAGCTTTCTATTATATGAACTAATGTTTGTCCATTCAATGAAAATGGTTCAGATTTAATGATTTTCTTGTAGTTCTGATATATCTTGTTTGAAATCATCTATGATATGTAGTTTTAATAGACCTTAACTAGAGATTGCATATTATACTTTGAATGACTATCCTGATATCTGAAAATCTAGACTTCATGACAATCTTGGTGATACTCTAGAGCTTAGTATTGTTTCTAAACATCTTGATGAGCTGGAATTCTTGAACATCAATTAGCAGAGCAATGATAGTGTTGCATGGAGAAATATATCCCGTCATCAAATAAAGTGACGAATGATATGTCATGATGTGCCCCTATTATATCTGTCTTACTTCATTTGGACTCTAGGCAGAGCAATGGCATAATTGCTGAGAAACATATCTTCTCATCAAAGAAATGAGATCGGCTATGTCATGACGTGATTTTGCTATCTCTGTTCATCTTGAAGCATGACAGTCAGTCTTACCAAATACCTAGGAATACTGGCGTCTAAACAACGTGTATTCTTACGGCTTGGAGGCATGTACTAGACTTCCTTGCTCGTAAAATATGAGTCATGTGCTGTAAAACCCCGAATTATTTAATTGAGCCCAATATATTTATTAAGCTTTTATTAATTAAGAATTGAATTTTTATTGAATTAATAATTGAATTTTGGATTTATTAATATTTAATTCGTTAGAAATAGTATAAGTGAAAATCCGACTACCTTATAAAAATCCATAAAAATAGTAAACAGGTTAAGGTCGATGCAGAAAACAACTTTGTCTTCTGGCATTAAGCCATTTAAAAATCCGTGGTTAGATCTAATTGGAGATTAAGCCCAAAAGTGCACACTTTTTAACCCTTACCTAACCTTAGTTTAAAACGTAAAATTCGGGCTTAATACTCGACCAAATTAGCTCAAATCAGAGGCAAATGAACGGCCATGAGCTAAGGATTAATATCCCTCAATCAATTCGACACAAACCTAACCCTAGGAGGCGCAGCCGGCCGAGTTTGGTTGAGTCAACCATTTCGGCGCCGTTTTTAACACGTCTCTTGTTCCGTCGATTTCTCACAGCTCAGAACTCTCCAGAAGCTGTGTGAGCTATATATAGAAATCTCTTCGAGTCTAGTTTCTTTTGGTGGCTGTGGGGTTCGCTGAAGTTTCAGATCTAGGAAGATCTTGCTCGATTTGTGGAGGTGTGTCGGCAGGCCGTCGGCTTCCTTCTTCCTTCTTTGTTTCTTCAATTGAGGTAGGAATTCTCAACCAAAATTCGATCATAAATATATGATTTTGTTCCTCTCGACGAGATCTATCCAGTGAGACTGAAAGCCCCAATTTTTATCAGGTATCTAGAGAGCTATCGTGGGTTTTGTGGAGGGTGATCCAGTTTGTTCTTCATTCTAGGTTTTAAGTTCTCTCTTCGATTGAGGTAGGTTTAACAGGCCAAACTCTAATTAACTTATATGATGTAATCAGCATGTTGTTAGCTTTCATTTAACGTAGAAAGCCCCAATTTTCATTTAGCATGATTGGAGAATTTTGATTTTTAGTGAGAGTATGTCTAGAACCTGATTTATATTGTGAACCTTTGAGTTAGAGCTTAATTGCGGGCTGATTTTGAGTTATAAAACTTGATCCACATATAGCTTATCATATATGGTTGGATTTAGCATCAAGTTATCTTTCTTTTGACATAAGAAGCCCCAAATTTCATTATGTATATTGAGAGAATTTCACGATTTAGTAGAAGCATGTCAATATCTAGGTTTTCATGTGTTCATCATAGAATAGGTTAAGATTTAATTGATTTCTATTGAAATTAGTGTTTCAAATCGCTTGTTTTATGACCCTAGTATGTATATTAATAACCCTAGATCATGTGATTAAGATCCCAACTCAATTGGATCTCAATTGGGTGAGTTTATATGTTTTCCGGAGGTTAAAACCATTTTTGTTCTTGCAGGGGTCGACCCCTGGGGTAGACCCGTTTTCTGGGAGCCCTAGCAGGCCCGAGGGTCGACCCCAGGGGTCGACCCATCCAGCACCCAGCAAGGGTCGACCCCTGGGGTCGACCCATACAGCCAGAGTGTGGGGGTCGACCCCAGGGGTCGACCCATTCTGCAGAAATTGTGGGGGTCGACCCCAGGGGTCGACCCATCTCACTGGTAGACCCCATTTTTTACAGGGGTCGACCCCAAGGGTCGACCCATGTACCAGAAACCCAGTTTTTGTCGTTCTTTGACCCGAGGATCGATCCGGATCATTAGGGGATCGACCCATTTAACTTAGACCAATTGAAAATTATATTCTGGAAGAACTAGTGACCTATTCATGAAACCTTATGATTTCAATTTGCATTGGTTCCTACGTTCTATCATGGTGTAAAAACATGCCGTTTATCATTTTCATTTCAACACATACATTGGTTAAATAGAAACCCACATGAGTATTGGTTAATGGTATAACTAAATTGCTGTTAATATATGCTATTTCACTTCTGTGTGAGTTCGTTCTTTGCCTTATCATCTTGAATCATCCTTTGACAAATTGGTTTAATGCAAATGATAATGGATAATCCTTGATATATTAACTTGGTAATTAGGATTAAATTGATTGTTAAGTTGCTATTTTAGTCCCTATTACTCCAGTAGAAGGGATTACTTACACACTTGAACGGTATACTGTCAGCCGTTCTTTCTTGACCCCGTGGACCGAGTTTTGGTCCAGTTCTTGTAAAGCGGCACCGAGGTGACCGTATCAACCGAGTTTTTATCTGGAATCCAAGGACATGTTAGTCCTTAAAAACTCATACTCTTGACAGAAATTCCTCTGATTAATTGGCCATTAAAATTGACTGAATGTCTGGACGTGTGGGACTTTGGGCCCATAAAAATAAATGCCATCGCATCATAAGGGCCCGGTCTAGTCTTGGGGAGAGCGCCCGAAAAATTACTGAGCCCATGGGATGCTAATGACATGGTGGGGCATTACACCGAAATACTTGCTTGCTTGTTGCGTCTATGACAAACATCTCTTGTTACTTGTTACTTGTTACTTAATCGCGAATGAATTGATATTACTTACTTGTGGCCAATTCTTTACTACTGTCTCTTGTTATATCTCCTGTTGTAAATTCTTGTACTTGTTATCTTGTTAATTCTTGATATCACATATTTCTTGACCTTGTAAGATCTTGTTATTACTGTTGTTTTTTTATATCGTTATCGTCTTTACTTTTTAGCATGACATATCAAAATGTAATTAACTTGTTAATCATGTAAACTTGCCTGTTATTTCCTACTGAGCGTCAGCTCAAAGTTGTGTTTCCCCCCCTTTCCAGGCTTTTCAGGTGACGCGCTTATCGATGGGAAAGGGCAGGAGTGATGTCTTGAGTGTATCAGTTCTAGTGTGTTAGCAGTGTTATCTTACTCTTAGTGGTGCTTTGGAGAGTATTTAAGTTTTGGTTATGTTTTTGAGGTTTAGTGGTTGTTATCCCAGTTGTAAGAAGTTGATTTGAGATTATTGTATCAGTTGTGGTTTGTTTAATGATCAGTTAGTTATTCCCTTTTCATAGCACTTGTGTATATTTAGATTAATTCTCTCTCTTGCCAGCTTGTTTCTGACTGTACGTCCCGATATTTCGCGTCGGGGCGTGACATGTGCCTTCAAATACAAAAGTTACTGAACAATCAAACATGCTGCAATCATACAATTCCATGCTTCAATATTGCTTGTTTAGCCTCAATACATGCTTTTGTGTTATTCCGTTTGTCGTTACTGAATATAGATATATAAGACAAGGGACGGTTAAACATTGCCATGATATGCATCTTGAGTTCATTTCTATTACATCTTGGATGTAGCTGCTTTTCAAACTCTGTTGATGATCTCGGATCTCATTAGCTTTGAACCATATATGTTGCTCACGGTCTGCTTCAGGTTTGCATATAATGGCTTGCTCTTCACTCCTTTCAGCTCTGGTCTCATAGACATTTTACTTTATCACTCCTTTTTGTTGTTGGCAAAGGGGGAGAATTCTTTGTGTGAGTCATGTGTAAGAGCTATGTATGCGTTATCGCGTTGTCAAAGGGGAGAGCTTATGTGTTTTGTGAGGATGTGTGAATGGTGTACGGGGAGAGTCCAAGGGGGGAGAATCCATTGCTCACTTTGCATCTCATATGTGTATGTGATGGGGTTTGCATAATTGCATAGCTTTCATATCTGCATTCACATGTTGCATAGCATTCATCATATCAGCCTTCACATGCTATTACTATCATGGATCTTGAGCTGCATATGTTGCATTTGTTATAACTTGTGCCATTTTAGACATTTCTATCACATAATGACTCACAGTGTTGCCATCATCAAAAAGGGGGAGAATGTTGTGTCCCTGAGGTCATTTGAGTCATTTGTGGTCACTTGGGTCATTCGACATCATTCTATAGTCATATGAGTTATGTGGTATTCTTGGTTTTGATAATGGCTAAACACTATTAGTCATTGATATCTTCCACTCTCATGTGATTGACATACGTGATGTTTTTATTCATGACAGATATGCCCATGAATGGACAAGGAATCAAGTGACAATGGCCAAAGTGAAAGCTCATTGATCACGCCCCCAAGCAAGGATGCAAATCTCATCTCTCTTACAAGCAAAAGTTGACATTTCATATTCGGCTCGTCACTCATCCAAGGTCAATGCACAAAGAAGTATAGCCAAGAGAATCCAAGGTTAAAGACTCAGTTGATACCTTCTAGACTGTCAAGGGTGATGCCACAAACATGCACGGGCTGCTAATAGAGTTGAACGACGGAGTTCAAGACTTAACGGACCGACCCGGGCAAGCCCGGGTTCTGCCCAGCTGGCGGTCGACCGCCAGCAAAGGGGCGGTCGACCGCCCCAGCCAGGGAATCCCAGCTCGAAGTTCGTTCAGCTGCCGGTCGACCGCCAGCCCGTAGCGGTCGACCGGAAATTCCAGTGGCCAACCGTCTATAGTGTTTCTCAGTGGTGGTCGACCGCCAGAAGCTGCAGGTCGACCGCCAGCCCCGATGCAGCCTTATTTGACTTCGAATTTCACCTCGTGGCCAGCCCCTTTCCATGGATTTGTTTAATCAAACCTTACCTAATCTTCCATGATTTATGGATCTGGTCTGGAGGGTGTCTATGGACCATTCAAGGTCTATAAAACCAACACTTGAGGGGTTAGAAACCCTAATGCTTCAAGGTTTCAAGAGAGATCAAGGGAGGCCATTTTCGAGGTACTGTAGCACCTCCGTGAACAGTGTTTCGGGAAGGAGTTCTTCATCCATTCCAAGGCATTCAAGTCCAGATCTGAAGCCATCTCAACCTCCAAGGAAGAAGAAGCAATCAAGGGGTTCAAAGGTGATCTAAACTGTATCCTTCTTCCTCTTCATCAACTCAAGAGGATCAAAAGGAAGATCAAAGCTACATCCAACACTCTCTCCATCAACTCAAGGTGATTCAAGTTCATATCTCAATCCAGCAACCTCCAAAGAAGAGTAGAAGCAAGAAAGGTTAATAAGGGAGATCAAAGGAAGCTGCAAGGGTGTGTTCAAGGGAGAAGAGTTCAAGTACTGTAGCTGTGAACAGTACTCCAGGAAGAAGTTATTCATCAAATCTCCAAGTGATTCAAGCTACTTTAAAAGAAGATTCAAGCCCCAGCAATCTCAGACAAGATCCTTCTCCTTGAGCATATTTTATATCTTGATTGAGTATTTTCATAATTGTTCTTTTCCATTTCATTCAAACATTTGGAATTGAAGATCATCCCTACCGGTGGTTAGTAGGAAGACAATCGGAAGTTGTCCGATCTGCGGTGTTGACGTCCCTACCGGTGGTTAGTAGGAAGGCACTCGGTGGTCTTTCCGATTTGCGGTTCAGTACGTGTCACTAGTGGAACCTCACCGGATTTGGTGAGGGGTGGACGTAGGACTGGGGATTCAGTCCGAACCACCTTAAAATATTGTGTGTTATAGTTTGTTTGTGTGATTGTTTCATTCTAGATGCATGCTTAAGTTCTAATTAATATAATAGTAATCATCTTGCTAAGCGAATCGTCGTGTCCTTCGTTTAGCTAGTTATATTCCACTGTGATTTGTTCTATCTAGCTATTTAGAGGGTTCCATTGCAAAAAGAGGGGCAGATCTATTCACCCCTCCCCTCTAGATCCGCTGTCCACTACACAACACGCTCATCAGTGCTGAGGTGGAACGTGGGACGACGATGGATGGAGGGTTGAACGGCTTGATGGTGACCGCAGGGGGAGGAAGAACGGTTGCCACTGGGCCGTACGTCTTCCGGAACGGTCTGGAAGAAGCCGCACAAGACCACCACGCCAGAAGTTGTAAGGGTCCAACCTCCACCCTTTTCGGCCGGCCAGAAAGGATGGGCCTCATGCTAGTGGGTTGCTGACCTGCGAAACAGAGTGTAGAACACAAAAAGAAACCCAAATCAGAACTATAGAATGTAGTGAACGCTCAAACGGAAAGAAATAAACATAACTAAATGAAATGGGGGGATACCTGGGGGGTTTTAAACCCCTAGGGGCACCAAAAAATGTGGGAGGGTGTGTGAATGATGCATGGGAATGACAAAAATGTGGAAGAAACGTGGAGAAGATGATGCATGCAAACAAGAGAGAATGACGAACTAATGAACTGAGGACACCACTAATGAGATACTCCCTGAACCGGAGGCCTGTATGGACGTAGAAGGCCTCCCTCCCTGGTCGTAGGTCACTCTAGAATCCGGAAGGGCTTCGCCGTGACCTGAAATTCCCCCCTTTTCAAAGGTAGCCTCTAGGATCTATTTATAGAGCCTAGAAAGCCAGCCTCGAAATTAGGGTTTTTAGGCATTTTTCGGTCGAGATAATCAAAGGAAAGTCGTAGATAATTGAATTATCTCTCATCCAGAAGAAACGGCACTCAAAATGGTTCAATATCCGCGGAGAAAATGACAGGAGAAGTTAGGGACAAAACCACGGATAGAGAGAGAAAATTTGTTAATCTTTCAGGAATCGATACGATGAACGGTCTCACGATAGACCACTCAACCTGATGAGCGGCCATCTCCTAGGCCATCCAACCCTGTCGGTGAAAAAATAAATCATAAATATTATCCAACTATCCATCGAACTGACCGAAAGTCTCGCCGTTGGACTTCTCATAGATGACGGTTGATTATAGACCTTTCATCTACAAGAGCGACCAACAGGCAACCGCTCATCCCTGTCAGTGATAAATCAAAATAGATGAGATAAATAGATAATTATCTGAACAATCAATCGAACGCATGACTCTGGGAGATAAACGGCTAAGTATGTACCGCATAATGGTCTTATGCGGCTACGTATAGGCCGTATATATGCTTGTCGATGATAATTTCGAAAATCAGCTAAATATCCCATAAATATATGAACGGCCCTATAGCAATCGCACATATTATTGAACGGCTGGAGATTGACCGCACATGTACATGGACACTTGAAATCCATAGAAAAGCTCAATCAACCAAAACCAAGGCCCATTAAGCCCTGAATCAACTCGGACCTAGCCAGGGAGGGAGGCCACTCATAAAATTGGCCCAGAATGTGCCAGAAAATAGCCCAGCGAGTGATGGACAACTCGAGACATCAATAAATGGGAGTAAGTGGAATGACTCAACTTATCGGTAAAAAATGGGTGTCAACACCTGGGAGGTTTTTAAACCCCTATAGGGCGTGAAAAAGATAGGAAGGGTGTAGAATGATGTGAAATAATGCAAAAAACGTGGGTGACGAGATGATGAAAGGAGCATGCGATGGATGAACCAACAACTAAAAGACTATACTAAAACACAAAATGGCGACTACTCCCTTGAACCAAAGGCTTGAAAGGACGTAGAAAGCCTCCCTCCCTGGCTACAGTTTACTCAGAAATCCGGCAGAGCTTTGCCGTCGACGTTGGATCTCCCCCTTTTCAAGCCTCTGTGGGTCCTATTTATAGAGCCCTGAAAGTCTAGCCCCAAAATTGGGGTTTCAAGTGGAAATTAGGTCAAGATAATGAAACAAAATCCATAGATAAAACTTTCATCTCCCATCCAGTTCAAACGGCACCCCATTTGGTGGAGAATCCACGGAGAAATGGATAGGGGAAGTTGGGCGTTTGACCACGAATGGAGAGAGAATACTCATTAAATCTTCGGGAATCAGGCATGTACGCGGTCGAGCGATAGACCGCCCCGACCATTGCACGGTCTAATACTAGACCGTCCAATGCTGTCGGTAATAAATAAAATAAAATAATAAATTATCCAATTATCCACCGAACTGACCGACTATCACGGCGTGGGACTCTTGAGGATAAAACGGTCTACTACTAGACCACTCAGTCAGTAGAACGGTCCAATGCTAGGCCATTCACACATGTCGGTGATAAATCTAGAAAAATAGGATAAATAGATAATTATATGAAAAATCGACGAGCTTCGAACTCTGTGGTCTGGATGGTCTAAAGACTAGCCGTTCAAAGTCTGTAAATGGTTGAACTAAGACCATGCAAAGGCTTGTCGGTGGAAATTCAAAAAATTAAATAAATACCCAATAAATAATTAAACGGTTCATAGAAAATCACCTAGTCACGGAACGGCCAGTCGCGAGACCGCGTACATCCTGGACGTTTGAAATTGATAAAATTGGATAAATGAGCCCATTTAATTCAAAACCAAGCGAAATCGAGGCCCATTAAGCCCGAATTTGAGAGCAGACCTAGCCAGGGAGGGAGGTACCCATAAAATAAGCTCAAAGATGCGCCTGAAAATTGTCCAATGAGTAATGGACAACTCGAGGCATCAACAAATAATAGTAAGAGGAATGACCCAACTCATAGGCAAAAAATGGGTGTCAATAACTACTGCTAGACCTCTAGAGTTGCTTCTTCTTGATTTATTTGGTCCAAGTAGAACACACGGTCTGGGAGGTAAATTATATGGGCTTGTGATTGTGGATGATTACTCAAGGTATTGCTGGGTATTCTTCTTGTCTCATAAAAATGATGTCTTGACTGAATTTGAAGTCTTTTGCAAGAAAGTCCAAAGAGAGAAAGGGTACTACATCAAGTCTTTGCGGAGTGATCATGGGAAAGAATTTGATAATCACGAGTTCAATGAATTCTGCAGGTCACAAGGATATACACATGTTTTCTTCGCACCGAGAAATCCATAACAGAACGGGGTAGTTGAAAGAAAGAACAGAACCCTCGTGGAAATGGCCCGGACCATGCTAGCTAAAAATAACTTACCAAGGTATTTCTGGGCTGAAGCCGTGAACACCGCATGCCACATTACCAATAGAGCAATGGTAAGGCCAATCTTGAGAAAAACCCCGTATGAACTTTACAAGGGTAAGAAACCTAATATTTCCTATCTTAAACCTTTTGGTTCTACTTGTTATATTCTTAACAACGGAAAAAGTGATTTGGGCAAATTTGATCCAAAGAGTGACCAAGGGATTTTCCATGGCTACTCTCTCACTTCAAGAGCTTATCGAGTTTATAACTTGGGAACTCTAGTGGTTGAAGAAAGCCCACATGTGGTAGTGGATGAATTCTCCTTGAGGAATACTGATAAACAAATTGAATCGCAGGAGGATCAAGCTGGAAAAGAAACTGCAAGTGAGGATGATGTACCCGAGAGCTCTAAAAGCAAGCAAAATCAAGAAGGATCACAAGGACAAACAAAGCAATCAAGCCAAGAGCAACCTGAACTTCCAAGACCTTGGACATTCTTGAAGGACCATCTGATGGAAAATGTAATTGGCAACATTGAAGATGGAACAAGGACATGTTCATCATTCAGGGAAGTTGAAATTCAGGATTACAATGCTTTACTTTCTCAATCTGAACCTAATTCTATTGAAGAAGCCTTGAATGACAATTCCTGGATCTTGGCTATGCAGGAAGAACTACACCTGTTCCAAAGGAACAAGGTGTGATTCTTCATGCCACGGCCTAATGATCACTCCATCATCGGGACCAAATGGGTCTTCCGAAACAAGCTTAATGATCAAGGAGTGGTGATTAGGAATAAAGGCAGGCTTGTAGTCAAATGCTATAGCCAAGAAATAGGAATTGACTTTGACGAGTCTGTAGCACCCTGAAAATTCATAGGATTTTTTTAAAATTTTTTTAAAAGGATTATTTAAATATTTACTAGGTTTATATGGGTCATTTAATGAATAATGGGTCAATTAACTTATTTAATGATTAAGGCCTTTAGCCTAAAAGGTTAATTATTAACCAAATAAATAAGCTCACTTAAACTGGGCCCATAAATCAATTTCTAAGCCCTTTTGGCCCAAGCCCACTTCTAGAGACGTAATTAGGATTATTTCCTAATTAAAATAGGATAAATAGGGGATACCTAGGAGGAAAATGGATAAATCTAAATTTTTTGGATAAAACGCCAGAAGGCGGTCTATCGCGAGACCGTGTCTTCCAAAAGGCAGTCCAGACCCAACCGCGTTATGCTTCCGTGAACGAGTGATAGGGAGGCGTGGAAATCTTGGGTTTTTTCCATCCCAATCGCCTACGATCGAAGTGCTCTGGCATGTAAACCTATCTAGGACTCTATGAGGATCGAATTGATACCCCATAGGACTCATAATTCCATCTAAAACTTCAGCCCTAGGTCATTCTCTATCAATAGGGCCCAGTTCGACCTACGCGAACCCTCGTTTTGGCTCGCGTGGTTCGACGGTAAGATGATGTTATTTCATGTCAGTCTTTTAGAACTTTTTGTTCCCTTTAGTATTGTCTAACTTCCCTCCAAATTTCGTGTTAGGATATCAAGCCATTGTGGAGTTAGAGGATCTGGAAGTAGTTGTTCTTCTGCAGAACGCACAGGAACAAGCATGTTTTTCCGGCAAAGATCCAAAGTTTAGGGACTTTAGCAGAGGTAATTTCATATCCAGCCTTTAGAGTAAATTATTCCCCTTTATGTCTTCTAATCTCCCTCTAAATCTCGTGAGGAAAGATCAAGCGGTCAGGGAGATAGAGTATCTGGAAGTTGCTGGTTCCATGCAGAACGCGCAGGAACAAGAACCTTCTTCCAGCAACAAATTTGAAGTCTAGGGATCAAATAAAAGGTAGGTTATCTCATGAATGACTCAAATATCAAGTTAGGAACAAAAGTGCTCAATTACCTCATGATTTCATGCACTGTACTTAGAGAATTTGATGTTTTTCTATGCTTGCACAGTTAGCTTTTCATAACATGCATGACCCTGCAAACTAATAGAAAAGATAACAACCTTGGCCAAATACATGCGTTCCCATGCATCAATTTTGTTCTATCATGCTTTACCTTTCAGTATCATGTGCTTTTAATGCAATAAATGGCCTTAGATAGGCCTTGCACGTTAGATATTACCTTCTGTCAGGTAGACAGAAGGCGGTCGCCCAGAGACCGCTACTATCAGACGGCGGTCGCTCCGTGACTGCTATTTCATAAGGTGGCCTTCTGATGACTGCCACCTACTTTCTGATTGCTGTTCACCCTAAACAGCAAATAGATCGCCTCTTTTTGGTTCATGATTATACTATCCCTTATGCTATACTTTATTCAAAGTCTACTAGGATATGTTTCCTATTATATTATGAGTTCCAAGGTTCTGTTTTATGACACATTATGTTTTGGGAACTTATTTTAATCTTATGCTAATTTCATACCAAAATCATATAGTCTTGTATTAAAGGTATTTCTCAATGTTTTGTGGAACACGTTATGTTGGTATTGTGATCACTACTTTATGCGTTTTACTCTCGTCTCTAGTCTTTCTTCAGTACATAGCGCGTATCCCGGTACATTGCTATTAGATTACATGCACTTGATAGGCACATCTTTTGAAATCGAGATCCTCTTCGTCGGATATTCCTTCTGTCGGACTAGGTGATCTTGTTTCAAGGCCTCCGTAAGTCTCCGCGAGCCTGGGATTCCCACTAGGACGCCGAGCTGGTTGTACCCTTAAAGCACAAAAGTCTAGAGAGCACAAGAGTTTTCTGCGTTTTCTACACTCTGTCTTGATTGCGGCCATCCCGTGACCGCCACTTTCAAGTTGTGACCAGGCCACGACCGCCTTCAGATTTCAGTTTGCCTGAGTCGACCCCGCTCATCCTTTGGAGTCGACGCAGCCATATTACAGTCTTCACAGGACCGTCTTTTCCTAGAGGCGGTCTCTAGATGACTGTCTTCTTTTATCTTGTGCCCCAACCTGTGGTTTGACCCAAGGGTTGGTTAAACTCTGTTCTTAGATGACCATCTGATTGTCTAGAACCCAAACCTTATTCAATAAGTCATTAATAAGCTACAGAAATATATGAATGTACCGTTATGCTGTCGGAATTCCTCCGTCGCATAATATCTAATTAAATCATCTTTGATGTCATGATTCCGTTTTGGTACGTTCTCATCTTGGTTGTTGTTATCATGAAACCATTGTTGAACTTGTTATTTCTCTCCAAACTTTATATTTCTCGTGGAAGTAGTTTGATTTATAACTTGACGATGCAAGGGCGGGCACGGACCGTCCAAGGGCTTGATGTTAGCCCCCTCAATGGATGGCCGGAAACATACTGAAAACCATGGGGTATGATGAGCACGGGCGTCGCATTGTGCCGGGAATACCTTTTTTATAAACGGGTGAAATCCACGAGTCTCATCATGAAATTATACAATCTTGTTACATAAATTTCTAGAGCATAGCCTTATTAAGGTCATGAAAAGTACATTCTCGTTACATGCTAGTACATTCTCGTTATTTAAAGGCCACGTTATAACCTTACTTGCTCATGCTCTCATACTATCTCTCGTCTCTACACTCGTCCTGATATCTTGTTGTTACTTTAGTTTTATCACGTGTTTTGTCACGTTTTACATTATTGCCTTTCATAGAGCTAAAATGTTAATTACTTTAACATTACTATCATGTTGATACGAAGATACCTACTGGGCGAGTGCGCTCATTCCCTATTTTTCCAATCTTTTTTAGGAGATTCTAGCGGGTCAGATTCGGACTATTCAAGTGGCGAGTCCGAGAGTGAATGAAGATCCGAGTGAAGCCTAGTAGTGTCTTATTTAGAGTCATAATGATGTAATCTTTCTTTTATTGAGTCTAGTTAGTCGCTATGTCAAGAGAGTCAAATGTAAATGTACTTTTGATTACCATTTAATAAAGTTGGAGTTTTCATTAAATATTGTGCATTCCTCTTTTATGTGTGAATGTTATAACGCTCTGATTATATTGCTAGCTTGAGGCGTATTGCCGACTGTTCATGTTCCCGACTTGATTCTGCTGCATATCTCGGGGCGTGACAGAGTCATTCGCTCCTGTAGCAAGGCTTGAAGCAGTGAGAATCTTATTAGCCTTTGCTAGCTGTAACCATATAAAATTGTTTCAAATGGATGTTAAAAGCGCATTCTTAAATGGCTTTGTGCAGGTAGAGGTTTACGTAGAGCAGCCGCCAAGGTTCGAAGATCATAATTATCCGGACCGCATTTACAAATTCGATAAAGCATTATATGGTTTGAAGCAAGCACCCCGAGCATGGTATGAGAGATTAAGCTCATTTCTTATTCAAAATGGTTTCAAAAGAGGTAATGTTGATCAAACTCTATTTACTAAATTGGATGGTAAGCAAATGTTAATTGTTTAAATCTATGTAGAGGATATTATTTTTGGTTCAACTAATGAAGCTTTGAGTATGAAATTTGCCAAGTTAATGCAAGGAGAATTCGAAATGAGTCTTATGGGGGAGCTGACATTCTTTTTGGGCTTGCAGATAAAACAGTTAGATGATGGTCTCTTTATAAGCCAAAAGAAGTATGCTCAGGAATTGCTCAAGAAATTCAATTTCAGCAATGTGAAATCCCAGCCAACACCGATCTCCACATCATTAAAACTGGATCAAGACAATAAAGGTAAATCCATGGACCAGAAACTCTACAGAAGCATGATTGGATCTTTGTTATATTTAACTACCAGTAGGCCGGACATGTAATTTGCAGTATGCCTATGCGCCAGATTTCAGTCGAATCCTAAAGAATCACACATGTCGGCCATGAAATGCATCTTTTGTTATATTGCTGGTTCATATGATTTAGGTCTTTGGTTCCCATGTAGTTTGTGCTTTGATTTGATTGCTTATTCTGATGCTAATTATGCGGGATGTAAAGTGGACCAAAAAAGCACTAGCGGGTACTGCCAGTTTCTTGGGAGATGCATGGCCTCATGGGCCTCCAAGAAATAAAATTCAGTGGCATTATCAACCACCGAGGATGAATATGTGGCCGTAGGCAGTTGTGTTGCTCAGGTGCTTTGGATCCAACAACAATTACTTGATTTTGGCATGACCCTCAAAAAGACTTTAATTTTGTGCAATAACACATCTGCCATAAACTTGTCAAAAAAATCATGTGCATCATTCTAGAACCAAAAATATTGAGATTAGACATCATTCCATTAGGGATCATGTTAGTAAAGGCGATGTGGAAATAAATTTCATTGAAACAAACAGTCAAATTACCGACATTTTCACCAAACCTCTAAATGAAGACAAGCTCACATCATTTAGAAGAGAATTAGGGGTTTGTAGGTTAGATGAGTCTTGATGCATGAGCATTTGCATTGTACATAGCATCTTTTGCATAGCTTGTGAATATGAACAATTCTGCATGCATAATTTGAATCTGCATTCATAAGATTTTCTGGTATATAAAATTGTGATTTGTGGAATGGTGGATTAAGTCCATCCGGAAGCTTTCACTATGTGTGAGACAATACTCCGCCTTGTACCAGAAATCACCTTGCATGAATATATTGTTTAATCCTTGCATGCATGTTTGTACATAGCTTACAAAGCCATTTTATTGAACTGTTCTAAGACCATATACACCTTGGTAAATAAATGCCGCAATGATTTAGACTAGGTGTGTTACATGCCATATACTAAGGGGGAGAAGCCTAATATGGTGAGTGCATATACTCAGGGGGAGACATACTCATGTCTCTAGCATAATTCACAGCATACACTTGAAACATAACTCCCCACACATAGATAAAATCTTGTGTTCAATGTCTTTTAGTTGTAAGAATACATGAAATTCGCTCTAACACTTTCCTTGTTTCTTGAATCTCTATATAGACATTCAGAATAATCGTGAGGAAAAAGCTACTTGTCCCACCAAATTATGAATAAGTGGAAAGTGAATCCAAGTAATCGGGAATCCTCACTGAAACAAATGAGGAAACTCGTGTCAAACGGTGAAGCAAACATTTCACAACAAAATTGTAATAAGTGACAAATCCTAGTAAACGAGAATCCCCATTGAGACACATGAGGAAACTCGCGTCAAACGGCCAAGTCCATTTAAAAAGAAAAGAAAAGGGGGTTGTGCGAAGCTACTAATAGTCGAGGATCTGAAATGAAAATCTAGAGCGAAAAGAAATTGCTAAGTGTTATTTCGAAATACAGTGTCATTCTTATGTTTAAGATTCATTGCACACTTTTCAGCACATGAACTTCACGGAGTTTCTATTTTGGGCATATATTATGAATTTGCCCATATGCATGATTATGCAATCTCTTTGTACATGCACAGTCTTTTTAGTTATAGATTCTAGTTTTTGAATCAACTGCACTTTTCTTAACCCACCTTCTGCTAGACTTATAGCTTATAGTGACTGCTTGCCTGTAATGAATGCTTGCTTGCTTCTTACTTCATTGCATTTACCTTCCCTGGTCTGTTTTTGTTGATGACAAAGGGGGAGAGATCTTGTGCGCTTAGAGTTTCAAGAATTTAGGAGATTATGAGTCAATGAGTCCATTTCAGCCTGTTAATAATGCGTGAACAATTGTCCATAAAAGAGAGTTTATAATGCAAAATTAGTACAGCTATTTTACTTTCTTGCACTTGGTTTCGGTTCTACTATGCTATCAGTTCTGTTGTTCAGCTTTGATGAGTTTTTCTATTCTACAATATGAAGGTCGAGTCTTGAAGACTTCAGTTTTGTCATATGAAAGCCTTGCATTAGTGATTAATAAGTTTTGAGTGGATTTTATGATTTACTATGGAGTTAAGCACACAATGTTTTGTCATTATCAAAAAGGGGGAGATTGTTGAGGTTCACACCTTGATTTTGGCATAATGATTTTGATGATAACAAAACATGTGTGTGTTTTTGGCTAAATGCAAATATGATTGTCTGGTCACCCCTCAATTAAGATTGTTTGTGATTAATTCAAATCATCTCACGTGTGATTGAAAGTGAATGCAGCTAACATGTTATATCTGTGAGAGTGTGTGTCGACACACCCAAGAAGTGTGTCGACCTATCTTGGTTCACAGGAATAGAACGAGCTATCAGAAGTCTAGGTATGTCGACCTATCCTTCAAGGTAGGTCGACCTAACTGGTGAACCGGTGTGCAAATAACAAGGCCACATAAGGCTGCGTCGACGTAGTGGAGCTAGTGCGTCGACGCAACAACAGCAACAACAACAGCAAACAGCAAACAACAGCATCCTGCAACTTCAACAGCAGCAACGCCACATGAAGGCTCGGTCGACTCAAGTAGCCATGGAGTCGACGCAACTAAAGAGAAATCCTTAACTTCAGTGGGATGGTCATCCAAGCAAAATGAAGGATGAGTCGATGCAGAGTTATAGGGCATCGACGCAGCAGAAGGAAAAGATCCAGAGGATCTGTCCTTCAGGACGTATTGAGGATGAGTCGATGCAGAGTTACAGGGCATCGACGTAACAGAAGAAGAGGAGAAGATTCATAGGATCTATCCTTCAGGCTATGAGAAGGTTGTGTCGATGCAATGAGCTCATGGCGTTGAAATACTTTGAATGATATAGTGTATACTTATTAATACGAATGAAAGTCGGGTCGACACAATGGAACTCCGGCGTCGACACAACAATGCTTTTCGGCAAGCTCTCAGGCAACAGGCAGAGTGCGTCGACGCAATGAATTTGTAACATCGACACATCAAAGCTATCCAGTGCTAAAGGAGGTCTTTAAATTTGTAGAAACCCGATAATTAAAAATGAGAAATAAAATTTTCAATTTCATTATGTAATTAAAATTTTCATGAAATAATTAAATTACATTTTTACTATATGAAATAAACTAGTTTATTGAATTTACTTGAATTAACTAGAAGTAAATAGAGATTAAATGCTTTAAACCTTAGATAAATCATAGTAAGCCCAATAAAAGTCCATGTAATGGACTAGGACCACAATTGACCCATTGGATAATCCATAATGGATTGGATTAATGGACTAAAGGATTTATTAAAGGTTAATGAAGAGGCGTGATCTCGTGCTTGTCCTGAGCGGGGTAGATGATCACCGGATAGTGAACTGCAAAGAAGGGAAACAGATCAGGGGGCCCAGGGATGATTCCCTAGGGTAAACCCTCTGATGCTTAAGTCAGTCGAGCAATGATGGAAGCGATGAAGGGAGGAGGAAGGAGATGCACGAGATCCCTCTACACCAAGGTGGTGAAGTGGTTCCTGCTAAGGGGGTATAGACGTGTGCTAGCCCTTACCTTTCGTTGGAGGTAGTCCCAGGTTTATATAGTGCACTGGCTTCATGAGTCCCGTAAGCTGAGGGGTTTCAGGCGGGCGTTACATCCTCAACGTAGGATCTTTACGTCCTCATCGTGGGATCTTTATAACCTTGAGGGATCATGGGCCCCTTATCGTCATAAACTCCTGCTCATAAAGGGTTCTCAACGGCAGCATGGATAAGCAATCGTCGGTCGTCCCGAGCATAAAAGGTGCCAACCCTGTCCGGGCGATAGGCATAGCTCGGATGAGGATAGGTCGGAGTGGGCGCTGAGCGCCTGCCCTTATCCTGACGAGGGGATAGATCGGGCATGGGTCTTTCTCTGACCTGGCCGACGCTCGGGCCTTCCGAGCCTATGGGCCGCCGAGGAAGGGTGTGATCCCGAGTGAACTTATTTGGGCTTTCTAGCTTAAGTGGGCCCTGCGGGGCTATCACTTAGATGAGTTGGGCCTCGTTTGGTCCTGATGGACCTAGTTTGGCTACTTTCTAGATGGGCTACAGAAATCCCCCTCTCCACTTGTCCCCCTCCTACTTCCGAGCCTTGGTAGGCTCGGAAGAGTAGCCGTTAGGGTTTTGGACCAGCATGGCTCGGGTGGGTGGAGATCTGGCGGTGTTAGGAAGCCATGTGTCGTGGTCACCTGGGCCCGTAATAATGATAATCCTGACGGATTTTAAATGAAGGGGCCCCTTTCTCTCGAAGGTCTGAACGGTGCACCGCCTTCCGCGTGGGGATATAGGCGTTGGGCGTTTGTTGTCATTCCAGACTCCCTCCATTTTTAGGGTTTGGCTCGCCTTCGTGTTTACTTTTTGGGCTCTTTGATGCGTCATGAGGACACGACGGAAGAGCAGAGGCTTCCAGCGGCGTTCGCGGAGTTGGCAGAGATAACTGCAGAGGCAGTTCGGCGGCTTCCTCTTCCTCCGGAGTCTTCGGGGTCCCGAGAGCGTATTTCTTCGAGTTCTTCTCCGAAGTCCATGGTGGATCAGCGTCCAGATGTCGAAGAGTGGGAGGATGAGCCGGTGATGAAAATGGCGGTCCCAAACTGTAGTGAACTGGGGGAGGCGGAGGTGAGAAGGCTGGAGCACCAGTTTCGCCTGCCCCACAAGTTTAGTTTTACCGTGGCTACTCTGCATGAGACGAGCTTGGACTCTCGTACAGGTCATATCTGTACCTTCCTTCTGGCGTGGAAGGGTGGGTTCCACCTTCCCTTCGAGCCTTTAATCCTTAAGCTTCTCAATTTTTTCCGGTTGGCGCCTATTCAGTTGGTAGCCAACTCCTATCTCCTCCTCTCTGCCTTTCGCATCCTCTACCGCCAATGCGGAGTTCCCCCTTCCCTGGACCTCTTTCATTACTTTTTTGAGTTGAAGGCGCATCCCTCGGCCGGGAAGGGTTTCTATTTCATCCAGGCGAGGCGGAATAGGAGCTGCATCTCCTTGGCTGCGAAGGATTCTTCGCATAAGGGGTGGAAAACTCAATTCTTCTGGGTGGGGATTTGTTCGGTGGAGGAAACCTGGAGGTGTCCAGTAATCCACAATTTCCACCCGAATATCCCTCCCAGGCAGGATGAGTTCCCTCCACATGTGGAGGAATATGCGACTGTCTTGCTGAAGCACCGCCAATCCACAGAAGAGCTGGTTACCCCAGAGAACGTCGAGCGGTGCCTCCTCACGCGGCTGCATCCGTCTGGCTCAGGTGCCACAAGTTAGACTCTTCTTTGGATGTTGGGTCCATTTTTCTTTTTCTGACCATATCTTCCTCCTGTGTAGACACTAGGCGGTCGGCATTGGAGGAGACCGCAGAGGTGATCGATCTCGGCAATGACTCGGGCACCGACAAGCCGCGATCTCCCGAGGCACGCACCCGAGCCCGAGGCAAGGGTAAGAGGGCGGCCCAGGAGGGGTCTTCCTAGCCACGGGGGGCCAAGCGCAAGGATCCCATGGAGGGCATGATACGGGATGCCGTGACGGCCAAGAAGCGGGCTAGGAAGGCCGGATCTGTCTCCATCGTCGAGGGCGGTTCTAGCTCGGCGGCTCTCCCCTCTTCCGAGCGAGATGGGGCCGACCTTGTTAGGCTGGCTCTCCCATCTGCCGGTCAAGAGGGGGCCGAGGAGGATGAGGCCGCTCCTGCGGTCGGTGATGATGTTGGTTCGGCTCCCCTCTCGGCCAGGGCCGAGGGGGTCGAGGCTGTTTCTGCGATCGGCGGCGCAGGCCCGGCTCTCTTCTCGACCGGAACCGAGGGGGCCGTGGACGAGGCGGGTGACGGTGGAGTCGTGGACGAGGTTGGGGCGGGCGAAGCTCCAGGTGGCGGTGCTGGCATCGAACCGGTCCGGGTTGGAGGGCCACAGGAAAATCCGATCGAAGCACGAGAGGCGATCGAGACAGCGACTGGGTCAGGGCCGCCCGATAGGGTGCCTACCGAAGGGGGGATCTCTATCCCGGCGGTCTTGGAGAGGCTTGGCATTCATGGCCCTTTGTATCAGGTATGTCACGGTATAGCCACGAAGGTGAAGGGGGGAAGCAGGCAGTACTCCTCGTCCGCGATTCTCGAGGGAGTTATGGAGGGTAGCTTAGTCCTGGCCCAGATGGGGGCCACTCTGACAGAAGCGTACGCTCGGTTCGAGTCGGAGCGAGTGACTCTGGCTCGGACCCTTAGTGGGTCTGACAGGAAGTCGGCCTGGCTTGCCAAGGAGCATGATGGGCTTCGGCGGGAGCTTTCCTCGGTTAGGGAGCTGGTGCGGTCGAGCCAGCTGGAGGCCCGGGCGCTAACCGAGCAGCTAGCTAAGGCCCGCGAATCGCTCAAGAGGAAGAGCAGGCTTCTTGAAGAGGAGCGCCTTTTTCGTGTCGAGCTGGATGGCTGGTGGGAGGCTAAGCGCTCCGACCTGGTGGATCGGGCGGAGGAAGCTGAGCACCTTCGGGGGGGGCTGAGGCCGATCGAGCCGAGGTGGAGAAGCGGTCGACGGAGGTTGAGGAGCGGGCGGCTGAGGCCGAGCGGAGATTAGCCGAGATGGAGCGGGAGAAGGCCGAGCTCGCTGGCAGAGTGGCATTGGCCGGGGCGGAGGCGCTAGAGCAGTACAAATGCTCAGAGGCCTGCCGGGTCGACCTTAAGGAAGCTGCCCTCCCCTACTACGAGTCAGCGCTTCACCGAGGCATCCGCAAGGGGTTCAAGCAGGGCTACGATCGGGCTGTATCTTATGCCGAGGAGCAGGTGTCTGGGATTGAATTCCCATCTGGACAATGCTATGACTCGGATCTGTCATCCTCCGGCTCCTCTGTTTCGGTGTCAGACGAAGAAGATCAGGAAAGCTCTTCGCCCGAGGGGTCGCCAGCTCCGGACGCCTCGGGAGGGCACGCAACCAAGGCAGTTCCCACGCTAGTGGGGTCAGTGCCAGGGTCGACCATCACCAGGGATGCCGGGGGCAGACCACCCGAGCCTTCCACTTCCGAGCTTCAGGGTGGGCCAGAGGCCTAATGTATCTGCTTTGCTTCCTCTCTTTGTATATCTTTTTCCTTTTGAAGAAAAAACTTTCTCCGTTGTGTAGAAAAATAGATAAGGCAATAGCGTTATGACGAAGACTTAACTGTTCCATATCGCCATTGCTGTATTTTGTTCAGCGTATCTGCAGTAGTTGGAAAGTACTGATACTTTCTGCGTGGTTTTCGCGTGATGGTTGGGCGGGCCTCTGACAGGGTGTCTTTCCGTTTTCTCATGCTTTGAATGCTTGGCCGCTTCGTGTGTCCCGCTGGGGCAGAAACGAGGGGTTTGAGGTGATCGTTTGTAGGGAGGGGTCCCTTGGGCGTGTTTTCGAGGGGAGAATCATTTAAGGCAAATAGCCTCCCTTCACCTATAAAAGGTCTTAAGTGCGTCCCTTCCTCTCCACCGCTTAGGGTTTTCCCCGACAATCTTTCCTCAACCCTTCTTTACGTAGCGCTGTGCTAGTATATTTGCAGCATGAAAGATGCCCCGGAAGATGAGGCTGCCGGTGATGGAGGGCGGAAAGTCTTCGCTGCTTCGGGTTTAAAGAGGGCTCGACGGTCGGTGGGCGAGTTTGAAGAGGGCTCGACGTGTGAAGACATGTCGTCTTCCTCTATCAACTTCGGCCGGCGCTTGCAGGGGGAGGCATGATGGCGGACGGATGGGGGCATCAGGCATCCCTGCCGCCCGTCCCTTCCCGTTGGCTCCCTGGAGGGGATCTCTCTCAAGATCCCTCTCCACTTCCAGCTTCTCCTCTCTTCTTCCGTAGCCTCTTTCTTCCTCTTCTGCCCTCCTTGTCATTTCTTTAACTCTTCGGAGGATGCCTGCACTCTCTGCCTTCCAAAGAGTTGGCAGATTGGCAGAGAGGAGGCCTTCATATGCATTCCCTCTTCCCCTTCCTCCATCTCTGTTAACTTGGAAGGTAGCCTTCTTCTCCCCAGTCCCTCTGTCACCTTTGTTCCGAGCTACCCGAGCCAACGGGGTCGACTTCTCCTTATCCAAGCCAATTTCTGCGCGGGGCAGAGTCAGTGGCTGGACGCGGGAAGGTCAACCGAGTCAGCCGAGCGATGGGCTCATACAGCGGCGCCAGATAGATTTTTTGCTTTTTTGACATGTATTTTCTTGGCTTCGGCCTTCCTGATGTACAAGCGAGTTGTTTGAGTAATGGAAAGGGAAACTTTTGTTTTATTTCATGTTGCTTACACAATGTTCGGTATTCAGAAATAGAACTTGCGTAGTGTAGTTGCATTCCAGGTCCGAGGGATGGGTTCTCCTTCCATCGTAGATAACTGGTATGCTCCTTTCCCGAGCGTCTCGACCACTCGGTAGGGGCCTTGATAGCTTGCCCGCCGCCTCAAGTGGTCGAGAGGCTTCGGCCTTCCTGAGGATGAAATCTCCCGCTTGAAAGCGCCTATCTCGGACCTTGGCGTTGTAGTATCGAGTGAGATGGCGTTGGTATTCCGTTGCTCGGATGCTGGCAATCTCTCGGAGTTCATCTGTTAGGTCGAGGTTTTCAAGCAATTTCTGATCATTTGCCTCGGAGGAGAAACATATGACTCGGAACGAAGGATTGGCAATCTCCAATGGGATGACGGCCTCGTCGCCGTATACCAACTGAAAAGGGATCTCACCGGTTGCCGTTCTGGGAGTCGTTCTATGTGACCAAAGTACGTTCGGCAATTCCTCAAGCCAGTTGCCCTTGGCCTTGCCGAGCCTGGTCTTGATGCCTTTTAAGATAGTCTTATTGGCATTTTCAACTAGCCCGTTAGCCTGAGGGTGTGCGACCGAGGTGAAGTGATTGCGAATGTCCAGGTCGGCACATCTGTCTCGAAAATAACGAGAGTCAAATTGCCAACCGTTATCGCTTACTATCACCCGGCGTATGCCGTAACGACAGATGATCGACTTCCAAACGAAATTCCAGACGACTGTCTTGGTGATCCTTGCTGTGGCCTCGGCTTCGATCCACTTGGTGAAGTAGTCGATTGCAACGATAACGAACTTCTTCTGGGCCTCGGCCGTGGGGAATGGCCCGAGGATGTCGATTCCCCAGCGAGCGAAAGGATATGGCTCGGCCAAGGTGATGAGCTCCGTTGCCGGCTGATGGACTAGGTGGTCAAATCACTGGCATCGGTCACAGTGTTGTGTATAAGTCGAGCAGTCGTGCTGCAGAGTGGGCCACTAGTATCCCTGCCGCAGCAAGATCCTGGCGAGCGACCTTCCTCCTAAATGCGCTCCGCAGAGACCTTCAAGAACTTCTTGAATCGCTCGGTTGGCTTCATCAGTGCTGAGGCATTTCAGGAGGGGACCGGAGAAGGATCTCCGGTAAAGAGTGCCGTCCAGAGTGACGAATCACCGAGCTTGGTACTTCAATTTGCGGGCTTCCCGAGGGTCGGGAGGCTCTTGAGAATCTTGGAGCCACGATAGGTACGGGGTGCGCCAGTCGCTTGGGAGACCGAGTCAACATCCAGGAGCTCCGAGTCGATGCTCGGGTGCTCTAGCTCTTTGAGGAGGACCGACCGAGTACCCTCGGGGTCAAGAGAGGAGGCTAGCCGAGAGAGGGCGTCCGCTCGGGAGTTTTTCTCTCGAGCTATTCGGACTACCTCAAATCTCTCGAACTGCTGTGCCACGGCTCTGACCAGCTGGAGGTATTTGACCATCGGTGCTTCTCGAGCTTCGTAATCACCGTTGACCTGGCTAGTGACTAGCTGGGAGTCAGTGTGAATTTTGACTCGCTCAGCTCCCAGCCGCCGGGCCATGCGGGCTCCTGAGATAAGGGCCTCATATTCGGAAGCGTTGTCGGACGCCAGGAAGTTGAACTTCAAGCCGTATCGTAGCTCGGCTCCTTCGGGGGACTTCAGGAGGATTCCAGCGCCACTTCCGGCTGAGTTGGAGGATCCGTCGACGAACAGCTCCCAGGTTGGCCCAGGTGCGGACGTGGATCTTTCTTCGGCCGGGATGGTGCTCTCGGCGATGAAGTCAGCGAGTGCCTGGCCTTTGATAGCTGAGTGAGGTCGGTACGATATATTGTAGGCCCCGATCATGATGGCCCATTTGACGAGGCGTCCTGAGGCTTCAGGGTGAGCGAGGATCCTCTTCAACGGTTCACCGGTCAGCACGGTAATAAAATGCCCTTGGAAATAGGGTCGGAGGCGCTTGGCCACGGTAACCAATGCTAGCACGAGTTTCTCGATTATGGGGTACCTTCTCTCGGCCTCGTTGAGCACCTTGCTGGTGTAGTAGATCGGTCTCTCGACTCCCGAGTCATTTCTGACTAGGACCGAGCTAACTGTAGATGGGGTTGCTGAGAGATAGAGACACAGGGCTTCGTTTGGGACAGGCTTGGATAGCACCGGGGGCGAATCCAAGAATTCTTTAAGCTCAGCAAACGCTCTTTGGCATTCCTCGTCCCATTCGAATGTACCAGATGCCAATTTGGGCCCCCTCAAAAGCTTGAAGAAAGGTAGGCATCGTTCGGCCGCACAGGACAGGAACCTGCTGAGTGCGGCAATGCGCCCGGTTAGGCGTTGGACTTCTTTGATGCAGTTAGGTGGGCGCATGTCCAGGATGGCCTGGACCTTGTCGGGGTTGGCCTCGATCCCACGCTGGGTGACTAAGAAACCCAGGAATTTCCCGGATCTTACTCCAAAGGCGCACTTGGTAGGATTGAGCTTCATATTGTACCTCAGGAGGGTGTCGAAGGTTTCTGCTAGGTCGGCGAAGTGGTCCTCGGCCTTGGGGGTCTTGACGAGCATGTCGTCAATATAGGCCTCGACATTCCGGCTGAGCCGTCCCTCGAACATATGGTTGACCAGCCTCTGGTACGTGGCTCCAGCGTTCTTCAACCCGAAAGACATCCAGGTGTAGCAGTATACGCCGAAGTCGGTGATAAAGGTGGTCTTCTCGATGTCTTCTAGATTCATTCTGATCTGATGATAACCGAAATAGGCATCCAGGAAACTGAGTATCTCGTTGCCCGATGTTGAGTCAACCAGTTGGTCGATGCTTGGCAGCAGATAGCAGTCTTTAGGGGTGGCCTTATTCAAGTCGGTGAAGTCCACGCACATCCGCCATTTTCTCGAAGCTTTCGGCACCAGGACAACGTTGCCTAGCCACGTCGGGTACAGGACTGGTCTAAAAAGGCCGGTCTTTTGCCCCTTGGTGACTTGTTCCTTGATGATCGCCTGCTTCTCTAGTGCATGCTTCCTTCTCCGTTGTTGTACGGGTTTGATGATTGGGTCGAGGTTGAGCTTATGCATCACCGTCTCTTCTGGTATCCCGGGGAGCTGATCATCAGACCACGCGAAGACTCGGATGTACGCAGAAAGAAACTATTTGTATTGTTATTGGACCTCAAACGGCAGGTCGGCTCCAATCTTAACCCCTAGGGTCGGGTCGTCGTTTAGAAAAACCGCTAGCAATTCACCTCCAGGTTCGGCGGTTGCGGATTTTTCTTCAACTTCCCGGGGGCCCTTGTTCTTCCCGTCCGGCCTTGTGGCCTCTACCGAGATGTTGTAGCACCTTCTGGCCGTGGCCTGGTTACCTCGGACTTCCCCCAACCCGTTTTTGGTGGGAAACTTCATTTTTTGGTGATAGGTAGAGGGCACTACTTTCGTTCGGCTGAGGATTCCTCGGCCGAAGATGGCGTTGTATGCTATCATACCTTTGATCACTATGAAGTCCACCATGACCGTAACGGTTTTGGGTGGGGTGCCGAGAGTAACCGGCAGGCTTAGGGCTCCCTCGGGATAAGTGGCCTGGCCATTGAACCCGCAAAGAGGGGTTCGGATCGGGCAGAGTTTAGATGGATCCTCCCCCATCTTAAGGAAACAATCATAAGATAATACATCAGGGGCACTCCCATTGTCAACTAGAATCCTATCTACATTACAATGGTTTATTGTGGCCGATATGACTAGGGCGTCGTCATGCAGGGTGTTTAGCCCTTCCAAGTCTTGGTCGGAGAAGACTATGACCTGGGGCTCACCTGGCGGGGCCCTGGGAGGCTCGGTGGCTCGGCTTGCCCGCTCAGCATGACGCTTCCTTCCTCGGCCGCTGTCTCCTCCTGATGCAGCTCCTCCAGCGATGACGTTGATGTGGACCCCTCGAGGGGCATTGTCGATTTCCTCTGGGGCGCCTCGGTCTTACTTGCGCTCCGCTACGAACCGGGATAGGTGTCCCTGACGGATGAGGCGCTCGATCTCATCCTGGAGCTGGTGGCAATCACTGGTGTGGTGCCCGTGATCGCTGTAGAACAGGCAGTGCTTGCTGCGGTTGTAGTTTTTTGATCTCATTGGCTCGGGTTGGCGGAGGAGGCCCGAGCCCTTGATGTCCTCGTAAATCTCGTAAACCGGAGTGGTTAGAGAAGTATACCTCTCGTACTTTCGTGACGGTTCCTTGTGTTCCCCGTCTCGATTCCGCCTCTTTCCTGGACCCGATCTTGGCTCGGGTGCCCGCTTCTTCTCCCCCTCCCGACCCGACCCGGTTGCATCTCGGCATGCGCTGAGCACCTCTTCGCACTCGGCATGGCGCAAAGCCAGAGTCACTAGCTCGACAAGGGTCGAGGGAGGGTGGAGGACAAGCTCGCGGCGGAGGTTCTCATCGGGGGTGCCCCCGGTCAGTGCGGTTATGGCCGAGGCGACGTCCAGGCGGGGGATCCTCAGGACTTCCGATTTAAATTGGGTAATGTAAGCCCGAAGCTTCTCCCCTTGCGCCTGTTTAAGGGCCAAAAGCCCCGCCACCGACCTTGGGGGACCGCTCCTGGTGAAACTCTCTTTGAAGACTCGCCCAAACTGCTTGAAGTCTCGGATGGATCCGGGGGCGAGGGCCCGGAATCAGGCTTGGGCGCCTTGGACTAGGGTAGTCACAAAGGCTCGGTATTTGATGGCGTCAGACGCTCCGTGAAGGGTCATCAGGGCGTCGAAACTATCGAAATGATCGGCCGGGTCACCTGGCCGTCATAAAGCTTGAAGGTCGGGATGGAGGTTATGGGAGACGCCTCTACCTTCAAGATACAGTCGGAGAACGGGGATTCCTCCTCGTCCTCCGTGGAAGAGACCTTCTGCAGGGCGCATAGGGCGCGCTTCTGTTCTGCGAAACGCCTCTCGAATTCTCGCAGTCGGAGGGATAGCTCCAGCTGTCGCTACGCCGTGGGGCTGGAGGGGCTGTCTAGGTGCTCCCCGGGGACTTCGGTCTCTGGGTTCAGGCGGCGTGCCCCAGGTTTTCCCCTTTTTGGCGTGGAGGAAGCCTCTTGCTCTGGAGGAGGGGCTTGTGAGGGTCCTCCTGACCTGTTACGGATAATCTGCCGGCCTCGGAGGGTAAAGCAACCTCCGGCGGTGTGTCGTGACGCGTTCTCGCGGGGAGGGCTCTCCGGAGGGGCGTGTGGCCTTCCATCCCTGGCCGCCTGGGTCCTCATGAGTTCTACGAGGATATCCAGTTTCGCGTTGAGGGCTTGGAAGGCGTCAGCGCCACCGTTGAGTGGTAGCCCTACCGCCGTAGGGGGAGGGGGTGGTCCGTTGGCGGGGGTACATGCATTGGAGGGGGTATTTTGCGAGGCCTGAGAGGGGCCTTCCCCGGCCGCTATCATGGCCTTTCCCCTCTCGCCGGTGGATCTCCTCCCTGAACTTCTTCGCACCATACTGGCTTTTTGATAGTTTCCCACAGACGGCGCCAGATGAAGAGGTGTGATCTCGTGCTTGTCCTGAGCGGGGTAGATGATCACCGGATAGTGAACTGCAAAGAAGGGAAACAGATTAGGGGGCCCAGGGATGATCCTCTGGGGTAAACCCTCCGATGCTTAAGTCAGTCGAGCAATGATGGAAGCGATGAAGGGAGGAGGAAGGAGATGCACGAGATCCCTCTACACCAAGGTGGTGTGGGGATGGGTCTATCTGATTTATTTTTTTATTGATTTTTATTTATTTTTTATTTGACTTATTTATTTGTTTTGTTTATTAGGCGTGCCAGTCACGTGTGTGACAATTTCATTGTGCGCTTGATCTGACTTGGTCAATCGATTGTGAGGTCCGAGTCGGGACCAGAAGTCCGTCATACCATAAAGGCTATGACGTTAATTACGTCCTTCCAAGGAAGGACAACCCTTGATTAAACGCCAAAATAGGAGGCCTCATAAGGCAAATAGATATTCATATACATAACTTTGAACTTCGTACCAGGCCCAGAAGGCGAGTAAGAGAATAACATTAACCACAGAAACAAACTATCTCACTGAATTGGCGGTTCAAAAAAAATAATCAGACTCAGGGGAAAGGTGAAACAGAGGATATCAATCGCGGACAGGATGAGCCGCGATCATGACGGAGGTTTAAAACATCGGTTAATATTTCGGCGGCACTTCCCCTTAGTCTGGATCATACCCAGAGGGAAATAGGCTATCACCCACGGAGTGCCGGGGTGAAAGCCGAAAGGAAGAGAGAGGTCGGGCCTCTCCACGTTACACATGTATGCCCTAGGGCAATGTTTGATTCTTCCCTCACAGGAGCTGGTGGCACTCGTGCATTGGCATGGCTCACCGGAGCTAAGAGGGAGGCGCGTCGTTGTGACTTCGACACGAATCGATGGAACATAAGGGAGTCTACCTCCCATTAACTTTATCCTCGGGACACATCTGGTGATCCACGAATATCTCTGTGTAGTTAGCTCTGGGCATTTGGGCTCACAGGGTGGCAACTTAGGCTCTCGGTATGACCACAGATGGGAGGCTAAGGCTCCCGGCGTGAGTGGCAAGAAGGTGGAGGTTCCCGGCGTAGCCGAAGGGAAGAATCCAGGAAGCTCCAGGCGCCGACTTCCCGGCGCGACGGAGACTCTCCAAGGGGGGTTCTCGACATAGGCTAAAGGGGGAAGAGGAGCTCTCGGCCTGGGGGTTCCCGGCGCGCTGAAGGCCGCACCGGGAGATGGTGGCGCCGAGAGGTAGGTGCCGAGAAGGCGGGTGTTTGGGCGCCGTGAGGAGTTTAGGATTTTACGGTACCCTGTTTTTAGGATTTTTGAGAGTTTTCTGGGAATTATATCAAAGTAGATTGGCTCTGGGGACTAGAGATTGGGTTCAACTGGTTTTAGTTGTATATGCTTCAAAGGAGGCCGAGAGCTGAGAGGGATTGGAGGGGAAGAGCCCCACACAGAGGTCCTTTTCACCATTACCATGCGGAGTCCAGAGGACAGCTTCAGTATTATCTTTCATCGGCCTGGGAGGATTTCAGCAGCACCTCCCCCGTACCTAGCGTATGCCAGGGAGTGATAGACGATCACCCACGGAGTGCCGGGATGAAAGCCAGAATAAGGGGGGTATGGGACCCCTAGCCCGTGTATGTGATCACAGCACCAACTTAATATCCCTTTGAGGCCATTGAAACTTATGCAGTGGCAGAGTTTCTCTGGCTCGTAAGGTTATGTAGGGGAGTTATCCCCAATGATGTTTATCCCTTAGGCACATATGATGATCTGGGGTATCCTTCGACAGGATGCAAAGATTTGTTGATCGGACTTTAAAGGGCATCTGTGTGGTTCCTTGGCCTGTAGCAGGAAGGCTTTCATCCGGGGTTCAAGGAATGGAGGATTCACAGCGTAAAGAAAGGATGGCAGGAAGCGTAGTTCCCGGCGTAGGTTTCATTGGCCAAAAGGGGGGGGGCTCTCGGCGCAGGGGTTCTCGGCGCGGTAATGACCGCGCCGGGAACCCGGCGCCGGGAGGCCCCCGGGCCGGGAAGGCTGTATCGCAAGAGGCTTTGTCTGGCTTGCTGAAGGGGCTAAAGCAAGGGGGATCTCTCAGCGGAGTAGTTCTCGGCAGGGAAATGACCACGCCGAGATGGGGCTAAAGGGTTTATGGCTTAGTTGCAATACTCTGCTCAGGAGATTTCTGGGATTTCTGGCTCGGATTGAGGCAAGATCTGGGCTGCAGGAGGGGATTACATGGGGGTTAGCATCAGTCGAAGGGCATATCATCCATTATTGAATCCTCGTGGGACGTATGTCATTTCCTCTACTCACCTGCTGCTCAGACGGTCAAGAGAGATGTCTCTGACCCCGAACGAGATGGGAGCTCGACAGACATCTATAATATCCGGGAAAATCGTGATCCGAGGGGAAGGAAGAGGGGGGACAGAGCCCAATAACCCATTGAATGAGGGTTGAGGTTCCGTCTTCATCCTTCACCAGAGAACAGGCTAGGGAGGGGGCGGTCGAAACATGAATCGGAAAGCTGTAGCATCTGGGCAAACGGATATTCAGAAGAACAACCGATGCAAGAAGGGGAGAAAGACAGCAGACATTCCAATCAATCGAATGCTCAAACGAGCCATGTTGATCCTTCATTTCATTGCATCATCCCAAACCTATACAGATCGTAGAAGGTAAATGAAAGACAGAGATATGGAAATCGAGATCGGAATCCTCCGGCTACATTGATACATCGAGAAAGCCTCGCCAGATTACATCAGGAGAAAAGAAAAAAAAGGAAAGCATGGGGGAGGGCTGAGCATTGACTCCTCTCCCTCCCCGGCTACCCACCTGAATCTCCCTTTCTTCTTCTTCTCTCAACTTCTTCTTTCTTTCCCTCTCGGTCTCTCTTCTGGCTTTTTTCTATCTGGTTTTCATTTCTACTGTTCCTCCTCCTTCTCCGTCTCTTTTGAGTTCTTCGAAGGGAAGGGGCTTTATAGCCGTCCCTTTTTGCCTTCTCGCCAGGCACCTCACGGCGCGCCTCAGCTGAGGGCTTCCCGACGCGCAGGCCCTAGCCTCTTGGTGCAGCCATTGGGCTTTGACAAGGTGGCTCCCGGTGCCACTATTACAGGCCCATTTAGGTCTCTTTGACCAGGCCTTTCATAGGCCCCTCACGTACATCAGTACCCAAGAGGGTCCCCCGTTGGTAATATATTTTGTATTGAGATCATTAGTAGGGTTTTCATCAGTCCGCAGACATGGGTTTCATCAGTATTGCCATCTGAATGATGACAAAACCGGGCATCATTTTATCGATATCAGCACCTGAATGGTGACGAGATCGGACATCAGCTTTAGTCTGGGAAGACTTCAGCCGGGTGTATAATCTGTGGAGACGATTCTTCTTGTGTTCTAACTTTGTAAAAGCCTTTACAATCTTCATCTGCCGGTACCGGCTTCTTCTTTATCTTACATCACATCTGTCAATAAGCCGACATCTGACTTACCATGACATGTCATCTGTGGATTTTTGGATGAGGCAGTAACACAGTTCCTATTAAAGTATGCTAGGAAGTCTCATTAGTCAAGCGACTACTGCTTTGTTAGTGCTGCCATCTGAGTGACATCGGCACCGGACATCAGCTCGACCGACAAAGGCTTCAGCCGGGTAAATGGTTGACGAGCTTCATCATTGGTATTTCACTGTGGGTATGATCTGCTTCCACCCTTGTTCATTTTCAAGGTGTCAACAAATGCCCCCCACCTGCGGGCGACGTAAGCGCAGAATAAGCGGCACGGGGCCTGCAGGTGACTTTCATTATTCGAGGGTATCTTCCTCAATTTCTTTTCAATCCGGTCCTTAGACCTGATCATCTCGTTGCAACAATATTCTGCACACGTATCTTTCTTTTCTATCTTCATATTGTTTGACTTTATTTTCAGCTTTTTGGAGCTTCTCGGCACGAGGCCATAGGCTTCTTGGCGCGTGAAGACCTCTCGGCGTGGAGACGGGGGTCTCGGCGCGCCTAGCTTCCCGGCGCGGAGGGCTTCTCGGTGCGGAGGGCTTCTCGGCGTGCATTTTGGCCGAAGGGGGGCTCTCGGCCTGGGGGTTCTCGGCGCGCGTTTTACCGCGCCGAGAACCCTTCGCTTCGGGCTTCTATTTGAGGCGCCGAAAGTCTCTTGGCTTCTCATTATTCACAGCTCCTTCTCTCTCTTCACTTTCTTTTCTCTCTCGGCGGTGGAGGTGAGCTCCTCCCCTCCGACCGTCCGGCTTCTTCCCGTCTTATTAGATTTCGCCCCGGGTAGGACGCTCTTCGGGGATTTAATCACCTTTTGCTTCGGGATCACCCCCTCTTGGTTGGTGACTCCCTATTCTCCTTGGGCAGACCCCGAATAAGGGGAGATGCTGCCGAAATTTTCAAGGGCTTCATATTACAATCTTTAAAAGACTACCCATTATTCTAGGACTTTTAATTCACTTGTCAGATGGCCTGGGGAATGAGGCTGTCGCTCTGCCCAGTGGCCCTGTGTTTGATATACAAGTCTTTGGGGGATCTGTACAAGCATCGGACTCCCCGTTCTTTGAGGACCGTGGGTCCTTTTCATTTCTTCAACGCCTGGGTCTACAGTTTATTTCCTGAGTTGGCTCCCAGAACTTTGCAGGCAGATACAGTACTGCCCAGAATGATTGAGTTTGCCAGTGCTGAACCTGGTCCTTTCTATGATCAGCTGTTCAAAATAAGGGGTCGATTGATAAAGGTGCCGGTGGATGCCCCTGGCAGTATTCATTTCTGGAGCTTGGCAGCAGGTTCAGCTCCTTTGATTCATTCTCAGAGAGAGTGCAAGCTGGAAGAGGTAGAGACCTATATTCATCCTGTCTCAGGGGTTAACACTGCTCGGCCAATCCTGGAGCCGGAGCTGGTCAGATGGGCCATGGCCATCCGGCCTAGTGTCTTAGTTTTTAGAAAGGGTGGCCTGCTCCTTCTGGAACCATACTATCCATTCCGCTTTGGGCGGAACTTTGGTTACGACCAGCATATCCCCACAACGGTTGCTCAATTTCCCCTGGATAGCCGGGCTAAGCATGGGTCCACCATTGTCGGCGATGGCCGGTTGTGGTGGGATTTTTACCATCGCCAGGACGGTGTAGTTTTCAGAGTTCCCACAGTTTCTAACCGTGTTCCCCGGGTAACATCAGAATATATCAAAAGGTGGAACATTCGAACCAGCTTTTACAGGGATAGTAGAGGTGCATTCTGGGACGTGGCCGAGCGTTCCTTTCTGAAACAACAGCCCGGGCCAGTGTTTGACATCCCCGAGGCCCACCTGAAAAGGCTTTATTCACAACACCAGAGGGAGGCGGAGAACTATCTGGCCCAGCGTCGGGCTTTGAAGGAAAAGAATTCCGACCCGCCTGCTCCTATTTTCGCTGCTATCAACGAGGACACTTTCATGCAGAGCTTGAAACATCTGAGCCATGTAGGGGGCGCTCGTTTGGAGGCGCAACAATACCCATTTCCTGTCGAAGAGCCGCTCCCGGCAGTAGTCCCTTGGAGGGGTCCGACAGATAGATTTCATCCCTATAGGACGTTTGTGCGCCGGGAAGATAGAACCCAGACGTACTACAAGCAAACGTCTTGGCTGTTTATTCTGCTGAATTTACATGGGTTATCTGCAGAAAGCCCGATAGCCGGCATATTGAACAAGCCGTTGTTTATCTCTTTTCATTATGTCGACGGCTGGGGTATGGACCACCTCGACTTATTTCGGTGTCTTGACCTTCATGGTCATAGTGACCTGGCAACTTTAGTGGAGAAGTGCCAGGTACTTGGCGATGTATGCTGGCTTATCAAGGAGGCTGCTTCCCGCTCCAAGGAGGTAGCTTATCTATACTGGCCGCTCTCTATCTTTTACGACGGCCCAGCAGGTATGATCTCTTCTTTTCTGACTGCGGTGATTTCTGCTCAGTATTCACACTTTGCATCCACTGATCACATTACCTCTCTGACATCTTCAACAGACAGGCCTGATATAAAGCTACAGGGGCTTTATAGAAAAATCATTGCGTAGGCTGAGAAGCCTACTTATTTTGAAATCCCTACAGCAGCACCGACTACTACTCCCCTGCCTCCCGGCAAGAAGAGAAAGGCTTCCGTAGTTAAGGCTGCAGTTGGGAAGGCCAGGAAGGCCAAGAAGACTTATGCTCAGCAATCGGCTTCGGTAGCTATGGACACCGGGACCCCTCTCCCTGATATTCCCTCATTTGATGAGTTCGAATCTGAAAGGGAGGCTGCTCAGACATCGGTTCAGGGTAACATCAATAACCTGCAATTGCATTCCTCATCCTCTTTCGTTGGATTTCAAAGAAGTCCTTGAATCTGACCCCTTCCTTTTGCACAGCCCAAGAGCCAGTTGTAGCACCTTATGTGGTGGAGACCAGGCTGCCTTCTCCCACGCCGGCTAGTGAGGCAGAGGGTAAGCATGCCTTTTTCATCTTTTCCTGTATATTTCAATTACTTTTCATTGTCCCTCTCACAAGCTTTTCCCTATAGTGACGGTCGGTGAGGAGACTGAAATTATGGGAGAGGCTGGCGATATTACTCAGCCACAGGAGGGTTATAAGACCCAGATGAAACGGGGCCTCGTCCCTGTGAGGCGTATAGTTACCCGGTCTTCGTCCAGGCAGACGTTAGAAATGGCGGTCCCGCCCGTGGATAGTGTAGAAATTTCTTCAAGTAGCTCCGCGACCGCTTCTGAGGCAGATAGAGAAGAAGCAGGCTTCAGCGAGAGCGAGACGGAGGGTGTTTCCAAATCAGAGGCCCCATCCGCATGCACCGCCATTGTCCCATTATTCACCCCCTCCAAGTTGCTGGCGCTATCTCCTGAGGAGGAGTTGCAAGAGGAGTTTGCCGGGCTCGACACCGAGATCGACATAACTCCACCATTTGTTACTCCGACTACGGAGCTTCCTCCTCTTTCACCCCACTTCGAGGGTGTGGACCCTGCTTCAAAGGTGGGTTCCTTTTCATATTTGTTGCTTCATCTGTTTCTTTCATCTAGTGCTGAAAGTTGCTTTGCTTTGGTATTAGGGCATTGTCACTGCTAGCTCAGACACAACCGCAGCTATCACGGACATTTCTTCTACGAACTGGGCTATTGTCCCTTTTCTACCTTTAACTTGCATGGGAGTTCCTGAGATCATTCGCCCTGTGCCAGTGCGGATATAGTCTTCGACAGATTTAGCATCGTTGGACTTAGGGGCCTCAGGAGAGAGTTGCATTCCTATCAGGGCTTCAGATTTCAGAGCCGAAGCCGATCCATCTAGAAGCTCCGCTTTTATACCGGCCGCAGTAATGTCAATTGCACCCGAGTCAGTAGTCCCTGCCATAGTGGCTATAGAGACTGGACTTCTGCCTTTTCCGACTATAGCAGCTCCTTCCCTGTCACCAGAAAGAGCAGCTGAAGATGAAGCCCCTATTCAAGAGACTCATGAAGAGGCAGCTCCATCCTTCATCGATTCTCCCCCTGTGGATGTTCAAGCTATAGCTTCCGATACAGCGATAGGGGAGGAATCTTCAGCTCAGCAGGAGAGCACAGAGAAGGACTGGCCAGCCCTTACAGCAGATCTGCCGTCTTCGTCCTCTCAGTCGGACGTTGCATTGTGGGAAGATATCGATGGCGAGGTGACCTTTGAAGTCGTCCCCTCTACCTCCTTCGGCTTCGCTTCCTCTGACAACTTTGTCTGGCAGCATCTGGACATGGTACGTCAGCTGGTAGAATCCCAGCCTGGCTTGACGTATCTGCAACTGAAGGAAATCGCCAATCGCTTCACCGCTGGCTTGCAGGCCATGGGCTGCCCTTTGGACATATGGGTTCAGCGGGTGCTGCTTCTACTGAAATTCGTGCATCGGAGAGACTTCCTAGCACGGACTATGGTTGATAAGCTAACGGCGTTGAAGTTGCAGAGGTCAGAATATAAATCTGAGCTGGGGAAGCTGACGCTTATGCTTGATGGACGCCGAGCCGAGCTACAAGGTGCTATTCAGCGGGAAGAAGCTGTGCGGGACCGGATGGCCATCCTGGAGACGGAGCTCTCTGGACTTCGAGCCGAACTGCAGCAATTATCCTTTATCCGGCCGCGGTCCGAAGAGGAGGTAGTCTCGCTGGAGGGACGAGTGATGTCTCTCCAGGACATGTCCATTGGACTTCAGGAGGAGGAGGCGCGCCTTCATGAGCTGGGGGCCGCTCCTTATGTGGGTCTTCTGGCCTTCGAAGATATATTCCTGCGGCCATAAATTGTCTATCCCTTCTTTTTCTTTTTGTTCTCTTTTGTGATATGGTGTCCCCTCGGGGCCCTTTATGTACTCACTTTTTAATAGAAAGGAATCTCCTGGCCTCATGCGTCTCCATCTTATTCTGCATGTGGTTTTATCACTTTGGGAGGTGGGGTAGCGGTTTTGACAATCCCTCATGCGAATGGCTTGTACCTTGGCAGGAGAGCGTCCACCCCTTCAGAGAAAGGATGGGGAACTCGCTCCACCGCGTGACGGCATCCGAGGAGGTGCTTGAACCGAATTTTGTTGGTGGCAGCAAACGTCCTATTGGCCATGTGTGCTGTAAGGGAGACGATTTGCCGGGATGCAAATGAGGAGGTCTCATCAGAGTAGGCGTATGGTCTAGGCTGGGTAGAGACTATTGCAGGTGGGACATTAAAAAGGATATGTGGTTGTCATCAGAACGGACATAAAGTACGAACTGGACAGATTTTATCATTGGCCGGGCGATGTACCGATCAGCCAACGGTTGACTTCATCATCGATATTGAGCTTATATCGATGCAAGGGGGATTTTAGAATAGACGTAAGGTCTAAACTGGGTAGAGTTTCATCATTGATCGGGCAAGGTGCCGGTCAATCAATAGCGAGTTTCATCATCGATATTGGGTTTATATCGACGCAAAGGGATTTCATGAGTTTCATCAGAATAGACGTAAGGTCTAAACTGGATAGGGTTTCATCATTGATCGGGCAAGGTGCCAATCGATCAACAGTTGGTTTCATCATCGATATTGGGTTTATATCGACGCAAAGGGATTTCATGAGTTTTATCAGAATAGACGTAAGGTCTAAACCGGACAGAGGATTTCATCATTGATGGGGCGAGGTGTCGGTCGATCAACGGTGGGACGTAGTAAAGGTGTAGGTCTCGTCAGGACAGACGTAAGGTCTATTCCAACAGGTTTTATCGCAGGTGGGGCTTGCCAAGAAATGCGTAGGTTTCATCAGGACAGACGTGAGGTCCGAGCTGGACAGGCTTTAGCAGAATGGTGATGGGTTACATTGTCGGTGGGGCGTTTGAAAGAGGGTATGTAGATTTCATCAGGGTAAACATAAGGTCTACCCCGGAAGGGTTTTATCATCGGTGGGGAATGGAGCCAACTGACCGACGGAAGGTTTCATCAGTGAAGGGGAGGTAAAGGCAGCGTGCCGGTTGGCATGGAACTTCGAATTACCACATTACTGGCCCAAGCGCCCTTTCGGGTTTTCACCGGGGCCAGCCCCCTCTTGCTTTTGCCCACGCGCCCTTTCGGGTTTTCACGTGGCGGGGTACCCGATTTTGCCTGCAGTGCCCTTTCGGGTTTTCACCACAGTTGGGTTTTAACCATTTTTGCCCTTGTTCAGAATGTCCGAACAAGTCTGGCGGGATATCTCTATTTTTAACCCCATCTTATATATATATATATATATATATATATATATATATATATATATATATATATATTTTGAATTGGGATTTTAGCACGGATCAGGCGATGGGCTGCTTCATCAGTGGCTGCTCTTATCATCGGTATTGGGTATATACCGATGCAAGGATTTCATAGGCTTCATCAGGATAGACGTAAGGTCTAAACTGGATAGGTTTCATCATTGATCGGGCAGGATGCCGACCGATCAACAGCAGGTTTCATCATCGGTATTGGGTTTATACCAATGCAAGGATTTCGTAAGTTTCATCAGGATAGACGTAAGGTCTAAATCGGACAGGTTTTATCATTGATCGGGCAGTGCGCCAATCGATCAACAGCAGGTTTCATCATCGGTATTGGGTTTATACCAATGCAAAGATTTCATATGTTTCATCAGGATAGACGTAGGGTCTAGCCCGGACAGGTTTCATCGCTGATCGGGCAGTGTGCCAGTCGATCGGCAGCGAGTTTCATCATCGGTATTGGGTTTATACCAATGCAAGAATTTCATAGGTTTCATTGGGATAGACGTAGGATCTAGCCCGGACAGGTTTCATCGCTGATCGGTCAGTGTGCCAATCAACCAGCAGCAGGTTTCATCACGGCGGGACGTAGAGAGATATGCAGATCTAGTCGGAACAGACGTAAGGTCTAAACCAGACCGGTTTCTTTGCCGATCGGATAGCGAGCCCGTCAACCAAAGGTAGGTTTTATCATCGGTATTGGGTTTATACCAATGCAAAGGAATTCATAGGTTTCATCAGGATAGACGTAAGGTCTAAACTGGACAGGTTTCATCGCTGATCGGGCAGTGCGCCAATCGATCAACAGCAGGTTTCATCATCGGTATTGGGTTTATACCAATGCAAAGATTTCATATGTTTCATCAGGATAGACGTAGGGTCTAAACTGGATAGGTTTCATCATTGATTGGGCAGGATGCCGATCGATCAACGGTGAACTTCACCATGGTGGGACTTTGGACAAGGTATGAGGGTTTTATCAGGATAGACGTAGGGTCTATACTGGGTGGGTTTGATCGTTGATCGGGCAAGGTGCCGGTCGATCGACGAGAGGTTTATGGCGGGAGGTGAGGCTTCTTTAGGATCACCACGTTACTGACTCAAGCGCCCTTTCGGGTTTTCGCCGGGGCCAGCCCCCTCTTGCTTTTGCCCACGCGCCCTTTTGGGTTTTCACGTGGCGGGATACCCGAATTTGCCTGAAGTGTCCTTTCGGGTTTTCACCACAGCTGGGTTTTAGCCATTTTTGCCCTTTCTCAGAAAACCTGAACAAGACCGGCGGGGTATCTCTATTTTTAACCCCATCTTTTTTATTTATTTATTTTCATTCTTTTATTCTCTCTTCCCCTCTTTTTTGGGAGGGTGACAAGTCGGAATGCCATTAGATCATGATGAGAGATGGCTTGGCTAGGGCGGAGTGCCGCTATACCAAGAAAGGGTGTAGCTCGGCTAGGGCGGGATGCTGCTAGACCAAGGAAAGGGTATATCTCGGCTAGGGCTGGATGCCACTAAGCCAAAGAAAGGTAGCTTGGTTAGGGCGGAGTGCCACTAATCCAAGGAAAGGGTGTAGCTCGGCTAAGGCGGGATGCCACTAGGCCGAGGAAAGGTAGCTTGGTTAGGGCGGAGTGCCACTAGACCAAGGAAGAGGGTAACTCGGTTAGGGCGGAGTGCCACTAGACCAAGGAAGAGGGTAGCTCGGTTAGGGTGGAGTGCCACTGGACCAAGGAAAGGGTAGCTCGGCTAGGGCGGAGTGCCACTAGACCAAGGAAGGGTAGCTCGATCAGGGTGGAGTGCCACTAGACCAAGAAAAGGTAGCTTTGTTAGGGCGGAGTACCACTAGACCAAGGAAAGGTGGCTCGGTTAGGGCGGAGTGCCACTAATCCAAGGAAAGGGTGTATCTCGGCTAGGGCGGGATGCCACTAAGCCAAGGAAAGGGTGTATCTCGGCTAGGGCTGGATGCCGCTAGACCAAGGAAAAGGTGTATCTCGGCTAGGGCTGGATGCCACTAAGCCAAGGAAAGGTAGTTTTTACCCGATTACTCGGGGAATATTGGTTGTGCAGCATGATACAGCTTGAGGTGTTTACCGTTGAGTGGCGAGAACTGAATTTCCCCTCGATGGTTAACAACTACGTAGGCCCCTCCTTCGTAGACCCTTTGTATCACATAAGGACCTTCCCAATTAGCATTCAGCTTTCCTTTTGGGTTGGACGCCATGACTTCTTTTTTCTTGACCATGACGAGGTCACCTTTCTTGAATTCTCATCCTCTTACGAGTTTATTGAATGCAGTGGCCATGCGGGCCTGATACATTTGGATATTCTTCTGAGCTTGGAGGCGCTTCCCTTCCAATTCAGTCAGTTCTTCTAACCTTCTTTCAGCATTTGTTTGTTCGCCACGGGCCAGGCCATATTAGATTGACACTCTGAGTGACGGGACTTCCAGCTCTAGTGGAACCACTGCCTCCGAGCCGTATACCAATGAGTATGGTGAGCACCCTGTAGGTGTCTTAAAGACGGTGCGGTATGCCCACAGAGCTTCATACATCTTTTCTTTCCAGTCCTTCTTATTAGAACTGACAACCTTGGCTAGCAAGGTGCACAAAGTCTTGTTAAAAGCTTCTGCCAATCCGTTTGCCTGGGGATTGTAGGGAGTGGAGGTTCTCCATTCAATCTTATACTTCTCGGCAAGCCGATAGATTTTTTGATTTCTGAAATGACTTCCATTATCAGATATTATTCGGTTGGGGATCCCGAACCGGAAGATAATATTCTGCTTGATAAATCTGGCGACTAGTTCACCAGTCACTTCTCTTAATGCTACAGCTTCCGCCCATTGGGAGAAGTAATCTGTCATGGCCAATATGTACTTATGACCGACCGAGGAGGTCGGCAGTGGCCCGACTACATCAGTTCCCCATTGTGCAAACGGCCAGCTAGGGACTGTAGGGTGCAGAGTTGTAGGTGGCCTTCTAGGCACGGTAGCATGCTCCTGACACTTATAGCATGACTTTGCCAATTTACAGCAGTCTTCAAACATGGTAGGCCAATAGTAGCCCAGCTTCTTGATTTCTATCTTCATTTTGGGGCCAGCCTGGTGGGCGCCTGCTGTCCCAGCGTGTATTTCTTTCATCGCTTGCCAAGATTCCTCAGTGGACAGGCAGCGGAGTAGAATCTTTTTGCGTGCATCCGCCATTATTCGGAATAAAGTTCCATTTCTGAATTCATAGGAATCTTTGATTCTCAGGAGTTTCATCTTTTCCTCCCTTTTCTATGGCAGCTGTTGGTGCAGAAACCACTGTAGCAAATGCTGTCTCCAATCAGACACCTGTACTACGCTGATAGTGGCAACTTCTTCCTCTTCGGGGCACCCTTCTAGCATACTGGGGACTTGCCGCCGGTTCATAACAACAATGTTCAGTGTTTCATCTGGCGGGACTGCTAGCGAGCTGGCCAGCTTTGCCAGTGCATCAGCCTGGGCATTATGTCCACGGCCCACATGTTTGAGTTCAATATGATAGAACTTTGCCATGAGGCGTATAGCTTTCTGGTGATAGGGATTTAGTTCTGGCTTCCGCACTTTGAACTCCCCTTGGACTTGTTTTATTATCAACATCGAATCCCCGAATACCTGAAGCATTTGGATACCCATGTTGAGGCTGATATTGAGTCCGATTATCAGAGCTTCATATTCGGCTTCATTATTGGTGCATGGCTTGTTTATAGAACAGGAAGTATGCACAACCTCCCCCTCTGGTGATTTCAGCACAATACCGGCTCCAGCCCGTATTCTGGTCTTTCCATCTGAATCTGTCTCCGTTCTGGATGCTCCATCAAAGAACAGTTGCCACATAACTGGCTGAGCTTGACAGGCCTCGAGTGTCTCATCATCGGGTAATTCAGTCCCCAACATATCATTCTCCGGCACAGGATGCTCCGTGAAGAAATCAGCCATGGCCTGTCCTTTTATTGCCCTCTGGGGTGTATATGTGATATCGAATTCCATCAGAATTACTGCCCATTTGCCCAACCGGCCTTTCAGTACTGGCTGAGTCAATATGTATTTGAGTGGATCTGCTGTAGATATCAATCTGATTTCATGTGACAGCATATAGTGCCGGAGCTTTTTGACGGCAAAGACTAGTGCCAAGCATGTCTTTTCTATATAGCTATAGCTTTCTTCGGTTGTAATCAGCCTCCGACTTAGGTAGTACAGGGCCTGCTCTTTGCCTTCTTCATTTATCTGTGCCAGCATTGCCCCCAGGGAACAGTGTGCGGCTGAGATATACAATATCAAGGGTCTGCCCTTAACTGGTGCCCCCAGTGCCGGAGGGGTTTTAAGATATTCTTTCAACTTTTCAAAGGCCTCCTGACATCCATCGTCCCAGAGGAACGGTACATCTTTCATCATGAGCTTGTGAAAGGGATGACATCGTCCTGACAGATTTGATATAAATCGTCGGACATAAGCCAGGCGCCCTTGCAGAGATCTCAGCTCGTGTAGATTCCTTGGTGGAGGGAGCTCCTGGATAGCTTTAATCTTGGATGGATTAATTTCAATACCCCTATGTCGGACAATAAATCCGAGGAATTTTCCACTGGACACGCCAAAGGCGCATTTCATAGGATTCATCTTGAGTTCATATTTGCGCAACCTCTGGAATACAATCCTTAGGTCTTGCAAATGAGCTTCTCTTTTGCTGGTTTTACCACCAGATCATCAATGTAGCACTCTACCTTTTTGAAGAGCAGGTCATCAAAGATCTTTGTCATAGCTCTTTGATAAGTAGCGCCGGCATTCTTAAGGCCAAACGGCATTCTTTTATAGTGGAATATTCCCTTCGGAGTGCGGAATGCAGTGTGCACTCTGTCTTCTTCAGCAATCCAGATCTGGTTGTATCCAGATGACCCATCCATGAATGACAGGGCTTCATGACCAGTAGTCGCATCGATCATCACTTCAGTGATGGGCACTGGGAAATCATCTTTCGGGCAAGCCTTATTAAGGTCCCGAAAATCAACACATATTCTAATCTGCCCATTCTTCTTCTTTACGGGCACTATATTGGCCAGCCATGTAGTATACTGGTTTTCTTCGACAAAGCCTACCTCAATCAGCTTGTCAACTTCTTTGTTAATCTGGTTTATCAATTCAGGACGCATTCTCCTGGAAGGCTGCTTTACAGGGTTAGCCTCTGGGTTTATTGCCAATCGGTGCTGTGCCACATCAGAGCTCAGTCCTGACATTTCATCATATGTCCATGCAAAACAATCTCGGAATTCTATCAAGAACTGTATATATTGTTCCCTGACATCTGGCTCCAGCAGTGCGCTGAGGAATGTCGGCCTTGGCTCATCTGCGGATCCCAAATTTATTTCTATCAGCTCATCGACGGTGGCTTGGCCTCCGTCTTCGACTTCGGGCGGGGCTTCTTGCAAATCAATAAAGCCTCCCGGGATATAATCTTCTTCAGTTTCATGCTCCTCTGCTTCATCATACTGGTCATCAGCGGATGCTGGCGCATCATATAGGGCCAATATTACCGGATCCTGTTCAGTCTGCTCCGAGGGCGAGACTGGTTCAGCAGGAAATTTAGAAGTGGACTCCTCCGTCCTTAGATGTAGCAACCCTGATAAAATATTAATAATAATAAAGATTTTAAAATAAATCAAATAAATAGATAAATAAAACAATATAAAATAACACCTCGGATAAAGGCGCTATTTAAATTAGAAACGCCTCTAGATAAGGCGTTATTCAATAAGTGACGCCCTGACCACACGGCGTCAAATTCCAACGTCAAAAACGGTAAGGCCAAGAAACGCCCCTAGCTTGGGCGTGTTTTAAAACAAAGAACGCCTTCATATCAGGCGCTTCTTAAGAAACGACCTGAACCAGGTCGTTAATTCAGGAATCGACGCCCTGAACAAGGTCGTTAATTCCATTTGTGAACCGTTCGAACCCAGAGCTTATCCAGGGAAAGATTAACCTAATCCAGTAAGTGTCTACTAGGGTAAGGACTCTATTAGGGATATATTACCCTCACACGAACACTAACTCTAATAGGATTTCCATAACCCTATAAATAATCTACTATCTAACCCTAAAACGCTATTTGGCGTTCGACTCATCAAGAGGTATATGCAGAACATTATGTTCTTCTTATATATCTTTTCCTCTGCTTCAGATTATATGAAGAATACTGATTCTTCTTTTTACAGGATCAGGAGGCTCTACTAAGTGCGTGAAGAACTGGTAAAGTTCTTCTTCCTGTTCACGTCTTTCCTTGTTATCGAAGAATACTGATATTCTTCCTCTTATGATCCTGTAGGTTGCTTGCATCAACAAGAAATTAAAGGACGTGAAGTTATTATTCTTTCGGCTGTCCAGATTCTCTGTTGTAAATAGATCATCTTGTTCTTCTCATCAAAGCCCTTCACCCGGTCATATCCAAATCAACCATTAAAGGTAGGATTTTCTCAAGATACGGTAGCCCAAATGAATTTAATGCAATATATATATATATAAGCATGACATGCGTACGGTTTATATATGGTTTCGTTGTGTTTTTCTGAAATATTTTGAAAGAGACGCCCCTGTCAAGGGCGCTAATTTACAAGACACGACTCTGCCATGGTCATCAATTTAATATTTGACGCCCTGTACTCAGGCGTTAATTTCACTTAATCATGAATTAACCATGTTAAGAACTGATTATATATGAAATCCTGATTACATTAATGCATGATCCTCTGTCCTCAACCCTACTGATTTTATTATCAAGATTATATGATTATTATCCTTGATTATCGTGCAAATCGTGCTTTCTGATATTTATTGAATTCACGACCTGTACAAAGTCATTTTTCACCTGTTAACGCCCCATCATAGGGCGTGAATTGAAAGGAAACGCCCCCTCCTAGGGCGCGTATCTGTTAAATTCCTGAAAAATATATATTCTGCAAAAATAGAATTTAATGATAACGCCCCTGCCCAGGGCGCGTTTTTGATAATTCCTGAAATTAATTATATCCTATCCAATATTGTGAATAAAAAGGACGCCTTCTGGTATAGTCATCAAATCGTGAAGAAACGCCCCTGCCCAGGGCGCGTTTTAGATAAATTATTGAAATATTGAAATTTTGCAAATATGGAAATTAGATAAACGCCCTTCTGTTAGGCGTTAATTACTTGATAAACAGCTTTACTTAAGTCGTTATTTTTACTGTAAACTAAATTTTTTACTGTTAACCAATGGTTTCATATGTTTATATAATATATATATCGGCACTATTCTCCACTCCGTGAGTTTAGTCCCACGTTTCACGATTGTTTTATCGATCACACTCAATTCTCATTGACATACAAGCTCTCCATTGGACATTCCGTTCCTTTGGACTAGCGAGTTAGTCATAGAGACCTCCGTAAGACTCCTCGTAGCCTTAGATTCTCTCAAGGCCGACTGAGCTGGTTGTACCCTAAAAACCTATTACACCATTGATGCCATGTCACTCTAAAGAAACATGGGATACCGGCCCTTATGATTATACAAAGAGTATATCATAAGAAATTCTTAATGGGATGATGATATCATGCCATATCATGTCATTCTTGTAAACCTCAATTCTATGATAAGAATGAGGGTATCTTACCTTTGATATACTGTTCATGTGGACCTAAATTCTATATATAGAATGTCCATATTGATTTGTCATGGGAGGATATTGATTTGTCATGGTACCCAAGTTAAGGGAACCATATTCTACCTAGTTTTATCGATATCATGATTATACCGTTATTATCGCCATTCTATGTCCTTGTCATATTTTTGGACTCTATTCCGTCAAAGTTGTCATACGGGTCTACAAGCTTGATGATTGAAATTCTTTATTGGCTATGTAAACAAAAGTGGATGTCAAAATACATGATAAATGCCTGCGCATATAGGGCCCGATCTGGTCCTGGGAGGAGCACCCGAAAGTACTTGTGCCCATGGGAGTTAAAATGATAAGGTATCTGGCATTATACCGAGTACTTTACTTTCTAGATTGGACATTCCACATAAATCTTGTACTTGAATCGTACTTGACTTGACATGAAATGCGTGGCCCGAAAAAGGGTAATTTACTTGCTTGATACATGATAGCCAAAGTTCTTGACATGACTTGTTAAATGTACTTGCTTGAATATCTCAAATGTCTTGTTATCTTATTGAAAGTTCATGAATTATCCATCTTATTCCTTGATATTAGATTCACTCTATCTTGTCGTTTTATGCGAGCATGCATAGCTTTATTGCATTCATGAAAGATGTAATTACTTAAACCCCTTGCTAGTACTTGAGATATAATTTCCTACTGAGCGTTCGCTCATTCCGTTTATCCCTTTTTACTTTTCAGGTAAGTCCGACGACGATGGAAGTCAATCGGATGGGAATGGTCAAGAGTGAAAGAGCTAGAGCTTGTCCACGTGTCATCTAGTCTTTTTCCTATTTTCTTGAGTCAACTATGTACTTTTCCTTTTTATTAAACAGAGTATTGGATTTGTAATAGTCTATCCATTATGAAATAAAGGATTGGGTTATCTTGCTATTTTGCGCATCTCTGTCTTTGTGTCGAATACACGACCACTCTGATTGACATGATTGATATAAACTCGTCACGCGTCTCCGGGTATCTTCCGCGCTCGGGGCGTGACAGTTTTTGTGGTATCAGAGCCTAAGGTATTCAATTCATAGGAAAAACCCAAGTCCAAGGATAAGTATAAACCTTTTAACCAAGTGAGATTGGGTAGAACCAAGGGTTAAGAGTCAATGAGTCTTTTAATAAGATCACAGTGATATAATACTAACGTAGCTATTATAATTGTAGGATAATGGCTGCCGAACGTGCTCAATGGCGCAACATGCAGCGTACCCTCCAAGGGATGACTCAAGTGCTACAACAGGTAGCACAGGGTGATGCTCCACGAGCTGGAAGCTTACACCAAGCCTTTAAGAGCATGAATCCCCCGAAGTTTATGGGATCGACCGATCCGGACGATGCCGAGCATTGGGTTCGGGAGACTGAACGCATATTCTGTAGCAACCTTGATAAAATATTAATAACAATAAAGATTTTAAAATAAATCAAATAAATAGATAAATAAAACAATATAAAATAACACCTCGAATAAAGGCGCTATTTAAATTATAAACGCCTCTAGCAAAGGCGTGATTCAAGAAGGGACGCCCTGACAACACGGCGTCAAATTCTAAACGCCAAAAACGGTAAGGCCAAGAAACGTCCCTATCTTGGGCGTGTTTTAAACAAAGAAATGCCCTAACGAAAGGCGCTTATTAAGAAACGACCTGAACCAGGTCGTCAATTCAAGAATTGACGCCCTGACCAAAGTCGTTAATTCCATTCGAGTTCCGTTCGACACGGGAGCTTATCCCGGGAAGGATTATGTTAATCTAGTAAGTATTTAAATAGGGCAAGGACTCTATATTGGAAGCATTACTTCCACTAGGACTCTAACCCTAATAGGACCCCCTAAATCCCTATAAATAATTTACTGCTCGAACCCTTCAACGCTATTTGGCGTTCGGAATCTGCAAGGTACGTGAGAGAGGAATAGTTCCTCTGATTTTCTCTACGTCTGTTACATGAAGAACTAACAGTTCTTCATCTTCTTCTGTTATAGGTTAAGAAGGCGGCGTACGCGAAGAACAAAGGTATTGTTCTTTTTCCCTTTTTACTTTCGGTCAGGTAGTATGAAGAAATACTAATGTTTCTTCTTCTGTTCTTGTAGGAGTTACAGAACCGAAGAACAAAGGTTCTTCACCAAAGCCTTCTCTTCCTCCTACTGTGGTTATTGTTGCTGTGAAGCAACAACGTCCCCCTTTTCATATCAATCTTCAAGTCTTCAGGTAGGTTTTCTCAAGTTACTGTAGCCCAAATGAAATTAATGCAAGATATATATATACAAGCATGTCATGCATACGGTTATTATAGTTTCCATGCATTTTCTGCAATATTTTGAAAGAGACGCCCCTGTCAAGGGCGCTAATTCACATGAAACGACCCTTCCCAGGTCGTAAATTTCATGTTTAACGCCCCGTACTCAGGCGTTAATTTCTTTAAACCGTTAATCACCCATCTTAAGAACTGATTATCTAAGAAATCATGATTATAAATATATGCATGATCCTATGTCTTCAACCTGCTAACTTTACTGTCATGATATTACATTCGTTCCTCTGTTATCCTGAAATTATTACTGTCCTTAAAGTTTCTGAAGGAACTTGAATTAACGACTTGGACAAAGTCATTTTCCACATATTAGCGCCCCCTCATAGGGCGTGAATATGAAAGATAACGCCCCTTCCTAGGGCGTGTATCGGTTAAAATCCTGAAATTTATATATTCTGAAAAATAGAATTAAATAGAAACGCCCCTGCCCAGGGCGCGTTTTGATAATTCCTGAAAATTAATTATATTCTGTCAAATATGTAAACAATAAGACGCCTTCTGGTGTAGTCGTCAGATCTTGAAGAAACGACCCTGACCAAGGCGCGTTTTAGATAAATTACTGATTTAATGAAAATTCTGCAAAATGGAAACACGTGTAAACGCCCTTATGTTAGGCGTTAATTACTTGAGAAACGACTTGACCTAAGTCGTTATTTTCTGTAAACTGATTTTTATCCTGATTCTGTTAATCGATGGTTTCATATTATACATATACGTATATATCGGCACTATTCTCCACTCCGTGAGTATAGTCCCACTTTTCACGTTGTTTTATCGATCACACTCAACTCTCATTGACATACAAGCTCTCCATTGGACATTCCGTTCCTTTGGACTAGCGAGTTAGTCATAGAGACCTCCGTAAGACTCCTCGTACCTTGGATTCCCTCAAGGTCGACTGAGCTGGTTGTACCCTAAAAACCCATTACACCATTGATGCCATGTCACTCTAAAGAAACATGGGATACCGGCCCTTATGACTATACAAAGAGTATATCATAAGAAATTCTTAATGGGATGATGATATCATGCCATATCATATCGTTCTTGTAAAAACCTCAATTCTATGATAGGAATGAGGGTATCTTACCTTTGATATACTGTTCATGTGGACCTCAATTCTATATAAAGAATGTCCATACTGATTTGTCATGGTACCCAAGTTAAGGGAACCATACTCTACCTAGATTTTTATCGATATCGTGATTATACCTTTATTATCGCCATTCTATGTCCTTTGTCATATATTGGACTCTATTCTATCAAAGTTGTCATACGTGTCTACAAGCTTGATTATTGAAATTCTACGTTGGCTATAAACAAGAGTGGATGTCAAAACACATGATAAATATCTGCGCATATAGGGCCCGATCTGGTCCTGGGAGGAGCACCCGAAAGTATTTGTGCCCATGGGAGTTAAAATGATAAGGTATCTGGCATTATACCGAGTACTTGACTTGCTTGATTGGACATTCCACACACATCTTGTACTTGAATCGTACTTGACTTGACATGAATTACGTGGCTCGAAAAATGGTAATTTACTTGCTTGATACATGATAGCCAAAGTTCTTGACATGACTTGTTAAACGTACTTGCTTGAATATCTTGAATAAACTTGTTATCTTGTTGAAAGTTCATGATTAAGTTCATCTTATTTCCTTGATATTACATTCTCTCTATCTTGTCGTTTTATGCGAGCATGCATAGCTTTATTGCATTCATGAAAGATGTAATTACTTACACCCCTTGCTAGTACTTGAGATATAATTTCCTACTGAGCGTTCGCTCATTCCGTTTGTCCCTTTTTACTTTTCAGGTAAGTCCGACGACGATGGAAGTCAATCGGATGGGAATGGTCAAGAGTGAAAGTGATAGAGCTGCTCAAGTGTCATCTAGTCTTTTCTATAGTTTCTTGAGTCAAATATGTATTCTTTTCCTTTTTATTAAACAGAGTATTAGATTTGTAATAGTCTATCCATTATGAAATAAAGGATTAGGTTATCTTGTTATTTTGCGCATCTCTGTCTTTGTGTCGAATACACGACCACTCTGATTGACATGATTGATATAAACTCGTCACGCGTCTCCGGGTATCTTCCGCGCTCGGGGCGTGACAGTTTTTGTGGTATCAGAGCCTAAGGTATTCAATTCCTAAGAAAAAAACCCAAGTCCAAGGATAAGTTGAACGTTTAACCAAGTGAGATTGGGTAGAACCAAGGGGTAAGAGTCAATGAGTCTTTTAATAAGATCACAGTGATATAATACTAATGTAGCTATTATAATTGTAGGATAATGGCTGCCGAACGTGCTCAATGGCGCAACATGCAGCGTACCCTCCAAGGGATGACTCAAGTGCTACAACAGGTAGCACAAGGTGGTACTCCACGAGCTGGAAGCTTACACCAAGCCTTTAAGAACATGAATCCCCCGAAGTTTATGGGATCGACCGATGCGGACGATGCCGAGCATTGGGTTCGGGAAACCGAACGCATATTCCGTGTCATGCAATGCACGGATCAGGACAAAGTTCTATTAGCTACATTCCAGTTAGAGAAAGATGCTAGATGCTGGTGGGAGTCTATTGAAGCAACCATCGATCCTACTCAAGTAACATGGGAAGAATTTGTGGAATACTTCAATGCTAAATATTTCTCGGACCGAGTCCAAGAAAAGAAGGCTGCAGAATTTGCTGCATTAAAGCAACGATCTTTATCATTAGCAGATTATGAAGCTCAGTTCTCCAGGTTGTTTAGATATGCTAAGCATCTTATTAGCACGGAGAAGATGAAAGCCCGAAGATTTCTTAATGGGCTTAGGCCCCACTATATTACTCAACTGGCGCCTATGGACATCCAAGTTTATTCTGAAATAGTGCACCGAGCTCAACTACTTGAAGATGCCACGAAACTATCTGATAGGATCCGTGGGAAAGACAAGAAGGAACAAGTCACGGGTTCGGGTTCGGGTTCTTTCAAACCCAATTTCAAGAAGAGGCCCAATAATGGAGGTTCTTCCTCTCAAGACCATAAGTTCAAAAAGACCAAGCCTTTCTCTATCACAACTACCCCTTCTAATACAGTGTGCAAGCATTGTGACAAGGCTGGTCACAAGACAGAAGAATGCTGGAGGAAATTAGGAGCTTGTCTCCGTTGTGGGAGTCGCGAACATCGGATTCCCGATTGTCCATTAATGAATGACCAAGCCGGTGACGGTAAACGCCCGGTGACAAAGAATGCTCGTCTTCATGTAATCCTGGAGACCGAACCAGAAGAAGAAGGTGGACTGGTAGAAGGTACATTAACAGTTTGTTCCAAAAGTGCTTATGTCTTATTTGATTCGGGTGCATCGCATTCCTTTATTTCTAAGAAGTTTGCCGACCCGTTACCGTTAGAACCAGAATGGATAAAAATAGTTCTAACTACTCCTCTTGGAAGCGAAAATGATATTACTCATCACTACCAAAACTGTGAGGTAATGGTTCAAGGTAGGAATTTACCTATAGATCTCATATGCCTCGATCTAAAGGAGTATGATGTTATACTGGGAGCGGACTGGTTATCCAAATACCAGGCAACGGTTGATTGCCGCAATAGCCAAATTGCTTTCAAAGATTTTCCAGAGTTAGTCTTTACTCGCCCCAAGAGTCGGAACAAATCCCCTCTTATTTCGGCTCTTTGAGCAAGTAAGCTCGTCAGGAAAGGATGTGTATCCTTCCTTGCCTTTGTCACTGTTAAAGAAGCTAAGGAAACCAAGATAGAAGACATTCAGGTAGTGCAAGAATTTCCAGACGTATTTCTGGAAGATTTGACGGGATTACCCCCTCAAAGAGAAGTGGCCTTCACCATTGACTTAGTCCCTGGTGCTGGTCCAGTTTCAAAGGCACCCTATAGAATGTCCCCTGCGGAAGTCAAAGAGTTGAAGGAGTAGTTGATGGAACTAATTCGAAAAGGGTTTATTAGACCAAGTACTTCCCCGTGGGGAGCACCAGTCTTATTTGTGAAGAAGAAGGACGGATCCATGAGATTGTGCATCGACTATCGACAGTTGAATCATCTCACTATCAAGAACAAGTATCCACTGCCGAGAATCGATGAGTTATTTGATCAGATTTCAGGATCCAAATATTTTTCCAAGATTAATCTCAGGTCGGGATATCATCAATTAAGAATCAAGGATGATGACATTCATAAGACTGCATTCAGAAGCAGGTATGGCCATTACGAATTTGTTGTTATGCCTTTTGGACTAACAAATGCCCCTGTTGCCTTTATGCAGTTAATGAATAGCATATTCAGGCCTTATCTAGATCAATTTGTGGTGGTTTTCATTGATGATATATTGATATATTCCAAAACTAAGGAAGAACATGAGGAGCATTTAAGGATCGCATTGCAAGTATTGAGGGAAAATCAATTATATGCAAAGCTCAGCAAATGTGAATTCTGGCTTGAAGAAGTGACTTTCCTCGGACATGTGATATCCAAGGATGGTCTATCTGTTGATCCATCAAAGGTTGAAGCTGTTAGAAACTGGGGAAGACCAACCAATGCTAGCAAGATCAGAAGTTTCTTAGGTCTTGCAGGCTATTATCGGCGATTCATCAAAGATTTCTCTAAGATCGCCGTACCACTTACAAGATTAACTCGTAAGGAGATCCGATATGAATGGAGTGAGGAATGTGAAAAAAGTTTCCAAACTCTCAAGGATCATCTCACTACAGCTCCGGTGTTAGATCTACCAATAGAAGGAGAGAAATTTGAGGTCTACACAGATGCCTCTGGCATTGGCCTCGGATGTGTCCTAATGCAACAAGGAAAGGTCATAGCATACTCTTCACGTCAACTGAAGAAGCATGAGGAGAATTACCCCGTCCATGACTTAGAACTGGCCGCGGTGGTATTTGCCCTAAAGATATGGAGACACTACTTATATGGAGTGTAGTTTACTGTATACTCCGATCACAAAAGTCTCAAATATCTATTTTCACAAAAGGAGCTAAACATGAGACAAAGACGCTGGCTAGAATATCTCAAGGACTTCGACTTCAATATACAATACCATCCCGGAAAGGGTAATTATGTTGCTGATGCCCTTAGTCGAAAGCCGAGAGCAATGATAGCCAATTGTATGATACAAGAATGGAGGTTGCTAGAACAATTCTCCGAGCTCAATATAAGCTTGGACAAGGAAGCCAAATTTGTCACATTATCTCATGTAAGCATACAGTCAGATTTATTATCTGAGATACAAGCGCTTCAGGATGATGATCCTATATTAGTGAAAATCAAAGGCAGATTAGAAGGATAATCTGATTTTCAACTAACTTCTGATGGAAGATTATTATTCAAAGGTAGAACTTGTATACCCGACTGTCCGGAATTAAAGAAGAAGATCTTAGATGAAGCTCACCGATCAAGGTACACTATTCATCTAGGATCAACCAAAATGTATCAAGATGTAAAGAAGAACTTTTGGTGGCCTAATATGAAAAAAGAAATAGCAGACTATGTATCTCGCTGTCTCACATGCCAACAGGTCAAGGCAGAACACCAAAAGCCTGCTGGAAAACTACATCCTCTAGATATTCCTAAGTGGAAGTGGGAGGACATTGGTATGGATTTCATCATGGGTTTATCCAAATCAAAATGAGGACATGATGGAATATGGGTTATTATTGACCGTTTAACTAAATCGGTGCATTTCTTGCCAATAAAGAGCCGATGGTCAATTGATGTACTAGCTGCACTATACATCAAGGAAATAGTCAGGTTACATGGAATTCCTGTCTCAATCGTGTCTGACAGAGATCCCCGTTTCACTTCTCATTTTTGGAAGGGATTACAACATTCGTTGGGAACATGGCTCAACTTTAGTACTGCTTTTCATCCTCAAACGGATGGTCAGACCGAGAGAACTAACCAAGTTGTTGAAGATATGCTTAGAGCATGCATCATTGACTTTGGAGGAAGCTAGCACGATCACTTGCCACTAGTGGAATTTGCATATAATAATAGCTACCAAGATAGTATCCAAATGGCACCTTTCGAAGCTTTATATGGAAGGAGTTGTCGATCACCCTTATGCTGGAACGAAGTTGGAGAGAAACAACTATTAGGTCCAGACATGGTAAGGGATACAACTGAGAAGATACAAGTAATCAGAGAAAGATTGCAAGTTGCTCAGACCAGGCAAAAGGCTTATGCTGACACAAGAAGAAGAGATCTTGAATTCCAGGTTGGAGATCATGTATTTCTTAAAATATCACCTGGACGTGGCATACGAAGATTTGGTGTTAAGGGCAAGCTTACGCCAAGATTCATTGGACCATTTGAGGTACTCGAAAGAGTTGGCGAGGTTGCTTATCGCATCGCGTTGCCTCCTCAATTGTCCGACGTGCATAATGTGTTTCACATATCTATGTTGAAGAAGTATGTGCACGATCCATCTCATATTATTGAACATGGAGATCTGATGATCCAGAAAGATCTCACCTATGAACAGAAGCCTATGAAGATCTTAGATCGAGAAATACGAGCTGTAAGGGATAAGATTATTCCCATGCTCAAGGTGCAATGGAATAAGAATCCTGAACACGAAGCGACATGGGAGACCGAGGAATCTATGAAGAAACGATTTCTCGAGTTGTTCTAAGAGGTATATACTCTACACTCTCCGCGTGTATACATGATATGCAATTGAATTTGGGGACCAAATTCTTTTTAAGTGGGGGAGGGTGTAGCAACCCTGATAAAATATTAATAACAATAAAAATTTTAAAATAAATCAAATAAATAGATAAATAAAACAATATAAAATAACGCCTCGGATAAAGGCGCTATTTAAATTATAAACGCCTCTAGCAAAGGCGTGATTCAAGAAGGGACGCCCTGACAACACGGCGTCAAATTCTAAACGCCAAAAATGGTAAGGCCAAGAAACGCCCCTATCTTGGCCGTGTTTTAAACAAAGAAACGCCCTAACGAAAGGCGCTTATTAAGAAATGACCTGAACCAGGTCGTCAATTCAAGAATCGACGTCCTGACCAAAGTCGTTAATTCCATTCGAGTTCTGTTCGACACGGGAGCTTATCCCGGGAAGGATTATGTTAATCTAGTAAGTATTTAAATAGGGCAAGGACTCTATATTGGAAGCATTACTTCCACTAGGACTCTAACCCTAATAGGACCCCCTAAATCCCTATAAATAATTTACTGCTCGAACCCTTCAACGCTATTTGGCGTTCGGAATCTGCAAGGTACGTGAGAGAGGAATAGTTCCTCTGATTTTCTCTACGTCTGTTACATGAAGAACTAACAGTTCTTCATCTTCTTCTGTTATAGGTTAAGAAGGTGGCGTACGCGAAGAACAAAGGTATTGTTCTTTTTCCCTTTTTACTTTCGGTCAGGTAGTATGAAGAAATACTAATGTTTCTTCTTCTGTTCTTGTAGGAGTTACAGAACCGAAGAACAAAGGTTCTTCACCAAAGCCTTCTCTTCCTCCTACTGTGGTTATTGTTGCTGTGAAGCAACAACGTCCCCCTTTTCATATCAATCTTCAAGTCTTCAGGTAGGTTTTCTCAAGTTACTGTAGCCCAAATGAAATTAATGCAAGATATATATATACAAGCATGTCATGCATACGGTTATTATAGTTTCCATGCGTTTTCTGTAATATTTTGAAAGAGACGCCCCTGTCAAGGGCGCTAATTCACATGAAACGACCCTTCCCAGGTCGTAAATTTCATGTTTAACGCCCCGTACTCAGGCGTTAATTTCTTTAAACCGTTAATCACCCATCTTAAGAACTGATTATCTAAGAAATCATGATTATAAATATATGCATGATCCTATGTCTTCAACCTGCTAACTTTACTGTCATGATATTACATTCGTTCCTCTGTTATCCTGAAATTATTACTGTCCTTAAAGTTTCTGAAGGAACTTGAATTAACGACTTGGACCTAGGGCGTGTATCGGTTAAAATCCTGAAATTTATATATTCTGAAAAATAGAATTAAATAGTAACGCCCCTGCCCAGGGCGCATTTTGATAATTCCTGAATATTAATTATATTCTGTCAAATATGTAAACAATAAGACACCTTCTGGTGTAGTCGTCAGATCTTGAAGAAACGACCCTGACCAAGGCGCGTTTTAGATAAATTACTGAATTAATGAAAATTCTGTAAAATAGAAACACGTGTAAACGCCCTTATGTTAGGCGTTAATTACTTGAGAAACGACTTGACCTAAGTCGTTATTTTCTGTAAACTGATTTTTATCCTGATTCTGTTAACCGATGGTTTCATATTATACATATACGTATATATCGGCACTATTCTCCACTCCGTGAGTATAGTCCCACTTTTCACGTTGTTTTATCGATCACACTCAACTCTCATTGACATACAAGCTCTCCATTGGACATTCCGTTCCTTTGGACTAGCGAGTTAGTCATAGAGACCTATGTAAGACTCCTCGTACCTTGGATTCCCTCAAGGTCGACTGAGCTGGTTGTACCCTAAAAACCCATTACACCATTGATGTCATGTCACTCTAAAGAAACATGGGATACCGGCCCTTATGATTATACAAAGAGTATATCATAAGAAATTCTTAATGGGATGATGATATCATGCCATATCATGTCGTTCTTATAAAAACCTCAATTCTATGATAGGAATGAGGGTATCTTACCTTTGATATACTGTTCATGTGGACCTCAATTCTATATAAAGAATGTCCATACTGATTTGTCATGGTACCCAAGTTAAGGGAACCATACTCTACCTAGATTTTTATCGATATCGTGATTATACCGTTATTATCGCCATTCTATGTCCTTTGTCATATATTGGACTCTATTCTATCAAAGTTGTCATACGTGTCTACAAGCTTGATTATTAAAATTCTACGTTGGCTATAAACAAGAGTGGATGTCAAAACACATGATAAATGCCTGCGCATATAGGGCCCGATCTGGTCCTGGGAGGAGCACCCGAAAGTATTTGTGCCCATGGGAGTTAAAATGATAAGGTATCTGGCATTATACCGAGTACTTGACTTGCTTGATTGGACATTCCACACACATCTTGTACTTGAGTCGTACTTGACTTGACATGAATTACGTGGCCCGAAAAAGGGTAATTTACTTGCTTGATACATGATAGCCAAAGTTCTTGACATGACTTGTTAAACGTACTTGCTTGAATATCTTGAATAAACTTGTTATCTTGTTGAAAGTTCATGATTAAGTTCATCTTATTTCCTTGATATTACATTCTCTCTATCTTGTCGTTTTATGCGAGTATGCATAGCTTTATTGCATTCATGAAAGATGTAATTACTTACACCCCTTGCTAGTACTTGAGATATAATTTCCTACTGAGCGTTCGCTCATTCCGTTTGTCCCTTTTTACTTTTCAGGTAAGTCCGACGACGATGGAAGTCAATCGGATGGGAATGGTCAAGAGTGAAAGTGATAGAGCTGCTCAAGTGTCATCTAGTCTTTTCTATAGTTTCTTGAGTCAAATATGTATTCTTTTCCTTTTTATTAGACAGAGTATTAGATTTGTAATAGTCTATCCATTATGAAATAAAGGATTGGGTTATCTTATTTTTTTGCGCATCTCTGTCTTTGTGTCGAATACACGACCACTCTAATTGACATGATTGATATAAACTCGTCACGCGTCTCCGGGTATCTTCCGCGCTCGGGGCGTGACAGTTTTTATGGTATTAGAGCCTAAGGTATTCAATTCCTAGGAAAAAAACCCAAGTCCAAGGATAAGTTGAACGTTTAACCAAGTGAGATTGGGTAGAACCAAGGGGTAAGAGTCAATGAGTCTTTTAATAAGATCACAGTGATATAATACTAATGTAGCTATTATAATTGTAGCATAATGGCTGCCGAACGTGCTCAATGGCACAACATGCAGCGTACCCTCCAAGGGATGACTCAAGTGCTACAACAGGTAGTACAAGGTGGTACTCCACGAGCTGGAAGCTTACACCAAGCCTTTAAGAACATGAATCCCCCGATGTTTATGGGATCGACCGATCCGGACGATGCCGAGCATTGGGTTCGGGAAACCGAACGCATATTCCGTGTCATGCAATGCATGGATCAGGACAAAGTTCTATTAGCTACATTCCAGTTAGAGAAAGATGCTAGATGCTGGTGGGAGTCTATTGAAGCAACCATCGATCCTACTCAAGTAACATGGGAAGAATTTGTGGAATACTTCAATGCTAAATATTTCTCAGACCGAGTCCAAGAAAAGAAGGCTGCAGAATTCGCTGCATTAAAGCAACGATCTTTATCATTAGCAGATTATGAAGCTCAGTTCTCCAGGTTGTCTAGATATGCTAAGCATCTTATTAGCACGGAGAAGATGAAAGCCCGAAGATTTCTTAATGGGCTTAGGCCCCACTATATTACTCAACTGGCGCCTATGGACATCCAAGTTTATTCTGAAATAGTGCGCCGAGCTCAACTACTTGAAGATGCCACGGAACTATCTGATAGGATCCGTGGGAAAGACAAGAAGGAACAAGTCACGGGTTCGGGTTCGGGTTCTTTCAAACCCAATTTCAAGAAGAGGCCCAATAATGGAGGTTCTTCCTCTCAAGACCATAAGTTCAAAAAGACCAAGCCTTTCTCTATCACAACTACCCCTTCTAATACAGTGTGCAAGCATTGTGACAAGGCTGGTCACAAGACAGAAGAATGCTGGAGGAAATTAGGAGCTTGTCTCCATTGTGGGAGTCGCGAACATCGGATTCCCGATTGTCCATTAATGAATGACCAAGCCGGTGACGGTAAACGCCCGGTGACAAAGAATGCTCGTCTTCATGTAATCCAGGAGACCGAACCAGAAGAAGAAGGTGGACTGGTAGAAGGTACATTAACAGTTTGTTCCAAAAGTGCTTATGTCTTATTTGATACGGGTGCATCGCATTCCTTTATTTCTAAGAAGTTTGCCGACCCGTTACCGTTAGAACCAGAATGGATAAAAATAGTTCTAACTAGTCCTCTTGGAAGCGAAAATGATATTACTCATCACTACCAAAACTGTGAGGTAATGGTTCAAGGTAGGAATTTACCTATAGATCTCATATGCCTCGATCTAAAGGAGTATGATGTTATACTGGGAGCGGACTGGTTATCCAAATACCAGGCAACGGTTGATTGCCGCAATAGCCAAATTGCTTTCAAAGATTTTCCAGAGTTAGTCTTTACTCGCCCCAAGAGTCGGAACAAATCCCCTCTTATTTCGGCTCTTCGAGCAAGTAAGCTCGTCAGGAAAGGATGTGTATCCTTCCTTGCCTTTGTCACTGTTAAAGAAGCTAAGGAAACCAAGATAGAAGACATTCAGGTAGTGCAAGAATTTCTAAACGTATTTCCGGAAGATTTGACGGGATTACCCCCTCAAAGAGAAGTGGCCTTCACCATTGACTTAGTCCCTGGTGCTGGTCCAGTTTCAAAGGCACCCTATAGAATGTCCCCTGCGGAACTCAAAGAGTTGAAGGAGTAGTTGATGGAACTAATTCGAAAAGGGTTTATTAGACCAAGTACTTCCCCGTGGGGAGCACCAGTCTTATTTGTGAAGAAGAAGGATGGATCCATGAGATTGTGCATCGACTATCGACAGTTGAATCATCTCACTATCAAGAACAAGTATCCACTGTCGAGAATCGATGAGTTATTTGATCAGATTTCAGGATCCAAATATTTTTCCAAGATTGATCTCAGGTCGGGATATCATCAATTAAGAATCAAGGATGATGACATTCATAAGACTGCATTCAGAAGCAGGTATGGCCATTACGAATTTGTTGTTATGCCTTTTGGACTAACAAATGCCCCTGCTGCCTTTATGCAGTTAATGAATAGCATATTCAGGCCTTATCTAGATCAATTTGTGGTGGTTTTCATTGATGATATATTGATATATTCCAAAACTAAGGAAGAACATGAGGGGCATTTAAGGATCGCTTTGCAAGTATTGAGGGAAAATCAATTATATGCAAAGCTCAGCAAATGTGAATTCTGGCTTGAAGAAGTGACTTTCCTCGGACATGTGATATCCAAGGATGGTCTATCTGTTGATCCATCAAAGGTTGAAGCTGTTAGAAACTGGGGAAGACCAACCAATGCTAGCGAGATCAGAAGTTTCTTAGGTCTTGCAGGCTATTATCGGCGATTCATCAAAGATTTCTCTAAGATCGCCGTACCACTTACAAGATTAACTCGTAAGGAGATCCGATATGAATGGAGTGAGGAATGTGAAAGAAGTTTCCAAACTCTCAAGGATCATCTCACTACAGCTCCGGTGTTAGCTCTACCAATAGAAGGAGAGAAATTTGAGGTCTACACAGATGCTTCTGGCATTGGCCTCGGATGTGTCCTAATGCAACAAGGAAAGGTCATAGCATACTCTTCACGTCAACTGAAGAAGCATGAGGAGAATTACCCCGTCCATGACTTAGAACTGGCCGCGGTGGTATTTGCCCTAAAGATATGGAGACACTACTTATATGGAGTGCAGTTTACTGTATACTCCGATCACAAAAGTCTCAAATATCTATTTTCACAACGGGAGCTAAACATGAGACAAAGACGCTGGCTAGAATATCTCAAGGACTTCGACTTCAATATACAATACCATCCCGGAAAGGGTAATTATGTTGCTGATGCCCTTAGTCGAAAGCTGAGAGCAATGATAGCCAATTGTATGATACAAGAATGGAGGTTGCTAGAACAATTCTCCGAGCTCAATATAAGCTTGGACAAGGAAGCCAAATTTGTCACATTATCTCATGTAAGCATACAGTCAGATTTATTATCTGAGATACAAGCGCTTCAGGATGATGATCCTATATTAGTGGAAATCAAAGGTAGATTAGAAGGACAATCTGATTTTCAACTAACTTCTGATGGAAGATTATTATTCAAAGGTAGAACTTGTATACCCGACTGTCCGGAATTAAAGAAGAAGATCTTAGATGAAGCTCACCGATCAAGGTACACTATTCATCCAGGATCAACCAAAATGTATCAAGATGTAAAGAAGAACTTTTGGTGGCCTAATATGAAAAAAGAAATAGCAGACTAAGTATCTCGCTGTCTCACATGCCAACAGGTCAAGGCAGAACACCAAAAGCCTGCTGGAAAACTACATCCTCTAGATATTCCTAAGTGGAAGTGGGAGGACATTGGTGTGGATTTCATCATGGGTTTATCCAAATCAAAAGGAGGACATGATGGAATATGGGTTATTATTGACCGTTTAACTAAATCGGTGCATTTCTTGCCAATAAAGAGCCGATGGTCAATTGATGTACTAGATGCACTATACATCAAGGAAATAGTCAGGTTACATGGAATTCCTGTCTCAATCGTGTCTGACAGAGATCCCCGTTTCACTTCTCATTTTTGGAAGGGATTACAACATTCGTTGGGAACAAGGCTCAACTTTAGTACTGCTTTTCATCCTCAAACGGATGGTCAGACCGAGAGAACTAACCAAGTTGTTGAAGATATGCTTAGAGCATGCATCATTGACTTTGGAGGAAGCTGGCATGATCACTTGCCACTAGTGGAATTTGCATATAATAATAGCTACCAAGCTAGTATCCAAATGGCACCTTTCGAAGCTTTATATGGAAGGAGTTGCCGATCACCCTTATGCTGGAACGAAGTTGGAGAGAAACAACTATTAGGTCCAGACATGGTAAGGGATACAACTGAGAAGATACAAGTAATCAGAGAAAGATTGCAAGTTGCTCAGACCAGGCAAAAGGCTTATGCTGACACAAGAAGAAGAGATCTTGAATTCCAGGTTGGAGATCATGTATTTCTTGAAATATTTTGAAAGAGACGCCCCTGTCAAGGGCGCTAATTTACAAGACACGACCCTGCCCAGGTCGTCAATTTAATATTTGACGCCCTGTACTCAGGCGTTAATTTCACTTAATCATGAATTAACCATGTTAAGAACTGATTATATATGAAATCCTGATTACATTAATGCATGATCCTCTGTCCTCAACCCTACTGATTTTATTATCAAGATTATATGATTGTTATCCTTGATTATCGTGCAAATCCTGCTTTCTGATATTTATTGAATTCACGACCTGTACAAAGTCATTTTTCACCTGTTAACGCCCCATCATAGGGCGTGAATTGAAAGGAAACGCCCCCTCCTAGGGCGCGTATCTGTTAAATTCCTGAAAAATATATATTCTGCAAAAATAGAATTTAATGATAACGCCCCTGCCCAGGGCGTGTTTTTGATAATTCCTGAAATTAATTATATCCTGTCCAATATTATGAATAAAAAGGACGCCTTCTGGGATAGTCGTCAAATCGTGAAGAAACGCCCCTGCCCAGGGCGCGTTTTAGATAAATTATTGAAATATTGAAATTTTGCAAATATGGAAAATAGATAAACGCCCTTCTGTTAGGCGTTAATTACTTGATAAACGGCTTTACTTAAGTCGTTATTTTTACTGTAAACTAAATTTTTTACTGTTAACCAATGGTTTCATATGTTTATATAATATATATATCGGCACTATTCTCCACTCCGTGAGTTTAGTCCCACGTTTCACGATTGTTTTATCGATCACACTCAATTCTCATTGACATACAAGCTCTCCATTGGACATTCCGTTCCTTTGGACTAGCGAGTTAGTCATAGAGACCTCCGTAAGACTCCTCGTAGCCTTGGATTCCCTCAAGGCCGACTGAGCTGGTTGTACCCTAAAAACCCATTACACCATTGATGCCATGTCACTCTAAAGAAACATGGGATACCGGCCCTTATGATTATACAAAGAGTATATCATAAGAAATTCTTAATGGGATGATGATATCATGCCATATCATGTCATTCTTGTAAACCTCAATTCTATGATAAGAATGAGGGTATCTTACCTTTGATATACTGTTCATGTGGACCTAAATTCTATATATAGAATGTCCATATTGATTTGTCATGGTACCCAAGTTAAGGGAACCATATTCTACCTAGTTTTATCGATATCGTGATTATACAGTTATTACCGCCATTCTATGTCCTTGTCATATTTTTGGACTCTATTCCGTCAAAGTTGTCATACGGGTCTACAAGCTTGATGATTGAAATTCTTTATTGGCTATGTAAACAAGAGTGGATGTCAAAATACATGATAAATGTCTGCGCATATAGGGCCCGATCTGGTCCTGGGAGGAGCACCCGAAAGTACTTGTGCCCATGGGAGTTAAAATGATAAGGTATCTGGCATTATACCGAGTACTTTACTTTCTAGATTGGACATTCCACATAAATCTTGTACTTGAATCGTACTTGACTTGACATGAAATACGTGGCCCGAAAAAGGGTAATTTACTTACTTGATACATGATAGCCAAAGTTCTTGACATGACTTGTTAAATGTACTTGCTTGAATATCTCAAATGTCTTGTTATCTTATTGAAAGTTCATGAATTGTCCATCTTATTCCTTGATATTACATTCACTCTATCTTGTCGTTTTATGCGAGCATGCATAGCTTTATTGCATTCATGAAAGATGTAATTACTTAAACCCCTTGCTAGTACTTGAGATATAATTTTCTACTGAGCGTTCGCTCATTCCGTTTGTCCCTTTTTACTTTTTAGGTAAGTCCGACGACGATGGAAGTCAATCGGATGGGAATGGTCAAGATTGAAAGAGCTAGAGCTTGACCACGTGTCATCTAGTCTTTTTTCTATTTTCTTGAGTCAACTATGTACTTTTCTTTTTATTAAACAGAGTATTGAATTTGTAATAGTCTATCCATTATGAAATAAAGGATTGGGTTATCTTGCTATTTTGCGCATCTCTGTCTTTGTGTCGAATACACGACCACTCTGATTGACATGATTGATATAAACTCGTCACGCGTCTCCGGGTATCTTCCGCGCTCGGGGCGTGACATTAGAGGCTCTTCTAATATGGGCTCCCCTGAAAAGTCATCATTCTGCAGAGCCCGGAATTCTTCTAGGATGCGCCCGAACTCCAGACACTCCTCCAGCTCTCTGGCCATTTGATCTTCATCCGGGGTTCCCGTATCAAATTTTGCTTTAGCCTGGAACAGACCCTCTTTGGAAGATAGGTCCTCCCAGTACCAAGCTTTCTTTGTCTCATCAGATGTCTCTGTTTCTGGCAGGTTGTCTGGGGCTTCATTGCTCATTATGGATTGATAAATGATTTCTTCATCTTCCGAGGGGTATTTGTCATATCCTACCTCGGGAGGATCGTCATGCTGGTAGGAGACAGATATGACGTCTACCTCAGCCTCATAGTATTCTTGGAGGGTATAACCCAATCCTGGGTGTTGAGTGATCTTCCTCATTTCTTTACTATCTCGAGGCGGATCCCACAGTTCCTTGAATGCCTTCTTCTGAGCAGCAGGCTGCATCGATGGCATTTGCATCTTGGAGAACATTTGTGAAACCCGTTGGGTAGTATAATCCAAACCTGTAATCGGTACCATCCGGTTTGCAGCTTCTTCAGGGGCCATACAGTCTTGATCATCTTCTTCGACTGGCTCCCCGGTGTAGAATATAATAGGAGGCTCGCAGAAGCGAGGGATTTCCATAGTCTTCAATGGTAGCACCGTTTGGTACTCAAGGCTGACGATGGGTTTAAATAAACCCTACGGCACCTCCACCTGAGTGTACTTTTGCTTCATTTCTTCATCGGCATTATCCGGGTGGACGCTAGGAGGGGTAACCCGAGCAAAGTCACTGGCATAAGAGATGTGAGATACATTATGCTTTTTAACATAGCCCTTTGGTGGCGGTGGAGACTAGTTCCTTATCTCTGTCTCAGGCTTTTTCTGGCTGACCACAGCCTCTTTCCTTTCGCACTTTTGCGACACCTCGGTGTAGTAGGATGCATCGAGCATATGGCACTCGAACACTTCGAAGGGATGCAGATCCGCAAACACCCTTTCTTCTTTTCCTTCATGGTAGTATTTAATGCACTGATGTAGCGTGGATGGCACTATTTGATATTCATGTAGCCACGGTCTCCCCAGCAGGGCCTTATACGTGGTGTTGGAGTCGATCACATAGAATTGTACCACTGTAGTGAGGTCTCCCAATGTGAGGTTGAAATCAGCTACCCCAAGAGGTGTCTCACACTTTTGGTTGAATCCTGCAATCTTCATGTCTCTGACCTTGGTGAGCTGCAGATCAAAGTAATATTTCTGATAGATGCGGTATGGGAGAATGTTTACAGCAGCCCCGGGATCTATCAGTATTCTGCTTATCGACTGACAGTTCAGGGAACCCCTCATATACAGCGGTCTGTTATGGCCGGAATTTGGGATTAGCATATCATCCTCTGTGAATGTGACTGATGGACCAGAATTCACTTCTGTCAAGAGTGCTTCATACTGTGCCGGCGACTGCAAGGCATCAATAATGGCTTAGCGAGCCTCTTCACTCAGAGAGAGGATTTCCCAGATGGAGAACCTGGTAGGGAGCTTCTTCAGCATTTTCATGATCCGGCTTCCCACCTGGACGTTAGACAGTCTCATCTCCTCCACCCAACGGGGTCTTGGAGGTTCATGTGGTGCCTGTGGCCTTTGCTGCCCAGTGCCGGTTTTACCCTCTTGATCGATTTCCCGGGAGGCTTCTTCTGTAGTAACGACCCCTGTTTTTGCTAGAGTGTTACTTCCTTTATTTTCTTCATGCTGCTTCTGCTTCCTAACTGCAGTCTGCTGGCATTTATTGTTTTTAGCTGGAGCCGTGTGAGCCCGCTGCTCATTTTCCAAACTGGACAAGAATTCCAGGAATGAAGGAGCCTCTTCTTTTTCTTGGTACAAGCTGGCAGGGGGAGGAACCTGGACACCTCGTACCTCTGGCTCGGGGATCTGATAGGGTTGCTCCCCTCTGAATATAATATTATGATTAGCTGGTGGCGGGTGCCCCCATCTTTTCCCAGAACGTGTTGCATGGGCTGAGGTAGAGGCCTCAGCATGGTTGGCTTCTAGCGGGGCATTTGATGCTTCATCCTCATCATTCTCCCCGGGCAAGGAAAAGAGTACCGACAGGGTATTGCATTGTACTGTCGTGACTTTCTTTCCCCTTTTGGACTTGGGCCGTCTCTTCCTCTTCTGGGAATTTGGCTTTGCTGGCTCCTGCCCCCAGAAGGGCTCATTTTCAGCTTTTTCTTGTTCTGCCTTTGGTTGCTCTTTCATTTTCAATTCTTCGAGCTGCTCCCAGAGTATACAGTCTTTTATCAGCAGGTTTTTGGGCTTTTTCTGCTTATATTCATCGAGCTCATTGATATATTGCTGTAGACGCCTGGCTGCAGGACTTACTTCTTTATGTGCAGGTAGGGGAGTTTGTCTCCTTCGGTTGTGAGTAGGGATCCGGATGACTGGCCCGGTCTCAGCTGTACGCCATACTGGATTTACTGGAGGCGGCTCAGGCCTTGGGGTGACACCCCAGATAGTTGCCCCACTGGTGCTGGCTGCAAGAGTCTTTTTTCTGTTCTTTATGGGCTTCGTCTGCCATCCTTCCTGATCTTTCAGTGGGGTGAGGAGGCAAGCTTCATAAGTATGCCTGGTACATTCTTCAACGGCTTCCTCAGGCAGCTGTTGATAGACTGAAATCACATTGGCGGCCATCCTCCAGGGCGGAGGCTCATGCGGATGAGGTGGCTTCACCTGGTAATCACCCAACTGTAGCTCACCCTTTTTGACCATTCCTTCCATAATATCCTTGAAGACATAACAATCTTCAATTGCGTGCCCCAGTGCACGGTGAAATGGACAGAACAACAGATCATCTTTCTTTGTTGCATCCACAGGTCTCTTCGGTTCAGGCAACGTTACCTTATTGAACTTATATGCCCAGTTAAATAGTGCTGATGTCTTATCTTTGGGAAAAGAGTAAGCCCTTCTCATTCTGTCTCTCAGAGAGACCTTATCTTTTCTTTCTGTTGCACCCTCAGGCGGGGGAGCTTCATCTGCCTCCTTTTTCCCTTTCTGTTGCTCGAAGGTTCTAAAATCGACGGCGTTAGCCTCAGTATGTGATGGCCGTCGATCATTGGTTTTACCCTTCGGCATAGTGGGAGCATTGGCGGTCGGACGCTTGGACAAGAACGTCTCGACTTTCGCCACTATATTGTTCAGCCGGTCAAATGTTCTGACATCTGCACCGATCATCTTTTCTAGCACCTCTCTCTTGAGGCTCTGTTTACATATCTGCACTGCATCTTCCTGATGAGGAGGTCTTCGGCATCTCATGGCTAAGTTTCTCCACCTTTTGATGTAATCCAGTGCTGTTTCATCCTGCCTTTGCTTGGTTGCATATAGTTCTGCTATTGTAATTTCTCTTTCCGTGACATGAAATCTGTCGCGGAACTTTCTTTGCATATCAGGCCAATCAATCACTGATCCAGTGAGCAGGCTTGAATACCATTCAAAGGCTATCCCAGTGAGGGATGAGCCAAAGAACTTAAGCAGATAGGCTTCATCAGCTGCCAGGTCGCCCATAATTGTGGTATAGTAAGCAATGTGCTCCCTGGGAGAGCCCTGGCCGTTGAATTTCTCAAATTTCGGCGGCTTACTGACGCCTGGGGGTAGTCTTTTAGCAGTATACTGGGGAGGATATGGTACTTTGTACACATCATAGGTACTTACACCGTCATCGGTCTTCTCAGACAGCTTCATCTCCACAATTCTTTCAATCATCAGCTTGTGGGCTAGGGCTGGATCTATCTCTTCTGGGAAGAAGTGAGCTTGTTGTTGGCTGTGAGGAGTTGTCATCACAGTGGCGCGCAAGGTGGGCGCGGTAGGTTGTGTCTGAGATGCAGAGGGCTGAGCTACTGTTTGCTGTGGAACAGGTTGGCTCGGTGCTTTGCCCTTATCAGCCAGGAGAGGATTAGCTGGGATAGCCGTGTCTGTTGAGCTGGAAGTATGCCCGACAAGCTCGGCTTGCTTGGAGACCGGTGTAGCTTCATGTATCTCATTGAGCTGTCTTCTGAGAGCATTGATCTCCTACTGGTATCTTCTGAACATCATCTGGATCATGGGATCCAGGGTGGACGGGATCTGTATGTCTTCCGAAGTCCCTTCAGCATCATCAATGAAGGGATTATCTTCTTCTTCTGTTGTCACCACATTGACTATCATGGTGGTGATCTTGCGGGTTTCATAATCAGTTTTCATCTTATCTTTTGCAGCCTGACCTTTTCTTGTGACGGGGCCTGGTCTGGTAGCCAGCCTGAGCAGTTCATCTGGCTGAGTTGGTAGCATATCCTGCCCCCTGGCGATTCCAGCCATGTTACTGGCGAAGATTTGCATTCTTCCCTTCTGCCTGCAAACTTTTCTTTTTGCTTGGTCAGGGTATTTGAGTCGGTCGAAGACCGATACTCTTTCTTCAGCTTCTTCCCTACACAGGTCTTCTTTATCATATCCGGCCTTGCGGCCTTCTTCATAATCATTTGAATCGGAGGAGGAGACTCCGAGCATCACTTCTTGAAGGGCTTCTCCTTCTTCTTCATCCACGGTGCCCAGAGCACGGGATAATCTTTGCTGACCGAGGGCAGAGTTCCCCAGGTAGTGGAAGTAGTCTTGGACCACTTGTTTCATCTCCTCTGGATTGTGCCTTCGCGGCTTTGGTCGGAGTATCAATCTTTCCTGGCTTTTTTGCTGATGAGCCAGTCTTGTCATCTGAGCATTCAAATGCTCGGCTTTGGAATATCTTAATATGTCAGCCTGTCTGGCACAGGCTCTTGGTCTTCTTGGAATGGCAACCGTGACTGGTTTGCTCATTCCCATATCGCCATCTTGGCAGCAGTTGGCAGTGTCATCATAGTTCTTCCTTTGCCATCTTTTGCCTTTGGCCCTGGGATGGGTGATAGTAAGGTCTTCCTTCTTCTCATATCTTCTGCCCTTCATCACGAGGCGAGTAGTAATCAGATTCCTTCCTTCATCATTTTTTTCATCTCTCCTCCCCCGAGCCTTGGGGTAAGCAGCAACAGCATCTCTTCTGTAGTTTCTTTCTTCTCTTCTGCTTCCTGCCCTGAAGCGGGCAACAGCATCCTCAGTAGCCTTCTTCTCATATCGAGCTGGGGCCCAACTCTGAATCTTCTTTGGTCGCCAGACCTGTTTATATTTTGCTGGCTTGGGCGCCAGCGGCTTCCTTTCATCAGCTTCCCAGTTGGCCCTCCTAGCGGCCAGAACGCGGAACCTATTGTCGGTCTGGACAGTCGGGACAATCCTGTCCGGACGGACTTCTCTGGGGCGACCGTTGAGGTTCACCCTAACATCTCCCATCATCATTGTCTTCCCAGAATTGGAAAGACGACGCTCAGCAGTAGCATACCGGCTTCTCCGGTTATTTCTCTTTCCCCTCTGGGCAGCAGCGGGAACCGTGTCCCTCCTTTGAACTTGGTGTACATAGCAGGCGACGGCCGTCGAGGTCGTCTTCTCCAGTAAGCCAGCCTTCTTACCAGCAGTCTTTATAGGGGCACCTGCAGCGGTGCCTTGCTCGTCGTTGTTGACCTGCAGAAGGTCGGTGAAGATGAGGCCCAGACAGTTGGGCAGCCCGATAGCAGGGGGCATTGCTCCGAATGACAGGGGTACCGCCAGGTATCCCTCTCGAACATGCATATCGATCGGTTGTTGGTCGAAGCGTACAGACATAAGTCCAGTAGTCATTGTAGCTTCCTGAGAAATAAGGAAAGCGCACAGGATCAGAAATTTGAGGGGGGCCCGCTGGGCCTCCTATTTTGGCGTAGAGATGAAGGGAGACTAAGTCCCACCGGGCGTGCCAGCTTGTGGGGATGGGTCTATCTGATTTATTTTTTTATTGATTTTTATTTATTTTTTATTTGACTTATTTATTTGTTTTGTTTATTAGGCGTGCCAGTCACGTGTGTGACAATTTCATTGTGCGCTCAATCTGACTTGGTCAGTCGATTGTGAGGTCCGAGTCGGGACCAGAAGTCCGTCATACCATAAAGGCTATGACGTTAATTACGCCCTTCCAAGGAAGGACAACCTTTGATTAAACGCCAAAATAGGAGGCCTCATAAGGCAAACAGATATTCATATACATAACTTTGAACTTCGTACCAGGCCCAGAAGGCGAGTAAGAGAATAACATTAACCACAGAAACAAACTATCTCGCTGAATCGGCGGTTCAAAAAAAACAATCAGACTCAGGGGAAAGGTGAACAGAGGATATCAATCGCGGACAGGATGAGCCGTGATCATGACGGAGGTTTAAAACATCGGTTAATGTTTCGGCGGCACTTCCCCATAGTCTGGATCATACCCAGAGGGAAATAGGCTATCACCTACGGAGTGCCGGGGTGAAAGCCGAAAGGAAGAGAGAGGTCGGGCCTCTCCACGTTACACATGTATGCCCTAGGGCAATGTTTGATTCTTCCCTCACAGGAGCTGGTGGCACTCGTGCATTGGCATGGCTCACCGGAGCTAAGAGGGAGGCGCGTCGTTGTGACTTCGACACGAATCGATGGAACATAAGGGAGTCTACCTCCCTTTAACTTTATCCTCGGGACACATCTGGTGATCCACGAATATCTCTGTGTAGGTTAGCTCTGGGCATTTGGGCTCACAGGGTGGCAACTTAGGCTCTCGGTATGACCACAGATGGGAGGCTAAGGCTCCCGGCGTGAGTGGCAAGAAGGTGGAGGTTCCCGGCATAGCCGAAGGGAAGAATCCAGGAAGCTCCCGGCGCCGACTTCCCGGCGCGACAGAGACTCTCCAAGGGGGGTTCTCGGCGTAGGCTAAAGGGGGAAGAGGAGCTCTCGGCCTGGGGGTTCCCGGCGCGCTGAAGGCCGCACCGGGAGCTGGTGGCGCCGAGAGGTAGGTGCCGAGAAGGCGGGTGTTTGGGCGCCGTGAGGAGTTTAGGATTTTACGGTACCCTGTTTTTAGGATTTTTGAGAGTTTTCTGGGAATTATATCAAAGTAGATTGGCTCTGGGGACTAGAGATGGGGTTCAACTGGTTTTAGTTGTATATGCTTCAAAGGAGGCCGAGAGCTGAGAGGGATTGGAGGGGAAGAGCCCCACACAGAGGTCCTTTTCACCATTACCATGCGGAGTCCAGAGGACAGCTTCAGTATTATCTTTCATCGGCCTGGGAGGATTTCAGCAGCACCTCCCCCGTACCTAGCGTATGCCAGGGAGTGATAGACGATCACCCACGGAGTGCAGGGATGAAAGCCAGAATAAGGGGGGTATGGGACCCCTAGCCCGTGTATGTGATCACAGCACCAACTTAATATCCCTTTGAGGCCATTGAAACTTATGCAGTGGCAGAGTTTCTCTGGCTCGTAAGGTTATGTAGGGGAGTTATCCCCAATGATGTTTATCCCTTAGGCACATATGATGATCTGGGGTATCCTTCGACAGGATGCAAAGATTTGTTGATCGGACTTTAAAGGGCATCTGTGTGGTTCCTTGGCCTGTAGCAGGAAGGCTTTCATCCGGGGTTCAAGGAATGGAGGATTCGCAGCGTAAAGAAAGGATGGCAGGAAGCGTAGTTCCCGGCGTAGGTTTCATTGGCCAAAAGGGGGGGGGGCTCTCGGCGCAGGGGTTCTCAGCGCGGTAATGACCGCGCCGGGAACCCGGCGCCGGGAGGCCCCCGGGCCGGGAAGGCTGTATCGCAAGAGGCTTTGTCTGGCTTGCTGAAGGGGCTAAAGCAAGGGGGATCTCTCGGCGGAGTAGTTTTCGGCGGGGAAATGACCACGCCGGGAAGGGGCTAAAGGGTTTATGGCTTAGTTGCAATACTCTGCTCAGGAGATTTCTGGGATTTCTGGCTCGGATTGAGGCAAGATCTGGGCTGCAGGAGGGGATTACATGGGGGTTAGCATCAGTCGAAGGGCATATCATCCATTATTGAATCCTCGTGGGACGTATGGCATTTCCTCTACTCACCTGCTGCTCAGACGGTCAAGAGATTGATGTCTCTGACCCCGAACGAGATGGGAGCTCGACAGACATCTATAATATCCGGGAAAATCGTGATCCGAGGGGAAGGAAGAGGGGGGACAGAGCCCAATAACCCATTGAATGAGGGTTGAGGTCCCGTCTTCATCCTTCACCAGAGAACAGGCTAGGGAGGGGGCGGTCGAAACATGAATCGGAAAGCTGTAGCATCTGGGCAAACCGATATTCAGAAGAATAACCGATGCAAGAAGGGGAGAAAGACAGCAGACATTCCAATCAATCGAATGCTCAAACGAGCCATGTTGATCCTTCATTTCATTGCATCATCCCAAACCTATACAGATCGTAGAAGGTAAATGAAAGACAGAGATATGGAAATCGAGACCGGAATCCTCCGGCTACATTGATACATCGAGAAAGCCTCGCCAGATTACATCAGGAGAAAAGAAAAAAAAGGAAAGCATGGGGGAGGGCAGAGCATTGACTCCTCTCCCTCCCCGGCTACCCACCTGAATCTCCCTTTCTTCTTCTTCTCTCAGCTTCTTCTTTCTTTCCCTCTCGGTCTCTCTTCTGGCTTTTTTCTATCTGGTTTTCGTTTCTACTGTTCCTCCTCCTTCTCCGTCTCTTTTGAGTTCTTCGAAGGGAAGGGGCTTTATAGCCGTCCCTTTTTTGCCTTCTCGCCAGGCACCTCACGGCGCGCCTCAGCTGAGGGCTTCCCGGCGCGCAGGCCCCAGCCTCTTGGTGCAGCCATTGGGCTTTGACAAGGTGGCTCCCGGCGCCACTATTATAGGCCCATTTAGGTCTCTTTGACCAGGCCTTTCATAGGCCCCTCACGTACATCAGTACCCAAGAGGGTCCCCCGTTGGTAATATATTTTGTATTGAGATCATTAGTAGGGTTTTCATCAGTCCGCAGACAGGGATTTCATCAGTATTGCCATCTGAATGATGACAAAACCGGGCATCATTTTATCAATATCAGCACCTGAATGGTGACGAGATCGGACATCAGCTTTAGTCTGGGAAGACTTCAGCCGGGTGTATAATCTGTGGAGACGATTCTTCTTGTGTTCTGACTTTGCAAAAGCCTTTACAATCTTCATCTGTCGATACCGGCTTCATCTTTATCTTACATCACATCTGTCAATAAGCCGACATCTGACTTACCATGACATGTCATCTGTGGATTTTTGGATGAGGCAGTAACACAGTTCCTATTAAAGTGTGCTAGGAAGTCTCATTAGTCAAGCGACTACTGCTTTGTTAGTGCTGCCATCTGAGTGACATCGGCACCGGACATCAGCTCGGCCGACAAAGGCTTCAGCCGGGTAAATGGTTGACGTGCTTCATCATTGGTCTTTCACTGTGGGTATGATCTGCTTCCACCCTTGTTCATTTTCAAGGTGTCAACAGGTGGTGAAGTGGTTCCTACTCAGGGGGTATAGGCGTGTGCTAGCCCTTACCTTTCGTTGGAGGTAGTCCCAAGTTTATATAGTGCACTGGCTTCATGAGTCCCGTAAGCTGAGGGGTTTCAGGCGGGCATTACGTCCTCAACGTGGGATCTTTACGTCCTCATCGTGGGATCTTTATAACCTTGAGGGATCATGGACCCCTTATCATCATAAACTCCTACTCATAAAGGGTTCTCAACGGCAGCATGGATAAGCAATCGTCGGTCGTCCCGAGTATAAAAGGTGCCAACCATGTCCGGGAGATAGGCATAGCTCGGATGAGGATAGGTCAGAGTGGGCGCTGAGCACCTACCCTTATCCCGGCGAAAGGATAGATCGGGCATGGGTCTTTCTATGACCTGGCCGACGCTCGGGCCTTCCGAGCCTAAGGGCCGCCGAGGAAGGGTGTGATCCCGAGTGAACTTATTTGGGCTTTCTAACTTAAGTGGGCCATGCGGGGCTATCACTTAGATGAGTTGGGCCTCGTTTGGTCTTGATGGACCTAGTTTGGCCGCTTTCTAGATGGGCTATAGAAATCCCCCTCTCCACTTTGATACAAAGGGCCCTGAATGCCAAGCATCTCCAAGACCGCCGGGATAGAGATCCCCCCTTCGGCAGGCGCCCTACCGGGTAGCCCTTGTAAGGCTTCGCACAGCACCTACGAGCGACGCAGCGGATAACAAAAAATTCATTTGCCCGATCCCGGTGTTGTGGAAAGCTTAATCTGTGCTCTAATCGGTGTTTCTAAGACCCTAATTACGGGTTGCATGTTTCACCTTGCGCGGAACGACGCTGTCCACGATGCCCGATGCAGAATATCGAGCAACACAGCTGTACGACCTCTATAGAAGATCCACACGGACCCTTGCGGCGACGGTAACCCCCCCGGTACGACCTTCCCCGGCCCTTTTCACCTTCTGTAGAAAGGGAGCAAGAGGGAGGGAGAGGGGAGGAGCTAATCCTCCTCTCTTATGCTTATGTGCTTGCTTAAGCTTAAGAGGTTGGAAGAGTTCGAATGAACTCACGTAGGAAGCATATATATAGAGTTTAGGCCCTTTTGAAAAGGGCTCCAAAAGATCGAAACTGTATATATATCCTATCTTATATTATACATATGTATTAAGTCCCATTTACACTCCTTTCCAAAAGAACAAAAAGGAAATAATACATACATTTGTATAATAATAATCTGTCACCCAAGAATCCATTGTGTGTGATCCTCTAGGCCCATAGTCACTCTAGTTTAAGGCCCATTAACTTCTAATTCCTAATTAGAAGTAAATTAAACATATTCTTCGCTTCTACAAGAGCCGAATAATAGTTTAATTTATTCTGAACCTTCGATCACGTTGGGTCAAGCAAATCCGCGTGATCCTAGAGGACGCCGGGTTTAAACCAGCCTGTCTGGTACCTGTAAGTCCACAGTTGCCGCATCGATATAATCCCTCGCTCCTTCTATGAGTCTGGTACGATCGAGGGTATGGTTTCTGTCAAACCCCATGATCGTGCCATTTGACTATGACCTCCTTAAAGTGTATGACGTCCGTTCTAAACGAACTCAAACGACCTTGACCAGGGATTTAAACAGAGCGTCAATGTCATGACCCATTAACTGTCTGATATATACCCGACAGTGAGCGATCCCTTCTTGACCATTGACGATCTTCACACGTATCCTGGAGTGATTAATGACTCGGTAACTCATGACTTATGGTTAAAGTCACTTAGCCAAGTAATTAAACCATTCCAGTCCTCGTGTAAGATCCGATCAATGTCTCAGGTGAAAGGACCAACGATGCTACTGAGACAGTTGGATCTTCAGTTGACATTAGGTATAATCAACCATCTGAAGATCCAATAGCGGATCAGTTCAGTTTACATCCTCCAAGGACATGCACCTACACATATGTGTTGGTGTCCCGCACCAATGACTATGAGACTGGTCACTGACACATCATGTGTACTGGTTTAATAGGTAATCAAAGTCCCCAAGTGATTACCCTCCAACCAGGAACAGTTTAAGGTATGTGTACATGTAAAGTCAATCTCATGTTCGAGATCCCATCTCGAGTTGACTTTACAACCACATATCCTAGGGACAACGTAAAGTAACACAATTGCATATTTACGCTCAAACATAACTTTATTAATAATGAACAAGATCGTACAACTATTGGGCCTATCCGACCCGAAATTGGCATGTAGCACACCAACACTAACAATCTCCCACTTGAACTACAGTCAATTGCCTACAACTTTGAGGCCCATCTTATCCCGATGACGCTTAAATACAGTCTGTGTCAAAGGCTTAGTCAGTGGATCTGCTATGTTGTCTTCTGACGGTACACGCTCTACCACCACATCTCCACGATCAACAATCTCCCGAATAAGGTGAAAGCGCCTGAGAATATGCTTTGACCTTTGGTGAGATCTCGGTTCCTTCGCCTGAGCGATGGCCCCATTATTATCACAAAATAATGGGATGGGAGCTGATATCTCGAGAACTACGCCAAGTTCCAAGATGAATTTCTTCATCCAGACGGCTTCCTTAGCAGCTTCAGCTGCAGCAATATATTCTGCCTCCGTCATCGAATCTGCAGTCGTATCTTGCTTGGAGCTTCTCCAACTGACTGCCCCTCCATTCAACATGAATACAAATCTAGACATGGATTTGCAGTCATCTGGATCTGACTAGAAACTAGAATCTGTGTAAGCTCTAAGCTGTATGTCCTCTTCTCCATAAAGCAGAAAAAGATCCTTAGCCCTTCGCAGGTACTTAAGGATACCCTTTACTGTCTTCCAGTGCTCTTCGCCTGGATTTGCCTGATATCTACTGACAATGCTTAAAGCATTGGCAACATCAGGCCGTGTACATAGCATTGCATACATGATTGACCCTATCGCCGAAGCATAGGGTACCTTATTCATGTGTGCTACCTCCTCAGAAGTTTCAGGACTCATCCCCTTAGATAGGCAAATTCCATGTCTCATGGGAATGAGACCTCTCTTGGAATTTTCCATCCTAAACCTTTTGAGGATAGTGTCTATGTACATGGATTGGGATAGTCCTAGCATCCTTTTAGATCTATCTCGATAGATCCTTATGCCCTGCACATATGATGCTTCTCCCAAATCCTTCATGGAGAAAGTCTTGGACAACCAAGACTTGGTTGATGTCAACATCTCTACATCATTCCCAATGAGTAAGATGTCATCAACATAAAGGACCAAGAAGGTCACAGAGCTCCCACTGACCTTCTTGTAAACACAGGGTTCATCTTCATTCCGAATGAAGTTGAAAGATATGATAGCCTCGTCAAATCTTAAGTTCCAACTTCTAGATGCCTGCTTTAATCCATAAATGGACCTTTGAAGTTTGCATACCTTATTAGGATGTAGCTTGGAGGTGAATCCTTCAGGTTGTACCATGTACACCTCTTCTGACAGATTTCTATTAAGAAAAACTATCTTCACATCCATTTGTCAGATCTCATAATCTAGGTATGCAGTAATGGCAATGAGGATTCTGATTGACTTAACCATGGCTACCGGCGAAAACGTCTCATCATAGTCAATGCCTTGCCTTTAACGATATCCTTTCACGGCTAGTCTAGCCTTGTATGTGTCAATCTGTCCATCTGCACCGATTTTCCTATTGAAAATCTATTTGCAGCCGATAGGGACCTTCCCTTCGGGTACATCAACTAAGTTCCAAACTTTGTTGGTGTACATGGACTGGATTTCTGAATCCATTGCCTCTTGCCATTTCTCGGAGTCTACACTACGGATCGCCTCCTGGTACGACTGAGGATCATCATCCTCATCGATACATACCTTAGAGGACCCCTCTGAGACATATCCAACATATCACTCAGGTTCTCTCGGTAGTCTACCAGATCTCCGTAGTGTCAGTGTTTCACTTTGAATAGGATCAACCGATACAATCTCATCTAATGAGTTTGTGTCTATGGGTTGTGGTTCTTGGACCTCGTCCAATTCTATCTGGCTCCCACTATTTTTCTGGAGTAGATATTCTCTTTCCAGAAATATAGCTCTCTTGGCCACTAAGACCCTTTGCTCAGAAGGGTGATAGAAATAATATCCAAACGTCTCCTTTGGATATCCCACAAACCTACACTTATCGGTCTGCGACTCAAGCTTATCACTCTCGTTCTTCTTTACATGAGCAGGACACCCCCAAATTTTAATGTGATTAAAATTTGGTTTCCTGCCCTTCCATATCTCATATGGTATAGAAGGAACTGATTTACTTGAGATCCTATTCAATAAATATGCTGCAATCTCTAATGCATAGCCCCAGAGAGACAAGGGTAGTCCTGACATAGACATCATGGATCGGACCATGTCTAACAAGGTCCTGTTTCTCCTCTCGGATACACCATTGTGCTGTGGTGTATACGGTGGAGTCCACTGAGAAAGTATTCCATGGTCTTTAAGATAAGAAGTGAATTCATGGCTTAAGTATTCACCTCCTCGATCCGATCGAAGAGCCTTAATACTTTTGCATGTCTGTTTCTTTACTTCATTCTTGTATTCCTTAAACTTCTCAAAGGCTTGTGACTTATGTCTCATTAAATACACATAGCCATATCTAGAGAAGTCATCAATAAAAGAAATGAAATAGAGATAACCTCCTTTTACTTCTATGGACATGGGTCCACACACATCTGAGTGTATGAGCTCGAGAAGGTCAACAGCCCTCTCACCATGTCCACCAAAGGGAGCCTTGGTCATTTTTCCCATGAGACATGACTCACATGTATCAAATGGCTTGTATTCGAACGAATTCAAATACCCATTTGAGTGTAAGTGAGAGACTCTTTTCTCACCTACATGATCAAATCTGCAATGCCATAGATATGCAGAATTCACTTCATCAGCATTGGAAACTTGCATAACATCAGAACGTGTATCTAATACATATAGACCATTGACTAATGAACCATTGGCTACTATCAAACTATTATTCATTATAGAGCACCCAGTGCTATTAAAAGTTAATGTATATCCAATGTTATACAAACCAGAGATTGAAATAATATTCTTAATAATATTAGGAACATAATAACAGTCATTCAGCTCCAGAATGACTCCTGAAGGTAAACTGAGACGTGCAGTCCCGACAGCTTTGGCAGAAACTAAAGCTCCATTGTCCATCCACAGTTCAATCTCCTTTTTGCCTAGTCTCCTTCTATTTGCCAACACCTGCACAGAATTGCAGATATGAGATGCACATCCAGTATCCAATACCCATGATGTGGATTCCATATATGACAAATTAAGGTCTATGACAGAAATACCTTCATTTAGAATTACATTGCAATTCCTTTTCCAATGCCCAGTTTCCCCGCATTGAAAACATTTATCTTCCTTTTCATTCTTCTTACCCTTCCCTTTGTCAACTTTGGCGAGTTGCTTACCCATGGCCTTTTTCTTTCCCTTCCCTTTGTTACTCGCGGTGAATATTTGAGAGGCCTTCCTTTTCTTGTTGGCCCGGTCAACAATCATTACAGACGAAGATGGTTTATCTTTCTGCATGGTTCCTTCAGCACTCTTTAACATATTGAGCAGCTCTGGGAGAGTTGCTTCAATCCTGTTCATGTTAAAGTTCATGATGAAGGAAGAAAAGGAATCGGGCAATGACTGGAGTATAAGATCAATGCATAGTTCAAGATCCAACTTGAACCCCAATGCATTGAGTCTTTCAATCCACTCCATCATTTTCAGTACATGGGCCTGTACTGATGAACCCTCAGACATCCGTGTCCTGAAAAGCCTTTTGGAGATGTCATACCTCTCAATCCTACCCTGCTCCTCGAAGAGCTGGCGTAGATTGAGAAGTATACTTCTACGATCAGTCTTTTCAAATTGCCTCTACAGCTCGGGAGCCATAGAGGCCAACATGTAACATTGGGCAAGGGAGGAGTCCTCAGACCACTTGGCATAAGCCAGTAACTCGCCTTCGTCGACATCAGGAGCTGGCTCAAAATGAACCATGTCCAACACGTACGCAATCTTTTCGGCGGTAAGGACTGTGCGTAGATTACGCAGCCAATCCGAGTAATTCGGTCCAGTTATCTATTTACATCCAGGATGCCGCGGAGGGGGTTGGACGATGACATTGTAATCTGGATAAGAAATAAAAGACAACTTAGCATGTGTTCAAATTCTAACTTAGATGTGATTTTCTATCTTAGTTAGTCTCACTATTTTTCGATCGAACTATATAACCCTCAGTATATAGAACGGGAGATCAGCGAGATCAACCTAGTGGGTCGGAATCCCAATGAGACTGATGTACGACCTTGTGAAAAGCACAACAAGCCATACACCATCTCAAGGGCAGTCAACAAGCACTTGCATCTAATGCAATATCCGATATTCGGCCCCCGAGAAATCATCCCCTTGTGAAAAGCACAACAAAGGATATTCTCAGTTAGATCTAACCATCATTACTACATAGCAATGTGTTCATGACCCGACCCTTGTAGAAATCACAACAAGGCCGAGTTCAATTCCTCACCCCATTGAGGCCGAGCCTTGGAGTTTAATCCCGCCCCCAAACTCATGGACCTTGTGGAAAGCACAACAAATCCATGAAATGAAGACATTCATTCACTCCATAATGATGGAGGGCCACGACGACTCCTAGAGCCACGCTTACCAGATCTAAAATTTAATTGCGAGGGAATTTAATTTTTTTTATCTTGATCTCACCCTAGGTGGTAATATAAATATATTTAATATATTTACCGTACCTAGTAGTTTGCACAAAATAAATGCATCCAATGCAAAAATAAAACGCAAGTGATCATGGACTTAATCCCTAATGTAACTAAGGCATCCGGCCCGCTTCCGAAGCAGCTAGATCGTCCTCATCGGGTGTGCTCCGCGCTTTCAAACTCCGACGCCGCAGTAATTACAACTTTTACACAGCACGCAGGTCGGAAAAATATAAATTACATATCAATAAAATCCAGAAGCCCTTAGGGCGAGTACAACAATTGAGGGAGATAGAAGTACATTAGAATTTTAGCAGAGAGAGAAAGGAGGTTCGCAGACCCCAATTAATTACATTAATCCAAGTCCATGATCACTTGCCTACCCATTCAAATAAAATCAATCAAGGGTTATTTTCTGAAAATAATCCTTACTTTTGAATTTAAAATGGGATGTACAAACAAAAATAGGCTAGCTTTGTTTAATTTTAAAAATCAAAGCATGATTAACTAAAATTAAACACACAAGCAGGCCAATACAAGGTAAATAAAGTAAAGCACGTAAAGAACCATCATTTTCTACAGGGGCATCTAATTGAGATAATTAATTAAATTTAAATTTAAATTTAATTATCAAATAATCAAATTTAAATTCAAAATCTAAACATGTTAATAATTTAAATTTAAATTCAAACTAATTATCCAATAATTTTTGTTTGAAAATAAATTTCAAATAATACAATTATCCTCAATTAGTAATTTTCTAAAATTTAAAATTTGAATTTGACAATTATCGAATAATTAAAATTTTAAATAATTGAATTTTTCACATTTAACTTTATTAAAATTTAAAATTTGAAAATTCTAATTATCTAATAATTAAAAATTCAAAAACTTAAGTTTTACTGAAGTAACTTCAATTATTACCATTTTATCTCAAGATAAATAGTAATTATCTCACCTCAATAAATTCAACACGGTTAAATAAAATTTAACTTTTGACATTTACTTTTGAGGTAACACTATTTAAATTAATAGATAAAATTTTTATTAATTTACTATGCATTTTGATATATATATCTTATATATATATGCACATAATAAATTAAATAAGGTTAAAAACGTAATTTTTTTTATTTTAAAAATAAAAAAAATAACAGGGGGGGCCGCCCCGCGCGCGTGGGCGGCGGGCGCTGTCCCGCCCGCGGCGGGCGTCGCCCGCACGCGGGTCAGCGCCCGCAAGGCGGGCGCTGACCCCGTCACGCGGCGCCTGCCACGCGGGTCGCGCCCGCCAGGCGGGCGCTGACCCCACGTGCGGGCGCGCGCCAAGCGGGCGGCGCCCGCCTCGCGGGGAGCCCTCTACGCGGGCGGCGCCCGCCCTGCGGTAAATTAAAAAAAAATACGGCGGGAGCACTGCGCCCAGAGCGGCGCAGTGCGCCCACCGTATTTTTTTAATTTTTTTTTATAAAAAAATTTGCTGCTTGGATGCCTAGCATTCAGGAAGAACAGAGATGCCCAGATCTCTTTCTACAAATAATAATTGAAGATTTTGATTACCCCTAAAACATGGTTCTAAACGGCGATAAAAACACCGACCAGAGCGCGAACCTGGCTCTGATACGACTGTAAGGTTTCGCACAGCACCTACGGACGACACAACGGATAACAAAAAATTCATTTACCCGATCCCGGTGTTGTGGAAAGCTTAATCTATACTCTAATAGGTGTTTCTAAGACCCTAATTACGGGTTGCGTGTTTCACCTTGCGCGGAACGACGCTGTCCGCAATGTCCGATGCAGAATATCAAGCCGCACAGCTGTACGGCCTCTAGAGCAGATCCACACGGACCCTTGCGGCGACGGTAACCCCCCCGGCACGACCTTCCCCGGCCCTTTTCACCTTCTGTAGAAAGGGAGCAAGAGGGAGGGAGAGGGGAGGAGCTAATCCTCCTCTCTTAAGTTTATGTGCTTGCTTAAGCTTAAGAGGTTGGAAGAGTTCGAATGAACTCACGTAGGAAGCATATATATAGAGTTTAGGCCCTTTTGAAAAGGGCTCCAAAAGACCGAAACTGTATATATATCCTATCTTATATTATACATATGTATTAAGCCCCATTTACACTCCTTTCCAAAAGGAACAAAAAAGAAATAATACATACATTTGTATAATAATAATCCGTCACCCAAGAATCCATTGTGTGTGATCCTCTAGACCCATAGTCACTCTAGTTTAAGGGCCATTAACTTCTAATTCCTAATTAGAAGTAATTAAACATATTCTTCGCTTCTACAAGAGCCGAATAATAGTTTAATTTATTCCGAACCTTCGATCACGTTGGGTCAAGCAAATCCGCGTGATCCTAGAGGACGCCAGGTTTAAACCAGCCTGTCTGGTACCTGTAAGTCCACAGTTGCCGCATCGATATAATCCCTCGCTCTTTCTATGAGTCTGGTACGATCGATGGTATGGTTTCTGTCAAACCCCATGATCGTGCCATTTGACTATGACCTCCTTAAAGTGTATGACGTCCGTTCTAAACGAACTCACACGACCCTGGCGAGGGATTTAAACGGAGCGTCAATGTCATGACCCATTAACTGTCTGATATATACCCGACAGTGAGCGATCCCTTCTTGATCATTGACGATCTTCACACGTATCTTGGAGTGGTTAATGACTCGGTAACTCATGACTTATGGTTAAAGTCACTTAGTCAAGTAATTAAACCATTCCAGTCCTCGTGTAAGATCCGATCAATGTCTCAAGTCAAAGGACCAACGATGCTACTGAGACAGTTGGATCTTCAGTTGACATTAGGTATAATCAACCATCTGAAGATCCAATAGCGGATCAGTTCAGTGTACATCCTCCAAGGACATACACCTACACATATGTGTTGGTGCCCCGCACCAATGACCATGAGACTGGTCACTGACACATCATGTATACTGGTTTAATAGGTAATCAAAGTCCCCGAGTGATTACCCTCCAACCAGGAACAGTTTAAGGTATGTGTACATGTAAAGTCAATCTCATGTTCGAGATCCCATCTCGAGTTGACTTTACAACCACATATCCTATGGACAACGTAAAGTAACACAATCGCATATTTACGCTCAAACACCACTTTATTAATAATGAACAAGATGGTACAACTATTGGGCCTACCCTGCCCGAAATTGGCCTGTAGCACACCAACACTAACAGCTCTGACCCAGTCGCTGTCTCAATCGCCTCTCGTGCTTCGATCGGATTTTTCTTTGGCCCTCCAACCCGGACCGGTTCGGTGTCTGCACCGCCACCTGGAGCTTCGCCCGCCCCAACCTCGGCCGCGGCCCCACCATCACCTGCCTCATCCACGGCCCCCTCGGTTCCCGTCGAGAAGAGAGCCGGGCCTGCGCCGCCGATCGCAGAAATAGCCTCGGCCCCCTCGGCCCTGGCTGAGAGGGGAGCCGAACCAACATCATCACCAACTTCAGGAGCGGCCTCATCCTCCTCGGCCCCCTCTTGACCGGCAGATGGGAGAGCCAGCCTAACAAGGTCGGCCCCATCTCGCTCGGAAGAGGGGAGAGCCGCCGAGCAAGAACCACCCTCGACGATGGAGACAGATCCTGCCTTCCTGGCCCGCTTCTTGGCCTTCACGGCATCCCGTATCATGCCCTCCACGGGATCCTTGCGCTTGGCCCCCCGCGGCTGGGAAGACCCCTCCTGGGCCGCCCTCTTACCCATGCCTCGGGCTCGGGTGCGCGCCTCGGGAGATCATGGCTCGTCGATGCCCGAGTCATTGCCGAGATCGATCACCTCTGCGGTCTCCTCCAATGCCGACCGCCTAGTGTCTACACATGAGGAAGATATGGTCAGAAAAAGAAAAATGGACCCAACATCTAGAGAAGAGTCTAACTTGTGGCACCTGAGCCAGACGGATGCAGCCGCGTGAGGAGGCACCGCTCGACGTTCTCTGGGGTAACCAACTCTTCTGTGGATTGGCGGTGCTTCAGCAAGACAGTCACATATTCCTCCACATGTGGAGGGAACTCATCCTGCCTGGGAGGGATATTCGGGTGGAAATTGGGGATTACTGGACACCTCCAGGTTTCCTCCACCGAACAAATCCCCACCCAGAAGAATTGAGTTTTCCACCCCTTATGCGAAGAATCCTTCGCAGCCAAGGAGATGCAGCTCCTATTCTACCTCGCCTGGATGAAATAGAAACCCTTACCGACCGAGGGATGCGCCTTCAACTCAAAAAAGTAATGAAAGAGGTCTAGGGAAGGGGGAACTCCTCATTGGCGGCAGAGGATGCGAAAGGCAGAGAGGAGGAGATAGGAGTTGGCTACCAACTGAATGGGCGCCAACCGGAAAAAATTGAGAAGCTTAAGGACGAAAGGCTCGAAGGGAAGGCGGAACCCGCCCTTCCACGCCAGAAGGAAGGTACAGATATGACCTGTACGAGAGTCCAAGCTCGTCTCATGCAGAGCAGCCGCGGCAAAACTAAACTTGTGGGGCATGCGAAACTGGTGCTCCAGCCTTCTCACCTCCGCCTCCCCCAGTTCACTATAGTTTGGGACCGCCGTTTTCATCACCGGCTCATCCTCCCACTCTTCGACATCCGGACGCCGATCCGCCATGGACTCCGGAGAAGAACTCGAAGAAAGACGCCCTCGGGACCCCGAAGACTCCGGAGGAAGAGGAAGCCGTCGAACTGCCTCTACAGTTATCTCTGCCAACTCCGCGAACGCCGCTGCAAGCCTCTGCTCTTCCGTCGTGTCCTCACGACACATCAAAGAGCCCAAAAAGCTAACACGAAGGCGAGCCAAACCCTAAAAATAGAGGTAGTATGGAATGACAACAAACGCCCAACGCCTATATCCCCACACGGAAGGCGGCGCGCCGTTCCGACCTCCGAGAGAAAGGGGCCCCTTCATTTAAAATCCGTCAAGATTATCATTATTACGGGCCCAGGTGACCACGACACGTGGCTCCCTAACACCGCCAGATCTCCATCCACCCGAGCCACGCTGGTCCAAAACCCTAACGGCTACTCTTCCGAGCCTACCAAGGCTCGGGAGTAGGACGGGGACAAGTGGAGAGGGGGGTTTCTGTAGCCCATCTAGAAAGTGACCAAACTAGATCCATCAGGACCAAACGAGGCCCAACTCATCTAAGTGACATCCCCGCAGGGCCCACTTAAGCTAGAAAGCCCAAATAAGTTCACTCGGGATCATACCCTTCCTCGGCGGCCCTTAAGCTCGGAAGGCCCGAGCGTCGGCCAGGTCAGAGAAAGACCCATGCCCGATCTATCCCCTCGCCGGGATAAGGGCAGGCGCTCAGCGCCCACTCTGACCTATCCTCATCCGAGCCATGCCTATCGCCCGGACAGGGTTGACACCTTTTATGCTCGGGACGACCGACAATTGCTTATCCATGCTGCCGTTGAGAACCCTTTATGAGCAGGAGTTTATGAGGATAAGGGGCCCATGATCCCTCAAGGCTATAAAGATTTCACGATGAGGATGTAAAGATCCCACGTTGAGGACGTAACGCCCGCCCGAAACCCCTCAGCTTACGGAACTCATGAAGCCAGTGCACTATATAAACCTGGGACTACCTCCAACGAAAGGTAAGGGCTAGCACACGCCTATACCCCCTGAGCAGGAACCACTTCACCACCTTGGTGTAGAGGGATCTCGTGCATCTCCTTCCTCCTCCCTTCATCGCTTCCATCATTGCTCGACTGACTTAAGCATCGGAGGGTTTACCCCAGGGAATCATCCCTGAGCCCCCTGATCCGTTTCCCTTCTTTACAGTTCACTATCTGGTGATCATCTACCCTACTCAGGACAAGCACGAGATCACACCTCTTCAGTTAATTAGACCAAAATTCGTAACATGTGTTTAATATGCAATTTAAGGGATTAAAATAACCCCATTTCTAGAAGATTGACTCAAAAATCAACCTTACCTAACAGCCCACCTTGGACCATCCATTTTTACATTGGTTTCACACCAAATGGAGGCTGGGTTAAGAAGAAAAATTAGAATTTTCTTCTAATTCGGAGTTGGAAATTTTGACATTGCTAGGCAAGAAATCTTGACAAATTTGGCCAAGTTTTGGCTATAAATAAAACCCCATTCGGCCCTCAAATCATCCCTGGAGGTTAAGATTATGCTGTTGCGAAGATTGGTGAGGATTTGAAGGAAGATTTGAAAGATCAAAGGGTTTTCTATTATTTGGGGATATTTCTTTAGATCCGTCTAAAGGTAGGTGTCTCTCAGGATAAACTCTAATTAAAGCATGCCATCTTGTTCATTTTATAGTCCTCTTTTCATTGATAGCTCATTTATTAAATTCCGTTATGAAATGAGCAAGTTATGGTCATTTTATTGGAGGGGTATTCCCGTTTTTTCATCAGGACCAGAACGTGATATACCTCAGTAGCGCGTTCTGAACGCGCTGGCCCGACATAGCGCGTTCATACAGAGTATTTTCTCGCCCTCCGGGGTCAAACACAAAACTTTAAAATATGCTTATCTTCATAGTCGCGCTAGCATAAGCTAGAGTGTTCACAATATATATATATATATATATATATATATATATATATATATATTAAACTATGAAAATACTTCCCAGAGCGCGCTACCCTCGGGTAGCGTGATCTTCAAGGTCGCGCTAGCATAAGCTAGCGCGTTCATAAAAAAATAAAAAAAATATTATTTTGGGTATAAAAAATATATATATTATGTACGCGAAAATCAATCAGCCAAGAAGTTTTTGTAACTTCCAATGTGAGACTAAACTTAAGTCATTATACAATAGGAACTATATCATTTGGAAATCCACGTTAATTGTATGCATTTAGTCACCAAAAGTAAGGAAAGACAATATTTGTATGTTTTAATTCTTACAGCATGTTAAAAATTATTTTTTGTAGAATATAATTATTTTTTTTGCATGTAAAAAAATATTTTTTACTATATTAGTAAATTATAACCATATTAGTAAATTATGGTATGAAAAATATTTTCAGCATGTTAAAAATAACTTCCAACATGATAAAATTATTTTATCCATACTGAGATATAAAGACTATTTTCAGCATGTTAAAATCTATTTAAAACTAATTTTTTGTGCATGCTAAACCTAATTTCCTATTAAATAATTAGTAAATTGATGCATGAAAATTACTTCCAATATGATAAAATTTCTTCCAGCATGATAAAATTTCTTATAGCATGTTAGAATTATTTTTAGCATGATAGAATTATTTTCAGTATATTAAAACTATTTTTTAGCATGATAATTCTATTTTCCTATCAAATAATTAGTAAATAAATACAGAAAAATGATTTTCAGCATGATAAAATTTATGTTGTTATCAAAAAATTTCTGTAATCAGCATGGTAAACTTATCTTATCATCCTATCAGTAAGTTAATGTATGAGAATTATTTTAGCATGTTAAGTATTAATTTTAGCATGTTAACTATTAATTTCCAACATGTTAAAAATTAAATCCAGCATGAAAAAATTATTTTTATCATCTTACCAGTAACGTAACATATGAAAATCATTTTCAACATGTTAAGATTATTTTTAACAAGTTAGAATTATTTTCAGCATAAAAATCTATTTTTATAATAAAATTCTAATTTTTATAATAATAAATCACCGTTTGGCTAAACTAATACATCTCTAATGTACAAAAAACTTCCTATAAACATGTCTAATTACTTGTAAAGCAAATGCATACAAGATTAAACCATGGAATTAAATTAATTCTATTAAACTCTAATTACTTGATTTTTCTTCCTACTTACCGCTCTTTCTTGAATTCCACGACTTAATGTCGTTAAACATGATGCCTTAAAATTATTATTCACTCCTCTTACTACTTCTGAGATTTTTGCCAAATCTGTACTTTTTACAAATGAGCTTATTCTTAAAATTCATTGGCCATAGTGTTAAGTGGATGTCTAAACGTACTTGGGATCTTATGATCCCCTGACCCAATGCCTGACATTAATGGGGCCCGGTCTGGTCCTGGGAGGAGCGTCCGAAAGTACTTATGCCCATGGGAGTTGATTGACTACGGTGTGACATTGCACCGAAGTGCATGACTTGCTAGATTTTTACGGCATTCCACTATTCATACTTGTTACTTGTTTACTTAAAAATTACATGAATTACTTGACTTGCGTGAAAATGGCCAATTACATGAAATTCTTTACTTGTTCAAAGTCATTACTTAAAATTCATCATGATATCATATTATCTCAATTACTTGGAAATTCCATTCATGTTTATACACTTCCCGATACAAGTTAGAAAATTACTTAAATTGTTAATACTTAAAGATTGCCTGGTTCTTAGAGATATAAAATCCTACTGAGCTTTTAGCTCACCCTACGTTTTGGTTAATTGTTGCAGGAAATGAAAATAAACAAGGGAATGGACAAGAGTGAGAGTGTGATTTTCCTTTTTACCTAGGTTTATGTAGATCATTAGTGTTTTTACAAGAATGATGTACATTGAGATTGGAAGTTGTAATTTGCCTTTATGGCTTATGAATTAGTGATGTAAACTTCATTTTGATGGAATAAAAGTATTATTTTCCCATTCATTTCTGACTTTAGAAATAAATTTGTACTTGCTCTGATTCGACATGATTGTTTACGACTAGTTCACGTCCCGATATTCCTCGTCGGGGCGTGACAGTCTTTGTGGTATCAGAGCCTAGGTTACATAAAATCCTAGGTTTCACAAGTATAGGTTCAATCTTAAACTTAGGTTAGGTTTAAGATCAATATCTAGAAATTGGATAGGTCTTAAAACCTTCCCGGTAAGATTTGGGTAGAAACACGGGAAAAAGGGAATTATCAGGAAATAAATACCAAAACAAAAATAATAAACATTGGAATTATGGTTTCAGGCTAATTCTCGCAAATGGCCGCTGTGAGAGCTCAATGGCGCGAGATGCAGCGCACCGTTCAAGGCTTAACCCAAGCCCTCCGACAGGTTGCTCAGGGAGGAGCAAACCGAGGAGCTGGTGATTTGCATAGGAATTTTTGAAGCATGAACCCTCCCAAGTTCGTAGGATCTACGGATCCGGATGAAGCTGAACATTGGATTAAGGAGATCAAGAGGATATTCCGAGTCATGCAATGTACCGACGAGGAAAAAATCCTACTCGCTACCTTCCAACTGGAAAGGGATGCACGTGCCTGGTGGGAATCGGTCGAAGCTACTTTACCGCTCGACCAGATTCTATGGGAAGAGTTCGTGGAACACTTCAATAGTAAATACTTCTCCGACTGAGTACTGTTATGTTCGGTGCAGTATTCAGAGGGGGGGTGAATGAATATAACCTGTTTAAAAGCCTTCACCCAATTAAAAATATGATGCTCACTAACTATCTAGAATGCTAACTAGACAGATTTATCAAATCTGAAAGACTAATTAGCAGTAGCGGAATTCAACAAACAGACAGTGAGCAACCAAAGCAAAGCGCACCTAAGCATTCATTCAAACCATTCTTTCGCCCAAATAAACTTTCGCTCACTCAACAGATTAAACACTCAGAACAAAATCTGATTAAATCATTTAATGAACCTGTGATCAAACACTTGGAGCGCCCCTATGCAAACATCTAGCGGAAGCAAAAACATATAGAGAAATCAAACCACTGCACAAAGGATTTTTTAGGTGGTTCGGTCCAGCAGACCTACATCCACCCCACACTCAACCCGAGTGTGGCTTCCACTAGCTCACGCTAGAAACCGCAGACTCAGTCTGCAACAGGTGCTGCCACACAGCTTGACCAGGGGAACAACCTCCCCTCTTCCTCCCAACCGGAGGGAACCACTAGTGACACCAGTCACTAGCAAACCAGAGACACACGGTCTCTCTTCCTCCAGACCCGGAGGGAAACCCCTGGACTTGAATCCACAAGCCCAGAACCGGAGACAAGTCTCCCTTCCTCCAAACCGGAGGGAACCTAGAGACCCAAGTCTCTCTTCCTCTGAACCCCAGAGGGAAGCACAACCGGAGATAAATCTCCCTTCCTCCAACCCGGAGGGAAACAACCGATGACACCATGTCAAGGGCAACCAGAGACGCAAGTCTCTCTTCCTCCACACCGGAGGGTACCAACCACAAGTAGCACCCAACTACTTGCAACCGGAGATAGCAATCTCCCTTCTCCTGAACTAACAGGAGGAACCCCGACCTCTCTACAGAGTATCGGAAAGTACAGCAAACCAAATGACAAAGGAAAAATAATAAACGAAAATAACTTCAGCAAACAGAAAGCTGAAACACGAAATGCACAATGTGGCTCTCAACGGAGCTGACTGGCCTGGATTTGATCCACGGTCCAGTAGACAGATCTTCAGGTAAGCTTTTCTTCCTCTTCTCTTCTCTTCTTCTTCTTCTCTTTCACTCTCTCGATCTCTGCTCCTCTATACTCTTCGGCTCACACTTCTATCTCTCTCTTTCTCTTTCTTCTGCTCTCCTAATCTCTCACTCTCTGCTCTTCTCTTCTTTCTCTTTTCTTTTTCTATCTGGATCGTGGCTCTCTGTATGAGCTTTTCTTCTTGCCAACTCGATCACCTTCATCTGTGGACGAAGGTCTCATATATATAGCAGCAGCAGCATCAGCCACGACGTGTGACCTCCACATTTCCAACCCTAATTATTCGGACCACGTGGCAGTCTCTCAGCAGGCTTCATTCCAGCCTCGGATCACGTGCCCTTCTTAAGCTTCACGATCAAAGCACCTATAAAACAGAGTATCGGATAAGTCATCAGTTTAAAGAACAACTCTGTATAGACTTATCAGAAGAACATCGTTTTAGAAGAAACCTGGACGAGGTTAGAACTAAACAACACGAGCTAACAAACGGCAACAACACGGAGACAACACGAAGATAGAATAAGGAAACGACACGAAGTCACTGTAACAAAACAAGCACTACAAAAGGAACGACACGAGGTACATACGAAGATAAAACAGAAACCAATCATGAAGTATGGTTTCAACAAACGAAAGACACAATGTCTAGGAAGAACAACACGAAGACAGAGTAAGAAAACGACACGAAGTGAAATGACAAAAAAAACCGTCACGAGTTGAAAACAACACGAAGACGAACACAGAAGTTGACACGGAGTTGAACAAGTAGACAAAAAAAAAATGACACGAGATTCAACTAGAGGACAGAGAGAAGTGACACGAGGTTTACACAGAAACGACATGAGGTTCACTGTGAAATGACACGAGGTGGCACACAGAAAGCAACACGAGGTGCTGCAATGTTCTGCACGCAGTGGAACAAAAATGACACGAAGACATGGAGACAACAGTAACCGACACGAGGTGAGGTTACTAAAGCGACAACGACACGCGGTGTGGAAAACACGACACGAAGACCTGAAAAGGAAAACGACATGAAGTCATGAGAACAGCACGAGGTGAAAACGACACGGGCTGACCACAACACGTGATGAAACATAGAAATCGACACGAAGTAAGAACGACATGGAGACAGCACAGACACGTGCTTGACTTTGAGAAGAGTTCACGAAGTAAACTCAACACAAAGATAGAGACACTAAGGCAACACGGAGACACGAGTACACGGGAAACACGAAGACAACTTTGAGTACAAAGCTGCTCGAACATCCGAACGACTCGAAGACAAGGACGACACGGGGTGACAACAACTCGAAGAAGACAACAGGAATTTGACACGGAGTATGACCAAGGCGAGAGGGACAGAAACAACACGAAGACTCAAACGCAGAAATAACACGAAGACGTAAACACTAAAATAACACGAAGATGAAGACACTAAAACAACACGAGGACACGAAGACAAAACCAACACGAAGACACGACAAGGAAAACGACACGAAGTCTAACCTCATACAAGTTATCCTGTCACGCATGGAAATCAACACGAAGTGTTATAACCTCAGACGACACGAAATCTTTTCGTGTTAGTGAGGGGAAACAACACGAGGTGAGACTTCACGCTGTACAGAACTTGGAAGACCAGTGTTGAATGAGTAGACGTGTAGTATATCATGAAGGAAGGCCAGTGTACAGACTTGGAGGCCTGAAGGCGATGTGAGTAACAATCCAATGTATGGACTTTGACTCTAAATGAGACTGACAGTGTATACACTTAGCCAAGGCAATGCACTGTATGGACTTCCATGAGACGCTCAATGTGCAGACTTACTGCCAATCAATGTATAGACTCTGTAAATGCATATGAAAGCTTTATGCAGCAGATAATAGTCTGAAACTTCAATTACAATGATTCACAGTGTAAACAAATAAACTGACTGAGCATATGAAAGCCTGAATGAACATTTCAACAGGATGACTCACAGTGACTCACATCAAACACCAATCATCAAAACCAAATCAATCATTAAAACCACAGCAATGAATGCTTTATGCATCAGTTTAACATGTAGCATGACCTCACATCAAATATGTTAATCTAAACTGAGCAGCAAGATGACTGAACATTTGATTAACTTACATCAACAATCAATCATCAAAACCATCATCAAAACCACAGGGGCACAACAATCTCCCCCTTTTTGATGATGGCAACACTTTCAATATATTGAGTCATTCTGATGATGTGAGGCATTCTGAAGACTCAAATTATTCTCCCCCTTTGACTTCATCAAAAAGAAAATAATTTGAGAAATTAAAGCATGTATAAAAGTTCAATCAGATTCTCCCCCTTGCAAGAACATGATTCTCCCCCTTTAATAGTTTCAGCAAAAGCATGAGTTAGAGAAATGCAATACTCCCCCCTGAGTATATGAATGCAAGGTCACAAATGATATGAACATGATTCAGCACGACTAGGAATGCTCCCCCTGAACAGATGCCAATTGATATGCAAGTGATGCATGACATGGAAGCTCCCCCTCAATAAATGGACTCTTATGAGATAAATGAGAAGGAGACCACAGGGGCAAACAAGGAGAAGTTCAAGTCATTGAGCCAATGACATGAGCAGAAGAAATTCAGTTAACAGATTTTTCAAGGATGCTCCAAACATAAGAAATTCAGCCAGATTTTCAAAGAGATATCAATCTCATAAATCTGAAACATAAGTTTTCAAAGTCTTCTATCATAAGGGCTTATGAATGACATTTATTGAACAGCATGGTTTAAACATGATGTATGCAGAGTTTATCAATAAAATTCTGTATTGATATCTAAAACCATGGTTTAATAAAAGTGAACCAAGCCCTCATATTTATCTTGATAAAACTCCCTCTCTCTTACACAATCAAAATTTATTGACTTCTTTCAGAATTACATGCACCAGTATTGAAATCAAGCAATTATGAAGTCATATGAATTTGTCTAGGGTTGTAACAATTTGATTTTGGCATCAATATTCAGAAATTTCAATTTGTTCAATAATTTTCCATGCTACAAATTTTACGAGCACTCTAGTTCAGTGCACACATTGTAACTAGAGGGTATACCTTGATTAGAGGCCAATATCCCTAAGCCCTTAGTGTGACTAACTGTCATGCTATATATGACCAGAGATAGTATTTACACATCATGACACACTTGAAATCATTTCTGGATGAGTGAGTTGTATTTCTCAGTGTGCATGCCATTGCTCTGCCTGATTTTCAATGAATTCTTGTTTTACAGAGTTAACTAAGGCACCTCATGACACAGTCCTTAGGACTTGTGTTTCTCAGTGACCAATGTCATTGCTCTGACAAAATAACCCTTTAGACATTTCAGAAAAATTCATTCGCTTCAAATCAATAATAGTTTCATGTACTCAACCAGTTGAAGTCATGTATTCAAAAATGCAGATTTCAGAAGTTTTCAAGATACAGCATGAAACAGATGGTTAAGGTTTATTAAACATGATTCAGATATGTTGAGAGATTTTGAAGTTAGACTCCATGAATACATTAAGCTTAAACCACACGAGTTATTTCAGTCATTCATAAGAATGTATAATAGAAGATTCCTAGTTCAAGATTTTCAGATTTATGATCGAGATAGCCCATTGAAATCTTCATGAAAGACTGATAGAATTCTGAAGCCAAATGATACCAATTGTTAGGAGAGATTTTGAAGCTTAGTGTTTTCCGAATATGATCAAGGTTTGTCAACAAAAGTGATAAGAAGGGATATGCAATGAATTCTGACAAATGTATGCATTTGACAACCTATATGCAATGCATTGACTCCCCCTTACAATATGCATCCAAACTCTCTTTTTGGCATTTTCAATATAAGGAGATGCAATGTACTATATGTATGCAGGGACATGCAAAGACTCAATCATTGAATGCTATGCAAGAATATGCAACTTACTCCCCCTGAAAACATGCAATGCTTGCACTGAAAACTGAACATATGATACCAAATGATATCGTGACTTGTGCACAATCAGACTGTCCTATCAGCAAAGTGACCCATGGTACTAGGCGGAGCACTTGGTCTAAAAGACCACCTCACACATAGTAAGAACCTTCAGACAAACTTCCCTGCCTTTTGGTACCTTACCATTTATATACCATTGAGGTCATGCATGATAATTCAACATGCAGTCCTATATGTAATTCATAATGCTCAGTGAGCTATTGCAACACACAAGTTTCAAGTCACACTCATAGGCAGTTTAGATTTTTTCAGAAAATTCAAAATGTAATATGTTTTCAGAGTTTATGCATTTCAACAATTATCAACCACTTACAAATGGCAGATATGCAAGAATACATCAAACCAGATATGCAATAGGTTTCAAAATGGGAAATGCAGAGAGATTACCTAAACAGTGTGGGAGTGGGGTTTTCATTCTTGAGTGCCTTGGATCATTACCCCTTTTATTCCAGCTTCCAAGGCACACCTGTAGCAGATACATCATTTTGATGTAACAGGTACCCAAGAAACCTTGGGTCCTGGTTTAGCAGTGACACTCCTAGCAGATTTTCTCAACAGATTTTTCGCATGTTTATCATCACAACACATGATATGACAATTATACATGGAATGCCCTACCTGCCCACAATGATAACAAGAGATAACAGATTTCATGTTCTCCTTGTATACATCAGCATTGGCGTGAACATGGTGTGAGTGAACATGATTAATTCTGTTATTGACATGAAAAATTTTCTTTTCATAACCGGCCAGCCAACAGTTAACAGCTCTGTGGCTTGGCTTTCCACATTCAAAACATACAGTGTATTTTCTTCTAGAACCAAACTTCTTTCCATCAATAATGTTTTTATTAACAGGGAAATTAACAAATCCAGAGTTAGTTTTCTTTCCCTGAGCATGCCAGCAGAAGGCAGCAATGTGACCAAACTTTCCACAGCAATAGCATTGAATTTTCTTTTCCTGATCAGTAGAATGTTTCCTAAGATGATTTCTAGGATACTTTCTAACAGCATTTCTTTCATCATTTATCAATGCTACACAGTTATGCATAATGTGGCCAACTTTCCCACAATAGTGACATGTTATAGCCTTTTTATTCACATTCACTTGTTTGACAAGATTGATATTCTCATGAGAGTGTGAATGTGTGTGTGAGCAGTGAGCAGCATGCACATGAAAATCAGAGACATATTTGGACTTATCCAAATCAGCATTTTCCTTTTGTTTTTGAATCTTTTCCTGTTTCTTATCTGAATTTTCAGCCTTCTTAGCAGTGAATTGAAACATAGAAGAACTAGATTGATTAGCTTGTTCAGAGCTTTTTACGAATACAGTTGACTTCTTCTTTTCATTCACTTTCTTATTAACATGCACATACCCAAGTCCTTCTTTCTGAAAATTCACTTTAGAACCAAGCAGCTTATTCAAGTTGTCTTTTCCTTTAACGAATTTTGACAAGGAATTTTTCAGATCTTCAATCTCAGAATTGAATGAAGCAATATTCGCTTCATACTTGGATAGCTCAGATTCACAAACAATCAGCTGTTGTTGCAAAACATCATTCAGGTTCTTCAGAGTTTCATTTTCTTGTTGAACCATTATTTCAATGTTGTTCTCATTTTCCTTCACAACAGTTTTTCCTTTTTCAATTGACAACCATCTTTCAGAGAAGACAGTATTAAGAACCATTAGCCTTTTATTTTGATCTTTTAGATGAGAATTTTCTTCAATCATCTTATTTTCAAATTCTTCTTTCAATTTCAGTTCAGATTTTAGATTTTCATTTTCAGCCTTTAGACTTGTGATTTCAGCATTTTTCTCTTTTCTTAATTTTCTCTTTTCTGACTTAACTCTTTCATATTTTTCAAGTAGATGCTCATGCATGGCAACTAAATCATCATGACTAATATCCTCGGTCTCAGAGTTTACCTGGGATGAGGACTCATCTGATTGATCACTCCTTCTCGTCATGAGACATTCTTCTCCCTGTTCCACGTGTGTTGTAGTCACTCTATCAAACATTTCCTTTGCAGTGCTACAATCTGAGAAAGAGGAAAAATCATCAGAACCGATTGCAGCCTTCATTATTTTTAGAGCTCTCACATTATCATCATTTTTCAACTTGTGGACATGAGTCCACTTGGACTTATCCTTTGGAAGTTCATGTGGACTGTGAGAGATAACCTTCCACAATTGTGGATTAATAGAGTTAACATGCTTGTGCATACGATATAGCCAGAATTGAATATTTGAACTATTGAATAGTGGAGGATGAGCCATGACGGCACAACAGTTTAACGCAACAGGAATATTGATGCACTAAAAGCAAATTAGCACCTAAGACCGCAAGATCGATCTGCAGGTCGCTGGACCTTGTATGCAGAAACCTGCTCTGATACCAACTGTTATGTTTGGTGCAGTATTCAGAGGGGGGGTGAATGAATATAACCTGTTTAAAAGCCTTCACCCAATTAAAAATATGATCCTCACTAACTATCTAGAATGCTAACTAGACAGATTTATCAAATCTGAAAGACTAATTAGCAGTAGCGGAATTCAACAAACAGACAGTGAGCAACCAAAGCAAAGCGCACCTAAGCATTCATTCAAACCATTCTTTCGCCCAAATAAACTTTCGCTCACTCAACAGATTAAACACTCAGAACAAAATCTGATTAAATCATTTAATGAACCTGTGATCAAACACTTGGAGCGCCCCTATGCAAACATCTAGCGGAAGCAAAAACATATAGAGAAATCAAACCACTGCACAAAGGATTTTTTAGGTGGCTCGGTCCAGCAGACCTACATCCACCCCACACTCAACCCGAGTGTGGCTTCCACTAGCTCACGCTAGAAACCGCAGACTCAGTCTGCAACAGGTGCTGCCACACAGCTTGACCAGGGGAACAACCTCCCCTCTTCCTCCCAACCGGAGGGAACCACTAGTGACACCAGTCACTAGCAAACCAGAGACACACGGTCTCTCTTCCTCCAGACCCGGAGGGAAACCCCTGGACTTGAATCCACAAGCCCAGAACCGGAGACAAGTCTCCCTTCCTCCAAACCGGAGGGAACCTAGAGACCCAAGTCTCTCTTCCTCTGAACCCCAGAGGGAAGCACAACCGGAGATAAATCTCCCTTCCTCCAACCCGGAGGGAAACAACCGATGACACCCTGTCAAGGGCAACCAGAGACGCGAGTCTCTCTTCCTCCACACCGGAGGGTACCAACCACAAGTAGCACCCAACTACTTGCAACCGGAGATAGCAATCTCCCTTCTCCTGAACTAACAGGAGGAACCCCGACCTCTCTACAGAGTATCGGAAAGTACAGCAAACCAAATGACAAAGGAAAAATAATAAACGAAAATAACTTCAGCAAACAGAAAGCTGAAACACGAAATGCACAATGTGGCTCTCAACGGAGCTGACTGGCCTGGATTTGATCCACGGTCCAGTAGACAGATCTTCAGGTAAGCTTTTCTTCCTCTTCTCTTCTCTTCTTCTTCTTCTCTTTCACTCTCTCGATCTCTGCTCCTCTATACTCTTCGGCTCACACTTCTATCTCTCTCTTTCTCTTTCTTCTGCTCTCCTAATCTCTCACTCTCTGCTCTTCTCTTCTTTCTCTTTTCTTTTTCTATCTGGATCGTGGCTCTCTGTATGAGCTTTTCTTCTTGCCAACTCGATCACCTTCATCTGTGGACGAAGGTCTCATATATATAGCAGCAGCAACATCAGCCACGACGTGTGACCTCCACATTTCCAGCCCTAATTATTCGGACCACGTGGCAGTCTCTCAGCAGGCTTCATTCCAGCCTCGGATCACGTGCCCTTCTTAAGCTTCACGATCAAAGCACCTATAAAACAGAGTATCGGATAAGTCATCAGTTTAAAGAACAACTCTGTATAGACTTATCAGAAGAACATCGTTTTAGAAGAAACCTGGACGAGGTTAGAACTAAACAACACGAGCTAACAAACGGCAACAACACGGAGACAACACGAAGATAGAATAAGGAAACGACACGAAGTCACTGTAACAAAACAAGCACTACAAAAGGAACGACACGAGGTACATACGAAGACAAAACAGAAACCAATCATGAAGTATGGTTTCAACAAACGAAAGACACAAGGTCTAGGAAGAACAACACGAAGACAGAGTAAGAAAACGACACGAAGTGAAATGACAAAAAAAACCGTCACGAGTTGAAAACAACACGAAGACGAACACAGAAGTTGACACGGAGTTGAACAAGTAGACAAAAAAAAAATGACACGAGATTCAACTAGAGGACAGAGAGAAGTGACACGAGGTTTACACAGAAACGACACGAGGTTCACTGTGAAACGACACGAGGTGGCACACAGAAAGCAACACGAGGTGCTGCAATGTTCTGCACGCAGTGGAACAAAAACAACACGAAGACATGGAGACAACAGTAACCGACACGAGGTGAGGTTACTAAAGCGACAACGACACGCGGTGTGGAAAACACGACACGAAGACCTGAAAAGGAAAACGACACGAAGTCATGAGAACAGCACGAGGTGAAAACGACACGGGCTGACCACAACACGTGATGAAACATAGAAACCGACACGAAGTAAGAACGACATGGAGACAGCACAGACACGTGCTTGGCTTTGAGAAGAGTTCACGAAGTAAACTCAACACGAAGATAGAGACACTAAGGCAACACGGAGACACGAGTACACGGGAAACACGAAGACAACTTTGAGTACAAAGCTGCTCGAACATCCGAACGACTCGAAGACAAGGACGACACGGGGTGACAACAACTCGAAGAAGACAACAGGAATTTGACACGGAGTATGACCAAGGCGAGAGGGACAGAAACAGCACGAAGACTCAAATGCAGAAATAACACGAAGACGTAAACACTAAAATAACACGAAGATGAAGACACTAAAACAACACGAGGACACGAAGACAAAACCAACACGAAGACACGACAAGGAAAACGACACGAAGTCTAACCTCATACAAGTTATCCTGTCACGCATGGAAATCAACACGAAGTGTTATAACCTCAGACGACACGAAATCTTTTCGTGTTAGTGAGGGGAAACAACACGAGGTGAGACTTCACGCTGTACAGAACTTGGAAGACCAGTGTTGAATGAGTAGACGTGTAGTATATCATGAAGGAAGGCCAGTGTACAGACTTGGAGGCCTGAAGGCGATGTGAGTAACAATCCAATGTATGGACTTTGACTCTAAATGAGACTGACAGTGTATACACTTAGCCAAGGCAATGCACTGTATGGACTTCCATGAGACGCTCAATGTGCAGACTTACTGCCAATCAATGTATAGACTCTGTAAATGCATATGAAAGCTTTATGCAGCAGATAATAGTCTGAAACTTCAATTACAATGATTCACAGTGTAAACAAATAAACTAACTGAGCATATGAAAGCCTGAATGAACATTTCAATAGGATGACTCACAGTGACTCACATCAAACACCAATCATCAAAACCAAATCAATCATTAAAACCACAGCAATGAATGCTTTATGCATCAGTTTAACATGTAGCATGACCTCACATCAAATATGTTAATCTAAACTGAGCAGCAAGATGACTGAACATTTGATTAACTTACATCAACAATCAATCATCAAAACCATCATCAAAACCACAGGGGCACAACAAGTACAAGAAAGGGGGGCCGCCGAGTTTGCCGCTTTGAAGCAAAGGGGTTTATCGGTGGCGGAATATGAAGCTCAATTCTCAAGATTATCTCGGTACGCTCCACATCTCGTGGGTACCGACAAAATAAAGGCACAGAGATTTCTTAACGGCCTAAAGCCACAATATATTACTCCACTGGCCTCGATGGATATTCAAATATATAGTGATGCGGTATGAAGAGCACAACTCTTGGAAGATGCAACGGAGTTATCGGATCGCATTCGAGGAAGAGAAGCCAAGAGAGAGCATGTCACGGGAGCCGGAAGTTTCAAACCTTCCTTCGGGAAGAAAAGGCCTAATGATGGGCGTAACTTCATCAAGGACGGGCGTAATTTCAACAAAGGTGAACGTAATTTTCAAGGGGACAAGAAGCCGAGGACATTCGACAAGCAAATTGTCCCTATATCGGCAACATCAAAGGAACTATGCAAATATTACGATAAACCCGGACACAAAGTTGAGGAATGTTGGAGAAAGCTCGGTGCATGTCTTCGATGCGGGAGTCGGGAACATAGGATCCCGAATTGTCCTCTTCTCAACGAGCAAGCTCCACCACCGGCAAGACTTCCTATTATTGCCAAAACGTAAGGAAGACTTCAAGCTCTTATGGATGCGGAACCTACCGAGGAAGGAGGCATCGTGGAAGGTACTCTTTTCATATACTCCAAGCCTGCTTCTGTCTTATTTGACACCGGAGCTATGCATTCATTTATATCTAGAAGATTTGCTGGTCTTTTACCTATGAAGCAAGTTCTATTAGATTCTACACTCACTATTACTACCCCTATTGGAATGGGAACGGAGATTAAACATTACTATCCTGCTAGTGAAGTTCTAATTAGCGGTTATAACTTACCCGCTGATTTGGTATGCATGGAGATGGACGGATATGATGTTATTTTGGGTGCCGACTGGCTATCTACACATGGAGCTAGTGTCAATTGCAAGTTGGGTACGGTAGCTTTTATGGGTTACCCCGATCTTCTATTTTCTGGCACCAGGCATTCCAAGCATATATCTCTTATTTCGGCCCTCAAAGCTGAGAAATTGTTAAGGAATGGTTGTGCCGGTTTCTTAGTTTCTATCACTATGACCAAGCACACGGAACCCGTTCTAAAGGACATTCCTATTGTTCGGGATTATTCTGATGTATTTTTGAATGAGTTGCCTGGTATTCCTCCCGAGAGAGAAGTGGTATTCTCTATTGATTTAATTCCGGGAGCTGCACCAGTTTCTAAAGCTCCATATTGGATATCTGCTGTTGAAATGAAGGAGTTAAAGGAACAACTATTGGAGTTATTGGAGAAGGGGTTTATCCGACCAAGTACTTCACCTTGGGGAGCCCCGGTCCTCTTTGTTTAAAAGAAGGATGGTTCGATGAGGTTATGTGTTGATTATCAGCAATTAAATCAACTCACCATCAAGAATAAATATCCTTTACCAAGGATTGCTGAATTATTCGACCAGATTTCTGGAGCTCGATATTTTTCAAAGATCGATCTTCGATCTGGTTATCATCAGTTGAAAATCAAGGAAAGTGATATTCACAAGACAGCATTTCGGAGTAGGTATGGGCATTACGAGTTCACCGTTATGCCTTTCGGCTTAACAAATGCGCCTGCCGCATTCATGCAATTAATGAACAGCGTATTCAGGCCATACCTCGATCAATTTGTGGTTGTATTCATCGATGACATTTTGATCTACTCCAAGTCAAAGGAAGAACATGAAGAACATCTCAAGAAGGCCCTTCAATTATTAAGAGATCACAAACTTTATGCCAAATTAAGCAAGTGTGATTTCTGGATGGAGGAAGTTTCTTTTCTCGGTCACATAATTTCCCGGAATGGTATCGCCGTCGATCCTTCAAAGGTCGAGGCCATAAAGAACTGGGAAAGACCTACTAGTGTGATGGAAATCCGAAGCTTCTTGGGAATGGCTGGATATTACCGAAGATTTATCAAAGATTTCTCAAAGATCGCAGTATCTTTAACAAGATTGACAAGGAAGGAGAATCCTTTTATATGGTCCGAGGAATGCGAGAAAAGCTTTCAAACATTAAAGGATTGTCTGACGACTGCTCCTATTCTCACATTACCTATAGAAGGAGGAGGATTCGAAGTATATGCTGATGCATCAGGGATTGACCTTGGTTGCGTATTAATGCAACATGGCAAGGTCATAGCTTATTCCTCACGGCAATTGAAGAAGCACGAGGAAAATTATCCCGTACATGACCTAGAACTGGCAGCTGTGGTCTTTGCTTTGAAGGTCTGGCGACATTACCTCTATGGTGAAGCCTTTACGGTGTATTCTGATCACAAGAGTCTTAAATATTTATTCTCTCAAAAGGAGCTCAATATGAGACAAAGACGGTGGTTGGAATATTTAAAGGATTTCGACTTCTCTATACAATATCACCCCGGAAAAGGCAATGCCGTTGCTGATGCACTTAGTCGAAAGCCGATGGCTTTATTATCAAGCATGATGGTTAAAGAATGGCATCTGCTTGAGCAAATGGCCAACTTAAACCTCAATATGGAGGAGAAGGAAGGCGGAGTCTTTATTGCTAATATTCGACTCCAACCCGAGTTACTCTAGGAAATCAAGGAACGGCAAGTTGATGATCCGATTGTAGATCTCTAATAAATCCACTTAAACAAAGAAATATTAAGTGAATGAGTAAAGCATGAAATAGCACGAGGTGCTAAGAGGAGTTTGTGATCGCCAGAGACACGAGGTCTCAAAAATATAACAATGAAAGCATGGGAGAGATCGCGAAAAATACCTTGGAGTGCGGTTGATTGTAGGTGCTCCTTTCTCTTCAAATCGGCCGGCCGATGAAGAGAGTTCTTCAATTTGATTACCCTTGCAAATAAAGACAAACACCAATAAAGATATGGATTAGAAACATGGTGAGTGTAGCATCAATTCATAAAAAATATATGAGCATGAAAGCATGTGCAAGAACACACCTTAAGGGTGGTTGCCCTTAAACCCCTATGCAAAAGAGTGTGGAATAATATGATGAATGTATGCAAAACATGGAGATGTGCAAGAGATGCACTAAGGAGAGATTCTCAACATAGTTGAGAAGAAAAAAATCAATAAAAACAATGATGAAATATATGATGCATGATGCATGAATTATGAACTAAAATAAAGGATAAAGAAGAAAAGTTGAGATAAAAAAATCTATTTGTTGCTCCTTTGGCTTTGATGCTCGATGGGGAGAAGCTCTCAAAGGATGCAGACTTGAAGGTGGGAGACTCCTCTTTAGCCAAGCAGCAGCCTTCGGTTCCTGTAAAAGAAGAAAAAAAGAAAAAGAAGAAGAAGACAGAACGGGAGAAGAAGGAGAAGAAGAATAACACAGAAGAAAAAGACTGAAGAAGATGGAAGGAGAAGAAGAGAAAACACACAGAAGAAGAAGAAGAATAGGAAGACAGAAGAAGAAAACACACAGAAGAAGAAGAAGAATAGGAAGACCGAAGATAGAAGAAAGACCTCCGAACCAACCTAACAGAGATGAAGAATCTCTATAAAATAGGATCGAACCTCATAGATAGAAGGATAAGAACGGGCAAGAGCCCAAGGGGGAAAGGATCAAGCTGGACAAGAGCCCAAACGAAGCAGGAGTCTCTCTGGGAAAGGCTGTGTTCGTTCGGAGCACAAAAGTGAAACACGACCTGGTTCAGGGCGTCAATTGTTGAATTGACGACCTTCCCAGAGGGCGTTTCTTAAAAACACGCCCTGCACGAGGGTGTTTCTCAAAAACCAAATTTTAGAAATAAAAACTCCCCATATTTGAAAAATGTAAAACACGCCTCAATCAAAGCCACTTTTAAAAAACGCGCCCCTGGGAAGGGCGTTAATTTCAAGAGGTCAAATGGGGAAGTCGATCAAACCAAAAGAATTGACGCCCTCAGGTCAGGTGTCCTTTCTCAAAGAAACGCCCTAGATCAGGTCGTGTTTTATAAGAACACGCCCTTCCCCAGGTCGTGAATTTCAAAAATGAGATAAATGCCTAGAAAATCTAGAAAAATAGGAAAAAGGAGATAAATGGGGAAAAATAGGAGAAATTCAATAAAAATGGGAAAAACCACTCAAACAAGCTAATTTGAGGGTCAAATGGGGCATTGCACAGTAATATGAAATATACTCAAAATAATATCAATTTTAACGTGTCTACAGCTGCCCCGCCTTGGCGTCTGCTTTGCAAGGGAGCGTAGCAAACTGAAAAGTAGATGCCAAGGTGTGATGAGACACGCAATCAACATCACTTGATAAGAATCAAATCAAAAGCACGAGATAAAGCAAATCTCGGGAAATCCAACGAAATTAACAATGTTTGGACAAAAGGGGAGATGTGCACGCGGTACACGAAGGAGATAAAATAAAATGATCAACTTCCAGCGCGGTGGAAGTACCCCAGGTCACAAACCTGTAGATTTCACCATTGGGGAGCGGTTACCAGCCAGTGGACGTGCTGCAGCCAAGGTGGATCAAAGGAAAGAAAATAAGATGATAAAAATCCAAAGAAGGAGCTTTCGAGAAAATGACCCAAAACAGCAACAAAATGAACTGAAGATTCAATTCGGCATGGAATATCTCATATCTGGAAAGATTAAGATCAATTCAACTCTCAACATCAGCTTATCAGAATGATTTTCCAATGTTAATTCAAAGTCCTACATGAATGCACGCTGGGCTAAAGGGAAAAATAACAAATGAAAATATAATATAATCATGGATAATATTGTTAAACTGCCCAGACTGGGTCAAGAAACCAATTCTGTGAGCTGATACTAAGTCGAAGCCCGTTTATCCACGCACCAACTCGTAAAAAGGGAACCATCGTCCCCAGTCTTGGATGGCTCAACGGCCTATCCGTGTGACTAAGACTTCTCTGGAATCATCATTATTTTTGATGAAGGGGAACTCAAATCCCAGATTTACCAAAGCCACAAGGTCCTTGATATAATCTAGTAACATATGTAACATATAGTAGAATGCATACAGGGAGATGGTGATATCAATAAGCATGGGAACTGAGAAATGAGCTGCAAGCACCGTGGGACTTTGAGTGATGATGCCCTGCCGGCGGGACCAAGAGCCTCTTCCTGCGCTCAAAAATTCATTAGCCAAGATATAAAAGATAACAAATAATGAAGAAGGCATTTAATCATAGCATGCATAGCATGAATCAAAGCAACCAATCATAGCATATATCATGAACATCATAAGTCAAATCATGGCATAGCAAAGCATCATTATTTGTTGTTTGTCATGAGGATGACCATCTGGCTAATCAAGTTTTAGAGTTAAACAATCAGGATCTGATAATGCCCATCGGCGGAGTAATCAGATGAAACGAGCAGGAGTTGATTGAAAGATTTGGAGATGAATAATCATGAGATATGATAATTAGAATGATATAGGGAGATGATAACCAAAAATGCCTAGGGTGGCATGTCATGAGAATATCGGGAGAATCAATAAATTGATAGCAATGAGTGGAGAGAGGACCCATCCCGTGCTTTTGGTCTCTGCAAAGCTGTTCCTGCAAAACACCATCAGAAAATACAATGCAAATTTTTTAGATTTTGGAAATATGCAAATTTTTATGAGTTTTGGAATATGCAAATTTTTATGAGTTTTGGAATATGCAAATTTTTATGAGGTTTGAAAATATTTAAATTTTTATGGAGATTTTTTGGAAAATATTTTAAATTTTTGTTGGGATTTTGATCGGGAAATATTCAATTTTTTTTGGATTTTGGCTTAGACATTGTTAATGCAGTATCAAAGGGTTGTTTTGAACCACTGGCTAGGGGTCCTTGTTCCTTCCCTTTTCGCTAAAACTGCCCAAAGCTGGACGTGCATTGAAAGTGGCATCCTATAACTGACCGTCTTTGATCAACGGTGCCCCTACCAAGGCCATACCCGAGAAATGCTCGGTCTTGGAGGGAGAAGAGAAGAATAATTGGAGATAAGCTTTATGCAGGATGGGAGATATCGGGACTTGAATTCCTTCCAAGGTGTTCCCTTCAAAGAGGTAGTCTGTTGTGCCGGGGCTTTATGCCTTTAATTTTTAGACCCTTGACATACATACGACCAGGGTTTTCCCTGCGGGGACTTTGCCACTCTTGTCATGCCATAATTCATACTTTTACTTTTATCGAAATTCTGACTTGATTTTCATAATAGCCCTTTTGGCGAGATGTATATCATGAAATTCATATTGATTTTGGGTCAAGACTGCCCCTATTTGAGACTCCTCTCGTATTGGGGATTACCAAGGTTGGTCATCTCATCCGTCAACCTCTTGCCCCTGCACGTGGCCGAGTAAAGAAGAGAAAAGACTTCCAGATATACTCATGGCGTGGCCAAGGTAGCAACGGTGTTTAACCAAAGGAGCCGGCTAAGGACGCCGTGAAGTGTGTGGAATGCCCAGCTGAGGGTTGATCTTAACAAGCAGGGAGAGAATGTTGAATTCCCAGCGCGGGGTTCTTATTAACCAAGGTGCTGCAAAAAAACAAGCCTAAAGGACTCTTTTGAGAATGCTTTCAATTAAACAAAAGCTTAAGATAAAGGTTTAAAACACCACTCTTAATCTTGTTAAGAAGCACTTCATCTTGAAAATCATACGTGAAGCAATGAGGTAATGATATCATAAAAATGCGTACTTACGCCAATATGTTACCTTGCAACCTTTGTTAAAGCAGCTGCCGCGAGAGGTTGATCATCGTGGGATTTGTCCTCTTTGGCAGTCAAAAGGATTGGAAGCAAAGGATTTTGGGAGTGGCTTAACAAGAAGGAGTGGTGCCAAGACCAGACTCAGACGAATAAGGAAAAAAAAGGAAAAGAGGCGAGGGCTAGAACTCCCTCACTAAGGCGCGGAGACCCTGATCACATGGAACAGTCTACAGAAGAAGTGAAGAATTAGAAGGAGGAGTGAGGACTAAAGCCTCGAAAGCAATGGGAGAATGGGCAGATGCCCAAGGCAGTGGATGTGGAAGAAGTTGGGTCAGACCCAGAATCAGGAGTAATTAGAAGAAGAAATTGGTAGATAGAAAGAGGCGGAGCCGGAGGGTCCGGAGGTAGAGGAGAATCATGAGAGGAGAAATCATCCGGAGGCTCCGGAGGGATGACAAAAGAAGGGACGCGATGCCCTGAGATGAAATAGGGAAAAAGAAGATGATGGAAAAGGAAGGAAAAAATGAAGGATGTGATGTTCAGGAAGATTAGAAAGATGAATCGGAAGAAAGATGGAGGGTCCGGAGGTTCCGGAGGAAGCAAATGCCGAGGGACGCGATGCCCAGGGAGGAGAGAAAAATCCGGAGGTTCCAGAGGAATGAAATCAGGAAGGAGAAGGTGGAAAGGGGCGTCGTGCCCGAGGGAAAAGTCCGGAGGTTCCGGAGGAGGAGAAGGAAAGGGGCGCGATGCCCGAGGGGAAAGTCCAGAGGTTCCGGAGGAGGAAGGTGGAAAGGGGCGCGATGCCCGAGAGAAAGGTCCGGAGGTTCCGGAGAATGGAAAGGGGCGCGATGCCCGAGGGGAAAGTCCGGAGGTTCCGGAGGGATAGAATCAGAAAGGGCGAGATGCCCAAAGAGGAGGGATAAAATTCCTGGAGGTTCCAGGGAGATAGCAGGAAAAGGGACGTGATGCCCCAGGGATAGTGGATAAAAAGATGAAGATGAATAAGATGGGAAGTGCGGAATATCCGGAGGTGCCGGAAGGCGGGGAAGATACAGGTTTGGAAACCCGGGAAGCAGGAGGTGCAAATGCATGCAATGGGATGGATGCGATGAATGCATGAAATGCAAAGAATATGAAGAATGTGAAGGGCGAGAGGATGAGATTCTCCTCTTAACCCTGGGAATGGCCCATGAGGAAAAAGTGATAGAGATGGATGAATAGAAAGTGGAACAAATAAGGGATGGCCCCTTAGCATTAAGATAACTGCCCCTCCACGGCAGTGAAAGTGTATGAGAAATAGCCCCTGCCGAAGCTTCAATGGTGAATGTCAACTCCCTTGGGGAGTGCAAAGTAATGGTGTGAGGGAGTTGGAAAGTTGAGCTCGGAAGCATTATGTTGCCCAAAGATTCAAAATTTAGAAATTGGAACAAAGGGTGCCCTGCCCGGCCCTTACACAGCATCAATGCTTGGCATGTCGGCGACTTGGCTTCTTCGACCGTGCTTGGCATAATAACCCGGATTGGCATCCGGCAAATGAATTCTTGAATCTTGAATAGCGCGGCTAAATCCTTGCTGCCCGGTTCTTGATCATCTTCGGCACCTGTGCTTGTAGAAGGCCCCCCATTCCGAGTAGTAGAGGGAGGTGAAGCGGAGGCGGAAGGCTTTGTGAGTGGTGGAGGTATAATGGAAAGTGTTGGCGTAAGTGGAGGCGGAGGTTCAAACACGTCGAGTTTCTCCCTTTGCTCGGAAGCAGTTGGGATTGGCTCGGGTGCAAAAAGTGGTGGATCCTGCTCAGGATTAGCCATGGGTAAGGGTAAAGGGTTAAATGGTGGAATAGGCAAAGTGGGTTTTAAAGGGATAATGGAAGGCCGAGGTGACGGTAATGGGAGGTTAATTGGGGAAGATTCAATGGTAGGTTCGACGGAGGCTAATGGTGTGGAGGTAGATGGCTTAACGGGTGGAGGTTTAATAGTGGAAGGCTTGGGGGAGGCCAGTGTTGCGGAGGTTAATGGTGTAACTGGAGGAGGTGTAATGTATGCGGTGTCAAGGATAGGAGGAGACTTACAATGTGTCGGTGTGGGTGATTGAAGTATCGACCCATCATCGTAACACCAATTAGTCTCATAAATAGGGGTTGGATCAGGGATGGTTTTATCCTGAGCAGGGGGTTCATCGAATGATAGTGGAGGGAGCGGAAAATTAAGGAAACTCGGAAGGGGTGCCTGCGGAGCTTCATCATCATCGTATATTGCCTCGGATTCTTCGAATGCCGGCTCTTGCTCACTTGAACCGCCGACGCCATAATCATCCCTCCTATCTTTCCATTCTCTCTCCATCTTTGTAATCTCGTCCAGAGCGGCATGGAGAGGATTGACTGGAGTAGGAGGAGCCGTGACCCTCTTTATTTGTTCCTCCATCAAAGTAATCTTATCAAGCAGAGATTGTTGGAGGGGTGTGACTTGAGCAACAGAAGGTTGACAGGACCTTGAAGGAGGAGGGGTAGCATAAAAATGCCGTGGAGGGGAGTTGACGGGATGACCCGTAAAAGAACCCGGACGGGCCGGATTGCAAGGAGTAAATGGGCCTTGGGGCCGTGATCGAGAGGGAATAGAAGGAGGTGGGTGATGGGCCACCCGAGTAGAATGAACAGGAGGAGATGGGTAATGGGCTACCCGATCAGGATTGGAAGGAGGAGGTGGGTGATGGGCCACCCGTATAGAATTGGAGGGAGATACATGAGATGTACCCTCAACGGCGGCCTTAAGGGCTTGGATCTGTTGAGGGGTAAGATGATCTAATGCATGCAAAATCTGGGAGACCTTCTCATCATTGGGACGAGAGGATCCCGAGGAAGTAGTGGCTCGAAATTGAGTTGAAGGACCATTGGATTGGACATTGCCCATGGGTCGGGCATGACCATAAGAATGAGGACGTGGCCCTTTGAAAGAATGGTGAGAATGATGAACATGTTGAAATTGAGGGGAATAAGATGTGCTAGGTTGATCACCCTCATGAACAATAATTGAATTGAACATGTTATTTTTCCTATCATGGTAAGCCATCATGCAATTAAAATAATGTGCAAACAATTGGCAAAGAACACACTCAAGTTGAAATGGTTACCTTGATTTTTATGTTCGAACCTTGGTGAATTAATGAATTTATGCAAATTGATATGATTCACACAAGGGGAGGAGCCTAGTTTCAAATATGATTTAACTCCAATGCCAACTAGGAACACTCTCTCACCACGTTTAGGCCAACTAATCCGGGACTTCAAAAGGGTACAACCTGCCCGGCGTCCGTGAGGGAATCCACGGGTGCGGGGACTTACGGAGGCTTGGAAAAGGGATTTCCAGTCCAAAGAGACGGAATGCTCAATGGAGGGTCGTCCCGATTCCAAGAGGGTGTGTGGATCCTAATGAAGAGGAGGGGGGTCCCAAACCAATGCAAAGAATGAATGCAACAGGGGAAATCAAGCCAACCATAATAATATGATCAATCAACATGAAATAGCATGAAAACTCACCCACGGGAAGGGTTCTGGAAACCCACAGTAAAAACACGCCCTAGAAGAGGGCGCTACTAACAAAAGACACGACAGTGTGACTGTGGTGAATAAACGTGAGGGGCCCAGGGCCGGGTAAAACGCGCCTTAGGGTGAGGCGCTATCAATATAGGGACGCCCTGATGTGGGGCGCTAATCAACAAATAAACACCTTTGGGAAGGGCGTGAATTCACAGGCTGCAATATAAAGCAGGAAAACCCGAACATATGCTGGAAAACGCCCTGTCAGAGGGCGTAAAATATGAATAAGGCGCCCTATATTAGGGCGTTAAATCAAACAAACGCCTCTGCCAGAGGCGTGAATTCACTTTTTCCATAAAACTTCACGGCCCACAGTATCAACACCCAATCACACGATCATGGCAATCAATAGAATAAGCATGCTCATCAAGAATTTTAAATAAGTGGAAATTTTAAAGAAGAATCAACAAACCGACCGATCACTTAGGGGAGGGTGTAAAACCAATGGAGGATGCCCGAGGGGCACAAAAAGGGAGATGCACCGAGGGTGCAATAGGGGAGACGGCACACGCGGGTGCCTAAGGGGAAAGGGGTAATAAAGAGAACACAAAGCGTCCCACCGTGATCGCCAATTTGTAGATCTCTAATAAATCCACTTAAACAAAGAAATATTAAGTGAATGAGTAAAGCATGAAATAGCACGAGGTGCTAAGAGGAGTTTGTGATCGCCAGAGACACGAGGTCTCAAAAATATAACAATGAAAGCATGGGAGAGATCGCGAAAAATACCTTGGAGTGCGGTTGATTGTAGGTGCTCCTTTCTCTTCAAATCGGCCGGCCGATGAAGAGAGTTCTTCAATTTGATTACCCTTACAAATAAAGACAAACACCAATAAAGATATGGATTAGAAACATGGTGAGTGTAGCATCAATTCATAAAAAATATATGAGCATGAAAGCATGTGCAAGAACACACCTTAAGGGTGGTTGCCCTTAAACCCCTATGCAAAAGGGTGTGGAATAATATGATGAATGTATGCAAAACATGGAGATGTGCAAGAGATGCACTAAGGAGAGATTCTCAACATAGTTGAGAAGAAAAAAATCAATAAAAACAATGATGAAATATATGATGCATGATGCATGAATTATGAACTAAAATAACGGATAAAGAAGAAGAGTTGAGATAAAAAAATCTATTTGTTGCTCCTTTGGGTTTGATGCTCGATGGGGAGAAGCTCTCAAAGGATGCAGACTTGAAGGTGGGAGACTCCTCCTTAGCCAAGCAGTAGCCTTCGGTTCCTGTAAAAGAAGAAAAAAAGAAAAAGAAGAAGAAGACAGAATGGGAGAAGAAGGAGAAGAAGAATAACACAGAAGAAAAAGACAGAAGAAGATGGAAGGAGAAGAAGAGAAAACACACAGAAGAAGAAGAAGAATAGGAAGACAGAAGAAGAAAACACACAGAAGAAGAAGAATAGGAAGACCGAAGACAGAAGAAAGACCTCCGAACCAACCTAACAGAGATGAAGAATCTCTATAAAATAGGATCGAACCTCATAGATAGAAGGATAAGAACGGGCAAGAGCCCAAGGGGGAAAGGATCAAGCTGGGCAAGAGCCCAAAAGAAGCAGGAGTCTCTCTGGGAAAGGCTGTGTTCGTTCGGAGCACAAAAGTGAAACACGACCTGGTTCAGGGCGTCAATTGTTGAATTGACGACCTTCCCAGAGGGCGTTTCTTAAAAACACGCCCTGCACGAGGGCGTTTCTCAAAAACCAAATTTTAGAAATAAAAACTCCCCATATTTGAAAAATATAAAACACGCCTCAATCAAAGCCACTTTTAAAAAACGTGCCCCTGGGAAGGGCGTTAATTTCAAGAGCTCAAATGGGGAAGTCGGTCAAACCAAAAGAATTGATGCCCTCAGGTCAGGCGTCCTTTCTCAAAGAAACGCCCTAGATCAGGTCGTGTTTTATAAGAACACGCCCTTCCCCAGGTCGTGAATTTCAAAAATGAGATAAATGCCCAGAAAATCCAGAAAAATAGGAAAAAAGAGATAAATGGGGAAAAATAGGAGAAATTCAATAAAAATAGGAAAAACCACTCAAACAAGCTAATTTGAGGGTCAAATGGGGCATTGCACAGCAATATGAAATATACTCAAAATAATGTCAATTTTAGCGTGTCTACACCGATGATCATTGAAATTAAAGAGAAACTAGATCAACGACCGGATTTCCTTCTGACTGATGATGGAAGGTTATTATTCAAAGGAAGAACTTGTATACCCGATTGTTCTACTATAAAAGGAAAAATCTTGGAGGAAGCACATCGCTCAAGGTATACTATTCACCCCGGTGCTACAAAAATGTACCAAGACCTCAAGAGAACATTCTGGTGGCTGAATATAAAGAGAGATGTAATGCCCTGGATCTTGATGGATCTTTTGCGGATCTTGTTGGATCTTCGTTGGATCTTTCGGGTCTGTTTCGGATTGGTTTCGTTGAGTTTCGGTTCGCTTTTGTGGCTTCCGAGTTGAGTTTGACGAGCCGTGTGGGTTTTTCTCACGTACTAGTTACGGAACCCTACGGTGAGTTTGTTTGTCAATTCTCGAACTTGTGGATGCTGCTGCGACGACGTACTCGTCGAGCCGGTCGTTTCGACTATTTTTGCGTATTTTTCTGAATTTGTGCATTTTCGGCGCATTTTCGGAATTTTCAGAAATTAGGAAAATTTCCTAATTTCTTTCTTTTTCTTTTTTCTTTCTCTCTTTCCTTCCCATTCGCACGACCGTCTCTCTCTCTCCCGTTCTCTCTCGTTCTCTCCCCTTTCCGGCCCTGGCTGCAGACGGAGGCGTAGGTGGGCGAGGCGGTGAAGCCGTGGAGCTGGTTGGATGCGCGATGGAGCGAGGATCGGATCGATTCTGGCGCGATCCCGAACGGTGGATTCAAAGCCGGTGAAATCGGTTCGCGAGTGGTTTTCGGGGTGGTTTAGTCCTTTCGGGGCGCGGTTTCTTCGGTGGAGGTAGGGTGACAGATCCTTGCTTCTCCATCTTCGTTTTCCCTGCCATTGCACGGCGTTCGGCTAGGAAACGAGCGTGTTTGGGCTTGTTTTGCCTAAACCGTGATTTTTGTGGTTTTTAGGGTCGGCCGGTAAACGGTGACCGTTTGCGGTTCAGTTAGTTTCTAAATGACCGCAGGGATGTTAGAATCCCATCCACGTTGGTTTCGTGCGATTTGGTGTTCATTCGAGGCCGGTAGAAGCCCGGGAACCTCGGTGACCCATTTAGGGTTGATTTGGTGAAATCGCCCGAATCTTGCGTTTTTGATGTTGCATGTGGGGTTTGGAGCCCCTTGGTGTTGTCTTTTGTCGTTGCGGTGTGTTTCCCCTTCGTTTCGGCGTGAATGGGGCGTGGAATGGGCCGATCCGGCCATTCCCTTGTTTTTCCACCGTAACCGAAGTAGCGGTCTAGCCAGCGACCGTTACTTGCTTTTGACGGCCCTACGATGGACCGTTATTTGGTTTAAGGGTTTAGCCCTTTAGCTTCTGGGTAAGCGACGGCCCAAGAGTGGAGCGTCATTCCCGTGTGACGCGCCGGTGCCTGGCCGTCACTTCGCTTTTGTCGTTTTGTTCTGAGGTTTAGTCGGTTGGTCTAACGCACTTGACCCAGCGCGTTAGATGGAAATAACGCGCCTTGCCCAGGCCGTTACTTTCCGTTGACTGACTTTGACCTGTTGAGGCGGTTTCCCTGGCGGATGGGTTCCCATCCGTTGTTTCGAGTATGACGCGCCTGCCCCTGGCCGTTATATTCTGCGTGGACGAGGTTGGGTGGCTGTCTCGTTGGAAGTGACGGTGGAGCCCCTGTGCGTCGTTAGAGAGTAACGCGCTCACCCCTGTCCGTCGTTTGCTGTGGTGTTGGGTTGAGGGTGGCTATGCCATTGTGAGTAACGGATAGGCCCCCGTGCGTCGTTTGGTTCTGACGGTCCTCCCCTGCCGCGCTGTTTCGTGAGTGACGCGCCTGGCTTAGCACGTTGCTTCGTTTTGGGTTTGGGTGGCTATGCCGTTGGGAGTAACGGTGGAGCCCATGTGCGCCGTTTGCTTGTAACGGCCCCGGTCCCGTGCGTTACTTGGCTTTTGTGTGCTTTGTAGGTTGTTAGGGTGGTGTGTGTGACGGCCTGTGTCCGTCCGTCGTTTGGGAAATAACGCCCCTGAGCTAGACCGTCACTTGCTAATAACGGTCTAGGGCCTGTGCGTTACTTCCTTTGTACCTTGGTTTTCCGCCCGATGATTCTGTGTGTCTTGGCTTGTCCTTATGGTCTGCCCGTTGTCCTGTGGATGTCTCCTGACGTCCTATGAGGGTTAAGACTACGTTGTGAGGTAGCCAGGAGTCTTCTTACTTGTGGTAGGATCCTTGATCCTACTCTTGTATGCTTTTGTTGTTTGGGTTTCGGTCAACCTGGTGTGACCCAGTGGTTGACGTGTGACCTGGTTTGTGCGTGTCTTGGCGGTTCTGTCCTGTCCGAGACACTGCTTCTGGATGCTTCGAGGTGTTATTCTACCTCGGTTTGCGTGTCCAGCTGTGCTGAGGGTTCTTGATGTTTCCCTCAGGTCTCCGTGTGTTGTTTTCTGCGGAGCGTGGTTACTTTGGCCTAGGATTGGACCGATTGGCGGCTTGTTCCGCTGTTTGTGACGATCTTGCCTTTGAGTCGTTCGACTCAGGATCGTTACATAGGAGGTCTAGTTGCTTGTCCTGAGTTGTCGGCAGTGGTGATGCTGCCATTTGGTGCCTCGAAGTACGTGTTGAGGGGCGTGGTTGCCTGTCTATACTTCGGCACTTGTGTTTGAGCTTCTGTGTCGTGTGAAGCCTCCACTTGTTGTTGCCTAAGGTCTGTTGAGTGCCGACCCGCTAGCGGATGGCGGAGGGTTATTCCCGGTGAGCGGTTTGTAGTTAGTTCCGCGGGCTCCTAGTCAACGGTAGCGTCCTACCGAGGGAGAATACTAGCTAGAGGACCTGGCTTAGACTATAGCCAGTGTGTGCACACGTGGTCAGGGACGGAGGACTTACGTCGACGGGCGTGACCCTGACTAGTTACTTGTTTGTTGTTCCTGTTTGGTTCAGCTTGTGTCTCTGTCTCTGCTGTTGTTACAGCAGTGCTGTAGGCGAGACGCTTGAGGTGCGGCGTAAGACGTCAGTGGACGCAGCTGGCTTTTAAGGGGGTGCTTCCGTCACGTGACGCGTAGCTTTCGCGTTTTCTTGCGCGTTGTGACCTTTGCGAGTTGCCCATTCGTGGCTGCACTCGGGGTCAGTGTTTTGCTGTCCGCACGGTGTTCTGTTCGTGCGTGGGGCTTTGTGCACGACGTTCTCTATCGCGCTTTGTCTGCTTCTCGGCATCGGCGTTCGCCTTCGCCTTTGTTGGGCTGGTTGACAGACTGGTGTACCCTTCTGTGTGAGTTTAGGGTCATCCACCTGTTGCCTTTTTGTTTGGAGTAGTTTGGGATGCCGAGGTTAGTTCGGTAGCCGCTTGTTTGGTGCGGGTTCTCACCCTCTCCTGCGTGTTCCCTACTCCTACTTCCCGTATGTTCCTTTACAGCTTTGTAGTGTAGCTTTTCCTGCTTTGCTACACCTGCTGTTCCTGCTGCTTTGTTGCTGCTTCCGTTGCTTTTGCTTTGTGCGTTTTCCAGTGGGGATCCGCGTGACCCCTACTGAGTTTCTGTTGAGGCTCACCCCTGCTGCTTTTCAGGTGGGTTTTGCCGTCTGCCTCTGCTGTTCTTGGTGGAGCGCTCTTTCGCTGTTGTCGCTGCCGGCCGTACCTGCGTCGGGCTTCTCCCGACTTCTGTGTATGTTTCTTCTGTCGTACTGTACTGTGCTAGACTTGTTGTCTTTCCTTTGGGCTGGACTCTGTGTTTAATTGTTAAAAATTTATTAATGAAGCTGTAATTTTATTTCTGCTACTTTAGCAATCCAATCTAATGTAATGAAATTGCTTTTTGTTATATCTCTGTGGCTTCAATGTACTCTACACATGCCTTTTATCCCTTCGGCGCTTTCCCGCGCTTGGGAGGCCTCGCGGGTCCCACATGGTATCACGTGTATTCGGTATTTATACCGGGTGCACCGGGTATCCGGAATCCGGGTCGTTACAGGTGGTATCAGAGCAGTGTTCTGAGATGTTCGGAGTTTCTTTTCTGAGCTATCAGAGCGTTGTTGTGTGAAGTACATGGGAATCCGAGATATACAGTTTTCAGAGTCCTTAGGCCCAGTACAGTCTCTTGCTGGCGTAGGTGTTGCGATGTTTATCGCGGTGCTTCTCGCGTGTAGTCTTGTACGTGCTTTGTTGGCACTGTACGAGATGGTTTTTGCTCTCGTCTGGATATGACGACGTGCTTCGTTCGTTTTGAAGTTGGTCTCGATCGTGTTGCGCTTGGCAGTGTTTGTCGGTTGGCATGAACCTGCAGTGCATTGTTCGAGCTGTTTTCTGTATTTTGCTCAGGTGGCTTGTGACTTTTAGCGTTGGTGTGATGGCCATGCACGTTTTTACGTTGCTTGCGTTGTCCCAGCTTGAGTCTGTGTAGCTTCTGATGCATTGTTGTTTCGGTTGTTTCGTTGTCGTGTTGCCTCGATTGAGAAGTTGCTCGAGCGAACTTAGGATTTTCCCTTCCTGGTGAGCTGTTGCTGTTGAGCTTGTTGCTTCTCATCCTTCGTGGTGATGCTTTTCCGAAGTTTGCCTTGGAATCGCTGTCTTAGTGTTGCCTTTGTCCTGTGTCTGCTTAAGCGTAGACAGCTTTGTGTTGAGCCTGATCTGCTCCTTGTTGTACGGTTGCTTGGCTTTGGACTCCGTAATGGTGTTAAGAGCTGTTGTGCACCGTAGTTGTCGTGCTGTGTCTAACGGCCGATGCGTTGTGAAGGCTCATTTGTTGTTTTAGGACGTGAAGGTAAGCTGAGATTGATGCTTTCCTTGTGCTTTGTGCTGAAGCTGGTGCTCTTCTCTTGTTGCACTTAGGCTCTTTGTGTTCGGTTATTCGCTGGATTGGTGCTCGTGGCGTGTGAATTGCGATCTTGTTGATTGCAATGGCGCTGGTGTGTGCTGAGATGCGATTTTCGATATTGTTCTGTTGCCTGTGCACGTTGTTGAGAGTACAGCTGTTGTGTGTGGGTTGGCTACCCACTTGTCGAGAGGTTCTTTCTTTCTCGATGTGACTCCGTCTTGGCTTCTCGTGCCTTGGTGTCGTCAGTTGCCGTGCCTTTGTTTGTGGTTTTTCTTGTGTTGGCATTGGCAATTGTGTGAGTGTTGGGGAATTGGTTGGCATTCCTTGCTGATTAAGTACCCTTTGCTCTGCTTTTTCCTTCTTGGGTGTTGTGCTCTTGAGGCGTGTTGCTAGTCCTTGAGTTGCGTTCCCCGAGATTATTGTCGTTTCTTGTTGTTGTGGGTCTTCTCTTGGTGAGCAGTTTGATGCGTGACCTGACTTTAGTGGTCGTGTGCTCAGCTGTTCTTGTGCCTTGTTGTGACCCTGCTTGCAGACGTGTTTCTTGGCACTGCGTGTTGTGCGGAGCCGAAATTCTGTAGGTGCTGCCGTTGTGTTGCTTTGGCGCTGTTTCTTTATGATTTTGCGTTCTCGTCTTGGACCATTGTCTTGTCAGTTAGCTTTGCTGTGCTCCCTTTTCCTTAGTGGAGTTAGCTTGCGACTTGATCAGATGTGATATCTGAGTGAGTGCTGACGTGATGGTGTTTGTGGTCCAGTGGTGTTGTCGTCGTTGGTGTCCTGTGTGCCAGGTGTTCCCTGTTGCTTTTGGCACTGGAGCCGATGATGTGGTCGAGCTGTCAGCTAAGAGGACTGTGTCTCCTTGTGTAAGCTGCTGCTTGCCGTATTGTTATTGTGTTTTTCGGTTGTCTGTTGTTGTGGCTGTCGTGTCTCCTGCCCTGTGAGACGTAAACGACGTTGCCCTTGCTTCGGAGGTGTCAGGTGTGTTCACTTTGGTGCCGTACTCGTGCTGTAGACTTGCTGTCTTGGAAGCTAGAGTGTGTACCTGTAATTGTGGTCTGACGTTGTTCCTCTGAGCTGTGTTTTCCGAGATTTGTGTTGTTGGGTTGCTCTCCCTTGCTTCTCCTTTGCTAGTCCTTAATTTCGAGGGCGAAATTTCTTAAAGGAGGGGAGGATGTAATGCCCTGGATCTTGATGGATCTTTTGCGGATCTTGTTGGATCTTCGTTGGATCTTTCGGGTCTGTTTCGGATTGGTTTCGTTGAGTTTCGGTTCGCTTTTGTGGCTTCCGAGTTGAGTTTGACGAGCCGTGTGGGTTTTTCTCACGTACTGAGCCGTGTGGGTTTTTCTCACGTACTAGTTACGGAACCCTACGGTGAGTTTGTTTGTCAATTCTCGAACTCGTGGATGCTGCTGCGACGACGTACTCGTCGAGCCGGTCGTTTTGACTATTTTTGCGTATTTTTCTGAATTTGTGCATTTTCGGCACATTTTCGGAATTTTCGGAAATTAGGAAAATTTCCTAATTTCTTTCTTTTTCTTTTTTCTTTCTCTCTTTCCTTCCCATTCGCGCGACCGTCTCTCTCTCTCCCGTTCTCTCTCGTTCTCTCCCCTTTCCGGCCCCGGCTGCAGACGGAGGCGTAGGTGGGCGAGGCAGTGAAGCCGTGGAGCTGGTTGGATGCACGATGGAGCGAGGATCGGATCGATTCTGGCGCGATCCCGAACGGTGGATTCAAAGCCGGTGAAATCGGTTCGCGAGTGGTTTTCGGCATGGTTTAGTCCTTTCGGGGCGCAGTTTCTTCGGTGGAGGTAGGGTGACGGATCCTTGCTTCTCCATCTTCGTTTTCCCTGCCATTGCACGGCATTCGGCTAGGAAACGAGCGTGTTTGGGCTTGTTTTGCCTAAACCGTGATTTTCGTGGTTTTTAGGGTCGGCCGGTAAACGGTGACCGTTTGCGGTTCAGTTAGTTTCTAAATGACCGCAGGGATGTTAGAATCCCATCCACGTTGGTTTCGTGCGATTTGGTGTTCATTCGAGGCCGGTAGAAGCCCGGGAACCTCGGTGACCCATTTAGGGTTGATTTGGTGAAATCGCCCGAATCTTGCGTTTTTGATGTTGCATGTGGGGTTTGGAGCCCCTTGGTGTTGTCTTTTGTCGTTGCGGTGTGTTTCCCCTGCGTTTCGGCGTGAATGGGGCGTGGAATGGGCCGATCCGGCCATTCCCTTGTTTTTCCACCGTAATCGAAGTAGCGGTCTAGCCAGCGACCGTTACTTGCTTTTAACGGCCCTACGATGGACCGTTATTTGGTTTAAGGGTTTAGCCCTTTAGCTTCTGGGTAAGCGACGGCCCAAGAGTGGAGCGTCGTTCCCGTGTGACGCGCCGGTGCCTGGCCGTCACTTCGCTTTTGTCGTTTTGTTCTGAGGTTTAGTCGGTTGGTCTAACGCACTTGACCCAGCGCGTTAGATGGAAATAACGCGCCTTGCCCAGGCCGTTACTTTCCGTTGACTGACTTTGACCTGTTGAGGCGGTTTCCCTGGCGGATGGGTTCCCATCCGTTGTTTCGAGTATGACGCGCCTGCCCCTGGCCGTTATATTCTGCGTGGACGAGGTTGGGTGGCTGTCTCGTTGGAAGTGACGGTGGAGCCCCTGTGCGTCGTTAGAGAGTAACACGCTCACCCCTGTCCATCGTTTGCTGTGGTGTTGGGTTGAGGGTGGCTATGCCATTGTGAGTAATGGGTAGGCCCCCGTGCGTCGTTTGGTTTTGACGGTCCTCCCCTGCCGCGCTGTTTCGTGAGTGACGCGCCTGGCTTAGCGCGTTGCTTCGTTTTGGGTTTGGGTGGCTATGCCGTTGGGAGTAACGGTGGAGCCCCTGTGCGCCGTTTGCTTGTAACGCCCCGGTCCCGTGCGTTACTTGGCTTTTGTGTGCTTTGTAGGTTGTTAGGGTGGTGTGTGTGACGGCCTGTGTCCGTCCGTCGTTTGGGAAATAACGCCCCTGAGCTAGACCGTCACTTGCTAATAACGGTCTAGGGCCTATGCGTTACTTCCTTTGTACCTTGGTTTTCCGCCCGATGATTCTGTGTGTCTTGGCTTGTCCTTATGGTCTGCCCGTTGTCCTGTGGATGTCTCCTGACGTCCTATGAGGGTTAAGACTACGTTGTGAGGTAGCCAGGAGTCTTCTTACTTGTGGTAGGATCCTTGATCCTACTCTTGTATGCTTTTGTTGTTTGGGTTTCGGTCAACCCGGTGTGACCCAGTGGTTGACGTGTGACCTGGTTTGTGCGTGTCTTGGCGGTTCTGTCCTGTCCGAGACACTGCTTCTGGATGCTTCGAGGTGTTGTTCTACCTCGGTTTGCGTGTCCAACTGTGCTGAGGGTTCTTGATGTTTCCCTCAGGTCTCCGTGTGTTGTTTTCTGCGGAGCGTGGTTACTTTGGCCTAGGATTAGACCGATTGGCGGCTTGTTCCGCTGTTTGTGACGATCTTGCCTTTGAGTCGTTCGACTCAGGATCGTTACATAGGAGGTCTAGTTGCTTGTCCTGAGTTGTCGACAGTGGTGATGCTGCCATTTGGTGCCTCGAAGTACGTGTTGAGGGGCGTGGTTGCCTGTCTGTACTTCGGCACTTGTGTTTGAGCTTCTGTGTCGTGTGAAGCCTCCACTTGTTGTTGCCTAAGGTCTGTTGAGTGCCGACCCGCTAGCGGATGGCGGAGGGTTATTCCCGGTGAGCGGTTTGTAGTTAGTTCCGCGGGCTCCTAGTCAACGGTAGCGTCCTACCGAGGGAGAATACTAGCTAGAGGACCTGGCTTAGACTATAGCCAGTGTGTGCACACGTGGTCAGGGACGGAGGACTTACGTCGACGGGCGTGACCCTGACTAGTTACTTGTTTGTTGTTCCTGTTTGGTTCAGCTTGTGTCTCTGTCTCTGCTGTTGTTACAGCAGTGCTGTAGGCGAGACGCTTGAGGTGCGGCGTAAGACGTCAGTGGACGCAGCTGGCTTTTAAGGGGGTGCTTCCGTCACGTGACGCGTAGCTTTCGCATTTTCTTGCGCGTTGTGACCTTTGCGAGTTGCCCATTCGTGGCTGCACTCGGGGTCAGTGTTTTGCTGTCCGCACGGTGTTCTGTTCGTGCGTGGGGCTTTGTGCACGACGTTCTCTGTCGGGCTTTGTCTGCTTCTCGGCGTCGGCATTCGCCTTCGCCTTTGTTGGGCTGGTTGACAGACTGGTGTACCCTTCTGTGTGAGTTTAGGGTCATCCACCTGTTGCCTTTTTGTTTGGAGTAGTTTGGGATGTCGAGGTTAGTTCGGTAGCCGCTTGTTTGGTGCGGGTTCTCACCCTCTCCTGCGTGTTCCCTACTCCTACTTCCCGTCTGTTCCTTTACAGCTTTGTAGTGTAGCTTTTCCTGCTTTGCTACACCTGCTGTTCTTGCTGCTTTGTTGCTGCTTCCGTTGCTTTTGCTTTGTGCATTTTCCAGTGGGGATCCGCGTGACCCCTACTGAGTTTCTGTTGAGGCTCACCCCTGCTGCTTTTCAGGTGGGTTTTGCCGTCTGCCTCTGCTGTTCTTGGTGGGGCGCTCTTTCGCTGTTGTCGCTGCCGGCCGTACCTGCGTCGGGCTTCTCCCGACTTCTGTGTACGTTTCTTCTGTCGTACTGTACTGTGCTAGACTTGTTGTCTTTCCTTTGGGCTGGACTCTGTGTTTAATTGTTAAAAATTTATTAATGAAGCTGTAATTTTATTTCTGCTACTTTAGCAATCCAATCTAATGTAATGAAATTGCTTTTTGTTATATCTCTGTGGCTTCAATGTACTCTACACATGCCTTTTATCCCTTCGGCGCTTTCCCGCGCTTGGGAGGCCTCGCGGGTCCCACATGGTATCACGTGTATTCGGTATTTATACCGGGTGCACCGGGTATCCGGAATCCGGGTCGTTACAGGTGGTATCAGAGCAGTGTTCTGAGATGTTCGGAGTTTCTTTTCTGAGCTATCAGAGCGTTGTTGTGTGAAGTACATGGGAATCCGAGATATACAGTTTCCAGAGTCCTTAGGCCCAGTACAGTCTCTTGCTGGCGTAGGTGTTACGATGTTTATCGCGGTGCTTCTCGCATGTAGTCTTGTACGTGCTTTGTTGGCACTGTACGAGATGGTTTTTGCTCTCGTCTGGATATGACGATGTGCTTCGTTCGTTTTGAAGTTGGTCTCGATCGTGTTGCGCTTGGCAGTGTTTGTCGGTTGGCATGAACCTGCAGTGCATTGTTCGAGCTGTTTTCTGTATTTTGCTCAGGTGGCTTGTGACTTTTAGCGTTGGTGTGATGGCCATGCACGTTTTTACGTTGCTTGCGTTGTCCCAGCTTGAGTCTGTGTAGCTTCTGATGCATTGTTGTTTCGGTTGTTTCGTTGTCGTGTTGCCTCGATTGAGAAGTTGCTCGAGCGAACTTAGGATTTTCCCTTCCTGGTGAGCTGTTGCTGTTGAGCTTGTTGCTTCTCATCCTTCGTGGTGATGCTTTTCCGAAGTTTGCCTTGGAATCGCTGTCTTAGTGTTGCCTTTGTCCTGTGTCTGCTTAAGCGTAGACAGCTTTGTGTTGAGCCTGATCTGCTCCTTGTTGTACGGTTGCTTGGCTTTGGACTCCGTAATGGTGTTAAGAGCTGTTGTGCACCGTAGTTGTCGTGCTGTGTCTAACGGCCGATGCGTTGTGAAGGCTCATTTGTTTTTTTAGGACGTGAAGGTAAGCTGAGATTGATGCTTTCCTTGTGCTTTGTGCTGAAGCTGGTGCTCTTCTCTTGTTGCACTTAGGCTCTTTGTGTTCGGTTATTCGCTGGATTGGTGCTCGTGGCGTGTGAATTACGATCTTGTTGATTGCGATGGCGCTGGTGTGTGCTGAGATGCGATTTCCGATATTGTTCTGTTGCTTGTGCACGTTGTTGAGAGTACAGCTGTTGTGTGTGGGTTGGCTACCCACTTGTCGAGAGGTTCTTTCTTTCTCGATGTGACTCCGTCTTGGCTTCTCGTGCCTTGATGTCGTCAGTTGCCGTGCCTTTGTTTGTGGTTTTTCTTGTGTTGGCATTGGCAATTGTGTGAGTGTTGGGGAATTGGTTGGCATTCCTTGCTGATTAAGTACCCTTTGCTCTGCTTTTTCCTTCTTGGGTGTTGTGCTCTTGAGGCATGTTGCTAGTCCTTGAGTTGCGTTCCCCGAGATTGTTGTCGTTTCTTGTTGTTGTGGGTCTTCTCTTGGTGAGCAGTTTGATGCGTGACCTGACTTTAGTGGTCGTGTGCTCAGCTGTTCTTGTGCCTTGTTGTGACCCTGCTTGCAGACGTGTTTCTTGGCACTGCGTGTTGTGCGGAGCCGAAATTCTACAGGTGCTGCCGTTGTGTTGCTTTGGCGCTGTTTCTTTATGATTTTGCGTTCTCATCTTGGACCATTGTCTTGTCAGTTAGCTTTGTTGTGCTCCCTTTTCCTTAGTGGAGTTAGCTTGCGACTTGATCAGATGTGATATCTGAGTGAGTGCTGACGTGATGGTGTTTGTGGTCCAGTGGTGTTGTCGTCGTTGGTGTCCTGTGTGCCAGGTGTTCCCTGTTGCTTTTGGCACTGGAGCCGATTATGTGGTCGAGCTGTCAGCTGAGAGGACTGTGTCTCCTTGTGTAAGCTGCTGCTTGCCGTATTGTTATTGTGTTTTTCGGTTGTCTGTTGTTGTGGCTGTCGTGTCTCCTGCCCTGTGAGACGTAAACGACGTTGCCCTTGCTTCGGAGGTGTCAGGTGTGTTCACTTTGGTGCCATACTGGTGCTGTAGACTTGCTGTCTTGGAAGCTAGAGTGTGTACCTGTAATTGTGGTCTGACGTTGTTCCTCTGAGCTGTGTTTTCCGAGATTTGTGTTGTTGGGTTGCTCTCCCTTGCTTCTCCTTTGCTAGTCCTTAATTTCGAGGGCGAAATTTCTTAAAGGAGGGGAGGATGTAATGCCCTGGATCTTGATGGATCTTTTGCAGATCTTGTTGGATCTTCGTTGGATCTTTCGGGTCTGTTTTGGATTGGTTTCGTTGAGTTTCGGTTCGCTTTTGTGGCTTCCGAGTTGAGTTTGACGAGCCGTGTGGGTTTTTCTCACGTACTAGTTACGGAACCCTACGGTGAGTTTGTTTGTCAATTCTCGAACTCGTGGATGCTGCTGCGACGACGTACTCGTCGAGCCGGTCGTTTTGACTATTTTTGCGTATTTTTATGAATTTGTGCATTTTCGGCGCATTTTCGGAATTTTCGGAAATTAGGAAAACTTCCTAATTTCTTTCTTTTTCTTTTTTCTTTCTCTCTTTCCTTCCCATTCGCGCGACCGTCTCTCTCTCTCCCGTTCTCTCTCGTTCTCTCCCCTTTCCGGCCCCGGCTGCAGACGGAGGCGTAGGTGGGCGAGGCGGTGAAGCCGTGGAGCTGGTTGGATGCGCGATGGAGCGAGGATCGGATCGATTCTGGCGCGATCCCGAACGGTGGATTCAAAGCCGGTGAAATCGGTTCGCGAGTGGTTTTCGGCATGGTTTAGTCCTTTCGGGGCGCGGTTTCTTCGGTGGAGGTAGGGTGACGGATCCTTGCTTCTCCATCTTCGTTTTCCCTGCCATTGCACGGCGTTCGGCTAGGAAACGAGCGTGTTTGGGCTTGTTTTGCCTAAACCGTGATTTTCGTGGTTTTTAGGGTCGGCCGGTAAACGGTGACCGTTTGCGGTTCAGTTAGTTTCTAAATGACCGCAGGGATGAAGGTCGCTCAATCACGGTAAAAGAGCTACGCCGACAACCGGAGGAGAAACCTTGAATTCCAAGTGGGGGAGCATGTCTTCTTAAAGATCTCACCCGCACGAGGAATTAGAAGATTCAGCATCAAAGGAAAGCTAAGTCCGAGCTTTATCGGCCCTTTCGAGATTCTGGAGAGAATCGACGAGGTAGCATACAAGCTGGCTTTGCCTCCTCAACTGGCCGGTGTACATGACGTATTCCATGTATCCATGCTAAGGAAATACGTCTATGATCCTTCACATGTGATTCAATTTGAAGAATTGAAACTCCAAAAGGACTTATCATATGAAGAAAGACCAATCAAAATATTGGATCGGAAATTACACCAACTGAGGAATCGGGCCATACCGATGGTGAAAGTCCAATGGAGCAAGCGTGGGTTCGAGGAAGCAACCTGAGAATTGGAAGAATCCATGAAGAAGAAATACCCGGATTTAATGTCAGGTTAGAAATTCGACCTTTCTACCCGAATTTTTGACTTTTAGTTATATAATATGAATTTGGAGGACCAAATTCTTTTAAGTGGGGGAGGATATAGAAATCCGATAATTAAAAATGAGAAATAAAATTTTCAATTTCATTATGTAATTAAAATTTTCATGAAATAATTAAATTACATTTTTACTATATGAAATAGACTAGTTTATTGAAATTACTTGAATTAACTAGAAGTAAATACATATTAAATGCTTTAAACCTTAGATAAATCATAGTAAGCCCAATAAAAGTCCATGTAATGGAGTCGGACCACAATTGACCCATTGGATAATCCATAATGGATTGGATTAATGGATTAAAGGATTTATTAAAGGTTAATTAAACCAGAATTCGTAACATGTGTTTAATATGTAATTTAAGGGATTAAAATAACCCCATTTCTAGAAGATTGACTCAAAAATCAACCCTTACTTAACAGCCCACCTTGGACCAGCCGTTTTTACATTGGTTTCACACCAAATGGAGGCTAGGTTAAGAAGAAAAATTAGAATTTTCTTCTAATTCGGAGTTGGAAAGTTTGGCATTGTTAGGCAAGGAATCTTGACAAATTTGGCCAAGTTTTGGCTATAAATAGAACCTCATTCGACCCTCAAATCATCCCTGGAGGTTAAGGTTATGCTGCTACGAAGATTGGTGAGGATTTGAAGGAAGATTTAGAAGATCAAAGGGTTTTCTATTATTTGGGAATATTTCTTTAGATCCGTCTAAAGGTAGGTGTCTCTCAGGCTAAACTCTAATTAAAGCATGCCATCTTGTTTATTTTTCTGTCCTCTTTCTATTGATAGCTCATTTATTAAATTTCGTTATGAAATGAGCAAGTTATGGTCATTTTATTGGAGGGGTATTCCCATTTTTTTATCAGGTCCAGAACGTGCTATACCTTAGTAGCACGTTCTGAACGCGCTGGCCCTCCGGGGTTAAACATAAAATTTTAAAATATGTTTATATTTCCAAGAACGAGCTACCCTCGGGTAGCGCGATCTTCGTAGTCGCGCTAGCATAAGCTAGCGCGTTCACAATATATATATATATATTAAACTATGAAAATACTTCCAAGAACGAGCTACCCTCGGGTAGCGCGATCTTCAAGGTCGGGCTAGCATAAGCTAACGCGTTCATAAAAAAATAAATAAATATTATTTTGGGTATAAAAAATATATATATTATGAACGCGAAAACCAATCAGCCTCAGCTGCATCGCACCGCACCGCACAGCACCGCACACCCAAGGGTGAGCTCTCCAACATATAAAGCCAATGAAATTTTTGTAACTTCCAATGTGGGACTAAACTTAAGTCACTATACAATAGGAGCTATATCATTTGGAAATCCACGTTAATTGTATGCATTTAGTCACCAAAAGTAAGGAAATATAATATTTGTATGTTTTAATTCTTACAGCATGTTAAAAATTATTTTTGTAGAATAAAATTATTATTTTTGCATGTAAAAATCTATTTTTTACCATATTAGTAAATTATAACCATATTAGTAAATTAAGGTATGAAAAATATTTCCAGCATGTTAAAAATAACTTCCAACATGATAAAATTATTTTATCCATACTGAGATATAAAGACTATTTTCAGCATGTTAAAATCTATTTAAAACTATTTTTTTGTGCATGCTAAACCTAATTTCCAATTAAATAATTAGTAAATTGATGCATGAAAATTACTTCCAGTATGATAAAATTTCTTCCAGCATGATAAAATTATTTCTAGCATGTTATAATTGTTTTTAGCATGATATAATTATTTTCAGTATATTAAAATTATTTTTCAACATGATAATTCTATTTTCCTATCAAATAATTAGTAAATAAAGACAGAAAAATGATTTTCAGCGTGATAAAATTTATGTTGTTATCAAAAAATTTCTGTAATCAGCATGGTAAAGTTATCTTATCATCCTATCAGTAAGTTAATGTATGAGAATTATTTTAGCATATTAAGTATTAATTTTAGCATGTTAAATATTAATTTCCAGTATGTTAAAAATTAAATCCAGCATGAAAATATTATTTTTATCATCTTACCAGTAACGTAACATATGAAAATCATTTTCAGCATGTTAAGGTTATTTTTAACAAGTTAGAATTATTTTCGGCATAAAAATCTATTTTTATAATAAAATTCTAATTTTTATAATAATAAATCACCGTTTGGCTAAACTAATACATCTCTAATGTACAAAAAACTTCCTATAAACATGTCTAAATACTTGTAAATTAAATGCACACAAGATTAAACCATGGAATTAAATTAATTCTATTAAACTCTAATTACTTGATTTTTCTTCCTAGTTACTCTTATTTCTTGAATTCCATGACTTAATGTCGTTAAACATGATGCCTTAAAATTATTATTCACTCCTCTTACTACTTCTGAGATTTTTGCCAAATCTGTACTTTTTACAAATGAGCTTATTCTTGAAATTCATTGGCCATAGTGTTAAGTGGATGTCTAAATGTACTTGGGATCTTATGATCCCCTGACCCAATGCCTGTCATTAATGGGGCCCGGTCTGGTCCTGGGAGGAGCGTCCGAAAGTACTTGTGCCCATGGGAGTTGATTGACCACGGTGTGGCATTGCACCGAAGTGCATGACTTGCTAGATTTTTACGGCATTCCACTATTCGTACTTGTTACTTGTTTGCTTGTTTACTTGAAAATTACATGAATTACCTGACTTGCGTAAAAATGGCCAATTACATGAAATTCTTTACTTGTTCAAAGTTATTACTTGAAAATTCCTCTTAATATCATATTATCTCAATTTCTTGAAAATTCCATTCATGTTATACACTTTCCGATACAACTTGGAAAAAAATTGCTCAAATTGTTAATACTTAAACATTACATAGTTCTTAGAGATATAAAATCCTACTGAGCTTTTAACTCACCCTACGTTTTGGTTAATTGTTGGAGAAAATGAAAATGAGCAAAGGAATAGACAAGAGTGAGAGAGTGATTTTCCTTTTTACCTAGGTTTATGTAGATCATTAGTGTTTTACAAGAATGATGCACTTTGGGATTCGAAGTTGTAATTTGCCTTTATGGCTTATGAATTAGTGATGTAAACTTCATTTTGATGGAATAAAAGTATCATTTTTCCCATTCATTTCTGTCTTTAGAAATAAGATTGTACATGCTCTGATCGACACGCTTGTTTACGACTCGCTCACGTTCCCGATATTCCGCGTCAGGGCGTGACAACCATCATGTCCACCTCTTGTCTTTAGCAGACCCATGATAAAAATAACTTCCAACATGATAAAATTATTTTATCCATACTGAGATATAAAGACTATTTTCAGCATGTTAAAATCTATTTAAAACTATTTTTTGTGCATGCTAAACCAAATTTCCTATTAAATAATTAGAAAATTGATGCATGAAAATTAATTCCAGTATGATAAAATTTCTTCCAGCATGATAAAATTATTTCTAGCATGTTAGAATTATTTTTAGCATGATAGAATTATTTTCAGTATATTAAAACTATTTTTCAGCATGATAATTCTATTTTCCTATCAAATAATTAGTAAATAAATATAGAAAAATGATTTTCAGCATGATAAAATTTATGTTGTTATCAGAAAATTTCTGTAATCAACATGGTAAACTTATCTTATCATCCTATCAGTAAGTTAATGTATGAGAATTATTTTAGCATGTTAAGTATTAATTTTAGCATGTTAAATATTAATTTCCAGCATGTTAAAAATTAAATCCAGCATGAAAAAATTATTTTTATCATCTTACCAATAACGTAACATATGAAAATTATTTTCAGCATGTTAAGATTATTTTTAGCAAGTAAGAATTATTTTTGGCATAAAAATCTATTTTTATAATAAAATTCTGATTTTTATAAAAATAAATCATCGTTTGGCTAAACTAATACATCTCTAATATACAAAAAACTTCCTATAAACATGTCTAAATACTTGTAAATCAAATGCACACAAGATTAAACCATAGAATTAAATTAATTCTATTAAACTCTAATTACTTGATTTTTCTTCCTAGTTACCGTTCTTTCTTGAATTCCACGACTTAATGTCGTTAAACATGATGCCTTAAAATTATTATTCACTCATCTTGCTACTTCTGAGATTTTTGCCAAATCTGTACTTTTTACAAATGAGCTTATTCTTGAAATTCATTGGCCATAGTGTTAAGTGGATGTCTAAACGTACTTGGGATCTAATGATCCCCTGACCTAATGCCTGACATTAATGGGGCCCGGTCTGGTCCTGGGAGGAGCGCCCGAAAGTACTTGTGCCCATGGGAGTTAATTGACCATGGTGTGGCATTGCACCGAAGTGCATGACTTGCTAGATTTTTACGGCATTCCACTATTCGTACTTGTTACTTGTTTACTTGTTTACTTGAAAATTACATGAATTACTTGACTTGCATGAAAATGGCCAATTACATGAAATTCTTTACTTGTTCAAAGTCATTACTTGGAAATTCATCTTGATATCATATTATCTCAATTACTTAGAAATTCCATTCATGTTTATACACTTCCCGATACAAGTTAGAAAATTACTTAAATTGTTAATACTTAAAGATTGCCTGGTCCTTAGAGATATAAAATCATACTGAGCTTTTAGCTCACCCTACGTTTTGGTTAATTGTTGCAGGAAATGAAAATGAACAAGGGAATGGACAAGAGTGAGAGAGTGATTTTTCTTTTTACCTAGATTTATGTAGATCATTAGTATTTTTACAAGAATGATGTACTTTGGGATTGGAAGTTGTAATTTGCCTTTATGGCTTATGAATTAGTGATGTAAACTTCATTTTGATGGAATAAAAGTATTATTTTCCCATTCATTTCTGACTTTAGAAATAAATTTGTACTTGCTTTGATTCGACACGATTGTTTACGACTAGTTCGCGTCCCGATATTCCGTGTCGGGGCGTGACAAAATTTCACAAATCAAAGGACACTTGGTGAGATCGAATCAACCTCTTTCTTCTTCAATTCATCAAGTCTTCACTTTCTATATTGAAGGTGTCGACCCACATGGTTGACTCCATTGTGCAATGGCTCTGTTTGGGCTTTTACAGCAAGAGTTGTGTCGACCCACTTCACATGATGTTTCGACACACTCTGTTTGGACCCACGTAGCAGGTTTTGTGAACTCGGCTGGAGACCCAATAAACTCCATTCCTTTGCCCCATGTTGATTGGGTCCGAGGTTCTCTTTATCCCATACGTCTGCACTATACCTTGGGAGTAAAAATACAATGATTAGTGGAGAAGGGGAAAATCAACCATCCGATAGCACGGCCCAACTAGGTCCAATACGACCAAACCAGGCCCAACTCCCCAAAGTGACAGCCCCATTTTGGGCCCACTTACTCCAAGCCTAAAACCCACTCGGAGCAGCACTGCCTAGGCGACCCTCAGGTTCGGAAGTCCGAGCGACAGGACGGTCGAGAGATCCCCTGCGGGGACCCAATATGGCCTACCCAAGCTATACACTCATCGCTCGGGACAAAATCCTGAGCGAACGCCTATGGCTCGGACTGACTGTCGAAAGCTCATCCCAACGTCCGTTACGCATCCAGCAAGAGCAAGGAACTCCAAGGGATAGGGGAGGGCAAAAGTCCTTACACCATAATGAGCCCACTATAAGGACGTAACCCCCCCGAAGCCCCCTCAGCTCCCTGGACTATTACATTAAATAGACTGCTATATAAACTCCAGGGAGACCCCCTAAGAGGAAAGGCAATGGTCCTGAGAGAAAACTAGCACACTTCTTGGTGGAGAATAATATCGTGCCCCCTCTCTCCTACCCTTTCTCTTCACCTTCATGCTCTATCGCATTTGCTGACTTAAGCATCAGAGGGTTTTCCCCAAGGAATCCTCCCTGGGCACCTCTGATCCATTTCCTGCCTTGCAGTTCATACAGACATGGTGACCATGATCAGAAGATTCCTCCCGGATCTCACGGCTCAGGATCAGCGCGAGATTACGCCTCTTCATCTGGCCCCGTCTGTGGGAAACGAACAAAGAGCCATCATGGTGTGGAGAAACTCTAGTAGGAAGGTCGCTGGTGACAGAGGAAAGACCGCTATGGCGGATGGAGAACCTATGCTCTCCCACCCCGCGGAGGACCTCCCCGCCGATGACAACAATCAAGCCGATGAGCTGCCTCCATCACCCGCGGAGGTGCAACCCCCTAACAGGAGTCCTGACGCTCTCCAAACCCTCAACGCTAAACTGGATATCCTCGTAGAGATAATGAGGACCCAGGCGACTAGGGAAGAAAAGTCACAACTCCCACGGGAAAGCCCTCCCCGTGGAGAAGATTCCCAACGCATGGCTGGAGGCCGTTTCACCCTCCGGGGACGATGGCTTATACGCAATAGGTCGGGGGGACCTTCGCACGCCCCCCCTCCAGAACAAGAAGCCTCCTCCACCCCGAGGAGAGAAGGAACTGGGACGCGTCGATAGCACCCGAAGATTGATCCCCCCGAGGGACGCCGTGGCAGCCCGCAGGGAGGCCCCCGCAATCCCTCGGACCAGCAGCATCCAGAGTTATCCCTCCAACTGTGAGATTTCGAGCGACGATTTGCCGAGCAAAAGCGCTCCCTCGCGCCCTGCAAAAAATGTCCACCAAGGCAGATGAGGAGCAATCCCCATTCTCCGACCATATCTTGAAGGCTGAGATCTCCCCCAGGATCCTGCTGCCGACCTTCAAGTCTATGATGGCCATGGAGACCCGGCCGACCACTACGACAGCTTCGACGCCCTGATGACTCTGCACGGGGTCTCTGACGCTGTCAAATGTCGAGCGTTCATGACCACCTTGGTCCAGGGCGCTCAGACCTGGTTTCGAGCACTCGCCCCCGGTAGCATTCATGACTTCAGACAATTCGGGCGAGTATTCAAGGAAAGCTTCACCGGCAGCAGCCCACCAAGGTCAGTAGCGGGGTTGCTGGCACTAAAGCAAGCACAAGGGGAGAAACTACAGGCCTACATCAACCAATTTAAATCGGAAGCCCTGCGTATCCCCTGCCTAGATGTCACCTCAGCCATCACCGCACTGATCGGAGGCACCCACAACGAGAACCTCCGGCGAGAATTGGTCCTCCATCCCCCCACCTCCCTCGCCGATCTGGTGACCCTAGCCCTGCGCCACGCAGAGTGCGAGGAAGTCCTCAGCGTCTGCCACAGCCCAATGGGCTCGGGTCGGGAGGGGGATAAGAAGCGACCATCCGAGCAAGCCTCGGGCCAAGGAAAACGGCGGAATCAAGACGGGGATCGAAGGGAGCCCCCTCGGAAATACGAGCGGTACACTCCTCTATTCGCTCCCGTCTACGAGATATACGAAGATATTAAAGGCTCGGGCGTTTTTCACCAACCCGAGCCTCTGAAGGCCAAGCGTCGCAACCGACACAAACATTGCCAGTTCCACAACGACCACGAGCACCATACCAAAGATTGTCACCAACTCAAAGACGAGATCGAGCGTCTCATCCCCCAAGGAGACTTATCTCGGTACGTGTCCGAGCGCCAGAAGGAAGACCATGGCATTCCAGAGGAGATTGACAATCAACCTCGCGGGGTCCACATCAACGTCATTTCTGGTGACACGGTATTAGGAGGAGACAGTAGTCGAGGAAGAAAGCGTCACGCTGAATGGGCAAGCAGGGCCTCCGAGCCCCCCAAAGCCCCACCGGCGACTGAGCAGCAGGCCTTGGTATTCTCCGACCAAGACCTGGAAGGGTTATCTACCCCGCACGATGACGCTCTTGTAGTATCGGCTACTATAAACCATTGTAACGTAGACAGAATATTGGTCGACAATGGTAGTGCCCCTAATGTACTTTCGTACGAGTGCTTCCTCAAGATGGGTGAAAATCCATCCAAGCTCCGCCCGGTTCGAACCCCCCTTTGTGGGTTCAACGGCCAGGCAACCTATCCCGAGGGAACCCTGAGCCTGCCGGTTACCATAGGCAACCCTCCCAAAATCGTTACCGTTATGGTTGACTTCATCGTGATCAAGGGGATGTCTGCCTATAATGCCATCTTCGGACGAGGTATCCTCAGCCGAACAAAGGTAGTGCCCTCCACCTATCACCCAAAAATGAAGTTTCCCACTAAACACGGTATTGGGGAGGTCCGAGGTAACCGGGCAATAGCTCGGAGGTGCTACATAATCTCAGTCGAAGCCATAAGGCCAGAGGGAAAAAAGAAAAAGGGCGAGGGAGTCGAAGATGAACCAACAACATCCGAGCCTGGTGGCGAAGTGTTGATGGTCTTCCTCGAAGACGACCCAGCCCTGGGAGTAAAAGTTGGAGCTGGTTTGTCACCTATTGAACAAAAGCAATACAAAGATTTTCTTTCGGAGTATATCCAAGTCTTCGCATGGTCTGACGAGCATCTTCCTGGGATCCCTGGGGAGATGGTGGTACACAAGCTTAACCTTGACCCATCGGTGAAACCCGTCCAGCAACGCAGAAGAAAGCATGCCCCGGAGAAGCAGGCGATCATCAAAGAGCAAATTCTTAAGGGAAAGAAAACCGGCCTATTTCGACCGGTCCTTTACCCGACATGGCTCTCCAATGTCATCTTAGTGCCAAAGGCTTCAGGCAAATGGCGAATGTGCGTGGACTTCACCGACCTCAACAAAGCCACTCTAAAAGACCGCTACCCACTGCCGAGCATCGACCAGCTAGTCGACTCAACCTCCGGTAACGAGTTGCTTAGCTTTCTGGATGCATACTCCAGCTACCACCAGATCCGAATGGATCCCGAAGACATCGAGAAGACGGCCTTCGTTACCAACTTCGGCGTATACTGCTACACTCGAATGCCTTTTGGGTTGAAGAATGCCGGGGCAACATATCAAAGGCTGATCAACCACATTTTCAAAGGATAAATCAGTCGGAATGTCAAAGCCTACATCGACGACATGCTTGTCAAGACACCCAAGGCTGAAGACCACTTCACCGACCTGGCAGAAACCTTCAACACACTCTTGAGGTACGACATGAAGCTTAACCTAGCTAAATGTGCCTTTGGAGTTTGATCTGGAAAGTTCCTGGGCTTTCTAGTCACTCAGCCTGGGATCGAGGCCAACCCCGATAAAGTCCAAGCTATTCTGAATATGCGGCCACCCGCTTGCGTCAAAGACGTCCAACGCTTGACTGGGCGGATTACTGCGTTCCACCATTTCTTATCCCGAGCGGCCGAACGATTCCTCCCCTTTTTCAAGCTATTGAAAGGGCCCAAATTGACATCTGCCACGTTCGCTTGGGACGAGGAATTTCAGAAAGCTTTTGTTGAACTAAAGGAGTTTTTGGCCTCACCCCCGGTGCTATCAAAGCCGGTCCCGGGTGAAACACTACACCTTTACCTCTCGTCGACCTCTTCTACGGTGAGCTCGGTCCTAGTTCGAGATGACGCAGGAGTGCAGAGACCAGTATATTACACCAGTAAGGTGCTCGGCGAGGCCGAACGACGGTACCCCGCAACCGAGAAACTCGTGCTAGCATTGGTAACCTTGGCCAAGCGCCTCCGGCCCTACTTCCAAGGGCACTCCATCGTCGAGCTGACCAATGAGCCTTTGAAGAGGATCCTCGCTCACCCTGAAGCTTCGGGTCGCCTCGTCAAATGGGCTATAATGCTCGGGGCCTACGGCATCTCCTATCATCCCCGCTCGGCCATTAGGGGACTGGCGCTCGCAGATTTCATCGCTGAGAGTACTGCCCTGATCGAGGAAATTCATCCGCGGACGCCCGGGCCCACCTGGGATCTTTTCATCGACGGATCCTCCAACTCTGCTGGCAGCGACGTCGGTGTTCTTCTCTGATCCCCCCGAAGGAGCAGAACTACAATACGCCTTGAAGTTCAACTTCCCGGCATCCAACAACATCTCCGAGTATGAGGCTCTCATCTCGGGAGCCAAGATGGCGTGACGACTGGGGGCCGAACGAGTCAGAATCCATACTAACTCCCAATTGGTCGCCAACCAGGTCAATGGTGACTACGAAGCTCGGGAAGCACCGATGGTCAAATACCTCCAACTGGTAAGAAGAATAGCCCCATTATTCGAAAACTTTCAGGTTATCTGGATCACTCGGGAGGAAAACTCCCGAGCGGACGCCCTATCTCGATTGGCCTCCTATGTTGCCCCAGAAGGTACACGATCGGTTTTCCTCGAAGAGCTAGAACGACCGAGCATAGAAGCAGAGCTCATGACCGTTGACCAGGCATTATCAAGTGACTGGCGGACCCCCTATATATCCTGGCTCTGAGACTCTCGAGAGCCCTCTAACCCTCGGGACGCTCGAAGACTGAAGTATCAAGCTCGGTGCTTCGTCATCTTAGATGATGCTTTGTACCGAAGGTCTTTTTCTGGTTCCCTCCTCAAGTGCCTCGGTATCGAGGAAGCCGGCCGAATAGTTCAAGAGGTCCACGAAGGTGTCTGCGGCGCACATCAAGGAGGGAGAGCGGTCGCTAGGATCTTGTTGCGGCAAGGCTATTGGTGGCCCACCCTCCAATGCAACTGCTCAGCCTACGTACAAAGGTGCGACCGATGCCAACATTTCGACCATCTGGTCCATCAACCTGCCTCGAAGCTCGTCACCTGACCGAGCCATTCCCTTTCGCTCGATGGGGGATCGACATCCTGGGGCCGTTTCCCATGGCCCGAGCCCAGAAGAAGTTCGTCATCGTCACCATCAATTATTTTACGAAATGGATTGAAGCCGAAGCCACTGCTAGGATTACCGAGTCGGCCATATGGAGTTTCGTGTGTAAATCGATCATCTGTCGCTTTGGCATCCCTCGAGTGATAGTGAGCGATAATGGTCGGCAATTTGATTCCCATTACTTCAGGAACAAATGCACCGACCTTCATATTCGCAACCATTTCACTTCAGTAGCCCACCTGTAGGCTAACGGACTGGTCGAAAATGCCAACAAAACTATACTAAAAGGCATTAAGGTCAGGCTCGATAAGGCCAAGGGTAACTGGGTCGAGGAATTGTCGAGCGTACTATGGTCGCATCGAACTACTCCAAGAACCACCACCGGTGAGACTCCTTTTCAGTTGGTGTACAGCACGGATGCCGTAATTCCTTTGGAGGTCGGTAGCCCATCGCTCCTAGTCATCAACTTCTCGCCCGAGGCTAATGATCAAAAACTGCTAGAAAACTTCGATATGGCAAGCGAGATAAGAGAGATCACGAGCATCCGAGCCATGGAATATCAGCGGCGCCTTACTCGATATTACAATGCCAGAGTCCGAGACATACTTTTCTATCCAGGAGACTTCGTCCTAAGAAAAGCTGAAGCCTCTCGACCACTGGAGGCGGCGGGGAAGCTGGCCCCTAATTAGGAAGGTCCCTACCGAGTGATCAAGACGCTCAGGAAGGGGGCATATCGATTGTCTACCATGGAAGGAACGCCCATCCCCCGGACGTGGAATGCAACAACATTACGAAAGTTCTACTTTTGAGCTTTTCACAGACATGTAAGCAATAAATGGCAACAATTTTCCTTTCGTTAATGTCTCTTCATACATCGGATAGGCCACAGCCAATACAGTGCATATCAAAAGCAAAAATATTACATCCACTGATACTACAACACAAGCTGATGACTCGACGCGAACATGGCTGGCACCGTCAAACCGAGCCACTGACTCTACCCAGTGTAGAAACTGGCTCGGATAACGGGACAACTGACCTTGTTCGCTCGAGAAACTCAGAAATAAAAAAAGAAGAAGTGGGGTATCAAAAGAAGAAAAGGAAGGAAAACAAGAGAAGGCCTCCTCTGCCAACTCTTTGGAAGGAGGATGGAAGCCGAACAGAAAGCAAGCACCCTCAAGTGGTGCGAGCAAGGATGAAGGCATCCTCCAAAGAGTGAAAGAAGAGGAAAGAAGTTGGTGGAAGAGCAGAAGAAGGAGAAAGAGGGTGGCGGGGATGGAAGAGGAGGGAGAAGCGGGCCAAGGTAAGGAAGGAGCAGGGCGGGGCTGACATGCCAGACGCCCTGTTTCCTCGAACCTCCCTCCGCTTCTACCTTCCTCCAAAGATGGTGGCAGCTGTAAGGCCCGTGCCTTAATGGATCCTTCGTGGTATTTGTTCTATTAATTGTTCTGGAAATTCCGGCTATTTTCCTGGATTTTTAGGAATTTGTCTGGCATTTTTCCGGATTTGTTCGGAGCTGTTTGAGGGTTATTGAATATTAATAAGATTTTTATATATATAATGATTATATTATATATATATTAATTTTATTTATTTTTTTTTTTTATATCTCTCACCCTCACTCTCTCTCCCCCGTCGATCTCTCATTTCACCCTCTCCCTCTCTCTCTCCTCCGTGCGGCCACCTCCTCTCCTCTCTTAGGGATCGGGGTCGAGACGGCGTCGGATTGAGACGAGGTTGGCACCGTTGGATTCCTCGTGTCGAGTAGAGCGCGTGGGTGTCCACTTCGGCGTGGATCGGTGATCGTGGGAGCGAGGTGGAGCGTGGAAGCTCCGTGGCTATTCCTCCTTGCATGCGGCCCGTTCGACGGTTTCGGCTTGCGAAAGGTAGGGGGATGGAACCTCGATCTTGCTAGGATCGTTTCCTTTAGCTCGCTTGTTGATTAGCACCCCGTAGCATGCATGATGTTCATATTTCCATTTTTGGGGTTTTAGCCTAAATCTTGAGTTTAATGCGTTTTAGGCCTTGCATGTGCTAGATTTAGATGTTAGATTGTTGTCTAGCATGCGTGGTTTGACAGGTTATTAGGTTTCTCGTCGATACCCGGCGTTTTCAGCCGTCCGGGAGGGCTTCGGTTTACAAACCGTACCCGCCCGTAACCCAGGTGCAGTGACGGTCCTGCCAGGAACCGTCACTTGCCCGACGGTCCAAGGTGGACGCGTCACTACCAAATAGCGGCCCATTGGGGGTGCGTTACTTGGAGAGTAACGGTGGGGCTCCCATCCGTTACTCATCAACTGTTTTCCGTGATTTTGGTCAGGCGGTGCGCCCGGCGGCCAGTCGGCCGACCGTCGTTTCGGTCCGGCGCGCCTAGACCGGGGCGTTACTTCGCCTGCTACCATTTAGAACGCTGATAGGTGGTTTGAGCCTCGGGTGGATGTGACGGCGGTGACCCCACGCGTCGCTTCGAAGTAACGCGCAGGGCCCCCACCGTTACATGCCTTTGGTGCCTCTTGAGCTGGAATCCTGAAGGGAGTGACGGATGGGGACTGGAGCGTCATTCTTGAAGTAACGCGCCGACCCCCGACCGTCGTTTGCATGTGGCGCGTGGGTCCTTGACCGCCACTTCCCTGATGGCTGCAATATATTCCCAGCCCATTGCTTATGCGTTCCGTTCTATCTTCATGCCATAGTTGTATTGTTTTACTATATTGTGGCGTGTTTTATGTGCCAATAGAGTAGCTTTTCTTTCCAGGCAATGGAGCCACTGTTGTTGCCCTAAGGTCTGTTGAGTACCGACCCGCTTGAGGATGGCGGAGGGGTATATTTCCCATTCACGGTTTGTAAGCTAGTTCCGTGGGCTCCCAGCCAATGGTAGCGTCCTGCCAAGGGAGAAAACTAGTTAGAGGGCCTGGCTCAGGCTAGAGTCAGTGTGTGCACACGTGGTCGGAGACTGTGGACTGACGCCGACGGGTGTCACTCCGACTGGTCACTTGGTTTGGTACTGTTTGCGCGCTTAGCTTGTCGCTTGTCGACTGCGAGTGCTTGAGACGCAGTGTAAGCCGTCAGTGGACGCTTCTGGTTTCTGCTCCAGTGGTTGTCCTTCCTTGTTGCTTGGACTAGTTGCAGCTCATTCTAATTGGTAGTTTTAGCTTTAATCGCTTGCATTTAATTAGTAGCGGCATGTGTTAGCTGTTATACTTGCTTAGATAGAGTTTACAGCTTTCTTGTGATTAGATATTCATGCCATTGCCTGTGTATTTATTTGAATGCATGCTTTAATTGCTGTTAATTATGCATGTTCGCTTGTTTAGTGCGAGGTAGGGATCCGCGTGACCCCTACTGAGTCTGGCTGTGACTCACCCTTCTCCTTTCAGGTGAGCCGCGCCCGACATCTCCCGGAGTTTAGCGTGCTGTTTCGGGACCGTTCCTTAGCTGCCAGCTGAGCACGAGCTGCCTTTTTGAGGCTTGTGTTGTACTTTTGCCGGGGTATGCCCCGCGTAGTTGTGCCCTGTGGACTAGTGTTTGTGACTCTGGACTAGTTATATATATCACTCTGGTTATTTTAAATTGCTTCCGCACTTGTGTTTAAATCTTAAATACTTATTTGTATTGCGCGCCCCAATTCGCAATTAATTATGCATATTCCTCAGCTAACCCCCCACTAACCCTTCAGGGGCCTCATCAGCCTCTTGGGTGGCCTCCCCAGTTCTTGGTGTCGGTATACTGATGTTATCGGTATATCGGTATCCTGAACTCTGGGTCGTCACAGATGGTATCAGAGCTTGAAGTTGAGGATTTGCGTAAAGAATTGGAATTGACGCTTGGTCCAGAGCTAGTCCTGTTGTTGTCTCTTGCTGGCATAGGATGTTTTCCGTATGATTGATGGATTTCATTGTTGATTGTGTTTTTGGCAGCATAATTATGCCGCCTCGTCGAGGAAGACCTCCTCGAGCTCCTCGTGTTCCTCGAGATGCGCCCAGGGAAGATAGCGGTTCTGCACCTCCTCCTGCAGTTCCCACTGTTCCTGTCGTTCCAGTTGCTCCTCCAGTGCCGATCGTTCAAGCTGAAGTGCCTGGCAGTCGAGGCAAGGCTTTGAAGGAATTTCTGATGTTCAATCCGCCTGCTTTCGATGGCCAAGCTGATCCAGAAGTCGCGAGGCAATGGATGGATGCGATAGAGCGTGTTTTTGTCTCGATGGAGTGTGCTGAAGATGAGAAAGTCATGCTCGCTGCCTTTCAACTCCAGGGTACGTCCATTGCGTGGTGGAAAGCCGAGTGGCAGATTTCCTTTCGATCCAGACCTCTTCGGCAAATCACTTGGGCAGAGTTCGTTGCTGCTTTTGAGCGTGCCTATACTCCTGCCTGCTTGCAGATGGATAAGATGTATCGGTTTATGGAATTGACCCAGGGCAGTATGACCGTGCTTCAGTACAGGAATAAGTTCTTGGAATTGGGTCAGTATGCGCCCCATGTGCTGGCCAGCGAAGCTTTGAAGACCCAGCAATTCTTGCGAGGGTTGAGGCCAGAGTTGAAGATGCCATTGATAGCGAGTCGTGTTGCGGATCTCGATACTGCGTGCCAGACAGCTGTAGCTTTAGAGCTGGAGATGGCGAGACCGGGTGGATATCCCCAGGCAGGGTCAGTGCAGCCGGTGGCTCAGGTTCAGCAGGCTTACCGACAGCCCGTGCCTAGTGTTCCTTCGGTCCAGTCAGAGGTTTCCAGTGCTTCCTCTCCTTCTAAGCCCAAGTTCAAAAGGTTCAAGAAGAAGAAGAAGTTTGTTCAGCAGCCGTCCGGTGCAGATTCTGTTCAGCAGCCGACAGCACCTTCTTCTCAGACTCGACAGAGCTCAGCTGCTAGTCAGCCGTGGACGTGTCGGAGATGCGGTGGTCATCATAAGGGCCAACCGTGTTCTCTTCCTGTTGTTTGCTTTAGGTGTGACCAGCCAGGTCATGTGGTTCGAGATTGCCCGCTGAGGCCGAATCCATTGCAAGCTCCTCAGTTTTCTCAACCTCAGCCGCAGTTTAGACCTCCTGCACCTCAAGCTCCACAGCAATTTTTCTCTCAGGCGTCGGCGTCTTCTCAGCAATCTTCAGTTGGTTCTAAGAAGCAGAAAGGCAAAGTTTCTCATTTGACAAGAGCTGATGCTGCTGCGTCCCATCTTGTGGAAGGTACGATTATGCTTTATGGTCATTCAGCTCATGTCTTATTTGATTCTGGTGCTTCTCACTCTTTTATTTCTGAGGATTTTATGGCTTGTATTGAGGAACCAACTTCTGAGCTGTCTTGTGAGTTGTTTGTGGAATTGCCTTCTGGAGATTTCATGGTTACTCCCTTGTGTTTGGATGAGTCTCCTGTGATGATTGATGATCACCAGTTGCCGGCGAGATTGTATGCGTTGCAGCTGGCAGATTATGATGTTATTCTGGGAATGGATTGGTTGGAGCATTATGGAGCTGTGGTTGACTGCAGATCGAAGAAAGTCTATTTTCAGCCCCAGGGAAAATCAGCCTTTTATTTTCAAGGTATTCGATCCCGTTCTTCTCGTATGATTATTTCTGCTATTCGAGCCTATAGGTTGCTTAGCACAGGTTGTCAGGGATTCCTTGCTTCAGTGGTGGCTGTTGAAAAACCACGACGGGATGTTTGTGATATTCCGGTTGTCTGTGAGTTCCCTGATGTGTTTCCTGACGAGTTGCCAGGCTTGCCCCCAGAGCGAGAGATTGAGATGGTGATTGAACTGATTCCAGGTACTGGCCCCTTAGCAAAGCCGCCGTACCGAATGGCTCCAGCTGAATTGAAAGTACTGCGTGCACAGCTACTAGAGTTACTGGAGAAGGGTTATATTCGTCCCAGTTTTTCTCCGTGGAGTGCCCCAGTACTGTTTGTGAAAAAGAAAGATGGAAACCTGAGGCTTTGTATTGATTACAGGCAGCTGAATCAGGCGACTATCAAGAATAAGTATCCGCTCCCCAGGATTGATGATTTGTTTGACCAGTTACAGTCTGCTGCTGTCTTTTCACGGATTGATCTCCGGTCTGGCTATTTTCAGTTGCGGATCCGGGAATCTGATGTGGAGAAGACTGCTTTCAGTACTCGATATGGTCACTTTGAATTTTTAGTCATGCCGTTTGGTTTGACTAATGCCCCAGCAGCCTTCATGGATCTAATGCAGCGTATCTTTCGTCCATTTCTGGACCATTTTGTGGTGATCTTTGTTGATGATATCTTGATATATTCTGCCTCTGTTGATGATCATGTGCAGCATTTGAGGATCGTTCTGCAGACTCTAAGAGATCACGAGCTTTATGCGAAGCTCAGTAAATGTGAATTCTGGCTTCGGGAGATTCATTTTCTTGGCCATGTGATTTCTAGTGATGGAGTAGCAGTAGACCCTGCAAAGATTGATGCCATTTTGAGTTGGCAGAGACCGAGGACCATCACGGAGATACGAAGTTTTTTAGGATTGGCTGGGTATTACCGCAGATTCATTCAGGATTTTGCGAAGATTGCAGCACCGATGACTAATTTGACACGGAAGGGTGTGCCATTTGTCTGGTCGGATCAGTGTGAGGCTAGCTTTGTTGAATTGAAAAGGCTGTTGACTTCTTCTCCAGTGTTGACTTTGCCTTCCGACTCGGGTGGTTTTCTTGTTTGTACAGATGCGTCTCGAGTAGGTTTGGGTGCAGTGCTGATGCAACATGGTAAGGTTATCGCATATGCATCTCGGCAATTGAAACAGCATGAAGGAAATTATCCCACTCATGATCTAGAGCTAGCTGCAGTTATTTTTGCCTTGAAGATCTGGAGACATTATCTGTATGGTGAGAAATTTCAGATTCTTACTGATCATCAGAGTTTACAGTATATTTTCTCCCAGAAAGATCTGAATCTCAGGCAGAGGCGATGGATGGAATACATGAAAGATTATGACTTTACACTCTCCTATCAGCCAGGTAAAATGAATGTTGTGGCTGATGCTCTGAGCAGGAAAGTACAAGTCAGTCATTTGTTGCTTCATGAATGGAAATTGTGGGAACAGCTTCCGAGCGAGGCATTGTGTGTAGAGATTCCTGCCGATCCGAGGATGGCAGTTTGTGCTAGCTTGGTTTTGGGTTCAGCTTTGTATCAGCAGATTCTAGAAGCCCAACAAGCTGATTCTGATTTGGCCCGTGTTATATCAAGATATGATGTGGAATTTGATGACGAGCTGGTCGTCAGTTTCCAGGGCAGATTGTATATTCCTGTTGATGATGATTTGAGGAATGAGATTTTGAGTGAAGCCCATGGTTCCCGTTTTGCTATTCACCCTGGTGTCACCAAGATGTATCAGAATTTGAAGAAGCAGTTCTGGTGGCCCGGCATAAAGAAGGACGTGGCTATTTTTGTTTCTAAGTGCTTGACTTGTCAATTAGTTAAAGCCGAACATCAAAAGCCAGGTGGTCTGCTTCAGCCATTGGAAATTCCGATGTGGAAATGGGACCATGTTACTACAGATTTTGTGGTGGGTTTGCCTCGAACTTCTCAAGGTTTTGATGGAATCTGGCTGCTTGTCGACAGATTGACGAAAACCGCCAGATTGTTGCCAATTAAAGTTACTTGGAGTGTGCAGAGATTGGCCGAGCTCTATGTGCAGAAGATCGTGCCATTGCATGGAATTCCTGTTTCACTTGTGTCAGATCGTGACCCGCGTTTTACCTCTGGCTTCTGGCGTAGTTTCCAAAAAGCTTTGGGCACTGAGTTAGCTTTCAGTTCAGCGTATCACCCACAGTCAGATGGACAGTCAGAGAGAACTATTCAGACTTTGGAAGACATGCTGAGATCGTGTTGCCTTGATTGGCAAGGTTCGTGGGGTCAGCATTTGCCACTTGTTGAGTTTGCTTATAATAACAGTTTTCACTCCAGTATTGGCATGGCTCCTTATGAAGCGCTGTATGGTCGTCCTTGTCGTACTCCTCTGAACTGGTTTGATGTTGGGGACCGACTGTTGACAGGACCGGACATGGTACAGCAGTGTTCTGATGTGGTTCGTCTGATCAGACAGAGATTGTTGACGGCTCAGAGTCGACAGAAAAGTTATGCAGATCGACGCAGACGTCCACTACAATTTGAGCCAGGAGATATGGTGTTTGTTAAAATATCTCCAATGAAGGGTGTTTCCAGGTTTGGGAAGCGTGGAAAGCTTAGTCCGCGGTATGTTGGCCCTTTTCCGATTGTTGAAGCTATTGGTTCAGTGGCTTATCGTTTGCAACTGCCGGCGGCCATGCAAGCTATTCATAATGTGTTCCACGTGTCTCAGTTGAGGAAATATGTGTCTGATGCTTCTCATGCTCTCGATGATTCAGTGTGGCCCGAGGTGACTGCTGATTTGTCCACGCCAGAGTTTCCTATCCGATTGAAGACCGTCGTGAGCAGCGGTTGAGAAATAAGGTTATTCCTCTGGTAAGGGTTGCTTGGCAGCGTCACTCTGGTAACGAGTCTACTTGGGAGCGTGAAGATGAGATGCGTCAGCTTTTTCCTTTCTTGTTTCAGTGAGGTATAAGTCCTTTCTCAGTTTCCTCCTTTTCGGTTATTGTAAATTTCGAGGGCGAAATTTCTGTAAGGAGGGAGGGACTGTAAGGCCCGTGCCTTAATGGATCCTTCGTGGTATTTGTTCTATTAATTGTTCTGGAAATTCCGGCTATTTTCCTGGATTTTTAGGAATTTGTCTGGCATTTTTCCGGATTTGTTCGGAGCTGTTTGAGGGTTATTGAATATTAATAAGATTTTTATATATATAATGATTATATTATATATATATTAATTTTATTTATTTTTTTTTTATATCTCTCACCCTCACTCTCTCTCCCCCGTCGATCTCTCATTTCACCCTCTCCCTCTCTCTCTCCTCCGTGCGGCCACCTCCTCTCCTCTCTTAGGGATCGGGGTCGAGACGGCGTCGGATTGAGACGAGGTTGGCACCGTTGGATTCCTCGCGTCGAGTAGAGCGCGTGGGTGTCCACTTCGGCGTGGATTGGTGATCGTGGGAGCGAGGTGGAGCGTGGAAGCTCCGTGGCTATTCCTCCTTGCATGCGGCCCGTTCGACGGTTTCGGCTTGCGAAAGGTAGGGGGATGGAACCTCGATCTTGCTAGGATCGTTTCCTTTAGCTCGCTTGTTGATTAGCACCCCGTAGCATGCATGATGTTCATATTTCCATTTTTGGGGTTTTAGCCTAAATCTTGAGTTTAATGCGTTTTAGGCCTTGCATGTGCTAGATTTAGATGTTAGATTGTTGTCTAGCATGCGTGGTTTGACAGGTTATTAGGTTTCTCGTCGATACCCGGCGTTTTCAGCCGTCCGGGAGGGCTTCGGTTTACAAACCGTACCCGCCCGTAACCCAGGTGCAGTGACGGTCCTGCCAGGAACCGTCACTTGCCCGACGGTCCAAGGTGGACGCGTCACTACCAAATAGCGGCCCATTGGGGGTGCGTTACTTGGAGAGTAACGGTGGGGCTCCCATCCGTTACTCATCAACTATTTTCCGTGATTTTGGTCAGGCGGTGCGCCCGGCGGCCAGTCGGCCGACCGTCGTTTCGGTCCGGCGCGCCTAGACCGGGGCGTTACTTCGCCTGCTACCATTTAGAACGCTGATAGGTGGTTTGAGCCTCGGGTGGATGTGACGGCGGTGACCCCACGCGTCGCTTCGAAGTAACGCGCAGGGCCCCCACCGTTACATGCCTTTGGTGCCTCTTGAGCTGGAATCCTGAAGGGAGTGACGGATGGGGACTGGAGCGTCATTCTTGAAGTAACGCGCCGACCCCCGACCGTCGTTTGCATGTGGCGCGTGGGTCCTTGACCGCCACTTCCCTGATGGCTGCAATATATTCCCAGCCCATTGCTTATGCGTTCCGTTCTATCTTCATGCCATAGTTGTATTGTTTTACTATATTGTGGCGTGTTTTATGTGCCAATAGAGTAGCTTTTCTTTCCAGGCAATGGAGCCACTGTTGTTGCCCTAAGGTCTGTTGAGTACCGACCCGCTTGAGGATGGCGGAGGGGTATATTTCCCATTCACGGTTTGTAAGCTAGTTCCGTGGGCTCCCAGCCAATGGTAGCGTCCTGCCAAGGGAGAAAACTAGTTAGAGGGCCTGGCTCAGGCTAGAGTCAGTGTGTGCACACGTGGTCGGAGACTGTGGACTGACGCCGACGGGTGTCACTCCGACTGGTCACTTGGTTTGGTACTGTTTGCGCGCTTAGCTTGTCGCTTGTCGACTGCGAGTGCTTGAGACGCAGTGTAAGCCGTCAGTGGACGCTTCTGGTTTCTGCTCCAGTGGTTGTCCTTCCTTGTTGCTTGGACTAGTTGCAGCTCATTCTAATTGGTAGTTTTAGCTTTAATCGCTTGCATTTAATTAGTAGCGGCATGTGTTAGCTGTTATACTTGCTTAGATAGAGTTTACAGCTTTCTTGTGATTAGATATTCATGCCATTGCCTGTGTATTTATTTGAATGCATGCTTTAATTGCTGTTAATTATGCATGTTCGCTTGTTTAGTGCGAGGTAGGGATCCGCGTGACCCCTACTGAGTCTGGCTGTGACTCACCCTTCTCCTTTCAGGTGAGCCGCGCCCGACATCTCCCGGAGTTTAGCGTGCTGTTTCGGGACCGTTCCTTAGCTGCCAGCTGAGCACGAGCTGCCTTTTTGAGGCTTGTGTTGTACTTTTGCCGGGGTATGCCCCGCGTAGTTGTGCCCTGTGGACTAGTGTTTGTGACTCTGGACTAGTTATATATATCACTCTGGTTATTTTAAATTGCTTCCGCACTTGTGTTTAAATCTTAAATACTTATTTGTATTGCGCGCCCCAATTCGCAATTAATTATGCATATTCCTCAGCTAACCCCCCACTAACCCTTCAGGGGCCTCATCAGCCTCTTGGGTGGCCTCCCCAGTTCTTGGTGTCGGTATACTGATGTTATCGGTATATCGGTATCCTGAACTCTGGGTCGTCACAGCAGCGGTCCAGCGGTCAGGAATAGGTGTGCTGTTATGCGCTGTCCCTTCTTGCACGCCACCTGCCCATCACTGTCCCTTCTTCCACGCCGAAGTAGCACGAGCGCCTGTGGCGACTGCCAAGATTATCATCTTTCGCATCGGCTCCCATGTTTCGTTGATAACTTCCCAACACAGAGACATGCACTTCGCGAGAAAGGAGAAAGAAGAAGAACTACAATAAAAGCCTTAAGCGTTGAAGAGGAGTGGAGGCGCCCTTCGGGACCTTTCTTATAGGCCGGCAGGGGGAGCACTTGCCTTAAATGATCCTCCCCTCGAAAAAACGTGAAAGGCAGCAACCCTTCCCCAAGGGGCAGTTGCTCTCCCTCCAATGTCCTCTCCCCTAGAACGCACGAAATAGCAAGTCATTCAAGGCATGGAAAGTCGGAAAGGTGCCAGCACTGCGACAGTCGCCGCACGTGAGATATCCGCGAATAAAAGCCCCACCTTTTTAGCAACTGCAGATACAGTGGTCAAATCGCGTCAAAGGCGGTGAGAAACAGTCAGCTCTATATTAAATACTACTGCCATTACATATCGCAAGAGCCAACCTTGCACAAAAAAAAGAGAAAGGGGACAACTCATCCTAGTATATGGAAATAGGGGGACTACAAGAGCTCCGCGGCCTTTCTTGAGGTTCGGCACTTGGAGGATCCTCATCGCCAAGGGATCTGCACCCGGTGTAGACACGCCAAAATTGACGTTTTGTTGATCAAATCTCCTGTTATTATATAAATGCCCCAATTGGACTTCAATATTCCTATAACATGAAGTTTTTCTTTTTGTGAGTTTTTCTGCATTTTTCCTGTATTTTTGTGAGTCACGACTTGATTAAGGGCGTTAATTTCAAAAGTAACGACCTGTTGTAGGGCGTTTTCAAAGAAAGGATGACCGTACTTGAGGGCGTCAATTCATGGTGTTATCCCTTAATTTCTGGAATTATCTATTTTCAAAATGAAAGGCATTTTGTGAGTAACGCCTTTTCTCAGGGCGTGATTTTAATTAACGCCGTTGTCTCAGGCGTGTTATCTCAGCTTTCAAACAAGGCAAGGTTTCATTTCCAAAATTAAATCCAGGAAGAAATGCCCTTTCCTAGGTCGTGTTTCAAGAAAACGTCTCTGTGAAGGTCGTCAATTCATAAAAAACGCCCTGTATTAAGGCGTGTTTCACTCCAGAGTCCTTCCTTTTTCCATCTTTCCCTCACAGTTCCCTGCTGTCTTTGGACTCTTGCTCGATCTTGATCCTTCCCTGGATGCCTCATTGCCTGTTCTTATCATTCCTTGGTTTGATCACATCCGCTTGAGGCACTATAAATTGAAGCCTTGACCGATCGTGTTGAAGGTTAAGCACTTTAAACGTTCAGAGGGTTAAGCGCTCAGAAGCTGAATATTCATCACGAGCAGAGCCTTCTTCATCCTTGCTGCCTCCCCTCTGCATCCTTCGATTGGGCTACATCCGGTGCTTCGTCCATCTACATCCATCAACACATTCATTCGGTTTTTTCCCTTTACTGTCGCCAGGGACAGCAGGGTTTCTCATCTTTTTATCTCTTTTGTTTTACTTCATTCATACCATCATCCCTCCGTCCTTTATATCTCTATTCACCCTTCACATCTGTTCACGTCTTGTTGCATTTCTTTTTATCATCAAACTCCCCTTCCCTTAAGTCTTCTTAAGGGGTTTAAAAAGAAAATAAAAAAGAAGGTGCGCATGTTGATGTCTTTTCATCATTTTTATGTTGGTTTTTGACTGATACTACTACACTTTGGCTGATCCCCTTTTTTTGCTTGTCTTTCATTGTCTTTCTTACAAGGTAATCAATCAAGAAAACCCACTTCGTCGGCCGACCGATTGGAGTTGGAGGAGGAGATCCACATTCATCCCGCATCCCATCTTTCACCGGGTACATGCGATCTTATTCTTTTTTTATTGAGGTAAACCCTCTGGCGATCACACACTCCCCTTGTGCACCTCGTGCATTGTTTCATCTCCACTATTATTTAATGTTTCCCTTTTCCCTTCCTTTTTAATCTCACCACCAAAAGTGTGGATTTTAAAGGGATCCACAAATTGGCGATCACGGTGGGACATCCACTGTTTTCTTTGTTGATTACCATCTCCATTGGCACCCTCGTGTGCCCTTTCCCCTTTGACACCCTCGTGTGTCCTTTCCCATTGACACCCTCGTGTGTCCTTTCCCCTTAGGCACCCTCGTGTGCCCTTTCCCCTCGGTACCCTCGGTACCCTTTCCTTTGTGCCCCTCGGGCACCTTCCATTGTGCACCCTGCACACTCCCCGGATCAGTCAATTGTTGCTTATTAACGCCTTCGACGAGGGCGTCTTTTGATTTAACGCCCCTCACAGGGACGTGTTTTTATTAATTAACGCCCCCTTCAAGGGCGTGTCTTTATTGCATCTGCTTGCATGATCTTCATTATTTTCTCGTCTGATATTTAGCGCCCCTTACAGGGACGTGTTTCATAGATTAACGCCCATCTCCAGGGCGTATGTTTCTATAACTGCGGTGTGTTGCATGCTGATTATACTGTCTGTGGAATAACGCCCCTCTTCAAGGCGTTTCATTTCTTATTAACGGCTGTCATTAAGGCGTTTCTCTTTATCATAACTGCTGTTCGCTGCATACTTGTCATATTGCCTGTGTATTAACGCCCCTCTCAGAGGCGTTTCATTTATTATCAGCGCCTTCCATCAGGGCGTGTCTCTGAGTTTTGACGCCCTCAGTTGCAGGCGTCCTTTATTTATAACGCCTCACCCTAAGGCGTTTTGTTCCCTGCGGTTTGTGAGTCACTCACAGAATTTACGACAGCCACGCTGCCGTGTTTTCATTTAGTCACGACCTGCCACAGGGCGTGTCTTTCCTCTTGCTGTGAACACGACCTTTCCAAGGGCGTGTCTTTACTGTTCTTTTTCACAGATTGGCTATTATTCATTGCTTAGCATTTGTCTTGACATTATATTACTGCTTGGATCATCTTGGTTTGCTGGCTTGGTTGAGAGACCTCCTCTCTCTATCCTAGGATCCACACACCCTTCTTGGAATCGGGACACCCTCCATTGAGCATTCCGTCTCTTTGGACTGGAAATCCCTTTTCCAAGACCTCCATAAGTCCCCGCACCCGTGGATTCCCTCACGGACGCCGGGCTGGTTGTACCCTCGAAGTACCTGGAGTTTAGAGAACCTATACGTTGGTAAAAGAGAGAAGAACTTAGTTGACCCGGAGGTTACATTCGGATCAAACTAGGTCTCATTTGGCAAAAAGAGTGAACCTTCACAAATAATCCACCCTAAATACGAACATCAAACATTAAAATCTTGCGTTTCTTGCCAACCTTGTTTGCATAAACATAGTTGAGTGATTTGATTGCCTTGTTTGGATTGTATATTTTGTGACGGTTCCTTCATTGAACATCCTCTTTCTTAAGAATGAAGCTCCGTTCAGGTAAAACCATCAACATGTCAGGCCACGGGTACTCTTATGATGATGAGAATGAGAACATATTTGGTCAATATGAGGACCCTCCCCAGGATTCTTTTTATTATGAGGGGAACTACCTTCCTCCTCACCCCCATTACTCACAAGTCCATGTGGTCGATACCACTGTCCATGAGGCGGACCCTTCGTCTCAAGTTCCATCTTCCAACACTTCGGGGAACCCTTCCCCATCCACTAATGTCTCAGATTTGATCCAAGCTCTCTCCCAGTTGGACGACTCCCAACGGCAAGCCATTCAGGCCGCCTTAAAGGGGAAATCCGTCCTTTCTTCTTCTTCTAATCCCCCTCCGGCCGTGAGTGGCCATCAAATCATTAATGACCAGGCGGTCTTGCATCCTCCCTCCTCTCGTCCACAAACGCCTACTGCGGCCATCCTGGCCCAGCAGGCGAGCCATTCAGCAGTCAGGCATCAATCCTCCCAACCTCCTCGGGTTCTACGAACGCCTATACCACATTCTTTTATTCAAAACCAGGCCCCAGTCGAGCCCGATACCAACACTCTTTTGCTTCAGAAGCTAGCCAGCATGGAGGAGCAGCTCAAGAAGGTTACAGCAACCAAGAATGCTCCGGAAATTTCTCTTCCTACGTTGCCAGTGTTCCATTTACCACCTTCTGAAATGCCGAATTTCCGGCAATATAATGGGACCGGTAACCCATTCATTCATTTAAAGGACTTCAGATATGAGACTTCTTTCTGGCAAGACAATAAGGCCTCTCTGGCCTATTTATTCAGAAGATCTCTTGAGGGACCCGCCCTCGAATGGTTTTATTCTCTGGAGCCAGCTGATGCCAGTGACTTTGATGTTATCCAAAGGAAATTCTTGCAAAAGTACAGAGACCGGGTGGGACCTTCCCTTTCTGTTACAGATCTGGTCGCTGAAAAAATGAAGCCCGATGAAGACTTCATTATATTTGCTGACAGGTGGCGGTCTATGGCAGAAAAATTGAAAGACACATTGTCGGAACAAGAGCAAGTAAAAATGGTCATTTCTAATGCAACTCCTCAATTCCGGCACATTTTGGCCATGAATCGGCTGACAACGATGGAAGAGCTCTATGAAAGAGCTCGTTATATACAAACACAAATGAAGGATTCGCCCATCATGGGCATGTTTGAGCCGAAGCCTCGGCTGTTTAAAAAGAATACAAATGTCAACAGTGGGCCCACGACTGAGGGCACTGTCACAAACGAGCAGGTTGGCGTAGTTGGTCACCCCCACCACCAGTCAAACCCACGACCTCCGCCACCTCCACAGCAAAACCCCCATTTTACCTCCGCTCCACAGCGCCACTTCACACCCCAACCTTCTTTTGCTCCGTCACCAAACCAAGCGCCTCGCACCGACCCTCCAGCACCACCTCAATACCATCAGGTCCCCCCACCTTCCAACTATGGCCAACAACAACGGAGACCACCGCTTGGCCCCAAGAGGGCCCATTATCCGCCACTCCCAGAGAGTCTCCCTGACATTTTTAATGCTTTGATGGCCGCCAACCTGCTTGTCCTACCAAAAGAAAGAACGGTGTGGCCCGACAATGTTGACACATCCCGTTACTGTGCATTTCACCGCGTCCCTGGTCACAACCTTGATCGTTGTTTCCATTTCAGAGATCATATTTATGATTTGAATGACCAGGGTGGCATTAATTGGGATGAAATGAGACAAGTCATCGCCACCATGAAAGAGAGAAGGCCGCATCGGCAACAGCAAAATCAGCATCAACAGCAGCCAGCTCCACAGCAAGCTCAGCCACAGCAAGCTCCAGCACCCCAGCAGGATATGGGGATTGTCTGTAATCCATTGCCGGAGCACACTCCTAATCAACACGTGAACCCTGTCACGTCTCTCTACGAGGTGGAGAGAGGGCAGGGATGGCACGAAGAAAACGCCTCTGTCGGGGCATTTCACCATGATCCAAACCAAAATCAAACTCCGCGCCTTTTGCGCGTTCCTCCTTCTCCTTCTAATATCCTATCAGGACGTTCTCTTTTACGCCCCGTTAACCCACCTACCACCACCAATTCCGCGACCTTGCCGGCTCGCTCTCTTCTTAACCGCTTACCACCACAGCAACCTGCCATTCCACCTTCCATCACCAATCCTACATCCGCGACCTCCAGGCCACTCCTACTCCGCTCACCGACAGCACCCGCTACCCCCTCTACCACTCCTACACCGGCAAGAGTTCCTCCACCATCAGTACAACCACCTTTTGTGCCACGATCTCTCCTTATTCCACCACCTGCCAATACCCCTCGCATTCGGATATCCCTTTCTTCTTTCACGCCTCCGGCGAGGGCACCTTCTTCAAATACTCCTCCCATGCCTCCCGCGGGGGCATCTCTATTAAACACCACTACTACGCCTCCTACAGGGGCGCCCCTTTCATTGAATTCACCTTTGGTATCCCCTAGCAGGATCTCTGCTACCGACATTCCTTCCTCCTCTTCCAACCCTCCCCCTAATATTGCCCCGACAGAGGCGCGTCAAGGCGTAGCGCCGCTCCGTAGTGGACGGATGTTCCACCGTGTTTTCCCACAGAGAGAGCTAGAGCCCGTACAGGGGACGCAAGAGCAGGAACAGGAACAAGATTCAGTGCCGGGAACTCAGTATGATCTGTTAAAGCACCTGGATCGCACTCCAGCCAGAATCTCCATTCTTGAATTAATCAAGAGGTCCACCACTCATCAGCTGGCCTTGAAGGAATACCTGCAGAAGGTTATGGTCAATGAGGACCTCCCGGTCGAACAGATAATTACAGTCTTAACCCCTACCAGCAGTCAGCCGGCAATCACATTCCATGAGCATGAGTTAGCACCTCTACCGGCAAGAAAGTATGCCCTATGTATCACGGTTGATATCAACAAAGTGGCTGTTAAGCAGTGTTTGGTAGACACCGGTGCATCTATCAATGTGTTGCCTCCGAGCACTCTGAAGCTATGCGGTATCCCTGAGAGCCAGATACGGCCATCCACCATTACTGTCACAGCATATGACAATACAAAGAAACCCCCTCTGGGTATGATTACTCTCAAAGTCAGTTTGGGTCCAGCCACCATTACGGCAGATTTCCATATTCTGGATATGGACCCGACCTTTAATGGTATCCTGGGTCGCCCTTATATTCAGCAGCTTGACGCAGTGCCCTCTACAAACCATCAGTGCCTTAAGTTTCCGCACAAGGGCCGCATTATCAAGGTGACCAGCGTGCCGATCTTACCAGAGGAGGACATACATGTAGCTTCATCAGTTCCTTCCATGTGGCCAGCCAACAAGCCGTTATTATCTGTGTTGGACATTCACTGTCCACGACCGATGCTATCTGAGACTGTTACCACCGTTGCCATGACACCCCTGCCTTCTAAGGGGAAGAAGAAAAAGAAAAATATGATGAATACCCCCGGCTGGAACATTCTGATAAGGATGGGATATCAAGATGGCAAGGGCCTGGGTGCCAAACTCCAGGGCAAGATTAGGCCCATTAAGCCTCAAAAAGTGATTGCACGAGGCGGCTTAGGCTACAAAGCACCGGACAAGAATGAAGGAGAGCCGTGGGCTGTTATGACGTCCACCTTCAAGCCAGATCGCCAGCCACTCACCTGGACTTTAAAGACACATTTTGTCACCGGTGGCGTTCAGAACAATGAACAGACTACCATCATTACATCATTGCTTGATTGTCAGGATGTGCACGCTAGACAGTTTGCGCGGCACATTGCCCCACTGGCTACTTACAAAACCTTGGAGACTTTAAGGCCAGATAAAAGAAGAAAAATGGGTGACCCGGAATGTGACTGGTACAGGTGGTTTGACATGAATGATATCACTTTCTCTTTAAGCCGCCTGTTCATGCCGACAGATCCGGAATGGCCGCCATTGATTCAAGAACTGATTGAAATGCCTGCCGCAATCACAGATAAAAGGCAGATGTTAAGTGACTACACAGATACGGGAGAGCCAGATGTCCCCTTTGAAGAAGGATTCTCCGTGGATAGGCTGTGGGCCGGCCTTTTCTCCCTCACTTCTGTGCATCCGTCTGTGTTGGTCTCTCTCTATTCCCGTGGGTTTGGTCACGTGCCGCGACCACCACCGATTACCATCAACTTATCTCCCAATTCAATTCAGATTTCCTTCCCTATTGCTCCTTCGCTCCTCGAGCGATTTTCCAAATCTCCATCTCGCCCCCGTATGGGCCATCTTTGATTAAATCTTTCTCCAAACTTGCAATCTCCACTCCTCCCACTATTCCCCCTTCACATTGCTTTTTACTTGAGAAAGAAAATAAAAACAAAGAAAACATGAAAACGAAAAAAAAAACGCCAAATCTCCAACATTCCAATCCTCCATTTCTATTGAGGAGACCTCATACTTTTCTCCCGAGCGCGTCCCAACCCAGGGGCCGCTCTTCCAAGATTCCTTGATAAATCTTTTCTCCCCCTCTGGTGAGGGGCCCTCCCCTGTATCACCTCCTGTATCCACTTTATCACCTCCTTCTTTCCCTTATAATCAAGCTAGTTGCTCTTCCTCCCTTTCTTCCTCTTCTTCTAATAAAAATCATGGGGTAAATTCACACAAAAAGACCAAGGGTAAGCAGATTCCTCGCAGATTTTTGTTGGAATTGGCCGTTAGATGCCAAGCTTGTTTAGCTCTCCCTGAGTTTGTGGAAGATCCAATTATCCTGCCAGAATTAGAAATTGAGGATTTTGTTGCTTCTTATGAGGGTTTGGGCGTTTATGAAATCATGAATGATGAAGACCCTATTGAAGAAGGGGATGAAAGTTATGAAGAATATGAGGACGAGGCTGATGCTTTTGCTAGTGGTATGAGAAGATTCGACGAACCATCAGCCTCAGTAGAAGAACCTACCAAAGAAATCAATTTGGGTACCGAGGAAGACCCTAGGATTGTCCTCATAAGCAAAAATTTGCCGCCCTCCGAAGAGAAGGCGCTCATCTTAGTTCTTCAAGAATACAAGGACACGTTCGCATGGAGCTATGAAGATATGCCTGGATTAGACCCTGCGCTCGTTGAACACCGTCTTACACTTAAGCCAGGATCTGTCCCGGTAAAACAACGGTTGAGGCGTTTCCACCCTAGCATGGCTTTGAAAATGAAAGAAGAGGTCGATAAACTCCATAAGGCTAGATTCGTTAGAGTCGTCCTCTATCCCAATTGGGTGGCTAACATTGTCCCGGTTATGAAGAAAGATGGAAAGTTCGAATTTGCATAGATTTTCGGGACCTCAACCGGGCGTGTCCTAAGGATGACTTCCCCCTCCCTCATATTGATGTGCTGATTGATAACACGGCAGGATTTGAGACTCTTTCTTTCATGGACGGCTTTTCAGGCTACAATCAGATTCGTCTGGCTGAAGAAGACCAAGAGAAAACTTCATTCACTACACCATGGGGCACATATTGTTATGTGGTCATGCCCTTTGGACTTAAGAATGCTGGAGCCACTTATCAAAGGGCCATGATGGCAATTTTTCATGACATGATTCATATTTATATTGAGGTGTATGTGGATGACCTGGTTGTGAAATCAAGGACAAGGATTGAGCATCCTGGGGTTCTGGCTAAGGTTTTGCAGAGATCACGAGAATTTCAATTGAAAATGAACCCCAAGAAGTGCGTATTTGGCGTTTCTTCAGGGAAATTACTTGGATTTATCGTTAGCAAGAGGGGAATTGAAGTTGATCCCAACAAGGCGAAGGCCATTAGAGATATGCCTCCTCCCAAGAATCTGAAGGAAGTTCGAGGATTAATCGGGAGGTTGCAATTTATTCGCCGCTTCGTCTCCCAGCATTCACAAGATGTAGGCCGTTTTACGAGCTTACTAAGCCAGGAGTCAAGTTTAATTGGGATGATAAATGTCAGGCAGCCTTTGACGGATTGAAGGATTATTTGGTCAATCCTCCTGTCCTGAGGCCGCCAATTCCAGGCAAACCACTTATTCTTTATGTTTCAGTCCTGGATGACTCCGTAGGTGCTGTCTTAGCTCAAGTGGATGAGGAAGGTAAAGAGAGGGCAGCATACTACTTATCTAAACTCCTTAACCCCTGTGAGCAGAGATACTCAGCCATGGAAAAGACTTGTGCAGCTTTGGTTTGGGTAGTTCAGAAGTTAAAACACTATTTCCTAGCTCACGAGGTTCACCTCATTGCTCGCATGAATCCAATCAAATTCCTCCTTGAAAAATCTGTCCTCACTGATCGATTAGCACGCTGGCAAAGCTTCCTTTCTCAATTTGACATCACTTACATTCAGCAAAAAGCTATCAAAGGTTATGCCATTGCCGAACATCTTGCTCACCACCCTCTCCCCCGCTTTGATCCTGTCAATTCAGAGTTCCCAGATGAAGAATTAATGTCCATTAATCACCCCCCAGATCCTATGTGGACATTACATTTTGATGGAGCTCTTAATTCTCAAGGAAGAGGGATCGGCATGGTTCTCTTAACACCCGAAGGAGTCACCATTCCATTTGCTGCTCGGCTCACTTTTCCCGTCACCAATAACATAGCCGAGTATGAAGCTCTTTTGGCCGGTCTTAAAACCGCTCATCAATATGGTGTCACCCATTTGCGAATCGTCGGTGACAGTCAGCTTATTCTACGCCAAGTGTTGGTCAAGTGCCGCACTATCAATCCTAAGCTCAAGCCCTACCAAGAACTCGCTTCAGCTTACGCCAAACTCTTCACTAAATTGATTTTCGTTCATGTCCCGCGTAGCCAGAACATTTTGGCTGACGCACTTGCTTCCTTAGCCTCCGCTTTAGTCTTCCCTCCTGAGCGTGATTTTCATGTCCCCCTGATTCATCAGCGTGATACTCCAGCCATTAGGGATCGTGCTTTTCTTGATATTAGGGATCAGGTGCTTGAGAAGGTTAGACGGAAAGAAGCTCTTGAAGGCAGAGAGGTCATGCTATTGGATTGGCAAGAAGAGTTGGCTGACGAAGAAAAGCCTTGGTATTATGAGATTGCCAGATACTGTAATGATCAGTCTTATCCCGAGGAAGCCACTGCCGAAGAAAAGAAAGCAATTAGGAGAGTGGCTCAACGTTATACTTTGGTTGGAGGTGTGCTCTACAGAAGAGGGCTCACCGGTGTTTTATTGAGATGCCTCGATGATGATGAATCTTGGAAAGTTGTGGAAGAGGCGCATTCTGGTGTGTGTGGTGGTCATGTGAACAGCCAGATGCTAGCTAAGAAGATTCTTAGACTAGGGTTCTATTGGCCCACTCTTGAAGAGGATTGTTCTATCTATGTTCGAAGGTGTGTTAAGTGCCAACTGCACGCCGACAAGATTCATTCTCCTGCTTCTTCACTCCACCCTACGTCCTCCCCATGGCCTTTTTCCATGTGGGCTTTTGATATCATTGGACCTCTTGGTGATTCGAACCTCCTGACCAAGCAAAAATCATTCATTCTCACGGCAACGGAGTACTTCACCAAGTGGGCGGAAGCAGAAGCTTACGTGGAAATTAAAGCATCAACCGTCTGCAAATTTATCATGAAGAACATCATCACGAGGTTCGGCATCCCAAGCACCATCGTCACCGACAATGGACCTCAATTTATCTCCCAAGATCTCAAGGATCTCTGCAACAGGTATAACATTGCATTGCATCATTCTTCTCCCTATTATCCGCAGGGCAATGGCCAAGCAGAGGCCACTAATAAAACTTTAATCAAGATTGTTAAGAAGACGTGCGAGGCTAATAAATTCTCGGATTGGCCAGACAAGCTGGTTGAAGCTCTTTGGGCCTACCGCACTTCCATTCGAACCCCCACTGGGCAAACTCCTTTTGCCCTTACTTATGGAATGGAGGCCGTAGTCCCTTATGAGATTCTTATCCCCTCTTTGCGAGTACAATTGGATGAGGAGCTCTCTATCGATGAACGTCGTGATTCACTCCTTGCCCAATTGGAACTCCTAGATGAGAAGCGTCTGGTCGCCGCTGAGCATGCGCGCGTTTACCAAAACAGGCTCTCACGTTTTTATCAAAAGAAGGTAATTGAGAGAAAATTTAAGGTCGGTGAAATGGTAATCAAAAGAATTTTTGTAAAGCCGGGTGGCCCTCGTTCAAAGCTCCAACCAAATTGGGAAGGGCCGTTCGTCATAAAAGATGTTTATCCTGGCAATGCTTATAAACTGGTTAATGCTGAAGGAGAGGAATTAACTCACCCCTGGAATGGTTTGTATCTCAAGAAATATTACCCCTGAACAAAAATCCAAACAAAAATTGAAAACTTCACAAAAATCCAAAGAAAATAGAAATCTCCCAGATAATCCAAAAAAAATCTGAATATTTCCAAAATCCAAAACAAAAGAGTTTTCTTTCATGGTTCTCCCTTTTGGGCTGACATAACATGCAAAGGTCACCGGTCCGAAAGGTCAAAATCAAAATCCATTTGTCAGTCTTGCTAATTTAAAATGGGAGTTGACCCCGCACACACTACACACTTTACTCTTGAGCTCAAGCAGTGCAAAATCTGATGGAAAGTCGAAATCAAACTAAAGGCGAAAGACGATATCCATTCTTTTCTTCTTCGGCCCACAAGGGAGGAAGGGAGGTCTTGAGGTAGACACGCCAAGCCTATCCGCCGCCCTAGTAGGAGGAAGTCAGGGCCCAAAAGGGAACAAATGCCACAAAAGCCCAAGTACAATTAGGTTGTTCATCAGTTCAAATCTATTCAATGCAAATCAATTCCGAAGTGAAAGTCAAATGGTGAAAAAGAAAAGCATGTCAAGAGGGCAAAGTCCCCGCAAGGAAAACCTTGGGCGTATGCATGCATTATGAAGAGGCAAAAAAGGCAACAAAGCGTCCCTACGCCAAAGACCGAACCCCAACAGGCATAAGGATAGGGGAGGTAGCTTTGCCTCAGGCATCTTTGAATCTTTTGTGAGCTTCCTCATAGCTTCTCTTTTATTTTTGGAAAAGTCATGAACCAGCAGAATGGTCGAGACAAACTGAAGAGAATGCACTGTACGAAATCTTGTGTATAAGTTTAACCATATTCACGCCAATTCCCCTTTTAATTATTCAAGAAAGGTTAATGGAACTTAGAAGATGACCAAGTAGGGCCCACCACCTTGATTTCTTTATCAGCCCAATTTGGGAGGAATACAAATTAACGCCTTTGTTCAAGGCGCTTTTATGCTGATTCACGCCTAGATCATAGTCGTTTCTTTAAAAATAACGCCTCTGGAAGGTCGTGTTTTCAACAAAATTCAATAATCTTTGCACGGTAACGCCGTCTCCGAGGGCGTCTTTTAAGAGAGTAACGACCTAATCTAAGGCGTTTTTTTAGAAAAATCTTCAAAAAATATATATATATACTGAAAAGAACAAAAAATAAATTCTTCATGCAGCATGAATTGCATTCTTGCCTGGACATCTTTTAATTATTGTTTGCATACGTATGATTGCATGAGGCATCCCCGAGTTTTGATTATTTCATTTTGCCTTATAAAAGGCTTGGCCCCTTGACCCATTATTAAGGTCAAAATATTTACACCCTTTGCTCACCGGGCAAGGGGCCAAGTCGAACAGATGAATTAACCTGTTTGTTCAAGTGAAAATCGCAGCCGCAGATACAGGGCAAAGTAAAGCAAACACGAGGAACGAGAGAAGAAAAAAAGTATACAAACACAAGTCCACAACCACACAAGTGCTCAGGTAACAAAAGCTCAAATCTCATATATATATGTGTATCATCATGTCTATCATGTACAGGTGTGAAGGTGGAGGAGTACAAGTACAGAACGCTCAACTCTCGCCTCCACCCTCCTCTACTCTCCTGCTCTCAACCTCCTCCTCACCATCCCGAACTGGCGCCGGTGGAGGAGGCATAGGCCCCCGTGAAGAGGCCGGAACCCGAACGTGTCCTCCTGCCTCGCTCCTCTCTCGGAGGGAAGAACCCGCCACAAAGGTGGAGCTGGTGAAGGAGTACCCCGCAGCCCGTGCTCGCTCACGGCCTCGCTGCAACCGCTCCTCGGACACTCGAAGCCGCTCCTGGGAAAGGATCAACTGGGTCCTCGAGTCCGCCAGCTCACGCTCTCGTGCCAACAACTGCTCCTGGAACCGGGCACGCTCCGCCTGGTGCTCCTCACGCTCACGAGCCCGCTCCTCGCGCTCCCGAGCACGCTCCCTCCTCTCCAGCTCCAGGGCAACCCGCAGCTCGGCTACGTCCTGAGGAAGCTCACTGCGCTGCTGCAAGGCCCGCTGAAGCTCTACGATCCGCTGATCGCGGATCGACAACTCGGTACGTATCGCCTTCAGCTGAGCAGCCTACAAACAGGTAAACAAATCATCAGTTCCACAGTTCAATAATTCATGAAATGAAATAACAACATGTGACTAAAGGTAGGTCACGCACCTGTGAGCTCGTCGCTCGGAAGCCCTCATCTACGCAGATAAGAGTGGCTCGAAGCTCTTCAGTCTGTAAAAATGAATTTTTATCAGTGCACAATTTATATCTAATCATTATTTGAATGAGGTTTCAAGTTCAGAATTTACCCGTGAAGCAAGGTCACGCTCCGCCACCTCGGCTCGCGCTATCGCACCAGCCAGCTGCTCCGTCAGTGCAGTCACCTCTGCACTAGGCCCCCTCGAGCTGGAGGCCTCCCCTGGATCTCTCCTCGCTACTCCCTGCTGGGCACGCTGCATTCATTAAGACCGTCAGTGGCTAATCATTAATTCAACACAACAAAAGAAAAAATTCATTTGCATATAGGAATAATTTAAACACTCACCAGGGTCTCCAAGTCTGCCCGTGTGGCAGCTAGCTGGTCCTCCAGGATGTGGAGGTGGGCCTGTGCATCTATCGCCGCTATGTCCCTCGCATCCTGCATTCATTACATGTTAATCGCATAATAGTTACATAAGCATTTGCATTTAATTTAGAAATAAGTGCATTCATACATACCCCTAAGACCCTCATCTGAGGTCTGCCGGCGTGAACCTCCCAGTAGCGCCGGAGGTACTCGGAGCTGTCAGTCGCGTGGGAAACGACTGTGGTCCCGCCTCGCTGCCAGTCGGCGTACTGCTCCTCGAATCGCACCCTCCAGTCGGTCGTCTTGGTGCGACCGCGGGTCTTCTTGCCAATCCCTCGAGGCTCTCCGACCTCGATCCACTCCTGGGGCAGGCCCAGGGTCCTCATCACCAGCCGAAGCCGTAACGGCTCAATCTCGCTCAAGCAGTGTAGCCACAGCTCACGCCCGAAGCGAGGTCGCCCCGATACGACCCAAGGCTGGCCCTCATCGGTCATCCCCTCATATGGTCTCCACTGCACCTGCATTCATGAACACGCATCATTATCATTTCATCATATTCAAATAAACAACAAAAAGAAATGCATATCATTCATTCATACATACCAGCGAGGGAGGGAAGTCGCGGAACTCTCTCCGTAAAACCCACAACTCGTAGTCAAGTGGGGCGCCAAAGATAACAGGCACCCAGCGTCGCGCCAGGGGGAAAGATCCCTCAGCTCCTGGCCGTGGGTCAACGCGCCCCATCGGCATGTATAGGTGGCTCCACACCTGCATCCATGCATTGCAATTAGTACTATATTCACATGCATCATAACAAAGAAAAGATAAGAAATGAGAAATTGCATACCTGAAGAAGAGGTGAGAAGCCACTGACGGTCGTCTCACGGCCTGTCCCCGTGGACAGATCGGCCATCAAATGCGCCAGCAGGGCCGCTCCCCAAGCATATGTGCCAACCGTCTCCAGATCCTCAAGGATGCCTAAGAAGCGGCAGTTGATGACATCGGCTTTCGTCCCCAGCAATAATCTCCCGAGCAGCAGCAGCAGGAACCTCCTCAGGTCTCGGTCCGCTCTCTCATGGTCAGTCGGGTCCTGGCAGCATGCCGCTCTCACCCCGTCGGTCAGTCGCTGTGCAAACTCACCTAAGGTCTCCCCCGACCTATGCCTGGCATCTCCTAGACCCATCACCGTAGTCAGGTCCGTACGGAAAATGGTCCTACACTCGCTAGGTCCCATGTAGACCATCTCAAGCCCTAGTAGCCTCTGGGCCATCTCTGAATAGTCAGAATAGGTGAACCCACTCACGGCCTCACCATCTACCCGTAAACCTGTAATCCTGGCTACATCCTCTAAACTAGGAACCATATGCCCCCAGGGCATCAGAAAAGTCCGGCTAACCCTATCCCATCTCTCCCTCAAAACCTGGATCAGTGCTAGGTCAGGTCTAAAAGGCTCGATGGATAGAAAAGCCCCAAATCCCATGGCCTCTACCCTAACCCTCTGGAAGTCGGGGAGACCCTGGTATGCTGCCCAGACCATGACCCATGAGATACGGGTCCTCATCAGCCCCTGCATGTATTAAAAGAGAATTATTTCTTAATTATTTGAGTATCCATGTTGAATTACATTTGATTTGGGTTAAATATTGAATTTTAGCATTTTGGAATTCACGGCCACCCTCAGGTCGTTTCTTGATAAATTCACGCCCCTGTGGGGGGCGTTTTTCAGAATGAACTTTAATGTAACGCCCTTAATGAGGGCGTTTTTTATGTTAATCACGCCTCAGTCTTAGGCGTTCTTTGGTGGCTGTTTTGCTATTTCTGAAACATATTTCTAATCACGCCTCGGTGTTGGGCGTTTCTTGTTGAATTAACGCCCTGTGGTAGGGCGTTTTCCTAAAGGTGGTTAATTTTGGGTCGTTAATGAATGAAGCGACGCCCTCTGGTTTGGGCGTCTCTTGTTGAATTAACGCCCTATTGGAGGGCGTGGGTTTCTCAATTTAACAGAAAAATCAAATAACTGACAGCATGCGAAATAATTCATGAAAATATTTTTGGAAATTGTTTAATGAGCATGGAATTCATGAAAAATCATAAGTTTTAAGAAACGACATGCTTCAGGGCGTTTTTCATGAAGGATAATTAATTTTCAGAAATTAAAAATAATTAACGCCCTGGATTAGGACGTTTCGTTTATGAGTAACGCCCCCATTGGAGGCGTGTTTTGTCTGAGTTGCAGGTTTAATGCCCGAGGGCCTTGAAAAATCAAGAAAAATATAAATAAAATAAAATAAAATGGAATTGGGGAGGGGGAACCTACCTTCTTGTGTTTCTGGGGTTGTGGCCGTGGCAGTGGCCGTCTGGGCCGCCGGAGTTGCCCCCGGGGAGCGACCGCCGCCGTGCACGGCGGTCCTTCTTCTTCTCCTTCTTCTTCTCCTTCTTCTTCTCCGCCTTCTGCATCTTCTGTTTCTTCTATTGCTTCGCCCGTTGCTCCGTCGGCCTCGTCGCCGCCGGCCGTCGCCGGCTCTTCTTCAAAAGCGACGACGGCGAGCTCCTCCACGGAAATCTCTTCCTCTTGGGCGTGGGAGGCGTCGAGGTCAACCACGTCTGGGGCACTAACTCTTTGGCGTTTGGCCATGGCTAGGGTCTAGGGGGAGTGAGATTGAGTGAGTTGGAGAGAGTGAGGGAAGAGAACGAGAGAGAGGGTTTGAGGGCTTCGGTTAGGGTTTGCAGAGAAAAGGGCGAAATAGAATGGAAGGAGGAAGGAGAAGGAGGCCTGGTGGCTTTTGGGTTTCGAAAAGAAGACACGCCCTTGAGTAAGGCGTTTATAATAGAATTCACGTCCATTCTCTGGGCGTTTTATGGAAATTGACGACGATGATTAAGGCGTTAATTTATTTTGCATGGGGAACGATAACCGTCGTCAGACGCATTGAATGGGTGTTGATTGATGTGAGGGAAGTCATCATTGCTGTTTGAAGTAACGCCTCTGGTAAAGGCGTGTTATTATTGAAACGTGACTATGGAAAAGGCGTTATTTTTGATGAGTCAATGATTATATTCTTCTGGGTTTGAATCTGTTCACGCCTTTCTTGAAGGTCGTTATTCAAAGTAACGCCCACTGTTGCAGGCGTCAATTGTTGACGAAGGGCCCGTTGAAGCGCCTTGAAATAAGGCGTGTATTTGTTAATTCGCGACGCTCTTGGAGGCGTTATTCACATCAGAAACACAGTTTTTTGGATGATTTCGATCCTAATCACAGTGGCAGTTGGCTCAATCAGAAAACAATCTTTATTATTTTGAAAAGAGGAACTACAATGACTAATGAGCCACTTTGGGCCTTAATTTTCTCAATGAAGTTACATAATTTTTCCACTGTTCCTTATCTTCATCCAAGTCTTCTGCAGGTTGATGAAGCTTGCTTAGCCTCCATAAAGCTTGAATGGTGATAACCTCCTCACCATCTTCATTGTTGCCTAGATCCCTTGATTTGATTGGAGGAAGATGAGAGATGTCTTCTAAGTGTTGCCTTGGGAGCCCAAGCTGAGGAGGCACCGGTGTGCATTATATAAAACGAAGTCCGAAGCACCGATAAGACGAAGGTCCGTCCCGATGGAGAAGCGTGCACGAAGTTCCTGCATTTTGAATACACCCGGGGCGCAAGTAAAAAGATTCTTTGGCATTACCTTTAGGTGCTCCCTCCAATCCCCTCTCTTCTTGATTTGAGGAATTCGGTTGGTCACTCTATTGCTTATACCTAATGAGCCGGTTATATATGAGAGTGGGCTCTTTGAGAAAATTCTTGAGGGTTGTTGGGCTTCGTGGCATGAGTCGAATTTGAAGTGTAGATCAACCCAACTTGAGAGTGCTAGCATGCACCCGTAAATGGGCCTTCCCATGGACGCCGCTGTGAGCCCGCTATAGAGATATGCTAGGATCGCCGGTCCAACTCTCTCTTCTTCCCATAAGCTCACCACTGCGCTCAATTGGGACTCCTCTAGAAAGTCCTCCGTGGATGGGAATAGGAGTGCTCCTGCCAAGCACACCACGAAGGCTTTGGTCACTCTTTCTATCTCCTCTTCCTCTTTAGCTTGATCCGCTCTCTTGTACACCCACGAGGCGAGCTTCAAGAGGTTAACTCCTTTAGTGACCTTGATTTGGTTCACTATATTTGGGCTAGGTATTAACGAGGTTAGCAACTCGTGGGAGGAGATGGGCCTTGGCATGATGGCCATCTTTTCTTCTTCTCCGTGTTTCATCTTTTTCAAGCCTAGGATCATCTCTACTTCCTCCAGCAAGATGGTGGCCTCAAAAGTGGAAAATAAGAAAGTATGGGTGGAAGGATGCCATGTCTCAATCAATGCTCCTATGGCAGCCCAATCTATGTGGATTTGATCATAATGCTTGGCATGGGTTATCAACCCCAAGAGATGCCATCTAGCTACATATACCCTCATGTCTGATGTGAATTTGGAGAGGATGAGGGGCAACCATTTGATTTGGACATATCTTCTAGCCCCTGGAAGATTTGGGTACTCCTGTGAGAAGAGGGGAAGAAAACAAAAAGAAGAGGTACATGAGCATATGACATGTTCAGTAACAAAGAAATAAGCATGTGAGCAGTTCGCCAGAACAGTATGCACAATAAAAAAAGTTGAAACTAACCTGATTCATGCATATCCTGTTGCTTATATGACCTTGGATATCGTTAATCCTGGGAGTTGAGAATTTTGGCCTTTTCAGTGCCCTGTCCATCGTCAGGAGAAGCTTGGACGGTGCAACCTGCAGAGCGGATGAAGAAGAAGAAGGGCAAGAACAGAGAGTTTCGGCGGCTGCAGGGTTGTGGTTGTTTATGTTGAAGGAGGGCCTCCTATTAATAGAGATTTAGAGAGTTGTAAGGCTGTTGGAAGTTAGAAGTTCGATTGGGTTAAGGACTGTGCTGTTAAATTAGGAAACGGAAGTTCGTGCTGAATTAACGACGTTGGTTAGGGCGTCTATTTTTAAATTGACGACTTGACTGACGACGTGTTATATTTAACGCCCTAGCATGGGGCGTGTTTTTCTAAGCTTCCGTTACTGTTTACGCCTTTGAGTAGGGCGTGTTTTAAATGTTTAACGACTTATGGTCAGGCGCTTTCATGCTGTTAACGCCCTATTCTTAGGCGTGTTTTATTGGATTACGAATTTTGATCTCTCCATGCTTTGACGCTTTAATGAACCTAAGTGCTATTATTTTGATGAAATTGTCTATGATTAAGCACTTATGATCATGTCATGTTCTGAATTGATGGAAAAAGGCTAATAAGTTTAAAAGTGCAGAAGTTTACAGGATTCGAGGCGTTTGGATCACTCATAGGAGCAACATCTTGCCACCGTGTATCTGTTTCTTGTAAGCATTGTTACTATATGATATCTACGCTATTATATTATGTCAAGGACCTTGTGGTTCTGGTGAACCTGAAATTTGAGTTCCCCTTCATCAAAAACGATGACGATTTCAGGAGAATCTTGATCACACGGATAGGCCGTCGAGCTGTTAAAAGTTTGGGACGATGGTTCCACTTTCTGAGTTGATGCGCGGACAAACGGGCTTCGGCTTAGTGTTAGCTCAGAAATATGGATTCTTGACCAGACCTAAACAGCTTGGCAATATTATCCTTGATTATTTTCTATTTTTAGTTTGTTTTAATCTTTTCTTTTAGCCCAGCATGCATCATGTAGGATTTTAAGTTTCATGCTGAAAATCTTCATATTATGGCAATAATGAAGTTCACTCGCTCTCGATTGAGTTGACATGAGATATTCCACTTTAAATCAAGTACTTCGTTCTATTTGAAGCCATTCAGGCTGATTCCTTGAAAGTGTTCCTTTTGTTGGATCTTTATCCCAATTCTCTTTACTTTTCTGCAAAATTTACCTTGGTTGCAGCACGTCCACATTGGCTGGTAATCGCTCTCCAATGGTCTTTCCCTGCCGTGCCCAAGCGCACACCCTTTATTACTTAGTTTAACCTCCTTTTTATCCAACAAATCGATTGTTTCCTTGGAACCACTCAGAGTTGTTTCATTAAGAATCTTGGAAAGATTTCCAATGCTTAGTGTCTGAGGCGTGTCACATCACACCTTGGCGTCTCCTTATCAGTTCGTTCCACTTCATTCCTTTCATTACACTTCGCTCCATTTCCGTCTCACTCCCTTGCAAAGCAGACGCCAAGGCGGGGCAGCTGTAGACACGCCAAAATTGACGTTTTGTTGATCAAATCTCCTGTTATTATATAAATGCCCCAATTGGACTTCAATATTCCTATAACATGAAGTTTTTCTTTTTGTGAGTTTTTCTGCATTTTTCCTGTATTTTTGTGAGTCACGACTTGATTAAGGGCGTTAATTTCAAAAGTAACGACCTGTTGTAGGGCGTTTTCAAAGAAAGGACGACCGTACTTGAGGGCGTCAATTCATGGTGTTATCCCTTAATTTCTGGAATTATCTATTTTCAAAATGAAAGGCATTTTGTGAGTAACGCCTTTTCTCAGGGCGTGATTCTAATTAACGCCGTTGTCTCAGGCGTGTTATCTCAGCTTTCAAACAAGGCAAGGTTTCATTTCCAAAATTAAATCCAGGAAGAAACGCCCTTTCCTAGGTCGTGTTTCAAGAAAACGTCTCTGTGAAGGTCGTCAATTCATAAAAAACGCCCTGTATTAAGGCGTGTTTCACTCCAGAGTCCTTCCTTTTTCCATCTTTCCCTCACAGTTCCCTGCTGTCTTTGGACTCTTGCTCGATCTTGATCCTTCCCTGGATGCCTCATTGCCTGTTCTTATCATTCCTTGGTTTGATCACATCCGCTTGAGGCACTATAAATTGAAGCCTTGACCGATCGTGTTGAAGGTTAAGCACTTTAAACGTTCAGAGGGTTAAGCGCTCAGAAGCTGAATATTCATCACGAGCAGAGCCTTCTTCATCCTTGCTGCCTCCCCTCTGCATCCTTCGATTGGGCTACATCCGGTGCTTCGTCCATCTACATCCATCAACACATTCATTCGGTTTTTTTCCCTTTACTGTCGCCAGGGACAGCAGGGTTTCTCATCTTTTTATCTCTTTTGTTTTACTTCATTCATACCATCATCCCTCCATCCTTTATATCTCTATTCACCCTTCACATCTGTTCACGTCTTGTTGCATTTCTTTTTATCATCAAACTCCCCTTCCCTTAAGTCTTCTTAAGGGGTTTAAAAAGAAAATAAAAAAGAAGGTGCGCATGTTGATGTCTTTTCATCATTTTTATGTTGGTTTTTGACTGATACTACTGCACTTTGGCTGATCCCCTTTTTTTGCTTGTCTTTCATTGTCTTTCTTACAAGGTAATCAATCAAGAAAACCCACTTCGTCGGCCGGCCGATTGGAGTTGGAGGAGGAGATCCACATTCATCCCGCATCCCATCTTTCACCGGGTACATGCGATCTTATTCTTTTTTTATTGAGGTAAACCCTCTGGCGATCACACACTCCCCTTGTGCACCTCGTGCATTGTTTCATCTCCACTATTATTTAATGTTTCCCTTTTCCCTTCCTTTTTAATCTCACCACCAAAAGTGTGGATTTTAAAGGGATCCACACCCGGTACCCTCGGTGACGGCCGGTCCAGACACTGACCCCACTTGTCTGGGAACTGTCTTGCCCGCGTGCCCTCTAGAGGTGATCGGAGTTGGCGATCCCTCTGTCGAGCTGCAGGCATCCCCACTACCTCCTTTGCTCGACGTCGAAGGAGAATCCGTGGTATCCACGCCCGAGTCGTAGCGTTGCCCGGAGGGAAAGACAAGATCACCGGACACCTGCTGTTGGGCCTCAATGACCGCTCGGTGGTAGCCTTGGGTAAATCTTTTCCGCAGCCCCCGACGGTAGCCTGGCTCATAATACGAGAAGGCGGCCTCCTCGAGAGCTGCGCGATAGCCCTCCGAACTTCTGTATCATTCCATCGCCCCCGCGTCGGCTCGCTCAGCCTCCTTCTCAAGCTCGACTATTCTCTGCTCGGCCTCAAGCAACTTCCTCTCGGTCTTGGACAGCTTTGCCTCAGCCTCAATCCGCGCGACCTCGGCTTCCTCCCGCACTTGCTCAGCCCCCTGGGCCTGGTTGCTAAACTCCTCCCGCTCGGCCCTCCACTGCTCGGAGCGCTCGACCTGAGACTGACGCTCCTCTTCTCGGAGCTCGCCCTTCAGGTCAGCCATATAACGAGCCTGGGCCTGCTGGTCAACCAGCGTCCGAGCCTCCTCTTGGCTCGATCGAAGCTGAGCCCGGAACGAGGTGGCCTCCAGCCGAGAGACTTCAAGCTCGGAAGTCAATTGACTGATCTTCCGATCAGACTCAGCACGAGCCCGAGAAAGGGACCTCTCTTCACTGTCCCGCCGAGCGAAGATGTGACGACCCAGAGTTCGAGATACCGATCTACCGATAACATCAATACACCGATACCAAGAACTGGGGAAGCCACCCAAGAGGCTGATGAGGCCCCTGATGGGTTAGTGGGGGTTTGTCGAGGAGGTGCATAATGAATTACAATTTGGAACGCGCATATTACAATTAAGTAATGAAATTAACACGAGTGCGGAAGCAATTCAAAATAACCAGAGTGATATATATATATACTAGTCCAGAGATACAAAAGCACTAGTCCAAAGAGGTACAACTACGCGGGGCATACCCCGGCAAAAGTACCACAAAGCCTCAAAAGGTGACCTGTCTACTGCTGGCGGCTAGGCACGGTCTCCGAGCAACCTCACAAAACACCGGGAGACGGCGGGCACGGCTCACCTGAAAGGAGAAGGGTGAGTCACAACCAGACTCAGTAGGGGTCACGCGGATCCCTACCTCGCACTAAACAAGCCTGCATGCGAAGATAAAGGCAATAGGGCATGCATTTAAATAAAATAACAGGCATTGGCATGAATAACTAATCACAAGAAAGCTGTAAACTCTATCTAAGCAGGTATAACAGCTAACACATGCCAATAATAATTAAATGCAAGCGACTGAAATTAAATCTACCAAATAGAATAAGCCGTAAATAATCCAAGCAACAAGGAAGGATAACCACTGGGAGCAGAAACCAGATGCATCCACTGACGACTTACACTGCGTCTCAAGCACTCGCAGTCGGTAAAACGACAAGCTGAGCGCGTAAACAGTACCTAACCAAGTGACCAGTCAGAGTGACACTCGTCAGTGTCAGTCCACAGCCTCTGACCATGTGTGCACACACTGACTCTCGCCTGAGCCAGGCCCTCTAGCTAGTTTTCTCCCTCGGTAGGACGCTACCGTTATCCCACGGAACTAGCTTACAAACCGTGTGCGGGAAACACCCCTCCACTATCCCCAAGCGGGTCGGTACTCAACAGACCTAGGGCAACAACAGTGGCTCCATTGCAAGGAAAGAAAAGCTACTCTATTGGGATTAAAAACATGCCATTGTACAATAGAATAACCTAAACATGGCATATATACGTAATGGAACGCTTAACGAATAGGCCGGCACCCATTTTAAACCAACAGGCATGTGGCGGTCTGCTGCCCATGCGCTACAGGTGAGTAACGGTCGGGGACTGGCGCGTTATATCAAGAATGACGCGTCCGCCCCTACCCGTTACATCCACCGAAGTTCCAGCCCAAACGAACGAAACAGAATGTAACGGTAGGGGCATAACGCGTTACATCAACTGTAACGCGTTGGACCCTCGCCGTTACATCCACCCGAGGCCAAAACCCACGCATAGCGTTCTAAAAACCATTAACAGGTGATATAACGCGCTCGCCCAGGCGCGTCGGGTTGACCTGACGGCCGGCCGACTGGCCGTTAGGCTCACCGCCTCACCTGGTCAACGCGATCCAACGGACGAGTAACGGATGTGAGCCCCACCGTTACTCTCAAAATAACGCCCCGTCAATGGGCCGTTATATAGAAATAACGCGTCCTCCAAGGACCGTCAGGAGCGTGACGGTTCCTGGAAGGACCGTCACACCACCTGGAATGCGGGCGGGTTCGGTTTGAAAACCGGTTCCCTCCCGGACGATGGAAATCGTCGGGTAACGACGTAAAACCTGTTTCCTGTCAAACCACACATCCCAAACAACACTATAACAGCTAAAAACATCACATGCAAAGCCCATAATGCATTAATCTCAAAAATTTAGGCTAAAACCCCACAAATAGAAAAATGAACATTATGCATGCTACGGGGTTCTAATCAAACGAACTAGCTACAGGAATTGATCCTAGCAAGTTCAGGAGTCCATCCCCCTACCTTTGGCAAGTCGAAACGGCCGGAAACGCCGCATGCAATGAGGAGGGTCAACGGGGCCTTCAAGCTCCACCTCGCTCCCACGATCACCAAACCACGCCGAAATGGGTACCCACGCGTTCCTCTCGATGCGAGGAATCCAATGGCGCCAACCACGCTTCAATCTGACGTCGTCTCGCCTGCGTTCCCTAGGAAGGGGAGAGAGGCGATCGCGTGAGGAGAGAGAGAGCGTGAGGGTGAGAAGAGATCGACGAGGGGAGAGAGGAGGTGAGGGTGAGGGATTAAAAGAAAATAAAATAAGATTAAAATATATATAGATGTTGGAGAGGGGGATTTCCGCAGCCCACCACAAAGGCAGCCCAACAAGACCCACAAGGTCCAACTAGGCGAGCCCACCCGAGTGATAGCCCACAGGGCCCACTTAGGGAGAAAAGCCCAATAAATAAGACTCTAGGAACTAACTCTCCCCGGCGGCCTTCTAGGCTCGGAGGGCCCGAGACAACGGTCAGGTCCCAAGGAAGGTCCGGCCTAAAGCCCTCTCCCCGTCCGAGAGAGATAGGCTCCAGCCGACCTATCCGACCCCAGCCTCGCCGGGCCATGCCTATCACTCAGACATGAGCTAGCATCCCCGAGGCTCGGTAAGGCCGGTTGATTATCTGTAGGTGCAGCCGTTCAGAGTCCTCCGCCAGCGGGAGAGTCAGGGGAGCCGCCGGACTCCAAGGGGATAACGTTCCCACGATCAGGCCATGAAAGCCCCCGTTAAAGACGTAACTCCCGCCGGGAACCCCTCAGCTTACAGGACTCCTGAAGGCGGCGCACTATTTAAGCAAGGGATACCCTCCGGAAGATGGTAAGAGGAACTAAGCATTCACACACCCTAAGCTCCTGAGCACGATTCACTTCACCCTTTGGTGGAGAGGATTCTCGCGCATCAGCTCTCTCCTCCCCCCATTATTGCTTCCACCATAGCTCTACTGACTTAGCCATCGGAGGGTTTTGCCCTAGGGAGATCCCCTGGGCCCTCTGATACATTTCCCTCTCTTGCAGATTCATCTTCTGGTGATCCATAGCCCGCTCAGGACCCAGCGCGAGATCTCGCCTCTTCATCTGGCGCCGTCTGTGGGAAACGCATGAAAAGTCGAGATGGTGAGAAGAAGCTCAGGGAGGAGATCCGCTGGTGGGGCAGGTAAGGCTGTGGCGGCGTCGGGAGGCGCCCCCTCTAGGGTCTCGCAGAGCCCCCCCTCCAACGCCAGCATCCCCATCAACAGGCCACCCCCCCCGGCGGAGACAGGGGCACCCCTCGACGGTGGCGCCAACGCCTTCCAGGCCCTCAACGAAAAGATGGACGTCCTCGTGGAGCTCATGAGGGCCCAGGCGGCCAGGGACGCAAGGTCCCGCGCCCCGTCAGGAAGTCCCCCTCGAAGGAGTGCGACGCAGCACACCGCCGGAGGCCGCTTCACCCTCCGCGGCCGACAGCTCCTCCGCAATGACGTCGGAGGACCCTCGCAAGCTCCGCCTGCGGAGCAAGAGGCTTCCTCCACGCCGAGGAGAGGGAAGCAGGGGGCGAGGCCACCGCGCCCGGGCACTAGTGTCCCGGGAGATCGCCAAGACGCCCCCCCCAGCCCCACGGTGCGACTGCAGCCAGAGCTGTCCCTCCGGCTGCGAGATTTCGAGAGACGGTTCGCAGAGCAAGAGCGCGCCCTCCGCGCCCTGCAGAAGACCTCTCTCCCGGAGGACGAGGAGAAATCCCCTTTCTCCGAGTACATCTTGAAGGCAGAGGTCTCTCCCAGAGCCTCCATTCCAACCTTCAAACTCTACGACGGCCAGGGTGACCCAGCCGACCACTACGATAGCTTCAACGCCCTGGTGACTCTTCATGGAACGCCGAATCCCATCAAATGCCGAGCCTTCGCGGCCACCCTGGTCCAAGGTGCTCAGGCATGGTTCCGGGCCCTCGCCCCTGGGTCCATTCGAGACTTCAGGCAATTCGGGCGAATTTTCAAGGAGAGTTTCACCGGTAGCGCCCCCCCAAGGTCAGTAGCGGGGCTCCTGGCCCTCAAACAGGCACAAGGGGAGAGGCTCCGGACTTACATCCACCAATTTAAATCGGAAGCCCTCAGGATCCCCCGCCTGGATGTGGCCTCAGCCACAACCGCACTGACCGGGGGCACCCGGGACGAGAATCTCCACCGCGAGCTTGTCCTCCACCCTCCCTCGACCCTTGCCGAGCTAGTGACTCTGGCACTGCGCCACGCCGAGTGCGAAGAAGTACTCAGCGCCTACCGAGACGCAACCGGCTCGGGTCGGGAGGGGGACAAAAAGCGGACCTCCGAGCCAAATCCTGGCTCGAGTAAGAAGCGCGATCGAGAAGGAGAGCGCAAAAGAAAGTACGAGCGGTACACCCCCTTGACCGCGCCAGTCTACGAGATCTATGAAGACATCAAAGACTCGGGACTTCTCCGCCAGCCCGAGCCAATGAGGTCGAAGAACCGCAAGCGGGACAGGCATTGCCTGTTCCACGGCGACCACGGGCACCACACCGGAGATTGCCATCAGCTCCAGGACGAGATCGAGTGCCTCATCCGTCTGGGGCACCTAGCCCGGTTCACGACCGGGCACAAAGAAGACCGAGACGCCGCAGAGGAGATCGACAACGCCCCCGAGGGGTCCACATCAACGTCATCTCCGGAGGAGCGGCATCGGGCGGCGACACCAGCCGAGGGAGGAAACGTCATGCCGAGCGAGCCAGCCGAGCCTTAGAGCCCCCCAGAGTCCCGCCGACGGATCCCCAGGTCATAGTCTTCTTCGACCAAGACCTGGAAGGGCTGAGCACCCCGCATGACGATGCCCTCGTTATCTCGGCCACGATAAATCATTGTAATGTAGACAGGATTTTGGTTGATAATGGGAGCGCCCCCGATGTATTATCTTATGACTGTTTTCTCAAGATGGGGGAAGACCCATCCAAACTCCGCCCGATCCGAACGCCCCTTTGCGGGTTTAATGGCCTGGCCACCTACCCCGAGGGAGCCCTAAGCCTGCCGGTCACTATCGGCACCCCACCCAAAACCGTTACGGTCATAGTGGACTTCATAGTGATTAAAGGTATGATAGCGTACAACACCATTTTCGGCCGAAAAATTCTCAGCCGAATAAAGGCCGTACCATCTACCTATCACCAAAAAATGAAGTTTCCCACCAAAAACGGGTTGGGGGAAGTCCGAGGTAACCAGGCCACGGCTAGAAGGTGCTACAATATCTCGGTGGAAGCCTCAAGGCCGGACAGGAAGGATAAGGGCCCCAGGGGAGTCGAAGGAAGAGCCGTGACCACCGAGCCCAGTGGCGAGTTATTAACGGTATTCCTGAACGACGACCCGGCCCTAGGAGTAAGGATCGGCGCCAACCTACCACCAGAGGAACAGCAGCAATACAAGGAGTTTCTTTCTGAGTATGTTCGAGTCTTTGCTTGGTCCGATGATCAACTCCCTGGTATACCAGAGGAGACTGTGACGCACAAGCTCAACCTCGACACCACCGTGAGACCCATACAGCAGCGGAGAAGGAAGCATGCGCCCGAGAAACAGGCGATCATCAAGGCGCAGGTCACCAAGGGACAAGAAACTGGTCTTTTCAGACCGGTCCTGTACCCAACGTGGCTAGCCAACGTCGTCCTGGTGCCGAAGACTACAGGCAAGTGGCGAATGTGCGTAGACTTCACCGATCTGAACAAGGCCACCCCCAAGGACTGCTATCCGCTACCGAGCATCGACCAATTGGTTGACTCAACCTCGGGCAACGAGATACTCAGTTTCCTGGATGCCTATTCGGGTTATCATCAGATCCGAATGAGCCCTGAAGATGTCGAGAGACCGCCTTCATCACCGACTACGGCGTGTACTGCTACACCCGGATGCCCTTCGGATTGAAGAATGCTGGAGCCACATACCAGCGACTGGTCAACCATATGTTCGAGGGACAGTTAGGTCGGAACGTCGAGGCCTACATCGACGACATGCTCGTCAAGACCCCGAGGGCCCAAGACCACTTCACCGACCTCGCCGAGACTTTCGGCACCCTCCTGAAGTACTACATGAAGCTCAACCCCGCCAAGTGCGCCTTTGGAGTAAGATCCGGGAAGTTCCTGGGTTTCCTGGTCACTCAGCGAGGGATCGAAGCCAACCCTGACAAGGTCCAGGCCATCCTGGACATGCGCCCGCCCACATGCATTAAAGACGTCCAGCGTCTGACGGGGCGTGTCGCTGCTCTCAGTCGTTTCCTGTCCTGTGCGGCCGAACGATGCTTGCCCTTCTTCAAGCTGATGAGGGGGCCCAAGATAGCATCTGCTACGTTCGCATGGGATGGGGAATGCCAAACAGCGTTCGTCGAGCTCAAAGAGATCCTGACTTCGCCCCCGGTGCTTTCCAAGCCCGTCCCGGGCGAGGTCTTGTTGCTCTATCTCTTGGCGACGCCATCAACGGTCAGCTCGGTCCTAGTCAGAAATGACTCGGGAGTCGAGAGGCCGGTCTACTACACCAGCAAGGTGCTCAGCGAGGCCGAGCGGAGGTACCCCGCAACCGAGAAACTCGTGCTAGCGTTGGTTACCTCCGCAAAGCGCCTCCGACCCTACTTCTAGGGGCATCCCATCACCGTGCTAACCGGAGAGCCACTGAAGAAGATTCTGGCCCATCCCGAAGCCTCGGGGCGACTCGTCAAATGGGCCATCATGCTCGGGGCCTACGACATCTCGTATCGGCCGCGATCAGCTATCAAAGGACAAGCACTCGCCGACTTCATCGCCGAGAGCACCGTTCCGGTCGAGGACAGGCCTCCGACAGCAACCGGGCCAACCTGGGAGCTGTTCGTCGATGGATCGTCCAACTCGGTCGGTAGCGGCGCAGGGATCCTCCTAAGTCCCCCGAAGGAATAGAGTTGCAATACGCCCTAAAGTTCAACTTTCTGGCGTCCAACAATGCTTCCGAGTACGAGGCCCTTATCTCGGGAGCCCGCATGGCCCGACGGTTGGGGGCCGAGCGAGTCAGGATCCACACCGACTCCCAGCTAGTTGCAAGCCAGGTCAATGGCGAGTACGAAGCTCGGGAGGTACCTATGATCAAATACCTCCAGTTGGTCCGGAGCCTGGCCCAGCAGTTCGAGGAGTTCGAGGTAGTCCGAATAGCTCGGGAGAAAAACTCTCGGGCGGATGCCCTCTCCCGACTGGCCTCCTCCCTAGACCCGGAAGGTACACGATCGGTCCTCCTAGAAGAGCTAGAGTGCCCGAGCATAGACTCGGAGCTCCTCGCCATTGACTCGGCCACTCCCGGCGACTGGCGCTCCCCCTACCTGTCCTGGCTACGGGACTCCCGGGAGCCCTCCGACCCTCGGGAAGCCCGCCGAATGAAATACCAAGCTCGGCACTTCGTCATCCTCGACAACGCTCTCTACCGAAGATTGTTCTCCGGGCCCCTCCTGAAGTGTCTCGGTCCCGATGAAGCAAGCCAAGCTGTTAAAGAGATTCATCAAGGCCTGTGCGGAGCACATTCAGGAGGTCGGTCGCTGGCCAGAATCCTGCTAAGGCAAGGGTACTGGTGGCCGACCCTGCAGCGCGACTGCACGGCTTACGTACAACATTGCGACCGTTGCCAGCGGTTCGACCATTTGGTCCATCAGCCGGCCACGGAACTTGTCACCCTTATCGAGCCCTACCCTTTCGCTCGGTGGGGGATCGACATCCTTGGGCCATTCCCAACGGCTCAATCCCAGAAGAAGTTCATCATCGTCGCCATCGACTACTTCACCAAGTGGATCGAGGCTGAAGCAACAGCAAGGATCACCGAGACAGTCGTCTGGGGTTTCGTATGGAAATCGATCATCTGTCGCTTTGGCATCCCCCGAGTGATAGTGAGCGATAACGGGCGGCAATTCGACTCTCGATACTTCCGAGACAGATGCGCCGACCTAAATATCCGCAACCACTTCACTTCGGTCGCCCACCCTCAGGCCAACGGGCTGGTTGAAAATGCCAACAAGACCATCTTGAAGGGCATAAAAACCAGACTCGACAAGGCTAAGGGTAGCTGGCTCGAGGAACTGCCTAGCGTACTATGGTCGCACCGAATGACCCCCAGGACGGCAACCAGTGAGACCCCTTTTCAGCTGGTATATGGCACCGAAGCCGTCGTTCCGTTAGAGATCACCAATCCGTCTCTCCGAGTGATCAGCTTCTCGCCCGAGGCAAACGAGTAGAAGTTCCTCGAGAACCTCGACCTGGCAGACGAACTCCGAGAGATCGCGAACGTCCGAGCTACGGAATACCAGCGCCGCCTCACTCGGTACTACAACACCAAGGTCCGAGGCAGACAATTCCGACCAGGGGACTTCGTCCTCAGGAAGACCGAAGCCTCTCGACCACTGGAGGCGGCGGGCAAGCTATCCCCCAACTGGGAAGGCCCCTACCGAGTGATCGAGACGCTCGGGAAAGGTGCGTACAGGTTGGCCACAATGGAAGGGGAACCCATTCCCCGGACATGGAACGCAACCACACTACGCAGATTTTATTTCTGAAAACTGTATCAACAAATCGGGTAAAATAAAACCCCCTTTTTTGCATTCATTCAAGATAACTGTTGGTACATCAGAAAGGCAACTGCCAATACATTACATAGTGAAAAGCAAAAATCCATCTAGCACCGCGGCGAACGGCCATCGCCCCGGCCGACCCGGTCTTGACCTTCTCGCATCCAGCCACTGACTCTGCCTCGCGTAGAAACTGGCTCGGACAAGAGATGGTCGACCCAGTTGGCTCGGGTGGACCGTGACAAGGGTGACAGAGGGACAGCAAGGAGAAGGCCACCTTTCACGCGAGGAAGGCTACCTTCCAAGTTGGCAACAACCTGGAAAAAGGAGCGCCGTGAAGGTCTCCTCTCTGCCAATCTACCAACTCTTTGGAGGCGAACAGAAAGCAAGCAGCCCCCGAAGAGTGAAAGAAATGAAGAACAAAAGAGAGAGAAAGAGGCTGCGGACAGAGGTGAGGAAGGAACTGGAGCCGCCTCCTCCCCTCCCACGGAGGGGAATGGCGGCCGGCATCCCTAACTCCCCCATCCGCCCTCCATCTCGGCGTCCGCTCGGAAGCCTCGCCGGAGTCAAGAGGAGGCAAACGGCATGCCCCCGCACGTCGAAGCCCTCTCCAGATCCGCGCGGCGACCGTCGGACCCGTCTCATGCGCGCGCGGCGACCGTGGGACCCGACCGATATTCCAGGACAGCTGGAACTAGCCGCTCCCCGTCGCCCGCGGCATCATCTTCTGAAGGGTCCTCCATGCTCCGATCGCGGCGGCGCAATGCAGAGCGAAAACGAGGGAACAAGAGCAAACCGCCGGCGAGAGTCCTAAGTGTTAAGAGGGAAGGAGCACCCTTCGATCCTTTTTATAGGCCAAGGGAGGCCACGCGCCTTAAATGACTCCCCCCTCGAAAACACGCTATAGGACCTCCCTTGGAAGGTCACCTCCAATTCCTCGGCCCCCGCCCTAGCAGGATTCGCGAAGCGCCTCGACTTTCAAAGCATGGTGGAATGAAAGGACGCCCCGCCGGAAGTCTCCCGAATCGGCATGCGAGAACGGTGCAGAAAATATCGGCACCTTCCAACTGCCCCCGATACGCCAGCCAAATCACGGCAAAGATAACGATCAAACGAAGTAAGTCCTTTATTGCCTCCCATAAAGAAATCCTCTTACAACAGGAAAAACAGACAAAAAGGGGAAGGGGCAAAATAAAGCATAATACATCAGGCCTCGGGCCCACTTTGAAGCTCGGGAACAGCAGTAGGGGACGCGTCACCCCCGGTGCCTTCGGTGACGGCCGGCCCGGACACTGACCTCTCCTGTGCGAGAACTGTCTCGGTCGTGAGCCCTCCTGGAGCCTCCGGAGTTGGTGACCCAGCTGGAGGTGACTCCTCCGGTTCTTCCCCGGCCGAGGATGAGGAGCTGGAAACTGACTCATCCGAGTCATAACTCTGGCCGTAAGGAAAATCACCCCCGACAAGGTGCTCATTGGCATAGCTCATCACCCGGCGATAGCCCTGCCTGAATCCCTTTCGGGCACCCCGACGGAGCGCTACCTCATAGTAGGGTAGGGCAGCTTCAATCAGGTCGGCCGAGTAAGCTTCCGAGCCTTTGTAGCGCTCGATCGCCTCCGCCTCGACCTGCCCGTCCCGAGCCCGCTCCGCCTCGGCCGCACGCTCTTCCGCCCTCGCCAGACGCTCCTCTAGCTCAGTCATCCTCCGCTCGGCTTCGATCGTCCGACCCTCCGCCCGGGCTCGGTCTGCCTCGGCCTCAGCGCGAAGGTGCTCCGCGTCCTCCGCCCGATCCTACAGCTCACCGCGCTCAAGCTCCCAGAGGCCATCCAGCTCGATGTGACGTTGACGCTCGTCTTCTAGATGTTTGCTCTTCCTCTCGAGCGATTCTCGAGCCCTTGCTAGCTGCTCGGCCAGCGCCTCGGCTTCCCATCGGCTCGACCGCGCCAACTCCCTGAATGCGAGGAACTCCCGCCGGAGCCCCTCATGCTCCCCCTCGAGCCGGGCTAGTTTCCCCTCGCATCCACCAAGGGTCCAGGCGAGCCTCGACAGCTCCACCTCCGTCCGGGCGTGTGCCTCTGCCATCACGGCCGCTGTCTGAGCTATGACCAGGCCACCCTCCATCAGGATATCAAGGACCCCGGCGGGAGTGCTGCGCCTTTCTCCCCCCCTCGTCCTCTCGGCGATCGACTGGCAGAGCCGGTACAAGTCGCCCGAGATACCAAGCCTGACCAGAGGTTCCGGCAAAGGGGACTGCTCCACCCTGGGCACCCCGCCAGAAGACCCTGTTCGGGCAGCGAAGCTGACCGCCCCGCTTGCAACGGTCGGTTGGGGTTGCAACGCCTCCCCGGGCGAACCCCCACCCTCGACCGGCGCCGCGGGATCAACCGCACCAGAAACTGCCGGCACTTGGGGTTGCGATGCCCTCGCGGGCGAACCCCCATCCGCGCCGACCAATCCCTCGGTCCCAGCGTCGGCCACACCGGCATCGGCCCCCTCTGCCCCCACAGAGGGGAGAGCCGACCCATCACCTCCCTCTGCGGGGCCCCTGGTCTCCTCGGCCCCCTCTCACCCGGCGGATGGGAGAGCCAGCCCGGAGGGGTCGGCCCCATCCTGTCCCCGAGGGGGGAGCACCGCCGAGCCAGAACCGCCCCCGACGGCGGTAGGAAGGTCGACTTTCTTGGCCCTTTTCCTGGCCTTCACGGCCTCCCGCAACTTCCCCGCCAGGGGATCCTTGCGCTTCAGGCCGGTCGATCGAGAAGTCCCCTCGGGGGCCGCCCCCTTGCCCTTATCTCGGGCATGGACGCGACCCGCCGAGACATCGGGCTCATCGGCTGCCGAGTCATCTCCCAGATCGATGACCTCGGTCGCCTCCTCCAGAGGCTCCCGCCTCACGTCTGCAACAAGAAGAACCCCAGTCAAGAGGAGGAAAAGAGCCACCACCCCCGAAAAAGAGCCTCAAGAGCCGTACCTGTCGACGTCAACTGCGAGAGAAGACACCGTTCGATGTTCTCCAGCGTCACCAGCTCCTCGGTCGATTGACGGTTCTCCAGCAGACGGGCAGCCTGCTGCTCCATGTGGGGGGGGAACTCCTCCTAGCGAGGGGGCAGATTCGGGTGAAAGTTGGGTGAGGTCCGGCATCTCCAGATCTCGTCCGTCGCCACCGCCTTCACCCAGAAGAATTGGGTCTTCCACCCCTTGTGCGAGGAGTCCTTCGCCGCAAGCGAGATGCAGCTCCTATTCCTCCGCGCCCGGATGAAGTAGAAGCCTTTCCCCGCCGACGGGTGCGCCTTCAACTCAAAAAAGAAGTGGAAGAGGTCCAAAGAAGGGAAAATGTCATGCTGATGACAAAGAATCCGGAAGGCCGAGAGCAGCAGATATGAATTGGCCACCAACTGGATAGGCGCCAACCAAAAAAAATTAAGAAGCTGCAGCACGAAAGAATCAAAAGGGAGCCGAAATCCACTCTTCCAAGCCAGAAGGAAGGTGCAAATGAGCTCATCACGATCATCCAGACTCGTCTCGTACGGAGTGGCGGCGATAAAGCTGTATCTGAGAGGCAGGCGGAAACGATGCTCCAGCCTCCGCACCTCCGCTTCCCCCAACTCACTACAGTTGGGGACGGGTTCCCGCCTCACCGGCACAAGCTCCGGACTCTGATCCGCCATCGAGTCGGGAAGAGATCCCTCGTACGAGCTTGAAGACTCCGGGGGAGAAGGAAGTTGCCGGACCGCCTCTGCGGTTATCCTCGCCAACTCCTCGAACGCCGCCGCAAGGCTCCACGTCTCTGCTGTGCTCTCACGGCGCATCAAGAAGCAAGGAAAGCCTAAAACCCTGGAAGCCTAGAACGATGAATAGCGCCCCCTATAAACCCCTGAGGGTGGCGGTGCGCCGTTCCGTGCTCTGAGAAAAAGGGGGGGGGGCCTTCGTTTCGAATCCGTCAGGATCATCATTACGGGCCTCGGCGACACCTATAAGCGGCTCCATAACGCCAACGGAATTCCACCCACCTGAGCCACGCCGGTCCAAAGCCTCGAAAAAATACTCATCCGAGCCTCCTTGGCTCGGGAGTAGGAGGGGGACAAGTGGAGAGGGGGATTTCCGCAGCCCACCACAAAGGCAGCCCAACAAGACCCACAAGGTCCAACCAGGCGAGCCCACCCGAGTGATAGCCCACAGGGCCCACTTAGGGAGAAAAGCACAATAAATAAGACTCGAGGAACTAACTCTCCCCGGCAGCCTTCTAGGCTCGGAGGGCCCGAGACAACGGTCAGGTCCCAAGGAAGGTCCGGCCTAAAGCCCTCTCCCCGTCCGAGAGAGATAGGCTCCAGCCGACCTATCCGACCCCACCCTTGCCAGGCCATGCCTATCGCTCGGACATGAGCTAGCATCTCCGAGGCTCGGTAAGGTCGGTTGATTATCTGCAGGTGCAGCCGTTCAGAGTCCTCCGCCAGCGGGAGAGTCAGGGGAGCCGCCGGACTCCAAGGGGATAACGTTCCCATGATCAGGCCATGAAAGCCCCCGGTAAAGACGTAACTCCCGCCGGGAACCCCTCAGCTTACAGGACTCCTGAAGGCGGCGCACTATTTAAGCAAGGGATACCCTCCGGAAGATGGTAAGAGGAACTAAGCATTCACACACCCTAAGCTCCTGAGCACGATTCGCTTCACCCTTTGGTGGAGAGGATTCTCGCGCATCAGCTCTCTCCTCCCCCCATTATTGCTTCCACCATAGCTCTACTGACTTAGCCATCGGAGGGTTTTGCCCCAGGGAGATCCCCTGGGCCCTCTGATACGTTTCCCTCTCTTGCAGATTCATCTTCTGGTGATCCATAGCCCGCTCAGGACCCAGCGCGAGATCTCGCCTCTTCAAATGTAATCATTATATATATTAAAATCTTATTAACTTCTAATAACCCTCAATTAACTCCAAATAAATCCAAAAAATACCAGAAAAATTCCTAAAAATACAGAAAAATAGTCAGAAATTCCAGAACAAATACTAGATCCAAACCAATAAGGATCCACTAAGGCACGGGCCTTACAGTCCCTCCCTCCTAATAAAAATTTCGCCCTCAAAATTTACAACAACGGAAAAGGGGGAAACTGAGAAAGGAATCATACCTCACTGGAATAAGAAAGGAAAAAGCTGACGCATCTCATCTTCACGTTCCCAAGTGGACTCATTACCAGAGTGACGCTGCCAAGTAACTCTTACCAGAGGGATAACCTTATTTCTTAACCGCTGCTCACGACGGTCTTCAATTCTGATAGGAAACTCTGGCGTAGACAAATCAGCAGTCACGTCGGGCCAAACTGAATCATCGAGAACATGAGAAGCATCTGGCACATATTTCTTCAACTGAGACACGTGGAAGACATCATGAATAACTTGCATAGCCACTGGTAGTTGCAAACGATAAGCTACCGGACCCACAGCTTCAACAATAGGAAACGGGCCAACATATCACGGACTAAGCTTTCCACGCTTCCCAAACCTGGAAACACCCTTCATCGGAGATACTTTAACAAACACCATATCTCCTGGCTCAAACTGTAGTGGATGTCTGCGCTGATCTGCATAGCTTTTCTGTCGACTATGAGCCGTTAACAATCTTTGCCTGATCAGATGAACCACATCAGAACACTGCTGTACCATGTCAGGTCCTGTCAACAATCTGTCCCCAACATCAAACCAGCTCAAGGAAGTACGACAAGGAAGACCATACAGCGCTTCATAAGGAGCCATGCCAATACTGGAGTGAAAACTGTTATTATAAGCAAATTCAACAAGTGGCAAATGTTGACTCCACGAACCCTGCCAGTCAAGGCAACACGATCTCAGCATGTCTTCCAGAGTCTGAATAGTCCTCTCTGACTGTCCATCTGACTGTGGGTGATACGCTGAACTGAACGCTAACTCAGTGCCCAAAGCTTTCTGGAAGCTACGCCAGAAGCCGGAGGTAAAACGTGGATCACGATCTGACACAAGTGAAACAGGAATTCCATGCAGTGGCACGATCTTCTGCACATAAAGCTCGGCCAACCTCTGCACACTCCAAGCAACTTTAATCGGCAACAATCTGGTAGTTTTAGTCAATCTGTCGACAAGCAACCAGATACCATCAAAACCCTGAGAAGTCCGAGGCAAACCCACAACAAAGTCTGTAGTAACGTGGTCCCATTTCCACATTGGAATCTCTAAAGGCTGAAGTAATCCACCTGGCTTTTGATGTTCGACTTTAATCTGTTGACAAGTCAAGCACTGAGAAACAAATATAGTCACGTCTTTCTTCATGCCTGGCCACCAGAACTGCTTTTTTAAATTCTGATACATCTTGGTGACACCTGGGTGAATAGCAAAATGGGAACCATGGGCTTCACTCAGAATCTCATGCCTCAATTCATCATCAGCGGGGACATACCATCTGCCCTGGAAGCTGACGACCAACTCGTCATCAAATTCCACATCATATCTTGATATAACACGGGCCAAATCAGAATCAGCTTGCTGAGCTTCTTTAATCCGCTGATACAAAGCTGAACCCAAAACCAAGCTAGCACAAACTGCCATCCTCGGATCGGCAGGAATCTCCACACTGAATGCCTCGCTCGGAAGCTATTCCCACAATTTCCATTCATGAAGCAACAGATGATTGACTTGCACCTTCCTGCTCAGAGCATCAGCCACAACATTCATTTTACCCGGCTGATAGGAGAGTGTAAAGTCATAATCTTTCATGTATTCCATCCATCGCCTCTGCCTGAGATTCAGATCTTTCTGGGAGAATATATACTGTAAACTCTGATGATCAGTAAAAATCTGAAACTTTTCACCATAGAGATAATGTCTCCAGATCTTTAAGGCAAAAACAACTGCAGCTAGCTCCAGATCATGCGTGGGATAATTTTTCTCATGCTGTTTCAATTGCCGAGATGCATATGCAATAACCTTACCATGTTGCATCAGCACTGCACCCAAACCCACTCGAGAAGCATCTGTGCAAACAAGAAATCCACCCGAGTCGGAAGGCAAAGTCAACACTGGATAAGAGGTTAATAGCCTTTTCAATTCAACAAAGCTAACCTCACACTGATCCGACCAGACAAAAGATACATCTTTACAAGTCAGTCTAGTCATAGGTGCTGCAATCTTCGCAAAATCCTGGATAAATCTGCGGTAATACCCAGCCAAACCTAAACAGCTTCTTATCTTTGTCACAGTTCTCGATCTCTGCCAACTTAAAACAGCTTCAATATTAGCAGGGTCCACTGCTACTCCATCACCAGAAATCACGTGACCAAGAAAATGAATTTCCCGAAGCCAGAATTCACACTTACTAAACTTCGCATAGAGCTCGTGATCTCTTAGAGTCTGCAGAACGATCCTCAAATGCTGTACATGATCTTCATCAGAGGCAGAATAGATCAGAATATTATCAACAAAGATCACCACGAACTGATCAAGAAATGGATGAAAAATACGCTGCATTAGGTCCGTGAAAGCTGCTGGGGCATTAGTCAAACCAAACGGCATTACCAGAAATTCATAATGACCATATCGAGTGCTGAAAGCTGTCTTCTCCACATCAGATTCCCGGATCCGCAATTGAAAGTAGCCAGACCGGAGGTCAATTCGTGAAAAGACAGTAGCAGACTGTAACTGGTCAAACAAATCATCAATCCTGGGAAGTGGATATTTATTCTTGATAGTCACCTGATTCAGCTGCCTGTAATCAATACGAAGTCTCAGGCTTCCATCTTTCTTTTTCACAAACAACACTGGAGCACTCCACGGAGAAAAACTGGGGCGAATATAGCCTTTTTCTAGCAATTCAAGTAGCTGTGCTTGCAGTACTTTAAGTTCAGCTGGAGCCATACGGTACGATGCCTTTGCTTACGGGCCTGTACCAGGAATCAGTTCAATCCCCATTTCAATCTCTCGCTCTGGAGGCAAGCCTGGTAACTCGTCAGGAAACACATCAGGGAACTCACAGACAACAGGAATATCATTGACATCCTGTCGTGGTTTCTCAACAGCAACCACAGAAGCTAAGAATCCCTGGCAACCTGCACTAAGCAACCTATAGGCTCGAATAGCAAAAATAATCATACGAGAAGAACAAGATCGAATACCTTGGAAATGAAAGGCTGATTTTCCTTGGGGCTAAAAATAGACTTTCTTCGATCTGCAGTAAACCACAGCTCCATATTGCTCCAACCAATCCATTCCCAGAATAACATCATAATCTGCCAGCTGCAACGCATACAATCTCGCCGGCAACTGGTGATTATCAATCATCACGGGAGACTCTTCCAAACGCAAAGGTGTAATCATGAAATCTCCAGAAGGTAATTCAACAAACATCTCACAAGACATCTCTGATGTCGGCTCCTCAATACATGCCAAGAAAACCTCAGAAATAAAAGAGTGAGAAGCACCAGAATCAAATAAGACACGAGCTGAATGACCATAAAACATAATCGTACCTTCCACCAGATGGGACGCAACCGCTTCAGCTCTAGGCATATGAGAAACTTTGCCTTTCTGCTTCTTCGATCCAGCTGAAGATTGCTGAGAAGACGCCGACGCTTGAGAATAGAACTGTTGTTGAGTTTGAGGTACAGGAGGAGGTCTGAATTGCGGCTGCTGAGGCTGAGAGAACTGAGGAGCTTGCAATTGCTTCGGCCTCAGCGGGCAATCCCGAACCACATGACCCGACTGGTCACATCGAAAGCAAACAACAGGCAGAGAACACGGCTGGCCCTTATGATGACCACCGCATCTCCGACACGTCCATGGCTGACTGACAGCTGAACTCTGACGAGTCTTAGAAGAAGGTGCTATCGGTTGCTGGACTACATCCGTACCGGACGGCTGCTGGAAAAACTTCTTCTTCTTCTTGAACCTCTTAAACTTGGTCTTAGAAGGAGAAGAAGCACTGCTAACCTCTGGTTGGACCGAGGGAACACCTACCACTGGCGGTCGGTAAGCCTGCAGAGACTGCACTGCCGGCTCAACTGACCCTGCCTGAGGATACCCACCTGGTCTCGCCATCTCCAGCTCAAGTGCCACTGCTGTCTGGCACGCACCATCTAGATCTGCAACACGACTTGCAATCAGGGGCATCTTCAACTCTGGCCTCAAACCTCGCAAGAATTGTTGAGTCTTCAACGCTTCATTAGCCAGCACATGGGGCGCATACTGACCCAATTCCATGAACTTATTTCGATACTGAAGCACAATCATACTACCTTAAGTCAGCTCCATAAATTGATACATTTTTGCCATCTGCAAGCAGGCAGGAGTATAGGCACGCTCGAAGGCAGCAACGAACTCTGCCCAAGTGATCTGCCAAAGAGGTCTGGAATGAAAAGCAATCTACCACTCGGCTTTCCACCACGTGATGGCTGTACCCTGGAGTTGAAAAGCGGCAAGCATAACCTTCTCATCTTCAGCGCTCTCCATAGACAGGAACACGCGTTCGATAGCATCCAACCATTGCCTCGCAACCTCTGGACCGGGCTGTCCATCGAAAGCAGGCGGATTGAATAGGAGAAATTCTTTCAAAGCCTTGCCTCGACTACCAGGCACTTCAATCTGAGGAGCAACGACCGGCACTGGAGGAGGAACAACAGGAACAGCAAGAACTACAGGAGGAGGTGCAGAACCACTATCTTCCCTGGGCGCATCTCGGGGAGCTCGAGGAACTCGAGGAGGTCTTCCTCGACGAGGCGGCATCTTACACTGCCGAAAAATAGAAAGCAACATGAATCACATCAATCACGCAGAAAACAACCCTAAGCCAGCAATAGACAACACGAAGGACTAGCTCTAGACAAGTTGCAAATTCCAATTCCTTATACAAATCCTCAACTCCGCTCTGATACCAACTGTGACGACCCAGAGTTCGAGATACCGATCTACCGATAACATCGATACACCGATACCAAGAATTGGGGAAGCCACCCAAGAGGCTGATGAGGCCCCTGAAGGGTTAGTGGGGGTTTGTCGAGGAGGTGCATAACGAATTACAATTTGGAACGCGCATATTACAATTAAGTAATAAAATTAACACGAGTGCAGAAGCAATTCAAAATAACCAGAGTGATATATATATATATACTAGTCCAGAGATACAAAAGCACTAGTCCAAAGAGGTACAACTACGCGGGGCATACCCTGGCAAAAGTACCACAAAGCCTCAAAAGGTGACCTGTCTACTGCTGGCGGCTAGGCACGGTCTCCGAGCAACCTCACAAACACCGGGAGACGGCGGGCGCGGCTCACCTGAAAGGAGAAGGGTGAGTCACAGCCAGACTCAGTAGGGGTCACGTGGATCCCTACCTCGCATTAAACAAGCGTGCATGCGAAGATAAAGGCAATAGGGCATGCATTTAAATAAAATAACAGGCATTGGCATGAATAACTAATCACAAGAAAGCTGTAAACTCTATCTAAGCAGGTATAACAACTAACACATGCCAATAATAATTAAATGCAAGCGACTGAAATTAAATCTACCAAATAGAATAAGCCGTAAATAATCCAAGCAACAAGGAAGGACAACCACTGGGAGCTGAAACCAGATGCGTCCACTGACGACTTACACTGCGTCTCAAGCACTCGCATTCGGTAAAACGACAAGCTGAGCGCGTAAACAGTACCAAACCAAGTGACCAGTCAGAGTGACACTCGTCAGTGTCAGTCCACAGCCTCTGACCATATGTGCACACACTGACTCTCGTCTGAGCCAGGCCCTCTAGCTAGTTTTCTCCCTCGGCAGGATGCTACCGTTGGCCGGGAGCCCACGAAACTAGCTTACAAACCATGTGCGGGAAACACCCCTCCGCTATCCCCAAGCGGGTCGGTACTCAACAGACCTAGGGCAACAACAGTGGCTCCATTGCAAGGAAAGAAAAGCTACTCTATTGGGATTAAAAAAATGCCATTGTACAATAGAATAACCTAAACATGGCATATATACGTAATGGAACGCTTAACGAATAGGCCGGCACCCATTTTAAACCAATAGGCATGTGGCGGTCTGCTGCCCATGCGCTACAGGTGAGTAACGGTCGGGGACTGGTGCGTTATATCAAGAATGACGCGTCCGCCCCTACCCGTTACATCCACTGAAGTTCCAGCCCAAACGAATGAAACAGAATGTAACGGTAGGGGCACAGCGCGTTACATCAACTGTAACGCGTTGGACCCTCGCCGTTACATCCACCCGAGGCCAAAACCCACGCATAGCGTTCTAAAAACCATTAACAGGCGATATAACGTGCTCGCCCAGGCGCGTCGGGTTGACCTGTCGGCCGGCCGACTGGCCGTCAGGCTCACCGCCTCACCCGGTCAAAGCGATCCAACGGACGAGTAACGGATGGGAGCCCCACCGTTACTCTCAAAGTAACGCCCCGTCAACGGGCCGTTATATAGAAATAACGCGTCCTCCAAGGACCGTCAGGAGCGTGACGGTTCCTGGAAGGACCGTCACACCACCTGGGACGCGGGCGGGTTCAGTTTGAAAATCGGTTCCCTCCCGGATGATGGAAATCGTCGGGTAACGACGTAAAACCTGTTTCCTGTCAAACCATACATCCCAAACAACAGTATAACAGCTAAAAACATCACATGCAAAGCCCATAATGCATTAATCTCAAAAATTTAGGCCAAAACCCCACAAATAGAAAAATGAACATTATGCATGCTACGGGGTTCTAATCAAACAAACTAGCTACAGGAATTGATCCTAGCAAGTTCAGGAGTCCATCCCCCTACCTCTGGCAAGTCGAAATGGCCGGAAACGCCGCATGCAACGAGGAGGGTCAACGGGGCCTTCAAGCTCCACCTCACTCCCACGATCACCAAACCATGCCGAAATGGGTACCCACGCGTTCCTCTCGACGCGAGGAATCCAATGGCGCCAACCACGCTTCAATCCGACGTCGTCTTGCCTGCGTTCCCTAGGAAGGGGAGAGAGGCGATCGCGTGAGGAGAGAGAGAGCGTGAGGGTGAGAAGAGATCGACGAGGGGAGAGAGGAGGTGAGTGTGAGGGATTAAAAGAAAATAAAATAAGATTAAAATATATATAATGTAATCATTATATATATTAAAATCTTATTAACTTCTAATAACCCTCAATTAACTCCAAATAAATCCAGAAAAATACCAGAAAAATTCCTAAAAATACAGGAAAATAGTCAAAAATTCCAGAACAAATACTAGATCCAAACCACTAAGGTTCCACTAAGACACGGGCCTTACAGAAGAGGTTAATTATCTCGGCCCCCAGTTGGGCCATGATCCGACCGCCCTCCATAACCCTCTCGAAGAGCAAGGAGGGAGGACCACGTCTGATTTCTTCCCGATTCAACGAAGGCACCAAGGATCGGCACAGTTGATATAGGGAAGCCCGAACGATAGGTGCACCCACCGAAGGAGGAGGAATCCTCTCTGGAGGAGTCAGGACCGAAACTTCTCCCCCGAGCGTCTCCACTTCCAGGACGACAACGCTCGGCGTGGATTGGGATGTCGTCCCGTCCCGCACCCCACCAACTTCAGTCAGGAGTTCAGAGGACGCCCCCTCGATCTGCGGTCTGTCAGGTTCGGTAACACCTCCCCCAACAGCGGCAGTCACCTCTGGCTCAACGGGCGGGAGATCCTGGCAGTGGACTTCCTCGGCTGGACGCTCCTCGACCGAGCAGGTGCGCCCCTCAGTCGGGCGAGCACGCTCCTCGACCGTATGGGAGACCCCCGCCTTCTTCAACCGCTTCTTCTCAGGGGTCCGAGCCTTCATCGAAGACAGGAGCATCCGCCCCCCCAGATCTTTGCGCTTGGCCCCGCGGCGCTCGGAGGCGTCTCCCCGAGCAATCTGCTTGCCCCGGTCTCGCACGCAGAAAGGGTCCCCGGAAGCCTGGGGTTCACTCGGAGCAGGCGTCTCCTCCAGGCCGACGATCTCTTGCTCCGACGGTTGTTCCCCCTCGTCATTCGTCCGCCTAGAGTTTGAGCAGCAAAAGTCAGCACATCATAAGAGAGCCTATCTGCTCGACCCGGAAGTGGCGACGCGGGACCCTAAGTTGTTACCGTGAGACGATAACGCATGGGAAGGATATTCCTCGATATTGCCCGCGATCATCAACTCAGCGATCGTCCGGCGATTCTCCTGGAGAACCCTGATCTCCTCCTCTAGTTCTGGAGAAATCACCGCCTGCTTCGGAGGAATAGATGGATGGAAATTAACCGCCGTCGAGAAATCCCAGTGGGCATCCTCCACAGACGAACCCACCCAAAAGAATTTGGTCTTCCACCCCTTGTGAGAAGAATCTTTGGCGGAAAGGGACACGCAGCTCCGTCCCCTCCTCGCCTGAAGATAGAAGAAGCCCTTACCCACCTGGGTCTGCTCCTTCAACTCAAAGAAAGAATTGAAAAGCTGCAAAGAAGCGTGGAGCCCGCACGAGTGGCAGACAAAGATGAAAGAAAAGATAAACATATACGAGTTGGAGACCAACTGGATAGGAGCCAGTCGGTAAAATTGAAGCAGTCGCACAACAAAATGGTGAAGAGGGAGACGGAACCAACTCTTCCAAGCCAAAAGGAAAGTATAGAAGAGGCCCGAACGATAGGACAAGATGGATTCATGAGGTTGCGGTAGAGAGAAGAAATACTTCCTTGGCAACCCATACTACTTCTCCATCCTCTTTACTTCAGCCTCGCCTAGCTCACTGCGCATGGGATGCTCAGGCTGCGGCACCAAACTTCCCGTACCAGGCCTAGCTTCGCGCATCTCAGATGAAGGATGTTGCTCTGCCATGAAAGAAAGAGAGGAACTGGAAGGAGAGGGAAAAAGCGCAGAGTCTGACAATTCAGGGAGAGGTGGAAGCTGGCGAATCGCCGCCGCCATGATCTCCGCTAGCTCCGCAAAGGCCTCCGCAAGACGCTGCTCTTCCCGATCTCTCTCGTGGCGCATGAGCCCTTCCAAAATACTAATGCGGTGGAAAAAGAAAACCCTAAACGAAGGCGGTTTGGGACGCAAGCACGCGCAATATTTATCCCCCCATGAACTTGGCGGGAAATGGCGCGACATTCTGAAACCCAAGGAGAGGGTTCCTCGCATCAACTCAAAAGAGTCATCATTACAGGCAAACTCCCGGGACAGCCACATTTAAGTGGTCCCTGTCGGAGATAATTCCCCACCCAAATCGAGCCACCAATGTCATCCCCATAACTACTACTCATCCGAGCCCAATCTTGGCTCGGGAGTAGGAGGGGGACAAGTGGAGAGGGGGGAAATCAACCATCTGAGAGCACGGCCCAACTAGGTTCAATACGACCAAAACAGGCCCACCTCCCCAAAGTGACAGCCCCATTTTGGGCCCCCTTACTCCAAGCCCAAAAACCCACTCGGAGCATCACTTCCTAGGCGGCCCTTAGGCCCGGAAGTCTGAGCGATAGGACGGTCGAGAGATCCCCTGCGGGGACCCAATATGGCCTACCCGAGCTAGACACTCATCACTCGAGACAAAATCCTGAGTGAACGCCTCTGGCTTTGACCGACTATCGAAAGCTCATCCCAGCGTCCATTACGCATCTAGCAGGAGCAAGGAACTCCAAGGGATAGGGGAGGGCAAAAGTCCTTACGCCATAATGAGCCCACTATAGGGACGTAACCCCCCGAAGCCCCCTCAGCTCCATGGACTATTATGTTAAATGGACTGCTATATAAACTCCAGGGAGACTCCCTGAGAGGAAAGGCAATGGTCCTGAGAGAAAACTACCACACTTCTTGGTGGAGAATAATCTCGCGCCCCCTCTCTCCTACCCTTTCTCTTCACCTTCGTGCTCTATCGCATTTGCTGACTTAAGCATCGGAGGGTTTTCCCCAGGGAATCCTCCTTGGGCACCTCTGATCCGTTTCTTGCCTTGCAGTTCATACAGACGTGGTGACCGTGATCAAAAGATTCCTCCCGAATCTCACGGCTCAGGATCAGCGCGAGATTACGCCTCTTCAATTTGGGCGACCAAAAAGTGTGAGAGGACAGAATATTAAAGGTTCCCATCTTTTCATGCAGAAAAAGAAAGAACAAGCCTCTGCTGTCGAAGATTGAACCAGACCCTAGAGTGAAGTGATTCAAGGTTGATCTGCTATTCTCCAACGTGTTTTGAAGCTGTAGATCTGCTTTCAAGAAAACTGGAGCTCACCTCTTGACCATCAACTTGCTGATTCAAAGCTTATACATTCGACAAGTCCAGACCAAGAAGCATCTTTGTTGAAGGGGGGTTTCTAGTGCTTGCTTGAATTTCCTACATATCCTGATTGCATCTTCAATTTCTCAAGTGCTAATTCTTATATACTCAGACATATATCGTGTATGTGTGGTTGCATTTTGCAGCGTGTGTGGGCTGTGAGTTTTACAGCGTGTGTGTGGTTTTCACTTGATAGTGAAGGGAAGCCTCACTCTGTGAGGGGTGGACGTAAGGGGCACGTTGGTGAACCCGAACCACCTAAAAATCGTTGTGTTCTCTATGGTTTGTTCTTGCTATGGTTATTTCGTGTGGGATCTTTATCGAGAGGAGTGAACCATATTTTCATACATCAGCTTAATTTTTCTTCACCTTATCGTTACGAGTGCAATCATCCGTGGTGAGATAGTGTCTAAGTTTATCTTCTGCAATCGCTCTGTTTAGTAATTTTTATAGGGGTGAAATTTTTTGAAGGTAATCAATTCACCCCTCCCCTCTTGATTGCCATCTGTTGGGCACAACACCCCAAAAAGTGGTAAACCCCTCTCTCTCGTCGAAAACACTACTGCATGAAAGGAAAACGTAGGAAATGTAGTGTGGGTCCATCCCCCTATCTTTCACGAAGAAATCATCGAGAAAACGCCACAATCGCACGAGTCGAACCCCTTTCACACGAGCACGCCGCGCTACACCACCGCCTCCAGCTCCCCACGATCGTCCCCGCTGCTCGCCAATAGTGTCGTCCCCCGATCTCGCCCATCGCCACTGTCCGTCGACCGCCAGAGGGGTGGCGGGAGAGAGGGAGACAAAACTAAGAGAGTGAGAACGAGAGAATGAGGGAGAAAATGGTGGGGGAGGGGGTTTTATTAGGTTTTTAATTTTTAATTTTGTTATTTCTTTTCTTTTTTTGAAAACTCAGATTAACCTTGGAAATTCCCGAAAAATAAAACTTGATGCATAAAAATTCTGGGAAAAAGCAAGGCTGCTCAACTTGCCGCCACGGACTCGAAATGACCCACAAAAGCACCATCCAAGGGTCCAAAAATCCAAAATTAAAGTCTTAAACCTACTCAGACATGATCCGTAACCCATGGAAGAAAATATGAAAAACCCGGGTCGTGACAGACCTCCCCCCTTAAAAGGATTTCGTCCTCAAAATTTAGAACGATATACCAAACTTAAGCGGAAGCACTCACCCAACGGGCCATACCACTGAAGTGCAACACAACCACCTTACTCCACACGACTCCTCTGAGGGACAACGCCAGACCACTATGACCTATAAGGTCCTCTCAAATTCCTGCGCCAATCCAAACCCATCCTCGGATGGTCCGAGTCCCACACAGACAGACGAGTCTGGCATCACCTCAGCTTCTCAATGCTTCCTGGCGCAATAACACCGGGCACGCTCCATTCGAGGAGGGAAACACCCAATTCCAACTATGACACCATGTACTACTGGGGAAAACATCACCCAGCCATCCACTCAGGACATCGGCTTCCTTAATTACCGAATGCCAAGTACCCCTAACAGGGAGCACAATCACATCTCGAAAATGAGCACAACTTTGACAGCCATTACTGCTGACCGCGACATATCTGATAGCTCCACATGGTCAGCAACTGCTATCCCAAGAGCCGAAACTCACATAGCTAACACCATTGATCACAACGCTCCTAACGGCTCTACACAATCAATGGCTCTCACCTCGGAAGCCGAACACAACCAATACTTATCGGCCTCGACCAATACTCGTGGGACACCCAAAATTAACCATCCGAGATCTCGCCAATCATACCAGGACCAACTCGAGGGACAACACACAGGTTGAGGAAGCCATCCATCAGCCGTTGGTCCCACACCAACTAGGAAATTCTCAAATCACTCTTCCCTTCTAGTTCTCCGCAGAACCGACAATCAAACTCTGGATGTCCACTCACATCCACCGGCCTATACATCCATCACCTCTACACCTGGGTCACACATCGACTGGGCACTATTCCAATCCTCTCTGGCTATCCAGCCAAGCCCAGCTTCTCATGAGGGAAGAAGAACCACAAGGTCGCCCGCACGAACCTCAAACTCCACAATCTTGCTAGTCTTGGGTACAATGCCACAAAACCCTTCTCAAAGGTAGGGCCCCCATCTCACACTCACACCTCGGGGGATTCTTTTGCTCAGGAGACACCCGCTCCATTTCACTACCGTCCGATCCATACTCAGCAATTCTACAGTTCTCATGAACTGCCAACCTACAGCGATCAACTCCTAGTGCCCACCTGAATACAACACCGATCAAGTTAAATGACTGCTCGCCTCACACACCGTCCCCTCGAACAGCTCCTCCTGAGCTAGGGGAAAACCTCTGACCTAAACACAACAATCTGGTCAGTGGCACCACGGAAGATACCGAATTCCAAACTCTCCCGAGTCTCAGCAAGACCAAGCTCTCGACTCACATCCATCACCACTAATCCGGACTCGAGCATCAGCCCATCGGATGAGCGGCACACTAAATCACGCATTCTCAGGGTGCCAAGACAACTCAATTAGCTCCTTCGACCATAATCGACCGCCTTACGGAAACTCATCCGCAGTCACAACAATACTCCTGACCCATCAGGGCCCATCAAAACGTCATCTTAACTCCGAGCAACATACACCGGCGCCTCGCGCCTACGGAAACCACTTAAACCAGAGGACAACGCCTCACACCACATCAAACCTTAAGTACACCTGACCAAGGTCACAGTCCAGGCCCTGTTCCAATAACCTTATCTAAGCTTCCAATGGGTCCCCAACTGACATCACTACCGCACACTCGGCATGCAATTCCACATAACTGCTGGGTGCTAGGGGTTCAATCAGCCACCCCGATATACACAATACTCCTACTGGGATCAGACGCCATTTCTCATTCATACTCACACTCATCACCAACCTCGGATTGACCTGGAAAACACCATATGAATCAAAGGCGATCAAACAACTCCTCACTCCGGAGCTACACTACACACACTCGCTTCCATGAGAACAATCCACTGGCCCATGCCTTCCTCATAGCATCAGCCACATGTCGGGCTCCTCCCTGAACCAAACACGACAATTCCAGGGGAGAAACTAAGGCAACCAAAGTCTTCACTCAACAGCCTTTGGCTCGAAAGCCTCGAATTCTCAACCCCACCAATGTCGCCTAACATGATGCCTAAACAATGGCACGCCAAACGATGGCAGTATCGTGGCCAATGCCACTCCATACTGAAGGCCAACCTCCTAAGGTTAGCCAACTAACCTCCATAACTCTACTCACCACCAGGGTATCCTCAGACCTCTCCTGGTACCGGTCCTGGGCCCATGGGCTATGGGCCCAGCATTCTTTCGCTGCGCAACTCTACACAAGATACCTCACCAAAAGGAAGATTCCGACGCCTGCCACGAAACATCCTTCAACTCCACTGACCAAATCCAGAAAATAGTGCGAGAAACTCTAACACCTTAAATTTGGAGCACAGACTCGCACGCTCAGTCTGGCAATTCACGCGCCGAACCAAAACTCTAAACCCAACTTATACCAATGAAAGCAGGGCACCGGCCACACGGCCCAACACATGCAACTCGGCTAGTAACAAGACTCCTCTTATTATGGCACCAACACACCATGCCAATAGGAAAACGAGGACGTGACTCCACTGCCGCTCACAGGATGTCACGTCCCAAGATATACAGCGGAAATAAATCGGGAACATGAACAGCTGACAAAGTAAGCCTCTAGCTAGCAAGCCAACCAGAGCGCCATACACAAACCAATGTGCACAATAATCATAGACAAAATCCTTCAACTTTATTTCATAATAATCAAGGTTACAATTGACTTGTTGAAAACTTGACCCACTAGACTCAAGAAAATAGAAAATTACATCGACATGTCCTTTAATTAACATAATGGACTCAAGACACTCTAGGGCTTCTCTCGATCTTCAATCACTCTCCGAATCGCCACTTGAATAATCCGACTCTGATCCACTAGCACTTCCTGAAAAGATTGGAGAAAGTGGGGAATGAGCGCACTCACCCAGTAGGTATCTTCGTGTCAACATAACGGCATAGTTTAAATCATTAATGTTTTAGCTCTAGCAGGTAAGAGAATGAGTGTGATAAAACATGCGATAAAAACCATAGTAACAACAACTAGCAAGATATGAATGTAAGGATAAGATATTGCAAGAATATATGATCATGATCTAGCAAGAATATAAGTTGGCCTTTGTTGTACCAAGACATTTTCCTAGAGAAAATAACAAGAAACAAGGGTTTTAGAATTTCCCCGAACACCTTCAAGGCTTTGGCTACCCAGCCCCTTCTATGATGTGTCGAGTCCAATCGAGGGTCCTAGCCAGCTGGCTGTGACTCACGGCGACATCAACAATTGATTGGGGCCACCCCCGGTCACCCAGCTTGCGGTTCTGCCTGCCTTCAACTAAGCCACCAGGGCCAACCCGGGGGCACCCCGGCCACAAGCAACGACACGTGTCACCTAGCAACGAGGCCAGGGTTTATCCCCAAAACGCCTCCCTTCAGCATTCTAAAGCCAAAGGAAGACTTTTCCCAGTCAACCATGGGCTTCGAGAGCCCTCAACATGCCTATACGGCCCATGCTCGCGTATCGGGCATTCCCCCGAGCACCTCGTGGGCGCGTATATCCCAGCCATTCTATAGCAAGTCGGGGGCTGGCCCGTGGATTAAACGCACTAGTCGTATCCTACAGCAACCCTCCAGCAAGTTGGGGCCATCCCCGACCCCTCAGACACGCGGCGATGAGCCGTTTACTTTCAGCACCCGGGCCTACCCGGGTCTGCCCCGTCAACCTGCCATGCAATGTGGCATATCTCACCAAGGCCGGGCCTACACGCCCGAGAGGCCTTCCCTTTGTCCCTACGGGCCATCAGCCGCATCCCGGGGTCAAATCTAGGGCCCACCAGCCAGCTACCCGAGCCGTTCGACAACCCGAAGTGTATCAAGAATTTCCCAGAACACTTTGCGAGTGGCAGTGACAACACCAAATGATTGATCCTCATAGGCCAATCCCAGCACCCCGAAAGCTCGAGTCCTTCAAAGGACAACACCAAAGGATGACAGAAGGTCCTCGGGACCACCCCCATGGCAACGGCACGCCCTAGGGGGGAGTTCGCCCTAGGCGCAGTCGCGCCCAGGTGGGGGCGAACCCCCCGGGGGTCCCTCCACCCAGCCCGGCTAGCCCCAGTGTAAACGTATCCCAGTCCCAGTCATGCTTAGGATTGATCTACGTACCAGCTTGGGGGGTGGGGTGCTCGCGAAGATGGAGTCTCAAGATGACGCAAGGAGCGGGTCAACCTCCTCGTACCATGTGCGCAGCAAGCCGGCCCGCCAACCAGTCCGTATCCTTGTCATCTTGCGGTCACACTTGGTCAAAAGTGGGACTAAGAGATAAAAATGGGGAATTTATAGACTTAGGGAAAAAAACCCCAGCCAGCCCCGAGTAAACCCCCCAAGGGGGGGGGGGGGTTTACGCTGACCTGCCCGCCCTCCTGGGCAGGTCCGCGTAAACCCTGGCCCACAACAACAAAAAAAGCAACTTTTTTTTAAAAAAAGAAGGCTTTCTGCCCCGCGTAAATCCCCCTGGGGGGGTTACGCGGACCTGCCCGTCCCCCCCCCCCCCCCCGAGCAGGTCCGCGTAAACCCCCTGGCCCACAAATGGGCTTTCTACTCCGCGTAAACCCCCCCAAGGGGTGTTTTCGCGGACCTGCTCGGCCCCCCTGAGCAGGTCTGCGTAAACCCTCCCAAAAAAAGGGGGGGGGGTTTATGCGGATCTACCCGGCCCCCCGGGCAGGTCTGCGTAAACCCCCTCCTCCTCTCATATACAAAAAAAAGGTTTTCCTCTCATAGATAAAAAAAGTTTTTTTTAAATTTATAGTGGGTTTATGCGGATCTGCTCACCCCCTCCATTCAAGTCTGCGTAAATCCCCCCAACCCTTCAGCTTCTCCTATAAAACCCCCTTAGAAGCTCAAGGGGCACATACATAGATACAAGAAGGCATACAAGGACACTCACCTACAGGCGCTCAAGGACTAAAGCCCCAAGGCTTCCCGCAAAGACGTGAGGAGCAAAGCGTGTTGGGTGGGTTGTTGATCGACTCATGTACGCCGAGGGTATATCGAACGTACTCCCCTCACATGGCGTCTAGCCATTTCACCCAAGTCCATCCCCTCATGTATGAGGCATTATGATAATGGCGATCACACCAGCACATTGGGTCAGCCCGTGTATGGCGCGTTACGATAACAACGCGCACGCCATAATGCCAGATTTGCTCCTACCATGAGACCACGTGCCCGCCGCTCGTCCCGAGCCAGCCACCGACGGTCCCTACTGCTGACCTGAGTTAGCTGGACCCTGGCCCGAAAGTAATATTCCCGGGACCGGCTCCAACTCCCCGACATGAAGACACTCACCTTCTGGGACTCGTACCCGACTACTCACCTTGAGCCGTGTCCGGTCTCCTCAGGTGCTAGCCAGTCTCTACCCATGCCATCCAATCTAGTCCTCCCTCGACAACTCGGGCATGCCCTTAGCTCCTTGTAGAGAGCCTTTATAAAAACATGCGGATATCCACTTTATCCTGCATTGACCTGGGGACCGACCCACATGTCAGAATTTTCCTTTGGATTGCACCAGATGTATTTAGGCCTTTTAGTTCCACCTGTAAAGCCATCATGGCATCTATAAAGAAAGAAACCAGTTGTCTATGCATACCCGGACCCGAGTCTCAATTTTACCTCCGCCCTAGCCAGTGTGCGACCAGTCTCCCAGACTCCAGTTAACTAACCCTTCCATTTGAGTGCGATGGTCACCCTATAGTTACAGGGTATACCCGGTTGTCTATCCATGGCTTCGGAAATATCTAGGCCCTTCTTTAGCACGGAACAAAAGTGTTTAGATTCAATCCGATGTAAAATAAACACCGGCTGCTTGCGGTCGGTGGGGAAAGACGTCCGGTACATGAATCTCCACAATCGCCTACTAACTCGTATCTGCAGAGCCTCTCTTCTCTCTATGTGTCGCCCAATGCCGTCGCGCCCACGTGCCGTGTCCTGGCACGCTTCCCCATTCAAGATTCGGTTCCATAGGTGATTGTCGAGAGATCGACTAGCACGCCCGCACCCTGCCCCAGTTACCTAGTCACCCAGTTATTTTGGTTCCATTCACCTAGAATGAGCAACCACTCTGTTTTTATATGCCACTACTATTCTTCACTCACTCCCGAAAACCTCTCGTGCCAAGTTAACCCCTCTCGACTTTCTGTAAAAGGCGAGTGTACGGTACCGCTGCGAGAAACATATGGCTATAAAGGAAAATCCCCCTGATATAACATAAACTCCCCCATTTTCCTTATTTTATTCACCCTTCTCGCCGTGGTCACCGACTTTCTGGCGTTCCACGTCGAAATAGCCTTTCAATCAATCACAAGAATGTACTTTCATAACCTTAAGAAGGTTATGCACAATAAAGTCATGTAACAAGCATGTAACGAGAATGTACTTTTCAAGCATGTATAATTTCATAAATTGCCCTCGTGGATTTCACCAGTTTATAAAAAAAGTACTCCCAGCATAATGCGACACTAGTAATCATTATACCCCATGATTTATAGTATATTTCTGACCATCTATAGAGGGGGCTAAACTAGAGCCCTTGGACACCGTCCGTGTCCGCCCTTGCATCTTCAATTTATAAATCTAGCTACTTCCACGAGAAATATCAATATGTTCGGCCAAGAATGTCAAAGTTAATAATACAATTGAGATGATAGTAAGCAAGGCATGAACGTACCAATTCCTTGAAAAAGAGGTCAAGAATGAATTAAAAGGACGTTGTGCTACGAAAGGATTTCGGCAGCATAACGGCATATTTCATAAGTTCCAAAGTTTATTAATGACTTGATAAGTAATGTTTCAGGTTCTAGACCATTAGAAGATCATCTGGGACTGCCAATAGAACAGAATCAACCCTTGGGTCAGACCTCGGGTTGGGCAACTTTGACAGAATGCGGTTAGAAGGTGACCATGACATGGAGAACAGAAGGGATCTGCGATCAAAAGTCTGTCGACCTGATCTGAAAATGCAAGTTGAGTCGACTTGAACAAGAATGGGTCGACTTGGAACAGGAACACACTGGCATGAACACGGTCATTGGCCAGCCGTGATCTGCAGGTCGCGGTTGATCGACTGGCCGCAATCAGGACAGAGTGCAGAAAACACGGAGTGCTCTTCTAGCATTTTGGGTTTTTAGGGTACAACTAGCTTGGCGTCCTAGTGGGAATCCCAGGCTCGCGAAGTCTGACGGAGGCCTTGAAACATGAATTCCTAGTCTAACAGAATGAATATCCGACGGAGAGGCATTCAATGTCCAAGAAGGTTTCCTATCATGTGTAAGTGACTAATAGCAAACGTACCGGAGTATGGGCTATGTACCAATAATGGAGAAACACAGAAGATGAGAGTGAATCATATCAAAACAACGATCGATGTGTAAGAAGTTCATCAAAAGTGAAAATTCCTTTACTACAAAACTATAGGGTCTATTTGTGAAACTAACATAAGATGAAAATAACCTTTAAAAATATGATATGGCAACCAAACACAAACCCGGTAAAACTTGATATAGCAGAAAACATGATAACACCAAATACAGTAGAAACTACTATGTATAGCAAGGAATCATAGGGTTTGATCTGGTCACTGTTTAGTGTGAATAGTAAAGATCGTGGTTGGTCGTGAACTGCTATATGGAGGTAGCAGTTTCTGTAGGCCCGCTATTTGTCCAACGTCAGGCAGAAGCAAATCCCGACTTGCAGGGCCTATTTCTATGGCAATTAAAGATGCAAACTAGTGTGAAACTAAAAGAAAAACATGCTAACATGTAAATATCATATGAAAAGAGCAGGTGATCAATAAAAGTCAGTATCTTTTACTTAAGGTTACATGGACAACATGAACTAGAAATCCTATTGCACATGCATGGTAAAACTCAAAATATGATGATCATGCAACATGAAAATGAGAGAGAACAGACGAATTTTACTCCTATCATGATGTTTAAGCCGATCATGAGACAACCCACCTTTGGGGTTTGTCCTAAACTTCGAATTAGTAGCCGGAAGGGAGCCCTTGTTCCTGCGCTTCTTGCGTGAAACCAACAACTTCCGCTCGCTCTAACTCCTAGGGTGTTCATCCTCCTAACATGAGATTTAGAGGGACGCTAGAAGATACTTGTAATGCCCCCAGATTTTGGATTCCATATTTTATAGGCTTCAGATCTATTTTAATGGGTAAATTAAAACCTTAGTCGAATTCGTCCTTGGCGGAGGAATTAATCTTCAATGGCCCAGAATTGAATTCCGATCGAGTTGTGGCTTTTTCTAAATTTTATGTGAATGAATGGATTTCATAGAGAACTTCTAGACGTATATATAATTTTGGTTCTGGGAGGGTTAGGGAGCAATCCCTAATTTCCTTTTTCTTCTCCTCCCGTGAGCGCCCCCAACCCCATTCCACTGTTGCCATCGTGAGCCTCTCTCCTCTCCCGTGCGCGGACGCGGCGTTCCCTCCCTCTCCGGTAGCAGACGGTGAGTCGAGGTCACGGCGGCGGCAAGGTGATCGTGAAGGCATTGGTTCGTGGTGGGTTCGCGGGTGGCGGCGGCTTCAAGCATGGAGGCCGATCAGCATCAATTTCGGAGGATCCTCACGTCTTTGAGGTAGGGGGATAGATCCTTACCTCCCTTCCAGCTTTCCTCATGATTTCTAGGCCGTGGAGAGGTCGAGAGGGGTGTATTTCATGCCGGGAGGGTTAAATACATGTTTAGGGTTTGAGCGCTGGATCTAGCGATTCTTTGAGGTTTTGATGGCTTGCAGGCCTTCTTTTGATGCTAGAGGGGTAGGGGGTTGAGTTCCCCTTGTTTTCCCCATCACCTGGGGGTGATTGGGGCGTGGAATGGGTTTTCCTGCGGAGTTCCCCATTTTCGGCCTTGGAAGGAGATGCCAATCATACCAGAGACCGCCTCCTTCCGTGGCAGGCTTTGGGGCAGTCAATTGGAGACTGGCATTTGGCTGGGAGTCGGTTCCAGGTAGCGGCCTTGCGACTGACCACCACCTGATGGTAGCGGTCAGGCCAAGACCGCCACCTGGTGGGACCGACGTGCCCTCAGTGGGCGTGTCGAGGTACATTTCGTGGGGTCCCCGGGGTTGCGGCCAGTCCCAAACCGCATCCTTCAGATGACGGTCTGGAGATGACCATCTTTTGCTAGGTACCCCTGGCAGGTAGCGGTCCATATTGGACCGCCGCCTGAGGTGATGGTCTGGAGATGACCGTCTTCTGCCAGGTACCCCTGGCAGGTAGCGGTCCATATTGGACAGCCACTTGAGGTGATGGTCTGGGGAAGATCGCCACCTGGTTTTCGCGTTGACCGAGTTTCCATTGTGTTGTTTTTGCTTCTGGTGAGTTGGTATCGGTGCGGGGGGTCATTTTCGCACCTCGCTGGTGTTTCGGACGGCAATTTCTATTGGCTAGTGAGTCCATACCTCCAGTGACCGTCCCACTAGACATAGCTGACCTCGGCATGTTTGTGCCGACCCACCGGGGAGTGGTGGAGGCTTGGCCAGAGTAGAGGTTTTTAGGCCGGTTACCTGAGGGCTGATGCGCCGCGAGGTTCGTCGTTAAAAACACAAGTGGCACTCAATCTTAAAAATAACCAAACTCGTAGCAAAAATAGAAACACGTAGTATGATGGTGAGTACGGGTCGAATCCATAGGGAGGTTGAGTTTTGAAATTAAAAACCTTGAGTTTCTTTTAGAACGAAAATAGACTGAGTGTTTTCTTTTGATTTTTAGAATTTAAAAGAACATGAAATCAATCTATCTAAAGAAATATGGAGGGTCAAAAGAGATAATGATGGAGGAGAGAGAAAGTTTTAATCTAATGAAATTAAGTGCTAAATAAAATAGATGAAGTGGGGTAGAGAATTTTACGGCCGTGGTGGTGAGGGTAATGGCATCGTCTCCTCGAACCTTTGAATCATGAGTTGTCGGGGATAACCACGTGCACTCGACCGGAGTTGCAGGAACCGTTTCTCTTGAGCTGACTTTAGAAGAAATTTAGAGTGTTGAAAATAAAGAATTTTAGAGAGAGATTAGAGGGAGATTATGCTAATTGAAATGAAGAATTTAAATAACAACACCAAAAGAATTAAACTTAAATTGAAGCAAACTTACAAGTGCATAAAAATTACAACAAAAATAATAAGATAAATTACAACAAATGTAGGGTGAAAGAACAAAAGAGAGGGGAAGAAGTCTCTACGTAACTACAAGAGAAAGAGGAAGGGAGAGAGGGGAGAGGGGAGAGAGAGAGAGCGGGAGAGAAAGACTTGTAGAGAGAGAAATACAGATATAGAAGTTGGGGAGGATAATAAAAATAAAAGAGAAAAATAGAAATTATGTGTGTGCATGTGTGTGAGTTAGAGAGAGAAAGAGAGAGGGAGCCAGATAGAGGAGAGAGACCACACGGAGGGGGAGGGGGGCCTTGCGATGGTGTGTGCATGTGTGTGAGAGAGGGGGTCAACGTAGTGGGTGTGTGTGAGAGTGTGGGGGAGAGAGTGTACTTGGGAGAGAAGAGAGAGGGAGAGAGAACGTGTGCATGCATGGAGAGAGAGGCGAGGGAGATAGGGAGCAGGGCTGCCGCGAAGGGAAGAGGTGCATGGGGAGAGGGAGACGGAGGGGCTGTGAAGAGAGAGGAGGGAGAAGGCGATAGCTGTGACCGGTGGTGCATGGCGGTGGCTGCGGAGGTGGGGATGAGAGGGAGAGCGGTGCGGGCGCTAGGTGGGTGTGTGCTGTGTGGCAGAGAGAAAGGGAGAGAGAGAACAACAGAGGTGGGGTGTGCGAATGGTAGAGAAGAAGGAGGGAGAGGAGGCAGACGTAGTTGGGGAAGAGAGGGAGAGGGAGTCGACACAGTGGTGAGTGCAGGTGACAGAGGGTGCTGGCGGAGGCGAGTGTGTGCAGGGAGATGGAGCAGGCGGTGCGATGTGTGAGTGTGAGGGCGTGTGTACGGAGGTGGAGTGGAGACGAAAATGAGCAGGAGAAGAAGAAGTGGAGGGAGGAGAAAGGAGAAGAAGAAGGAGGAGAGGGGTAGAGGTGGAGAGGGATGACGACGGCATTTGCGGTGGTGTCGGTGAAGTGAGAGGAGGGGAGAAGGAGTAGAAGAAGGGGCAAGGAAGAAGAGGAGAAGAGGGAGAAGGAGGGGAGAAGAGGGAGAAGGGGGGGGGGAGAAGAAGTCCCACCGGGGGGTGAGATGTTCTATCCATTGGCGTTGGGTTCTTGTAGGGGGAAGAAGAGAAGGGGCCAAGGGTTGCTGTGCTGGAGTCCCTAGCAAGAGTGCCTTGCACATGCCGCTGCCGTCCCATGCCCGCACCGGAGGAGCCGCTGTCGTGTCTGCCTGCCAACATGCCAGCGTCGATGTCTCTGCATGCCTGCCCATGCGCAGGTGTCCCTACACACGGATGAGGGGTGAAGGGGCCATGCGAGCCTGCACGCTTCCACTGCCGTGTCGTTGCATGCTGATGCTGCCGTAGCTGCTATCTTGGCACCATGCCTCACGTGAGAGGCGCATGCGAGGGACATCTCCAGCATGCATGTTCACAATGCAAATATTGAAAAAAATATATTTAGACCCCTCAATAAAAGAGTTTTAATGAAATGATTTTATGCTAAGTCCCTTAACACAAAGTAAATTTTGTGACAATTAATTTTATTTAAAAGGAAGCAATCTTTAACAAAGTTTCTTATAAAATGTTTTTGTTAAAATTTAATTATACATATTTATTTATTTTAAACATGTCTCAAGTCCCATCAATTACAGAAAATCTTCATTTTATGTGAGACTGAGATTATCATGTAAAAATTATATAATTAACTTCGTTAAAGCCAAACAAAACGGTGTGTGATATGAATAACCATAAATAATTGAGCGCTTATCACACCCCTGTGGACGCGCAAAATTTCACGTCCGCACTCCCCGGGTTTCGCATCAGAGACAGGGCCGAAGAAAGAAGACCCCGGAGAGACTGGACGCCCGGACTCTGAGGAGTGTTATCGCCTAGCAAACCCTCACGTTTGCACGGGCGCATAAAACCACCGGGGAAGCAAAACAATTCCCCGAACACGTGCACTATCGCGGAGCCATCTTCAGAGTCCCGGCAGCGAAGAAGAATCCCGGGGGACTCGTAATCCCCGAGGCCCCGAAGAGAATCAACGAACTGCAACCGTAGCGAACAAAGGAGTACGTGTTGTTATTTGTTCAGCCAGGTAGATTAAGTCACTTATAAAGAACATGAGTGCGCTGGACCTCGAGAGGCTCTACCCGGCATACCCTCGGGCGGTCTCCACCTGCACGCCCCGAACGGGCCTCACCCGACACACCCCAGAACATCCGCGCCCGGCACGCCTTCAAAGTGCTGTACCCGGCATGCTCCCTGACGGTCTCCACCGGCACGCCACTCTTGGCCTTCAAACGGCGCACCCCTCGCCCGGTGCACCTCCTAATGCCTTTCTCTGGCACGCTTCAAGCACCGTTCGCTCAGAATACTGCCAAATGCCCTCCACCGGTGCACTGCCCTATGCCACTCCAGTGGCACACTACCCGTATGCCCCTTCAACCGGTGCACTAGTCATGGCCTACACCTGGTGCACCCCCCTGGACTCCACCCGGTACACCCCACCATGGCTTATCCGATGCACTGCCCTGTGCCACTCCAGCGACACACTACCCAACACCCTCCACTCGGCACGCTTCTAGCATCCTCTGCCCGGTGCACCTGCCAAGCCTTCCACCCGATGTAGAGCTTTTCTCCTCCACCCGGTGACACGTTGCAGCCATTGGACCGGTGCCAACGGCAGCAAATCCAGTGGTCACTACCTGTGGCCCTTGGCGCACAGCGAAATCACGTCGAACCAGCTGGGGTTTGCTCAACTGTCGACACCTCGTCCAGGCACGCAAGAAGGGTTCTACAGGAAGACAAGACGGGGGGTCAATCCTCCGATTGACTTCCACTTTAAATGAACGTCACAGGCAGCGGCTCTATAAAAGCCATTCATGGTGAAGAAAGAGCTCTCCAACAACCCAGAGAAGCCCACCAGCTCTCGGAAGCGGCTAGCTCGCTGGCTCTCAAGCTCTGAGAGAGACAGAAGAGAAGAAGACCAGAAGAGAAGAAGAGAGAAGGAGCCTGCTACTCTGACCACTGCTGTCTGTGTGAAGAGAGATGAAGAGAAAAAGAGGAGAGCTGGTGAGAAGGGAAGAAGAGAAGGAGGGGGAGGAGCTCGTGCTCCGTCCTCCTTCCCCATCGTATCTTGTTCCCCTCTGTCACTCCTTCTATTTTCTTGCAATGTATTATCCCCCATGGTCGTTTCCTTTTTGCAAGAATAGAAAGAAAGGTTTGCTAGGTGTTTATGGTGAATGTGCGTTCCCATATGCTTGCATTCGTTGTCGTCCGATGTTTTCCCCTTGTCATCTACCGCATGTTGGCATAGCAATCTTTCTTCCCTTGCTCATCCTATCGTGGGAGGCGTCCCTCCCGTTATCTATCTTGTCCAACCCCTCCCCCCCAGAGAGAGAGCTCCTGTGGGACAGTGGCCTCAGGGTTCGCTCAATACGATGAGCAGAACTCTAAGGCTAGGTCCTTGCAAAATGCCTCGTACCCATGGGTTCCATGACTTCTTGGCTCACACCTCACCAGTCGTACCCTTACCTCCATGTGAGGAACTTTCCCTGGTTTGAGTCTGGCCCCTTTAAAGTTTTCACCCATGGGGATCCACGATCCATCTCCAGTGGCTATCTTGGCCTTGCCGACCTTACGGTCATTCCACCTGCTCCCCATCCTCATTCTGATCCAGTGACCATGCCTCCTTTGAGCCGGCACCGTCGCCGGACCGGCACACCCCCACCATCCGGCATACCTCCTGAGGCCCCAACCTCTTGATCCGGTGCAACCACCAGAACCGGTGCACCCCGGCCTACCTCTTGGTCCGGTGCTCTCCCCCTACCCATGGGCCGGTAAGGCCCCCACTCCACTCCAACCGGCACACCCCTGCCACTTCTGAGCCGGTGCACCTCCAATTCAGCTCGAACCGGTGCACCCAAGTTGTCCCTTATCCGGTGCAGTCCTTGGCATGGTGCACCCCTTTATATGCAGCCCGGTGCACCCCTGGCATCTTTGCCCGACACAGATTGATCTCCCCTGCCCGACACACCTCTATCTATGCCTTGCCCGGCACACCCGTGGCTTATCCCTGCCCGGCACACCCTAACCTGCGCCTTGCCCGGCACACCCATGGCTTGTCCCTGCCGGCACACCCTTCAGCCCCTTTACCCAGTGTGCCAGTGGCCTCGTTCGCCCGGTATGCTCTCTTGGCCTCCTCCAATGCACCCCTGGTCGACCCTTACCTGGTGCACCCGTGGCCTGTGACCCAGTAGCCCTGCTTTTCATTTATCCAGTGATCATTTCTCCCTGGGTCGGTGAAGGTTTGGCTCGGTGTTCCAGCCGTTAGGTCTATGGTTTACCCACTCTTTCCCATTCACTGATTTCTGAGTTTTCCGGGATTTTCTTGAAGGTGTCGCTACCCATGCGCACATCCTGACTTGTTGGGTCACGCCACTCCTTGTGGGCGTGTATCCGTTGCACCCCCCCAGCTCTTGGGTCAAGGGGAGATGCTGCCAATATTTAACCAGAATTAATATAATAATGATAATAAAAAAGGAGCAATAATGCAAAAGGAAACAACAAATGAACGAAATAAACACCAATGAAGCAGCTTTGTCGAAATAACAAAGGAACCATGGAGAGCCCGAATAACTGGACACACACATCATTATGACGGATTGCCGAACATAACCACGCACATGATCTACATGAATAAAAGAAAACCAAATCAAAGCCCTATGCATGCATTTCATGAATAAAAGAAAACTCCTCACATGCATCTCATGAATAAAGGAACCCCTCTCACGAACATTTGAGCACTACATTGCATCTCATTCGCTTCCACCTGCATCAACCCCAGGACCCACCTGCATCGACCTTCCCTTGATCCAGCTTCTGCCTGCATCGACCCCAAGACCCACCTGCATCGACCTTCCCTTGATCCAGCTTCTGCCTGCATCGACCTCAGGACCCACATGCATCGACCTTTCCTTGATCCAGCTTTTGCCTACATCGACCTTAGGACCCACCTGCATCGACCTCAGGCCTTCCTGTGCCGACCTCCCTTCGATTCGGCTGTCCTCTGCATCGACGCGCCGTCTTCTCCGTTAAAAAAAAGAGAAGAAAGGAAGATAAATAAGAGGAAAATCAGTGCAACCATAATGAAATAAAAGTAATTAACCAAGGGGAAGGCCTTAATAAGCTAACTCGAACGTAACCATAAAGAGCCTATGAATGGAATAATAATAAAAAAAGGGCACACTCAAGTGGAATTAAAATTAACAAAATGTGTCATTAAACCCTGCTTACACTGATGTGCAATTCTGAGAATCTCGTCTTCCCTCACTCCGGGCAATGGAACATTAAACGCTACCCCTGTAAGTCAGACTCGTGCCTCGGGAATTGCCCCGACCATGGTCGTGATCCGACTCTACTCCGGGGCAATATCTTTCTGAAGCTTGGGCCCGCTTTTACCGAATATTGAACTTGCCGTTTCCCGGCAGATATCCGCCTGAAGCCTATTCGTGACTTCTTGGCGCTCTCAACACGGACTCTCGTCCGAATACAAAATGGTCTCCCCGAGTGACCGACATGTTTCGAATGCTTGTTTCCCTAGACATAGGGCTTTCCAGCTTATTCAAGATCGCTATCGTCTTGTTTCTCTCGATATAATTCTTTAGGTCATAAGGCCCTTAATCCTGGTGATTAATCAAGGGTGTTCCCCTATCCGAACGGATATAAATGACGTTGTGACCTTTATGGTGCGGCGGGTTTTGGTCCCGAGCCGAACTACACAATCGACTGACTGAGTTGGATCGAGCGCACCAAGAGCTTCCATGAAGCCCGAATAAATCGTCATTTCATGACTGGCACGCCCTTGCACTAAATAAATAAATAAACCTAATTAATTAATCAACCGAACTATTAATTTAGAATTTAATTCTTTCCAAATTTTAGTGCGTCCACAACCCCCCAACTTACTCATTGCTAGTCCCTTAGCAATGCAAACATGTTTAATATTAGGGACCAACAAGAGTTTAAAAGTTTCATGCCCTACGTTAAGATCCTCCTTCACAGAATAAATGAAGAATTAGGACTTTGGAATTATCAAAACATACTAGCCATGGGGTTAGAACATGATGCTCATAACTTTATTGGAATACTCCCAAGGTCTCATAGCACTTGTGGTTGTGAAACCTAAATCCATAGTTGGACAATTGCATCCTTCATGTTGTCATTTCAGCTAGGTGTCTTTCAGTATAGTCGCTTTATGCTGCCTTATTCTTGCATCATTTTTTTTTCAACCCATGGTACTGCACATCCCTTCACCGTTTGACGTGAACCTCATCTCTTGCCTTAGGAGAAGCATGCCCTGTTGCTAAGATCCAGAGCATTTTCTATGGTTTTTTTCTCTTTTTTTTTCAACAATGTGCTTTGCACATATTTAAAAGATAACTGGGCAGATAGCATTTCAAAAATGTCACTTCACTAGTAGATGCAAAGTATCAGGCACCCTATCAAAATAACAGAAGGCTTGTCCTACCTGCTTCATTAGTGTGAAAGTGATGATTTTTTTAAGGTGCTATTAGACTTTAAGAGATTCTTAGTTAGTTTTCCAGGGCTAGATCAAATAAGATTCCATTATCCTTCTCCTTAGTCTTCTTCATTCCAGAATCTCTTTCATGAAAGCATGAATCATGAAAACACAGTTGGGGCTCCCCCCTTTTTTTAACAAGATGCAACGTCAGATTGTATGAGATTTTTACAATGATTACCCTTACCCCCAACTTAAGTAACATTATTTTTGATGATATGAATCATATAGAAATAAAACAATGTGCACATGAATGCTTGGGAAGGAAAGGTACAACCTGATAGAGGTGAACTTTGACGGGCATCCTCGCGTGAATAGAAGATGATACTTGACTTTTGAAGGCTGGGCAGAGGTGCAAGCAATCATCTCTCTCCCCCCCATTTATTCACACCTATAAAATAAAAGCAAAACCACAATAAAAACTTGGGTTGCCTCCCAAGAAGCCATTTATTATCACACGAAAATTATAAAAACCTTTGGGTTGTCTCCGAAGAAGCGCTAAGTTTAACGTCTTCAGCCAGACGTAATGAGCCCAATAACTAACACGTTGATTTCATGATTAACCACCATGTGATCTCATCCTCCTTCAAATTCCAGCCCTTATGCCACTGGAGGAAAAGATTATGCCTTGACGCATGTGGGCTAGAAGCACACCAGGGTGGGTCTAGCAATCCGGATGGACCCCCCTGGTCAGAGAATGGTGGAGGAATTATCATATCTTCAATGTTGAGGCTAGTGCGATAGATTCAGAGGGGGGTGAAAGAATATATCCTTAAGAATTTTGCCCAATTGAAAAATTAAACAAACAGAGATGCGGAATTTAAAACCCACGGATGCCTTAATAAGCTTAGATGCACTCTTCGAATGATGGAAGGAAGATCAGATAGACTGTACCTCTGATCTACTCCATATAAACTAAAGAGATGACTCAGTTCATCTAATCAACTAGACTCTATCAAGACCAGAATCAAACGCATGGTGTGCAAACCTATCTCTTACTAGATATAAGAGACATATCGTGCCTATGCATACATCTAGCGAATCGAATAAGGCAATCAAACCACAATAGACAAGGGGATTTTTAGGTGGTTCGGTCCGCAGACCTACGTCCACCGCACACTCAAACCTGAGTGTGGCTTCCGTTGATACACAGCTTAAACAGCTGGGCCTCACAGCTTGCCTACAACCGCTGAGCAACACAGCATGCTGTCCGAGGTATCCACCTCACCCGCTGAGCAACACAGCTTGCTGTCCATAGGAATCCTCCTCTGCAACGCTGAGCAATACAGCTTAGCTCTGCTGACTAACAGCTTGAAATAGAGTTTCAAAAGAAAAACAAGAAGAACAAAGGAAACACATCAACTTAAAGCTGTAAACGATAGGAACAAGTTGGTATGGATCTGATCCAAGAGCCAACAGATAACAGATCTTCAATGAAGCTTCTCTTCTTCTTCTCCTCAAGCTCTTTCTTCACTCTCTCTCTCTCTCGATCTCTCTCAATCTCACGAGCTCTCTCACTTTCACTTCTGCTCTTCTCTACTGCTACTCTCTTCTCCTCACTAGATCGTGCTGCTGTAGATCTTTCTTCTTCTATCTACTTCTGTCTCTCTGCTCTTCAGGAAGAAGCTTCTTATTTATAGAGCAGTGAGGTAGGGCGTGTGCTTTCCATGATTCCCGCCCAGAGGCCTTAGTCCACGTGGCGGTATCCCAGCACAATGGTTCCACGTGTCACGATCAGGGTTAGACCTCCATCCTTGGATTACGTGCCCTTCTTAAGCTCCTCGAACAGATGTTCTATCAGGTTGAACATATTATCAGTTTGAATCAATCTGAAGGAAAAGAAAAGGATGCATCGAGTTAGTTCAAGATTTAAACTAAGCATGTACAGACTTGATAGCGTGGAATGCAGTTTGCATGTAGGAAAGTATGCACGTTGAAGATGAATGCACGGACATGCCACCAACGAGTGTACATACTTTGTGTGCGATGTACAAACGATGCACAGATATGCCACCGAGGAATGTGCAGACTTTGTGTGCAATGTACAAACGATGCATCGACTTGCTGTGCCAACAGTTTAAGCATGAATTCATAATATACAGACTCTGATGGACTGATGTATGAACTTAAACGCTCGAATCAACAGAGGTTGTACAGACTTTGTGTATTTGTGTATGCGTGAGGCAAAGCGATGCACTGACTATGTATATGCATGAAGAACACGGGCTGTACTGACTTGGTCGAGTGAAATAACGAAGGTTGTACAGACTAGCCACCAAAGAGTGTACAGACTTTGAAGTGAAAGATGCACATATGCACTGAGTTAGTCGCATGCAGCAACAAATGTTGTACAGACTTGAGTTGATGCTGCAACAGGAGTTGCACGGACTTGGTCGAGTGAACTTACGTGGGTTGTACAGACTTGATAGCATGCAGTGATGTATAGACCTGACAGATGCAATGAACACGCATCAACTTTCAATGCATAAATAAAGTATACACAGGCTTTGACTATGCTGGTTATCATGAAATGCACTTGAATACATCGACTTCAAGTTATGCATGGACAGACTTGTCATGAATGCGGAGCTATAAATTGCATCGAATATGTGTATGCGGTATGCATGAACTGCACTGACTTAGTATTGAAGAAACTGATGAATGCACCGATGCAATGTACAGGAGAACTAACAATGCACCGAGTATGCATGTGTTTCTACAGAGTTAATGCTGGAACACACAACTGGCAGCGTTAACGCAGTGCCCATACTACGTCAACACACACCCCCTTCCAGAATGGGTATCATTCCAGAAATGCTAGACTGAGTCGACGCAGCCACTACAGTGCGTCGACGCACTCTATATACCATAACCCATATAACTCTTCATGCATGCATGGAAGTGCACTAGCCTTTATGCAATGAGATGAATATGCACACAACCTGTTCGATGGAATGACATGCAAATAAGATGCTCAATCCATCATTAATATGCAGACACATGGTGATCAATCATTCATACTCATAGTACTTGCTGACATCAAAATCACAGGGGCACAACAATGTCCCCCTTTTTGATGATGGCAACACTATGAGTCACACAGACCCAAACTATTCTCCCCCTTTGACTTCAGCAAAAAGAAAATAGTTGGAGAGAGAAATAAAAGCGTGCATGATATGATTGAATCAAAATCTCCCCGAGACAAAAGGCACAATATACTCCCCCTTTAACAACATCAAAGAGAAAGGGACATGAAGGATGCTGACAAGATCTCCCTCTTTAATATGCAGCATGATTCATAGACAAGGAAACTCCCCCTGAATAGATGCTTCTTTGTAGCTTCAGAGCAGATGGATTCTCTCCTTAAGAATAATGAATGCAATACATGGAGAACCTGATGCTTACATGATGCAGATGAGACAAGAACCAATCAATCTATCCTCCTACTTTGACAAGACGAACAAACCTCCCCCTTTTAAAAGGCAATAAGTGCAGTCTAGACAAGACCTTAACAATCCAATGCTCCCTGATCTGAATGAAGCAAGGCTTTCAAGGGTGTAAGGAGAGGGATATGTCCAGAAGACATTCAGGAAGGATGACATGGCAGCATGCAGAATACATGATCTTTCAAGGAAATAGAAGATTTTCAATAAGATACTTATTTCATAAATCTGAATAAACGGATGGTTCAGACTCTTCCATTATAGGGGCTTATGAATTTTTATTTGAACATCATGGTTTAAATGCACAGTTTGTCAATAAAATTCTGTACTCATATCTGAACATCAATGTTTAATAAAAGTTAACCAAGCCCTCATATTTATATATTGACTAACCTCCTTTCATCTTACTCAGTCAATTTCAATGACTTCTTTAGAAATTACAATCATTAGTATTGAGGTTAAACAACATGAAGGAATTCAAATTTGGTTCCTGAGGATCAACCATACTTCTTCAAATAGTTTCAGATTTTTCTTTATGCACAGTACAAGATTTCATAGCAAGTTTACCAGGTGCAATTAAGTTCAGTACACACCTTGTGGCTAGAGGATACACGTTGTTTGGACGCCAGTATCCCTAAGCACTTAGTATGACTAACTGTCATGCTTCAGAGATAGTATTGACACTTCATGACATACTTCACCTTATTTCATTGATAAGTGAAGTATATTTCTCAGTATTCAAGCCATTGCTCTGCCCAGATTTTCAATGAATTTTATTTAGCAGAGTTAATTATGGCACTTCATGACACAGTCCTCTAGACTTCTTTGTCAATGGACATAGTTTCTTAGTGACCAAAATCATTGCTCTGACAGAATTTACCCTTCTGAACGTTTTAGATTCATCGTTTGTTTAAAAATAATACTGATTTCATATAATTTAACCAAATAAGGCCATGATTTTAACATTTTTAGAGTTCAGAAGATTTTACAAGATTCAACATAAAATAGTTGGTTAAAGTTTATTAAAGTTGACTCAGATACTTTCAAGATATTCATATTCAAGCTCAATGAATACATTGGACTTAAACCAATCTGATCTTTTAGCTATTCATAAATCTTTATGATAGAAGATTCTTTAATGAATTGATTTTCAGATTTATGATAAAGGTATACGAATTGAGCTCTTCTCAATTTTTTGAATTTTCAATGAGATTCAGCAGCATTCAAGTTGTGAACTGCACAAGAGTTTTAAGCATGTAACAAAGATGAGCACAACAATGAAGGTGTCGACAGTTGACAAAGCAATTCTAAGATGATGTCGACTCACTGTGTCAACACTTTCAATCAGGACAATTAATAGGTGCATCAAAGAATATATCATAGTGAATCATAGATATTCAGAGGTCCATCAGACAGATTTGCTCAAGAAAGACCAGCTCACAAGATTCAAAATCAAATCAGAGTTAAGTTCAGATACGTGAAATGAATGATCTCAACATAAGGATGGGAGCTTTAGTTGACTGACTGAAATAACAAGAAACTAGATGAATAGTCAGCAGAACACAATCTTGTTATGTACTCACCCTTAATGAACGCAATCTTTTTGATGATTTCAATGTAATGAAATGCAATGCAATTAGCTATATGTATGCAAAAACATGCAAAGACTCAACAAACTCCCCCTGAATGCATGCAATATATATGAAGATTTTTAAAAGCACCATGTGCAATGACATCCTACAGGGGATTAAACAGATTTTTCACAAGTAGATTCAGACTATCTCTGAAGTGCAATACAACATGCAGTCCTATCAGATTTTCAGTGAATGTGAAATCCAGATTCAAGCATTAGATCAAAAGCATAACGTTAACAATTTTCAGACTCAGACAGAAACTGATGTTATTTAGCAATTCTATATAGATGAACATTTATTTTAACAAGATATGCAATGAATCCAAGAGCAGGAAGTGCAGAGAATTTACCTGAAAAGTTCAGAAAGGGGTTTTCTTTTGAGTGCCTTGGCTTATTTACCCCTCTTTATTCCTCTCCAAGGCACGCTTGCAACAAACACATCATTTTGATGCAACAGGTACCCAAGATGTCTTGGGTCCTGAATTAATAGTGACACCTTTAGCAGGTATGCTAATCAATTTTTATGCATGAAGGTCATCAATTCTCATCAAATAGCAATTATTCATTGAATGACCTATTTGTCCACAGTAATGGCATGATACACCAGATTTTAGATTTGATTTATGCACATTCTTATTAGCATGAATTCTATGTGCATATGCATGAAGATTTTTGTTAACAGAATTAACATTATGTTTACCAAAAATAGTCTGACTTTGATATCCTGCCAGCCAACAGGTTGTAGCCCTGTGACCTGGCTTTCTACATTCAAAACATAGAGAAAAATTTCTTTTATTAACAGCTTTATTCTTACCAGCAGCATTGGGAGCAGGAAATTTTACAGATTTAGAATTAAATCTACTTCCCTGAGCATGCCAACAGTCTTTGACTGTATGGCCATGCCTTCCACATTCGAAGCACCTTAGGTGCTTACCTTTGGATCCAGATTTATCCCAATATGACCCTGACCAGCACTCAGCAGCCTTGTGACAGGGCTTGTTGCAATTGAAGCAGATAATGTGTTGGTTAAACACAGGTTTGTTTCTTCTATACCCGTGATGATTTGCAGAAACTCTAGCATGCATTCTATCATCGAATTTCATATCAAAGCACTCATTCATTAAATGACCATGCCTTCCACAGTAGTAACATGAAGCATCAGATTTCCTAGTGGCATAGTTTCTACCAAATGAATTCCTAGAATGCATTGCTTCACCAGCATGCTCATCTTCAAGCAACAATCTGCAATCATCCATTACATGCCCTATATTGTCACAATAATGACATGAGCCATTCTTTTTATTTGCATAAGTAAAGGATCCATGAGCAGTAAGCATAGAGCTATCAGATTCAGCAGAGCTAGTAGATTTTATGACTTGAGTGGGGACCTTTTTGACTCCATTCTTGTTCAAATGTTTAGTCTTATTCACAATTTTTGTTCATTTTTCATTTTTCTGAGCCTTAAATTGAAAGACAGATGATGAAGAAGTTTTCATATCTTTATTTTACGTTGGGGACTGACTTGTGACACCAGCTGCCTCAGAACTTTGCACAAAGGTAGTGTATAGCTAGTTTCTCACACTTTCCTTAACATCAGTACTACAGCTTACCCCTTCCTTTGAGTCCTCATCCTCACTTTTCATGATGGCTTTCATTTTTCTCTTGTCTTCAATAGACTCGGATGTTGATTTTTCCAGATCATGAATTTTATTTTCCAAAGAAGCAATGTGAAGTTCATAACTGGCTATCTCCTGTTCACTGCAATTAATGCATTCGTTTAGAACTTTGTTTGCAGTTTTATACTTCTCAATTTCTTATTCTAGATTGCTCAAGATTTTTGATTCTTCATCACAGATAGATTTTCCTTTTTCTAAGGTGAGAAGTTTTTCAGACATGCCAGTGTTCAACCATTTTACCTTTTCAATTTCAACTTTCAGTTCAATATTTTCGTTAGTCAGCTTCTTAATTTCTTCACCACTTGATACAGATTCGAGTCTTTCGATCAATTTTTCTTCTCTTTCTTCAGCTTTAATTTTCTCAATTAACAATTCTTTATTTTCTTCTCTTAGGGATTCGATCAATCTTCTCTGCCCCTCATTTTCATCATACAGATCTTCATTGCGTTCTGTTAAAGCTAAGCACTTGTGGCAGATCGATTTTAGGGAGGAGCCCTGAACACTTTCCTTGTTAGCTCTCTCTATTTCACCTTTAAGGTTTTTGTTATTCCTTTGAATTTCTTCATTTTCAAGTCTCAGTTTATCCAATTCAGAACTAACCTTATTCAACTCTTGCAGACTCATTAGTTGTTCATCATTCTTCTCATTCAGCTATTTCTCCAGTTCGGATATTTTGTTTAAACATGTTTGATTCTCATTTTTCAAAGACATAACTTGTTCCTTACAGTTATGAACATCTAGCAAACATGCATCATAAGATTGTTTCAGATTTGAACAGTTTTCACAAGAGAATTCAGATTTTATGTTCCTTGATAACTCTAATAATTCTTCATACATAACTACCAAATCATCAAATGAGGGTTCTTCTGATCCGGAGCTTACCTGAGACGCAGTTTCCTCATCGTCATCTCTCCGGTTGGCCATCAAGCACACCCGTTCTTGCTCCTGATGAATGGTAGTTATCTTATCCATGATCCCCTTTCCAGATGCACACCTGAGAGCAAAGGGGAATTTGTCAGCGTTAACTGCATTTCTCAAAATATTAAGAACTGTGATATTATCACGGTTCTTTGATCGGTCCTCACTAGACCACTTGGTCTGATTGTGAGGTAACTTATATGGACCTCTTGATACTAGATTCCATAAATTAGGATTGATGGAATTCAGGTAAACACAGAGGCCGCCTAGCCAGTTTCTGAAGTTAGATCCATCGTAGATTGAAGGATGATCCATGAATGCAGATCGAGAAGGAATTTTAAAACAAGATGCACAAAACAGTGATGCACTGAATGCAAGATAGTAGAAACAATAATGCACCGAATACAGCAGGATCCTCTGCAGATCGTTGGATCTGAATGCACAGAGACCCGCTCTGATACCAATTGTTGAGGCTGGTGCGATAGATTCAGAGGGGGGTGAATGAATATATCCTTAAGAATTTTGCCCAATTGAAAAATTAAACAAATAGAGATGCGGAATTAAAAACCCACGGATGCCTTAATAAGCTTAGATGCACTCTTCGAATGATGGAAGGAAGATCAGATAGATTGTACCTCTGATCTACTCCATATAAACTAAAGAGATGACTCAGTTCATCTAATCAACTAGACTCTATCAAGACCAGAATCAAACGCACGGTGTGCAAACCTATCTCTCACTAGATATAAGAGACAGATAGTGCCTATGCATACATCTAGCGAATCGAATAAGGCAATCAAACCACAATAGACAAGGGGATTTTTAGGTGGTTCGGTCCGCAGACCTACGTCCACCCCACACTCAAACCTGAGTGTGGCTTCCGCTGATACACAGCTTAAACAGCTGGGCCTCACAGCTTGCCTACAACCGCTGAGCAACACAGCTTGCTGTCCGAGGTATCCACCTCCCCCGCTGAGCAACACAGCTTGCTGTCCAAAGGAATCCTCCTCTACAACGCTGAGCAATACAGCTTAGCTCTACTGACTAACAACTTGAAATAGAGTTTCAAAAGAAAAATAAGAAGAACAAAGGAAACACAGCAACTGAAAGCTGTAAACGATAGGAACAAGTTGGTCTGGATCTGATCCAAGAGCCAACAGATAACAGATCTTCAATGAAGCTTCTCTTCTTCTTCTCCTCAAGCTCTTTCTTCACTCTCTCTCTCTCTCTCGATCTCTCTCAATATCACGAGCTCTCTCACTTTCACTTCTGCTCTTCTCTGATGCTACTCTCTTCTCTTCACTGGATAGTGCTGCTGTAGATCTTTCTTCTTCTATCTACTTATGTCACTCTGCTCTTCAGGAAGAAGCATCTTATTTATAGAGCAGTGAGGTAGGGCGTGTGCTTTCCATGATTCCCGCCCAGAGGCCTTAGTCCACATGGCGGTATCCCAGCACAATGGTTCCACGTGTCACGATCAGGGTTAGACCTCCATCCTTGGATCACGTGCCCTTCTTAAGCTCCTCGAACAGATGTTCTGTCAGGTTGAACATATTATCAGTTTGAATCAATCTGAAGGAAAAGAAAAGGATGTATCGAGTTAGTTCGAGATTTGAACTAAGCATGTACAGACTTGATAGCATGGACTGTAGTTTGCATGCATGAAAGTATGCACATTGAAGATGAATGCACGGACATGCCACCAACAAGTGTACATACTTTGTGTGCGATGTACAAACGATGCACAGATATGCCATCGAGGAATATGCAGACTTTGTGTGCAATGTACAAACGATGCATCGACTTACTATGCCAACAGTTTATGCATGAATTCATAATGTACAGACTCTGATGGACTGATGTATGAACTTAAACGCTCGAATCAACAGAGGTTGTACAGACTTTGTGTATTTGTGTATGCGTGAGGCAAAGCGATGCACTGACTATGTATATGCATGAAGAACACGGGCTATACTGACTTGGTCAAGTGAAACAACGGAGGTTGTACAGACTAGCCACCAAAGAGTGTACAGACTTTGAAGTGAAAGATGCACATATGCACTGAGTTAGTCGCGTGCAGCAACAAATATTGTACAGACTTAAGTTGATGCTGCAACAGGAGTTGCACGGACTGGTTCAGTGAACCTACGTGGGTTGTACAGACTTGATAGCATGCGGCGATGTATAGACCTGACAGATGCAATGAACACGCATCGACTTTCAATGCGTAAATAAAGTATACACAGGCTTTGACTATGCTGGTTATCATGAAATGCACTTGAATGCATCAACTTCAAGTTATGCATGGACAGACTTGTCGTGAATGCGGAGCTATAAATTGCACCGAATATGTGTATGCGGTATGCATGAACTGCACTGACTTAGTATTGAAGCAACCGATGAATGCACCGATGCAATGTGCAGGAGAACTAACAATGCACCGAGTATGCATGTGTTTCTACAGAGTTAATGCTGGAACACACAACTGGACGCGTTAACGCAGTGCCCATACTACGTCAACGCACACCCCCTTCCAGAATGGGTTTCCTTCCAGAAATGCTAGACTGAGTCGATGCAGCCACTATAGTGCGTCGACGCACTCTATATACCATAACCCATATAACTCTTCATGCATGCATGGAAGTGCACTAGCCTTTATGCAATGAGATGAATATGCACACAACCTGTTCGATGGAATGACATGCAAATAAGATGCTCAATCCATCATTCATATGCAGACACATGGTGATCAATCATTCATACTCATAGTGCTTGCTGACATCAAAACCACAGGGGCACAACATTCAATGATAAAGTATTACTCTTCACACTTAAGGTCTTTATAAGTGTTGAACACATCAATGCGGACCTTATTATTTCTCAAATTTTCTTCATCAACCTCACTTTTAGGATTTACTTGCGTATTGTTTAGGTGAGAAAAGATGAAGGTGTTATGGATTTTTGGGGATTCCATCATATGGCTAGTGTCAAGGAGGCAATGATGATGAGGAACGAAATAATTGTACTCCTTGGCACAAGGAAGCTCATAAAGTTCAGGTGGATCTGACTAGTGGGCTAGTTGTAGAATGTCCAGGATGATTTTGGATTCACCAAGGTCAGGGATGGGTAAAAGATCTACATCCTTCCCTAAATCAGGAGATGCCCGGCTAGAGTGAATTTCAAGCGGAAGGTCCAACTCCTCCCTTACCCAAGAAGATTGGTTTATGCAAACACTCAATTCTCTCTCCACCATTTCATCTTCCTTGTCCGTCACTTGGAACAATGGCTCCTCAAATATAGGAATGGAAATTAAAGGGATTTGATCAACAAGCGCATCCACTTCCTTTTCCTCTCCCCCCAACTTAAGATCAACAAACTCATCATTACCTTCCTCACAAATGGAATTGGGCTTGGGTTCCTTGGGCTGCTCCTCAAGACTAACGCCAAGACTGCTATCACCTCCCTCTAATTCGTTCTCCTGGTATGATTCCTCCATAATCCCCTCATTATTTAAATCGAGAATGATATGATCTGTGAATTGGGGAATCATGGGTTGATCATATAAACTTTTGTTATGGTCAAACTCAGGAAGTTGACATTCAGGGCTTACAGTGGGATAGATAAACAGTTGGTCCATCTCCATACCCATGATGGTTTCGTTAAGCTAGGTGAGACGGGCCTCCATTTTGGCAAACGTCTGTTGGTTGGCCATGATGAGCTGATGCAATTCATTGAACTTGTCCTCCTTAAGATTTGTTTGTGGAGGACATGGATAAGCGGGTTGAGGATCAGACTGTGACAGATAGTAATTTGATGGGTAATCAGTCTGATATTGAGATGGCGGAGAGTATATGAACTGTCCTCCACATTGGGCTTGATCATAGTAATCGTTTGGGTATTGAGCCCAATTTGAAAAATTTCGGTCAGGAGGACTTTGAGACGGGCCTTGGTATGATTCCCAAGAGGCATTTGGTTGGCTTTCCCATCCAGAAGTGAATGTAGATGGAAATGAATCATAAGAAGGAGTGAGAAAACCTTGAGGGGTTTGGGCTCGCTCTTGGGTAACAAATGGATCGTGGGCCCCATTATCAAAGAATTGAGAGGTTTGGGCCTGGTCTTGGGTAAAGAATGAAGACTGGGCAGCCATAGGTAGAGGGCTCTCATTGTAGGCTGACCAGGAGTATGGATTTTCATAATAAGTCGGGCCATGAGGGGTGAGAGATGAGATTTGGTTTGGGCAACCACCTACGTAATGGGCCGGGCTAACCCACATGTGATCATTGTCATGGCGACTAGGTGGTGTGAAGGGGTCTTGATCTATGGCTAGAAATTGATCAAATTTATGAGCCAATGGGTCAAACCTGCCTAATTTGTATGCCCAATCTATAGTTTGGAATTATTCTCTCACTTCTCTTATTTTATTTTATTTTTATCATTTTTTGAATTGCTTTAGTTTTTATTTTCACTCCCTTTATTGATCCCGTTTTTGTTAAATTTTTGTTTGTTTGTTTGTTTGTTTTTATTTTTTATTTTAATAAACACAAACAAGTGACAAACAAATTAACCTGAGACACTTAAGGGCAACCTAGGTCTACAAGTTGGGTTTCACAAAGTGACTACGGCACCACTAAAGCCTACCCTCAAGTTCGTTCATTGGCCAGGTAAGAGGTGGGGTAGTGGGAGGCTCCCCTTGCTTTCGCAAGATCCTAATTAAAAATCACTTGCCCGCTTATCGCATTTGCCGTTGACCTCTAGCCTTAGACACCAGTTTCAAAAAAAGAGAACAGACTCACGTGATACCAAAATCCCAATGTAATCCTAGGGCCGAGTCTACTTACTTTTATTAGGCTAGGTGTAATGCAAAATGCAAGGATGGTTGTTTTGGGCTAAGGAAGGGTGATGAAATCCCTCCCTTATCTTACTTAGGGGGTATTGCCCTTAAAGTATTTTGAAATGTGATGTAACAACCAATGTTTAAACAAGGTGTTTCAATGTAAGATTAAATATAAAATGCATGAACATGATTTGACAAAAATTAAAATGCTCACCTTGTCCCCCACATTCTTCAAAAATAAAATGACTGAAAATAAAAAAAACTAACTAACTAAGATGCAACCCTAACTGATGCATGTCCCAAACATGGTGTTTCCAATTCTGAGATGAAGTTTTTAATTTTTTGTGAACAAAATTTTTTTTAGTTAATGAAGCTCCCTAGCCAACATAAATTTTTTTAGATTTTCTGAATATAGATGCTAACAAAATGTAGAAAACAAACTAAACCACAAGAGGGATGATTGAGATACTTACTTGGATCGCAATCCCTCGTCCTTTATTTTTTTATTTTTTTATTTTTATTTTTTATTTGTAAAGGAGGTGCAAAAGGGGAGACACACTTCAACAAAATTCACCTTTTTTAAATATAAATATACACACAAAAAATAAAGTTTACAACTCAAAAATTATCAACTTCCCCGGCAACGGCGCCAAAAATTGATCGTGTCGGAATGTTCTTCGTTAAAAACACAAGCGGCACTCAATCTTAAAAATAACTGAACTCGTAGCAAAAATAAAAACACGTAGTATGATGGCGAATACAGGTTGAATCCACAAGGAGGTTGAGTTTTGAAATTAAAAACCTTGAGTTTCTTTTGGAATGAAAATAGACTGAGTGTTTTCTTTTGATTTTTAGAATTTAAATGAACATGAAATAAATATATCTAAAGAAATATGGAGGGTCAAGAGAGAGAATGATGGAGGAGAGAGAAAGTTTTAATCTAATGAAATTAAGTGCTAAATAAAATAGATGAAGTGGGGTAGAGAATTTTGTAGCCGTGGTGGTGAGGGTAACGACATCGTCACCTCGAGCCTTTGAATCACGAGTTGTTGGGGACAACCACGTGCAGTTGACCGGAGTTGTGGGAACCGTTTCTCTTGAGCCGACTTTAGAAGAAATTTAGAGTGTGAAAAATAAAGAATTTTAGAGAGAGATTAGAGGGGGATGGAGAGAGATTGTGCTAATTGAAATGAAGAATTTAAATAACAACACCAATAGAATTAAATTTAAATTGAAGCAAACTTACAAGTGCATAAAAACTACAACAACAATAATAAGATAAATTACAACAAATCTAGGGTGAAAGAACAAAAGAGAGGGGAAGAAGAAGTCTCTACGTAACTACAAGTGAAAGAGGAAGGGAGAGAGGGGAGAGAGAGAGAGAGAGAAAGAGTTGTAGAGAGAGAAATAGAGATATAGAAGTTGGGGAGGATAATAAAAATACAAGATAAAAATAGAAATTATGTGTGTGCATCTGTGTGAGTTAGAGAGAGAAAGAGCGAGGGAGTCAGAGAGAGGAGAGAGACCACATGGAGGGGGGGGGGCCTCGCGATGGTGTGTGCGCGTGTGTGAGAGAGGTGTGTGAGAGAGGGGGTCGACGCAGTGGGTGTGTGTGTGAGTGGGGGGGAGAGAGTGTACTTGGGAGAGAAGAGAGGGAGAGAGAACGTGTGCATGCATGGAGAGGGAGGCGAGGGAGAGGGTGAGAGGGAGTAGGGCCGCCGCGAAGGGAAGACGTGCATGGGGAGAGGGAGACGGAGGGGCTGTGAAGAGAGAGGAGGGAGAAGGTGACAGTGGCGATCGGTGGTGCATGGTAGTGGCTGTGGAGGTGGGGATGAGAGGGAGAGCGGTGCGGGCGCTCGGTGGGTGTGTGCGGTGTGGCAGAGAGAATGGGAGAGAGAGAACGACAGAGGTGGGGTGTGCGAATGGTAGAGAAGAAGGAGGGAGAGGGAGTCGACGCAGTGGTGAGTGCAGGTGATGGAGGGTGCTGGCAGAGGCGAGTGTGTGCAGGGAGAGGGAGCAGGCGGTGCGATGTGTGAGTGTGAGGGCGTGTGTGCGGAGGTGGAGTGGAGGCGAAAATGAGCAGGAGAAGAAGAAGTGGAGGGAGGAGAAAGGAGAAGAAGAAGGAGGAGAGGGGTAGAGGTGGAGAGGGATGACGACGGCGTCTGCGGTGGTGTCGGTGAAGTGAGAGGAGGAGAGAAGGAACAGAAGAAGGCACAAGGAAGAAGAGGAGAAGAGGGAGAAGGAGGGGAGAAGAGGCCTGGGTGGGGGGGGGGGGAGAAGAAGTCCCACTGGGGGGTGAGATGTTTTGTCCGGTGGCGTTGGGTTCTTGTAGGGGGAAGAAGAGAAGGGGACAAGGGTTGCTGTGCCAGAGTCCATAGAAACAGTGCCTTGCACATGCCGCTGTCGTCCCATGCCTACGTCGGAGGAGCTGCTGTCGTGTCCGCCTGCCAACACGCCAGCGTCACTGTCTCTGCATGCTTGCCCATGCGCAGGTGTCCCTACACGCGGATGAGGGGGGAAGGGGCCATGCGAGCCTGCACGCTACCACTACCGTGCCGCTGCATGCTGATGCTGCCGTAGCTGCTATCTTGGCACCATGCTTCACGTGAGAGGCGCATGCGAGGGACATCTCCAGCATGCTTGTTGACAATGCAAATATTGAAAAAAATATATTTAGACCCCTTAATAAAAGAGTTTTAATGAAATGATTTTATGCTAAGTACCTTAACCCAAAGTAAATTTTGTGACAATTATTTTTATGTAAAAGGAAGCAATCTTTAACAAAGTTTCTTATAAAATGTTTTTGTCAAAATTTAATTATATAATTTTATTTATTTTAAATATGTATCAAGTCCCATCAATTACAGAAAATCTTCATTTTAGTGAGACTAAGATTATCATGTAAAAATTGTATAATTAACTTCGTTAAAGCCAAAGAAAATGGTTTGTGATATGAATAACCATAAATAATTGAGCGCTTATCAAGGGCCCCTTGCCTTTGCAGCCTGAGTTCGGATGGGGGGAAAACCGGCTAGAGGACCGACCTAGAGCAGATGGTCTATGTGTGCACACTTAGTCGGGGACAGTCGACACGTGCTGACGAGCACGACCCCGGCGAGTCCTTGTTTTGTGGTATAGTGTGCTGTGTCTCAGTTTCTGCCTGAGGACATGTAGGGAGACACTCGAGGCTGCGGTGTAAGTTGTTGGAGGACGCTTCAGGTCTCGTGGTTAGTGGGTTAGTGCTCCTGTCACTTGGGTGGTTCTGGCTCGGGTTTCTTTCGCTGTGGTTTTCCTTCTTGGCGGCTCGGTCTGTTCTGTCCCACGTGGATGTGGTTTGGTTTAGCAACAGGTGTAGTGGTCCGTCGCAGAGTTCCTTTATTGGTAGTTCGTTGCCTTTCCTGTTGTTTATTTACTGCTCCTGCGTTTGGTTATCGTACTGTTGTTTCTGCCGTGTGAGGTGGGGATCTGCGGGACCCCTACTAAGCCTTTGAGTCGAGGCTCACCCCCTTTGTTTTCATGTGAGAAGAGGTTTACGTGTGGTACTTTTGAGGTTGGTCGCGGTGCCGGTGGTCAGGGTTAGATGCCAGTTTGCCAGAGCCGGGGTATGCCCCGTGTACTTGTACCTTTTCTTTCTATTGACTGTACTTACTTGGGACTTGTAGTTCTGGACTGTATAACTCTATTAATCATGTGTTAGTTTAGTTCCTTATTAATTAAATTGTGCTTTATATTCCTGCATTTATTTTAGCTTCTTGTACACTCCCACACCAACCCTTAACCCTTCCAGGCCTCCCGACCCGTGGGTGGCGGTTCAGGATTCGAGGTATCGGGTCCTTTTCGGTACTCGAATTATGGGTCGTTACAATTGGTATCAGAGCATGGTTGTGGAAGTGTAAGGAAACTAAGATAATAGCATAGGTCCAGAAAGTCCATGGTATTTAGTACAGTCGGCAACTGGCTTAGGGCACCGTGTGTTTTTTTAATTTTGTTGTTTTGTTTTGTGCTAGAGGGGCATGACACCGAGGAGGACGGCGCGCTCCCAGTCAACGCAGTCGATGGAGGATCAGGAAGGGCAGAGTAGAGCACCGGCTGATGAAGAAGGAGCGGAAGAAGCAGTTGGAGATTAGGGGCGTGAGCATTTCTTTGATGGCATGTATCAGTTTTTCCTCCGACAGCATGGTGGAGGAGCTGGAGAGGGTTCGTCTACCGTAGTCATGTGCTGAGGGAGTTTTTGCAGTTCCACCCGCCCTAGTTCAACGGACAGCTAGATCCATATGCAGCAAGGACGTGGGTGGATGCCAATGAGAGGGTGTTCTGTGCCATGGAGTGTGATGAAGAGGAGAAGGTGAGGTTGGCCACGTATCAGTTGCAAGGTCCAGCTTAGGCTTGGTGGAAGACCGAGTGGGAGTCAGCATTTCATTCTCGTCCTGTCAGACAGATTCAATGGCAGGAGTTCCTTGAAGCCTTCGAGCGTGTCTTCCGCCCGAAGCATGTCAAGGCAGAGAAGTTGTACGAGTTCATGGAGATGACCCAGGGCAACATGTCAGTGATGCAGTACAGGTCCAGGTTCGTAGAGTTGGGTCGATATGCTCCTCCTGTTATGACGGATGAGAGGTTGAAGGCTCGCCAGTTTGTCAGGGGTTTGAGGCCAGAGCTCAGGAACACTGTGATCGAGAGCCGTATTATGGACTTGGAGTTGGCATATCAAGCGGCAGCTGATTTGGAGAAGGATTTGCAGAGGACCCAGGAGCGGACCAGGGCCGGCCAGTCTCAGTCCGATCGGGGGCAACAGAGGTCTGTGCAGGAGGAGAGTACCTTTTAGCATTTTTCGGGCAGTTTCGGACCAGCGCCTTCCGTGCCATCGACTATTGGTTCATCATCCTTCGGTTCGAGGATCAAGAAGATGTTTAGGAGAGGCTTTGGCCGGAGACGTCGGGACCGGCAGGACCCGAGGCAGTCGTCAGTAGGTAGTGTGCAGCAGCCCCCTCCACTTCAGCAGTAAGGCTCAGCGGGTGGTCAGCAGGGACGGTGTCCTCGATGCGGTGACTTTCATCCGGGCAGGCAATGCTCGATAGCTGTGATGTGTTACCGATGTGGTCAGTCGGGGCACATGGCTCGAGAGTGTCCTCAGAGGCCACGCCAGTCCTTCCACTTTTTGCCACAACAACAGCAGCAGGTCCAACCTCCACCCCTTTCGAGGTCCGCTAGTATTGGACGGCAGAGATCCCGAGGGCGTGTGATGCACATAACGAGAGCAGAGGCAAAGACATCCCAGTTAGTGGAAGGTACCGTTCCGATTCTTGGTCGTGCCGCCTGAGTTTTGTTTGATTCTGGTGCCTCTCACTCTTTTGTTTCCGATGATTTTGTTGCTTGCATTAAGGAGCCCGACATGGAGATGTCTTGTGACTTGGCAGTAGAGTTGTCCACCGGTGACTTCATGCTCACCCCTTTTTGCCTTGAGAAGGTACTGGTGTGGATTGGAGGCTAGAACCTGCCAGTCAGACTTTATGCCTTGCAGCTAAAGGATTTTGATGTGATTCTCGGTGTGGATTGGCTCGAGGCCCATGGTGCAGTGGTGGATTGTAGCTTGAAGAGGGTTTATTTCTGGCAATCCCGTGGACCTGCGCCCTATTTCCAAGGTATCCAATCTTCTCCTTCCCGTTTCCTTATTTTGGCTATTAAGGCTCGTAGATTGCTTGATACTAGATGTCAATGGTTTCTCGCTTTGGTGGTAGTGGTTGATCAGCAGCAGCAGGGAGTGGAGAACATTGCGGTAGTGTGTGAGTTTCTCGATGTTTTTCCCGATGATTTGCCAGGTTTACCCCCGCAGCGAGAGATTGATTTTACCATTGAGCTTGTGCCTGGCACGATACCTATGTCTAAGGAACCTTATCGTATGGCACCGGCGGAGTTAAGGGAGCTAAGGGCTCAATTGCAGGAGTTACTTGCTAAGGGCTATATTCGCCCTAGCTTTTCTCCTTGGGGCGCACATGTGTTGTTCGTAAAGAAGAAGGATGGTAGTCTTAGGCTATGTATAGACTACCGGTAGTTAAACTAGGTGACGATTAAGAATAAATACCCACTGCCCCAGATCGATGATTTGTTTGATCAACTTCAGTCAGCTCAGGTGTTTTCGAGGATCGATCTGAGGTTAGGGTATTATCAGCTGTGAATTAGAGAGTCTGATGTGGAGAGGACTGCTTTCCGGACGGGATATGGGCATTACGAGTTCTTGGTGATGCCGTTTGGGCTAACCAATGCCCCCGCGGCATTTATGGATCTAATGCACCGAGTGTTCCATCCTTACCTGGACTAGTTTGTGGTAGTGTTCATGGATGATATCCTCGTGTATTCTTGGTCGGTGGAGGACCATGCTCATCACCTGAGGATTGTGTTGCAGACCTTGCAAGACCACCAGTTGTATGCCAAGCTCAGTAAGTGTGAGTTTTGGCTTTAGGAGGTGCAATTTCTGGGACACGTGATCTCGGGCGAGGGCATTTTTGTTGATGTGTCGAAGGTGGAGGCCGTGATTCAGTGGCCGAGGCCAAAGTCGGGGTCGGAGATTCAGAGCTTTTTGGGCTTAGCAGGATATTATCGGCGGTTTATTCGGGACTTTGCCCGTGTTACAGCTCTAATGACCAGACTGATAAGGAAGGATGTGCCTTTTTCCTGGACGGATGAGTGTGAGCACAACTTTATGGAGTTGAAGAAGGCGCTCACCACCGCTCCAATTGTTATGTTGCCATTCTGGTCAGGGAGTTTTGTGGTATGTACGGATGCTTCTAGGGTAGGCTTGGGTGCAGTCCTGATGTAGGACGGGAGAGTTGTGGCTTATGCATCCCGCCAGTTGAAGTCACATGAGGAGAACTACCCTACTCACGATCTTGAGCTGGCAACGGTGATCTTTGCTCTGAAGATTTGGAGGCATTATTTGTATGGGGAGAAGTTCGAGATCTTTACTGATCACGAGAGCTTGAAGTTTGTGTTTACACAGAAGGGCCTCAACCTCAGGCAGAGGAGGTGGATGGACTATATGAAGGACTATGATTTCACCCTGTCTTATTAGCCAGGTAGGATGACCGTGGTGGTCGATGCGTTGAGCAGGAAGGTGATAGTCAGTCATATGATGTTGAGGAAATGGAGGTTTTGGGAGCAGGTACCAGCGGTAACTTTCCGGCTTAAGATCCCAAGGGACCAGGGAACAGCCGTTCTCACTAGCCTGACTGTCACGCCAGCCATTCGTTGTCAGGTGATGGAGGCACAATGAGGGGACCCTGAATTTCCCCGCATCTTGGCAATGGCCGAGGTGGAATTCGGCGAGGATGAGGCGGCAAGGTTCAAGGGTAGATTGTATGTTCCGACAGAGGAGCAGGTGAGGAGAGCCGTGTTGCAGGAGGCACATGGCACTCGTTATACGGTCCACCCAGGAGCGACGAAGATGTATCAGAATTTGAAGAGGCAGTTTTGGTGGCCAGGAATGAAGAGAGATGTAGCAGAATTTGTGGCCCGATGTTTAGTATGCCAGTAGGTGAAGGCAGAACACCAGCAGTCAGGGGGTACCTTACAGACCCTAGAGATTCCAGAATGGAAGTGGGACCATGTGACCACTGATTTTATTGTTGGGTTGCCACGGACCCCGAGTGGTCATGATGGCATTTGGCTGTTAGTCGATAGGTTGGCGAAGACAGCCCGTTTGTTACCGATCAAAATTGGTTGGGGTGTTCAGAGATTGGCCAAGTTGTACGTGGAGCGGATCGTACCTTTGCATGGAGTCCCTATCTCCCTTGTCTCAGATCGAGACCCCCGCTTCACTTCTGGCTTTTGGCGGAGTTTTCAGAGGGCTCTAGGGACAGAGTTGGCATTTAGTTCGGCTTATCTCCTACAGTCTGACGGTCAGTCTGAGAGGACCATTCAGACCTTGGAGAATATGCTGAGGTCTTGCTGCCTGGAGTGGCAGGGTTCTTGGAGTCATCATTTACCACCGGTAGAGTTCGCGTACAACAATAGCTACCACTCAAAGTATTGGCATGGCACCCTATGAGGCATTATATGGGCGTCCGTGTCGGACTCCGCTTGATTGGTGCGAGGTCGGTGAGTGGATCATGACGGGACCGGAGCTTGTGCAGCAGTGTGTGAAAGTGGTCCAAGTCATCCGACAGAGATTATAGGCGGCACAGTGTAGGCAGAAGAGTTATGCAGACCGTCGAAGGAGACCTCTTTGCTTTGCAGTGGGAGATCAGGTGTTTTTAAGAGTCTCCCCCATGAAAGGGGTAATGCAGTTCGGCAAGCGTGGGAAGCTGAGTCTCCACTACATTGGACCATTCTCGATCGTGGAACGCATCAGTGAGGTGGCGTATAGGTTGCAGTTACCCCCGGGGTTAGATGCTGTGCATGATGTGTTCCATGTTTCTATGCTGAGGAAGTATATGCCATATGATTCCCATGTCTTACAGGATGCTGTGTGGCCCGAGGTGGCGTCTGATCTATCTCTTCCTGAGTATCCCATCCGCGTCGAGGATCAGCGTGAGCAGTAGTTGAGGAACAAGGTTATCCCGTTGGTCAAGGTCATCTGGCAGCGTCACTCCGGTGACGAGGTGACCAGGGAGCGAGAGGATGAGATGCAGCGGCAGTTTCCCTACCTTTTCGAGTAAGTTTTCTTCTTTCCCCTTGCTCTAACTTTCAATTTCGAGGATGAAATTTCTGTAAGGTGGGGGGGATTGTAATACCCTCGGATTTCAGATTCCGTATTTTATAGGCTTCGGATCTATTTTAATGGGTAAATTAAAACCTTAGTCGGATTCACCCTTAGCGGAGGATTTAATCTTCAATCACCCAGAATTGAATTCCGATCGGATTGCAACTTTTTTGGAATTTTATATGAATGAATGGATTTCATAGAAAACTTATAGACATATATATAATTTTGGTTCTGGGAGGGTAAGGGAGCAATCCCTAATTTCATTTTTCTTCTCCTCCAGTGAGCGCCCCCAACCCCATTCGACCGTTGACATCGTGAGCCTCTCCCCTCTCCCGTGCGCGGACGCGGAGTTCCCTCCCTCTCTGACTGCAGACGGCAAGCCGAGGTGACAGCGTGGCGGCGACGGCGGCGGCAAGGTGATCGTGAAGTCATTGGTTCATGGTGGTTACGCAGGTGGCAGCGGCTTCGAGCGTGGAGGCCGATCGGCATCGATTTCGGAGGATCCTCGCGTCTTTGGGTAGGGGGATAGATCCTTACCTCCCTTCCAACTTTCCCCGTGATTTCTAGGCCGTGGAGAGGTCGAGAGGGGTGTATTTCATGCCGGGAGGGTTAAATGCATGTTTAGGGTTTGAGCGCTGGATCTAGCGATTCTTTGAGGTTTTGATGGCTTGCAGGCCTTCTTTTGATGCTAGAGGGGTAGGGGGTTGAGTTCCCCTTGTTTTCCCCATCACTTGGGGGTGATTGGGGCGTGGAATGGGTTTTCCTGCGGAGTTCGCCATTTTTGGCCTTGGAAGGAGATGCCAATCATACCAGAGACCGCCTCCTTCCGTGGCAGGCTTTGGGGCAGTCAACTAGAGACGTTTGTCCCGTCCCACTAAACGTAGCTGACCCGGGCACGTTTGTGCCGACCCACCGGGGAGTGGTGGAGGCTTAGCCCAGGTTTTTAGGCCGATTACCTGAGGGCCCCTTGCCTTTGCAACTTGAGTCCGGCTGGGGGGAAAATCGGCTAGAGGACTGACCTAGAGCAGATGGTCTGTGTGTGCACACTTAGTCGGGGATAGTGGACGCGTGCTGACGAGTGTTGTGTCCCTATGGTTTTGATGATTGGCTTTGATGTGAGTTAATCTTTTGATGATTGGTTTTGATGTGAGTTAATCACTGTGAGTCATCTTGCTGTGTGAGTCATCATGCTGTTATTCAGTCATTTTCTGATCATAATGCAGTCTCTCATATGTTCAGTTAATTTGCTGTTCAATCAGTTCATCAGATCATGAAGCATTGCATTATATGTTCAGTCATGTTATCTGCTGCATAAATATTTCACATGCATTATTTGTTCAAGTGTAAACTCTGACAGCATTGTCAGGACTGAAGTGGGTCGACCCCCCTTCTTAGATGGGTCGACCCCCCTAGACTATCAATGTCTATACACTGCCAGCACACACGTTCAAAATCTCTACATGTGAAGTCTACACATCGACTGTTCATGCAAAGTCTAGACATTTGATCAAGTTTGTACACTGGTCTTGGCATATGCATTCATAAAGTATATACACTCTTCGGTTGACTTCAACTGAAGTCTGTACATCGGCATGCATTACATCAAGTGTGTACATTTCATAGCATGTTGCGTCTAAGTCTATACATCACTGTTCATGCATTCACTGTCAAGTCTACACATTGCTGGGTCTTCATGCATTAACTCCAAGTCTGTACATCGCTCAAAGATTTCCAAGTCTGTACAGCCATTGCACTCAATTGAAGTCTATACATTGGTCTTCATATTCGAAGTCCATACATCGGTCTTCATATTCGAAGTCTGTACATTGGTCTTCATATTGGAAGTCTGTACATTGGTCTTCATATTGGAAGTCGATACATTGGTCTACACCTGAAGTCTGTACAGCCAAAGTCTGCACATCCCGTTCAGCTGAAGTCTGTACATCCACCGTCTCTTTCAGCGTCTCACATTTGTCAAGTCTATACACTGCATGGCGAGCTCAAAGTCTGTACATCAGACTGTTTCATCAGCAAGTCTGTACATCAGACTGTTTCATCAGCAAGTCTGTACATCGGACTGTGTCAAGTGAAGTCTGTACAGACATGGTGTTTGCATTCAAAGTCCATACATTGGACTGTAGCATGCACGAAGCTAAGTCCATACTTTGATGCACTGTAGATAGCCTGAGGTGAAGTCTGTACAGCCATTGCCTTCATATAGGAAGTCTGTACATCTTACTGCACTGTAGCTTTCACAAAACCAAGTCTATACACTCCTCTTGGCCTTAGCATCTGTTTTGAAGTCCATACATTGGTCTTCAGTTCAAGTCTGTACAATGGACTTATAGGTAAAGTCTATACATCCTTCAGCTGGAACTGTGTAAGTCTGTACATCGTTGCTTGTCAAAGTCTGTACATTGGCATCTGTTCCTACGTTGCACTTCCAAGTCTGCACATTGGGTTCTTTACCTACGTTTAGCTTTGAAAGTCTGCACATTGGTAGTTTTACCGACGTTGCCTTGCCAAAGTCTATACACTGTGTTTGTTCAAATCTGTACAGACTTAGCCTTGTTCTAGTCTGTACATCGACCAGCTATATTTGGCAAGTCTACACATCGTGATTTCATCATGTCTGTACAGCCTCTTCATTGAAAGTCCACTCATCACTCAAGTCTATACAATGCACACTTGTTTTCTTGCATAAAGTCCATACACTGCACTTGGCTTCTATTCTTCACACCAAGTATGTACAGCCTGTGCTCGCAGCAGTCAAGTCTACACATTGCGTTGGTGGCAAGTCTATACATTGGGCTGTAGCTTGCTTGAAGTGAAGTCTACACATTGATTCACTGTTCATGCCTTCACTCAAAGTCTGTACAGCCATTCCTTGAGTTCAAGTCTGTACAACGCTGCATCACGTAGTAAAGTCTATACAATGGTTGAGCATCGTGAAGTCTATACAGTGGTTGAGCATCGTAAAGTCTATACATTGGTTAGGCTTGTTTATGCATTGCCTCCACGCCATCAAGTCTGTACATTGCATGAAGTATATACATTACACGAGCTGAATGCTTTCTAAGTCTATACACTGGATTCCTTCATGCATTTCACAGAAGTCTAAACACTCCCTCCTGTTATGATAATGCATTCTTCAGCAAGTATATACACTGAGGTCGCATAAAGTCTTACAAGTCTATACACTCTCTCAGTGTACATACTTATCCATTTGCTGCTTATAAAGTCTATACAGCCTGTGCTTTGCTGATCGACTAAACTCCTCATTAATCTGCAGGTGATTTAGGCTAATGAAGGGCACATGATCCGAGGGCTGACAGGAAGCTGACACATGGCCAAATATCTTGGGCGGGAAATGTGGAACACACGCGCCCAGTGCTGCTCCTGCTCGAGCTGCTATATAAGAAAGACTCCGTTGTCTGAAGGAGGCTGATCGAAGTAGAAGGACTGAAGCAGAAAGCAGCAGAAGAAGAAGAAGCAGACGAGTGAAGATAGAGAGTGAGAGCAGAGAAGAGAGAAAGAGAGCGCGAGTGAAGAAGAAAGAAGAAGATAGAAGAAGAAGAAAGGAAGAGAGGAGAGAGCTCTATTGAAGATCAGTTCAGTCTGTTCGTGGATCAAATCCAGAACGACTATGCTCATTGAGAGCTACATTTTTTGTGTTTCATCTCCAGCTTTTGTTGCTGTGCTTTTTATGTTTTCTTATTTTTCCTTTTGATACTCTGGTTGCTATTGTTCTTCCGATCCTCTAGACTGAGGTCGGGTTCCTCCTGTGGACTCAGGAGAAGGGAGATATGATCTCCGGTTCTGGGCTTGTGGGTTGCAAGTCCAGGGGTCCCTCCTGGTCTGGAGGAAGAGAGGTCTTCGACCTGTGGTTTGCTGGTGACTGGGAGTCACTGGTGGGTTCCCTCCTGGTCTGGAGGAAGGGAGACTTCGGTCTCTAGTTTCCAAGTGACTGGGAGTCACTTGGGGTGTCCCTCTGGTTGGGAGGAAGAGGGGAGGCTGTTCCCCTGGTCAAGCTGTGTGGCAGCACCTTGTTCGCAGACTGAGTCTACAGGTTTCTAGCGTGTGCTAGTGAAAGCCTCACTCCGGTTGGGAGTGAGGGGTGGATGTAGGTCTTGGTGACCGAACCACCTAAAAAATCTACTGTGCAGTGGTTTGTTTTGTGCGTTTGCTCCTTGCCTTCTACCTCCCATTCATAGGTTATGCATGCATGGTTAGTTGTGTTATCTTGGATTGTTTATGTTGTTCCTATCTGCAATAACCTTAAGCATTATATTTTGCTAGGTGTGTTTGGGTTGCATAGTTCTGTCTGCATTTCTGGTTTGATCAGGTGGCTGCATTATTGCAGTCCAACTGTTTGATCATGTGTTATCTTATCATCTCATCTTGCAGAGCTCATTAGTTTTTATTCCGCATATCTGAGCTTTAGAGTTTTAATTTGGGCATTATTTCTGAAGGGGATACATTCACCCCCCTCTCTATCCGGGCATAGCACTCTATCAATTGGTATCAGAGCGGTGTCTGCTTAGAAGGTCCAGCGACCTGCAGATCCGATCTTGCAGTCTTCGGTGCTAATTTATTTTTAGTGCATCAATATTCCTGTTGCATTAATCTGATTTGTTTTCAATGGCTCATCCACCCGTCTTTAGTGGTTCTGATTTCAGTCAGTGGCACAGTGCTTTACGTGCTTATGTTAAATCTGTTGATCCAGATCTGTGGAAATTAATTTCACAAGGTCCTCACGCATTATCAACGAAAGTATCCAAATGGACCGACAGACACAGATCAAAGGATGGAGAAAATCAGAAAGCCTTTAATCTGATGAAAGCAGCTACTGACAGAGCCTTATGGTCTTGCCTTCATGATTGCAGGTCTGCTAAAGACATTCTGGATATACTGAAGCGAACTCAGATAAGAAATGAGGACAGCTGCATGATGGCTGACAGAAATAATCCAGGCAGCACTCAAGATGAAGATGATGATGATGATGAGGTAAATCCCTTTGAAAACTATACTTTAGATGATTGGAAAAATGCATATTCTGAGCTACTTGAATCTCATGAACTGTTAAGAAAACAGTATAAAAAATTGAAGAAGGGTACTAGGTCAGTTAGTTCAAGTTCTCCATGTAGAAATTATGTTAAATTGAAAAATGTTCATGATGCCTGTATGTCTGATTTTTAAATGATGAAGAAACAAATTTCATTATTGAAAACTGAGAATCAAGATCATATAAATGTGATATCTGAACTCAAAGAAAAATTCAAGTCAGATAATGATAATCAGACTCTTGTTAACTATCATGACCAGTATAAAAAATTGCTGAAAAATTTTGAAAGTGTGAACTCAGATTTAAACAAGCTAAAATCTGAAAATGATTCTCTGAGAAAATCTGTTAATGAAAATGAAGAAAAATTAGAGAAACTTAAACAGAAGAACACATTGCTGACTGAAAAATTGAATGCCATAAAATCTGTAAACATAGAATTACAAAAAGATTTTAAAAAATAACAAAAAGAAATGAAGGAATTTGAAAACAGAAGAAAGCAAGAAGTCAATTCAGAAGATCAGCTTCTAATAAATGAATTGGTTCAGAATGACAAACTTAAGGAAGAAAATGAGAAGTTAAGAATGCTGAACTTCACTATGTCTGAGAGACTTCTAGCTTTAGAAAGAGGTAAAAGTGTTTGCGTTGAAGATTCTGATAAACTAAGCAATCTGGAACAGGAAGTTGAAAAATACAAAACTGTTAACAATGTGTTAACTGAATGTGTAAATTGCAATGAGCAAGAGATTGCCAGTTACGAGTTGCATATTTCCTCTTTAGAAAATGAAATTCAGGATTTGAGAATATCTTTGTCTAAATTTGTTGATGGGCAAGAAAACCTAGACAAGCTGCTAGGTGTAAAAGTCAATGTCAAAAAGGAAGGGTTGGGCTACAATAATCTAAATAAAAAGGCTCTGCAGAACAAAGTAACAACATCCTTTGTAAATGTTTCAAATGTAGCCACAACATCAAAAGACAAACAGCCCACTGTTTAGAAAAAGCTGGGAACAAAGATTAATTTTAAGAAAGAAGGACTGGGTTACAGTCCAGTCATGAGAAAGGTTGATGGAGCCAACCTGAAAACTATTTTTGTTAAATCTTCTGAACAGGAAAAGCCTTCTACTTCATCTCCAACTCAGTACAAGGCTAAGAAAATAGGAAAACAGGATAAAAATCAGAAAAGGACTGTAAATCAGGAAATAAATAAAAAGGGTTCATCACTGCATGTTGATCACAGTCCTCACACACACTCACATGCATCTAAAAAGAAGATTATCTGTCATTACTGTCATAAAGTTGGACATCTGATGCATGAGTGTAAGTTGATGGAGAATGATGATAAGAATGCTAGGAAATTTCACGATAAAAGTCCTTCACCTCAGAAAAAGAAGACTGAATGCTTTCACTGTGGCAAATTTGGTCATAAAGCATTTGATTGTTGGCATGCTCAGGGTAGAAAGTTTAATTCTAAAATAGTCAATTTCCCTGAAGACAGAAATGATTATGATAGAAATAAATTTGTTGTAAGTAGAAACTATTCTGCATGCTTCAATTGTGGCAAGATGGGCCACATTGCAGCTCATTGCTGGTTTGCAAGTAGTAAAGAAAAATCATGTTCATATCATACAAAATACTTTTCAAATCAGCAATTTTTTAATAAGAACAGATCTGTTTCAGAGAACCAGCACATCATTTGTTTTAATTGCAACAAAAGGGGTCACAGGGCCTCTGAATGCTGGTCAGGTTCTTATAGAAGAAATCCTCTCAATTGCTCTCACTGTGGAAAGCATGGCCACATAGTCAAAGACTGTTGGCATGCTCAAGGGAAAAATTTCATCTCTGAAAGGTTTAAATTCCCTGCAAGTACAAATGCTCTCAGAAAGAACAAAGTTGTTTTCAAAAAGAAAAACTTTGAATGTTTTAATTATGGAAAACAGTTTGGTCATGCAAATAACAGAAATTTCCATGCTAATGCACATAAAATTCATGTTCATAATGATGTGCATAAAAAGAACCTAAATTCTATTTTTTCATGCTATAACTGTGAAAAGCAAGGTCACAGGGCTGCAACCTGTTGGCTGGCAGGATATCAAAACCAAACTGGTTTTGGCAAACAGAATGTTTATTCTGTTAACAAAAATCCTCATGCATATGCACATAGAATTCATGCTAACAAGAATGTGCATAAATCAGATCTGAAAACTGCTGCTCCTTGCCATCAAGTTAAAAATGTGCTGAGAAAACCTGCTAGAAGTGATACTGTCATGTCAGGACCCAAGACTTCTTGGGTACCTATTTGTGCAAAATAATTTTGCTTTGCAGATGGGCCTTGGAATGGAATAAAAAGGGGTATTAATCCAAGGCACTCAAGAATGAAAACCCCTTCTGAACTTTTCAGGTAAATTCTCTACATTTCTTGTTTTTGAAACTCATTGCATATGTGGTTTGATGTGTTCTTGCATATCTGTCATCTTTTGAACACTATGAGCATTCGTGTCTCTTAATGCTCATATGAATTGGCTGTTTAGATATTGAAATGAGAATAAACTTGTAATTTCTGAAAATCTGAACTGCATATTTATGTTGTTTGAAATCTGACTATTGCATTCTGAAAAATCTGATAAGCTGAAATTTGATCCATGCATGTGCCCATGTTGAATTATCATGATTGACCTCAATGGTATATCAAATGGTAAGCTACCAAAAGGCAGGAAAATCTGTCTGGAGATTCTTACTATGTGAGAGGTGGTCTTTTAGACCAAGTGCTCCGCCTAATACCATGGGTCACTTTGCTGGATAGGACAGTCTGAATGTGCACAAGTCACAATATCATTTGGAATCATATGTTCAGTTTTCAGTGCAAGCATTGCATGTTTTCAGGGGGAGTAAATGGCATATCTTTGCATAGCATTCAATGTTGAGTCTTTGCATGTCCTTGTATACATATAGTGCATTGCATATCCTTATATTGAAAAATGCCAAAAAGATTGTCTTAATGCATGTTGTTAGTGGGAGTCAATGCATTGCATATAGGTTGTCAAATACATACATTTGTCAAAATTCATTGCATATCCTTTCTTATTCATTTGGTTGACAAACCTCGATCATACTCTGAAAATCAATCACTGGGCTTCAAAATCTCTCTTATCAATTGGTATCATTTGGCTTCAGAATTCCATCAGTCTTTCATGAAGATTTCAATGGGACTATCTCGATCATAAATCTGAAAACACTTGAACTAGGAATCTTCTATTATACATTTTTATGAATGTCTGAAATAATTCATGTGGTTTAAGTTTAATGTTCATGGAGTTTGACTTTAAAATCTCTTAAAAATATCTGAAGCATGTTTAATAAACCTTAACCATCTATTTCATGCCGTGTCTTGTAAAATCTTCTGAAATCTGCATTATTGAATTCATGGCTTTAATTGGTTAAGTACATGAAATTATTATTGACTTGAAGCAAATGAATTTGTCTGAAACGTCTAAAGGGTCAAGAGTTGTCAGAGCAATGACTTTGGTCACTGAGAAACCATGTCCAAAGGACTGTGTCATGAGGTGCCTTAGTTAACTCTACATAAAATTCATTGAAAATCAGGCAGAGCAATGGCATGCACACTGAGAAATACAACTCACTCATCAAGAAATGATTTGTAATGTGTCATGATGTGTAAATGCTATCTCTGTTCATATATAGCATGACAGTTAGTCACACTAAGTGCTTAGGGACATTGGCATCTGATCAAGGTATATCCTCTAGTTACAAGGTGTGCACTGAACTAGAGTGCTCATAAAATTTGTAGCATGAAAAATTATTGAACATATCTCAATATCTGAATATTGATGCTAAAATCAAATTGCTACAACCCTAGACAAAATCATATGACTTCATAATTGCTTGATCTCAATACTAGTGCATGTAATTCTGAAAGAAGTCAATAGATTTGATTGTGTAAGAGAAAAGGAGATTAATCAAGATAAATATGAGGGCTTGGTTCATTTTTATTAAACCATGGTTTTAGATATCAATACAGAATTTTATTGATAAACTCTGCATACATTATGTTTAAACCATGCTGAACAATATAAGCCCTTATAATGGAAGACTTTGAAAACTTATGTTTTGGATTTATGAGATTGATATCTCTCTGAAAATCTGATTGAATTTCTTGTGATTGGAGCTTCTTTGAAAATCTGCTACTTGAAACTCTTCTGCTCAATGTCATTGATTCATTGACCTGAACTTCTCCTTGTTATCCATCTCATAAGATTTCACTTATTGAGGGGGAGCTTTCATGTCATATGCATCATGCTGCATAGAAACTCTTAAAGGGGGAGAATTATGTTCTTGCATTCATATTTTTAGGGGGAGCTCTTGCATTTTGGTATCTCCTTCTGCATCTGCATTCATATTGATTATATCAAAGGGGTAGATTTTTGCCAAAGGGGGAGAATTTTATTCAATCATTGCATGCTGGTTTGCTTTAACTTCTCAAACTATTTTCTTTTTGATGAAGTCAAAGGGGGAGAATAGTTTGTGTCATCAGAATTACTCATAGTGTAGTGTTGCCATCATCAAAAAGGGGGAGATTGTTGTGTCCCTGTGATTTTGATGATTGGCTTTGATGTGAGTTAATCTTTTGATGATTGGTTTTGATGTGAGTTAATCACTGTGAGTCATCTTGCTGTGTGAGTCATCATGCTGTTATTCAGTCATTTTCTCATCATAATGCAGTCTCTCATATGTTCAGTTAATTTGCTGTTCAGTCAGTTCATCAGATCATGAAGCATTGCATTATATGTTTAGTCATGTTATCTGCTGCATAAATCTTTCACATGCATTATTTGTTCAAGTGTAAACTCTGACAGCATTGTCAGGACTGAAGTGGGTCGACCCCCCTAGACTATCAATGTCTGTACACTGCCAGCACACACGTTCAAAATCTCTACATGTGAAGTCTACACATCGACTGTTCATGCAAAGTCTAGACATTTGATCAAGTTTGTACACTGGTCTTGGCATATGCATTCATAAAGTATATACACTCTTCGGTTGACTTCAACTGAAGTCTGTACATCGGCATGCATTACATCAAGTGTGTACATTTCATAGCATGTTGTGTCTAAGTCTATACATCACTGTTCATGCATTCACTGTCAAGTCTACACATTGCTAGGTCTTCATGCATTAACTCCAAGTCTGTACATCGCTCAAAGATTTCCAAGTCTGTACAGCCATTGCACTCAATTGAAGTCTATACATTGGTCTTCATATTCGAAGTCCATACATCGGTCTTCATATTGGAAGTCTGTACATTGGTCTTCATATTGGAAGTCTGTACATTGGTCTTCATATTGGAAGTCGATACATTGGTCTACACCTGAAGTCTGTACATCCAAAGTCTGCATATCCTGTTTAGTTGAAGTCTGTACATCCACCGTCTCTTTCAGCGTCTCACATTCGTCAAGTCTATACACTGCATGGCGAGCTCAAATTCTGTACATCAGACTATTTCATCAGCAAGTCTGTACATCAGACTGTTTCATCAGCAAGTCTGTACATCGGACTGTGTCAAGTGAAGTCTGTACAGACATGGTGTTTGCATTCAAAGTCCATACATTGGACTGTAGCATGCACGAAGCTAAGTCCATACTTTGATGCACTGTAGATAGCCTGAGGTGAAGTCTGTACAGCCATTGCCTTCATATAGGAAGTCTGTACATCTTACTGCACTGTAGCTTTCACAAAACCAAGTCTGTACATCGTGAAAGTCTATACACTCCTCTTGGCCTTAGCATCTGTTTTGAAGTCCATACATTGGTCTTCAGTTCAAGTCTGTACAATGGACTTATAGGTAAAGTCTATACATCCTTCAGCTGGAACTGTGCAAGTCTGTACATCGTTGCTTGCCAAAGTCTGTACATTGGCATCTGTTCATACGTTGCACTTCCAAGTCTGCACATTGGGTTCTTTACCTACGTTCAGCTTTGAAAGTCTGCACATTGGTAGTTTTACCGACGTTGCCTTGCCAAAGTCTATACACTATGTTTGTTCAAATCTGTACAGACTTAGCCTTGTTCTAGTCTGTACATCGACCAGCTATATTTGGCAAGTCTACACATCGTGATTTCATCATGTCTGTACAGCCTCTTCATTGAAAGTCCACTCATCACTCAAGTCTATACAATGCACACTTATTTTCTTGCATAAAGTCTATACACTGCACTTGGCTTGTGTTCTTCACACCAAGTATGTACAGCTTGTGCTCGCAGCAGTCAAGTCTACACATTGCGTTGGTGGCAAGTCTATACATTGGGCTGTAGCTTACTTGAAGTGAAGTCTACACATTGATTCACTGTTCATGCCTTCACTCAAAGTCTGCACAGCCATTCCTTGAGTTCAAGTCTGTACAACGCTGCATCACGTAGTAAAGTCTATACAATGGTTGAGCATCGTGAAGTCTATACAGTGGTTGAGCATCGTAAAGTCTATACATTGGTTAGGCTTGTTTATGCATTGCCTCCACGCCATCAAGTCTATACATTGCATGAAGTATATACATTACACGAGTTGAATGCTTTCTAAGTCTATACACTGGATTCCTTCATGCATTTCACAGAAGTCTAAACACTCCCTCCTGTTATGATAATGCATTCTTCAGCAAGTATATACACTGAGGTCGCATAAAGTCTTACAAGTCTATACACTCTCTCAGTGTACATACTTATCCATTTGCTGCTTATAAAGTCTATACAGCCTGTGCTTTGCTGATCGACTGAACTCCTCATTAATCTGCAGGTGATTTAGGCTAATGAAGGGCACGTGATCCGAGGGCTGACAGGAAGCTGACATGTGGCCAAATATCTTGGGCGGGAAATGTGGAACACACGCGCCCAGTGCTGCTCCTGCTCGAGCTGCTATATAAGAAAGACTCCGTTGTCTGAAGGAGGCTAATCGAAGTAGAAGGACTGAAGCAGAAAGCAGAAGAAGAAGAAGAAGAAGCAGAAGAGTGAAGATAGAGAGTGAGAGCAGAGAAGAGAGAAAGAGAGCGCGAGTGAAGAAGAAAGAAGAAGATAGAAGAAGAAGAAAGGAAGAGAGGAGAGAGCTCTATTGAAGATCAGTTCAGTCTGTTCGTGGATCAAATCCAGAACGACTATGCTCATTGAGAGCTACATTTTTTGTGTTTCATCTCCAGCTTTTGTTGCTGTGCTTTTTATGTTTTCTTATTTTTCCTTTTGATACTCTGGTTGCTATTGTTCTTCCGATCCTCTGGACTGAGGTCGGGTTCCTCCTGTGGACTCAGGAGAAGGGAGATCTGATCTCCGGTTCTGGGCTTGTGGGTTGCAAGTCCAGAGGTCCCTCCTGGTCTGGAGGAAGAGAGGTCTTTGACCTCTGGTTTGCTGATGACTGGGAGTCACTGGTGGGTTCCCTCCTGGTCTGGAGGAAGGGAGACTTCGGTCTCTGGTTTCCAAGTGGCTGGGAGTCACTTGGGGTGTCCCTCCGGTTGGGAGGAAGAGGGGAGGCTGTTCCCCTGGTCAAGCTGTGTGGCAGCACCTTGTTCGCAGACTGAGTCTACAGGTTTCTAGCGTGTGCTAGTGGACCGGTTGGGAGTGAGGGGTGGATGTAGGTCTTGGTGACCGAACCACCTAAAAAATCTACTGTGCAGTGGTTTGTTTTGTGCGTTTGCTCCTTGCCTCCTACCTCCCATTCACAGGTTATGCATGCATGGTTAGTTGTGTTATCTTGGATTGTTTGTATTGTTCCTATCTGCAGTAACCTTGAGCATTATATTTTGCTAGGTGTGTTTGGGTTGCATAGTTCTGTCTGCATTTCTGGTTTGATCAGGTGGCTGCATTATTGCAGTCCAACTGTTTGATCATGTGTTATCTTATCATCTCATCTTGCAGAGCTCATTAGTTTTTATTCCGCATATCTGAGCTTTAGAGTTTTAATTTGGGTATTATTTCTGAGGGGGATACATTCACCCCCCTCTGTATCCGGGCATAGCACTCTATCAATGAGCACGACCACAGCTAGTCCTCGTTCTTTGGTACAGTGTATCGTGTCTCAATTTTCGCCCGAGGGCGTGTTGGGAGACACTCTAGATTGTGGTGTAAGTCGTCAGAGGATGCTTCCAATCTTGTGGTTAGTGGGTTAGTGCTCCTATCACTTGGGTGGTTCTGGCTCGAGTTTCTTTTGCTGTGGTTTGCCGTCTTGGTGGCTCGGTCTGTTCTGTCCCACGTGGACGAGGTTTGTTTCGCAGGAGGTGTAGTGGTCCCTCGCAAAGTTTCTTTACTGGTAGTTCCTTGCTTTTCCTGTTGTTTATTTACTTCTCTTGCGTTTGGTTATCGTACTTTTGTTTCTGCCATGTGAGGTAGGGATTTGTAGGACCCCTACTGAGCCTTTGATTCGAGGCTCACCCCCTTTGTTTTAAGGTGAGGCGAGGTTTGCGTGTGGTACTTCTGAGGTTGGTCGCAGTGTCGGTGGTCAGGGTTAGACGCCAGTTTGCCAGAGCCGGGGTATGCCCCGTGTACTTGTACCTTTTCTTTCTGTTGACTGTACTTACTTAGGACTTGTAGTTCTGGACTATGTAACTCTATTAATCATGTGTTAGTTTAGTTCCTTATTAATTAAATTGTGCTTTATATTCCTACATTTATTTTAGCTTCTTGTACACTCCCACACCAACCCTTAACCCTTCCGGGCCTCCCGGCCCGTGGGTGGCGGTTCAAGATTCGAGGTATTGGGTCCTTTTCGGTAGTCGGATTCTGGGTAGTTATAATACTAAAGGGAACAAAAAGTTCTAAAGATAGAACTTGAAACGACGACGCCTTACCTCTACTATTCGCTGTGAACGTGTCACATAGACATTAAAAAGAGAAAGAAAAAGAAGATTAAATTATATGATGATAAAAAGATGGGAGAGGGAGTATGTGATGCTACTATGGAGTGTGATCGCCAGAGGAGTTACCTCAAAAGAAGAAAAGGATGATCGCAAATACCTTGTGAAGCGGGGTTTGATTGTGAGTTCCACTTCCTCCAACCGGCCGGTCGATGAAGGGGATCTTTATTTTAATTACCCTTTAAAAAAAATATGCAAAGACAAGCAAAGAAATATGGATTAGAAAACCAAGTAGTGTAGTATCAATGCTCAATAGAAATATAACTATGGAAATTAGTCATGAACACACCTTGTGTGTTTGGTTTTTAAACCCCTTAAGGATTAAAGGGTGGGAAATATGAATGCAAAATAAAAAATAAGTGAACCAAGTAGTGTAGTATCAATGCTCAATAGAAATATAACTATGCAAATTAGTCATGAACACACCTTGTGTGTTTGGTTTTTAAACCCCTTAAGGATTAAAGGTTGGGAAATATGAATGCAAAATAAAAAATAAGTGTTCTAGCAAGGAGATGCTAGAGACAGATGGATGCAGACTAAGCTTAAAAAGAATAAAGCAGATAAGAGGAGAAGGATTAAGATTGGATGTTCGTCCTCCAACGTAGTAGCCGGCAGGAAGAAAGGGGCAACCCCTTGTCATGGAGCAGATGAGCAGGGAGAATAGGAGAGAGAGCCACAAGCCTCTCTTCAAGGAAACAAATAAGCCCCCCCTTTTTGATGCTTAAAGCAGTGCTTGAAAGACCTTCTTCACACTCAATAATTCTTCGTAAAAGAAAACCTCAATAGTGCTATAGCCTTCGTTGTTGCTGCTATTGTACTATTGTTGATGTTCTGTTGTTGTTGTTGTTGTTCAAGAAGAAAAGTCTCCGTGGGATTCAAAAGGGGGTATTTATAGAGATGTTAAACCAACTTCCAATGGGTTTTAGACAAGTGATCCACGACGTGGATCTCCCTTCCACAGAATAACTCGGACCCAAATTTGACAAGAAATGCCATGCCGAGGAGGTTGCGTACTAATCGGACACGGACAAGAATTGGCGACAAGAGCAGCCGTCGTCAATTAAATTGACGACCAGAGCAACTGACGTCGATTCCTGAGCAAAATATAGAAATAACAGACTTTCTATAATTAAAAATGAGAATTGGCGACCACTCGAGGAGGCGTTAATTAATTAGCGCCCGCTTAAAGAGGCGCTGATTCTTCAAAATTAAAATTCAATTGAAAATCAGAAAACCAGGAATGGGCGTCCGTGTGAACGGCCGCCAATTCTTATGATTCGACACATCCAAAGCATGAGTCGACCTGGGATGGAAAGAAATGGCGTCATTCCAAACGGGCACCCATTAAATAGCGACCATTTAGACGGTCGCTAATTCCTAAAAATCTGGAAAAAAATAGAAAAACATTCTTATTGAGCCAGTAATGAAGTCCACTTTGGGGCATTACGTTATGACATGAAATTTACTCAACTTAGCATCAATTTTGGCATGTCTACACATGCGATCCAAAACCTAGGGCTCGCGCAGGAGGTTCTGATTTCTATTTATAGGGAATAACCTAGAGTTATGGCTTTAGTTCGAATTAAGAGTCCTATGGGGTGTCAAGTCGATCCCCTAAGAGCCCTGGGTAGGTTTCCACTATAGATCACATCGAACCACGACCATCTCATAGATAAAAATATGAGCTTTTTGTGTTTTATCTCTTCCCGTTTTCGGAACAAGGTAGCAGTTGAGGGACGACCACTATCTTCTGGTAGTGGTTGTGCGATAGACTGCGACTTGCCTAATTCTCTCGAAATTTTAGATTTATCCAGATCTCTCCTTTATCACCTTATCTTAATTAGGGAACCTTCCCCTAATACCTGTCTAAGGGTTGGGCTTGGGGCAAAAGGCTTAGGTTTAGGTTTTATGGTCCATTTTAAGTGGGCTTCACCATTTAGTTAATAGGTGGGCCTTTTTATCAAAGGCTTTGGTGACGCACTTTTTGTTAGTTTATTATATTTATTTGGGTTTTTTTTTTCATTTTATAGGCGTGCCAGTCACATGTGTGACAATTTTATTATGCGCTCGATCTGACTTGGTCAGACAATTATGGGTGATCGTGTCGGGGCTTGAAGTCCGCCATATCGTAAAGGCTATGGCGTTAATTATATCCTTCCGAAAGAAGGAAAACCCTTGATTAATCGTCAAAGTAGAATAACCCTCGGGGCCGAGAAAAATCCCTGAAAGTAATGCTCATTTCATAAAGTAGGATGCAGTGCATGCAGACAAGCAATGTAGCAGGCTTTATGAAACCAGCTTCCGGTACATGGCGGAGAACTTAAATCCGAAGATCAGCTCATGCTTAGTGATAGCTTCAGGCCGGGCCTAACCTAACTTTACGGCTAGTCACCATTTGATATACCGGAGAGTCGGGACACACAAACACACAACAAGATAACTTCTATGTGTGAGTATGGATAAATGTATATGTGCATGCGTGTATGCGTAGAGAAGATATGTTAGAGTAGGACCATTATTGATGTATATATGTATATGTTTTATTATTATTATTATCATTTTTTTTGTTAGGGAATGACCATGGGTTAGGCAAAGCGGAGCAGTGGAATTTTAATGGAGAGAGATGACAGTCGAACAGAACTCCTCATGAATAACCTGCTGATTGAGGGGAGAGTGGTTAATTGGCTGACAAAGGGTATAAGTCGACTTAAATTACCATAAGTCGACTTGAGGCATGGGGTGAACCGGTGCGGAGCAAGATGAACCGGTGCGCCAAGGGGACGGAGGGAAGCAAAGTAGAGCGAACCGGCGCACACAGTAGAGGAGAAGGTGAAATGGGGTTATCCGACGCGAGGAAATAGGAGAGCGGAGGAGGTTGACACGGCATAGAGAAAATAGGAGAGCTGAGAAGGGGGGGCTGGGTCGACGCTGGCATGTATGGGGTCGACTCAAAGGTTAGATGGATGGGAACGAGGTTGACGCAGGGCTTTGGGGTCAACGCAAAAGGGGTGTGGTTTATTCCAGCGTGAAGGTGGAGAATAGGAAAAGGGGGAGGGTGATCCAGCGCGGCAGGTTTGCGCGTTGGATCAGCCCACACCGTTTGGGGTTAAAGAAGAAGGATAAGGGGGAGAGAGAAGGTGATCTGGTGTGGCGGATTCACGCGTCGGATCAACCAACACGGGGTAAGGGGCTAGCGGTGCCGTTTCAAAAGGGGATGGCGCCGGTTTAGGGTAATGTGTATCCAGGTGTTGCATTCTGTGTGTTTTGATGATGTCAGTACAATATGGTTCTTTAGTTCATACAATAAGTCTTAAATGCATGTGCTCTTTTTGTTTAGTTTAGTTTGACTAAAAGACTCTTAAATAAATTCCAGGAATGACAAATCAATTCACTTAGAAACAAGGTGGAGTCAACGTAGGATAATTATTTCATCAACGCAATAATGTTCCCAGAAGAGAACTCAAGAGAATAAGCATTTTGTTTGCTATCAGAACGTCGATGCATGATCACTACTGCGTCGACGCAGTCATGCTCCCAGAAGCATTCCAGAATTCCATCTTCATTAGAGCATCGACACAACAGAGTAGTGCATCGAAGCACTAAGCCCAGAACCAGAACTCGAACTACACCACGTCGACGCATCAAGGAACTGCATCAACGCACTAAGTCAAAGCTAGCATTCGAAGCCTTCTGTCAAAAGGCTCGTCATTTACACCGCGTCGACGCAACAAGGAAGCACGTCGACCCAACCTCATTCAACCTTCAATAACATAAGTACTGGCGACAACTTCAAGAGAATAAGGGTGAATAATAGCTTCACAACGGTGAAAAATAAACCGTTTGGGTGACAAATAGCTCTATAAGTCTGAAAAAAAATCAAGCTCGTGAGGAACTCAAGTGGATCACGTGCCAGCGACCTAAAACTTTGGCGCGCAATCCAATCCACGTGGCTGAGCTCTAGAAGGTTCAGATTGTCAGAATATTCTCCTTGCCACCTGGACCAATGAATGATTTTGGCAGTGGATCAGATGTTTTATGGAAAGCGACTCTCTGCTATATAAATATCAATCTGTTCGAAGTGAAGAGCGCTACTGCCATTGCGATTCAAAGGAAGAAACTCTTCAGAGAGAAAGAGAAAGAGAGCCACTCAAATTCGAAGAGAGAAGAGTTTCTGACTGCAGCCAGTTGATTTCCAGTGTTGATTGCGATTGAAGCTACAGCTCGATTTGATTCTTCGATTTTCTATAGCAATCACTTGTATTTTCATTTCTATTTTCTTATTTCAATTCAGTTCGAAGTCTTTTGTTTCTGTTCCTTCTGAGACTTCAGAAGAAGGGAGATCTTATTCTCTGGGTTTCCCTCTGTGTCATCAGAGGAAGGAAGAAGTTAGTTCTCCGGGGTTCCTTCTGAGAATTCAGAAGAAGGGAAGATCGCTCCTCCGGTCACTACATTTGGTAGTGAGTTCGTATCTTGTTGGGAGCAGCATCGAAGGTTAAGGGATTTGTTTCCCTTGTTGTCAAGCTGTGGAGTCAGCCTCTATTGTAGACTAAGTCTGCGTTTGTTTTGCCTTTGTGCAAGGAAGCCTGCCTCAAATCGAGTGAGGGGTGGACGTAGATTGTTGGTCGCAATCGAACCACCTAAAAAATCTCGTCTACTCTATGGTTTGTCTTTCTTTTTCATTGTCTATCGCGATTGTCAAAAACCAAGGAGTATATCAAAAGACATAGCTGGAAAGATAGGTCAAGCCTATCCGGAACGCTGCCCCTTGCGTGAGGAGATCCTTGGATCGACCCTCTGCCACATACTGATCTTGGTTGTTGGTTATATGCTGGTTTGTAGCGTGGTGAGTATGTTTTGCTGATATTTGTGATTCCGCATACTTATATCATCCTATTTCTTTCTGCACTTCAACTGGTTGCTTGTTGGTTTGATCCGATTATTGAGCTCATTTGCTCTTTCATTTGGCTCTAGATTTTATTGTAGTACTTGAGTTTTTAATTTTAGATATTTGGTAGTAGATCTATTCATACCCCCCTTCTAGATCTACCTCTCTGTTTCTATCAATTGGTATCAAAGCGGGTTTCCCATGATGTGGTCCAACGACCCGGGAAGAAACAAAAATGGCAATGTTCGCAGCTATCTAGCTGAAGGACATGCTATTAACCGACCGCCATTCTTTGACGGATCTTACTACCTTTACTGGAAAAATAGGATGGAGTTTTTTTTGCGAGCACAAAGCCATGAAATCTAGAGAGTAGTCAAACATGGTCCATTTCAGCTACCAGAGGATGAAAGTAGATGGACAAGGGAGCAAATTCACCTGTCCACAATCAATTTAAGTGCCATGAACATGATGCAATGCGCAATACATCCAAATGAGTACTCGAGAGTGTCAGCCTGCAGATTTGCCAAACAAATGTGGGATAAGATGGAATTGATTTATGAAGGAACATCCCAGGTAAGAGCATCCAAGGTGAATATGCTTGTCTCTGATTTTGAATTGTTTAAAATGAAGTCCGATGAGACCATTAGCGAAATGTTTTTCAGATTCTCACAACTCACTAATAATCTAAAGGCCCTAGGCAAAGATTACACTGACAGTGAGCTTGTTAGGAAAATACTCAGGTCCCTTCCCCCTTCTTGGCATACTAAAGCAACTGTGATTGAAGACTCTAGGGACTTGTCCACTTTGACAGTGGATGAATTGATTGGTTCGCTAATGACTTGTGAAGTCAACTTTAGGAAGAGCGTAGAGGAGGAAAGGAGGAGTAAGTCAGTAGCTCTCAAAGTGTCTGATGCAGAGAGCAGTGAAGATTATGAAAATCTTTCAGATATAGATGATGCTCAACAGACCCTGTTGACCAGATAGTTCCAAAGGTTCTTGAGAACCAGAGGTAAGACCTTCAGGAAAAGAAGGCCGCATCAAACATGTAAGAGTTCAAATCTTAAATCTAATAGGAATAAAAAATTTGACAAATTTATATGTTATCAGTGTAAAAAGGCAGGTCACATGAAGGGAGATTGCCCCGAATTAATGAGGAAGCACTTCAAAGTCCAGAAGAAGAAACCTCAAGCTATGGTATGCACATGGAGTGATGAGGAGGAGGACATTGAAGGTGGAACTTCAGAGGAAGAAGAGCAAGGCCTATGCCTCATGGCTCACAGTGATGAGGAGGTAAGCAATCCGTTCGAAAGATTTTCTATTGATGATTGGGAAGATGCATATGCAAATCTCTTAGACAAATTCAATTGTCTAACCAAGGAACATAGAGTGATAAAAAGGAAATTGAATAATGTCATTCAGGATCAAACCTCTGTTCAAAAAGAAAATAAAAATATAAAGAAATAGGTGGAAGAATTGAATTCACTAAAAATTGACAATGAAAACCTGATAACAGAAAATGAGGAGGTTAAGAAACATCTGGATGATTTTAAAATGAAAATTTAGGAAATCTAGAAAGAAAATGAACTAACATCTGAAAAACATGAAGCAGTCAAGAATGCTAATACTGAAATTAAAAAAGAATGTGAAAAACTTCAAAAGGAATTAGATGATAAACAAGCCATGCTTGAAAAATTTGTTCAGGGAAAATTAAACCTAGATACCATGCTAGGTATGAAAATAAACTTCAATAAAAAAGGATTGGGATATGATCCTTCAAGCAAAAAACCTTTTGAATTCAAAATAGTTACATTATGTCAAGATAAAGGTAAGGAGAAACTGGACACTCCATCCAGTTCAACCAACAACAAAAATGTCCAAGAATCAAAAATAAAGAACTTCATAAAAATCAGCTCAAACAATTCCTCTGGACAACAGATCAAAGCCCAGGGTAACCCAAGAGAGAAAACAATCCTACATCGACGCGGCCCAAGTGTTGTGTCGACTCAGTCTGTCCCAGACAGAACCAACCATGGCCAACAAGCTGAGATGCGTCGACGCAGCTCATACCTCAGGTAGACGCAGTCTACCCAGAATAAAAATTTAAAGATAAACAAAAATATGAATAAGAACAAAACACACTGGCCACATTTTGATTATTCTCAAGGCTCTTTTAATAAACATGCCCTCCAAAGTCAAAAAGGTTTCATGAGACATCCCATAAATTATTTTGGAAGTAATTGGAATAAAAAATCTCTTAATAAAGCTCAAGTAAGACCAAACCCAATATTTGCTACCACCAAAACTATCAATGCTGAGGACATGAAATATAACATCAATCAGAAGAAAAATGTTAGACATGTTTGGATTCCTAAGAGCTTATTGAAGGGTTTCTATGATGCCTTTGGACCCAACCTTTTCTTGGGTTCCAAAGCTTTCTGCATAATTTGTTTGCAGGTTAGTCTGGCAGCCATGCACAATAGATGGTACTTAGATAGTGGCTGCTCGAGACATATGACTGGAGACCGGACCAAGTTCAGTAAGCTAGAGATGAAGGTAGGTGGAATGGTCAAGTTTGGAGGGAAGAATAAAGGTAAGGTAATTGGTTCATGCACCATTGGTAAGTTTCCCTCAAACACTATTGAAAAAGTTTTACTTGTTGATGGACTTGAGCACAACTCGTTAAGCATAAGTCAACTCTATGACAAGGGTCACAAAGTTATTTTTGATAATCATGCATGCAAATTTTTTGAAATAAATTCTGACACAATAGAATTTCTAGGGCATAGAATCAATAATGTCTACATAGTAGACTTGAATGAAAATTCTGCATCCAACCTGTGTTTGACTGCTAACTTAGATAACAATGCCTTTAATTGGCACATGAGGTTGGGCCATACTAGCTATAACATTTTAAATAAATTGGTCAAGCATGATTTAGTTAGAGGATTGCCCAAAATTCAATTCAAAACAAATACAAAAATCTGTGATGCATGTGCTTTAGGGAAACAAACCAGAAAATCATTCAAAATAAGAACTGAATCATTGTCATCTAGACCACTAGAATTCCTGCACATGGACTTATTTAGTCCCACTAGAACTCAAAGTTTCAATGAAAAGAGATTTGGGTATGTAATTGTGGATGATTTCACTAGATTTGCATGGATATTTTTCTTAGCTCATAAAATGATGCATTTCAGGAATTTCAACATTTCTTTAACACAATAAAACAAGAAGGTAAGCACAAAGTCTGCGTTATACAATCTGATCATGGGGGAGAATTTGAAAATACACTATTTTCATGTTTCTGTAATAAAGAAGGACTGACTCACAAGTTTTCTTCTCCCAAGACCCCAGAGCAGAATGGAGTAGTAGAGAGAAGAAACAAAACAATCATGGAGATGGCTAGAACTATGTTAATTGAAAGTCAACTTCCACGAAGATTTTGGGCAGAAGCTGCAAATACAACTTGTTACATAATTAACAGGGCCATGGTAAGAACTATCCATAAGAAAACCCCATATGAATTATTGAAAGGTAAGAAACCGAACTTGGCTTATTTCAGAATTTTTGGCTCCAAATGTTTTATTCACAATAATGATAAAAGGGACTTAGATAAGTTTGAAGCCAAGAGGAGTCCATGGATCTTCTTGGGGTATTCTAAATAGTCAAGAGCTTATAGAGTCTTTAATGTTCATGATCAGTCAGTAGAAGAGTCTCCCCATGTAATATTTGATGAATCAACTCAATGTGCTGACCAAAGTGATGATGACAGGGGACAGAAGGAAGATGGAGAATTTATGGAGGACAAGCCAAATGTGGAATCATCTGAACCTGCTGCACATATTGACACAGAGCAAGGTCAGTCAACTGAACTAGTTCATCAGTGGACCGAACAAGGTGAGTCCTCAAATAACATCAAATTTTTGAAGGATCATCTTGCTCACAACATTATAGGAAATCTACATGATCCCCCTAGTGTTGGGCATGTGTAGAACATGCTTGATTCTATTGTTTTGATGATGTCTGACCATGAATCATTGATTAGTCTTATATGGATTTAATGATGTCAACTTGTATAAGTTTCAGGTCATAGTCAGCACTGATGGCATGAGATATGATGCATTGAAGCAGCAGGGCGAGGTTGATTCCAAGCCACATAAATGTGAATGAATCAATGGCTATCAAGGCAGGTGATGAACAGTTAAAATACTGTTGGTTGCATGGAAATCAAGATAGTTGATGCAAAAAGAATGGAATTTAAAAGAGAAAGCCAAGTTGACTTTAGTCAACAGTTGACCCAGACAAGTTTGGCCAAGTCAAAGTCAACATAAGTCAACTCAACAGTCAACATAGGTCAATCATTTCACAAGAAGTAGTCAACATGGTCAACCCAATCATACGCCTTCACAAATGGGTATATAAGGGTGACAAATAGTTGATACCCTTGTCAATTGGCCTGTAAGGCAGTTTTCATAAGGGTGGTGTCGACCTCACAGAACTACGGTGTCGACCTCACCAGCTCCAGCATCCATCCGCCTAATGAAATCTCAAAGGGTGGTGTCGACCTCAGGTTCTCACCAGGTCGACCTCATAGTGCTTCCAGAAGCCGTTGAAGACATGACTTTACAAAGCAGTGTCGGCTTCACTATCTCAGTAGGTCAACCTCATGGTGCTTCCAGAAGTCGTTGAAGATAGGACTTTACAAATCAGTGTCGACCTCCCTATCTTAGCAGGTCGACCTCATGGTGATTCCAGAAGCCATTAAAGACAGGACTTTACAAAGCTGTGTCGACCTCATAGTGCTTCCAGAAGCCGTTGAAGACAATACTTTACAAAGCAGTGTCGGCCTCACTATCTCAACAGGTCGACCTCATGGTGCTTCCAGAAGCCGTTGAAGATAGGACTTTACAAAGTAGTGTCGACCTCACTATCTCAGCAGGTCGACCTCATGGTGATTCTAGAAGCCATTGAAGATAGGACTTTACAAAGCAGTGTCGACCTTAGGTTCTCAGCAGGTCGACCTCATGGTCCTTCCAGAATCCATTATAAACAACGTTCTGCAAGGCAGTGTCGACCTCACTTTCATAGGAGGTCGACCTTACGCTCCTTCCATAAGCCGTTATAAAATGATTTTTTAAAGCAGTGTCGACCTTTTTTTTTTATAAAACCCTGCCTAGGGGTAATTTGGAAAATGTACCCCTTAGGAAGGGATGCACTTTACCATCATACCACTATGAGGTAAATATTATTGAAAAGAGCAAAAGGAAAATATTACATGAGACTGACGCTAGGCATACCTAGCTTATCCAACCGAGCTGCACCCTTAATGGGAAGCTCACTGAAGAAGAAACTCAAAAGTATTCTGTCCGATCTGTCCTTTTGAAAACCGTCCAGAGAATAAAATATTCAGACGCAAGCCTCCAAAATCACCTCTTTTGAGGTCTGGAAGAGGATCCCAGGTCAGAGCTTCTGCCATTACATAATGAGAGGTCAGAATATCTTCTTGGAAAGTATTTGGTCAGCCACCAAACTTGGAAATGACCTTTCTCTGCTGTCCTACCACTTGGAGCCTACCAGCAAAAGCTTGTATCTGAAGGGAAAATATCCCTGGCAAAAGGACATCCTCTCTGTAATGGGAATTAAGGTTATGCAGGTTTCCCTTAGTCAAACCTCTTTGTTTATTACCAGCCATTCAAATTGCAGAAGACTTGGAGGGAAAGTTTCTGGGCTTTGAGGCTTATAAATTGGACGCCCCTCCTTCACTTGCTCCAGCTGTTGAAGCTGCTGCCTTGAAGAGAAAAGCCCACGTCTCCCTTGAGCCTTCAATAGAAACCTGTGAGAAAGAAAAGAAAGGAGTGTGGAGAGCAGTCCAACCTTGGTTCGAGTCAAACCAGTTGTAAGAAAGGAGGAAGAAGTTGAAAGGAGTGTAGCCCCTCCTTGCAGCCGACCTGAGCTTGATAGAGCTTCAAGACTTCGATCTGAAGCCACCGTTGCCTTCTCGTTGTGTTGATTTTTCTGATTTTATTGTGTCTTTGCAATTTGCAAACCGTGTGTGTCCGGTGCTCTTGTAAGAGATCGGAAGTGGTCTCAGGCTGTGTTCAGCTATGCGTGTGATTGGAGGTCTGTCCCTGTGTGTTCCTGCTACACTTGCAGCTTGTTTGTTTTTGTTTTTGTGTGTGTGGGGGGGGGGGGCTCATCCCCGTGTGTGTGTGTGTGGGGGGGGGGGGGCTCATCCCTGTGTGTGTGTGTGAAAGGCTCGTCCCAATGTGTATGTTGAGGACGGCGTCCTCGTGTGGTAAAGCCTCACCAGTTTGGTGAGGGGTGGATGTAGGTCTGCGAGTTTGCAGACTGAACCACCTTAAAAATCCCTGTGCAGTGGGCTGTGACTTGTGTGATTATTCCTTGTCTTCTTTCCCCATTCAAAGGCTCGTGTGCCAGCTTTAACGTATTCAAATCTGATTGTTTTCTTCATCGCACACTTTAACATTCGATTATGCACACCGTTGTCTCCCTCACTGCACCTGCATTTCCTTGGTTGCTTGCTGCACTCTTGCACACAAGCACTAGGGAGTCCACCCAGGCCCAGGGCAGGTTATTCCATTTACACACACTTTAAGGATCAGATGAGCAGCTAATCTGACTAACATCCAATCGCATAGAAAGGCTGCATCGACCCTTCTACTCTACTGCGTCGACCTCAGCCTTCTCCCCTTTAGCAACTTGTTGTGTTCTTGTGTTGCGTGTCTTATTCTGTTGCCTTGAATCATTTCCGTTGTCTGTTTTAGTTTGTGTTTCATTTGTGCTAAGATTTTAATTGGGCAAAATTTGTACCGGATCTATTCAACCCCCCTTCTAGATCCATTGGGACCCAAGAGACCTAACAATTGGTATCAGAGCGGGTCTCTGATAGTTCAGATTTAACAATCTACAGAGAAGGTCCTGCTGTCCCTTGTGCGCTATCATTGTTTCATTTGTCCATTTTTTTTCAATGGCTCACCCACCGATATTTGACGGTTCTGATTTCTCTACATGGCTAGGCAGTATGTGTATATTTATGGATTCAGTTAATCCAAACATGTGGAACCTCATCACTAAAGGTCCCCACAAACTGCCCAAAGATATGTCCAAATGGACAAATATTCACAAGATGAAGAACAATGAAAATCTTAGAGCCCTCTATATCTTGAAAGATACTATTGATCATACCATCTTTCCATTTGTGTCCTCCTCCAGGTCTGCGAAGGAAATCTGGGACAAGCTAGTTGCTATTTTTAAGAAGGAGGAGCAACACAAGTGCCTTATGGGTGATAGCATGCAAAGCCACGAAGGAAGTAATGATGAAGAGGTAAGCTCTATGTTTGAGAACTTCTCCATAGAAGATTGGGAAGACGCTTTTGATAAATTACTTGAGAGGTATGAAAAATTACAAAAATAGAATAAATCCTTGAAAAAGAAGTCAAATAATTCAGCCCACACTGATTCTGACAATGAAGGCTTGAAAGTCTTGAAATCTAAGAATAAAGATCTTAGAAATCAAATTGAACAAGCTCAAAACAAACTTAATAATCTTGAGGAGGAAAACAATTTGAAACCTGAAAAACTTGAAGCCGTTGAGGTAGTAAACACAGAACTTCAGAAAAATCTTGATAAATTTGAAACTCAAAACAGAAAGCTAAGAAAATAAGTTGAAGACACATGTTCTGATAACTCTGTTTGTAATGAGTGTTCATTTGTGAAAGAACTGAATGAAGGTCTCCTCCCAGACCTTAAATGACAGAAAGACTTAATTACCGCATTGAGAGAAGAAAATAAAGATCTACTAGAAAAGAAAATAGAACTGGAACAAGCAGAAGAAGAACTGATTGAGAACTTGAAAGAAGAAAGTGAAAAATTGAAGCAATTAAATATAGCCATGTCTGAGAAACTGTTTACTTTTGAAAAGGGAAAATGTTTGTCTATTGATGAATCTGAAAAAGTGCATGTGCTGGAACAAGAGATTGAAAGTTATAAAGCTGCAAATAAAGTGTTGAATGAATGTTGTTGTTGACATCTAAGATATTACCGTATGGTAATCATGTTTCCGGAAATCGCCAACCCGGCAATAGGAAGCTAAATGAAGTTCAAAGATAGGTCCTCTCGGACCGCAGAAGTTGCAGGTTACCTGACAAGAGCATCAGGGACTTCACAACTCATCATCTCGAAATAATAGAAGAAGTCTACGACAAATCGTCAATGCCGTATGTCTGTCAAAATCAACAGACACAATGAACCGGCATCGACTCGGTCATGCCGAACATACCCCTAGTCCTCGTTTAACTAGGACAAAATGTACCGGGTGGTTCCCCACCTGATAAGAAACTTTCCCGAGATGAAGAGATGTCCCTGATTCCTCAGAATAAGGTGCCGAAGGCCTAATCAACAGAAAATCCGAGTAATCCGATCAGCACACGCGGAATGCCGGAACGGTCCGTAAGTGGCTGAAAAGTCATCCAATGAGGGTGAGAATGCTTCGGGGGATAGTCCTCCCGATGAAGATACTCTACATACCTATGAAATGAAGTTGGCGGCGCAAATGGCAGTGCCGAAGGCCAAATCAGGACAAAACCCGAGAAAAATCGGCACGGGTTCGGCACGTGCCGGAAAAGAAATTGCAAATCAAGGCTCAGAAATAATAAAATCCATACTCCAGGGCAACTACATCAAACCCAAGGTTGCTCCGGACGTCAGGATTCCATCGGAGCCAGCTCCGGGGTGAAATGACAAAATTATAGAAAATGCCACTAAGTGAGTCGGCGACACTCTTCATATGTCATTGAGTCGGTGGCACCATGTTAGTTGAGTTGGCGGCGCCCTTTTGCATACGATGTTGAGTCGGCGGCGCCCTTGCCTCACCATGAGTTGGCAGCGCCCTTGCTTCACCATGAGTCGGCAACGCCTGCTTGGTTGAGTCGGTGGGACTTCTCCACGTGAATCGGTGGCGCCCTTAGCCGCTGGCATGCGGTGATCCTGTGCTGGGCGAGCCATCCCATCCCACGGGCGATACTCTGTTTCGCCTATAAAAGGGACAACTTGCCTTCGAAGGAAAGGGGGAGACAGAAGAAGAAAAAGTGAAGAGAGAAAAATAGGAAACAACAGAAGAGAAAACATGAGAGGAAGCGTATACAGAAGGAGATTGAAGAGCAGAGAGAGCAATAGAGAAACAGAAGGAAAAGAGAGAAGAAGACACAGAGGCGAAGGCAAAGAGAGAGAGGAGTGAGAGAGAGAATAGGTAGGTCTCTACTGCAGGAGAGCCAGAAGGAGATTAATAGCTTCGCCTTCTACCTTCGTTTTCTTTTCTTTCATTTAATTCGTCTGTACTCTTTCTTTTCTTAAGGAAATGAAATAGATGTTGTTGCGTCCTTCATCTTCTATGTTCATATGTTTGCATCCTGGTGTTTGTTTCGTTGAATGTTCGTATTAGTTCATATGTTTGCATCCTGGTGTTTGTTTCGCTGAATGTTTGTATCAATTCTTCTAATCCTCCGCCCTCTCTAATTGCTTTCCGATAGCCTCCATTTCTTTTCTGAGCAATGAAACCTATGTCCCAATCGTGAGGAGGCCCTGTAAGGGCTACATCCACTGATGATATCCTCTGATCGCTTGGGGATTTGCAGGGTTCTGCTCGAAACCCCACAGCTAGAATGGCCAATGGCCACGCCTAAAGGGCGACAGTGAAATCCCTTCCCTGGGATTCCATGGGTTTCATCGTCTGTTTCTATCACACACGTAGTGTTTGTCAATGTGATCAAATGATAAGGGTGCATCCGTGAGTGCATGTGTCATGATTAACAATGTGTGGATGAATATGCTGCTACTGGGAGACCTCCGTGTACCCTTTCATCCATTCCAATGGGCTGTAGGGGTATCAGTGCCCTCCAAAATGAAGTGTGAGTCTCCAGTTATAATGGTAACATCGAATAGTTTTGTTCCTATATCAAACTTTGATAGTTTTCGCACATCCCATCTGGTGTTTGATGAATTATCCCCGAGGGTCTTTCCCCCTAAGCACCCCCATTTCTATACTCTCAAAAGCGGGTAGGATCCCTACCTTCCCGACCGAGACAACTCTGCTCAGACCTCTGGGGAGGGCTCTCAGGTTTTCACTAGGATTATTAGTTCACCAACCCCCGTCAATAGCGAGGATGCAAGTCTGCTCATGTCGATAGCATGTTTTGCATCTCCTTTGGCCAGGATAACGGCTCCCCTGCCTTATCAATTGTTTCTCGAACGTGTATGTGAATCCACCACCGGGGAGGGGAAAATCCCCATTTAATGTTTCTTTTTCGTTCGATGGTTTTGGACGACTCTGGGTTCTCGGAGGTCTACCATGCCATGGTATGTTCTCCTAGAAGCCCTTTCTACAGAGTGAACAATAAATAAAGGAAAAGCCACCCAGTTGGCAACATGAGACGCCCACGCTTCCAGACTCCAACCTGGATTGTTAGGACCCTTAGCAGGCTAGTCCTCAGGGCTTCCGTAATCAATTCAGGTTACGAGATCACCATATTCGGCCTCTCGATTACCGAGTTTCACTTCATGTGATTCTCAATTGCATCTCCCACAATCCTCTAAAATAAGCGGAGATGCTGCCCAAATTTTCCAAGATTCCCTCTCGATCGTTCATGCTTAAATGTTTTCTGTTCTGATATGACCCCAGTTTGAGATTGACAGCTTGAATGATGAACACCTATGCTTGAGTATGAACCTCGCATAGATTATGGAGCATGGAACTGAATTGAATAAAGAATTCTAACTCAGTAAACTTGTCAGCCTCATTTCATCCCCTCGAAGCTGGACTGAGCGGGGGCAGCTACTCAAAAACATAGTGCTCCATGGTCATAATTGTTGGAGCCCTGGTTTTGATAAATGACAATCTATGAATCATGTTGAGATCAAAATGCATAAAAGTCTTCTACATTGTCATATTGCATTCTCTCTATAGCAAGTCTGTTCATTCAGCAGATGATCTGTGCACCCTTGTTTGATTCGTTCAGCATAGTCAGTGCACATCCATGTTCGTTCTGCATCAAGTCAGTGCATATGTCCTCTAGGTTGCATTAAAGGTCTGAACATGTCGTATAAATCATCACAAGGTTCGTGCATGTTTGTGTCTATGGGACACACGGTCGGTGCAATCATTGTTGTTGCACACAAATGAGTCGGTGCAACTTGTTGTTGTACCTTGAACAAGGTCGATGCATTACTTGTTTCACTCATGCAACCTCTGTGCAAGTTCTGCATCGCACACGATCTAACTCGGTGCAATCACTGGAGAGGTCGGTGCAAGTTTCAGTCTAGCTATGCACATAAAGTCTGAGCATGTTACGTTCTTAGCATATGGAGTCGGTGCAACTCTTGCACTGATTCACATCAGGTTCGTGTATAGAAGTCGATGCATCTTTCATGTTTTGTTAAATCTGAGTCAGTGCATTGGCTTCATTTTAAAAGTCTACGTTAGTGGCTTGTTCATACTCTGTAAGTCTGCATTAGACTAAGCTAAGTCTAAGTTAGTCTGATTTAGTCTGCGTTAGTCTGTGTTGCCACACTCATGGAGTTAAACGTCAGGTCTGCTTTAGCATGAAGTGAGGTCTGAGCTAGCGTGCATATAGGTCTATGCATTCATGTCCGTGCACATTGCCCTGGCAGATCCAAGTCAGTGCAATGCTCAGTTCGCATGTTTAAGTCTCTCCACTTCACTATGCAAGGTCGGTGTAATTCTTGCATCAGGCTGGCATAAGGTCGGTGCAACCTTCGTTGAAGTTGGTGCACGTAGCACCTCATGCATACACGGTCGGTGCAAGTCTTGACTTATGCTAACCAAGTCGGTGCACATCCTGTGCTACCACGCATATCGTCAGTGCATATTTTGCCGATCAGCGTCTAAGGTCTGTGCAACATTTCCTGGCTTGCATTTTGGGTCGGTGCATTCTCATATTTCATCATTCTCAAGGTCTGTGCAGTTCACTGTAGCACAGCGATGTAGGTCTGTGCAATCTTCATTCCTTATATATGTAATGTCCGTACATCTTAGGCTAAGGCACATTGGGTTGGTGCATTCTTTGCATCATGCACACATGTTCTTCTTACGCTTCAATTAATATATGTGCATGATTCTCATATCGCCTAATAGAGTCCGGGCATGTCCTTCACATAGCTTAATAAAGTCTGTGCATCTTCGTTGCTTGTCTAAAGAACTGATGCTTTCTATGTTTGCTGACACGGACTACACAGAAGAAGGATCAGAGAATCAAGACAAATGTTCGTGACACGTGGAAAGCTGTCAGGTTCGGATGCTGCCACGTGGCCTTGGATGTTCAGATCTAGACGAAAAGGTTAGGCGGGAAATGTGTTCTCCACGCGCCCTTCTCACATGGGCTTCATGTAAATAGAAGACCCAGCCGTACCTCTACGATGAGGGAAAGTTGAAGTAAATTGGAAGAATTGAGGTGAATTGTGAAGATAAGAGACAGAGAGATAGAAATAGAGAGAAAGAAAGAAAAAGAAGCGATCGTGAGATCATAAGAGACCCAAGTTTAAGAAGTTCAGAAAAGATCGTGAGATCGAGAGAAGAAAGAGGAGTTCCTGAAGATCTGTTCTACTGGCCCTTGGATCAAATCCAAGCCAGTCTGCTCCTGCGAGAGCTATATTCTTATGCTTTATTTCTAGCTTTCTGATGCTGATTGTCCGAGTATTTTGTTTTAATTTTCATACTCTCTCCAAGCTGTGTATCAGCGGTTGGCGAAGCTGTAAGGCCCAGCGTAAGCTGTGTATCAGCGGTTGGCGAAGCTGTAAGGCCCAACGCAAGTTGTTAATCAGCGAATTGTAGGAAAGCTTTGAGGCCTAGCTGATTAAGCTGTGTATCAGCGGAAGCCACACTCTGATTGGAGTGTGGGGTGGATGTTGGTCAGTAGACCGAACCACCTAAAATATCTAGTGTCGTGTGATTGATTGATTTTCTGTGTGTGATTGTTGCTGATCATCTAGATCCCTTCCATTTGTATGATTCCTAGTGATTAATCAAGGCGAGCATCTCTGGTGTTTGAGGAATTGTCCATTGAACCAGCCATTATAATTTCATACACTCTAAATTGGGCTAAATGTTTTAAAAGATCCATTCACCCCCCTCTGGATCTACATCTATCTTAATATACGCATCTAACAATTGGTATCAGAGCGGGTCTCTGAACTTCCAGATCCAGCGATCTGCAGAGGATCCTACTAGCTTTCGGTGCATCACTATCTTCTGCATACTGTTTTGAAATTGCTTGTGGTTTGCCTCCATGGCTCATCCCCTGGTCTTCGACGGTACGGATTTTAATATGTGGTTTAAAAACTTGCATATGTTTGTTAAGACTGTCGATCCAGATCTGGGGAAACTAATTTCACATAGTCCACATAGACTACCTAAGTATAAGTCCAAATGGACTGATAATCATATATCTATGTGTGCTGAGAACCAGAAAGCCTTTGAGATGGTAAAGGCAGCTACTAACAGGGGACTCCACTCTTGCTTTCATGATTGCAGATCTGCAAGAGATTTAGTGGACAAACTGAAGACTACCTGCTGTAAAAAATGATGATCAATGCTTGATGGCCAACCAGAGTGATCACAGCAGTAATCGTTTGAATGAGGATTCCTCATCTCAGGTAAGCTCCGGATCAGAAGAACCTTCATTTGATGACTTGGTAGTGATGTATGAAGAGTTACTAGAGTTGTCTAGGAAAATGAAATCTGAAAATAAAAAGTTGAAGAAAAAGATTGAACAGAATAAATCTGAATTCTCTTGTGAAAACTGTCCAAAGTTGAAACAATCTTATGATATGTGCCTGGTGGATGTTCATAACAATAAGGAACAGATTTCATCTTTGAAAGATGAAAATCAAGAATGTCTGAACAAAATTTCTAAATTGGAAGATCAACTGAATGCTAAAAATGATGAACATCTAATGAAATTGCAAGAGTTGAATAAGATTAATTCTGAAGTGGACAAATTGAAACTTGAGAATGCAGAACTTCAGAAGAATAATGAAAACCTTGTAGCTAGAATAAAAGAAATGAAGGAAGAAGATTCAAACATTTATTCTATAGAGGCAGTTTGCAACACATGCCCTCTCCTAAAGGAACGTAATGAAGGTCTCTACCTTGAAAATGAATGGCAGAGGAAATTGATTGTCTCTCTTAAAGAAGAAAACACATGCTCAAAAGAAGAAAATGATGAATGCGTTTTTCTAAAAGAAGCAATTGAAGATCTTTATTCTGAGATTGATATGCTGAAAAATCTGAATGCATCCTTAAAAGATGAAAATCATTTGTTGCTTGAAAAGAAAAAGGAAGTAGAAGAATATGAAGAATCCCTGATGGATGAAAACAAAAAGTTGAAAGAGCAAAATAAAAAACTCATGGTTTTAAACACTGTTATATCAGAAAAATTACTGACAATTGAAAAAGGAAAATGTGTTTTGAAAGAAACTGAAGTCAACAAGGAACAAGAGCTAAAACATGAGATTGAAACTTTGAAAAATCTAAATGATGCATTGCATAAGCAGGTCATTTCATATGAGACTGATATTGTTGGCTATGAACTTAATGTTTCATCTTTGCAATCTGAAATCTAGGATCTAAGAAATTCACTGTCAAAATCTGTTGAAGGAAAAAGTAACCTTGATAAGATTCTTGGGACTAAGGTTAATGTTCAGAAGGAAGGATTGGGTTACAATTTAGTCAACAAGAAGAAACCTGAAAATAAGCTATCCACCTCTTTTGCTAGTTGTTCTGAGCCATCTAAAACACATTCATCACAATTCTTTCAATTCAGGGCTCAGAGAAATGAAAAACAAACAAAAGTTTTAAAAAAGACTAAACAATTGAAAAAGAGTGCACATATGAATGAAGTCAAAGTTGTTCCTACTTGCACTATTAACTCCACTAGTTCTGTGAAATCTGATAGCTTAATGCATGCTGTTCATAAGTCTTTTACTCATTCACATGCACATACAAAAATTGATTCATGTTATTATTATGGAAAAGCTAGTCATAAAATGCATGAGTGTAGGATAATGGAATCAGATGAGTTGAATACTAAGAAAATCTATGCTGGGAAAACTCATGACAAATACCATGCATTTCAGAATAAGAAAACTTATTGCTTCCATTGTAGGAAGTTGGGCCACATTGTAGCCCATTGCTGGCATGCCCAAGGAAAGAAAGGTAATTCAAAACCTGTAAATTTCCCTACAAATCAGAATGTTCCTGGTAGAAAACTCTTTGCATGCTTCGAATGTGGGAAGGTTGGCCACCGAGCCTCTGAGTGTTGGCATATGAAAAGGAATAACAACTTCTATGGCAGAAACAACATAACTCATGTCTACCCACAAAAATTCCATGCTTATCCTGTAAAGAAAAATCTGAATGCTTTCATTCTTTGTTATTATTGTGGGAAAGTACGTAGGACATGTTATGAATGACTGCTACTTCATGAAATTTGACAATAAGAATGCTTGGAATTCTTAGAGTACACCTGCTAGAGGTGTTACTCAGCTGACAGGACCCAAGAGTTCTTGGGTTCCTAGATTTGCAAAATGATTCTATCTTGCAGGTGTGCCTTGAAGAAAGAAATAAAAGGGGTAAATAAAATCAAGGCACATAAAGGTCAGTTAACCCCATTCTCTACTATTGCTTATTTTGACTATTTCTCTAAAAGTTTGACTGTCTGATCAGAATGAGTCTTTGATTGCTGATTAAATGTCATTTCTTCAAATGATGCTGTTGATTGGTGTTATCTTGTAATGAGCACTGAATGTTTGATCATCTCCCATATAGATAGTTTCATGCTGAGAACCTGTTTATGTCAATCTATCATGCTCACAGTAGTTGCACAAATCTGCATGACCCTGAACATTGCATGTAGATCAAGATTGTCGTAAGCATATTTTTGCTACATTACTGTGTCTCTAAGAAAATAACTGATGTATGATTGAAAATCACTTCACTATGTGAGGGGGAGTTGAGGTGAACTGAGCCAGTTGGACTTCTAGAGGCGTACTCATCTGAGAGAACATGAGTCGTGATGTTCCACTAGCTGCACAAGTTGAGATGTCAGATTGGCTGTGAGTTGAACCTCTGTCTGGAACAGGCATGCTGGTTTTTGATTAAGTGGAATAGCTGTTGGTGTCTGAGTGTTGGTTCTTGAAAGGTTGTGCTGTGCTAACTGTTGAGAAAGCACGTGGCTTGAAGAAGAGCTAATAAAATTGTGTCTTTGGCTGTTAGGAAATCATTCCTTAATCTGATCCCTACTCTAATGTGGCTTTCTCTCCAACACTCCTTCTTACCCCAGTTCTAGTCTTCAAAACCTTCATCTCATCAAGATTTCAGACTCTATGATTTAGGGGGAGTAAAATTTAAAATGTGTCACCTCACCCATTTTCAATTGATTGGTTATCAAAGAATGCTCTGAAATAAAAATAAATTTGCCGACTTTTACAGAAATATGATTCTCTATCTATAGGGATTAAATTAAAAAGTAAATTGTTTGCAATTATACCCGAATCAATCATCAATGGTCTTGAAATCACCTAAAAACTAGATCTGCTCAAAAGTTTTTCCAAAAATCTGAACATCACCAGTAATATATCAATCTCGTAAAAGACCTTATGCTTATATGGTTCTTATGCCATGTTCTAAGAAAAACTTGTTAAAAGACCAGGGAATACGCCATTAAAAAGAAAAATCAAAATCAGGCAGAGCAATGGCATTTCATTTAAGAAACTGATGGTCTATATCAAAGAAATATAGAGGTTATGTCATGATAATGAATGATTATCTATGTTCAAAAATTATGAAGCATAACGGTATACTTCACTGAGTAACCAGGGATTCTGGTGTCTAATCAACATGTTTCCTTGCGTAAAAAGGTGAAGTATCACTAGAATGCTCAATCACTAAAATAAAAGATCAATGGTAAAAATGGTTGACTCTGGGACCTTTTTCAATAAACTTAGACTGGTATAAGTTCAATATAAGAAAGTTTTTTTAATAAGATTGCTTAGTGAAAATGATCAGTAAGGTAATTGGGTCAATGATTGAGCATCATACTTCTTTTAGATTATTTCAGTTCCATTGATTTTCATTCAAAAGAATAATAGCATATGGTTTTCGGTCTTTAATATAATCCAAATATATAGAACGTCATATAAGGATATAAAGGAGGCATTTTTATTTAAAGCAAGGGCATTCTAGGTATCCATATTTTGAAATAGGGTAAAGTCGGCAATTGCTTTTAAAAGAAACCATGTTTACAGAGTATTCATTTCATTCTCCTCTCGACTCGAAGCATTCGTCCTCGTCCGCTAGTTCTTCTCTCGAGCTATTCAAACCAATGCCCCAGTCTTCCCATTCGTCTCATTCTACATTCTACTCTTCCTTAATCCACCCTCTGCCCTTCCTTCTTCACTGCATCCACCATGTCCTCTCCGACCGCCACAAGCAAGGGGAAGAGGAAGGTCATGGAAGAGCAACAGCCTACGACTTCTCAAGCCAAGAAGACTGATGTGACTCAATGCTATGAGCGGAGATCAAAAGAGGCACATGCAAAGGGAGTTATTTCTGAATCTGTTCAGAAGAAGTCAGTCAAAGGTAAAAGGAAGGAAATGGAGGTACAACCACTGGAGGGTCATGAGCCAGCAAAGGTCGATGTGCCGTTACCGAAAGAGAAGAGGCTGAAGACAGCACAGGGTCAAGGTAAGGGAAAAGAAAAGGTAGCAGACTCTGTACTTAAAGAAGATGATATCTCAGCTGAGGCATCAAGACAAGACAAAATAACTCTGGAAGCTGGGAAGATTATTTTCCCACGGTACGTGGATTTTCATGATTACAAAATGATTGTAAAATTTCCTTAGTTGATTGAGATTTTTAAAGTTCAAAAATGGAAGAAATTTTTGGGCAAGCATAGAGTATATTATCCGAGACTTGTAGCTGAGTTCTATCACAATCTGAAATATGATTCGGATCAGGCAAAACTATTGACTAGTGTCAAGGGGACTAGGATTGAAATCTCAAGGTATCTTCTACATAAAGCATTTAGAATACCAAAAGAAGGAGAAACTGAAAGAGAGTTTGTGTATGATTTTCATGATGCATATTCACTCATCACAGATGAGCCTAGGAATCCCCAAGACAAAAAGCAAACAAAATTGGGTCAGTTCAACGCAAGCAAATTTTCTCCTCTAAAGAGATTGATGCATCACATTCTTACCACCATGATTAATCCACAAGTTGGAGGAAGAGGAAGACTGACTGACACTCAATGATTCATTCTCTACTGTCTACTGAAAAGAATCAAAATTTGTCTACCAGAGACAATTATTCAGATAATGAGAACTTGCAAAGAGTCTAGAAGACATTTACCATATGCAGCCCACTTGACAGCTGTTTTTAAGAAAGTAGGGATTCCTCTAGACAATGAGAGTTCAATGGATATACCCAAAGTGAATATTTACAATATGAACTTTATATCCAAATACATGAGATTGGAACCTACCACTTCAAGTCAAGTGAAAGAACAAGCTGAAAAGAATGTACTTAGTCAGGGGGAGGATCTGCCTCCAGCAGTGGAACAAGCTGAAGAAACAATTGCTGAACAACAAGAAGATGCTGGAAGAGAAATTGAAAAAGAAACTGCCGATGAGCCTACTGAGAAGAACCTCAAAGACCTACAATTAGAACAAGAAATCCATGAGTTGGACTTAACTGATGCTTAAATAGTACAACAGCTGGATCAAAACATCAATGAACTGTTTGATAAATTTGGAGTGCAATCTGAGCAGGAACAGCAAATAGATCAGCAAGAACAAGAGGAAGATCAAACAAGAGAAGTTGCTGAACAACAAGCAGAATCGCAAGGTGTGGAAGAGAAAAGAACAAAAAATCTTCAGGAAGAGGAGAGGAAAGAAGATGTTAAGGAAGAACAACAAATTGAAGAAGCTGAAAATGAGGATGATATGGAAGAAATTCATGTAGAAGAGACATGTCAAAATGAAGATCCTTCCACAGATGAACAAATGTATGATTCTAAAAGGGAAGAAGAAATAGTCTTAAATGAAATTTTTTTGGCTGAAATGGTTACCGAGATCATGAAAGAAGAAGCTGACAAAATTTTGGAAGAAATTACTGATTTAGTTGTTAATGAACAGGAGGATGAAAAATAAAGAGAAGAAGAAATTTAGAATGAAGAAGAATCACAGGGAGCTCAAGAAGCTGCTGAAGAAGTTCCATAGGAGCAACCACTAACTCCAGCTCCAGGGGTAGCTGAGGAAGACACACAAGAATATGTTATGGGTCCTGCTCCTTAGTATAGAATGTATCCAAGAATGTCTTTTGCTCCAGCTCCTTCATATGGTCCTCATTTCGGGGGAGTGACTAGTCTTGGTATACCACCCCCTCTATCTCCTGAACAGCAACCTGCCTATCATACTGAATTTCCAGATTCTAGTGGCTCTTCATTCAGTTCACTTGCATCCAGTGCTGAGCCCAACATTGCAGAAATGCTAACTAATTTGACACATATGGTGATGAATCAGAATGATTTGATGAATGCACAATTTCTTTTCACAAACTTTCATCTGAACCGATTAAATGCTAGGATGCAACATATGGAAAACACTGTGAATATTCAATGGATACAGGTTATGTCTGATAAACAAAGGACTGATGTAGCATTGCGAGAGCTTTTGGAATCTCTGATGGGAGTATGCAACAGGGTTGGAGAAATGGTGAGTAGCATGCAAGATACTAAAGCTACATCATTCAGCAAGCTCACTAAAGTTCTTGACCACACTTTTGATCTCAAGATAGAATTTGAAAAGATAAAGACTACTGTGAACAAAATTGCAGCAAGTCAGTAGGAGATCTTTAATAAATTTAAAACTGTCCAGTCACAATTAGAGAACCTCTCAGAGAATATCATACATGTCATCACAAAACAAGACTCCAACTCCTCCCTAATGGATAGATTGGGGAGTATGGTACATCACAGGTTTGACGAGTTGTCAAATTCCATCAGAGACTTTCAGGCCTCTGTGAAGAACAGACTTGCAGCCCTAGGTTCTAGCTCTGCACCATATCCAAGAGATCGGGGAGGCTACATGGGTCCATATGGTCACTAATTTTCAAGTGTTCCCCATTTTTTTTGCTAATGACAAAGGGGGAGAATGTTATCAAATGTTTTGGAGTCATGTTATGAACTGATGCAAAAATGAAGGCTCGGTACTCTGTATGGGAAGGGAAAGAAAAAATAACTCTCACTGTACATGTGATGATTAGTCATACATTAGTTTCATTTTTCTTTCTGAACACAGAAATGTTAGCATTGCAGCTGTCTTGTGGTTTTTGAATGAACATGACTTAGTGAGTTGATTGTTAATTTCATTCTCCAAATAATACATGACTCATAGTTGTCATCATCAAAAAGGGGGAGATTGTTGGAACCCTGGTTTTGATGAATGACAATCTATGAATCATGTTGAGATCAAAATGCATAAAAGTCTTCTGGATTGTCATATTGCATTCTCTCTATAGCAAGTCTGTTCATTCAGCAGATGGTCTGTGCACCCTTGTTTGATTCGTTCAGCATAGTCAGTGCACATCCATGTTCGTTCTGCATCAGGTCAGTGCATATGTCCTCTAGGTTGCATTAAAGGTCTGAACATGTCGTATAAATCATCACAAGGTTCATGCATGTTTGTGTCTAAGGGACACACGGTCGGTGCAATCGCTGTTGTTGCACGCAAATGAGTCGGTGTAACTTGTTGTTGTACCTCGAACAAGGTCGATGCATTACTTGTTTCACTCATGCAACCTCTGTGCAAGTTCTGCATCGCACACGATCTAACTCGATGCAATCACTGGAGAGGTCGGTGTAAGTTTCAGTCTAGCTATGCTCATAAAGTCTAAGCATGTTACGTTCTTAGCATATGGAGTCGGTGCAACTCTTGCACTGATTCACATCAGGTTCGTGTATATAAGTCGATGCATCTTTCATGTTTTGTTAAGTCTGAGTCAGTGCATTGGCTTCATTCTAAAAGTCTACGTTAGTGGCTTGTTCATACTCTGTAAGTCTGTATTAGACTAAGCTAAGTCTAAGTTAGTCTGATTTAGTCTGCGTTAGTCTATGTTGCCACACTCATGGAGTTAAACGTCAGGTCTGCTTTAGCATGAAGTGAGGTCTGAGCTAGCGTGCATATAGGTCTGTGCATTCATGTCCGTGCACATTGCCCTGGCAGATCCAAGTCGGTGCAATGCTCAGTTCGCATGTTTAAGTCTGTGCACTTCACTATGCAAGGTCGGTGTAATTCTTACATTAGGCTGGCATAAGGTCGGTGCAACCTTCGTTGAAGTTGGTGCACGCAACACCTCATGTATACACGGTCGGTGCAAGTCTTGACTTGTGCTAACCAAGTCAGTGCACATCCTGTGCTACCACGCATATCGTCCGTGCATATTTTGCCGATCAACGTCTAAGGTCTGTGCAACATTTCCTGGCTTGCATTTTGGGTCGGTGCACTCTCATATTTCATCATTCTCAAGGTCTGTGCAATTCACTGTAGCACAGCGATGTAGGTCTGTGCAATCTTGATTCCTTGTATATGTAATGTCTGTGCATCTTAGGCTAAGGCACATTGGGTTGGTGCATTCTTTGCATCATGCACACACGTTCTTCTTACACTTCAATTAATATCTGTGCATGATTCTCATATCGCCTAATAGAGTCCGTGCATGTCCTTCACATAGCTTAATAAAGTCTGTGCATCTTCGTTGCTTGTCTGAAGAACTGATGCTTTCTATATTTGCTGACACGGACTACACTAAAGAAGGATCAGAGAATCAAGACAAATGTTCGTGACACGTGGAAAGCTGTCAGGTTCGGATGCTGCCACGTGGCCTTGGATGTTCAGATCTGCACGAAAAGGTTAGGCGGGAAATGTGTTCTCCACGCGCCCATCTCACATGGGCTTCATGTAAATAGAAGACCCAGCCGTACCTCTACGATGAGGGGAAGTTGAAGTAAATTGGAAGAATTGAGGTGAATTGTGAAGATAAGAGACAGAGAGATAGAAACAGAGAGAAAGAAAGAAAAAGAGGCGATCGTGAGATCAGAAGAGAGCCAAGTTTAAGAAGTTCAGAAAAGATCGTGAGATCGAGAGAAGAAAGAGGACTTCCTGAAGATCTGTTCTACTAGCCCTTGGATCAAATCCAAGCCAGTCTGCTCTTGCGAGAGCTATATTCTTATGCTTTATTTCCAACTTTTCGATGCTAATTGTCCAAGTATTTTGTTTTAATTTTTCATACTCTCTCCAAGCTGTGTATCAGCGGTTGGCGAAGCTGTAAGGCCCAGCGTAAGCTGTGTATCAGCGGTTGGTGAAGCTGTAAGGCCCAGCGCAAGCTGTTAGTCAGCGAATTGTAGGAAAGCTGTGAGGCCCAGCTGATTAAGCTGTGTATCAGCGGAAGCCACACTCTGGTTGGAGTGTGGGGTGGATGTAAGTCAGCAGACCGAACCACCTAAAATATCTTGTGTCGTGTGATTGATTGATTTTCTGTGTGTGATTATTGCTGATCATCTAGATCCCTTCCATTTGTATGATTCCTAGTGATTAATCAAGGCGAGCATCTCTGGTGTTTGAGGAATTGTCCATTGAACCAGCCATTATAATTTCATACACTCTAAATATGGCTAAATTTTTTAAAAGATCCATTCACCCCCCCTCTGGATCTATGTCTATCTCAATATATGCACCTAACAATTTAACCCTTCAATCCTTCGAATTCTTCTCTCAAAAAACCTTTCTCAGCCAAGCAAGGCTCCCTTGCATTGACCTCAGACTGTCTGAGTTTATTCCTTGCTCAAAGAGCTGGATCCCTTCTGAAACCTCACGAGTTGGCGCTAGCTCCCTCTAAATAAAAAATGAGTCGACAGCGTCCTCCATGAGTCGGCACCATGGCTACCGACTCATTGCCTCTTCATAGCGACATGGCCACCGATACACCGTCCGCCACACCGACTCATCCCCCCTTCGAAGCTTGACAACCACTGGCTCATCTTCTTTCCTCACCCCTCGGTCGCACCGACTCACCTCCCCTCTTCTATTCAAAAGCGCTGACTCCTCCTTTCAAAGCGCTGATCCACCTCATTGACGATAAGGTCGACCTCATGTGAGCCCTGGTCAACCTTATGTGATCCCAGGTCGACTCTTGTCTTGGCCTAATCTTTGAAAAGCCCATTAAATGCTTGATTCTCCGGGTAAAAGAAAACAAACAAATAATACAGATCTCTTTGTGATGATTGTTCTTTTCATAATCATATATTTATTAGTGCATATCTATATGCATATGCAAGTACCATTACTTAACTGTGTGCTTGCCTACCCGAGTGTTCGGTATATTAAATGGTGATTAGCAGAAGGCCGATTTATGTCCAGCTGGAAGCTCTCGCTATGCGTGATGGTGGTCCTCGGACCTATGTTCCCTGCCATGTACCGGAGGTCGAATTAATAACATGATTGTATTACATGCTTGAACGTGTGTCTAGATCTCATTCATTAATTTGCTTACGTTTCTGTATTTGTTCACGTTTCTGTATTTGTTCAGCCCCGATGGCCCATTATCTTGACAATTAATCAAGGGTTTTCCCCCTCGGAGGATGTAATTGGTGTCATAACCTTTACGGTATGACGGACTGCCGGTCCCGACACGGATTTCACATTCGTCTGACCAAGTCAGATCGAGCGCACAATAAACTTGTCACTTAGTGGCTGGCATGTCTATGTAAAATAAATAAATAAATAAAATATATCCCCACAAGCTGGCACGCCCGGTGGGACCCAATCTCCCTTCATCTCTTTGCCAAGATAAATGGGCCCCGGGGCCCTCCCAAAGAATATTGATCGTTTGCTTATTTTTGTGCTTACAGTTTCAAAACGACAATGGCTGTTGGACTTGTTGCCGTGACCTTCGGGCCCACAATCGTTAATGATCATGCTGCTCACAGTACCTGGCAGTACCAACCATTTTTGGCACCTTCCCACTGGTGGTCCGCTTCCCTAATTTCTTGGGGGTGGTCTTCACTGATCTGCTATAGGTCAAGGTTCCAACACCGGCTGAAGAAAGCATCAACAGGAAGGCCAGGGTTCCTTGTGCCCAGCTCTGCAAAGACCGGCCAAGAGGCCAAGTTCAACTAATAAGCTGCATGGTGCATCATGTAACTCAGGGGGCTCATCCCGCTTACTACAAAAGGTCGGGGAGCCACCGTAGAGGAAGCTTCCAAAGGAGGGTTCCTACCCTTGTCACCGGACAGCTGTCAGCATCGGGGAAATCAATTCTTGTTGAAGGTGTCAGTGTCTCCTTAGACGGGCGTGGTGCTCAAGTTACCCCGGACCGCGTCATCCTCACCGTGCCGGTCCGTAACTCTTTCCAAGCCCTGTCCGGGCGGAGAGTTGAGAAGGAAGAAGTTGGCCGCCGAGGCCGAAGAGACTTGGCCCTAAGGCCGAAGATGTTTAAGCAGATGTGGGTCCCTAAGAAAACCCAACCTGCCAGTCGAAATGAACCTGTCTGCTATAACCCCGAGCCCGTGCTTCAGGGGAGAAGGAATGAGAGGGGCTTGGCCCTGAGAGGAGAAGAAACGGCTGTGGATCCTCCACGCCGCATTGCCTTTAGGGCCTGCGCCCGACAAGCCAACATCCCTACAGTAGGGAGAAGATTTAACCAACCTACTGGGAGGGCCCAACTAGCTTATATCCCGCCAACGCAAGGTCGACAGCCGTCACCCGCCCTCTACCAAGGACGAGATCAAGAAGAAATGACCAACATGGTCAGAAGTTACTTCAGGGGTCTGGGAAACCCGTCATTGGGCCAGTAGCAATTACTCCAAGTAGCTGTGGCTGAAGAAGAGGACTGCTTACCAATGGCAGTCAAGGAAGAAGAAGAAAGAGGAATAACCTCATCTGTCGATGACAATGGACATGAAGACGGCTCAGATTACAAGGCCGATGAAGCCCTTCCTCGGCAGAAGGAGAAAAGAAGAATTTCTGTGTTCGAAAGATTGACCTTTCCTGGTCGAATAATAAGGAAGGTCTACAGGCAGAAAAAAAGGATACAAGTCTTTACTTGCAACATGGCCGGAGTGGCCAACAAATATGGGAGTCTACCTGAGGAGCCCCAAGAACTGGCCCGACTAGCTGAGAGGATAGGGCCGAACACCAGAAGAACTGAAGCTGCAAGAGAAATGCTGAAAGTAGAAAAAGGAAAACAAGTGGTCTTTGAGGTCACTACATTAACTACTAATGTAGTAACAACTGAAGAAGATGAGGTGATCTTAACCACCTCGCCTGAAGGTTCTTCAGGGGAGACAATGGAAGGCGGCCCCAATATAACAACCATGGACCCATCGGTGCTGATGCTACTACATAAATACGAACAGGAAATAGAACTCCTGAAGAAACAACTCCATGAAAAGATAGAACAAGCCTCAACATCCAAGCAACCAGAGATGCAAGCCGAATTATCACGGGGAGGTGTCAACCCATGTGATTTTCCACCATTATACACTTTTCCCCAGCCAGTAGAGCATAGCCAGGCTGCTACCCAGCAACGCGTGCCCCAGCCGTTGCTGCCTCCAATTCTGCCCCAAGTGTACCAGGCACCTCCATTACTGCGTCGTCCACCGCAGGCGACCACTCTGGTCACTCAATATCTACAACCAACACATTTCTATCCTGACCCGGTTGACCCAACCGCTGTGAACAAGTTGATGGTGGAAAGGATGATCGAACTAAAGCTTGCCAAACGAAGTGAAGGCGATTATGTTACGTTTGATGCCTATCGGGTGCCATACCCACCGCATCATGCAGCCAAGCGGCTCTCTCCGAGAATTAGCAAGCCCCCCAAATTTGACAAGTTTAATGGGTAGGGGTCCCCGAAGGAGCATATTGCATACTATATGACCGTCATGGGTGATCTAGCTACAGACGAGTCATATCTATTGAAATTCTTCGGGTCCTCGCTAACCGAGCTCGCTTTTGAATGGTACTCCAGCCTTCTGGCCGGGTCAATCAGTGACTAGCCGGACATGCAGAAAAAGTTTAGAGAAAAGTTTCATGTCACTGAGAGAGAGGTCACAGTGGCTGAACTTTACTCGACAAGACAAAGGTCAGATGAAATGACCCTTGAATATATTAAGAGGTAGAGGAATCTTAGCATGAGATGCAAGCGGCCCCCACATCAGGAGGATGCTGTGCAAATTTACAAACAGAACCTCAAGAGAGAGGTACTGGAAAAAATGATTGGCATGGAAATCCAGTCATTCGACCGTCTGAACAATGTAGTTGCCGAAATTGAAACTTTCCTGGCAAAACATACCTCTACACCCGCCAATGTTGCTACGCAAAAGACAAAGGCAGCAGAGCGGCGCTCGACGCCTAAAGGAGCAAATACCCATGATATTAAGGCATTTGAACAGCAAAGGGACAAGGGCAAGGAGGTAGTTGCACCCCAGCCTAATAAAGCAGTAGAAAAGAATGAAGGCCCCTCGCTTAGGGACAAGATGAAGAAGGCTTATTATTTCCCAAAAGAGAAGACTAAAGTTCTATTTGACTGGGTCACCCAGTATGACAAAATCACCCTGCCTGAGCCAAAAAGGCCGGAAGACTTAAAAAGAAAAGACAGTCCAAGATTCTGCCCCTACCATCAAATGCTGGGACATCCAATTGAAATTGCTATGTATTCAAGGATGTCATCGAGGGCTTGATAAGAAAGGGTGAGCTTGAGTTAGGGGAGTACAGAGTTGATCCTCCACAGCCTCATGAAATGCCAATGAATCGGGTAGCCGTCAATATGGTATCCCTTTACCAGGCATTACCATAAGAAGTTGCAGAGTCCAGTACTAAACATGCTTATGAGGCGTGTTTCCTAGTTCTCCTGAAAGAGCAGCAAGGATGGTAGCAGGTCCCTACAAAAAACAAGAAGAAGCCTCCACCTCGCCCAGCAACGGGGGTACATATCTGTGGTGTGACACCACGGCCAGTTTCGTCGACTCCAGCATTAGTCTGGTTGAATCAGCCAGCAATAATCAGAATACCCACTCACAACCGGAGTAGACAAACTCCATTGCGAGTGAACAAAGAAATCAGCCCAGGAATTCGGCGACTTCAAGCCTACATAAGCGGGCTAGATGAATATGAACAGCCGAAGTTGCATCCCTTGCTAATAAGAGACCATGTCCCGTGGGAAGAATTAGAGCAGCTCTCTCTAGACCAGAGAGAGGAATCAGGCAAAGCAACAGGAGAAGATGACAACCTGTTCTGGGGGCAGGCACTATCAAAGAAAAAATAAAAGAAGAAAAGAAAGGCCTGCATGACCAAGAAAGAGACAGTACTCTCCTGCAATACTCTATTAGCCCTCTTCAACTTGTCTGGTGAAGAGGATGAAGAAGAAATATGCTTCACGCTCGTGGCTGAGGAAAGCCAAGCCGAAGCTGCAACTGCTGCTCATGCAACTCGGTCGGGCCGAAAATGGGGGCGCCCGCCGCCCGCCGCCTGCCAACCACAATATTATCTTCAGAGGGGAGCAACCCTAAAAGATACCCCCTCCAAAGGTTAGGGGAATTCAAATCCCTCCTCTACCAGGGCTATACAACCAAGACGAGGACCATGCCGGTGTCCCCGCTTTCACTGAATTTCTGAAGATGGCTAAGGATAAACAACCCTACAAGACATCCTCCCCAAAAGTTAGGGGAACTCAGGTCTCTTCCCCTCTTGGGGTACATAACCAAACCAAAGACAAGGGTGGTATGCCTTCCTTCGCTGAATTTTTGAAAATGGCCAAGGGCAAGCAGCCCTACCAAGAGACCCGCTTTGCAACTGGGGGCACTTCCCCAAGGCCTTATCAACCTTCTAATTTGTCGAATGAACATAGGGCCAGCCCAACAGCAGGCATCAAGGAGCAACGAGATGATACTATGCGAAGACATGGTTTAGGCCCAGAGTCCGATGAGGCGGGCCCATCAGATACTGTAGCACAAGACTCTTCCAAGCCAAGGTGGGTCGAAGAAATGAAGCTATCCAATGTTCGGGCCGGAAGCTGGGTAATGAATGTTGTGCCCCTTGTGCTTTGTTGATGATGTGGTGTTTTAATGATAGCAACATGAATGAGTCACCATATTGTCTTGAATATGTCTGATCTATTCTGTGGGAGATTGCATGAGTGTGCCATGTCTGAATTGTGAAGAATGCATGTGTATGCTTGAGTCATGCTGTGATAAATTGGTTTGTGCTTGTTTTCTGTTCTGTGCATTGCTTCTCTGCTGATATGTTCATGTTGTAGTTCATCAAGTTTATACATCCGTCTCACTGTTCACATGCATCAAGTATGTACAGCGTCCGTCTCAGACAGCGTCTTATGCTGCATCCTAACGCTTCAGGTCTATACATTGGACCGTGGTTCGTCAAGTCTATACATTGCTGAGCCATTCGACAAGTCTATAAATTGGCTTCAATTCCTCAAGTCTATACATTGGGGTCGGCTCTGCAAGTCTGTACACTGGTCGAGCATTCATGTCTGAACTTTCACAAAGTCCATACATCGACATTGTAGCTTGCATAGTTCAAGTCTGCACATTGGGTTTTCACGTAAAGTCTACACATTGGTCTCCACTTGAAGTCTATACATTGGCTAAGGGTCTTCAAGTCCATACACAGTTTTCTGATGCATATTGATTGAAGTCTGTACAACATGCCTTGTTGTTCACAGCTTTCTTGTTTGTGACTTCCCTAGTGTTTTGATGATGAGCATCACTATGTTAATTATTGTCATTCTAATCAGATATCTGGCGTAATGTTATGCATTTGAAATTTCCATGATTAACAGGAAAACTGCTGAGGTAGTACCTTGTATGTCCGTACTGTTCCTTTCATACTTCGTGTTGTTTGTGTTTACTACACTTCATGTTGTCCTTTTGTACGTCGTGTTGTTCCAACTATGTTTGTTGATTGTCTTCATGCTGTTTACTGAAGCAGCTCGATTTGTTCTGATGAACTGCGAGTCGTTTTCCTGTGAACCTCGTGTCGTTTCTTCAGTATTTAGTTGCTCATCTCGAGTCATCCTTTTTATTTTTGCTCTCGTGTTTTCGTGTCATTTACTGTAGTTACTCGAGTCGTTTTCCTGCTTTCACTGTTTTATTACGTGTCATTGTAGCCGTTCCTGTCTTATGTCTTCGTGTTGTTTTTCCTAGACCCCGTGTCCTTTTTGCTTTGTGACCACACTTCATGTAGGGTTCTATTTTCATCTTCGAGTTGGTTTCTGTCCGTGTTGTCCTCGTATTCAAGTAATTTTTTTTATGTCTTCGTGTTGTTTCTGTATTTGTGCCTTCGTGTTGCTTCCTTCTATCTTCGTCCAAGGTTCCTCTGATCGTGTGTTTTCTATCGTTTCACTCCGTGTTATTTCCTTCTCACCTCGTGTTGTTCTCATCTGACCTCGTGTCATTCTCTCTTTATTTCGTGCTGTAGTCATCGTGTGTATCTCGTGTCGTTCTCAGTATAGTGCACCTTTTGCTGTTCCTACACACCTCGTGCAGCTTTAGCTTGAGTGTCAACCGACTTATTTCAGGTATATATATATATATATATATAGAACCCTGAGTATTAATGGTTATAATCTCTTTGCAGGAGAAGAAGAAAAAAAAAGAAGGATTCTGGTTTCAGGATCAAATCCGAACCAGTTTGCTCTATTGTAAGAGTGGGCACGTGATACGAGGCTGGCATCTGGCACGTGATCCGAGATGCAGAGGAGCCTCCACGTGGACTGAAGCATTTGGGCGGGAATCATGGAGAGCACACGCCGCCCTAATCTGCTGCTGCTATATATATGTGTCTTCTTCCTCTGAAAAAAGGTGAGAGAGGGTAGAGAGTGACTGAAGTAGAATCAGGCAGAGCTAAGAGAAGAAAGGTAGAAGAGAAAGAAGAGATAGAGAAAGCTGAGAGCCAGATCGAGAGAGCAGAAGAAGAAAAAGAAAGAGAGACAGTGAGATAGAGAAAGTGAGAAGCAGTAACGTGCTGGGAGAAAGTTAGAAGCAGTAGAAGAAGTTCCTGCTGGACCGTGGATCAAATCCAGGCCAGCCAGCTCCTGCGAGAGCCACATTTGATTTTATCTTTTCAGCTTTCTGTTGCTGGTTTTATTTTTTCCTTTGAACTATTCACTTGGTGTTCTTCCGATCCTCTAGTGTGAGATCGGGTTCCCTCCGGTGTGGAGGAAGAGAGACTTGCATCTCTGGTTGCCTTTGACTAGGTGTCATTGGTTGTTTCCCTCCGGTTGGGAGGAAGAGAGGTCCGAGACCTCTAGTTTGCAAGTGACTTGGTGTCACTTGTGTTTCCCTCTGGGGTTCAGAGGAAGAGAGACTTGGGTCTCTAGGTTCCCCTCCGGTTTGGAGGAAGGGAGGTTTGGTCCTCCGGTTCTGGGCTTGTGGATAGCAAGTCCAGGGGTTCCCTCTGGGTCTGGAGGAAGAGAGACCGTGTGTCTCTGGTTTCCAAGTGACTGGGAGTCACTTGGGGTGTCCCTCCGGTTGGGAGGAAGAGGAGAGGTTGTTCCCCTGGTCAAGCTGTTTGGCAGCAGTTGTTGCATACTGAGTCTGCTGTGCTAGTGTTACTAGTGGAAGCCTCACTCCGGCTTGGAGTGAGGGGTGGACGTAGGTCTGTTGACCGAATCACCTAAAAATCCTGGTGTCCCTTGTGGTTTGATATTCTTATACGTTCACTTAATTGCTGCGTTTTAGATGCTCGCTTAGGATCGTTTGAGGGCCTCTTGAGTTGTTGTCTTGCTTTGATCCTTCTAAGTTTCCTCAGTTTATTTCTGTAACAGTTTTGATTCCGCATAACTGAGCTTTAGAGGTTTTTATTAGGCTATATTTGTAAAGGGATACATTCACCCCCCTCTATATCCGGGCCTGACATTCTTTCAATTGGTATCAGAGCGGTGTCTGCATACAAGGTCCAGCGACCTGTAGATTCGATCTTGCAGTCTTAGGTGCTAATTTGCTCTTAGTGCATAAATATTCCTGTTGCCTTGAACTTACTCGCTATTTGTTTTTCAATGGCTCTTCCACCCGTCTTTAGTGGTTCTGATTTCAGTCAGTGGTACACTGCTTTACATGCTTATGTAAATTCTGCTAATCCTGATTTGTGGAAATTAATTTCACAAGGTCCTCACACCTTACCAACGAAAGTGTCCAAATGGACCGACAGACACAGATCAAAGGATGGAGAAAATCAGAAAGCCTTTAACCTGTTGAAAGCAGCTACTGACAGAGCCTTATGGTCTTGTCTTCATAATTGCAGCTCAACAAAGGACATCCTGGATAGGCTGAAGCAATTTGCCAGGGTAAACGAGGACAGCTGCATGACGGCTAACAGAAGTAATCTAAGTGGCAGCAATCAAGGCAGCAGTCAGACTGAAGATGATGATGATGAGGTAAATCTCTTCGAGAATTTTTCTCTAGAAGATTGGGAGAATGCATATGCTGAATTATTTGAATCTCATGAATCGTTAAGAAAACAGTATAAAAAATTAAAGAAGGGTACTGGTTTAGATAGTTCAAGTTCTCCTTGTAGAAATTGTGTTGAGTTGAAAAATATTCATGATGCCTGTATGTCTGATTCTCTAATGTTGAAGAAACAAATTTCTTTATTGAAAACTGAGAATCAAGATCATGTGAAAGAAATCTCTGAGCTTGAAAAGAAGTTTAGTCTAGCTAGTCATGTTTCTGTTCAGAGCAAGGATTTGCTGAAAGAAGTTGAATGTGTTAAGTCTGAATTAAACAAACTGAAATCTGAAAATAATTCTCTTAAAGAGTTCTCCAATAAAAATGATGAAAAATCAGAGAAACTTAGACAGGAGAACAAATTGCTGATTGAAAAGTTTAATGCCATAAAATCTGTAAACATAGAATTACAGAAAGATTTTGAAAAACAACAGGAAATGTTTCATGAATGTCAGTCTCTCTCAGATGAATGGGTGCTTGATGCTGATCTCCTAGAGCATAACAGTAAACTGGAAGAGGAAATCAATGAGTTGAAACATCTAAACACCCAGCTGACAGATAGGCTAATGACAATGGAAAAAGACAAGTGTGTGGTTGTGGATAATTCTGATAGGTTGATGAATGCTGAACAAGAAATTGAGAGTCTAAAAACCATCAACTTAGTGTTAAATGGAAATGTCAGTTGTAGTGAACGGAAAATAGCTAGATATGAGCTTACTATCACATCCCTTCAACAAGAAGTTGATGATCTTTATAAGTCCCTATCTGAAGCTGACAATGAAACAAAACTAAAACAGGAAGTTGAAAAACTCAGGAGTCTGAATGATGCCTTGCATCAACAAGTCATTTCCTGTGAAACAGATCTGTCCAAGTATGAAGCTAAAATTGCTGATTTGAATTTTGAGATTAAAGATTTGAAAAATTCTCTATCAAAATTTGTCAAAGGTAAGGACAATCTGAATAAGCTTCTTGGAAAAAGTGATAACTTTGAGAGAAAGGGACTGGGCTATAGTCCGACAAATAAAATGAGTAATGGGAATGAAACATCTACTGTTTTTGTCAAAGCCACCAATCAGAACACAACCTCTGCTCCTTCTGTCTTCAAATTCACTGCACAAAAATCCACTGTGAAACCCAAAACTGTGGAACAAAATCAAAAACTGAAAAAGGGTGAAACTTCACAAAAGAAGGATAAAGACACTCCTATTACTATAAAGAAGGCTATACACAATTCCATGATCTCTCACACACTCACATTAAAACGGGTTCATGTTATTATTGTGGGAAAGGAGGTCACATAATGGAGGATTGTGGATTGATGCTAAAAGATGAGCATGCTAGTGGAACTTTACATTCTAGAAACTCTTTTGATAGAAACCATGTTGCTAGGAAACATGTTGCCTCATGTTATTATTGTGGGAAGCATGGTCATCTCATGAGTGAATGTTTTATCATGAAAGAAGACAATAAACAGCATGCCAAGTCTCCCATTCATGTTCATGGTCCATATGGATATAAACACAATTCTAGTCAGCACATTGTGTGTTTCAGCTGCAATAAGCCTGGGCACAAGGCTGCTGAGTGCTGGTTTAGATCCACTTGGGGTAAAATTGGTTTTCATAAAAGAAATTCTTTTGCATGCTCCCACTGTGGGAAAAATGGACATACAGTCAAGGACTGTTGGTATGTTCAAAAGAACTATGTTAAACCCCATTTTGTCAAATTCCCTGCAAAACCTTTTGTAAAAATTTCATGCTATAACTGTGGGAAGCCAGGCCATAAATCTGCTGAATGTTGGATGGTTAAGAACAAGCATCAAACTGCTCATGCATATAACAGAAAATCTTATGAACATGTTTATAAACATCACCCTGCTGTTAATATGCATCATAAGAATCAAACACCAGCCATTTCATGTAGATTCTGTGGAAAATTTGGACATTCTATGGATAACTGTTCACTGATGAAATTTGATGATAATGTTGCTATGAAAATATTTAGAAAACCTATCAGGGCTAACGCAGGACCCAAAGCTGCTTGGGTCCCTGCAGGATCAAGATGATCAAATACTTTGCAGGTGTGCCTTGGAGGGAGAAATAAAAGGAGTTAACCAAGGCACTCAAAAAGAAAACCCCAGGACTCAATTCAGGTCAGTTCTGAAATATGTTTCAATTTCATTATCTGAAATTGTTGTTTTGCTTGGTCGATTTTTGATGCTCTTCTCATGCTGTTGTTTGCACTAAATAAATGAGATTGCTTTGCACTGCATATGTCACTTGCATGACCATCATGGTATATGAAATGGAACAGTGCTGGAGGGCAGATGGAGTAGGTCTAGATGCTACTGCCATGTGTGAGGTGGTCCTTGGACCAAGTCCTCCGCCCAGTACCATGGGTCAAGTCATATAGAGCAGTGTATTGCATATCATGTTGATCGGTTGGTGCTAAGCTGAAATTTTCTGAAATATGAATTGAACAATCATGCTTATAGTAATTTTCTTCTGTCTAATTCGCATAAATCATATCTGAATGCTAAATTTGATATCTTGTGATGTGATTTCAATACATTTCATGCATATATTCAGGGGGAGCTTGTTGAGTCTTATGTGAGTCACTGCATATAGACAAGGGGGAGCTTGTTGAGTCTTATATGAGTCTTTGCATATAGACAAGGGGGAGCATTATTATATTGTTGTCACTATTTGAAATTCACTCTATACTCTTTCAAATCATCAATTGACTATTTTGAGTTCATACCTTCTTGGATCTGAAAATTTGGCTGCTAATCCTCAATCTGTTGAAGAAGGAGTGTCTCATTTTGTCTGACTGAATTGACTTTAAACCTGTTTTGAGTGATTGACTCTGCTAGTGGCTTTAAACCTTATTCTCTCTTGCTGATTGACTCTTCCACCAGCTTGTACTCTTCCTTCATATACCTCTTAGCTGGTGTGACTATTTTGGCTCCATTATTGAGTTGTTGGTCAGCTAAATTTATTGTTATGATCTGAGGAACTTAAGCTGCATGTCATGCAATTCAGTCTGAGATTTTGGTAGAAACTCCTATCATATGGGTTTAAGAATTATCACTGAATCAGACTGATAGAAGATTAATGTATTCTCAGCGTTGTAATTAAATGAATTGAAAATATCTGTTGATAAGGTTTAATAAACTTTAACCTCTTGTGTCATGTAATCCTTAAAGTCTCTCATCTGATATCTGAAAATTTGAAATCTAGGCTACTTTGGTAGAGATACATAGAGTGAGTGTTGTGGTTAAACATTAACTTGAAAAGGTTGACTAAATGAAAAATTGTGAATTCAGAACAATGACTCGGTCACTGAGAAACTGAGTTCTTTATCAATGAAATAAAGTAACTCATGTCATGAGGTGCCACAGTTATCTCTGATAAAAATTTAGTGAAACAAAACCTGACAGAGCAATAGCTTATTTGTGTTGAGTAGCTGGGGAGTCTGGCCTCTGATAAAGGTGTCTTCTCATGTAAAAAGACACTCATTTTGCTAACTCTGCTCTCAAAGTAAGAGGTAATGCCAGTTATCACACAGAGTAACTGGGTCACTTCAACTAAGACTTGTTGTGCCTCATGTAAAAAGGTGTTGATCAACTTAAATTGCTCAGGAAAAATATTATGTGCTTCAAATAAAATTATCTTGAAAAATCTGTCAACTCATGTTCTTGATAAAGTGTTTAACTTCAGTACTAACCTGTGTATTTTTTCAAAGGTGCAATTGAGATCATATGTGTAAGATAAAAGATGATTTTTTTTGAGTGTTTTCTGACTATTTGGTTCACTTTTATCAAAACTTGGATTCAGATATGAGTATTGAGTTTAATTTGGCAAAGTTGGTATACATCAAAATTAAATCAGATTGATTAAGTTGCCACTTCATAACTCTTTATGATAGAAGAGTTTACATCTTTTAAGACTTATTGATGTGATGTATGCATTCAAATCCCTCATGATCAGATTCATGCATGATCAACAAAAACTGCTTAGTCAACTCCTCTCTTATCAGTTGACTGATTCCATCTGCATTTTTTTTTGACCATACAAATGTGAGGTGCCACTCCCTTTATTACCTTGTTCACTTGCAGCCCTCTGAACTTCAGAATCCTTATGGTGGTGGATTTCAGATTGATTCATGAGATGTATTTCTCTCCACACTGTTGGAATCTTCCATCTTGTTCTGCAATAAGTTCTGATTCTGTGTTATTTTCACCAGAATACAGATTCTTTGTAATGGCTGATTTCAGATTGATTTATTGGATAACCAGAGTCCATTCCTGTGCTTCAGGGGGAGTTATGGTTTATTCACATCTAAGGGGAGTGTAGTCAATCATGCATATTGATAGGGGGTGAGCTGTTTCATTGTCATAAGAGAGATCTTCTTTTTTAAAGAACCATGACTCATTCTCTACATTTATGTGCTGCATTTGACTATCAAACCATTTCCCTTCTTTTTGATTATGTCAAAGGGGGAGAATAGTTTGATGAGTCAGTGTGACTCATTATGTTGCCATCATCAAAAAGGGGGAGAGTGTTGTGCCCCTTGTGCTTTGTTGATGATGTGGTGTTTTAATGATAGCAACATGAATGAGTCACCACATTGTCTTGAATATGTCTGATCTATTCTATGGGAGATTGCATGAGTGTGCCATGTCTGAATTGTGAAGAATGCATGTGTATGCTTGAGTCATGCTGTGATAAATTGGTTTGTGCTTGTTTTCTGTTCTGTGCATTGCTTCTCTGCTGATATGTTCATGTTGTAGTTCATCAAGTCTATACATCCGTCTCACTGTTCACATGCATCAAGTATGTACAGCGTCCGTCTCAGCCAGCGTCTTATGCTGCATCCTAACGCTTCAGGTCTATACATTGGACCGTGGTTCGTCAAGTCTATACATTGCTGAGCCATTCGACAAGTCTGTAAATTGGCTTCAATTCCTCAAGTCTATACATTGGGGTCGGCTCTGCAAGTCTGTACACTGGTCGAGCATTCATGTCTGAACTTTCACAAAGTCCATACATCGACATTGTAGCTTGCATAGTTCAAGTCTGCACATTGGGTTTTCACGTAAAGTCTACACATTGGTCTCCACTTGAAGTCTATACATTGGCTAAGGGTCTTCAAGTCCATACACAGTTGTCTGATGCATATTGATTGAAGTCTGTACAACATGCCTTGTTGTTCACAGCTTTCTTGTTTGTGACTTCCCTAGTGTTTTGATGATGAGCATCACTATGTCAATTATTGTCATTCTAATCAGATATCTGGCGTAATGTTATGCATTTGAAATTTCCATGATTAACAGGAAAACTGCTATGAGGTAGTACCTTGTATGTCCGTACTGTTCCTTTCATACTGTAAGGCCCGTGCCTTAATGGATCCTTCGTGGTATTTGTTCTATTAATTGTTCTGGAAATTCCGGCTATTTTCCTGGATTTTTAGGAATTTGTCTGGCATTTTTCCGGATTTGTTCGGAGCTGTTTGAGGGTTATTGAATATTAATAAGATTTTTATATATATAATGATTATATTATATATATATTAATTTTATTTAATTTTTTTTTTTTATATCTCTCACCCTCACTCTCTCTCCCCCGTCGATCTCTCATTTCACCCTCTCCCTCTCTCTCTCCTCCGTGCGGCCACCTCCTCTCCTCTCTTAGGGATCGGGGTCGAGACGGCGTCGGATTGAGACGAGGTTGGCACCGTTGGATTCCTCGCGTCGAGTAGAGCGCGTGGGTGTCCACTTCGGCGTGGATCGGTGATCGTGGGAGCGAGGTGGAGCGTGGAAGCTCCGTGGCTATTCCTCCTTGCATGCGGCCCGTTCGACGGTTTCGGCTTGCGAAAGGTAGGGGGATGGAACCTCGATCTTGCTAGGATCGTTTCCTTTAGCTCGCTTGTTGATTAGCACCCCGTAGCATGCATGATGTTCATATTTCCATTTTTGGGGTTTTAGCCTAAATCTTGAGTTTAATGCGTTTTAGGCCTTGCATGTGCTAGATTTAGATGTTAGATTGTTGTCTAGCATGCGTGGTTTGACAGGTTATTAGGTTTCTCGTCGATACCCGGCGTTTTCAGCCGTCCGGGAGGGCTTCGGTTTACAAACCGTACCCGCCCGTAACCCAGGTGCAGTGACGGTCCTGCCAGGAACCGTCACTTGCCCGACGGTCCAAGGTGGACGCGTCACTACCAAATAGCGGCCCATTGGGGGTGCGTTACTTGGAGAGTAACGGTGGGGCTCCCATCCGTTACTCATCAACTGTTTTCCGTGATTTTGGTCAGGCGGTGCGCCCGGCGGCCAGTCGGCCGACCGTCGTTTCGGTCCGGCGCGCCTAGACCGGGGCGTTACTTCGCCTGCTACCATTTAGAACGCTGATAGGTGGTTTGAGCCTCGGGTGGATGTGACGGCGGTGACCCCACGCGTCGCTTCGAAGTAACGCGCAGGGCCCCCACCGTTACATGCCTTTGGTGCCTCTTGAGCTGGAATCCTGAAGGGAGTGACGGATGGGGACTGGAGCGTCATTCTTGAAGTAACGCGCCGACCCCCGACCGTCGTTTGCATGTGGCGCGTGGGTCCTTGACCGCCACTTCCCTGATGGCTGCAATATATTCCCAGCCCATTGCTTATGCGTTCCGTTCTATATTCATGCCATAGTTGTATTGTTTTACTATATTGTGGCGTGTTTTATGTGCCAATAGAGTAGCTTTTCTTTCCAGGCAATGGAGCCACTGTTGTTGCCCTAAGGTCTGTTGAGTACCGACCCGCTTGAGGATGGCGGAGGGGTATATTTCCCATTCACGGTTTGTAAGCTAGTTCCGTGGGCTCCCAGCCAATGGTAGCGTCCTGCCAAGGGAGAAAACTAGTTAGAGGGCCTGGCTCAGGCTAGAGTCAGTGTGTGCACACGTGGTCGGAGACTGTGGACTGACGCCGACGGGTGTCACTCCGACTGGTCACTTGGTTTGGTACTGTTTGCGCGCTTAGCTTGTCGCTTGTCGACTGCGAGTGCTTGAGACGCAGTGTAAGCCGTCAGTGGACGCTTCTGGTTTCTGCTCCAGTGGTTGTCCTTCCTTGTTGCTTGGACTAGTTGCAGCTCATTCTAATTGGTAGTTTTAGCTTTAATCGCTTGCATTTAATTAGTAGCGGCATGTGTTAGCTGTTATACTTGCTTAGATAGAGTTTACAGCTTTCTTGTGATTAGATATTCATGCCATTGCCTGTGTATTTATTTGAATGCATGCTTTAATTGCTGTTAATTATGCATGTTCGCTTGTTTAGTGCGAGGTAGGGATCCGCGTGACCCCTACTGAGTCTGGCTGTGACTCACCCTTCTCCTTTCAGGTGAGCCGCGCCCGACATCTCCCGGAGTTTAGCGTGCTGTTTCGGGACCGTTCCTTAGCTGCCAGCTGAGCACGAGCTGCCTTTTTGAGGCTTGTGTTGTACTTTTGCCGGGGTATGCCCCGCGTAGTTGTGCCCTGTGGACTAGTGTTTGTGACTCTGGACTAGTTATATATATCACTCTGGTTATTTTAAATTGCTTCCGCACTTGTGTTTAAATCTTAAATACTTATTTGTATTGCGCGCCCCAATTCGCAATTAATTATGCATATTCCTCAGCTAACCCCCCACTAACCCTTCAGGGGCCTCATCAGCCTCTTGGGTGGCCTCCCCAGTTCTTGGTGTCGGTATACTGATGTTATCGGTATATCGGTATCCTGAACTCTGGGTCGTCACAGATGGTATCAGAGCTTGAAGTTGAGGATTTGCGTAAAGAATTGGAATTGACGCTTGGTCCAGAGCTAGTCCTGTTGTTGTCTCTTGCTGGCATAGGATGTTTTCCGTATGATTGATGGATTTCATTGTTGATTGTGTTTTTGGCAGCATAATTATGCCGCCTCGTCGAGGAAGACCTCCTCGAGCTCCTCGTGTTCCTCGAGATGCGCCCAGGGAAGATAGCGGTTCTGCACCTCCTCCTGCAGTTCCCGCTGTTCCTGTCGTTCCAGTTGCTCCTCCAGTGCCGATCGTTCAAGCTGAAGTGCCTGGCAGTCGAGGCAAGGCTTTGAAGGAATTTCTGATGTTCAATCCGCCTGCTTTCGATGGCCAAGCTGATCCAGAAGTCGCGAGGCAATGGATGGATGCGATAGAGCGTGTTTTTGTCTCGATGGAGTGTGCTGAAGATGAGAAAGTCATGCTCGCTGCCTTTCAACTCCAGGGTACGTCCATTGCGTGGTGGAAAGCCGAGTGGCAGATTTCCTTTCGATCCAGACCTCTTCGGCAAATCACTTGGGCAGAGTTCGTTGCTGCTTTTGAGCGTGCCTATACTCCTGCCTGCTTGCAGATGGATAAGATGTATCGGTTTATGGAATTGACCCAGGGCAGTATGACCGTGCTTCAGTACAGGAATAAGTTCTTGGAATTGGGTCAGTATGCGCCCCATGTGCTGGCCAGCGAAGCTTTGAAGACCCAGCAATTCTTGCGAGGGTTGAGGCCAGAGTTGAAGATGCCGTTGATAGCGAGTCGTGTTGCGGATCTCGATACTGCGTGCCAGACAGCTGTAGCTTTAGAGCTGGAGATGGCGAGACCGGGTGGATATCCCCAGGCAGGGTCAGTGCAGCCGGTGGCTCAGGTTCAGCAGGCTTACCGACAGCCCGTGCCTAGTGTTCCTTCGGTCCAGTCAGAGGTTTCCAGTGCTTCCTCTCCTTCTAAGCCCAAGTTCAAAAGGTTCAAGAAGAAGAAGAAGTTTGTTCAGCAGCCGTCCGGTGCAGATTCTGTTCAGCAGCCGACAGCACCTTCTTCTCAGACTCGACAGAGCTCAGCTGCTAGTCAGCCGTGGACGTGTCGGAGATGCGGTGGTCATCATAAGGGCCAACCGTGTTCTCTTCCTGTTGTTTGCTTTAGGTGTGACCAGCCAGGTCATGTGGTTCGAGATTGCCCGCTGAGGCCGAATCCATTGCAAGCTCCTCAGTTTTCTCAACCTCAGCCGCAGTTTAGACCTCCTGCACCTCAAGCTCCACAGCAATTTTTCTCTCAGGCGTCGGCGTCTTCTCAGCAATCTTCAGTTGGTTCTAAGAAGCAGAAAGGCAAAGTTTCTCATTTGACAAGAGCTGATGCTGCTGCGTCCCATCTTGTGGAAGGTACGATTATGCTTTATGGTCATTCAGCTCATGTCTTATTTGATTCTGGTGCTTCTCACTCTTTTATTTCTGAGGATTTTATGGCTTGTATTGAGGAACCAACTTCTGAGCTGTCTTGTGAGTTGTTTGTGGAATTGCCTTCTGGAGATTTCATGGTTACTCCCTTGTGTTTGGATGAGTCTCCTGTGATGATTGATGATCACCAGTTGCCGGCGAGATTGTATGCGTTGCAGCTGGCAGATTATGATGTTATTCTGGGAATGGATTGGTTGGAGCATTATGGAGCTGTGGTTGACTGCAGATCGAAGAAAGTCTATTTTCAGCCCCAGGGAAAATCAGCCTTTTATTTTCAAGGTATTCGATCCCGTTCTTCTCGTATGATTATTTCTGCTATTCGAGCCTATAGGTTGCTTAGCACAGGTTGTCAGGGATTCCTTGCTTCAGTGGTGGCTGTTGAAAAACCACGACGGGATGTTTGTGATATTCCGGTTGTCTGTGAGTTCCCTGATGTGTTTCCTGACGAGTTGCCAGGCTTGCCCCCAGAGCGAGAGATTGAGATGGTGATTGAACTGATTCCAGGTACTGGCCCCTTAGCAAAGCCGCCGTACCGAATGGCTCCAGCTGAATTGAAAGTACTGCGTGCACAGCTACTAGAGTTACTGGAGAAGGGTTATATTCGTCCCAGTTTTTCTCCGTGGAGTGCCCCAGTACTGTTTGTGAAAAAGAAAGATGGAAACCTGAGGCTTTGTATTGATTACAGGCAGCTGAATCAGGCGACTATCAAGAATAAGTATCCGCTCCCCAGGATTGATGATTTGTTTGACCAGTTACAGTCTGCTGCTGTCTTTTCACGGATTGATCTCCGATCTGGCTATTTTCAGTTGCGGATCCGGGAATCTGATGTGGAGAAGACTGCTTTCAGTACTCGATATGGTCACTTTGAATTTTTAGTCATGCCGTTTGGTTTGACTAATGCCCCAGCAGCCTTCATGGATCTAATGCAGCGTATCTTTCGTCCATTTCTGGACCATTTTGTGGTGATCTTTGTTGATGATATCTTGATATATTCTGCCTCTGTTGATGATCATGTGCAGCATTTGAGGATCGTTCTGCAGACTCTAAGAGATCACGAGCTTTATGCGAAGCTCAGTAAATGTGAATTCTGGCTTCGGGAGATTCATTTTCTTGGCCATGTGATTTCTAGTGATGGAGTAGCAGTAGACCCTGCAAAGATTGATGCCGTTTTGAGTTGGCAGAGACCGAGGACCATCACGGAGATACGAAGTTTTTTAGGATTGGCTGGGTATTACCGCAGATTCATTCAGGATTTTGCGAAGATTGCAGCACCGATGACTAATTTGACACGGAAGGGTGTGCCATTTGTCTGGTCGGATCAGTGTGAGGCTAGCTTTGTTGAATTGAAAAGGCTGTTGACTTCTTCTCCAGTGTTGACTTTGCCTTCCGACTCGGGTGGTTTTCTTGTTTGTACAGATGCGTCTCGAGTAGGTTTGGGTGCAGTGCTGATGCAACATGGTAAGGTTATCGCATATGCATCTCGGCAATTGAAACAGCATGAAGGAAATTATCCCACTCATGATCTAGAGCTAGCTGCAGTTATTTTTGCCTTGAAGATCTGGAGACATTATCTGTATGGTGAGAAATTTCAGATTTTACTGATCATCAGAGTTTACAGTATATTTTCTCCCAGAAAGATCTGAATCTCAGGCAGAGGCGATGGATGGAATACATGAAAGATTATGACTTTACACTCTCCTATCAGCCAGGTAAAATGAATGTTGTGGCTGATGCTCTGAGCAGGAAAGTACAAGTCAGTCATTTGTTGCTTCATGAATGGAAATTGTGGGAACAGCTTCCGAGCGAGGCATTGTGTGTAGAGATTCCTGCCGATCCGAGAGTGGCAGTTTGTGCTAGCTTGGTTTTGGGTTCAGCTTTGTATCAGCAGATTCTAGAAGCCCAACAAGCTGATTCTGATTTGGCCCGTGTTATATCAAGATATGATGTGGAATTTGATGACGAGCTGGTCGTCAGTTTCCAGGGCAGATTGTATATTCCTGTTGATGATGATTTGAGGAATGAGATTTTGAGTGAAGCCCATGGTTCCCGTTTTGCTATTCACCCTGGTGTCACCAAGATGTATCAGAATTTGAAGAAGCAGTTCTGGTGGCCCGGCATGAAGAAGGACGTGGCTATTTTTGTTTCTAAGTGCTTGACTTGTCAATTAGTTAAAGCCGAACATCAAAAGCCAGGTGGTCTGCTTCAGCCATTGGAAATTCCGATGTGGAAATGGGACCATGTTACTACAGATTTTGTGGTGGGTTTGCCTCGAACTTCTCAAGGTTTTGATGGAATCTGGCTGCTTGTCGACAGATTGACGAAAACCGCCAGATTGTTGCCAATTAAAGTTACTTGGAGTGTGCAGAGATTGGCCGAGCTCTATGTGCAGAAGATCGTGCCATTGCATGGAATTCCTGTTTCACTTGTGTCAGATCGTGACCCGCGTTTTACCTCTGGCTTCTGGCGTAGTTTCCAGAAAGCTTTGGGCACTGAGTTAGCTTTCAGTTCAGCGTATCATCCACAGTCAGATGGACAGTCAGAGAGAACTATTCAGACTTTGGAAGACATGCTGAGATCGTGTTGCCTTGATTGGCAAGGTTCGTGGGGTCAGCATTTGCCACTTGTTGAGTTTGCTTATAATAACAGTTTTCACTCCAGTATTGGCATGGCTCCTTATGAAGCGCTGTATGGTCGTCCTTGTCGTACTCCTCTGAACTGGTTTGATGTTGGGGACCGACTGTTGACAGGACCGGACATGGTACAGCAGTGTTCTGATGTGGTTCGTCTGATCAGACAGAGATTGTTGACGGCTCAGAGTCGACAGAAAAGTTATGCAGATCGGCGCAGACGTCCACTACAATTTGAGCCAGGAGATATGGTGTTTGTTAAAATATCTCCAATGAAGGGTGTTTCCAGGTTTGGAAGCGTGGAAAGCTTAGTCCGCGGTATGTTGGCCCTTTTCCGATTGTTGAAGCTATTGGTTCAGTGGCTTATCGTTTGCAACTGCCGGCGGCCATGCAAGCTATTCATAATGTGTTCCACGTGTCTCAGTTGAGGAAATATGTGTCTGATGCTTCTCATGTTCTCGATGATTCAGTGTGGCCCGAGGTGACTGCTGATTTGTCCACGCCAGAGTTTCCTATCCGAATTGAAGACCGTCGTGAGCAGCGGTTGAGAAATAAGGTTATTCCTCTGGTAAGAGTTGCTTGGCAGCGTCACTCTGGTAACGAGTCTACTTGGGAGCGTGAAGATGAGATGCGTCAGCTTTTTCCTTTCTTGTTCCAGTGAGGTATAAGTCCTTTCTCAGTTTCCTCCTTTTCGGTTATTGTAAATTTCGAGGGCGAAATTTCTGTAAGGAGGGAGGGACTGTAAGGCCCGTGCCTTAATGGATCCTTCGTGGTATTTGTTCTATTAATTGTTCTGGAAATTCCGGCTATTTTCCTGGATTTTTAGGAATTTGTCTGGCATTTTTCCGGATTTGTTCGGAGCTGTTTGAGGGTTATTGAATATTAATAAGATTTTTATATATATAATGATTATATTATATATATATTAATTTTATTTAATTTTTTTTTTATATCTCTCACCCTCACTCTCTCTCCCCCGTCGATCTCTCATTTCACCCTCTCCCTCTCTCTCTCCTCCGTGCGGCCACCTCCTCTCCTCTCTTAGGGATCGGGGTCGAGACGGCGTCGGATTGAGACGAGGTTGGCACCGTTGGATTCCTCGCGTCGAGTAGAGCGCGTGGGTGTCCACTTCGGCGTGGATCGGTGATCGTGGGAGCGAGGTGGAGCGTGGAAGCTCCGTGGCTATTCCTCCTTGCATGCGGCCCGTTCGACGGTTTCGGCTTGCGAAAGGTAGGGGGATGGAACCTCGATCTTGCTAGGATCGTTTCCTTTAGCTCGCTTGTTGATTAGCACCCCGTAGCATGCATGATGTTCATATTTCCATTTTTGGGGTTTTAGCCTAAATCTTGAGTTTAATGCGTTTTAGGCCTTGCATGTGCTAGATTTAGATGTTAGATTGTTGTCTAGCATGCGTGGTTTGACAGGTTATTAGGTTTCTCGTCGATACCCGGCGTTTTCAGCCGTCCGGGAGGGCTTCGGTTTACAAACCGTACCCGCCCGTAACCCAGGTGCAGTGACGGTCCTGCCAGGAACCGTCACTTGCCCGACGGTCCAAGGTGGACGCGTCACTACCAAATAGCGGCCCATTGGGGGTGCGTTACTTGGGGAGTAACGGTGGGGCTCCCATCCGTTACTCATCAACTGTTTTCCGTGATTTTGGTCAGGCGGTGCGCCCGGCGGCCAGTCGGCCGACCGTCGTTTCGGTCCGGCGCGCCTAGACCGGGGCGTTATTTCGCCTGCTACCATTTAGAACGCTGATAGGTGGTTTGAGCCTCGGGTGGATGTGACGGCGGTGACCCCACGCGTCGCTTCGAAGTAACGCGCAGGGCCCCCACCGTTACATGCCTATGGTGCCTCTTGAGCTGGAATCCTGAAGGGAGTGACGGATGGGGACTGGAGCGTCATTCTTGAAGTAACGCGCCGACCCCCGACCGTCGTTTGCATGTGGCGCGTGGGTCCTTGACCGCCACTTCCCTGATGGCTGCAATATATTCCCAGCCCATTGCTTATGCGTTCCGTTCTATATTCATGCCATAATTGTATTGTTTTACTATATTGTGGCGTGTTTTATGTGCCAATAGAGTAGCTTTTCTTTCCAGGCAATGGAGCCACTGTTGTTGCCCTAAGGTCTGTTGAGTACCGACCCGCTTGAGGATGGCGGAGGGGTATATTTCCCATTCACGGTTTGTAAGCTAGTTCCGTGGGCTCCCAGCCAATGGTAGCGTCCTGCCAAGGGAGAAAACTAGTTAGAGGGCCTGGCTCAGGCTAGAGTCAGTGTGTGCACACGTGGTCGGAGACTGTGGACTGACGCCGACGGGTGCCACTCCGACTGGTCACTTGGTTTGGTACTGTTTGCGCGCTTAGCTTGTCGCTTGTCGACTGCGAGTGCTTGAGACGCAGTGTAAGCCGTCAGTGGACGCTTCTGGTTTCTGCTCCAGTGGTTGTCCTTCCTTGTTGCTTGGACTAGTTGCAGCTCATTCTAATTGGTAGTTTTAGCTTTAATCGCTTGCATTTAATTAGTAGCGGCATGTGTTAGCTGTTATACTTGCTTAGATAGAGTTTACAGCTTTCTTGTGATTAGATATTCATGCCATTGCCTGTGTATTTATTTGAATGCATGCTTTAATTGCTGTTAATTATGCATGTTCGCTTGTTTAGTGCGAGGTAGGGATCCGCGTGACCCCTACTGAGTCTGGCTGTGACTCACCCTTCTCCTTTCAGGTGAGCCGCGCCCGACATCTCCCGGAGTTTAGCGTGCTGTTTCGGGACCGTTCCTTAGCTGCCAGCTGAGCACGAGCTGCCTTTTTGAGGCTTGTGTTGTACTTTTGCCGGGGTATGCCCCGCGTAGTTGTGCCCTGTGGACTAGTGTTTGTGACTCTGGACTAGTTATATATATCACTCTGGTTATTTTAAATTGCTTCCGCACTTGTGTTTAAATCTTAAATACTTATTTGTATTGCGCGCCCCAATTCGCAATTAATTATGCATATTCCTCAGCTAACCCCCCACTAACCCTTCAGGGGCCTCATCAGCCTCTTGGGTGGCCTCCCCAGTTCTTGGTGTCGGTATACTGATGTTATCGGTATATCGGTATCCTGAACTCTGGGTCGTCACACATACTTCGTGTTGTTTGTGTTTACTACACTTCATGTTGTCCTTTTGTACGTCGTGTTGTTCCAACTATGTTTGTTGATTGTCTTCGTGTTGTTTACTGAAGCAGCTCGATTTGTTCTGATGAACTGCGAGTCGTTTTCCTGTGAACCTCGTGTCGTTTCTTCAGTATTTAGTTGCTCATCTCGAGTCATCCTTTTTATTTTTGCTCTCGTGTTTTCGTGTCGTTTACTGTAGTTACTCGAGTCATTTTCCTGCTTTCACTGTTTTATTACGTGTCGTTGTAGCCGTTCCTGTCTTATGTCTTCGTGTTGTTTTTCCTAGACCCCGTGTCCTTTTTGCTTTGTGACCACACTTCGTGTAGGGTTCTATTTTCATCTTCGAGTTGGTTTCTGTCCGTGTTGTCCTCGTATTCAAGTCATTTTTTTTATGTCTTCGTGTTGTTTCTGTATTTGTGTCTTCGTGTTGCTTCCTTCTATCTTCATCCAAGGTTCCTCTGATCGTGTGTTTTCTATCGTTTCACTCCGTGTTATTTCCTTCTCACCTCGTGTTGTTCTCATCTGACCTCGTGTCATTCTCTTTCTTTCGTGCTGTAGTCATCGTGTGTATCTCGTGTCGTTCTCAGTATAGTGCACCTTTTGCTGTTCCTACACACCTCGTGCAGCTTTAGCTTGAGTGTCAACCGACTTATTTCAGGTATATATATATATAGAGAGAACCCTGAGTATTAATGGTTTTAATCTCTTTGCAGGAGAAGAAGAAAAAAAAAGAGAAGGATTCTGGTTTCAAGATCAACTCTGAACCAGTTTACTCTATTGTAAGAGTGGGCACGTGATACGAGGCTGGCATCTGGCACGTGATTCGAGATGCAGAGGAGCCTCCACGTGGACTGAAGCATTTGGGCGGGAATCATGGAGAGCACACGCCGCCCTAATCTGCTGCTGCTATATATATGTGTCTTCTTCCTCTGAAAAAAGGTGAGAGAGGGTAGAGAGTGACTGAAGTAGAATCAGGCAGAGCTAAGAGAAGAAAGGCAGAAGAGAAAGAAGAGATAGAGAAAGCTGAGAGCCAGATCGAGAGAGCAGAAGAAGAAAAAGAAAGAGAGACAGTGAGATAGAGAAAGTGAGAAGCAGTAACGTGCTGGGAAAAAGTTAGAAGCAGTAGAAGAAGTTCCTACTGGACTGTGGATCAAATCCAGGTCAGCCAACTCCTGCGAGAGCCACATTTGATTTTATCTTTTCAGCTTTCTGTTGCTGGTTTTGTTTTTTCCTTTGAACTATTCACTTGGTGTTCTTCCGATCCTCTAGTGTGAGATCGGGTTCCCTCCGGTGTGGAGGAAGAGAGACTTGCGTCTCCGGTTGCCTTTGACTGGGTGTCATTGGTTGTTTCTTGGTTGTTTCCCTCCGGTTGGGAGGAAGAGAGGTCCGAGACCTCTAGTTTGCAAGTGACTTGGTGTCACTTGTGTTTCCCTCTGGGGTTCGGAGGAAGAGAGACTTGGGTCTCTAGGTTCCCCTCCGGTTTGGAGGAAGGGAGGTTTGGTCCTCCGGTTCTGGGCTTGTGGGTAGCAAGTCCAGGGGTTCCCTCCGGGTCTGGAGGAAGAGAGACCGTGTGTCTCTGGTTTCCAAGTGACTAGGAGTCACTTGGGGTGTCCCTCCGGTTGGGAGGAAGAGGGGAGGTTGTTCCCCTGGTCAAGCTGTTTGGCAGCAGTTGTTGCAGACTGAGTCTGCTGTGCTAGTGTTACTAGTGGAAGCCTCACTCCGGCTTGGAGTGAGGGGTGGACGTAGGTCTGTTGACCGAACCACCTAAAAATCCTGGTGTCCCTTGTTGTAACGACCCAGAGTTCAGGATACCGATATACCGATAACATCGATACACCGATACCAAGAACTGGGGAAGCCACCCAAGAGGCTGATGAGGCCCCTGAAGGGTTAGAAGAAAAGTGTTGAGGGGTATGCATAACGAATTAGAATTTGGAACGCGCAATTTACAATTAAGCATTAAAAATAACACAAGTGCGGAAGCAATTCAAAATAACTTGAGTGATATGTATATACTAGTCCAGAGAAACAAGAGTACTAGCCCAAAAAGGTACAACTACGCGGGGCATACCCCGGCAAAAGTACAACAAGCCTCAAAAGGTGCCTCGACTAAAGTTGGCAGCTAACACGGTCTCCGAACTGACTCACAAGGCACCGGGAGACGACGGGCGCGGCTCACCTGAAAAGAGAAATGGTGAGTCACAGCCAGACTCAGTAGGGGTCACGCGATCCCTACCTCGCACTAAACAAGCATACAAGCATAAATAAAGCAAGTAGAGCATGCATTTAAATAGCTAACAGGCAATGGCATGAATAACTACTCAAGTAAAGCTGTAAACTCTAACTAAACAGGTATAACAGCCTAAGTATGCCATAGTTAACTAAATGCAAGCGATTAAAACTAAAGCTACCAAATAGAATAAGTCTTAACTAGTCCAAGCAACAAGGAAGGAAAACCACTAGAGCAGAAACCAAAAGCGTCCACTGACGACTTACACTGCGTCTCAAGCACTCGCAGTCGACGAAGCGACAAGCTAAGCGCGTAAACAGTACCAAACCAAGTGACCAGTCGGAGTGGCACCCGTCGGTGTCAGTCCACAGTCTCCGACCACGTGTGCACACACTGACTCTAGCCTGAGCCAGGTCCTCTAGCTAGTTTTCCCCCTTGGTAGGACGCTACCATTGGCTGGGAGCCCACGGAACTAGCTTACAAACCGTGCATGGGAAATATACCCCTCCGCCATCCTCAAGCGGGTCGGCACTCAACAGACCTTAGGGCAACAACAGTGGCTCCATTGCTTGGAAAGAAAGGCTACTCTAATGGTAATAAAACACGCCACTATACATTAAAACAAAACGAATATGGCATGAGTATATAAAAGAACGCATAACGAAAGGGCTGGGAACATATTAAAACCATCAGGGAAGCGGCGGTCGAAGACCCATGCGCTATTTGAAAGTGACAGTCGGGGACTGGCGCGTTACATCAAAAACGACGCGCTGGTCTCCAACCGTTACTTCCACCTGAGTTCCAGCTCAAAGGCCTTAAAGGGGAGAGTGACGGTGGGGGTCCTATGCGTTGCTTCGAAGCGACGCGCGGGAGCTCCACCGTTACTTCCACCCGAGGCTCAAACCAACAAACAGCGTTTAAAAACAACAGCAGGCAAAGCGACGCTCCGGTCTAAGCATGTCGGAAGTAAACGACGATCGGCCGATAGACCGCCGGACTCACCGCCTCACCTGGCTAACCGAAAACAACTGGTGAGTAACGGATGGGAATCCTACCGTTACTCTCCAAATGACGCACCCCCGATGGGCCGTTATTTGGAAGCGACGCGTCCACTATGGACCGTCGGGAAAGTGACGGTTCCTGGCAGGACCGTCACTTCACCTGGGTTACGGGCGGGTACGGTTTGTAAACCGAAGCCCTCCCGGACGACAGAAATCGCCGGTTATCGTCGAAAAACCTGATATCCTGCCAAACCATACAGTTTATACAACAGTTTAACAACTAAATCTAGCACATGTAAGGCCTAAAACGCATTAAACTCAAAGATTTACGCTAAAACTCCAAATATGGAAACATGGGCATCATGCATGCTACGGGGCGCTAATCAACAAACGAGCTAAGGGAAAACGATCCTAGCGAGATCGAGATTCCATCCCCCTACCTTTTGCAAGCCGAATCCAAGGGAAAGGCCGCATGCAAGGAGGAAGAGCCACGAAGCCTTCACGCTCCACCTCGCTCCGACGTTCACCGAACCACACCGAAGTGGACACCTACGCGCTCCTCTCGACGCGAAGAATCCAACGGCGCCAACCACGCCTCAATCCGACCTCGTCTCGCCCGTGTTCCCTAAAGAGGAGAGAGGGGCGATCGCACGGAGGAGAGAGAGAGAGAGAGGGTGAGAATGAGAGATCGACGGGGAGAAAGAGGGTGAGAGAGGGATTAAAAGAAAAAGAAATTAAAATATATATAATATAATCATTATATATATTAAAATCTCATTAATTCTAATAACCCTCAAATAACTCCAAACAAATCCAGAAAAATACCAGATAAATTCCTAAAAATCCAGGAAAATAGCCAGAAATTCCAGAACAAATAATAAAACAAAAACCATCAAGGATTCATTAAGGCACGGGCCTTACAGTCCCTCCCTCCTTACAGAAATTTCACCCTCGAAATTTATAACAACCGAAAAGGAGGAAACTGAGAAAGGAATGATACCTCACTGGAATAAAAAAGGAAAAAGCTGACGCATCTCATCTTCACGCTCCCAAGTAGACTCATTACTAGAGTGACGCTGCCAAGCAACCCTTACCAGAGGAATAACCTTATTTCTCAACCGCTGCTCACGACGGTCTTCAATTCTGATAGGAAACTCTGGCGCAGATAAATCAGCAGTCACCTCAGGCCATACTGAATCATCGAGAACATGAGAAGCATCTGGCACATATTTCCTCAATTGAGACACGTGGAATACATCATGAACAGCTTGCATAGCCGCAGGAAGTTGCAAACGATAAGCCACCTGACCAATAGCTTCAACAATCGGAAAAGGGCCAACGTACCGCGGACTAAGCTTTCCACGCTTCCCAAATCTGGAAACACCCTTCATCGGAGATATTTTAACAAACACCATATCTCCAGGCTCAAATTGTAGTGGACGTCTGCGCTGATCTGCATAGCTTTTCTGTCGACTCTGAGCCGTCAACAATCTCTGCCTGATCTGATGAACCACATCAGAACATTGCTGCACCATGTCAGGTCCTGTCAATAATCTGTCACCAACATCAAACCAATTCAGAGGAGTACGACAAGGACGACCATAGAGTGCTTCATAAGGAGCCATTCCAATACTGGTATGAAAACTGTTATTATAAGCAAATTCAACAAGTGGCAAATGCTGACTCCACGAACCTTGCCAATCAAGGCAACACAATCTCAGCATGTCCTCCAAAGTCTGAATGGTCCTCTCTGACTGTCCATCTGACTGAGGGTGATACGCTGAACTGAAAGCTAACTCAGTGCCCAACGCTTTCTGAAAACTACGCCAGAAGCCAGAGGTAAAACGTGGGTCACGATCTGACACAAGTGAAACAGGAATTCCATGCAGTGGCACGATCTTCTGCACATACAGCTCGGCCAACCTCTGTGCATTCCAGGCAATCTTAATCGGCAACAATCTGGCAGTTTTAGTCAATCTGTCGACAAGCAACCAGATACCATCAAAACCTTGAGAAGTCCGAGGCAAACCCACCACAAAATCTGTAGTAACATGGTCCCATTTCCACATCGGAATCTCTAATGGCTGAAGCAAACCACCTGGCTTTTGATGTTCGGCTTTAACTAACTGACAAGTCAAGCACTTAGAAACAAATATAGCCACGTCTTTCTTCATACCTGGCCACCAGAACTGCTTCTTCAAATTCTGATACATCTTGGTGACACCCGGATGAATAGCAAAACGAGAACCATGGGCTTCACTCAGAATCTCGAGTCTTAAATCATCATCAGCGGGAACATATAATCTATCTTGAAGACTGACAACTAGCTCGTCATCAAAATCCACATCATAGCTTGATATAACACGAGCCAAATCAGAATCAGCCTGCTGGGCATCTTTACTCTGATGATATAAAGCTGAACCCAAAACCAAGCTAGCACAAACTGCCATCTTCGGATCAGCAGGAAACTCTGCACTAAATGCCTCACTTGGAAGCTGTTCCCACAATTTCCATTCATGAAGCAACAAATAACTGACCTGTACTTTCCTGCTCAGAGCATCAGCCACAACATTCATTTTACCAGGCTGATAGGAGAGTGTAAAGTCATAATCTTTCATGAATTCCATCCATCTGCGCTGCCTGAGATTCAGATCTTTCTGGGAGAAAATATACCGTAAACTCTGATGATCGGTGAAAATCTGAAATTTCTCACCATACAGATAATGTCTCCAGATCTTTAAGGCAAAAACAACTGCAGCTAGCTCCAGATCATGAGTGGGGTAATTTCCTTCATGCTGTTTCAACTGCCGGGATGCGTATGCGATAACCTTACCATGTTGCATTAGCACTGCACCCAAACCTACTCGAGAAGCATCTGTACAGACCATAAATCCACCCGAGCCGGAAGGCAAAGTCAACACAGGAGAAGAAGTCAATAGCCTTTTCAATTCAACAAAGCTAGCCTCACACTGATCCGACCAGACAAAAGACACATCTTTACGAGTCAATCTAGTCATCGGGGCTGCAATCTTCGCAAAGTCTTGAATGAATCTGCGGTAATACCCAGCCAAACCTAGAAAACTTCGAATCTCTGTTACAGTTCTCGGTCTTTGCCAACTCAAAACAGCATCAATCTTTGCAGGGTCCACTGCCACTCCATTACCAGAAATCACATGACCAAGAAAATGAATTTCTCGAAGCCAGAATTCACATTTACTGAGCTTCGCATAAAGCTCGTGATCCCTTAGAGTCTGCAGAACGATCCTCAAGTGCTACACATGATCATTAACAGAGGCAGAATAGATCAGAATATCATCCACAAAGATCACTACGAACTGGTCCAGAAATGGACGAAAGATACGTTGCATTAGGTCCATAAAAGCTGATGGGGCATTAGTCAAACCAAACGGCATGACTAAGAATTCAAAATGACCATATCGAGTACTGAAGGCAGTCTTCTCCACATCGGATTCCCGGATCCGTAACTGAAAATAGCCAGATCTGAGATCTATCCGTGAAAAGACAGTAGCACACTGTAACTGGTCAAACAAATCATCAATCCTGGGAAGCGGATACCTATTCTTGATAGTCACCTGATTCAACTGCCTGTAATCAATACAAAGCCTCAGGCTTCCATCTTTCTTTTTCACAAACAGCACTGGGGCACTCCACGGAGAAAAATTGGGACGAATATAACCTTTCTCCAGTAACTCTAGTAGTTGTGCACGCAGTACTTTCAATTCAGCTGGGGCCATTCGGTACGGCGGCTTTGCTAAGGGGCCGGTACCTGGAATCAGTTCAATCACCATCTCTATCTCTCGTTCTGGGGGCAAGCCTGGAAACTCGTCAGGAAACACATCAGGGAACTCACAGACAACCAGAATATCACAAACATCCCGTCGTGATTTTTCAACAACAACCACTGAAGCAAGGAATCCCTGGCAACCTGCACTAAGCAACCTATAGGCTCGAATAGTAGAAATAATCATACGAGAAGATCGGGATCGAATATCTTGAAAATAAAAGGCTGATTTTCCCTGTGGCTGAAAATAGACTTTCTTCGATCTGCAGTCAACCACAGCTCCATAATGCTCCAACCAATCCATTCCCAGAATAACATCATAATCTGCCAGCTGCAACGCATACAATCTTGCTGGCAACTGGTGATTATCAATCATCACAAGAGATTCTTCCAGGCACAAAGGTGTAACCATGAAATCTCCAGAAGGCAATTCAACAAACATCTCACAAGATACCTCGGAAGTCGGTTCCTCAATACAGGTCATGAAATCCTCAGAAATAAAAGAGTGAGAAGCACTAGAATCAAATAAGACACGAGCTGAATGACCATAAAGCATAATCGTACCTTCCACAAGGTGGGACGCAACAGCATCAGCTCTAGTCAAATGAGAAACCTTGCCTTTCTGCTTCTTAGAACCTGCTGAAGATTGCTGAGAAGACGCCGACGCTTGAGAGTAAAATTGCTGAGCTTGAGGTGCAGTCGGAGGTCTGAATTGCGGCTGCTGAGGTTGAGAAAACTGAGGAACTTGCAATTGTTTCAGCCTCAGCGGGCAATCACGAACCACATGACCCGGCTGATCACACGTAAAGCAAACAACAGGAAGAGAACACGGCTGGCCCTTGTGATGACCACCGCATCTCCTACACGTCCATGGCTGACTGACAGCTGAGCTCTGACGAGTCTGAGAAGAAGGTGATGTCGGCTGCTGAACAGAATCTGTGCCGGACGACTGCTGGAAAAACTTCTTCTTCTTCTTGAACCTCTTGAACTTGGGTTTGGAAGGAGAGGAAGCACTAGAAATCTCTGACTGGACCGAGGGAATACCTGGCACTGGCGGTCGGTAAGTCTGCTGTGACTGAACTATCGTCTGCACTGACCCTGCCTGAGGATATCCACCTGGTCTCGTCATCTCCAGCTCTAAAGCCACCGCTGTCTGGCACGCACTATCATGATCCGCAACACGACTGGCGATAAGAGGCATCTTCAATTCGGGCCTCAAACCTCGCAAAAATTGTTGAGTCTTCAAAGCTTCACTAGCCAGCACATGAGGCGCATACTGACCCAATTCCATAAACCTATTCCGGTACTGAAGCACACTCATACCGCCCTGAGTCAGCTCCATAAATTGATACATCTTGTCCATCTGAAGACAGGCGGGAGTATAGGCACACTCGAAAGCAGCAACAAACTCTGCCCAAGTGATCTGCCGAAGAGGTCTAGAACAAAAGGCAATCTGCCACTCGGCTTTCCACCACGTGATGGATGTACCCTGGAGTTGAAAAGCAGCAAGCATAACTTTTTCGTCTTCAGCACACTCCATCGAGACAAACACACGCTCGATCGCATCCAACCATTGCCTTGCCACCTCTGGATCAGCTTGACCATCGAACGCAGGCGGATTGAACATAAGAAATTCTTTCAATGCCTTACCTCGACTGCCAGGCGCTTCAACAGGAGGAGCAACAATCGGCGCTGGAGGAGGAACAACTGGAATAGCAGGAACTGCAGGAGGAGGTGCAGAACCACTGTCTTCCCTGGGCGCATCTCGAGGAACACGAGGAGCTCGAGGGGGTCTTCCTTGACGGGGAGGCATAATTACACTGCCAAAACACAAATCAATCGCAATTAATCAATCATACGGAAAACATCCTATGCCAGCAATAGACGACGCAATGGACTAGCTCTGGACAAAGCGCAAATTTCAATTCCTTATACAATTCCTCAAACATGTCTCTGATACCAACTGTAACGACCTAGAGTTCAAGATACCGATATACCGATAACATCGATACACCGATACCAAGAACTGGGGAAGTCACCCAAGAGGCTGATGAGGCCCCTGAAGGGTTAGAAGAAAAGTGTTGAGGGGTATGCATAACGAATTGGAATTTGGAACGCGCAATTTATAATTAAGCATTAAAAATAACACAAGTGCGGAAGCAATTCAAAATAACTAGAGTGATATGTATATACTAGTCCAGAGAAACAATAGTACTAGCCCAAAAAGGTACAACTACGCGGGGCATACCCCGGCAAAAGTACAACAAGCCTCAAAAGGCGCCTCGACTAAAGCTGGCAGCTAACACGGTCTCCGAACCGACTCACAAGGCACCGGGAGACGACGGGCGCGGCTCACCTGAAAAGAGAAAGGGTGAGTCACAGCCAGACTCAGTAGGGGTCACGCGGATCCCTACCTCGCACTAAACAAGCATACAAGCATAAATAAAGCAAGTAGAGCATGCATTTAAATAGCTAACAGGCAATGGCATGAATAACTACTCAAGTAAAGCTGTAAACTCTAACTAAACAGGTATAACAGCCAAAGTATGCCATAGTTAACTAAATGCAAGCGATTAAAACTAAAGCTACCAAATAGAATAAGTCTTAACTAGTCCAAGCAACAAGGAAGGACAACCACTGGAGCAGAAACCAGAAGCGTCCACTGACGACTTACACTGCGTCTCAAGCACTCGCAGTCGACGAAGCGACAAGCTAAGCGCGTAAACAGTACCAAACCAAGTGACCAGTCGGAGTGGCACCCGTCGGTGTCAGTCCACAGTCTCCGACCACGTGTGCACACACTGACTCTAGCCTGAGCCAGGTCCTCTAGCTAGTTTTCCCCCTTGGTAGGACGCTACCATTGGCTGGGAGCCCACGGAACTAGCTTACAAACCGTGCATGGGAAATATACCCCTCCGCCATCCTCAAGCGGGTCGGCACTCAACAGACCTTAGGGCAACAACAGTGGCTCCATTGCTTGGAAAGAAAGGCTACTCTAATGGTAATAAAACACGCCACTATACATTAAAACAATACGAATATGGCATGAGTATATAAAAGAACGCATAACGAAAGGGCTGGGAACATATTAAAACCATCAGGGAAGCGGCGGTCGAAGACCCACGCGCTATTTGAAAGTGACGGTCGGGGACTGGCGCGTTACATCAAAAATGACGCGCTGGTCTCCAGCCGTTACTTCCACCTGAGTTCCAGCTCAAAGGCCTTAAAGGGGAGAGTGACGGTGGGGGTCTTATGCGTTGCTTCGAAGCGACGCGCGGGAGCTCCGCCGTTACTTCCACCCGAGGCTCAAACCAACAAACAGCGTTTAAAAACAACAGCAGGCGAAGCGACGCTCCGGTCTAAGCGCGTCGGAAGTAAACGACGGTCGGCCGATAGACCGCCGGACTCACCGCCTCACCTGGCTAACCGAAAACAACTGGTGAGTAACTGATGGGATTCCTACCGTTACTCTCCAAATGACGCACCCCCGATGGGCCGTTATTTGGAAGCGACGCGTCCACTATGGACCGTCGGGAAAGTGACGGTTCCTGGCAGGACCGTCACTTCACCTGGGTTATGGGCGGGTACGGTTTGTAAACCGAAGCCCTCCCAGATGACAGAAATCGCCGGTTATCATCGAAAAACCTGATATCCTGCCAAACCATACAGTTTATACAACAGTTTAACAACTAAATCTAGCACATGCAAGGCCTAAAACGCATTAAACTCAAAGATTTAAGCTAAAACCCCAAATATGGAAACATGGGCATCATGCATGCTACGGGGCGCTAATCAACAAACGAGCTAAGGGAAAACAATCCTAGCGAGATCGAGATTCCATCCCCCTACCTTTTGCAAGGCGAATCCAAGGGAAAGGCCGCATGCAAGGAGGAAGAGCCACGAAGCCTTCACGCTCCACCTCGCTCCCACGTTCACCGAACCACACCGAAGTGGACACCTACGCGCTCCTCTCGATGCGAGGAATCCAACGGCGCCAACCACGCCTCAATCCGACTCGTCTCGCCCGTGTTCCCTAAAGAGGAGAGAGGGGCGATCGCACGGAGGAGAGAGAGAGAGAGGGTGAGAATGAGAGATCGACGGGGAGAAAGAGGGTGAGAGAGGGATTAAAAGAAAAAGAAATTAAAATATATATAATATAATCAGTATATATATTAAAATCTCATTAATTCTAATAACCCTCAAATAACTCCAAACAAATCCGGAAAAATACCAGATAAATTCCTAAAAATCCAGGAAAATAGCCGGAAATTCCAGAACAAATAATAAAACAAAAATCATCAAGGATCCATTAAGGCACGAGCCTTACACTTGTGGTTTGATATTCTTATACGTTCACTTAATTGCTGCATTTTAGATGCTTGCTTAGGATCGTTTGAGGGCCTCTTGAGTTGTTGTCTTGCTTTGATCCTTCTAAGTTTCCTCAGTTTATTTCTGCAACAGTTTTAATTCCGCATAACTGAGCTTTAGAGGTTTTTATTAGGCTATATTTGTAGAGGGATACATTCACCCCCCTCTGTATCCGGGCCTTACATTCTTTCAATGAAGCTGTTGAAAAAGCTCCCGGCAAGGTTCACTATTTGGGAAATCCTCTCTCTGAGTGAGGAGACCCGGCAGGCGATTATCACCACTCTACAAATGCCTACTCAATATGAAAGTTGTTTGGCTGAAACACTGCCAGGGGCAAATGTAGCCTTCACTGAAGAAGATATGCTACTGCCTACTGCCAGCCATAATGGACCTTTATATATGAGGGGGCAACTAAATAGCCAGCAGCTAAACAGAATTCTAATAGACCCGGGTGTAGCTGTTAACATACTTCCCTACAGGGTATACCAGAAGTACTACTTCAATGTCCACCTTGATAAAGTCAGAGATATGCGTATCGCCGGCTTCAACAAGAAATGCGAGGTCCCACTCGGGGTGGCGAAGTTCACCCTCACCATGGCAGATCTCACTATGAAGGTTCGATTCCAAGTTATCAACTCCAACACCTCGTACAAGGCATTACTTGGCCGCCCTTGGCTACATGAAAACTTAATGGTGCCATCTACGTTGCACCAGTGTATTAAGTATAATCATGATGGAAAGGAGGAGAGAATATTTGCTGACCTCCACACATTTGAGGTATTTGAGTGCCAGCTGTTGGATGCCCCCTTATATGTAGAGCAACCACGAAAGACTTCCAAGACAAAGGCCCCCGCCAAGTCAATCAAAGGAACCTCTGGTGATGACTGGTTCCCACTGCCACCGCCAGGATACGTGAGTCCCAGGGCAGTGTCACACATTGCTATCATAGGGGACGTCGGTAGATCAGCACCTCCTGGCATTTACTCCGAAGGAAATGAGGACAAGGTTGACAAGCATTACGGCCACATCAAAGTCCCTGAGGGTCTTATCAATCCAATATTTAGCCTCGACCATTCCACGGTCGAGCCTTTCAAAACTCTAGAGGTGGCCCAGCTTAAAGGTCCCACCAGTCTGTTTTATGCGGCTGAAGAACATGTTGCACATGAGGACACTGACTTTCACCTCCCTGAGGACCTAGTGTAATGCCCCATAATTTTTATAAATTATTTTTGATGAATTTAGGAATTTTATGGAATTATTAAAGGCCCAAATGAATTAATAAATAAATATTGGGTTAAATAAATCATTATTTAGGCTCAATTATGATAACCAATTAACCTAGCCTAATTAATTGAAGCCTAAAGGGTTTAAGGACCAAGTCCATGAAGTTTGGCCCATGTTCTAGAAGGTTAATTAGCCTACTCACAGAATTTCGGGATAAATACACCTTGAATAAATAATAAAATGGATAAACCAAAATTAGAGTTTGAACTCATTTCAAATTCGGCGCCTAGGATCTATAGTGGTCTATTGTGCCACCGCTAAATGCAATCAAGCGGCCCATTAAGCGACCGCTACATTCTGTCAGTTCCGTGAAGTGAAGAAAGAGCAAAAAGATTAGATTTTTTGATGAATTATCTCTTAGAGATCGAGATGGGTGGACTAGTAAACATCTTAAGGACTCTCAAGAATCGATCTAAGGTTTAATAAGGACTCTAGGATTGATCTAATCCTCAAACCCTAGTAAAACCCTATAAATAGAACCTAGTTTTTACCTGTGCGCTTACATTGGCTCACATAAAACCAAGGTAAGACGATGTTATTTCAGATAGGTTCTTTAGAAGCTTTTATTGTTAATATATAGGACTAACATCTCCCAAAATTTCGTACTAGGATATCAAGCACACAAAGAGATAGAAGCCTGTAAAGTTGCTGGTTCCATATTAGCGACCCAAGAAACTGTGCAAAAGTCCGGTGAAGATCAAGGAATTAGGATACCAAAACGAGGTAATTAGTATTAGTGCCTTTAGAACTTTTTGTTCCCTTTAATATCTACTTCTTACCCTTCAAATTTCATATCCTTACGTCAAGAGAGTAAGGAGTTAGAGCAGCGTGAAGTTGCTGATTTACCACAGGAAGATGGGGATTAGGGTTAACTTCCAGTCCGAAATTCCAAGACTAGAAGCCTTAGCAGAGATAGGTCATCTCATGAATGGCTGAAATATCATTCTAGGGATCAAAGCCCTCTGATTTTACTCGATTTCATACTTTATGTGTGGAGAATTTCATGTTTCAATAGGACCTATGCACTTAGTATGTCATACATGCATGTCTCTTAGCCCTAATGAACTAAAGTATTTCCTTGTCATGATACATGATTCCTATGCATATTGTAGCCTATTTTTCATTCTAGCATGTAGAAGTTTTATAAATATGTTGATTTCCAGACATGATGTGTTTAGACATAGTTTCTTATTATTTAAGTTTACTGTCAATCGTGCTCTAGCGGCCTAAGGTTCGACCGCCAACCTCGTGCAGCGGCCCTACGATGAACCGCTAGACACTCTGTAAACTCGATTTTTTATGAAATCTCTGGCGGCTCAGAAATAGACCGTGTTTATCTCTCTGGCGACCTTACGATAAACCGCCAACTTCCTGTAACAGATCTATGATAGACCGCCAATGTTCTATTTTCTGTCAACCGAGGTAGAGTCAAGAATAGTCAATTTAACTTGTAAGTAAGCCTAGTTAACTATGTTCTAACCTATTTTAATGATATGTACTACTCTGAGTTTTATTTTACTGATTCATAACAATGATTTCATGTTCTTTATGGTTCTTAGGATTATTTTAAACATATGATAGTTTCTTGCCAAAAACCTTATAGTCTTGTATTAAATTATGGTTTAAGTGCTTGCATGAACGAGATTGAACGTTGGTTTCTCACTGTACACATTATATTCCTATCTCAGAGTCATTTCTGTAAGTTCATGGCGTATATTCTGATATATGGCCATTAGTTACACACTTTGCACTTATAGGAACATAATCTTGAACATGATAACCTCTCATTTGGATATTCCTTCCAATAGACTAGGAAATCTTATTTCAAGGCCTCCGTAATTCTACGCGAGCTTGAGATTTCCACTAGGACGCCGAGTTGGTTGTACCATTAAAAACTAATTATCTAGAAAGCACTACCGATATTTTCTGATTTTGATTCTGTAACAGTTCAATACTCGACCGCAAAAGCCCATTAACGGTCCAGTATCTGACGACCACGTCATCTGAGTCCAATTGATTTCTTTCTGCATTCAACGCATTCTAGCGGCCCAATACTAGACCGCCATATCAATATAGCGACCCAGTTATAGACCGCTAAGTTTCCTGAGTTCCGTTAACCTAAGGTTTGACCTAGGGTTAATATCTATATGATCCTAGAAAGACTATTGAATTTCTGGGACATGTCACCTTAATCAAAAATGATTTGACTAAATTATGTAAGTTAAGAAAAGTACCATTATGTTGTCGATTTATTTCCATGGCATAACCTAGTTATTTAAGGTATTTATTGAAATTCCTTATTTTCATGTAAAAGCGTTCGTATTTTTAGATACTTTATCAGGAATCTATCATTGAAATTGTAAATACTTGGCCACATTATTTATGTAACGTCCGGTAATTTTGAAGGCTAAATAAGAATAAAAGAATATATTTACGGTTTGAAAAAAAAATAATCTATACATGATGATATTTATATATTCTTATAAATAGTTAATATTGTTGAATAAATAAGAATTGGGTATATTGTTCCTAGAATAAATATGTGGCTAGTTAAATTCCCTTTTAAATGAAAGTAAATATTTTCCTGAGATCGAACCTACCTCTGATACCCAGAACAATGACTAATAAAAGAAAAAAAATTTATGAGATATAAAATCCCTATATGAAGTATTACTAAGATCCTAATGTATGTTGGGAACAACCATACCAAATTAATGAAGTATATAAAACAGAAAAGGTAAACCCGATAGCTGTATTGGGCCTTCCATATGAAATTAACTTAGGCTAATGGGCCTTATATATATATATATATATATAGGGTTTTTTGCATAGAAACCATTGTTAAAAGTGTATTTGTAAAAAAACCATTCCTAAAAATGTATTAGCAGGTATATCACTGTGTAATCTGAATTGTGCAAAAATGCCATATTTATTTGCATGCATATCACTTCTTTTTACAAACAAATTGCAAGAAAACCACGCTTAAATAGCATTTATGCACTATTTGAATTAACTCAGTGATATACCTGCTAATACATTTTTAGGAATGGTTTTTTTTACAAATTCACTTTTAACAATGGTTTTCATGCAAAAAACACTATATATATATATATATATATATATATATATATATATACATGCAAACTATTAATATATATAAAAGCCTAAAATAAAGAAATGCATAATATTAATGAGCTTCACCCACACTGGAACACCAAACTATTCTATATATATATACAAATATATAAAGATTCACATATGGCCTTAAGCCCATAAAGCCCACGTTTAAGTAGCAACCCATAAATGCTCAACATCCCCTCAATGGGCCTTAACCCATAACCAACCAAGGACCCTACGAATAAAGATTATTAATGAGCCATGCCCTTTGACTAATATTCCTTAAAATAACAAAATCTTACCCACGTATATACATGGGCCTCACATAAAACCCACACTCAGACAATGACCAGCAACCCATATATATGTAATATATATATAGGGGCTTTCACCCAAAGCCCACATGTAGCCAACCGAACCCCACGCATGACATGCATGCTCATGCGTTGAAAAACTTTAGGATTTTTTTTAGACAAATTAAGGATAGCGGCTGCAAATTGGGAATGATTTTGTACCCACGGGTTATGCATGGCAAGCTTTCAAAACCTTGCCTCTTGTGAGTATTCGATCCCTCTAGAGGATCTCAACCCCTATAAAAAAACATATTAATCCCCCGTAACATCTCCTTCCTCTTCTTCCTCTGCTTGCGTATCTTCTTCTTGCGACGTGAGAAGTCAGAGTTCCTGCAAGCGTGAAGGAGGAGGGCCGTTCTTCTTCTTCATCCTACTGTGTTGGCACGTACAGGAGCTTTTGCTCCTTTATCATTCTTCCTCCTGCGACCTTGCCTGCAACAAGAAGAAGCTATCCTTCTTCTTCCTCTTCCTGTTCACAGAGTGCCGTTACAACAACCGGAGTGAACCCAAACAGATAGGTTATCTCTATATCTCAGACAAAACGGGTTAATAATGTAGCATGCATATAAATCATGGCCAAATCTTTGTGTTTCATGTTATTTCCTTGAGTTCTATGTAGGTCTTCTCTCCCCAGATAAAAATCATTAACGTCATGCTTAGTTAACTAGTTTGATTTACATGGTTTAAGCTTCTCCGGTTGATTCGCATGATTCATGTTAATTAATTTAATAAAGACAACATGTTAACAAGAATTTCTAGCCATGTAATTACATACCTAAAATTCATAAATTTTATATTGTCAGAATCTCCATAATTTTATCTAAATCATCATATATTTATATGCTGGATTAACTTGTTAGAAATTTAATTTATGAAATTAAATGAAACGTAAAATTGTAACGGCGAACTACATTGACACGGTTCACAGTATGTATGAACTTCGCACTTTTATAGCCGTTTCATGGGCGCCGGAGCGTCCTTTGGCCATGAAGTTTTATAGGCATAGTATTGAGATAGAGATCGAAGTAGTGAGGGTGGTGCCACCGTTTTTCATGTCCCTTATCTCAAGATCTCCCATCTCTCAACGAAAATTTATTTTGAAAACCCAGTTAGATAGAGTTTTTCGAGCCCGTCATTCCGATATATCATATACACGATTCCGACGTAGTTACGTCGAGAAACGGGTGGATTTAATAAGTTGACAAGTTAGCTTTTTAAATCACGTTCAGTGCCACCACCGCCATTTCAATGTAATATATATATATATATATATATATATAACTTGTAACTATATCTTTGAAAATTCGTATCTACTAAAATATGCAACATAAAATTATGAAGATTATATATTTAGAATCATTGAAATTTTCTCCTAATTATCATATATTTTATTTTCAATGATTTTTATTAAATAATATGTGTCCATTAAAAGGGATGTTCTTTTCTAAGCTTATTAAAATGAAACGACGTCTTTAAAAATAGACGTAAATTTTTGTTTAATTAAAAACATGAGAAATTAACGTCCACTTATATGGATGCTATATTCTAGGAAATAAATTTTAAAATTTTAAAAACAATAAAATGAATTAATGAACGTCTTCTATGATAGACGCCAATTTAAATAGCGCCTGCCAAGAAAGATGCCAATTTTTCCTGACCGCTTGATTTCCCGTGTTTTCAACCCTTAATCGTGGGTTTGCTTGGCACTCTCATCTCACTTCCGTAGATGAGGTCCCGATTTTTTTTATTTATTTATTTCGTTTACCTCTAACTCTCCGTGATGATTGAACCCTCCGCTGGATATTCCGTTCCTTCGGACTGGTGATTTCATCATAGAGACCTTTGTAAGTCTACGCTAGCCTTGGATTCCCTCAAGGCAGCCGAGCAGGTTGTACCCTAAAAACCCTTTACAATAATTTACTATCATGTCCCTCTGAAGAAACATGACGATCTTGCCCTCAAAGAGTGCTATTTCTAACGTTTTTGAGAAAATAGTCACTTCCTTGAATCTGCGTCCAGTGAAGTAGACGCCATTTGTGAATTGCGCCCGTGGTGGCGGATGCCAATTCTTCGTACCTATTTATCTATTTCCAAAATAAGCGCCCATTGATACGGACGCGAATTCTGAATTGCGGCGACCATAGTGGACGCCATTTACCCAGTTTACTGTACTCCATGATTTAATTTTTATTAATACCTTTGAACCGGGTCGCTAAATAATAGCTAGTAAATATTGGGCCGTCGATCGCATTAATGTTATTATTCAAAAGGATGGAAGTCCTAAGCTAATGAATAAACCCATGAGGAAGATCACTGGCTCATGAGGTTAAAGATATCATGACAACTTATGAGTAAAGACTACTGGCTCATTAGGTAATTCTAGACTGACTTGAGTGTTTAAAAATCATGAACCCCTACCCAAGAAAGGGTATTTACTTGAAAATTAAATAGTCAATGTCTCGAGATGTGATGTGAAAACTTCTTGCTTGATATACCTTGCAACTTGGTTCAACTTTTCATGCTAGTTATTTCATGCTTGTTCTATTGCTATATTCTTTATATTGACTCGCATAATTTATTCATGCATGATCATAGTACATTGCATAAGATGTTAATTACTTTAAGCAAGTCTGGATCATAGAGATGTAATTCCTACTGAACATTCGCTCATCCGGTTTTATTCCAACATTTTTCAGGTAATCAGGTGGCTAGCGAGACCGAGACTCACACGGGAGGGACAAGTGTGCAAGCGAGCTTTGGAAATTAGTGAACTCGTGTCTTTTACTTTTCTTGAGTCTAGCATGGTGTCTCTTATTGAGTTATCCTGTCTAAGTCTGTTAGTGCGTCATCTCCTTCTCTTTCAATGTGATGTAGTTGAGTCTTCAAGTTTTAGAATTTAAATTGTAAGAGACTTATATTTGAAGTAATTTTTTTTATTGCTCTAAATTATTTGGTCTTATGCGATTGCTCTTAATCATTCACGACTGTTTAACTGCCACGTTCCGAGCAAACGACACGTTCCGCTACTATCGATTTGGGACGTGACAGAGGTGGTATCAGAGCTTCGGCTTTCACATCCTCAAGTTATTAGGTTCCAATGATAGGTCAAGTATTCTTGTCAGTCATATCAAAGCTTCGGCTTTCATATCATTCAGTTATTAGGTTCCAATGATAGGTCAAGTATCAATGTCAGTCATATCAGAGCTTCGGCTTTCAATTCCTTAGGGCATTAAGTCCAAGAGATAGGTTGAGTATCCTTGTGGTCATCCTATAGGAATTTCGAGAGAATCGGGTAGAGCCACGGGTTAAGTGTTAAAATATATTCACTCTTCAATTTAAAATGTGCTAATCCTAAAATATATAAGAAATTAATTCTTGTCTTGTTTTGTAGAAATTTAACTCTCTAGCTAGATGGCAGTTGAGCAAAATCAATGGCGTGAGATGGTCCAAGGATTGACTTAAGCCCTCCAACATGTGGCTCATGGTGTAGCAGATCGTGATGCGGGAGAATTGCACAGAAATTTTCAAGGACGGAATCCCCCTAGGTTTGATGGATCCACCGACCCTGACAAGGCGGAACATTGGGTAAAGGAGATTGAGAGGATATTCCGGATAATGCAATGTTCGGATCAGGATAAGGTTCTATTGGCTACATTTCAGATAGAAAAGGATGTTAGGGCATGGTGGGAGTCCGTAGAATCAACATTGCCAGATAATCAAGTATCATGGGCAGAATTCTTAACATATTTTAATGATACATATTTTTCCGAGAGAATTAAAGAAAGGAAGGCCGCAGAATTTGCATCATGGAAACAAAGGAGTATATCCGTGGATGAGTATGAGGCCCAATTCTCAAGGTTGTCTCGTTATGCACCTCATCTGATTATGACTGAAAGAATGAAGGCTAAAAGATTTATGAATGGGTTAAGACTTAAGCTCATTCTCCAGTTGGCGCCAATGGATATACAATCTTATCCGGAGATGGTTAAAAGAGCTCAATTACTAGAGGATGTCTTAGAGATGATGGAAAGAGTCAAGGCTCAGAGAGAATTAGCCAGGAGACTCGAGACTAGTAAGAAGAGACCTAATGATAGCAATGGATCTTCTAATGGCAAGAAGATAAAAGGAGCAGATATACATAATGGAGTGCCACAAAAGAGATGTAAACATTGTGGGAAAAGAAATCATCGGTCGGAGGAATGTTGGTGGAAGTTAGGTGTATGTCTTCGTTGTGGAAACAAGGACCACAAGGTAGCAAGTTGTTCTCTTCTAAAGGATCAACCTCCGAAGGTTAAAAACCTCGATGGGGCACGACATCAAGGAAGGCTTCAACCTTTGAATAAACTAACTGATGGAGTAGCGAGAGGTACCCCTTAATTTTAAGCTAGTCCTATTTGTTTCTATTAGGAGAATAGATTCCATTCATTACCCTTTTTAGCATATTGTTGATAATAAAGGTCATGGTGTAATGATTTTTAACTGTTTTGGAAGAAAAATAACATGTGAATTTGGGGACCAAATTCTTTTAAGTGGGGGAGGGTGTAACGCCCAGTAATTTTGAAAGCTAAATAAGAATAAAAGAATATATTTACGGTTTGAAAAAAAAATATAATCTATACATGGTGATATTTATATATTCTTATAAATAGTTAATAATGTTGAATAAATAAGAATTGGGTATATTGTTCCTAGAATAAATAGGTGGCTAGTTAAATTCTCTTTTAAATGAAAGTAAATATTTTCATGGGATCGAACCTACCTCTGATACCCAGAACAATGACTAATAAAAGTAAATAAAATTATGAGAAATAAAATCCCTATATGAAGTATTACTAAGATCCTAATGTATGTTGGGACCAACCACACCAAATTAATGAAGTATATAAAATAGAAAAGGTAAACCCGATAGCCGTATTGGGCCTTCCATATGAAATTAACTTAGGCTAATGGGCCTTATATATATTTATATATATACACATGCAAACTATTAATATATATAAAAGCCTAAAATAAAGAAATGCGTAATATTAATGGGCTTCACCTACACTGGAACACCAAACTGTTCTATATATATATACAAATATATAAAGATTCACATATGGCCTTAGGCCCATAAAGCCCACGTTTAAGTAGCAACCCATAAATGCTCAACATCCCCTCAATGGGCCTTAATCCATAACCAACCAAGGACCCTGCAAATAAAGATTATTAATGAGCCATGCCCTTTGACTAATATTCCTTAAATTAACAAAATCTTGCCCACGTATATACATGGGCCTCACATAAAACCCACACTCAGACCATGACCAGCAACCCATATATATGTAATATATATATAGGGGCTTTCACCCCAAGCCCACATGTAGCCAACCGAACCCCACGCATGGCATGCATGCTCATGCGTTAAAAAGCTTTAGGGTTTTTTTAGACAAATTAAGGATAGCGGCTGCAAACTGGGAATGATTTTGTACCCACGGGTTATGCATGGCAAGCTTTCAAAACCTTGCCTCTTGTGAGCATTCGATCCCTCTAGAGGATCTCAACCCCTATGAAAAAAACATATTAATCCCCCGCAGCATCTCCTTCCTCTTCTTCCTCTGCTTGTGTTTCTTCTTTCTGCGACGTGAGAAGTCAGAGTTCCTGCAAGTGTGAAGGAGGAGGGCCGTTCTTCTTCTTCATCCTGCTGTGTTGGCATGTACAGGAGCTTTTGCTCCTTTATCATTCTTCCTCCTGCGACCTTGCCTGCAACAAGAAGAAGCTATCCTTCTTCTTCCTCTTCCTGTTCACAGAGTGCCGTTACATCAACTGGAGTGAACTGAAATAGGTATGTTATCTCTATATCTCAGACAAAACGGGTTAATAATGTTGCATGCATATAAATCATGACCAAATCTTTGTGTTTCATGTTATTTCGTTGAGTTCTATGTAGGTCTTCTCTTCCCAGATAAAAACCATTAACATCATGCTTAGTTAAATAGTTTGATTTACATGGTTTAAGCTTCTCCGATTGATTCGCATGATTCATGTTAATTAATTTAACAAAGACAACATGTTAACAAGAATTTCTAACCATGTAATTACGTACCTAAAATTCACAAATTTTATATTATTAGAATCTCCATAATTTTATCTAAATCATCATATATTTATATGCTAGATTAACTTGTTAGAAATTTAATTTACGAAATTAAATGAAACGTAAAATTGTAACGGCGAACTATATTGACACTGTTCACAGTATGTATGAACTTTACGTTTTTATAGCCTTTTCATGGGCACCGGAGCATTCTTTGGCCATGAAATTTTATGGGCATAGTATTTGGATAGAGACCGAGGTAGTGAGGGTCGTGCCCCTTATCTCAAGATCTCCCATCTCTCAACGAAAAATTATTTTGAACACCCGGTTAGGTAGAGTTTTTCGAGCCCGTCATTCCGGTATATCATATGCGCGATTCCGACATAGTTACGTCGAGAAACGGGTGATTTTAAGAAGTTGACAAGTTAGCTTTTTAAATCACGTTCACTGCCACCACCGCCATTTCAATGTAATATATATATATATATATATATATATATATATATATATATATATAACTTGTAACTATATCTTTGAAAATCCGTACCTACTAAAATATGCAACATAAAATTATGAAAAATATATATTTGGAATCCTTAAATTTTTCTCCTAATTATCATATATTTTATTTTTTAAAATAGTTATTAAATAATATGTGTCCTTTTAAAGGGATGTTCTTTTCTAAGCTTATTAAAATGAAACGACGTCTTTAAAAATAGACGTAAATTTTTGTTTAATTAAAAACATAAGAAATTAACGCCCACCTATATGGATGCTATATTCTGAGAAATAAATTTAATAATTTTGGATAAAATAAAATGAATTAATGAGCATCTTCCATGATAGACGCCAATTTAAATAGCGCCTACCAGGAAGGATGCCAATTTTTCCTGACCGCTTGATTTCCCGTGTTTTCAACCCTTAACCGTAGGTTTGCTTGGCACCCTCATCTCACTTCCGTAGATGAGGTCCCGATTTTTTTTGATTTATTTCGTTTACCCTTAACTCTCCGTGATGATTGAACCCTCCGCTGGACATTTCGTTCCTTCGGATTAGTGATTTCATCATAGAGACCTCCATAAGTCTACACTGGTCTTGGATTCCCTCAAGGCGGCCGAGCAGGTTGTACCCTAAAAACCCTTTACACCAATTTACTGTCATGTCCCTATGAAGAAACATGATGATCTTGCCCTCAAAGAGTGCTATTTCTGACGTTTTTGAGAAATTAGTCATTTCCTGGAATCTACGTCCAGTGAAGTAGACGCCATTTATGAATTGCGCCCATGGTGGCAGACGCCAATTCTTCGTACCTATTTATCTATTTCCAGAATAAGCGCCCATTGATACGGACGCGAATTCTGAATTGCGGCGACCATAGTGGACGCCATTTACCCAGTTTACTGTACTCCATGATTTGATTTTTATTAATACCTTTGAACCAGGTCGCTAAATAACAGCTAGTAAATATTGGGCCTTTGACCGCATGAATGTTATTATCTAGAAGGATGGAAGTCCTAAACTAATGAATAAACCCATGAGGAAGACCACTGGCTCATGAGGTTAAAGATATCAAGACAACCCTATGAGTAAAGACTACTGGCTCATTAGGTAATTCTAGACTGACTTGAGTGTTTGAAAATCATGAACCCCTACCCAAGAAAGGGTATTTACTTGAAAATTAAATAGTCTATGTCTCGAGACGTGATGTGAAAACTTCTTGCTTGATATACCTTGCAACTTGGTTCAACTTTTCATGCTAGTTATTTCATGCTTGTTCTATTGCTATATTCTTTATATTGACTTGCATAATTTATTCATGCATGATCATAGTACATTGCATAAGATGCTAATTACTTTAAGCAAGTTTGGATCGTAGAGATGTAATTCCTACTGAGCGTTCGCTCATCCGGTTTTATTCCAACATTTTTCAGGTAATCAGGTGGCTAGCGAGACCGAGACTCACACGGGAGGGATAAGTGTGCAAGCAAGCTCTGGAAATTAGTGAACCCGTGTCTTTTACTTTTCTTGAGTCAAGCATGGTGTCTCTTATTGAGTTATCTTGTCTAAGTCTGTTAGTGCGTCATCTCCTTCTCTTTCAATGTGATGTAGTTGAGTCTTCAAGTTTTGGAATTTAAATTGTAAGAGACTTATATTTGAAATAAATTTTTTTATTGCTCCAAATTATTTGGTCTTATGCGATTGCTCTTAATCATTCATGACTGTTTAACTGCCACGTTCTGAGCAAATGACACGTTCCGCTGCTATCGGTTCAGGGCGTGATAATTTACATGCGTGGAAGTAGCTTGATTTATACTTGAAGATGCGGTTCGCGCACTGATTGTGTTCAAGGGCTCTATGCTAGTCCCCTCGGCTGATTATCAAAAACATACTATTATAAATCATGGGGTATGATGCTACTGGCGTCACATTACGCTGGGAGTACTTTCTTTATAAATAAGTGAAATATCCACGGCAATCACGAAAATATTCACGACTTGTGAAAATATCCACAGAAGTTCACGAAGTACTTGTTACAAAGTGAAGAGTACATTCTTGCTTGACTTGCTAGTACATTCTTATTACATTCTTGAAAGGCCATAATTACATTCTTACTTGATCATGCTTGCTCAATCATATCTTAACTTGGTCATGTCTTGTTACTTTGGTTTATTTACATGATTTACCGCATTTGCATGATTTTACCTTATTCTTTAGAGCTAAAATGCTAATCACTTTAATATTGGCAATCATATTGATGCAAAGATACCTACTGGACAAGTGTGCTCATTACTTACTTTTCAATCTTTTCAGGAGATGTAAGTAGTTCGGATTCGGATTCGAGTTATTCAAGTGATGGGTCCGAGAGCGAATGAAAGTCTCATAAAATTGAGAGAGAAGACTTAGGAAGTCAATAATGTCTAGATCGAGTTCATGTAATTTCTCTTTATTGAGTCAACTAGATTTGGAATCATCTATGTACTTAGATTTTTATCATTCTTATTATTAATGGAAGGAGAAGTTGATTAAATTATTGTGCAATTGCCTCTTATGTGTGATTGCCTTGCGCTCTGATTATTCTTGCTTGTAAGAGGCTTACTATGCCGGTTGTTCACGATTCCTGAAATTATCTTTCGCTGTATTAAAAGCTCGGGGCGTGACCGTTAAGTTGGTATCAGAGCCTAAGTCTAAGGACTTAGGGAGAAAAGTCATGTCATAGGATAAGTCCAAGGTTTTAGGACCCTTAACTATGAACTAAGAAGGAAATTCCACACCCATGTGAGAATTGGGTAGAGCCCAGGATAAGATAATAATTCAGCTTTAGTTTAACCCTTTCAAATTTCCATGAGAATTAACAATTTGTTATTCTCTCAGGTACCTTATTCTTATAATGGCTCATCGCGTAGATTGGGATGGTATGCAGCAGACTGTTGCAGGCCTCACTCAGGCACTGGAAATGATAGCCCAAGTAGGCACTGAAGCAAGAGCTGGAGACTTGCATCGCAATTTTTGAAGCTTAAATCCTCCACGTTTCTATGGTTCTTTGAATCCAGACGAGGCCGAGAACTAGATCGATGAAATGAACCGTATATTTGACGTCATCCAGTGTACAGACCAGGAAAAAGTGCACCTAGCTACTTTTCAACTCAACAAAGATACACGTACTGGGTGGAAGTCAGTTCCGGCACCTCCAGCTGATGCACCACACACATGGGAAGGCTTTCTTACCTTATTTCATGCCAAGTATTTTTCAGAACATGTTAAGGAGAGAAAGGCTATGGAGTTCGCTTCTCTACGTCAGGGAATGATGACAGTTGCCGAGTATGAACTGCAATTTTCTAGGCAAGCGCCATATGCGACTCATCTGGTCAGTACCGACCTATTGAAGGCCAATCAGTTTATGGACGGGTTAAGACCTAGTTATATTCAGCAGCTCGGGACCCAAAATATCCATACTTATGAGGAGATGGTCCAACGGGCGTATCTCTGTGAAAGGACCTTGGAAAATGTCAAAAAATTAAAGGGCAAAAGTGAAGAGTCAGGCCGACGGTCGCATCTGCGTAGTAAGAAGGAGAAATTTAGCATCACGGAGCCCTACAAACCTCGTGATAGTAGGAAGAGGTCGAGGAACGGGAGCAGGAGTAACTCCCAGAAGAATAAGAAAGTTAAGGAAGAGGATAAGCAAGTCATGGCGGCTTGCACCTTTTGTGAAAAGTTCGGTCACTCAGCCGAGGAATGTTGGAAGCGCCTCGATGCTTGTTTAAGGTGTGGCAGCCATGAGCAACGCATGCCAGACTGCCCTCTCATGAAGGAACAATCATTTGGTGGTGGACGTAAGAGGCATACTCGCCTCAATACTGTTCTAGAAGATAATGAAGCGCCCCCAAATGATGGACTTATGGAAGGTACTGTTCACATTTATTCCCGTCCTGCATTTATGCTATTTGATATCGGTGCTTCTCATTCCTTCATATCCACCGCTTTTGTAAAAATATTGCCAATTTCATCAGTTCCCTTACCTTCGGACCTTGCTATTACTACACCTTTAGGCCTTGGAACCAAACTCACAAACTATTACCCCGAGAGTGAAATAAGGGTGGAAGGTCAAAATCTACCTGCAAACCTCATATGCCTTGACATGGAAGGTTATGATGCCATTCTAGGGGTAGATTGGCTTGTGGATCATGATGCCGATATTAATTGTCGGAATAGGATAATGTCCTTTTGTAAACCAGGTCTTCCAAGATTTTTCTTCTTTGGTATCAAGTATAGGAAACATCCTACCAGCATTTCTTCCCTTCACGCTTGCAAACTTATTTCGCAAGGATGTGAAGCTTTTCTCGCTTCTATGATCGTTACCAAGTCTAACGAGATCATCTTAGTAGACATCCCCATTTTAAATGAGTTTCCTGATATATTCCCATCAGATTTACCTAATTTACCACCCGAAAGGGAAGTAAACTTCTCCATTGAACTCATTCCCGGAGCAGCACCTGTTTCTATAGCTCCCTACAGGATCTCTCCCACAGAACTTAAGGAATTGAAGATGCAGCTTTAGGAATTATTGGACAAGGGATTCATACGACCTAGCACATCCCCTTAGGTTGCGCTAGTCGTTTTTGTCAAGAAGAAGGATTGATCACTCAGACTCTGTATCGATTATCGGCGACTAAATTAACTTACAATTAAGAACAAGTATCCATTGCCGCATATCGATGAACTCTTTGATCAGTTTTCGGGAGCAGAGTATTTTTCCAAGATAAACCTCAGGTCAGGTTATCACTAGCTCAGAATTAAAGATGAAGACATATACAAAACTACTTTTTGAAGCCGTTAGGATCATTATGAGTTTGTTGTAATGCCGTTCGGGTTAACCAATGCCCCAGCAGTATTTATGCAACTCATGAATAAAGTTTTCCAACCTTATCTGGACCAGTTTGTACTCATCTTTATTGATGACATTCTTATTTACTCCAAGACAAAGAAAGAACATGAAGAACATTTGAAAATAGCCTTGCAGACTCTAAGAGAACACAAACTCTATGCCAAGCTTAGTAAATGTGAGTTCTGGCTTAAGGAAGTATCATTTCTTTGCCATATCATTTCAAAGGAGGGTATCGCTGTGGATCCTTCTAAAGTGGAAGCTGTCAAGAACAGGAGCCGGCCAACGACTGTGTCAGAAATAAGAAGTTTCCTAGGACTAGCTGGCTATTACAGGAGATTTATCAAGGATTTTTCTAAAATTGTTGTTCCTTTGACAAGACTTACAAGAAAATAAAATCCTTTTGTATGGTCGAAGGACTGTGAAAAAAGTTCCCTAACTCTTCATGAACATCTCACGACAGCCCCTATATTAGCATTGCCCGTTGAGGGTGGTGGATTTGAAGTCTATACGGATGCGTCTGGCATTGGTCTAGGGTGCGTTCTTATGCAAAATGGGAAGGTAATTTGCTATTATTCAAGACAATTGAAGCGTCATGAGGAAAATTACCCTGTGCATGATTTAGAATTGGCGGTTGTTATATTTGCCTTAAAAATTTGGCGTCGCTACCTTTATGAGAAAAATTTACGGTTTATTCAGACCACAAAAGCTTGAAATATTTGTTCTCCCAAAAGGAGCTAAATATGAGGCAAAGAAGATGGTTGGAATACCTAAAGGACTTTGATTTTGCCATTCAATATCATCCTGGCAAAGCTAATGCTGTAGCGGATGCACTCAGCAGAAAATCAATGGGAAAGCTATCAAGTCTTATGATTAGTATGACTAATCTCATTCCTCAATTTGCTCAGTTGAACTTAGATATTGACATGAAGGAAGAAGATTGTTTTATGGCCAGTATTCAAACTCAACCTACATTAATAGAAGATCTGGTCAAGTTACAAGATGATGACCCAATATTACTGGAGATTAAAACCAATATTAAGCAAAGGCCGGATTTCTCTATTGCCAATGATGGAAGATTGCTATTTAAGGGTCGAATTTGTACACAAGATCATGTGGATACTAAGAAACTGATCTTGGAGGAAGCTCACAATTCCAAGTACACCATTCATCCTGGTGGTACTAAAATGTATCAGGATCTTAAAAGGAACTTTTGGTGGCCCAATATGAAAAGAGAAATAGCAGATTTCGTGTCCCGCTGGCTCACTTGTCAACAAGTAAAGGCAGAGCATTTAAGACCCGTAGGTAAATTACACCCCTTGAATATTTTCGAATGGAAATGGAAAAGTGTAGGGATGGATTTCATCATGGGTTTACCTAAGACAAGAGGAGGACACGATGGAATATGGGTAATCATAGACCGATTGATAAAATCTACACATTTTTTGCCAATTAAAAGTCGATGGTCTGTGGATATTCTAGCAGCATTGTACATAAGGGAAATCGTCATATTACATGGTGTCCCTGTCACTATCATATCGGATCGAGATCCTCGATTCACATCATAGTTTTGGAAGGGTCTTCAACATTCTTTAGGGACCCGACTAAACTTTAGCACAACATTCCATCCATAAACTGATGGTCAAACGGAAAGGACGAATCAAGTGGTGGAAGATATGCTAAGGGCTTGTGCTATTGACTTTGGAGGTAGTTGGCATGATCACTTACCATTAGTGGAAGTTGCATACAATAATAGCTACCAGTCTAGTATACAAATGGCACCATTTGAAGCTTTACATGGAAGAAGCTGCCGATCACCGATATGCTGGAATGAAGTAGGGGAAAGGCAAATTCTAGGTCCCGACATGGTCAGGGATACTACAGAAAAGATAAAGCTTATTCGGGAGAGACTTCAGATGGCATAAGACCGATAAAAATCTTATGTTGATAATCGAAGGCGCGACTTGGAGTTCCAAGTGGGAGACCATGTATATCTTAAGGTTTCTCCGGGTCATGGTATTCGAAGATTTGACATTAAAGGCAAGCTTCCTCCAAGATTTATTGGCCCATTTGAAATTTTGGAAAGGGTCGGTGAAGTGGCTTATCGACTGGCTTTGCCTCCACAACTAGCAGGAGTTCATGACGTATTCCATGTTTCTATGTTGAAGAAGTATGTGTATGATCCTTACCATGTTATCACTTATGATGATTTGGAAATTCAGAAGGATATGACGTACGAGCAAGCACCAATTAAGATTCTTGAACGAGAAGTACATCAACTAAGAAATAAGGCCATTCCTATGGTCAAGATTCAATGGAAGAAGTCATGGCCCTTTGAAGCAACATGGGAGACGGAGGAAGCTATGCACAAGAAATATCTGGAGTTATTTAATTGTAAGTACACTCTCCATAAAATCTATATATATTGAATTTGGGGACCAAATTCTCTTAAGTGGGGGAGGGTGTAATGCCTTAGAATTTTTATAAATTATTTTTGATGAATTTAGGAATTTTTTTGAATTATTAAAGGCCCAAATGAATTAATAAATAAATATTGGGTTAAATAAATCATTATTTAGGTCCAATTATGATAAAAAATTAACCTAGCCTAATTAATTGAAGCCCAGAGGGTTTAAGGACCAAGCCCATGTAGTTTGGCCCATGTTCTAGAAGGTTAATTAACCTACTCACGGAATTTAGGGATAAATACACCTTGAATAAATAATAAAATGGATAAACCAAAATTAGAGGTTGAACTTATTTCAAATTCGACGCCCAGGATCCATAGCGATCTATCGTGCAACCGCTAAATGCAATCAAGCGGCCCATTAAGCGACCACTACATTTTGTCAGTTCCGTGAAGTGAAGAAAGAGCAAAAAGATTGGATTTTTTGATGAATTATCTCCTAGAGATCGAGATGGCTGGACTAGTAAATATCTTAAGGACTCTCAGGAATCGATCTAAGGTTTAATAAGGACTCTAGGATCGATCTAATCCTCAAACCCTAGCAAAACCCTATAAATAGAATCTAGTTTTTACCTATGCGACCCTTACATTGGCTCGCGTGAAACCAAGATAAGACGATGTTATTTCAGGTAGGTTCTTTAGAAGCTTTTACTGTTAATATATAGGACTAACATCTCCCAAAATTTCGTGCTAAGAGATCAAGAACACAAGGAGATAGAAACTTGCAAAGTTGCTGGTTCCATATTCGCGACCCAGGAAACTGTGCAAAAGTCCAGTGAAGATCAAAGAATTAGGATACCAAAATGAGGTAATTAGCATTAGTGCTTTTAGAACTTTTTGTTCCCTTTAATATCTACTTCTTACCCTCCAAATTTCATGTCCTTAGGTCAAGAGAGTAAGGAGTTAGAGCAGCGTGAAGCTGCTGATTTACCATAGGAAGATCGGGATTAGGGTTAACTTCCAGTCCAAAATTCCAAGACTAGAAGCCTTAGCAGAGGTAGGTCATCTCATGAACGGATGAAATATCATTTTAGGGATAAAAGCCCTCTGGTTTTACTCGATTTCATGCTTTATGTGTGGAGAATTTCATGTTTCAATAGGACCTATGCACTTAGTATGTCATACATGCATGTCTCTTAGCCCTAATGAACTAAAGTATTTCCTTGTCATGATACATGATTCCCATGCATATTGTAGCCTATTTCTCGTTCTACCATGTAGAAGTTTTATAAATATGTTGATTTCTAGACATGATGTGTTTAGACATAGTTTCTTCTTATTTAAGTTTACTGTCAGTCATGCTCTAGCGGCCTAAGGTTCGACCGCCAACCTCGTGCAGTGGCCCTACGATGAACCGCTAGACACTCTGTAAAGTCGGTTTTTTATGAAATCTCTGGTGGATCAGAAATAGACAGTGTTTATCTCTCTAGCGGCCTTACGATAAACCGCCAACTTCCTGTAACGGATCTATGATAGACCGCCAATGTTCTATTTTCTGTCAATCGAGGTAGAGTCAAGAATAGTCAATTTAACTTGTAAGTAAGCCTAGTTAACTATGTTCTAACCTATTTTAATGATATGTACTACTCTGAGTTTTATTTTACTGATTCATAACAGTGATTTCATGTTTTTTATGGTTCTTAGGATTATTTTAAACATATGATAGTTTCATGCCAAAAACCTTATAGTCTGGTATTAAATTATGGTTTAAGTGCTTGTATGAACGAGATTGAACGTTGGTTTCTCACTCTACACATTCTATTCCTATCTCAGAGTCATTTCTATAAGTTCATGGCGTATGTTCCGGTATATGGCCATTAGTCACACACTTTGCACTTATAGGAACATAATCTTGAACATGATAACCTCTCCTTTGGATATTCCTTCCAATGGACTAGGAAATCTTATTTCAAGGCCTCCGTAATTCTCCGCGAGCCTGAGATTCCCACTAGGACGCCGAGTTGGTTATACCATTAAAACCCAATTGTCTAGAAAGCACTACCGATATTTGCTGATTTTGATTCCGTAATAGTTCAATAGTCGACCGCTAAAGCCCATTAACGGTCCAGTATCTGACCGCCACGTCATCTGAGTCCAATTGATTTCTTTCTGGATTCAGCCCATTCTAGCGGCCCAATACTAGACCACCATATCAATATAGCGGCCCAGTTATAGACCGCTAAGTTTCTTGAGTTCCGTTAACACAAGGTTTGACCAAGGGTTAATATCCATATGATCCTAGAAAGACTATTGAATTTCTGGGACATGTCACCTTAATCAAAAATGATTTGACTAAATTATGAAAGTTAAGAAAAGTACCGTTATGCTGCCGATTTATTTCCATGGCATAACCTAATTATTTAAGGTATTTATTGAAATTCCTTATTTTCTTATAAAAGCGTTCGTATTTTTGGATACTTTATCAGGAATCTATCATTGAAATTGTACATTCTTGGCCACATTATTTACATGCGTAGAAGTAGCTTGATTTATACTTGAAGATGCGGTTCGAGCACTGATTGTGTTCAAGGGCTCTATGTGTAATACCCCGATTTCTTTTAGAAATTAATTAGAATAATCTCTTAATAAATAAGATAAGCTAGATTTTGACTATTTTATAAAAATCCATAAAAATTATATTCTTGTAGAGGATAACACGTTTAACAAACTTGTCTTCTGTGGCCAACTCAAATAAAATTTGTAAGTAGGCCGAATTAGTGGTTTAAGCCCAAATTGAACACTTAGTTAACCATACCTTGAAACGTCAAATTCGAGCCCAATACTCCATCAAATGAGCCCAAATCGGTGGCAAATGAAAGGCCAGGATGTGAGGATCATTTACCCTCTCTTAATCTCTCGAAACCCTAACCCTAGGAGATGCATTCGGTGGAGTTTGGATCGAGTCAACTTTTGCGGCGGCGTTCACATTGACCCAACTTGCGTGGACGAATACTCCGCGCATAGAAGCCTCCAGAAGGTGTGTGACCTATTAAAATGAAGCTCTCTAACCCTACAATCGTTTACAACCAACGGTGGCTGCAGAGGAGTTGGACCGAGGGAGATCTCGAGCGATTAGTGGCTGCATGTACCGGCATCCTTGATTTTCTTTCTCCTTCCTTCTTCATCCGATTCAGGTAGGTGATAACAAGCCAAACCCTACAAATAATATATGGTTAGAAGCAGCATCGTGTTAGCTTTCCATTGATGTAGAAAGCCCTAAATTCTATCAAGTATCCTGCGAGAATTTTAGGTTTTAGTAGAAGCATGTCACATTTAGGGTTATAATTGTTCCTTTTTGATTAAGTTGTGATTTCAGACTGTAAACATAAAATTGACTCATGCATCTTGTATAGTTTTTCGTGCTCTTTCTTTTGGTAGTAAAAGCCCCAAATTCCATGCTTTATATCGTGCGAATTTAGTGTTTTAAATTTAACCCTAGAAACCTCGCCGGAGTCGGGCACGGCGAAGGGGCAGCGACCTGTTTGGACATGTGCGGCCACACGATAGACCGCACATCCCAGATAGGCGGCCCTCTGTTGACCGTTTATATGTTTTTATATCTGTTCGTGTCCCTGGAACGTGTGGCCTATCCCTAACCGCATGTCGTTCATGGGGCCAGCTCCAGACCGCACATCCCTCCATGCGGCACACTACCGACCATCCATATCCAGCAGGTCTTCGGATCTGAGGGGACGTGTGCGGCCAATCTGTGACCGTTCATTGGGATGTAAGGTCCAGAATCGACCGCACATCTGTAACAGAGCAGATTAAATTGTCATTACAGCATGCTATGTTAGTAGACTAATGGTTAATTGCATGTTAGCAACACACCTAATAAACTGTAATTCATGATAGTAAATAATTCTTGCTGATCTATTTAAATTGAGCTTGATCTTGATTCATCTTTCCAATGAATGTCAAATTTAAATTATGAATTCTTTATAATTGAATGGCTATTAGGTTTATACTTGTTATAACCTAAATCTTGAACCAGTGTATCCCCTAGTTTTGATTTAGACTCAATTGAACCGTTGTTACTTGAGTTAATAAGAATTGGATTAACAGAGACTTGCGCGGCTATTTATAGACCGCATATACCCATGAACGGGCCAATATCGACAGTTCATACCTGGCTCATGCCAACTTGTCTTGGTCGATTATCCTTGATCTATCTTCGGCCAAATCTTGTTTTGATCAGTCCAATAGACCCTAGGCCGACCAGTATACAGTGGGATGGACTCTGGTTCAGTTCCACCCTGCCTATGGTAGCCCGGGAGCCCACTTGGGCTAAATTCTAACTCTTGGTTAGGCCCTGTGTTGTGCGGCCAGTAATGGACCGTACTTCTTACAGGAGGCCCTGAGTGGACCATTCAACTAATGAGCGGCTCTGTCAGGACCACACATCCCGGCCTCGATTCTGTAACTTTCTGGCCTTGTACAGCCCAATCCTAACCGTTCGTATAGAAGGGCGGCCCGTCAACAGCTGTTCAACCTTGACCTCCCGAGGGCTAAACCCAGCCCAGTTCCTATTAGTGCGGCCCAGTGTTGACCGCACATGCCTTGAGCGGCCCTGTAGTGACTGCATGTCTTCCAGAGACTAGTTTCCCCCGTGTTTTATGGTTTTGAATCCAAGAACATGATGGTTCTTGATAATTTGAACTCCTGGACAGTATCTCTTCAACTTAGCCTTGGGATGTTTCGAGGTAAGTTTATACTTGATTATAATTGGCCATTTAACTTGATTGAAGTCTAGACAACTTGGGATCTTGGATCCAATAAATCAATGCCAACGCACCATAGGGGCCCGGTCTGGTCCTGGGGAGAGCGCCCGAAAAGTACTTGTGCCCATGGGAGTTTGTAATGACAGGGTGAGGCATTGCACCGAGTGCATGACTAGCGTGATGTCTATGACAATGATCTTTTATCTTACTTGAATCGTGTTTGACTTGGTTACATTCTTGCTTGTTGACCAATTTCTTGTAAATTCATGTTATATATATTGTTCATAAACTTGCAATTCCTGTAATCTTATCATTCTTGTCATATTGTTATTCCATTCTATTCTTTAGCACTTTTTGGTATTACGTTGTTTCATTCGATCGTTATATCTTTTCTTTCCGTTCATATACATGTAATTAATTGGTTAATCACTTATACTTGCCTATTGTTACCTATTGAGCGTTCGCTCATATAGTTGTTTCCCCCTTTCCAGGCAGCTCAGGTGAAGATTCACAGATGGATGGGAATGGGCGAGAGTGATAGCTTGGAGTATATCAGCTAGTAGATATGTTGAGTTTGTTTAGTGGTTTACATCTAGCTATGTCTTAGAACTGGTGTTAGTTATTGTACCGGAGTCGAGTAGAGATTATGTTTGTTTATGTTTAAGTCGGTTTGTAAGACGTTGATGGTTATTATAATAGAATTGGAGTTATTTCTGTTCATGGTATTATGTTAATTCTTAGCTTAGCATGTTATCTTTACTAGCGTTTTCTACTGCCGGTCCCGATATTTTGCGTCGGGGCGTGACAGTTTGGTGGTATCAGAGCCTAGGCTTTCTAATATCCCTAGGTTCTCTAAGTTCTAGGATCCTAAGTTATACTGTAGGACCTATAACCTTGTTATAAGTCTAAGGACCCAACCTGGTGAGATTTGGGTAGAAGACTGGGGTTGAGTTAATAATCTCATTGCAGGATTATCCATTCTTGATTGAACCTAATATAACCTATTCCACGTGTAGGCTTTTGCAATGGCAGGAGAATGTGCAGAATGGAGGAACTTGCAGCGCACGGTTCAAGGACTTACTCAAGCTTTGCAACAAGTGGCTCAAGGAGGAGCTACAAATCATGGAACTGGAGACCTTTATCGGAACTTTCGTGGGATGAATCCCCCGCGATTTGGTGGCTCGACTGACCCTGATGAAGCCGAGCACTGGCTTGAAGAGATAGGGAGGATTTTTGAAGTGATGCAATGCAGCGATCAGGAACGTGTCCTCTTGTCGACCTTTCAACTTGAACGTGATGCGAGGACATGGTGGGATGTAGTGAAGGCTACCCTTTGTGATAGACAAGTCACATGGGAGGAGTTCGAGGAATTCTTCAATGGTAAATATTTTTTTGATCGAGTACAAGAGAAGAAGGTGACTGAGTTTGCTACTTTGAAGCAACAAAATCTATCAGTAGCCGAATATGAAGCTCAATTCTCTCGGCTATCTCGTTATGCTACTCATTTGATATCTACCGAGAAGATGAAGGCTAAGCGCTTTCTTAATGGGCTGAAGCTGCAGTATATCAACCAGTTGGCACCGATGGAAATTCTAACTTATTCTGAGATGGTGAGAAAGGCTCAAGTGTTGGAAGATACTTTAGAAATGACGGAGAGAATCCGTGGGAAGAGTGTTAAGATTGAACAACACCATACTGGTTCTGAGAGTATCAAGCCTGGTCATGGCAGGAAGAGGCACATTAGTGGGTCTGGTTCATGGAAGGGCAAGATGCCGAAGATTGAAGACAAGAAACATGGCCCTATTGTTCCATTCAAGGGCGTATGCAAGTATTGTGACCGCCCAGGTCACAAGATGGAGAAGTGCTGGCGCAAGCTGGGTGCCTGTTTACGTTGTGGTAGTAGGGACCACCATATTCCCGAGTGCCCTCTATTATCTAAGCAAACTACCCCGGTGAAATCGCAAGGAATCAGGAAGCAGCAACACAAGCTCCAGGCTCTACAAGAAGATGAGACAAGACCCGCCGAGGAAGGTGGACTTGTCGAAGGTACTCTTATTATACATGATAAATCAGCTTTTGTTCTTTTTGATACTGGTGCCACTCATTCTTTTATTTCTCAGAGATTTGCGAAGTTTTTAGCTGTGAAGCCAGTTTTGATGATTTCTTCGTTAGAGATTTCAACTCCTATTGGTTCCGGTTCAGCAATTAAGTATTTCTATCCTTCTAGTAAGGTCTTGATCAATGAACAAAACTTGCCAGCTGATTTAGTTTGCATGGGTATGAAGGATTATGACGTAATCCTAGGAGCAGATTGGTTGGCTAAGTATGAGGCCAATGTTCAGTGCTGATCTGGTTCTGTGTCTTTCACTGGACACCCTGGACTTTCTTTTATAGGAATTAGACACCATAAGTCTGTTCCGCTTATTTCGACTCTTCGAGCTGATAAGCTGATGAGAAGAGGATGTAAGGCTTTTCTAGCCTTTGTTTTTGTGACCCCTGAGCAGCAGACTGAGATTGAGGACTTTTCTATCGTCCGAGATTTTTCAGATGTCTTTCCTGAGGAACTACCAGGACTTCCTCTTGAGAGGGAAGTTATCTTTTCTGTTGATCTAATTCCTGGTGCGACCCCTATTTCCAAAGCTCCTTATCGTATGTCTCCTGCGGAGCTAAGGGAACTAAAGCAGCAGTTGATGGAATTGCTTGAGAAAGGGTTCATTCGACCAAGTACTTCCCCTTGGGGAGCCCCTGTATTATTCGTCTGGAAGAAGGATGGTTCGATGAGGTTGTTCATCGATTATCGGCAATTGAACCAGTTGACTATCAAGAACAAATATCCATTACCAAGGATTGATGAGTTATTTGATCAGATAGCGGGAGCTTAGTATTTTTCTAAGATCGACCTTCGATCTGGATATCATCAGTTACGAATTAAGGAGGAGGATATCTATAAAATAGCCTTCCGCAGCAGGTATGGGCATTTCAAATTTGTAGTAATGCCTTTTGGGCTAATGAATGCACCTGCAGCTTTTATGCAGCTGATGAACGATGTGTTTCGGCCCTATCTTGATCAATGGGTCGTGGTGTTCATTGATGATATCTTGATTTATTCTAAGAGTGAGGAGGAGCATGTTGAACATTTGAGGATGGCATTGCAACTATTAAGAGATCATCAGTTATATGCCAAGTTTTGTAAGTGTAATTTTTGGCTGCGAGAGGTGTCCTTTCTGGGACATATCATCACAAAAGAAGGTATTTCTGTTGATCATTCGAAGGTAGAGGTAGTAAAGAATTGGGCTAAGCCTACTAATGTGATCGAAGTGAGAAGTTTCCTAGGCCTAGCAGGTTACTACCGAAGGTTTATTCAAGATTTCTCCAAGATTGCGGTACCTCTGACAAGATTAACCCGCAAGGAGATCAAATTTGATTGGTCAGAAGATTACGAGCGAAGCTTTCAGACTTTGAAGGAATGTTTGACTACTGCACCTGTTTTGGCTTTACCTTCTGGTGAAGGAGGTTTTGTTGTATACACTGATACTTCAGGTATTGGTTTAGGGTGTGTACTCATGCAGCACGGGAAAGTGATAGCCTATTCTTTTAGGCAGTTGAGGAAGTATGAAGAGAATTACCCTATTCATGATTTGGAGCTAGCAGTAGTGGTGTTCGCCTTGAAGTTATGGAGGCACTACTTGTATGGTGAAGCATTCACAGTGTTTTCAGATCATAAGAGTTTGAAATACTTATTTTCTCAGAAGGAACTCAATATGAGGCAGCGAAGATGGCTGGAGTATTTGAAGGATTTCAATTTCTCCATTGAGTATCATCTTGGAAAAGGTAATGTTGTGGCAGATGCCTTAAGCCGCAAGCCTATAGCCAAGTTGTCAAGTCGCATGTTACAAGAATTTAAATTATTGGAGCAGTTAGCTAGTTTGAATCTTAATGTTGACAAGGATTGGGTTATGATTTCTCAGATTCAACATAAGCCCGAATTACTGATGGAAATCAAATCTCTGCAAGATGATGACCCGGAGTTGGTATAGATCAAGGGAAGCTTGGGTAACAGACCTGACTTCATGATGGCTGATGATGGAAGATTATTATTTCAAGGAAGAACTTGTGTACCTGATGTAGCTGAGATAAAGAGTAAGATCCTCGAGGAAGCTCATAGATCCAGATACACCATTCATCCTGGAAGTACTAAAATGTTCAAGGATTTGAAGAGATCTTTTTGGTGGCCGAATATGAAAAGGGAAGTGGCGGACTTCGTGAGTAGATGCTTGGTTTGTCAACAAGTCAAGGCGGAGCATTTCAGACCATTAGGGAAATTGAAACCCCTTGATATACCCCAATGGAAGTGGGGGAGCATTGGCATGGATTTCATTTTGGGTCTACCTAGGACTTGTAGTGGATTTGATGCAATATGGGTGATTGTTGACAGATTGACAAAATCGGCTCATTTCTTATCCATTAAGTCTAAATAGACAGTTGATGTTTTGGCTGTTTTATATATGAAGGAAGTGGTAAGACTACATTGTATACCAGTCAGCATTGTACCTGATATAGACCCCGGATTCACTTCTCATTTTTGGAAAGGATTGCAAGAGTCCTTGGGAAGTCGTCTGAATTTCAGTACTGCTTTTCATCCACAAATAGATGGACAGACTGAAAGGACCAACCAGATAGTGGAAGATATGCTTAGAGCCTGCATGATTGACTTTGGAGGTAGTTGGAGTGATCATTTGGCATTGGTTGAATTCGCCTATAACAACAGTTACCAGTCCAGCATTCAGATGGCTCCATTTGAAGCTTTGTATGGTAGAAGCTGTCGATCCCCGTTATGTTGGGATGAGGTAGGTGAGAAGCAATGGTTTGGACCAGATCTCATTTCTGAATTGTCCAAGAACATCCGTATTATCAGAGATCGGTTGCAAGTAGCACAATCAAGATAGAAGAGTTATGCCGACACCAGGAGGAGAGCATTAGAATTTCAAGTTGGTGAGCATGTGTTTCTAAAGGTCTCTCCTATGAGAGGAATTCGAAGGTTTGGTATTCAGGGCAAACTGAGTCCAAGATACATTGGTCCATTTGAGATTCTGGAAAGAGTGGGGTAAGTTGCTTACCGTTTGGCACTACCACCTCAGTTATCTGGAGTGCACAATGTTTTCCATGTGTCTATGTTACGGAAATATGTGTATGATCCCACTCACATTATTCAACATATGGACTTCGAATTGAAGGAAGATCTGACTTATGAAGAAAGATCGATCAAGATTTTGGATCGGAAGCAACAGCAACTCAGGAATCGTTCCATACCGTTGGTTAAAGTACATGGAGTCAGCATGGGACTGAAGAAGCTACTTGGGAGTCAGAAGATACTATGCGGAGACAGTACCCCGACTTATTCTAGGTGAGCTGTCTCATTCCCTCTTTTTATTAAGTGCATTGAATTTGGAGGACCAAATTTCTTAAGTGGGGGATGGTGTAATACCCCGATTTCTTTTAGAAATTAATTAGAAATTAATTAGAATAATCCCTTAATAAATAGAATAAGCTAGATTTTGACTATTTTATAAAAATCCATAAAAATTATATTCTTGTAGACGATAACACGTTTAACAAACTTGTCTTCTGTGGCCAACCCAAATAAAATCTGTAAGTAGGCCGAATGAGTGGTTTAAGCCCAAATTGAACACTTAGTTAACCATACCTTGAAACGTCAAATTCAAGCCCAATACTCCATCAAAAGAGCCCAAATCGGTGGCAAATGAAAGGCCAGGATGGGAGGATCATTTACCCTCTCTTAATATCTCGAAACCCTAACCCTAGGAGATGCATTCGGCGGAGTTTGGATCGAGTCAACTTTTACGGCGACGTTCACATTGACCCGACTTGCGTGGACGAATACTCCACGCATAGAAGCCTCCAGAAGGTGTGTAACCTATTAAAATGAAGTTCTCTAACCCTAGAATCATTTAGAACCAGCGGCGGCTACAAAGGAGTTGGATCGAGGGAGATCTCGAGGGATTAGTGGCTGCGTGTATCGGCGTCCTTGGTTTTCTTTCTCCTTCCTTCTTCATCCGATTCAGGTAGGTGATAGCTAGCTAAACCCTACAAATAATATATGGTTAGAAGCAGCATCGTGTTAGCTTTCCATTGATGTAGAAAGCTCTAAATTCTATCAAGTATCCTACGAGAATTTTAGGTTTTAGTAGAAGCATGTCACATTTAAGGTTATAATTGTTCCTTTTCGATTAAGTTGTGATTTCAGACTGTAAACATAAAATTGACTCATGCATCTTGTATAGTTTTTCGTGCTCTTTCTTTTGGTAGTAAAAGCCCTAAATTCCATGCTTTATATCGTGCGAATTTAGTGTTTTAAATTTAACCCTAGAAACCTCGCCGGAGTCGGGCACGGCGAAGGGGCAGCGACCTGTTTGGACATGTGCGGCCACACGATAGACCGCACATCCTAGATAGGCGGCCCTCTGTTGACCGTTTATATGTTTTTATATCTGTTCGTGTCCCTGGAACGTGCGGCCTATCCCTAACCGCATGTCGTTCCTGTAAACAGCTCCAGACCGCACCTCCCTCCATGCGGCACACTACCAACCGTTCATATCCAGCAGGTCTTCGGATCTGAGGGGACGTGTGCGGCCAGTCTGTGACCGTTCATTGGGATGTAAGGTCCAGAACCGACCTCACATCTGTAACAGAGCAAATTAAATTGTCATTACAGCATGTTATGTTATTAGACTAATGGTTAATTACATGTTAGCAACACACCTAATAAACTGTAATTCATGACAGTAAATAATTCTTGCTGATCTATTTAAATTGAGCTTGATCTTGATTCATCTTTCCAATGAATGTCAAATTTAAATTGTGAATCCTTTATAATTGAATGGCTATTAGGTTTATACTTGTTATAACCTAAATCTTGAACCAGTGTATCCCCTAGTTTTGATTTAGACTCAATCGAACCGCTGTTACTTGAGTTAATCCGAATTGGATTAACAGAGACTTGCGCGGCTATTTATAGACCGCATATACCCATGAACGGGCCAATATCGACCGTTCATACCTGGCTCATGCCAACTTGTCTTGGCCGATTATCCTTGATCTATCTTCGGCCAAATCTTGTTTTGATCAGTCCAGTAGACCCTAGGCTGACCAGTAGATAGTGGGCTGGACTCTGGTTCAGTTCCACCATGCCTATGGTAGCCCGGGAGCCCACTTGGGCTAAATTCTAACTCTTGGTTAGGCCCTGTGTTGTGCGGCCAGTAATGGACCGTACTTCTTACAGGCGGCCCTGAGTGGACCGTTCAACTAATGAGCGGCTCTGTCAGGACCACACATCCCGGCCTCGATTCTGTAACTTTCTGGTCTTGTACGGCCCAATCCTAACCGTTCGTATAGAAGGGCGGCTCGTCAGCAGCCGTTCAACCTTGACCTCCCGAGGGCTAAACCCAGCCCAGTTCCTGTTAGTGCGGCCCTGTGTCGACCGCACAAGCCTTGAGCGGCCCTGTAGTGACCGCATGTCTTCCAGAGACTAGTTTTCCCCGTGTTTTATGGTTTTGAATCCAAGAACATGATGGTTCTTAATAATTTGAACTCCTGGACAGAAATTCTAGACAGTATCTCTTCAACTTAGCCTTGGGATGTTCTGAGGTAAGTTTATACTTGATTATAATTGGCCATTTAACTTGATTAAAGTCTAGACAACTTGGGATCTTGGATCCAATAAATCAATGCCAACGCACCATAGGGGCCCAGTCTAGTCCTGGGGAGAGCGCCCGAAAAGTACTTGTGCCCATGGGAGTTTGTAATGATAGGGTGAGACATTGCACCGAGTGCATGACTAGCGTGATGTCTATGACAATGATCTTTTATCTTACTTGAATCATGTTTGACTTGGTTACATTCTTGCTTGTTGGCCAATTTCCTGTAAATTCATGTTATATATATTGTTCATAAACTTGCAATTCTTGTAATCTTATCATTCTTGTCATATTGTTATTCCATTCTATTCTTTAGCACTTTCTGTTATTACTCTGTTTCATTCGATCGTTATATCTTTTCTTTCCGTTCATATACATGTAATTAATTGGTTAATCACTTATACTTGCCTGTTGTTACCTACTGAGCGTTCGCTCATATAGTTGTTTCCCCCTTTCCAGACAGCTCAGGTGAAGATTCACAGATGGATGGGAATGGGTGAGAGTGATAGCTTGGAGTGTATCAACAAGTAGATATGTTGAGTTTGTTTAGTGGTTTACATCTAGCTATGTCTTAGAACTGGTGTTAGTTATTGTACCGGAGTCGAGTAGAGATTATGTTTGTTTATGTTTAAGTCGGTTTGTAAGACGTTGATGGTTATTATAATAGAATTGGAGTTATTTCTATTCATGGTATTATGTTAATTCTTAGCTTAGCATGTTATCTTTACTAGCGTTTTCTACTGCCGGTCCCGATATTCCACGTCGGGACATGACACTATGCTAGTCCCCTCGATTGATTATCGAAAACATACTATTATAAACTATGCGGTATGATGCTACTGCCGTCGCATTGCGATGGGAGTACTTTCTTTATAAATAAGTGAAATGTGCACGGCATTCACGGAAATATTCACGACTTGTGAAAATGTCCACAGAAGTTCACGAAGTACTTGTTACTAAGTGAAGAGTACATTCTTGCTTGACTTTCTAGTACATTCTTGTTACATTCTTGAAAGGTCACAATTACATTCTTGCTTGATCATGCTTGCTCAATCATATCTTAACTTGGTCATGTCTTGTTACTTTGGTTTATTTACATGATTTACCGCATTTGCATGATTTTACCTTATTCTTTAGAGCTAAAACGCTAATCACTTTAATATTGCCAATCATATTGATGCGAAGATACCTACTGGGCAAGTGTGCTCATTACCTACTTTTCAATCTTTTCCAGAGATGCAAGTAGTTCGGATTCGGATTCGAGTTATTCAAGTGATGGGTCCGAGAGCAAATGAAAGTCTCATAAAATTGAGAGAGAAGACTTAGGAAGTCAATAATGTCTAGATCGAGTTCATGTAATTTTCTTTTTATTGAGTCAACTAGATTTGGAATCGTCTATGTGCTTGGATTTTTATCATTCTTATTATTAATGGAAAGAGAAGTTGATTAAATTATTATGCAATTGCATCTTATGTGTGATTGTCTTGCGCTCTGATTATTCTTGCTTGCAAGAGGCTTACCATGCCGGCTGTTCACGATTCCTAAAATTATGTTTCGCTGTTTTAAAAGCTCGGGGCGTGACACCTAGAGAATCCGTTAGTCCCTGTTCAAAGGCTAACATTCACGACAGATTGGGTGGCTAAGATGTTCTGGAAGCAGCACATTCCCTCTTGCCAGCCTCGTAAAGAGAAAGAAGTGTTTAAAAGGCTTTGGTACCCTGCCAGCCTGGACAAAGAATTAAGGCATGTCTCCTAATACCCGGGACTGGGCTTCACCCTTGAAGAATACTATTATAGTGGGCGCTATGAGGTGGATACCATTTCCGCTTTCTGCCAAACAAAAGATAGTCCACCGGGGGCAACTTATGATGAATACCCGGTGGAGGATGAGCATACCCGGTCGGCTCAACTGAGAGATCCGGAATCAGAAGCCATAACTCCCTGCGGGTGCTGGGAGCAGGTTTACCCTGAAGAGATGGCTTTTCAAGCCAGATTTGACACGGACAGCAGCAGCGAGGCTGAAGACACCGAAGAAGCATGGCTTTCCTTCTCTTGTAACCCTCCTTTGGCGACGACATTAGCACCCCTTGGGCCGATCAAGGAAACTTTTGCTGAGACCGATCGGGAAATACCTGCCTGAAAAGAACAAGCCACCTCCACTAAGGATGCGACGTTTCAAAGCAACATGAGGATGGAATTGTCCCTACCCATTGTAAGGCCGGAACACCATCCCTCCGAGCCAACAATGAACAAATGTCAGCCTCTCTAGACTGCTAACTCACCAGCTGAAGTTGAAACTGCAAAAGGCCCACTAGCAGAACAATGCACATAACCACCACTGGCTGAACTAGAAGCTCCCAACAGGGTCCGAGGGCAACACGATGAAGAGGTCGAAGTTTTCGAACTCGAGGATGATGTTCTAGACTTCATCGACCTCCTACCGGCGCCCCCAGAAATAGAAGACGGAGGCCAAGCCATGGTTGACGAGCTAATAGAAGTCAACTTGGGCACCGAGGATGACCCCAGGCCAACCTTCCTCAGTGCTCAACTGTCTTTTGAAGAGCAGAAGCTGTACATCCAATTGCTGCAAGAATATTGGGATTACTTCGCATGGAGTTACAAGGAAATGCCAGGACTTAGCCCTGCAGTTTCACATCATGAGCTGTCCATAAGTCTCGAAGATGAGCCAGTGAAGCAGTCACCACGGCGCATGAGGCCGAAACTCATCACCCAGATATGCAAAGAAGTGGACAAACTCATTGATGTGGGTTTTGTCGAAGAGAACCAATATACTACTTGGCTGGCCAACATTGTTCTCATAAAGAAAAAGAATGGGCAGATCCAGATATGTGTAGACTTTCGAGATTTGAATAAGGTGTGTCCAAAAGATGACTTTCCGGTACCAATAATGGAAGTCATGATTAATGCTACGACCGGTCACGAAGCCCTGTCATTCATGGACGGGTCGTCCGGTTATAATCAAATATGGATCGCGGAGCAGGACCGGGTCCATACTACCTTCTGAACCCCCAAGGGCATCTACCACTATAAAAGGATGCCGTTCAGATTAAAGAATGCTGGCGCAACTTATCAGCGTGCAATGACCATAATCTTTGATGAATTGCTCTACCACAAGGTCGAGTGCTACCTAGACGACCTGGTGGTCAAAACTAGAAGAAAAGAAGACCATCTGCAGGACCTCCGAGTCATATTTCAGAGGCTCCGACAGTATGAATTAAAGATGGACCCCATGAAGTGTGCCTTTGGTGTATCCAGTGGCAAATTCTTAGGTTTCATTGTCAGATATTGGAGGATTGAAGTAGACCCTGCAAAGATAAAAGTAATCCAGGAGCTACCTCTGCCAAGGAACCTCTCCGATCTGAGATCCTTGCAAGGCCGTCTGGCTTATATCCGGCGATTCATATCTAATTTTTCAGGTCAGTGTCACCCATCTCATAAATTAATGATGAAGGATGTTCCCTTCTACTGGGATAAGGACTGCCAGACTACTTTCGACCAGCTGAAAGATTATCTGAAGACTCCTCCAGTGCTTGGCGCACCGGTGAAGGGAAGGCTGGTGATTCTATACATAGCGGCCACACACTATTCTCTGGGAGCAATGCTGGCCTAAAATAATGAAGAAGGAAAAGAACAAGCCCTCTACTATCTTTGTCGAAGGCTGGTCAGAACTAAAGAGAAATACACTTTCATTGAAAAGGTCTGCTTGGCGCTGGTCTTCGCAGCCAAGAAGCTCCGACACTACGTGTTGTCACATGAAATAAAGCTGATATCCAAGGCGGATCCACTGAAATATATTCTATCCCAACCGGCACTCAAAGGCCGCTTAGGCAAATGGGCGGTGATTCTTATGGAGTTTGACATCTCCTATGTGCCGCAAAAAGCTGTCAAAAGCCAGGCCATTGCAGACTTCTTCACCGAGCACCCTGTGCCTGAAGACTCTCTACTAATGACAGAGCTTCCTGAAGATGAGACTCTAGAGGCAGACCAAGTGCAACATACTTTATGGCAGCCATACTTTGATGGTGCATCCAGAATTGATACTCTGGCAACGGGGCCTGTTAAAGTCAGAGCTGGTGCAGGCATAGTCCTGAAATCTCCTGAGGGGGAGGTTGTATATACCTCTTGTTCGATAAACAAGCCAGGCACAAACAACGAGGTAGAATATGAAGCCTTCATTATCATCCTACAAATTGCTCTGTCCATGGAGAGCTAGATGCTTGAAGTGTTCGGGGACTCCATCCTAGTCATAAAATAAGTGGAAGGGCAGTTCGAGGTACGGAAGTCGGAGCTCTTTCCATACCATCAGTTGGCGCTTGATGCGCATGATAATGTGTTGTTTAAAAATATGCCGTGCCACACACAATTTCAAAATTTATAACCGCACTTACTCACTTAAATAGCTTTGAAAATTCAAGTAAATTGATGAGAATACGGGTCGATCCCACGAGGAAGAAATATTTTCAATTGAGCACTAGTTGGAAAACACTTGTATTTGACAAAATTCGAGTTTGAGTGAGCCTAAATTAAAAGAATGTAAAGATGCATGGAATTGAAATAAATCTAACTAAATAAGTTGAAAGGAATTAAGAAGAGAAATATGGAAGAGATAGAGAGAGAAAATAAGTACACAATTTACCAAAGTGAAATTTTATTGCTATGAAAATGAAAGGTACAATTCCATGGAATAAAATAAGAATTACAACTTGCAACAAAATAAAATAAAGAGGAAGAAAATATATCAGGGACTGGAAGATCGTCGCCGTCCACGCCGTGCTGAGCCTTTGAGTCCGCCCCGCCTTAGATGTGAACGCCGCCTTGAGGACATCGAGGGAGAGTCTCCACCAAAGGAAGGTGTGAAAGAGTGTAGAGGGGAGGTGGAAAGACTTTAAAAACAATGCATGGGTGTGGTATGTTGAAAGTAGAGAGGGCTACGGGTGTGCACAATGAAGATAAAATGTTAAAAATCGAGTGCAATAGAGAGGGAATTAACTTAAAATTGGAGGGGTATTAGGAGATGTGGTGTAAGACAAAGTTAGAGAGAATGGAAAGGGGAAGAACTTTGATGAAGATAGTGGAAGCAAAAAATGTGAGGAGGTTGGTGAAAACGGAGGGAGAATGCGACTGAAAAAGGAGAATGAACAGTGAAAAGATGAAGAACAGAGGGTTGGAAAAATGAGAATAACTTACAAACGGGAGAGAATTAGGAGGAGATGAAGAAGAATAAATTGGAGAGCATTTAAAAATGAGAAACTTTGATGAAGACTGAAAATTAAAATAACAAACAGAAATGCATGCAAAAGCTAAGCTAAATGGCTATGGAGAAAAAGGAATGAGCTTCGGCAGAAAGATAGAGAAACAGACAGACGAGGGAGAAAAGAAAGAGGGAATGAAAAGTTGTGAAAAGAGGGGCCTTGGTGCCTCTTTTATAGATTTTGAGGGCCCATAAATGCCTATTGATCGAGTGAGCACATCAAGGAGACATTATGGAGGTTTCACGGGCATCGGTTATGCATCTGAATTGACGACTGGCGCACTGGGCGTTTATTTGAATGCACGACTAGGTAGAAGGGTGCCACCTTATTTATTTCTTTTTTTTGAATTTCGGCGTTGCTGGAAGAGGCGCCTGATGGGCTGGGCGCCCTTTAAGGGGCGCCTGGTACCTTGGTCCCCTTCTTGATAGGCTTTCCCACCATTTCCTTCTTCTGTACTTTTCTTCCCACCATTTTCTGGCAGCCATGTGAAGGGGGCGCCCAAGCACTAGGGCGCCTTCTAGTTTATCAATTCTTTTTCATAAAAATGGTGCTGGTGAAAGTGGCGACTGTGTGAGGAGTCATCTTCTAGAGAGAGGCGACCAACAGAAGGGGTGCCTTCTTCCTTTTCTTCTTATTTTATTATTTTTGTTGTCAGTTGGTCTGGAAAGGGGCGCCCAGGGGCCTGGGCGCCTGGGCGCCTTATTCAAGGGGGTGCCCCTGGGCGCCTCTTTATCTTCGGTCTTCTTCTCTCCTGTGTCAAAGGTCTAGAGGAGACGCCTGGTGTACTGGGCGCCCTTTAAGGGGCGCCTGGTCCCTTGGGCGTCTCTTACATCTGGTTCTGTAAAAGTCAATATACTTAATATGTCACTGCTCTCCCATTTCTTGCTTGTAGATAAATAACTGTCACGCCCCGAGCCCTTAATACAGCGGAAGACTCGCTCGGGGAGCGCGAACAGCCGACATGGTAAGTCTCTTGCAGGCAAGAATCAATCAGAGCGCGAGACAATCACACAAGTAAATGTAATTGCACAGGATTTAATAAACTTCAACTTCATATCATAATGCTCAATATTCAAAGATACAATCACTAATTTGATTTTCATTCTACTAGACTCAAGAAATAGGAAAATTACATTGACTCAATCTAGACATGATCACTTTCTAAGTCTTCACTCGTAGCTTTACAAGACTTTCACTCACTTCCGAACCCGCTACTAGTATAGCCCGAATCCGAATCTGAACCACTTCTATCTCCTGAAAAACATTGGAAATAGGTAATGAGCACACTTGCCCAGTAGGTAATCATAGACCGATTGACTAAATCTGCACATTTCATACCAATAAAAAGTCGATGGTCTGTGGATATTCTAGCAGCATTATACATCAAAGAAAATTTTAAACTACATGGTGTCCCTGTCTCTATTGTATCAGATAGAGATCCTTGATTTACATCACAGTTCTGGAAGGTCCTACAACATTCACTGGAGACTAGATTGAATTTTAGCACAGCTTTCCATCCACAAACTGATGGTCAGACGAAAAGAACAAATCAGGTGGTAGAAGATATGCTCAGGGCTTGTGTCATTGATTTTGGAGGAAGTTGGCATGATCACTTGCCTCTAGTGCAATTTGCATATAATAATAGCTATCAAGCAAGCATACAAATGGCACCTTTCGAAGCTCTATATGGGAAGAGTTGTCGATCTCTAATATGTTAGAATGAAATCGGGGAAAGGTAATTTCTAGGCCCCGACCTAATCAGAGATTCTATAGAAAAGATCAAACGCATCCAGGAAAGAATGAAAATGGCTCAAGATAGGCAGAAATCTTATGCCGACAATCGAAGGCGCGACTTGAAATTTCAAGTAGGAGAACATGTATATCTAAAGGTTTCTCCGGGTCGTGGTATTCGAAGATTTGGCATTAAAGGAAAACTAACTCCAAGATTTATTGGCCCATTTGAAATTCTCGAGAGGATTGGTGAAGTGGCATATAGATTGGCTTTGTCACCACAATTAGCAGGAGTCCATTACGTATTTCACATCTCTATGCTGAAGAAGTACGTGTATGATCCAGATCACATTATCACTTATGACAATATAGAGATTCAAAAGGACTTGACTTACGAATAAACGCCAAAAAGGATTCTGGAATGAGAAGTACGACAACTCAGAAATAAGGTTATTCCTATGGTTAAGATTCAATGGAAGAAAGCATGGCCATATGAAGTAACATGGGAAACCGAAGCAGCCATGAGAAAAAGGTTCCCACCATTATTTAACTGTAATTACACTCTCCACAATACATGTATTGAATTTGGGGACCAAATTCTTTTTAAGTGGGGGAGGGTGTAGTGCCCCAAAATTTATATAAGTATTTTCTAGATTATTTAAAAATTTTCTGGAATTTATTTGTAATTTATAAGGGCTAAAGAGAATTATAAAAGGATTATTGAACTTTTATAAGGCCCAATGAATTAACCTAGCCTATTTAAACAAATCAAAAGGGTTTAAAAACCAGGCCCATTAAGTTTGGCCCATATTCTAGAGGATTATTAAGCTTATCCACGAAATTTTAAGGATAAATACTAATTATATAGATAATTATATGAATAAATGAATAATAGAGTTTTATTAATTTAGAACTCTGTATACGTTGAATGTAACGGTCCATCGCACGACCGTCACAGACATGTAACGCGTAGGCCTTAGACCGTTACATCCTGTGAGTTCCGTAAGTGAAAGAACTTGCAAAAAGATTGAAAATTTGAGATCCTATCCACTAGGGATCGACTTAGGAAGACTTGTAATATTGCTAAGGACTCTTAGGGATTAGGATTTGATGAAATAAAGACTCTAGAATCGATCTAATCCTCAAACCCTAGCCTAAACTCTATAAATAGGGCATAGTTCTGAACTGTGCGACCCTTACTTTTTGGATGTAAAGAATCAAGGTAAGGAGTCATTATCTCAGGTAAGCTCTTTAGAAGTATTTGTTTACAATACTTTAGACTAACTCCCCTCCAAATTTCACATCTTTAGGTCAAGAGGTCGTGGAGTTAGAGCCCAAGGAAGTGGCTGGAAAAGTCACAGAAGGAGGAAAACTAGGGTAAGATTCTCAACCCAATTTAGAAGCTACAGCCTAAGTTAAGAGGTAGGTTATCTCATGAACGGCAAAAACAACTTGATAGGACTAAAACGCCCTCTGGTTCAAGTGATTTCCATGCATTATAGATCATTGATTTCATGATTTTACTACTTCTATGCATTACATGCATCCCTTAGCCTTAATTGGACATGCCAAAGATGTATCTTGTCTAATTCATTGATACCTAAGCATGTAGTTGGCCTACACTACGTTATCATGTCTAGAGATTCATGGTATTTTAATTATAGACATGATATGAATCGATCTCTTTATGTTTTATCTAGTTGTCTGTCAGTAGATACTGTAACGCATACCTGTAGGACCGTCACACTCATATAACGGCCCTACGACAGACCGTCACACACTCTGTGGTATATTGGGTTGCTCTGTTAACTCTGACGCATCTGTCCAGACACGTTACGTTCATGTAACAGTTGGATTCCTGACCGTCACATTCACTGTGACGCCCCACCTCCAGACCGTCAGAGTCTATGTTCTGTCAACCCTAAGACAGAATATGACCTGCCAATATTATGTATTGTTAAGCCTAGTTACCTAAGTTTTAACCTGATCATGTGATTTTAAGGTTATTTGATTATACATGATAGGTATTGCATGTTTTAGTATCTCACTTTTACTTGAATTATGTTAGTTTCATGAAGCCAAATTATATAGTTTTGTATTATAAAGAATGACTTTTAACGTTGTATTGATAGAGTTTTTCATCATGATTTCACATTGATTATACATATCTCTCTCTGTCAATAGAGTCATTTCTATAAGTACATGGCACATATTCCGGTATGTTGCCATTTGTTCACACTTTACACTATAGGAACACCATCTTGGACATGAGGACCTCTCTATTGGATATTCCTTCCAATGGACTAGGAAATCATTGTTTCAAGGCCTCCATAATTCTCCGCGAGCCTGGGATTCCCACTAGGACGCCGAGTTGGTTGTACCATCAAAGCCCAATAACTAGAATACACTATCGTTATTTTCTGGATCTTGTAATGTAACGGCATTGCACTGGACTGTCAGGCTCACGTAACGGCCCAAGGCGTGACCGTCACATTCCTCTGAGTCTATTTTTATCTTTCTGGACTCGGATCACTGTAACGGCCCATTACTGGCACGTCACATGATGTAACGGCCCAGTAAACGACCGTCACACTGCTTGTATGTGTTAACCCAAAGTTTAACCCAAGGGTTAATTTCCAAGGTTCTAGATGGACTAATGATGGTCTAGAACTTGTAATATGATCAAGAAACTTAAATGTAATGAATGAAGATTAAAAGAAGGTACCGTTATACTGTCGATTTATTTCTATGAGCATAACATTGTTTAAAGTCTATTCTTGACTCATACATCCTTATGTTGAAGCATTCATTCATTTGATTATAGTTATCATGGAATTATTGAAATTACTACATTCTTGGCCATACTTTACTGTTACATGCGTGGAAGTAGCTTAATTTATAACTGAAGATGCGATCGAGCACTGATTGTGTTCAAGGGCTCCATGCTAGTCCCCTCGGCTGATTGCCGGAAACATACTATTTTATAAACCATGGGGTATGATGCTACTGGCGTCGCATTGCGCTAGGAGTACTATTTCTATAAATAAGTGAAGATCCACGGCACGATATGACATTCTTGTACATGACTTTCTTGCTTGATATTCCACTGTAATAAACGCTCGGGGCGTGACAGGAAAACTACAGCCCTTAAGTATTCCAGAGTGGAAATGGGAGAGCATAGGAATGGATTTTATTATAGGATTACCTAAGACAAGAGGTGGACATGATGGAATATGGGTAATCATAGACCGATTGACTAAATCTGCACATTTCATACCAATAAAAAGTCGATGGTCTGTGGATATTCTAGCAGCATTATACATCAAAGAAATTGTTAAACTACATGATGTCCCTGTCTCTATTGTATCAGATAGAGATCCTCGATTTACATCACAGTTCTGGAAGGGCCTACAACATTCACTGGGGATTAGATTGAATTTTAGCACAGCTTTCCATCCATAAACTGATGATCAGACGGAAAGAACCAATCAGGTGGTAGAAGATATGCTCAGGGCTTGTGTCATTGATTTTGGAAGAAGTTGGCATAATCACTTGCCTCTAGTGGAATTTGCATATAATAATAGCTATCAAGCAAGCATACAAATGGCACCTTTCGAAGCTCTATATGGGAAGAGTTGTCGATCTCCAATATGTTGGAATGAAATCGGGGAAAGGCAATTTCTAGGCCCCGACCTAATCAGAGATTCTATAGAAAAGATCAAACTCATCCAGGAAAGAATGAAAATGGCTCAAGATAGGCAGAAATCTTATGCCGACAATCGAAGGCGCGACTTGGAATTTCAAGAAGGAGAACATGTATATCTAAAGGTTTCTCCGGGTCCTGGTATTCGAAGATTTGGCATTAAAGGAAAGCTAACTCCTAGATTCATTGGCACGTTTGAAATTCTTGAAAGGGTCGGTGAAGTGTCTTATGGATTGGCTTTACCGCCACAATTGGCAGGAGTTCATGACGTATTTCACATCTCTATGCTGAAGAAGTATGTGTATGATCCAGATCACATTATCACTCATGACAACATAGAAATTCAGAAAGATTTGACATACGAACAAACACCAATAAAAATTCTGGATCGAGAAGTACGACAACTCAGAAATAAGGTTATTCCTATGGTTAAGATTCAATGGAAGAAAGTATGGCCATATGAAGTAACATGGGAAACCGAAGCAGCTATGCGGAAAAGATTCCCAGAATTATTCAACTGTAAGTACACTCTCCACAATCCATGTATTGAATTTGGGGACCAAATGCTTTTAAGTGAGGGAGGGTGTAGAGCCCCAGAATTTATATAAGCATTTTCTAGATTATTTAATAAATTTCTAGAATTTATAAAAGGGCTAAATAGATTATAAATGGATTTTTGAGACTAATAAGTCATTAAAAGGCCCAATTGTGTCTAATTAATTAAAAAAAAGCCCAAAAGGTTTTAAGGAGCAAGCCCAATTGGGTTGGCCCATATTCTAGAAGGTCATTAATGATAAATACTAATCATATATATATATATATTTAAATTGATAAACGAATAAAAGAGTTTTACTTATTTAAAACTCTAGCTACGTTGACTGTAACGGTCCATCGGGCGACCGTCACAGCCAAGTAACGCATGAGAGCTAGACCGTTACACTATGTGTATTCTGTGAGTTGAAGAGTTTGAGACATGTTGAACTCTGAGAACAAGAAATGTAACGGTCTATCGTGAGACCGTCACATGCCTCTAACGCACTGGCCGTAGACCGTTACATCTTGTTAGTTCCGTAAAAGAAAGAACGAGTACAAAGAACAAAACTTTGGACTCTTATCCATTAAGGATCGACTTGGAAAGAGTTGTAACATTACTAAGGACTCTTAGAGATTAGATTATGACCAAACAAGGACTCTAGAATCGATCTAATCCTCAAACCCTAGCCTAAACTCTATAAATAGGGCATAGTTCTGAACTGTGCGACCCTTACTTTTTGGACGTAAAGAATCAAGGTAAGGAGTCATTATCTCAAGTAAGCTCTTTAGAAGTATATGTTTACAATACTTTAGACTAACTCCTCTCCAAATTTCACATCTTTAGGCCAAGAGGTCGTGGAGTTAGAGCCCAAGGAAGTTGCTGGAAAAGTCACAGAAGATGGAAATCTAGGGCAGGATTCTCAATCCAAATCAGAAGCAACAGCCTAAGTTAAGAGGTAGGTTATCTCATGAACGGCAAAAACAACCTGATAGGACTAAAAGCCCTCTGGTTCAAGTGATTTCCATGCATTATAGATCATTGATTTCATGATTTTACTACTTCTATGCATTACATGCATCCCTTAGCCTTAATTGAACATGCCAAAGATGTATCTTGTCTAATTCATTGATACCTAAGCATGTAGTTGGCCTACACTACGTTATCATGTCTAGAGATTCATGGTATTTAACTATAGACATGATATGAATCAATCTCTTTATGTTTTATCTAGTTTTCTGTCAGCAGATACTGTAACGCATCAGCGTAGGACTGTCACACTCATATAACGGCCCTACGACAGACCGTCACACACCCTGCTGTTTTGGATTTTCACTGTTGTCTCTAACGCACTGGGACAGACGCGTTACGTTCATGTAACGGTTGGTTCCTGACCGTCACAAGACCTGTGACGCCCCACCTCCAGACCATTAGAGTCTGTGTTCTGCCAACCCTAAGACAGAATATAACTTGCCAATATTATTTATTTTTAAGCCTAGTTACCTAAGTTTTAACCTGATCATGTGATTTTAAGGTTATTTGATTATTCATATTAGTTATTGCATGTTTTGGTATCTCACTTTTACTTTAAGTTATGTTAAATTCATGAAGCCAAATTCTATAGTTTTGTATTATAAAGCATGACTCTTTTAAAAACATTGTATTGACGGAGTTTCACCATGATTTCCCCATTGATTGTACATATCTGTCTCTGTCAATAGAGTCAATTCTATAAGTACATGGCACATATTCCGGTATGTTGCCATTAGTTCACACTTTGCACTATAAGAAAACCATCTTGGACATGAGGACCTCTCTATTGGATATTCCTTCCAATGGACTAGGAAATCATTGTTTCAAGGCCTCCGTAATTCTCCGCAAGCCTGGGATTCCCACTAGGACGCCGAGTTGGTTGTACCATCAAAGCCCAATAACTAGAATACACTATCGTTGTTTTCTGGATCTTGTAATGTAACGACCTTGCACTGGACCGTCAGGCTCACGTAATGGCCCAATGCCCGACCGTCACATTTCACTGAGTCTAAACTAGTAAGCTGGACTCTGGTCACTGTAACGGCCCATTATGGACGCGTTACATAGTGTAACAGCCCAGTAAATGACCGTTACATAGCTTGTATATGTTAACCCAAGGTTTGACTAAGGGTTGATATTTCAATGATTCTAGACAAACATTGATGATCTAGAACTTATCATATTGCTTAATAGACTTAATGTAATGGATGAAAGTTAAGGAAATATACCGTTATGTTGCCGATTTATTCTTTAAGCATAACATAGTTTAAATGTCATTCTTGATCTCATATATTCAAATTAAAGCATTCATTCATTGATTCTAGTTATCATGGAATTATTGAACTTATTACATTCTTGGCCATACTTTACTGTTACATGCGTGGAAGTAGCTTAATTTATAACTGAAGATGCGATCGAGCACTGATTATGTTCAAGGGCTCTATGCTAGTCCCCTCGGCTGATTGTCGGAAACATACTATTTTATAAACCATGGGGTATGATGCTATTGGCGTCGCATTACGCTGGGAGTACTATTTCTATAAATAAGTGAAGATCCACGGCACGATATGACATTCTTGTATTTCCACAGAAATTCATGAACTATGTACTCAAAAGAGACTAGTGTGATGAATATGTGGGTTGCTAGTACAATCTTGTTACATTCTTGTTCATGGAAGGCCAATATCATGTTCTTGTTATATTCTTGCTAGTTCATTCTTGATCATTCTATCTTACATGATTATCTTGTTACTTTGGTTTGATCGCGTGATCAATTCGCATTCGCATGATTTTACCTTATTCTTTAGAGCTAAATTGTTAATTACTTTAATAGTGCCTTCATGTTGATGCGAAGATACCTACTGGGCAAGTGTGCTCATTACCTATTTCTAATGTTTTTCAGGAGATGGAAATAGTTCGAATTCGGATTCAGGTGATTCAAGTAGCGGGTCCGAGAGCGATTGAATGTTGTTATTACAAGAGTGAAGACATAGGAAGTTTATAATGTCTAGATTGAGTCAATGTAATTTTCCTATTTCTTGAGTCTAGTAGAATGAAAGATGATGGAAAGTGGTTGTATTATGAATATTGATCATTTATGAAATAAAGTTGAAGTTTGATGTAAATCTGTACAATTGCATTTATTTGTGTGATAGACGCACTCTAGTCGTTCTTAATTGCAAGAGGCTTACCATGCCGGCTGTTCGCGCTCCCCGAGTGAGTCTTCCACTGTAATAAAGGCTCGGGGCGTGACAGTTAAGTTAAATAGTTGTGCAACTTCTTGAATACTTCTCACCTTGTCATTTTTACTCAGAAATGATGATAAAATGCATGCAGACTCAAATGATGTGTGAGAGTGGAATTAACTTTCCATGTTGCACAACTTTATACTTTTATTGCGAAAATATGATGTACGTGATGTAAGTTATGATATGAAATATGATATTCATCACACCCTCCAACTTACTCATTGCTAGTCCCTTAGCAATGCAAATAAATTAGGATTTTTAGGGCCAACATGAGTTACTTCTATCTCCTGCTCTTCTTTCATAGAATTAACCAAGGATTAGTAATCCAGAAGTATTAATATGCACTAGCCTCAGATCATGACTTTAAGAATGCATCTAAAAATTTGATAGCACTTGTGCATGTGTAAGACTAAATTCACAGTAAAGATAATTGCATCCCTTATTTGCCATTCCAAGCACGTGTCTTTCCACCCTGCACCTCTTAACTCGGAGTATTGAGCACACAAGCTTTTAGTCTGACTTATTTTATTGTCCCCTTGAGATCTTATATTATATTTTTTTTCTCACACATGATGCTGCACTACCCTTCACTGTTCAACACGAATCTCGACTCTTGCCTTAGGAGAAGCAGGCCCAGTTGCACAAATCAGGGTTCCCTTTTCCGTTTGACGTGAACCTTAACACGTCTTAGGTGAAGTAGGGCCGATTACTAAGATTAGAGGCAATTTTCATGGTGTTTTCATTCATTCATCATTTTTTTCAATGTGCTTTTGCACTTATTAGTAGATAACTTTGGCAGAAAGTTTGAAAATATCTCTTTCTTGAGAAGTGCAGAGCGCCAAACATAATACTCAAAACACAGAAGGCTTGTCCTATTTACTTCATTAGTGTGCAATGTGATTTTTATTTTTCTAAAGTGCACATGAAATTTTAAAGAGATTCTTATATCAGTTTTATGTAGCTAGATTGAATATTTTTTCCATTATCCTTTTCCCTGCCTTTTCTATTCCAGAATTACTTTCAATAAAAGCATAAATCAAGAGAACTCAATTGGGGATTTCATCTTTTCTCTTTTTCATGCAAAAATTCCTATCAGGTTGTGCATCATGAAATGTTTTCTCCCCCCCCCTAACTTGAATGGCATTATCCTCAATGACATATGAAAGTAAAGAAATGCGTCTAAGTAGGAGAGAAACAACCTGATGTGCGGGGCGAGAAGCTCTTCAAAATTGATGGCAGCACCTACTTCGTCTCGACCTATCTACTATAAGACACTAAAATAAAGCATCAAATAACAAAACATTGGGTTGTCTCCCAGAAGCGCTAAGTTTAACGTCTTCAGCCAGACGTATGAAAGCTTGCAAATGTTTTATTCCAGGTCACTCAAGGTAATGGATTCTTTTTGCAGCTGCTCATTTTCTAAATAGGGCTTCAATCGTTGACCATTGATAGTGAAAATGTGACCATTATTAGGATTCAGAATTTTTACAACACCATGGTCAAAAGTCTTAATGACCACAAACGGTCCATCCCATCTGGACTTCAACTTCCCGAGGAACAAGCGCAACCTAGAATTAAAAAGCCAAACCTTTTGATTTGGTTGAAAAGTTTTCCTTTGAATATGTTTATCATGAAAAGCTTTCATCTTTGCTTTGTAGATTTTTGAATTTTCATAGGCTTCATTGTGCAGTTCTTCTAGTTCATTCATTTGTAGAGCTCTTTGGGACCCTGCTTGAGTGAGGTTGAAGTTAACCTGCTTGATGGGCCAATATGCTCTATGTTCCAGTTCTACGGGTAAGTGGCAGGCTTTTCCAAAATTGAGACAGTAAGGAGACATGCCAATGGGAGTTTTGAATATAGTTCTGTGGGCCCAAAGTTCATCATCTAGTCTCTCGGACCAGTCTTTCCTATCTGGCTGAACTATTTTATGCAGGATGTTTTTGATCTCCCTATTGGAAACTTCTACCTGGCCACTGGTTTGGGGGTGATAAGGGGTTACGAATTTGTGAGTGATTTCGTATTTTCGGAGCAGAACTCGGAACTGAGAATGGGTGAAGTGAGAACCGCCATCACTGATAATAGCCTTCGGACACCCAAATCTAGAAAAGATGTTTTTCTTAACATATTTCATTACAACTCTGTGGTCATTTGTCCTCGTGGCTATAGCTTCAATCCATTTTGAGACGTAATCGACCGCCACCAAGATGTATTCATTTCCAAAAGATGGTGGAAACGGTCCCATAAAGTCAATTCCCCAAACATCAAAGATTTCTACTGTTAAAATGGGATTTAACGGCATCATATCTTTCCTCGAAATATTGCCCATGGCTTGACACCTCAAACAAGTTTTAGAGCATTCATAGGCATCCTTGAATAATGTGGGCCGATAAAATCCACTTTGTAAAACTTTTGCCGTAGTCTTCTTTCCGAAAAAATGTCCCCCACAGGCAGAATTATGTCAGAAATTCAGCACAGATTGTTGTTCTTCCTCGGGGACACATATTCTAATGATCTGATTAGGACCCATGTGAAATAGCTCCGGATCCTCCCAAAAATAGTGCCTTACCTTTGAAAAGAATCAATCCTTCTCCTGCTTAGACCATCCTCCTGGAATTTGACCTACCGTCAGGTAGTTGACTATGTGAGCGAACCAGGGGGTTGTTGCGTGAGAGATGGAAAGAATTTGCTCATCAGGAAAAGAATCAGACATTGGGGCACTTTCAGATATGACAATTCTTGATAAGTGATCAGCAACAACATTCTCCAACCCCTTCTTGTCTCTTATTTCCAAATCAAACTCTTGTAATAGTAAAATCCACCGAATGAGATGGGGTTTGGCCTCCTTTTTTGACAGTAAAAATTTTAGAGTTGAGTGATCAGAATAAACAATAACTTTTGCCCCTAACAAATATGATCGAAATTTTTCCAGGACAAACACAACAACTAACAATTCTTTCTCTATGGTGTTGTAGTTCAGCTGTGCATCAGTGAGGGTGCGGCTCGCATAATATATCACCACGGGCTTCTTTTCAACTCTCTGGCCTAGGACAGCTCCAACAGTATAATCTGAGGCATCACACATTATCTCAAAGGGAAGCGACCAATCAGGAGATTGAAGAATAGGAGCTTGAGTAAGGGTCCCTTTCAAAGAACTAAATCTCTCAAGACAAGAATCATCAAAATGAAAGGGAGTGTCCTTGGCTAGCAACTGAGTAAGGGGACGAGCAATGGTGGAGAAGTTTTGTATGAATCTTATGTAGAAACCTGCATGGCCAAGAAATGATCGGATTTGTTTAACAGATGAAGGGGGAGGAAGATTAGAAACCAAGTCAATCTTGGCTTTGTCAACCTCTATTCCCCTTTCTAAAACTACATGGCCTAAAACTATCCCTTCTCTTACCATGAAGTGACTCTTCTCCCAGCTCAACACAAGATTTTATTCGATGCACTTCTTTAGAACTTGAGTCAAAATTTTCAAACAATACTCAAATGAAGAACCAAAAACTAAAAAATCGTCCATAAAAACATCCAAACATTCTCCCACCATTTCTGAAAATATCGACATCATACATCGTTGAAAGGTGGCGGGGGCATTGCAGAGCCCAAAAGACATTCTTCTGAAAGTAAATGTGCCATAGGGGCACGTGAAAGTTGTCTTTTCTTGATTCTCTGGAAAAATTGCAACTTGGTTATACTCGGAATAGCCATCCAAAAAGTAATAGTACTTCTGCCCAGCCAATCTTTCAAAAATCTGATCTATGAATGGGAGTGGGAAATGATCTTTCTTTGTGACTGAATTCAATTTTCTATAATCAATACAAACTCTCCACCCCGTTTGCAATCGTGTGGGCACTTTCTCTCCTTTCTCATTTGTTATCACTGTCAGCCCTGACTTCTTGGGAACTACTTGGGTTGGGCTGACCCATTTGCTATCTGAGATGGGATAAATAATCCCGGCATCCAACCATTTAACAACTTCTTTCTTTACCACCTCCTTCATACTTAGATTCAGCCGACACTGCATTTCTCTGCTCGGTTTGGCATTGTCCTCTAGATAAATGTAATGCATGCACACATCTGGACTGATGCCTTTCAAATCTGCCATAGACCATCCTATCGCCCCCCTATGCTCCTTAAGGATATCTAGAAGCTGAGATTCCTGAGCAGAGGTGAGATTAGAAGCAATGATTACGGGCATAGTTTGGTCAGGGCCTAGATAGGCATACTTTAAAGAATCTGGTAGAGGTTTTAATTCAAAAATAGGTCGCTGGTCTAAAGATGGTAGAGTAGGTTCAGCTTGCAATGGAGGGATTGACTCAATTCTAGAGTGGGGTGCACAAAAGATAGGCGAATCCTGGAGCATGCTACCCTCTTCTATCAACATCTTGTTAACATCTGGACTCTCATCAATCAGCTCCTCAAATATGCCAACAATATTGCATTCTTCTTCATGGTCCGGGTACTGAGAGGCCTTGAACACATTCAACGAAACTTTCTCTCCTCCAAATGAAATATCCATCATTCCCATGGCACAGTTTATATTGGCCTTTGCCGTAGCTAAAAATGGATGTCCCAAAATAATTGGTGTGTGCTTTAACTCCTGGGACGAGGCCATATCCAGAATAAGAAAATCCACCAGGAAATAACATTCATGAACTTTCACAATCACATCTTCCAACAGTCCCCTCAGAGTTTTCACGGAACGATCTGCCAATTGAAAGATTATGGACGTGGGCTTCAACTCCCCCAGATCAAACTGTTCATAAATAAAGGTGGGCAACAAATTCACATTGGCTCCAAGGTCCAACAATGCTCTATCAAATGTCATTCTACTATATCACATGAAATTAGTGGGGCTCCGGGGTCTTTCAACTTCTTAGGCAAATGGTTCGTAACAACAGCACTAACATCTTTAGACATGCGAACCTTTTGGGTTGTCACCTTGGGTTCTCTCTTTGGCGTGCATAGCTCTTTTAGAAACTTTGCATATGCCAGCACATGCTTGATCGCATCCAGTAGTGGAATATTGATATTCACTTGTTTAAACAGTTCCACTAATTCTTCTTGTTGGACCGGCTTTTTCTTGTGAGTTTTCAAATTTAAAGCATCAGGAAAAGGGACTTTAGGTACATAATCTCGGGGTCCTTCACCAACCTTTGTCTTTCCTTTATTCAGCTTGTTTTCCCCCCTTTCTGGCTTCTTCTTCTCTTGCATAATTACTGGCTCCTCATCTTCACTATCACTCTCCTCGTGGGCGTCTTGGCCTGAACTACTACCCACATCCCTAGCCTGATAAGGATCATTTAGAATTTTTCCGCTCCTAAGGGTTGAGATGGGTTTGGCATTCTTGAACTGAGGACCTGTAGGAGGGGGCGGCTGAGGTTTGTTGGGTTGATTGGGTTGAGGAAGAATGGGAGCTCTTTGGGGGAAGCCTAGGGGTTGTTGGTTTCGTGGGTTAGCCACTGGTTGGCTAGGGAGCTAGCCTACCTCTCTCCTCATGCTATTTGCTGCTAGCTGCCCTATCTGGTTCTCCAACTTAGAAATGGACTGCGCCTGAGTAAGGATGAGTTGTTGGAGTTGTTCAAATTTGTCATCAAAATTGGGCTGAGTAAGAGGTGGCTGATATTGAGGTTGATGGGAACGATGCGTAGGAAATTGGTGAAACTGGCCCTGAGAGAATTGAGCTTGAGGGTATGGGGCCTGAGTTTGATGGAATGGAGGTTACTAAAATGAGCGTTGGTGAAAAGGAGACTGATAAGAGAGATTATGGTTAGATTGACTTGGCATCAGAAAAGTTTGTGTTGGGACTGGATGGTGTGAAGGATTGGATTGGGTGGATGGACCCTACAGAGTCTTCCAAGAAAAATTGGGGTGATTTCTCCAACCTGGATTGTAGGTATTAGAATAGGGATCATATGCAGATTTGGAGACACCTTGAGCGGCAAAGATGTGTTCTTGGATGAATGGGGGAAGTTGGGCCATTGTGGGACAATCAATCACAGCATGGCTAGGGCTAGAGCACAAAGCACAAATTTCTTCATGAGTGGGAGTTGATAACTGTTGAGGTTGAGGAGTAGAAGGTAAGGAGGTTCCTGCCTATTCATGGATAATAACTGGTCTAGCTTCTAGGCAACCAAATCAACATTTTCCATCTTCTGCACCAACAAGTCCATTTTATTCAACCTTTGGGTTATGGCATTGATATCCATTTTGTTCTCACACTCCCCTTGATTCTTAACTTCGTAGAGTTCGGCCCTCTTGTTTGGCCCAATCATTCTTTCATATGAAGTTAGCGAGGCATGACTAATGGAATTTTCATTAAGCATTTTAAATAGATTGTAAGCCTCATCCTCGCTTCTACTCATAAACGCTCCTCCACATGAAACATCTACCATCTGTCTATAATTCTCCGTCAATCCCTCATAAAATGCTTGAATAATTTACCATCTTGACAGGCCATAATGGGGACATTTGTTGTAAAATGCTTGAATAATTTACCATCTTGACAGGCCATAATGGGGACATTTGTTTTGATGATGGTTTTTGATGATTGTTAGTTGATGTGAGTTAATCAGATGTTCAATCATGCTACATGTTAAACTGATGCATAAAGCATTCATTGCTGTGGTTTTGATGATTGATTTGGTTTTGATGACTGGTTTTTGATGATTGTTAGTTGATGTGAGTTAATCAGATGTTCAATCATGCTACATGTTAAACTGATGCATAAAGCATTCATTGCTGTGGTTTTGATGATTGATTTGGTTTTGATGACTGGTGTTTGATGTTAATCACTGTGAATCATTGCAATTGAAGTCTCAGACTGTTATCTGCTGCATAAAGCTTCCATATGCATTTACAGAGTCTATACATTGATTGGCAGTAAGTCCACATTGAGCGTCTCATGGAAGTCCATACAGTGCATTGCATTGGCTAAGTGTATACACTGGTGAGGACACGCGCCGCCTTTCTCGACGGAGCACGCGGAGCACGCCGGCATCTCTTTGGCTCGGCGACTACGGCATGGTTTAGAGGACCTTCTTTTACATGATGGCCATACCAGGCCTTGGTTTAGTCCCTGCGTGGACATGTTTATTCTTTATTGTGGACCTTTGTAGGCCATTTGGAGCCAATTAGGCTTTAGTTGGGCCATTTTATGCTTATTAGATAGGAGATAGGGCTATTGGGCCATTTCTTTGGTTCAATTTCTGGCCCATTTGGGCTGGCCACCCACTCCCTTGCTTAGCCCACCTAGGCTTAGGGTTTTGGGCGCCCCCACCTCTTTCCTTCCTCTTGGAAGGTGGCATCCGCCCCTCTCCTAGATTGTAGGAAGAGGGGTGCGGCCCCCCCCCCTTTCCCTTCCCCATCCGACCTCCTCCCTCCCTCCTTGGCCGCCCCCTTTCCCCAATCCACTCCTAGAATCTAGGAGTGGTTCGCACCCCCCCCTTTCCCCCTTGCCTTGTTGCGCAACCCCCCCCCCTTTCTCCCATGCCATGTGCGTCCCCTTTCCCCCCCCCCCCTCTTGGCTAGGGTTTCAACCCTAGCATTTAAAAGATCTTATGTATTTTTCTTTGAAGAATAATGAAGAAATTTTGCTGATCAAGAACTTTGGTGGCTGCGCCCCCTCCTCCTCTCTCTCTCTGATCCTGCGACGGGATCACCTCGGGGTGCGACTCCCCATCCCTCGGTGCGACGCCGAGGCTTCCTCCCTTCTTTATCCCCTGTCACAAGTGCACGTAGCTGTTCGCCTGAGTTCTACCCCGACTTGCAGCAGCGCCTTCGCCCAGATCCGGACGAATCTGCTCGTCCCCTTTTTTCTGGAGGTACCCCTGCGAGTCCCCGACGCGTGGGCTTTGGTTTCGCCTCGATCCGAGGTCCACATCGCCGGCATCGATTTTTCTCGTGAGATCGCGCAGGACCCCTTCCCACTGCGAGCTAGATCCTGCCTGCCATCTTGCAGAAGTTCTCCCGAGCGACCAACTCCGAGTTTGGACCTGATTTCTTCAGGGTTGGTACCTCTCGTCCTCCTCTTTCCAACGCCGCCGACCTCGCTTCGTTCCGACTTCGGTGCCGAGCGTGGCGTTGATCCTCGTGGAGCCGCGCAGATCCATCTGCACAGTCCGGCTCCGGGGTCAACGACGACTTGCAGACGTTCTCCCGGCCAACCCCGGACGTATCTGGCCAAGCCGTTCGACCGGGACCTGCTGCTCTGCGTCCCCGACGTCCTCCCTCAAGCGGCGCCCCATTCGCCTTCCATAACTGCGAGTTCTCAATTTCCCCGCTCGAGTGTGCTGTTCTGCGAGCAGAAATCCCGTCGCGACTTGCAGGTGCGGCCACGGCTTCCACGGGCGGAATCTGCGTGCCCCCTTTGGCCGAGGCTTCCTCCCGTGACCCAGCTATGCGCCCTCGCTAACGGCGCCTCCATCGGACACCGGACCAGGTCGTGGGAGCCGTTACCGCCGAGTCACGCGCTGCTGCGAACTGGCAGATCACCGTCGACACCCTCCTCGCGGCCATCCCCTTCACCGAGTGCTGCCCGTCAGCCCGTGTACCGGTCGCCCCGAACAGAGTTGCTGTAGCCCGTTACCTCCCTGCGTGGAGTGGGCATTTGTTGGCTTGTAATTATTCTTTCATGGTGTGTATCGGGGTTGTCAGTCTCGGCCGGGGTTCCTTCCCCACGCCTAGGCGTGGAGGTACGTGCGACGTTCCTTCCCTTAGCATTTGCTTTGCTAGTATGCTCTCGATTATGCGGCGTGCGAGTGTAGGATCCTAGCTACATATTCAATTCACCGTGGGTTTTGCGAGTTGAGAGCACCATTCCGTGGCCCTAGTCGAGCACCGAGCTCGGACTAGACTCCCATAGTTGCGCGTCGGCTCCCTTTGCCGCTTTGATCCACTCGTTTCCCTCATAGGGACGGCCGTGGACTTGGGTTTCTTGTTGAGAGACGCCTCTCTTCGGAGGAATAGTACGGAGGTCGATCACTCGGCTTGCCTTGTCACGTGTGCGTGCTGGTCGCGTTCTTTAGCGTCCTAGGTTAGCTAGCGAGTCAGTCGGTCCCGCATCATACACTGTCAGTCTCATTTAGAGTCAAAGTCCATACATTGGACTGTTACTCACATCGCCTTCAGGCCTCCAAGTCTATACACTAGAGTCGTCAGCTGTGAGGACAGCAAGTCTGTACACTGGCCTTTTTTTCATGTTAAACTACAAGTCTACACATTCAACAGTGGTCTTCCAAGTCTGTACAGCGTGAAGTCTACACTTTGGCACTGTAGCTCGCTCGCGCAAGTCTATACATTAGACTGTTCTTCAAAGTCTGTACATCAGACTGTACATCGTCTTCATGCTGTCTCTGTACTTGAGTTTTCGTGTTGTTTCCCCTCACTAACACGAAAAGATCTCGTGTCGTCTGAGCTTACAACACTTCGTGTTGATTTCCATGCTTTATAAGAAAAAGCTGCTAAGAGGTAATACTTCATGTGTCCGTACTGTTTCTGTCTTCGTGTTGGTTTCCCTGGACCTCATGTCATTCTTGCTTCGTGTCCACACCTCGTGTCAGTGTCTGTCTTCGCCTTTGTGTTAAATTCAGCTCGTGTCGTTTTCGTCTTCGAGTTGTTCTTCTACTTCCACCATTTCATCACGTGTCGAGATAGCCGTGTTGTCTTTCACTTCGTGCAGCCTATGTGACTGTGTTGTCCCCATGTCATCCTTAGTTCATGTCGTGCTTGTGTATTTCTGTCTTCGAGTCATTTTTCGCTGGATCTTTACGTCGGTCTAGGTTCAAGTGTCGTTTCACTTCATGTCGTTCTCCTTGCTGTCTATCACCTCGTGGTGTTTTCACAATTATGTCTTCGTGTTAGTTTTTATGTGTTTGTCTTCGTGCTGTTTTCTCTTTAGACTTCGTGTCCTTCTCGCCTTGACCACACTCCGTGTCAACTCTTTATTATTTCCGTGATCGTGTTGTTCTTCCTATACCTCGTGTCCTTTTATTTTTGTAACCACACTTCGTGTCGGTTTTACTTCTCTATGTCTCCGTGTTGCTTTTTGTATTCGTAACTTCGTAGTGTTTGTTGTTACAGTGACACTTCGTGTCGTTATCGTTTTACTTCGTGTTGTTTTCTTTCTACCTCGTGTCGTTCTCTTTGTAGTATCTGTTTTGTCACCTTTGGACTTCGTGTCGTTTGTCTTGTGACCTCGTGTCATTTTCACTCCGTGTCAACTTCGTCTTAGTGTTGTTTTCGTCTTCGTGTCGTTTTTCACTCCGTGTCGATTTCAGTTTTTGTCTTCGTGTTGATTTCAACCCGTGTCAATTACTGTTTCATCTTTGTGTTGTTTTCACTCCGTGTCGTTTTTTGTTCCACTGCGTGCAGAACATTGCAGCACCTCGTGTTGCTTTCTGTGCCACCACCTTGTGTCGTTCTCTTCATTGTGTCTGTTCTGTCACAGTATACCTCGTGTCATTTTCTGTGTGAACCTCGTGTCGCTTCTCTCTGTCCTCTAGTTGCATCTCGTGTTATCGTTTATGTCTGTGTGTTTTACTTCGTGTTACTTACTGTTGTACATCGAGTCTTTACTGACTTCGTGTCATTTTCCCTATTGTGTCTTCGTGTTGTCTCCGTGTCGTTGCTATTTGTTACTTCGTGTTGTTTCATTTTAACCTCGTTCAGGTTTCTTCTAAAGTGCTGTTCTTCTGATAATCTATACAGAGTTGTTCTTTAAATTGATGACTTATCCGATACTCTGTTTTACAGGTGCTTTGATCGTGAAGCTTAAGGTAGCACGTGATCCGAGGCTGGAATGAAGTCTGCTGAGAGACTGCCACGTGATCCGAATTTTTAGGGCGGGAGCTGTGGAAGCCACACGCGCCCTAGCTGCTGCTGCTGCTATGTATATGAGCCTTCTTCCACAGAAGAAGAGTGATCGAGTTGGCGAGAAGAAGAGTCCATACAGAGAGCCACGATCCTGATAGAAAAAGAAAAGAGAAAGAAGAGAAGAGCAGAGAGTGAGAGATTAGGAGAGCAGAAGAAAGAGAAAGAGAGAGATAGAAGTGTGAGCCGAAGAGTATAGAGGAGCAGAGATCGAGAGAGTGAAAGAGAAGAAGAAGAAGAGAAGAGAAGAGGAAGAAAAGCTTACCTGAAGATCTGTCTACTGGACCGTGGATCAAATCCAGGCCAGTCAGCTCCGTTGAGAGCCACATTGTGCATTTCGTGTTTCAGCTTTCTGTTTGCTGAAGTTATTTTCGTTTATTATTTTTCCTTTGTTTTCTGGTTTGCTGTGCTTTCCGATACTCTGTAGAGAGGTCGGGGTTCCTCCTGTGGATCAGGAGAAGGGAGATCTGATCTCCGGTTGCAAGTAGCTGGGAGCTACTTGTGGGTTCCCTCCAGTTTGGAGGAAGGGAGACTTGTCTCCGGTTCTGGGCTTGTGGATTCAAGTCTAGGGGTCCCTCCGGTTGGAGGAAGAGAGGTCTTCGACCTCTGGTTTGCTGGTGACTGGAAGTCACCGGTTGGTTCCCTCCTGGTCTGGAGGAAGAGGGGAGGTTGTTCCCCTGGTCAAGCTGTGTGGCAGCACCTGTTGCAGACTGAGTCTGCGGTTTCTAGCGTGAGATAGTGGAAGCCACACTCGGGTTGAGTGTGGGGTGGATGTAGGCCTGCTGGACCGAACCACCTAAAAACCCCTTGTGCGCTGTGGTTTGATTTGGCTATTTGTGTTTCCGCTAGATGTTTGCATAGGGGCGCTTCTAGTGTTTGCTTACAGGTTGAGTAAATGATTTGATCATATTTTGTTCTGAGTATTTTTATCTGTCAAGAGAGCGAACTTCTAGTTGAGCTATCTGTTATTAGCACTCTAGTGATCTCACTATGTGTTTATTTAGTTCGGCAACTGCTCATTAGCTTTCAAGTTTGTCTAGTCTGCGAACTAGCATTATTAGTGAGCATAAGATTTTTAAATTGGGCATTATTCCTAGAGGGATACATTCACCCCCCTCTGTATCCGGGCCTAGCACCCTAACAGTTGGTATCAGAGCAGGTGTCTGCATACAAGGTCCAGCGACCTGCAGATCGATCTTGCGGTCTTAGGTGCTAATTTGCTTTTAGTGCATCAATATTCCTGTTGCGTTAAACTGTTGTGCCGTCATGGCTCATCCTCCACTATTCAGTAGTTCAAATATTCAATTCTGGCTATATCGTATGCACAAGCATGTTAACTCTATTAATCCACAATTGTGGAAGGTTATCTCTCACAGTCCACATGAACTTCCAAAGGATAAGTCCAAGTGGACTCATGTCCACAAGTTGAAAAATGATGATAATGTGAGAGCTCTAAATTTAATGAAGGCTGCAATCGGTTCTGATGATTTTTCCTCTTTCTCAGATTGTAGCACTGCAAAGGAAATGTTTGATAGAGTGACTACAACACACGTGGAACAGGGAGAAGAATGTCTCATGGCAAGAAGGAGTGATCAATCAGATGAGTCCTCATCCCAGGTAAACTCTGAGACCGAGGATATTAGTCATGATGATTTAGTTGCCATGCATGAGCATCTACTTGAAAAATATGAAAGAGTTAAGTCAGAAAAGGGAAAATTAAGAAAAGAGAAAAATGCTGAAATCACAAGTCTAAAGGCTGAAAATGAAAATCTAAAATCTGAACTGAAATTGAAAGAAGAATTTGAAAATAAGATGATTGAAGAAAATTCTCATCTAAAAGATCAAAATAAAAGGCTAATGGTTCTTAATACTGTCTTCTCTGAAAGATGGTTGTCAATTGAAAAAGGAAAAACTGTTGTGAAGGAAAATGAGAACAACATTGAAATAATGGTTCAACAAGAAAATGAAACTCTGAAGAACCTGAATGATGCTTTGCAACAACAGCTGATTGTTTGTGAATCTGAGCTATCCAAGTATGAAGCGAATATTGCTTCATTCAATTCTGAGATTGAAGATCTGAAAAATTCCTTGTCAAAATTCGTTAAAGGAAAAGACAACTTGAATAAGCTGCTTGGTTCTAAAGTGAATTTTCAGAAAGAAGGACTTGGGTATGTGCATGTTAATAAGAAAGTGAATGAAAAGAAGAAGTCAACTGTATTCAAAAAAAGCTCTGAACAAGCTAATCAATCTAGTTCTTCTATGTTTCAATTCACTGCTAAGAAGGCTGAAAATTCAGATAAGAAACAGGAAAAGATTCAAAAACAAAAGGAAAATGCTGATTTGGATAAGTCCAAATATGTCTCTGATTTTCATGTGCATGCTGCTCATTGCTCACACACACATTCACACTCTCATGAGAATATCAATCTTGTCAAACAAGTGAATGTGAATAAAAAGGCTATAACATGTCACTATTGTGGGAAAGTTGGCCACATTATGCATAACTGTGTAGCATTGATAAATGATGAAAGAAATGCTGTTAGAAAGTATCCTAGAAATCATCTTAGGAAACATTCTACTGATCAGGAAAAGAAAATTCAATGCTATTGCTGTGGAAAGTTTGGTCACATTGCTGCCTTCTGCTGGCATGCTCAGGAAAAGAAAACTAACTCTGGATTTGTTAATTTCCCTGTTAATAAAAACATTATTGATGGAAAGAAGTTTGGTTCTAGAAGAAAATACACTGTATGTTTTGAATGTGGAAAGCCAGGCCACAGAGCTGTTAACTGTTGGCTGGCCGGTTATGAAAAGAAAATTTTTCATGTCAATAACAGAATTAATCATGTTCACTCACACCATGTTCACGCCAATGCTGATGTATACAAGGAGAACATGAAATATGTTATCTCTTGTTATCATTGTGGGCAGGTAGGGCATTCCATGTATAATTGTCATATCATGTGTTGTGATGATAAGCATGCGAAAAATCTGTTGAGAAAACCTGCTAGGAGTGTCACTGCTAAACCAGGACCCAAGGTTTCTTGGGTACCTGTTACATCAAAATGATGTATCTGCTACAGGTGTGCCTTGGAAGCTGGAATAAAAGGGGTAATGATCCAAGGCACTCAAGAATGAAAACCCCACTCCCACACTGTTTAGGTAATCTCTCTGCATTTCCTATTTTGAAACTTATTGCATATCTGGTTTGATATATTCTTGCATATCGGCCATTTGTAAGTGGTTGATATTTGTTGAAATGCATAAACTCTGAAAACATATTGCATTTTGAATTTTTTGAAAAATCTGAACTGCCTATGAGTGTGACTTGATACTTGTGTGTTGCAATAGCTCACTGAGCATTCTGAATTGCATATAGGACTGCATGTTGAATTATCATGCATGACCTCAATGATATATAAATGGTAAGGTACCAAAAGACAGGGAAGTCTGTCTGGAGGTTCTTACTATGTGTGAGGTGGTCTTTTAGACCAAGTGCTCCGCCTAGTACCATGGGTCACTTTGCTGATAGGACAGTCTGATTGTGCACAAGTCACGATATCATTTGGAATCATATGTTCAGTTTTCAGTGCAAACATTGCATGATTTCAGGGGGAGTTACTTGCATATTCTTGCATAGCAATTCAATGTTGAGTCTTTGCATGTCTCTGCATACATATAGTGCATTGCATCTCCTTACATTGAAAATGCCAAAAGAGAGGTTGAATGCATAGTGTAAGGGGGAGTCAATGCATTGCATATAGGTTGTCAAATGCATACATTTGTCAGATTTCATAGCATATCCTTTCATATTGACTTAGTTGACAAACCTTGATCATATTCAGAAAACACTAAGCTTCAAAATCTCTCCTAACAATTGGTATCATTTGGCTTCAAAATTCTATCAGTCCTTCATGAAGATTTCAATGGACTATCTCGATCATAAATCTGAAAAACTCTTGAACTAGAAATCTTCTATTATACATTCTTAAGAATGACTGAAATAACTCATGTGGTTTAAGCTTAATGTATTCATGGAGTCTAACTTCAAAATCTCTCAACATATCTGAATCATGTTTAATAAACCTTAACCATCTGTTTCATGCTGTATCTTGAAAACTTCTGAAATCTGCATTTTTGAATACATGACTTCAACTGGTTGAGTACATGAAACTATTATTGATTTGAAGCGAATGAATTTTTCTGAAATGTCTAAAGGGTTATTTTGTCAGAGCAATGACATTGGTCACTGAGAAACACAAGTCCTAAGGACTGTGTCATGAGGTGCCTTAGTTAACTCTGTAAAACAAGAATTCATTGAAAATCAGGCAGAGCAATGGCATGCACACTGAGAAATACAACTCACTCATCCAGAAATGATTTCAAGTGTGTCATGATGTGTAAATGCTATCTCTATTCATATATAGCATGACAGTTAGTCACACTAAGGGCTTAGGGATATTGGCCTCTAATCAAGGTATATCCTCTAGTTACAATGTGTGCACTGAACTAGAGTGCTCGTAAAATTTGTAGCATGGAAAATTATTGAACAAATTAAAATTTCTGAATATTGATGCCAAAATCAAATTGTTACAACCCTAGACAAATTCATATGACTTCATAATTGCTTGATTTCAATACTGGTGCATGTAATTCTGAAAGAAGTCAATAAATTTTGATTGTGTAAGAGAGAGGGAGATTTATCAAGATAAATATGAGGGCTTGGTTCACTTTTATTAAACCATGGTTTTAGATATCAATACAGAATTTTATTGATAAACTCTGCATACATCATGTTTAAACCATGCTATTCAATAAATGTCATTCATAAGCCCTTATGATAGAAGACTTTGAAAACTTATGTTTCAGATTTATGAGATTGATATCTCTTTGAAAATCTGGCTGAATTTCTTATGTTTGGAGCATCCTTGAAAAATCTGTTAACTGAATTTCTTCTGCTCATGTCATTGGCTCAATGACCTGAACTTCTCCTTGTTTGCCCCTGTGGTCTCCTTCTCATTTATCTCATAAGAGTCCACTTATTGAGGGGGAGCTTCCATGTCATGCATCACTTGCATATCAATTGGCATCTCTTCAGGGGGAGTTTTCCTTGTCGTGCTGAATCATGTTAATATCATTTGTGACCTTGCATTCATATACTCAGGGGGAAGTATTGCATTTCTTGTTGCATCTGCATTTTTGCATTGTACCAAAGGAGGAGATTGTTTGCCAAAGAGAGAGAATATCAATCAATTAGTGCATGTAGATTTCTTTTGATCTTCTCAAACTCATGTTTTTGCTGACACTATTAAAGGGGGAGAATCATGTTCTTGCAAGGGGGAGAATTTGACTAAACTTTTATACATGCTTTAATTTCTCAAATTATTTTCTTTTTGATGAAGTCAAAGGGGGAGAATAATTTGAGTCTTCAGAATGCCTCACATCATCAGAATGACTCAATGTATTGAAAGTGTTGCCATCATCAAAAAGGGGGAGATTGTTGTGCCCCTGTGGTTTTGATGATGGTTTTTGATGATTGTTAGTTGATGTGAGTTAATCAGATGTTCAATCATGCTACATGTTAAACTGATGCATAAAGCATTCATTACTGTGGTTTTGATGATTGATTTGGTTTTGATGACTGGTTTTTGATGATTGTTAGTTGATGTGAGTTAATCAGATGTTCAATCATGCTACATGTTAAACTGATGCATAAAGCATTCATTGCTGTGGTTTTGATGATTGATTTGGTTTTGATGACTGGTGTTTGATGTTAATCACTGTGAATCATTGCAATTGAAGTCTCAGACTGTTATCTGCTGCATAAAGCTTTCATATGCATTTACAGAGTCTATACATTGATTGGCAGTAAGTCCACATTGAGCGTCTCATGGAAGTCCATACAGTGCATTGCATTGGCTAAGTGTATACACTGTCAGTCTCATTTAGAGTCAAAGTCCATACATTGGACTGTTACTCACATCGCCTTCAGGCCTCCAAGTCTATACACTGGAGTCGTCAGCTGTGAGGACAGCAAGTCTGTACACTGGCCTTTTTTTCACGTTAAACTACAAGTCTACACATTCAACAGTGGTCTTCCAAGTCTGTACAGCGTGAAGTCTACACTTTGGCACTGTAGCTCGCTCGCGCAAGTCTATACATTAGACTATTCTTCAAAGTCTGTACATCAGACTGTACATCGTCTTCATGCTGTCTCTGTACTTGAGTTTTCGTGTTGTTTCCCCTCACTAACACGAAAAGATCTCGTGTCGTCTGAGCTTACAACACTTCGTGTTGATTTCCATGCTTTACAAGAAAAAGCTGCTAAGAGGTAATACTTCGTGTGTCCGTACTGTTTCTATCTTCGTGTTGGTTTCCCTGAACCTCATGTCATTCTTGCTTTGTGTCCACACCTCGTGTCAGTGTCTGTCTTCGCCTTTGTGTTAAATTCAGCTCGTGTCGTTTTCATCTTCGAGTTGTTCTTCTACTTCCACCATTTCATCACGTGTCGAGATAGCCGTGTTGTCTTTCACTTCGTGCAGCCTATGTGACTGTGTTGTCCCCATGTCATCCTTAGTTCATGTCGTGCTTGTGTATTTCTATCTTCGAGTCATTTTTCGCTGGATCTTTACGTCGGTCTAGGTTCAAGTGTCGTTTCACTTCGTGTCATTCTCCTTGCTGTCTATCACCTCGTGGTGTTTTCACAATTATGTCTTCGTGTTAGTTTTTATGTGTTTGTCTTCGTGCTGTTTTCTCTTTAGACTTCGTGTCCTTCTCGCCTTGACCACACTCCGTGTCAACTCTTTGTTATTTCCGTGATCGTGTTGTTCTTCCTATACCTCGTGTCCTTTTATTTTTGTAACCACACTTCGTGTCGGTTTTACTTCTCTATGTCTCCGTGTTGCTTTTTGTATTCGTAACTTCGTAGTGTTTGTTGTTACAGTGACACTTCGTGTCGTTATCGTTTTACTTCGTGTTGTTTTCTTTCTACCTCGTGTCGTTCTCTTTGTAGTATCTGTTTTGTCACCTTTGGACTTCGTGTCGTTTGTCTTGTGACCTCGTGTCGTTTTCACTCCGTGTCAACTTCGTCTTAGTGTTGTTTTCGTCTTCGTGTCGTTTTTCACTCCGTGTCGATTTCAGTTTTTGTCTTCATGTTGATTTCAACCCGTGTCAATTACTGTTTCATCTTTGTGTTGTTTTCACTCCGTGTCGTTTTTTGTTCCACTGCGTGCAGAACATTGCAGCACCTCGTGTTGCTTTCTGTGCCACCACCTTGTGTCGTTCTCTTCATTGTGTCTGTTCTGTCACAGTATACCTCGTGTCATTTTCTGTGTGAACCTCGTGTCGCTTCTCTCTGTCCTCTAGTTGCATCTCGTGTTATCGTTTATGTCTGTGTGTTTTACTTCGTGTTACTTACTGTTGTACATCAAGTCTTTACTGACTTCGTGTCATTTTCCCTATTGTGTCTTCGTGTTGTCTCCGTGTCGTTGCTATTTGTTACTTCGTGTTGTTTCGTTTTAACCTCGTTCAGGTTTCTTCTAAAGTGTTGTTCTTCTGATAATCTATACAGAGTTGTTCTTTAAATTGATGACTTATCCGATACTCTATTTTACAGGTGCTTTGATCGTGAAGCTTAAGGCAGCACGTGATCCGAGGCTGGAATGAAGTCTGCTGAGAGACTGCCACGTGATCCGAATTTTTAGGGCGGGAGCTGTGAAAGCCACACGCGCCCTAGCTGCTGCTGCTGCTATATATATGAGCCTTCTTCCACAGTAGAAGAGTGATCGAGTTGGTGAGAAGAAGAGTCCATACAGAGAGCCACGATCCTGATAGAAAAAGAAAAGAGAAAGAAGAGAAGAGCAGAGAGTGAGAGATTAGGAGAGCAGAAGAAAGAGAAAGAGAGAGATAGAAGTGTGAGCCGAAGAGTATAGAGGAGCAGAGATCGAGAGAGTGAAAGAGAAGAAGAAGAAGAGAAGAGAAGAGGAAGAAAAGCTTACCTGAAGATCTGTCTACTGGACCGTGGATCAAATCCAGGCCAGTCAGCTCCGTTGAGAGCCACATTGTGCATTTCGTGTTTCAGCTTTCTGTTTGCTGAAGTTATTTTCGTTTATTGTTTTTCCTTTGTTTTCTGGTTTGCTGTGCTTTCCGATACTCTGTAGAGAGGTCGGGGTTCCTCCTGTGGATCAGGAGAAGGGAGATCTGATCTCCGGTTGCAAGTAGCTGGGAGCTACTTGTGGGTTCCCTCCGGTTTGGAGGAAGGGAGACTTGTCTCCGGTTCTGGGCTTGTGGATTCAAGTCCAGGGGTCCCTCCGGTTGGAGGAAGAGAGGTCTTCGACCTCTGGTTTGCTGGTGACTGGAAGTCACCGGTTGGTTCCCTACTGGTCTGGAGGAAGAGGGGAGGTTGTTCCCCTGGTCAAGCTGTGTGGCAGCACCTGTTGCAGACTGAGTCTGCGGTTTCTAGCGTGAGCTAGTGGAAGCCACACTCGGGTTGAGTGTGGGGTGGATGTAGGTCTGCTGGACCGAACCACCTAAAAACCCCTTGTGCGCTGTGGTTTGATTTGGCTATTTGTGTTTCCGTTAGATGTTTGCATAGGGGCGCTTCTAGTGTTTGCTTACAGGTTGAGTAAATGATTTGATCATATTTTGTTCTGAGTATTTTTATCTGTCAAGAGAGCGAACTTCTAGTTGAGCTATATGTTATTAGCACTCTAGTGATCTCACTATGTGTTTATTTAGTTCGGCAACTGCTCATTAGCTTTCAAGTTTGTCTAGTCTGCGAACTAGCATTATTAGTGAGCATAAGATTTTTAAATTGGGCATTATTCCTAGAGGGATACATTCACCCCCCCTCTGTATCCGGGCCTAGCACCCTAACAACATTTTCTCAATAGGTCTTTCAATCTATCCCAAGCCTCATGTATCCGTTCTCCAGGATTTTGGGTAAATCCAGTTATAACTCTTCTCATTGTGTTTGTTCGCCCTATGGGGTAGAATTTCTTCAAAAATTCTATTTACATCTCTCCCCAAGTGTCAATTGTCCTACCCAAGGCCCCTAACCAATATTTAGCTTTGTCCTTAAGGGAGAATGGGAAGAGAGTAAGCCTAAGGGCATCATCTGAGAAGTTCTGAATTTTAACAGTGGAACAGATCTGAAGGAACCTATCAAGATGTTTGTATGGGTCTTCATTGGGATTTTCATAGAAAGATGACAGCATTTGGATGGTACTTGACTTGATTTCATATTGAACCGCCTGGTTCTGAGGTGCTTGGACATAGAAGGATAGTTGGTATTAGTTTGGCATGAAATAGTCCTTCATTTGTTTGGGAGCTTAGTTTTGATTTTGGTCAGCCATGAGGTTAGGTTGTGGGTGCGACCTAAAATGCACAAACCTCTCTATGTCTTCAATGGGTCTTAACAATTGTGGATGTAGGGATCTCCTACCTTGCATGCAAATGCAAAGGGCCTAAAGAAAGAACTTTTGTTTTCTTTTTGAATTTTTTTTGTTTGTTTGAAGAGTGAAAAAAATGCAATGCAATGAATTTAATTCCCATGTGAATGATTTTATGAACAAATGATGCTTTTTTTCTTTTGGGTTTTGAAAATAATTCAATAAGTCAACTACAACATGCAAATGCAATGAATGATTAACTATATGAGTACAAAAATGATGATGATTTTTTTAGATTTCTTTTTATGAAAAGAGGAATTGGTACTCACTATCAAATTGGTCAATTGGCCAGGTAAGAGGTGGAGTTGCAGGAGGCTCCCCCTACTTTCGTATGGTCCTAATTAAATAACCATAATCTCACTTAGACATTTACCTTTTAACCTCTAGCCTTAGACACCAATTTTCCAAGATAGTAGCAAATTCCTACACTCTTTTTTTTATGTGAAACCTTCTAAGGGCAATCTACCTCCGGGGTACTTCTTGATACAACCAGCTCGACTTCTGTGAAGGAATCCTCGGGTGCGGGGACTTATGGAGGTCTTAAAAATAGAATTTCTAATCCAAAGAGATGGAATGCTCAATGGAGGGTCCTTCCGAATCCAAGAAGGGTGTAAGGATTTTAATGCCCTTAAGAAGGGGAAATAGAAAAGAAGAGAAAGATTTTTTCCCCAAAAGATGATGAAAGTAAATGAGAAATCAACTAAAATGTAAAATGCATGAAAATAATGCATCTAAGATGAAGGCATGCTAGCATTGAATCAAAATAATTTTTTGTCTGATTTTCTGATTTTTAATTTTTTTTAATTTTTTTCAAGAATTTTTCAGATTTTTCTATAATTTTTTAAAATAGAACTTTTTCCTACGTTTACTGACATGTAGCGACGCTTGAATTTCCTGGAATTTCTGAATTTCTGCTACAGTTCTGGCTTTCAGCAACGCTTTCAGTGACAGATTATTTTCTGAGATTTTTAGGTCTGAATTTTTATGAATTTTTGATTTTTTTAAATTTTTTCTGTAAAATAAAATAAAAAAATTAGTATTCACATATATACATCAAACATAAGAATTTTCAACCATTAAAAATAATTTCTTCCCCGACAACAGCGCTAAAATTGATACGCACGATAATGTGTCATTTAAAAATATGCCGTGCCACACACAATTTCAAAATTTATAACCGCACTCACTCACTCAAATAGCTTTGAAAATTCAAGTAAAGTGATGAGAATATGGGTCGATCCTACGAGGAAGAAATATTTTCAATTGAGCACTAGTAGGAAAACATTTGTATTTGAGAAAATCCAAGTTTGAGTGAGCCTAAATTAAAAGAAAGTAAAGATGCATGGAATTAAAATAAATCTAACTAAAGAAGTTGAGAGGAATTAAGAAGAGAAATATGGAAGAGATAGAGAGAGAAAATAAGAACACAATTTATCAAAGTAAAACTTTATTGCTATGAAAATGAAAGATACAATTCCATGGAAGAAAATAAGAATTACAACTTGCAACAAAGTAAAAGAAAGAGGAAAAAAATGTAGTCAGGATTGGAAGATCGCCGCCGTCCACGCCGTGCCAAGCCTTTGAGTCCGTCTCACCTTGGACGTGAACACCGCCTTGAGGACAGCGAGGGAGAGTCTCCGCCAAAGGGAGGTGTGAAAGAGTGTAGAGGGGAGGGGGAATGACTTTAAAAACAATGCATGGGTGTGGTATGTTGAAAGTAGAGAGGGCTACAGGTGTGCACAATGAAGATAAAATGTTAAAAATAGAGTGTAATAGAGATGGAGTTAACTTAAAATCGCAGGGGAATTAGGAGATGTGGTAGAAGACAAAGTTGGAGAGCATGGAAAGGGGAAGAACTTTGATGAAGACAGTGGAAGCAAATAATGTGAGGAGGTTGGTGAAAACGGAGGGAGAATGCGACTGAAAAAGGAGAATGAACAGTGAAAAGATGAAGAATAGAGGGTTGCAAAAATGAGAATAACTTAAAAACGGGAGAGAATTAGGAGGAGATGAAGAAGAATAAATTGGAGAGCATTTGAAAATGAGCAACTTTGATGAAGACTGAAAGTTAAAATAACAAACAGAAATGCATGCAAAAGCTAAGCTAAATGGCTGTGGAGAAAAAGGAATGAGCTTCGGCAGAAAGACAGAGAAACAGACAGACGAGGGAGAAAAGAAAGAGGGAATGAAAAGTTGTGAAAAGAGGGGGCCTCGGTGCCTCTTTTATAGAGTTTGAGGGCCCATAAATGCCCATTGATCGAGTGAGCACATCAAGGAGACGTTATGGAGGTTTCACGGGCGTCAGTTACGCATCTGAATTGACGACTGGCGTACTGGGCATTTATTTGAATGCACGACTAGGCAGAAGGGCGCCACCTTATTTATTTCCTTTTTTTGAATTTCAACCTTGCTGGAAAAGGCGCCTGATGGGCTGGGTGCCCTTTAAGGGGTGCCTGGTACCTTGGTCCCCTTCTTGATAGGCTTTCCCGCCATTTCCTTCTTCCGTACTTTTCTTCCCGCCATTTTATGGCAGCCATGTGAAGGGGCGCCCAAGCACTAGGGTGCCTTCTAGTTTATTAGTTCTTTTACATACAAATGGTGCTGGTGAAAGAGGCGACTGTGTGAGGAGTCATATTCTAGAGAGAGGCGATCAACAAAAGGGGCGCCTTCTTCCTTTTCTTCTTATTTTATTGTTTTTGTTGTCAGTTGGTCTGGAAAGGGGCGCCCAGGGGCCTGGGTGCCTTATTCAAGGGGGCGCCCAAGTGTCTGGGCACCTCTTTATCTTCTGTCTTCTTCTCTCCTGTGTCAAAGGTCTGGAGGAGGCACCTGGTGTACTGGGCACCCTTTAAGGGGCGCCTGGTCCCTTGGGCGCCTCTTACATCTGGTTATGCAAAACTCAAAAGACTTAATATGTCACTGCTCTTTCATTTGGAAATAGTTGTGTAACTTCTTGAATACTTCTCACCTTGTCATTTTTACTTAGAAATGATGATAAAATGCATGCAGACTCAAATGATGTGTGAGAGTAAAATTAACTTTCCATGTTGCACAACTTTATACTTTTATTGTGAAAATATGATGTATGTGATGTAAGTTATGATATGAAATATGATGTTCATCAGCGCTGTGCTGATGGCAAAGTTCTACTTTATTGAAGTCAAACACATCAACCAAGGACAAAATGCTCAGGCGGACGCCCTCACAAAGTTGGCTAGTTCCTTGGCACTCTCGCCAGACGCAAGCCTGAATATAACCATCATCAATAGATGCCGAGTCCCTAGCATGATAGAGGTTTTGGCCAATGGAGAAGAAGATGAAGTAATGAATGTGGAAGAAATGCGACAGCCTGATTGGCAAGAGCACCTTCTAAGTTGGTTTCAGCACCAGTATCTACCAAAGGAAAAAGAACAAAAGATGAAGTTGCTCAGAATCAAAGATTCTTACGAGATAAGGAATGGAACTTTATTCCGAATAATGGCAAACGCCCAGAAGAAAGTTCTACTCTGCTGCTTGTCTATGGATGAAGCACGACAGGTGATGAAAGAGGTCCATGCCGGGTCAGTCGGAGCACATCAGGCAGGTCCGAAAATGAAAATTGAAGTAAAGAAATTGGGCTATTACTGGCCCACTATATTTGATGGCTCTGCAAATTCGGCAAGTCATGCCAGAAATGTCAAGAACATGCCACCGTGCCCAGAAGGCCACCGGCGCCATTATACCCAACCATCCCTAGTTGGCCGTTTGCCCATTGGGGCACAGATGTGGTGGGCCCTTTGCCAGCGTTTTCATCAGGATGTAAATATATTTTGGCAGCCACTGACTACTTCTCCAGATGGGCAGAGGTTGTGGCGCTAAGAGAAGTAACGGGGGAGCTGGTTGCCAGATTCTTCCGTCAGAATATAATATTCTGGTTCGGGGTTCCCAGCCGAATTATTTCTGACAACGACAGCCATTTCAGAAACCAGAAGGTGTACAAGTTAGCCGACAAGTAAAAAATTGATTGGAGGACATAATCCCCCTACAATCCTCAAGCAAATGGGCTTGCTGAAGCATTCAACAAAACTCTCTGCACCTTGCTAGCAAAGATAGTTAACTCTAGCAAAAGGGACTGGGAAGAAAGGATGTACGAAGCACTATGGGCTTATCGTACCGTTTATAAAACCCCAACCGGTTGCTCGCCATTCTCCCTGGTATATGGGTCAGAGGCGGTAGTTTCGATTGAATTAGAAGTCTCATCCCTTCGGGTCACTATCCAACAAAGTCTGGTCAAAGGCGAACAAACAAACACAGGATGAAGACTCGATGAGCTCGATGGGCTCGAAGGAAAACGCCTCCGGGCACAACAGAACATTCAATTATACCAAGCTCGCATGGCCCGTGCTTTTGATAAGTTGGTCAAGGAGCGAGAATTTAAGAAAGGTGACCTAGTGATGGTCAAAAGAAGAGAAGTAATGGCCTCCAATCCCAAAGGAAAGTTGGTTGAAAATTGGGTTGGACCATATGTCATCCACCGAGTCTATGAAGGTGGTGCCTACATTCTAGTAGACCATAAGGGGGCAGTTCAGTTCTCCCCTCTCAATGGGAAACACTTGAAGCTATACCATACAATCTTGCCGGCATTCGAAGAATGATCAAGATCTACCTTGGTCTAGTGACACTCCGCCATGGACGAGCTCTCCATGTTGGGTAGTGTGTTTTCACATTGCTTTTGGCCTTAGTTTTGATGATAACAAATATTGTGTGTTTGTGGTTGCAAATCTTTATCATGTGGTTAAATGATTTCAAAACATTCTGTGTTTGGAAGACCATGTGTTTTGAAATGACTTTTGGTTGCCCTGTGTTGGAATGATGCTTATTTGATTGTGTGAGTGAATAATTCAAATGAGATTTAATGAAACAATCATGTTTTTGGAAAGGCATCTAGCGCTCAATGAAATTGCTCATTCATATGTAAAAGCATATCACTCTCTTGAAGCATCTTTTTTCTAAAGTGAGTGTGCTTGATTTTGTAGTTGAAAAGTCCCAAAAATGTGTGTGATGTCAAGGCAAAGAATGCCTACAAGACATGCAAACAAATGGGAAGTCATGGTGTCTCATGAGGAGCAATGAAGGTGATGTGCAAGAAGCTCTTAATTGTTCAACCCTATATTGATTTAATGCTTATGTGATTTTGCAGCTTCAAGGATGGTCCATAAACCCTCTCAAACCTATGAGCATCATGGTAGCATCTAACCATTTATTTTGATTGGAAAAAGTTAGGTTTGAAGAGGTTTTTTAACCCAAACTGGCTGAGGTCGACCCTTGGGGTCGACCCTTAAAGGGTATGCTGCTGCTCGGGACAAATTCAGGCTGGCAGGTGCAAGGGTCGACCACTGGGGTTGACCCACTGCCAGGGGTCGACCCCTGTGTGGCAGAGTCCCATTTTTTGTGTTTTCAGCCCTCTGGTGCACGAGGGTCGATCCCAAGGGTCGACCCCAAGGGTCGACCCTTTCGGAACGGGATTTCCGGGTGACTTTAAAACCTATTGAAAACCTTTCTAAACTTTACCATACTACCCCCCATTGGTTCCTAATCTTTTTATGGTGTTTCTAACATGTATTGGGAGGGTTTTATGAGTCTTTTCCCCACTCCTCTATATATATATGAATGTGTGCTCCAATTTTGGAGTGGATGAACCCTAATGTGCTATCTTTCTATCTTGTAGGGCAAGGAAAGGGGGAAAAGGAAAGGGAGGATGGCTAGAGCTGAGGAGAGGTCGACCAGAGCAAGGATTCAAGATCTACATCCATTCTCAAGCCTCCAATGCCAGATTTGTGGCCAGTTCTTTAAGGAGAAAGCACCGGCGGCTCGGTTTCCCTCGGGTTTCATCTTCCTCTCTTGTGGAACCAGCGAAGCATCTTCTATCTGCCTCCAACCTAAGAGAAGACATCCCAGATCTCGTTTCTCTTGATGATTCTTGATGCTTTTCATGTTTAATCTTTTGTTTTGAGCACTATTGATGTATTTTTCTTCATTTCTGAACATGATAATGTTGTGTGTGTGTGACCGGTTATGTACGATCGTGTGTGTGGTTTGATCCCATAGTTGGATCGTTGTGGAGACGATGTCTCCGTGTGTGTTGGAGATTTTCTCCTTATGCTTCATTGTGAAGCAAGTGAAGCCTCACCGGTTCAGTGAGTGGTGGACGTAGGGAGCCCGTCGTGGTCCCGAACCACCTTAAAATCCATGTGTCCTGTGGTTGCTTGCTTGCACATTTTCTTATTCCAACACATTCGAGTGTGCTCGGAGAGATTGAGTGAACTAGATTTATTTCTGTTCAACTTATTTTTCATCAATCTCGTTAATTCCGCTTGTTAGTTTTAAAATCTACAATTTCATTTGGGGGACAATTCAACCCCCCCTTCTTGTCCGCGTAGAGTGTTATCTGGGCCAACAATTGGTATTATAGCTGAGTCTCTGATTTATTTTACGGACCTCACGGTCTAGGAGTAAAGATCATTTCATGATGGCTAGAATGAATTTGGTTCCTGTGTTTGATGGCTTTGATTTTATATCATGGCTTGGAAAACTCTGTATTTGGATTTCTAGCATTGATCTGAAGCTCATGAATTTAATTACTCACGGTCCTCATAGTCTTCCAAAAATTGAGTCAAGGTGGACCGATGAGGATAAGAAAAAGAATTCAGATAATTTGTTTGTTTTGAATGCTCTTAAGGCTGTTGTGGACACTAATCAATTTACTTTTGTCTCATCTTGTAGGTCAGCCAAAGAGATCTTGGATGGGCTAAGTGAAGCCCAAGAAGAATGCTGGAATAGTGAGTGCCTCGTGGCTAACAATGAGATTAAACGTCAAAGCGAGGAAAGCTCTAAGGTAAACTCTGATTCCGATAATGGAGATGAACTTAGCTATGATGAATTAGTGAATGCTTATGATGAACTGTTTGTTAGATATAAAATAATAAAATCTGAAAACAGAAATCTTAAAAAGAAACTTGATAATTTTTCATGTGGAAAATGCACTAAGCTTGAAAAATCAATTGAATCTCACATGCTTGAGGTTGGTAGTTACAAAGAAGTAATTTCATGTTTGAGAAATGAAAATGAAACTTTAATGGCTAAAATTTCATAACTTCAACAAATAGAAAAAGATAATGAGAATCTGAAAGAGTTGAATACTGTTATATCTGAAAAACTACTCTTTCTTGAAAAAGGGAAAGCTATTCTGAATGTTGATAAATCTGAAACGCTAAAGGAGCTAAGATATGAGATAGAAAGTTTTAAGAACATGAATGATAAAACTGTTGAATTGGAAGAGGAATTGAGAAATCTAAAGAATGATTTGTCAAAGTCTGTAGACTCCAATGAAACAATGAATCCAATGCCTAATGAAAAAATGAGTTTTCAAAAGAGCGAACTTGAACACACTTCCATGAACGAAAACTCATTTATAAAACTCCAAAACGAAAATAGTGCTTTGTTAATTCAAATTTCCTTACTTGAAAGTAAATTGAAAAGTCTTGAAAATTTTGAAAAAGGAAAATGTGTGATCGATGATGATTGTGATAATTTACATATTCTTGAACAAGAAATTGAAAGTCACAAAACTGTTAATTCTTTGTTGAATGAGAAAACTGCGTCATGTGAGGATGAATTAATTAGCATTGAACTGCATATCTTGACTCTCGAAAATGAAATCAAGAGTTTGAATGAGTCTGTGTCTTTGTGTGATCAAGAAAAGCAAAAATAGAAAAATGGCATTGATTATTCTTGTGTGCATGTAAAACCTCCAACTTCTAAATATGATCATGCATCAAGGAAAAGAATGAATGTTTCATACTTTTACTGTGATAAATATGGACATAAAATGTATGATTGCTTCTTGATGAAATCGGATGATAATGTGGCATTGAAATCAAGAATGAAATGTTTGATGGTTCTAAAAAACATGAGAAACCCATAAAGAAAAACTTCAGCTTTCATTGCTTCTATTGTGGATTGCATGGCCATGCAATGGAAAATTACTTTATAAAGAAAAGTGATGATGATTGGTTTTACAAAAGAAATGTTACTTGTCATTATTGTGGTATGATCGGCCATTCCATGTATGTTTATGATCTGATGAGGGCCAGCGATGAATGGTTTGAGAAGAAGAACAAAATGTCTTCTATTCAAAATAGAACTAACCCCTCGAGACCTAAGAAGGCTTGGGTACCCAAAACTTTGAAATGAGAATTTTGTTTTGCAGGGGTGCCTTGAGGCCGAGAAAATGTTGGTAAATGATGACTTCTCAAGGCCAAGGTAAGAGAGCTCAAGTTCTGAAATCTTCAAAAGAAAAATTCAGGTATAAACTTGGATGGATCTTGATAATTCGACCAACTTCAGTTTTGGAATTACCTTTTGGTGATTTTGGTAGTGATAAAGAGTGCATACACACTTTTGTTTAGCCTTATGCAAATAACTATTCCGTTGCATACATTCAAATCATGTTTTAGATTGCTTATACTCTTGCACACTTGTGAATAGAAATAAACTCTCACCATCTTTTCAGTTACATGCATATACTTGTGTATCTTCTCTAAAATTACGTGCTTGAATGTCATGATTCTTCGGTATATAAAATGATGTTTGTGAAAGGTTGGATTCCATCCACCGGGAAACACTTACCATGCGTGAGTCGAGTCTTTGGACCTACACCTCCGCCACGTACCAAAAATCATATTGCATGAATTAACTTTCAAATCCTTGCTTGTTTGCATGTATATATACTTCTAGAAAACCATTTCTTGAAAATCTTCTAATACCTCACTTCCTTGTTATATAAAATGCATTGACTTTGATCATTTGTGAAAAGTGACATATACAAAGGTGGAGGAATTATTTCTAACTATGCATATATTTAGGGAGAGTCATTACTATGTTATGGCAAATTCATTTTCTACATACATAGCAATTACCCACACACTTTGCACAAAAATGATGCATATGACTTTGATTGATAAGGATTTCAGAAATTCTTTTTAACACTTTAAAGGAAACAAACTTCTACTTGGAAATGAAGAGTAATCGTGAGGAAAAAATTGTCAACCCCAATCAATAAATGGAATGTGGAACCAAGTAGCCGAGAATCTCCACTGAAATAAATGAGGAAACTCACGTCGAAAAGTGAAGCTAAAATTCACAAGAATCAAAATTGTGATGAATCCTAGTAACCGGGAAACCCCATTGAGACACATGAGGTGACTCGCGCCGAATGATGAAATCTTATAAAAGAAACAAAAAAAAGGGTTGTGCGAAGCTACCAAAAGTCAAGGATCTAAATGGAATTGTAGAAATGAAATAACCCTCTAGTGTTCCTTAGAAATTTTGCTTACATCCATATATTTTTGAAGTTCATTGCTCATTGCCACATATTTCACTTTCGGGTATTATTGTGATGAATGTATATCTTGAATTTGTACTCATCATGGTTTATGTAGTGCCTCTAGCATATGGATGCACTACCTCTTTTGATTATGGTTCATGTCTTACATTATGATTCGAATCAATTGCTCACTTGCTATCCTTTTACCCTATAGAGGGGGAGCTATAGATTACTACATGCTTACTTATTTTCATGCTTGCTTGCTTGTTTGCTTGAATGAATAATCTCATACACATCTTTAGATCATACATGTTCATAACAGGTTAATAACCCTCAGTCACTTTTTGTTGTTGACAAAAAGGGGGAGAAAGATGTTAAGATTGTCACAATATTTTGTCATCATCAAAACGGGGGAGATTGTTGGGTAGTGTGTTTTCACATTACTTTTGGCCTTAGTTTTGATGATAACAAATATTGTGTGTTTGTGGTTGCAAATCTTTATCATGTGGTTAAATGATTTCAAAACATTCTGTGTTTGGAAGATCATGTGTTTTGAAATGACTTTTGGTTGCCCTGTGTTGGAATGATGCTTATTTGATTGTGTGAGTGATTAATTCAAATGATATTTAATGAAACAATCATGTTTTTGGAAAGGCATCTAACGCTCAATGAAATTGCTCATTCATATGTAAAAGCATATCACTCTCTTGAAGCATCTTTTTCCTAAAGTGAGTGTGCTTAATTTTGTAGTTGAAAAGTCCCAAAAATGTGTGTGATGTCAAGGCAAAGAATGCCTACAAGACATGCAAACAAATGGGAAGTCATGGTGTTTCATGAGGAGCAATGAAGGTGATGTGCAAGAAGCTCTTAATTGTTCAACCCTATATTGATTTAATGCTTCTGTGGTTTTGTAGCTTCAAGGATGGTCCATAAACCCTCTCAAACCTATGAGTACCATGGTAGCATCTAACCATGAATTTTTATTGGAAAAAGTTAGGTTTGAAGAGGTTTTCTAACCCAAACTTGCCGAGGTCGACCCTTAAAGTGTATGCTGCTGCCCGGGACAAATTCAGCCTGGCAGGTGCAAGGGTCGACCCCTGGGGTCGACCCACTACCAGGGGTCGACCCCTGTGTGGTAGAGTCTCATTTTTTGTGTTTTCTGCCCTCTGGTGCACGAGGGTCGACCCCAAGAGTCGACCCTTCCGGAACGAGATTTCTGGGTGACTTTAAAACCTATTGAAAACCTTTCTAAACTTTACCATACTACCCCCCATTGGTTTCTAATCTTTTTAGAGTGTTTCCAACATGTATTGGGAGGGTTTTATGAGTCTTTTTCCCACTCCTCTATATATATGAATGTGTGCTCTGATTTTGGAGTGGATGAACCCTAATGTGCTATCTTTTTATCTTGTAGGGCAAGGAAAGGGGGAAAAGGAAAGGGAGCATGGCTAGAGCTGAGGAGAGGTCGACTAGAGCAAGGATTCAAGATCTACATCCATTCTCAAGCCTCCAATGCCAGATTTGTGGCCAGTTCTTTAAGGAGAAAGCACCGGCGGCTCGGTTTGCCTCGAGTTTCATCTTCCTCTCTTGTGGAACCAGCGAAGCATCTTCTATCCGCCTCCAACCTAAGAGAAGACATCCCAGATCTCGTTTATCTTGATGATTCATGATGCTTTCCATGTTTAATCTTTTGTTTTGAGCACTATTGATGTATTTTCCTTCATTTCTGAACATGATTTTGTCGTGTATGTGACCGGCTATGTACGGTCGTGTGTGTGGTTTGATCCCGTGGTTGGATCATTGTGGAGACGAAGTCTCCGTGTGTGTGGGAGATTTTCTCCGTGTGCTTCGTTGTGAAGCAAGTGAAGCCTCATCGATTCGGTGAGGGGTGGACGTAGGGAGCCCATCGTGGTCCCGAACCACCTTAAAATTCCAGTGTCCTGTGGTTGCTTGCTTGCGCATTTTCTTATTCCAACACATTCGAGTGTGCTCGAAGAGATTGAGTGAACTAGATTTATTTCTGTTCAACTTGTTTTTCATCAATCTCGTTAATTCCGCTTGTTAGTTTTAAAATATGCAATTTCATTTAGGGGACAATTCAACCCCCCCTTCCTGTCCGCGTAGATTGTTATCTAGGCTAACACTCCAAAATATCCACCGAGTCCAAACCAACTCCGAGGCCATTGGCTTGCAATTGCAAAACCCTCCCCAGTGCACATTAAACCTAGGGCTCCTTGAGAGCCCCACATAGTCCCACTGGGTTACCACTTTACATCGTCACCATGTTGGACCCTACGTCCACATCGGGGCATAAACCATTTCCTTTGCGCTAGCGTTATCCCAACGCCCGCGAATACACAGTTTCGGTGCGAGGCTTTATGCCCTGGTCGATGTCTACATGTCAACACCATGTTGGACCTTACGCCCATGTTGGTGCATAAACCGACGCCTTTGTGTTGGCATTATCTTCTTGCCAATGAATAAACCTTTTCCAGTGCAAGGCTTTATGCCCTAGCCGATATATCCACATTATCGCCATTGCAGACCTTACGTCTAATTCGGCGCATAAATTTGTTTCCTTGCATTGGCATTGCTTTCTTGCCAATAAATGCGCTCTTCTCCTGTGCAAGGCTTTATGCCCTACCCAATATCTGCGCATTATCACCACTGCGAACCCCATGTCCGAATCGGCGCATAAACAGTTTCCCTTGCATTGACATCATGCTCTTGTCAATGAATAAACCTTTTTGGCACAAGGCCCCATGCCCTGGCCAACATCTATATGTCACTAGCATGCAAACGAATCAAACGGTCAGGATCGAGCTCCATACGCCGGCCCGATATTTTCTTTCAAAAAAAATGTAAAAAAAATTGTGGCTTAAAATAGAGATGCCTCGCCAGACTTACCCAGATATTCTGGATAAGGGCAAAAATGGCTATGACCCAGCTATGGCGAAAACCCAAAAGGGCGCTACAGGTAAAATCGGGTATCCCGCCACGTGAAAACCTGAAAAGACGCGTGGGAAAAAGCAAGAAGGGGCTGGCTCTGACGAAAACCAGAAAGGGCGCTTGGGCCAGTAATGTGGTAACCAAAGTTCTCCTCTATAGTCATCCCTTTGAAAGTTCCGAATGTGAACGTGTCACATAGAGATTAAAAAGAAAGGAAATTTGAATTCCTTAAGAGAAATATTAAGAAAAAGATGGATAAAGCTAAGCATGATATATGGGAGATGAAGGAAAAAGAATAAAAAGGAGCATGTGATGCTCTAAGGAGGATGATCGCCAGAGGGGTTACCTCAAAAGTTAAGGGATGATCGCATGTACCTTGTGAAGAAGCGGGTGAGAGTGTGAGTCCTTCCTTCCTCCTTATACCGACCGACCGATGAAGGGGGTTCTTACTTTGATTACCCTTGTAAGACAAACAAAAAACAAGTAAACACGATGGATTAGCAAAAGTGTAGTATCAATGTTCTAAGAAAATAAGACTATGCAACATAAACATGAACACACCTTGTGTGTTTTGTTTAAACCCCTAAGAGGAGTAAAAGGTTGGAAATATGCTATGGATGCAAAGCACGTAATATGATATGCAGAGAAAGTGTGTGCGATTGATTGATTCTAGAAAGACAACTAGGATATTATACGTATGGGTGAATAAGAAAAAAAAACAAAAAAGAAGGGATGCCCCTTCTGCTGTTCGCAGCAGTAAAGGGAGAGGAACAAGAGGGGTGCTTCGGTCGTAGGAAGAAGATCGCCTGGAAGAAGACCCCGTCGGAGGAAGACCACCGTCGGAGGAAGAACCTGCAGGAAGCTTGTTAAGAAGAAAAATGAACTCTCTCTCTTATTAGCAGAAGTCTCTCTCAAAGATTCTCTCTTAAAGATCCTCTCGCGCGCGCAGGAAACTGCGGGTATTTATAAGGCCAAAGATCCTTATTCTAATAGGATTAAAACAAGGATAGCCATCATCCAGCAAAGATTTCTCTTCCCCAATCGATCATGGTGTTAAAATGAAGAAGGACTCTTCCTGGGAAGGTTGCAGACGAAATGGAGACGGAAGCTCAAATGACGACATCAGGGTGGTCGCTAATTGAAATGACGACCGCGCACGCAGTCACTAATTCCTGGGTTAATTTATAGAAATAAACAACTTTCCATATTTAAAAGTAGGAAATGACGCCTTCGGGAAACAGTTTCAATTAATCAGTGCCTTAGAACCTGACGTCAATTTTTTGAATTTTATTTTAAATGGAATTTTGTAAAATCAAGAAACACCAGGAAATAACGCCTGCGCGTACGGTCATCGACTATTGAAATAACAACACCCAACCAGTCGTTAATTAAATGACGCCCTGATCTCAAACGCTAATTATAAATATTCCAAATAAATTAGAAAAACTTCATATTAAGCCAATATTGAAGTCCACTTTGGGACATCACGTGATGATATGAGATTTACTCAACATAGTGTCGATTTTAGCGTGTCTATAGCTGCCCCGCCTTGGCGTCTGCTTTGCAGGGGAGTGAGACGGAATGCAGTGAAATTGAAATGAGCGGAATGAAGTGGAAACGGACTGAAAAGTAGATGCCAAGGTGTGATGTGACACGTCTCTGACACTAAGCGTTGGAAATCTTTCCACGATTCTGAATGAAACAACCTCGGATGATCACGAGAAAGCAATGATCGACTGGATGAAAGAACTAAACTAATGAACAAAATGTGCACGCGGGCATGACAGGAAAGACACCATTGGAGAGCGGTTACCAGCCAATGTGGACGTGCTACAACCAAGGTGAGTTTGCAGAAAAATAAAGTGAAGTTAGATAGGAATCCAATGAACGAATACTTTCAAGGAACCAGCCTGAGCGGCTTCAAGGAGAACACAATACTTGATTTTGAATGGAATATCTCATGTCAACTCAAATTAGAAGTAAGTGGCCCTCATTACTGGCTTAATATGAAAATTTTCATCATTAAAGCTCAAAGTCCTACATGATGCATGCTAAGCTAAAAGAAAAACTAGAACAAACTAAAAATAGAAAATAATCAAGGATAATATTGTTAAACCATCCAGACTTGGTCAGGAATCCAGATCCCTAAGCTGACACTAAGTCGAAGCCCGTTTATCCATGCATCAACTCAGAAAGTGGAACCGTCGTCCCAAACCTTACATGACCCAACGACCTATCCGTGTGATCAAGAATCCCCTGGAATTATCACTATTTTTGATGAAGGGGAACTCAAATTCCAGGTTCATCAAAATCATACGGACCTTGATATGCTATAATAGAGTAGATACCATATAGTAGAAATACATACAGGGAGATGATACAAAGGAGGAAATGTCGTCACCAAAGAAGAAATCTGAGCGCCTCGAGACTTGCATAACCTGTTCTTTTCTGTGCTCAAAGATCATTAGCTCAAAAAATTCATGATATGATCAATACTATAAGAGTGCAAGTTTCATCCAAATAACATCATCAAGTTGATATATATGAATCTCAAGAAATGACGACTTCACACAAAGGCGCTATAAAGAGAAATGACGACGGACACAGTGTCCCTAATTCCTGTCAATGTTTAATTTGGAATCGGACTGCAAATGACGCCTGCATGAGGGGGCGTTAAATAAATGACGACACCGAACAGGTCGCCATTCAATAAAATGACGCCAACAGCTCCGTCGCCAATTTATTGTAAGTTCTGGCGTTTCGTTCCCTATTGGGAAACAAAGCTCCAGAAGCCTATTTCCATTCGAACTCAACTTGCACTGTGTGTCTGCCTGCCATAGCTTCAAACGATTATAAAAGGGGTGCGCCCTCTGCTAAATACATATCAAACTGAAAGCTTCCTACCGAGACCAAAACAGAGAACCGCAACAGAACAAAGATTTTTCAACTGAGGGAAGAAGATGGATAGAATGAAGCAAAGGCCTTTGAAGAAATCCAAGATTGGATTTCCTAGAATTTCAGAAATTGAAGGCCACATCAATGGAAGAATTGCCATGAACCAAGTAAGTTTTGAATTTACACTTCTACACTACCCCTTTCTTCTCTGAAATTCTGATCATGCTCCTCTTTCCTCTTTCTCTTCTTTTTTCTCTCAGGATTATCCAAACATTCCGGGGGCAAGAAGATTCACCAAGAATAAATGGCTATCCCTCCTTCTTTCCAAACTTTCTTTAGACATGAGAACCTACCTGTCTAGATGGCACCTTCTAGGATTAGTGACCCATGCAAAGCACTATGACAATGTACACCTAGATTGGGCCGCCATAGGAGCCCTCATAAAAATATGGCACCCTACCACTCATACCTTCATATTCTCTACCTTTGAAGCCACCATACTCTTAGAAGACGTGGAGATGCTCCTAGGCTTAAAGAGGATGAAGCAAGGAGATGAAGAGAAGATATCCAACATGACAAGGAGCATGAGTGCTCATGAGATGATATCAAGCTTGATCCCAAGCTCTAACATGGTGAACCAAATCAAAGCCACAAAAGGAATCAACCTCATGAAACTTGCGGCATGGGTCTACAAGAGAATGGATCAAGCCAAGGAGGATGAACTAGAGAAGGTAATGAAAGCTTTTGTAATATACTTGGCGGGAGCACTTCTTTTCCCTTCATTGGAGGATTTTCCAGAGGAAGCACAATTGAGTGCTATTGCTAGCATTTGGGAAGGGGAGAGATTAGGACCGGCTGTGCTAGCCTATCTCTATAGTGGGCTCACCTCGGAGGCTATGGGGAGGCCTCTATATGGATCCATGCTTTTATTTTCTAGTTGGGTAGACCTTCACTTAAAGTTTGACCCATGTGAGGAAGCTCAACAAGCATCTAGGATTTTTTCTAGAAGTCCACTCCACTACATGACAGGCTCACTAGGATTTTGTGAGAGAGTGGTGAACCGGGTTCCAAAGGTGAAGAATAGAGTGGAATGGAGAGAGCACTTAAAGGTGATGCCCAAAAACCTCTTCACATGTGCACCGGGGTTCCTCAAGACTCAAAATATCCACACACGGCTCTCATCGGGAGTGGAACTTTGGCTAGTGGACGCCACCGAGCTCATCCTCTACAACGCTCACCGGTGCCTACCACAAATCGACCTCCCACGTCATCACTTTGAAGAAGCATCTCACCTCCCACCTATCAAGAGGAGGGACCTTGGTTCCAATGAAGATGAGGAGGAGATCAAGACAATTCAAGCTCTATGGAAGATCAACAAGCTACACCAACCCATGGAGAGGCTTGAAGAAAACAAAGAGCAATGGAAAGTTTATGTAATAGCTCTTAGGGGATTGAGACCCAAAGTGGCTCATTAATGTAATGATGATTTTATTTAATGAAATAAAGGATTTTTCCTTAATTGAGCCAAAAAAAGTATTTTACATGATCAATTGTTCCAATTTCAGTTCAATTTTGTCTTTCTATTCTGAGCCGCGACAGCCATCAAGTCGTCAATTTATCAAACAACGCCCTCACCGTCATCGTCAATTACTTTAATCAATTTCCTGAAAATAATTAATACACCATGATTGGCGCCTTCGCAAGCATGCGTTGATTAACTGACGCCCCACCAAGTGGGCATTGATTATTTTTAAAAATTCTTCAGATTTTCTGTTACTTTTATAAAATGACGCCTTGACAAAAGTCGTGCCTTCATCAAACGACGCCTCCATCGTTGTCCTCAATCATAGATAATAATGATTACTCTCATCACATCAATCATATAAATCATCATTACTTTGATGATAAATATAATTTCCCATACAATGTTAAATGATGACTTTGCACGGTGTCGTCAGATCATGAAATAGTGCCTTGAACACAGCCGTCAATTATCCAAATGACGACACTCCTTATGGCGTCAATTCTTTTCGAATGCACCCACCCTACTTTCCATTTTTCTTCTCCTTCCTCCGTTATACAACTTCTTCTTCCTTCTTTTCTCTTCCTCTGCTACTCCCTCCGACCCCTAACCGTGACCTTGCATTCTTTCCATTCCTTCCTCCATTTCCATTCCCACTCTCAGACCCTAACCCCATGGCTGGCCCGGCAAACGACAATGTGTCATGGCCCCCGACGTTGTTGACCTTGGTGATGATCAACCCGCCGGCGAGGAACCTCCTCCCGCGGCGGCCGAAGGTGCTCCGGCGGCGGAGCACGATGGAGAAGAAGGAAACGTTGAAGAAGGAGGAGAAGGAGAAGACGAAGATGGAGAAGATGAAGAAGGAGACGATGAAGAAGGAGATGAGGAGGATGATGGTGACGACGAAGACGATGAAGAAGAAGAGGAAGCAGAAGCAGCAGTAGTTCCCCGTCCTCGCCGGCCACTGCGAGGGGGCTTGATGGCACCGGAGCGGAGCAAGGTAGGCCCCCTACCCTAGCCTTTCATTTATTGTTTATTTATTTCCCTTTTTTTTTCAATTTCCATAGCTATCGGGGAAGGGGGGAGGATGAACCAGAAAAACCAGACAAATGATGCCCCTTAAGGCGTCGTCAATTCAAATGGCGACCTGAGGCCGGTCGTCAATTCATTTTCCTTTTATTTTCCTGGAAATAGATAATAAATAAATAGCGCCTTATTCCATGTCATTATTTCGGGAAAACCCATTTTTATTATTTTCATTCATCACATCAACCTGCCATTTATATATATATATATGCCCTTTTTTATTTTTGCATTTCATTCTTTTTATTTGTTTGGAAAAAACCAACGGGACAAGAAAACCCTTCCGAAACAGCGCCCCCCACCGGGGCATCAATTCATCAAATGACGGCCACAGGGTGGTCGTCAATTCAAACAGTGAAGGATTAATCGGCAAATGAATTTTCTTTTAGCATATGTGAGTATATTTATGTTCTTTTTGTTTGGCAGGGATTGATGCGGACTCGGATCTCATGGGTCCAAGTTCGAGCAGCATATTATGGGATGCCAGATTTCTAGAGGGATAGGGTAGAGGCAATGGGGTTTGGTCCTTTCCTTAGCATTGAGCCCATACGCCCCGACCTACCCTTGATTCAGGTTCTTAGAGAGAGGTGGGATAGGACTAGCCGGGCATTTTTGATGCCCTGGGGGCACATGGTGCCGAGTCTGGAGGATATCGCCCGGATCACTGGGCTGGGGATAGATGTGGAGGCTGTCAGTGGAGTGACCCTTCCAGATTATAGGGAGTTGGCCTAGAGGTTGTTAGGGCTAGAGACCATAGCAGAGACCCCTAGGGAGTGTAGGACCATCTACCGCACAGATCTGACCCTAGCCATGGGATTAGGGGATTCGAGACAGAGACCGAGAGAGTCCCTGGAGCAGTTTTCACGGAGGCTGATAGGGAGAGCCCGGGCTGCCTATTGCCAGGACCCGGCTCAGAGGGAGCGGGTGGATCGAGACTTGAGGAGGTTTTTATTTCTGATGCTCGGGAGGCTATTATTGAGCACGAAGGGGGATATCATCAACTGTAGATTCTTAGGCATCCTCGAGGACCTGGAGGGAGTACGGAGGTATGCGTGGGGAGCCGCCCTGCTGGCGCACTTAATGGCCGATCTGTCCACAAGGATAGGCCGAGAGACGACTGTCAGTGGCTTCTTGCCTTTTCTTCAGGTATGCATGTCTTTTTGTTTATTTAAATGCTTATGAATATGATAATGCATATGAATGTTTACTAATGCAATTGATGGATGTAGGTGTGGAGCCACTTATACATGCCGATGGGCCGAGTCGACCCGCGACCCGGAGACGAGGGGGCCTTCCCACTAGCACGGCGATGGCTGCCTCTCATGACTGGAGCACCACACGCTTACGAGCTGCGTGTTCTTCGGCAGGAGTTCCGCGACTACCCTGCCTCACTGGTACGTATGTTAAATATGATGCATTTTTTTATTTCCTGCTTTATGAAATATGATGATAAATGCATATGAATGATATGATGACATGATGATGACATGATATGAATGCAGGTGGTTTGGAGGCTCTACCAGGGGATGACTGAGGAGGGTCAGCCTTGGGTCGTAGTGGGCTGACCTCGCTTTGGGTGTGAGCTTTGGGTTCACTGCCTGAACGAGATCGAGCCGCTACGGCTCAGACTGGCGACGAGGACCGTCGGCCTACACCAGGAGTGGGTCGAGGTTGGAGAGCCCTGCGGGATCGGCAGGAAGACCTGAGGGCGTACGAAGGCAACCGACTGGAGGATCTGTTTCCCGGACCAGTACGCTGACTGGCAGCGTGGCGGGACTCGGGTTACTTCCCTGGTGGCGGACAGCTCAGAGTACCTCCGGCGCTACTAGGAGGTTTACGCCGGTCGACCCCAGATGAGGGTCACAGGGGTATGTATGAATGCTTTTTTTTCATTTTCCCAAATGAAATATGTCTATTATGCAACTAATATGATGAATGCAGGATGCGCGAGATGTAGCAACGATGGACATGCAAGTCCAACTTCACAGCTTGGAGGCCCAGCTCGCAGCCACACGAGTAGACTTGGAGACCTTGGTGAGTGCCATTATCTATATGCAAATGATTCCTGATTTATTAATATTTAGCCACTGACAATTTTAATGAATGCAGCGTGCCCAGCAGGGGGCGGTAGTAGGAGGTGCAGGAGGGGCCTCGAGCTCGAGGGGGCCGAGTGCGGAGGTCACTACCCTAAAGGAGCGACTTGCAGGAGCGGTTGCACAGGCCGAGACGGCGGAGCGCGACCTTGCAGCATGAGTAAGTCAACAAAATTATTTCAAATGTTTATGGAATTGAATAAGAAATTGATAATTGACTGAATGATGCAGGTTGCAGAGCTGCATGACGCACTCACTCGGGTTGCCCTAGCCGGCGAGCTTGCCATCCGCGATCAGCGGGTCGTAGAGCTTGAGGAGGCGCAGAGGCAGCATGGAGAATTGCCGCGCGAGGTGACAGAGATGAGGATCCTCCTGGAGATGGAGAGAAGAGAGCGCACCCGGGAGAGGGAGGAGCGCATGGCGCGCGAGCTCGAGCTCGCGGACCTGAGGACGCAGCTGGGTGTTGTACAGGAGCGTCTGCGAGTGACTGAGGAGCGGCTCTAGAGAGGACGGGAGCGGGTGTGAGCTGCGGGACACTCCAGCGCCTTCGCCAGCACAACTTACTTGGCGAGTTCCTCGACGAGGCTGAGGAACGAGGTGAAGGAGCAGGCTCGAGCTTCATCTGCTTCTCGGGGGTCCGTGCCCCCTCCACGGGCTGGTCAGCAGGATGAGGGAGAGACAGAGAGTAGGAGAGAGGAGGGTGGAGGCGAGAGCTAGAGTGACTTGTACTCCTCCACCTACATGCTTAGTTCCTCGACGAGGCTGAGGAACGAGGCGAAGGAGCAGGCTCGAGCTTCATCTGCTTCCCGGGGGTTCATGCCCCCTCCACGGGCTCGTCAGCAGGACGAGGGAGAGACAGAGAGTAGGAGAGAGGAGGGTGGAGGCGAGAGCTAGAGTGACTTGTACTCCTCCACCTGCATGCTTTGTATATATATATATATATATATATATATATATATGATTTTGATGTTACCTGAGTTGTCGACTCGAGCACTTGTGTACTTGTCTTTTTTCTTTTCTTTCTTTCCCTGTGCATGTAGTTCACACTTAATACAAACAGGTTAATTCATCTGTTCAGCTTGGCCCCTTGCTCAATAAGCAAGGGGTTGTCACTAATTGACCTTGATGATGGGTCAAGGGGCCAAGCCTTTAATTAATCAAGACAAATGACGAAGATATAGGAGAAATGCAAGCAATCAAATGCAAACTTGAAATAAAAGAATGCCCACACAATAATGCAACCAAGCAAATGACATGACAAAAGGAAAAGTAGTGGACTTTTTCAAGAAATTCCTCTTTTTTTATTTTTTCTTCTTTTCTCTATTTTTTATTTTTTTTCTTTTCTTCTTTAAATGATGACTCAACAAAAAGGCGTTAATTATATAATTGATGCCCATGCGTACGGGCGTTTATTGGAAAACTATTTTTTCTTTTTCTTTTTCTTTTTCTTTTTTAAAATGACGACATTCACAACATCGCTAATCAAATAAATGATGCCCTCTCACGCGGGCGTGAATTGAAAAATCATTATCATTTTTTTACTTTTTTTTGTTTTTACTTATTTTGAAAATGACGACATGTTGACTGACGCTAATTGTGAAAATGGCGCCCCGAAAGAAGGCGTTAATTAAAAAACATTTTTTTGTGAGACTTAGCATGGCACCAAAGGGTCTTGAAACCTTACAAAATCATCATCTTAAATTCATTAACCATTCTTAAATGATTAAACAAAGGGTCAACGTGCTTAATGACTTGTGTTTTTACTCATATCCTCTTGCGTCCCATCCTTCTTAGTTGGTCTTTGCCATCCTTCGAGCTTATAACATACCATAAAGGTGGAAATGAATAATAAATTGAGGAAGCTCACGAGAGGTTTCGAAGAACTAGGAAGCTTCTCTCCCCTACCCTAGTGCCTGTTGGGGTTTGGTCTTCGGCTTAAGGAAATTTTTGTTACCTTTTTGCCCTTATTCATGCATGCTTACGATCAGGGTTTTCCCTGCGGGAACTTTACCCTGTTGTCATACTTTTCTTTGGCAACTTTGCACTTCTTTTGTTTTCTTTTCTTTTAAAATAAAAACCTAATTGTACTTGGGCTTTGCAGTGTTGTTCCCTTTTGGGCCTCGACTTCCACTTACTAGGGCGGCGGGTAGGTTTGGTGGCATTCCCTGACTCGTACTCCCTCTCGTGAAGCCGAAGAGAAGAGAATAAGTAAAGTTTTTACACTCTTAGTTTGGCTCTGACTTCCCTCGAATTTTGAACTGCTTGAGTTTAAGAGCAAAATGTGTAGTGTGTGCAGGTATTGACCCTTAAGTTAAATCGTCAAGACTGAAGAATGAATTAGGGATTTTGATTTTTCAGGTTCTGTGACCTATGCACCATGCCAGCCTGCAACTTTCATTTTTTTCATTTTTTTCTTTTCTTATATCTTTTTTACTTTTTTTCTTTTACTTTTGCATTTTTTTCATTTTTAAAGACTTAAGGGTAGTATTTCTTAAGGTACAATCCATTCCAAGGGTCAGCCAGTTCTTACCCTTCGGCGTTAACCAGTTTGTAAGCGTTGCGAGGATAAACTTCTTTTATTACGTAGGGCCCTTCCCAATTCGGTTGGAGTTTTGAACGAGGTCCTCCTAGTTTTACAAAAATTCTTTTGATTACCATTTCACCGATTTTAAATTTTCTCTCAATTACTTTCTTTTGATAAAAACGTGAAAGCCTATTTTGGTAAACGCGCGCATGCTCGACGGTGGCCAGATGTTTCTCATCCAAGAGTTCCAACTGAGCAAGGAGAGATTCACGGTGTTCATCAATAGAGAGCTCCTTGTCCAGCTGTACTCTAAGAGAAGGAATAAGAATCTCATAAGGGACTACCGCCTTCATTCCATAAGTGAGGGCGAAAGGGGTTTGCCCAGTCGGAGTATGAATGGAAGTGCGGTAGGCCCAAAGAGCTTCCACCATCTTTTCTGGCCAATTTGTGAATCTATTAGCCTCACATGTTTTCTTAATGATTTTGATCAAAGTTTTATTTGTTGCCTCTACTTGTCCATTGCCCTGCGGATAATAATGAGATGAATGATGCAATGCAATGATATACTTGTTGCAGAGGTCCTAGAGCTCTTGAGAGATAAATTGGGGCCTATTGTCGGTGATAATGGTACTTGGGATGCCGAATCGTGCAATGATATTCTTCATTATGAACTGGCAGACGGTTGACGCTTTGATCTCCGCGTACGCTTTTGCTTCCGCCCACTTGGTGAAGTACTCTATGGCCATGAGTATAAATGATTTCGATTTTGTGAGGAGGTTTGAATCACCAAGAGGTCCGATGATATCGAAAGCCCACATGGAGAAAGGCCATGGGGAGGACATAGGATGGAGTGAAGAAGCCGGAGAATGAATTTTATCAGCGTGCAGTTGGCACTTAACACACCTTCGGACATAGATAGAACATTCCTCTTCTAGAGTGGGCCAATAGAAGCCTAACCTAAGGATTTTCTTAGCTAACATCTGGCTATTGACATGACCACCACACACTCCTGAATGTGCCTCTTCCACGACCTTCTGAGACTCATCATCGTCGAGGCACCTAAGCAAGACTCCAGTGAGACCTCATCTATAGAGCATACCTCCAACCAGGGTATATCTCTGAGCAACTCTTCTGATGGCTTTCTTCTCTTCAACCGTGGCCTCCTCAGGATAAGATTGATCCTGACAATACTTGGCAATCTCATAATACCACAGCTTTTCTTCATCATCTAGCTCTTCCTCTAGATCTAACAACATGATCTCCTTGTTCTCAATGATTCCACCTTCCTTAAACTTCTTGGGCACCTCCTCCTTAATACTAAGGAACGCTGGATCTTTAATAGCAAGAGTGAGACGCATGTGAACAATGATTGAATGGAAGTCCCTTTTCGAAAGGAAAACCAAAGACGAAGCAAGAGAAGCGAGAGCGTCAGCTAGAATGTTCTGATCTCGAGGAACATGGACAAAGATTAGTTTGGTGAAAAGCTTGGCATAAGCAGAAGCAAGTTCCTGATAGGGCTTAATCTTAGGATTGAACGTGCGACATTTGGTGAGCACTTGATGAAGAATAAGTTGACTATCACCTACAATCCGTAATTGGGTAACACCGAATTGATGAGCGGCCTGCAGACCGACTAGAAGAGCCTCATATTCAGCTTTGTTATTTGTAACTGGAAATGCGAGCTGAGAGGCAAGTGGAATAGTGATACCCTCAGGTGATAGGAGAACAATACTGATCCCCTTCCCTTGTGAATTCCGAGCTCCATCAAAATGTAATGTCGACATCGAATCGGACTGATTGACTGACATTAGTTCCTCATCTGGAAACTTCGAGCGAACATGGTCAAATCTAGGGAGAGGGTGATGAGCAAGATGTTCCGCTATGGCATAGTCTTTAATTACTTTTTGCTGAATGTAGATAATATCGAACTGAGAAAGGAAGCTTTGCCATCGTGCCAATCGGTCAGTGAGGATAGATTTTTCAAGGAGAAACTTGATAGGATTCATACGAGCAATAAGATGAACCTCGTGAGCTAAGAAATAATGCTTCAATTTCTGCACTACCCAGACTAAAGCAACACAAGTCTTCTCCATAGCTGAGTATTTCTGCTCACAAGGGTTAAGAAGCTTAGACAAGTAGTAAGCTGCCCTCTCTTTTCCTTCTTCATCAACTTGCGCTAAGACATCACCTACATAGTCATCCAGGACAGAAACATAAAGAACAAGTGGCTTGCATGGAACTGGCGGCCTCAAGACAGGAGGATTAGCCAAATAATCTTTTAGTCCATCAAAGGCTGCCTGACACTTGTCATCCCAATTAAATTTAACTCCCAGTTTAGTAAGCTCGTAAAATGGCCTACACCTTTGTGAATGCTGGGAGACAAGCTGGCGAATGAACTACAATCTCCCGATCAATCCTCAAACTTTCTTCAAATTCTTGGGAGGAGGCATATCCCTTATTGCCCTTGCCTTATTGGGATCAATCTCAATACCCCTTTTGCTGACTATGAATCCAAGTAATTTTCTCGATGAAACACCAAACATGCACTTCTTGGGGTTCATCTTTAATTGATACTCCCGTGCTCTTTGCAAGACCTTGGCCAGAACCCCGGGATGCTCAATCCTTGTTCTCGACTTTACTACCAAATCATCAACATACACCTCTATAAAAATGTGAATCATGTCATGAAAAATAGCCATCATGGCCCTTTGGTAGGTGGCTCCGGTGTTCTTGAGCCCAAACGGCATGACCACATAACAATAAGTGTCCCAAGGTGTAGTGAACGAGGTCTTATCTTGATCCTATTCAGCCAAGAAGATCTGATTGTAACCAGAGAAGCCATCCATAAAAGAGAGGGTCTCGTACCCTGCCGTATTGTCAATCAGCACATCTATGTGAGGGAAGGGGAAGTCGTCTTTAGGACACACGCAGTTAAGGTCCCGGAAGTCTATGCAAATTCTAACTCTTCCGTCCTTCTTTATAATCGGGACAATGTTAGCCACCCAATTGGGGTAGAGGACGACGCTAATAAATCTAGCATTATGAAGCTTATCGACCTCTTCTTTCATCTTTAATGCCATGTGACGGTGAAAACGTCTTAACTGCTGCTTGACCGGGATGGATCCTGGCTTAAGTGTAAGACGATGTTCAACAAGCGCAGGGTCGAGACCCGGCATATCCTCGTAAATCCATGCAAACGTGTCCTTATATTCTTGAAGAACTTGAATGAGTGCCTCTTCTTCAGAAGGCGGCCAATTTTTGCTGATGAGGACAATCCTAGGGTTTTCCTCGGTACCCAGATTAATCTCTTTGGTGGGTTCTTCTACTGAGGCTGATGGTTCGTCAAATCTCCTCATGCCACTAGAAAAAGTATCAGCCTCGTCCTCATATTCTTCGTATTCTTCATCCCCCTCTTCAATAGGGTCTTCATCATTCATAATCTCATAAACACCGAACCCTTCATCTATAAAGCCTACATCCTCACATTCTATATCCGGCAGGAGGACTGGATCCTCTAGAAACTCGGGAAAAGCTAAACATGCTCGGCATCTTCTAGCTAGTTCTAGCAAGAACCTACAGGGAATCTGCCTACCCTTGGCCTTCTTATGAGTAGTTACCCCAAGACCCTTATTAGAAGAGGGGGGAGAAGAACAAGATGACAAGCTAGACGAACTACCCTGACCTAGAGGAGGAAGAGAAGAAGAGGAAGACGTAGTGGATACAGGAGGAGATACAGAAGAGGCCTCCTCATCAGAGGAGAAAAGGAGGTCCGCTAACGAACCTTGAGAGAGCGGCCCTTGGATCAGGGCACACTCCAGAGCAAGATAGGAGGTCTCTTCAATAGAGATGAAAGATTGGAAAGTTTGAATTTTGGCATTTTTTTTCATTTTCAAGAATAAAGCAATGGGAGGAAGGACTAGGAGGTGGTGTTGAAATTGAGAGATTAGAGAAAGATTGGAGGGGAGATTGCCCATGCGGGGGCGTAATGGAGAATTGAGAAAATTGCTCTAGGAGCAAAGGAGATATTAAGGAGGCTTGAAACAAATCTGGAGAAAGAGTTATCAAGACCGCGGGTGGTCTGGGAATATCAGAGACAAACAATTTGGAGCACCAGAAGGTAATAAGTGACGGATGCACAGAATTAAGAGAATAAAGGCCGGTCCACAGCCTATCTACAGTGAAGTCTTTCTCGAACGGCACATCTGGCTCTCCAGTATCTGTATAGTTGCTTAAGAGCTGTCTCTTGTTTGTAATCACTGCTGGCTTTTCTATTAACTCATGAATAAGCGGCGGCCTTTCCGGATCAGTCGACATGAATAGACGGCTTTGAGCAATGGTAATGTCATTCATATCAAACCATCTATACCAGTCACATTCTGGGTCATCCATCTTTCTTCTTTTGTTCGGCCTCAAAGACTCTAGACCTTTATACGTGACTAGCGGGGTTATATGGCGAGCAAACTGACGTGCATGTACATCTTGATGATCTAACATGGAAGTAACCAATGTGGTCTGCTCATCATATTGAGTAGACCCTTTTACAAAGTGTGTTTGCAGAGTCCATGTGAGGGGCTATCTATCTATCTTGAGAGTGGAGGTCATAACAGCCCATGGCTCTCTTTCATTTTTACCATGTTCCTCTCTGCTTGGCCCTTTGTATCCTAGGCCGCCTCAGCGAATAAGCTTGTGATGTTTAATGGGCTTTACCCTACCCTGGAGGTTCACACCTAGGCCTTTGCCAGATCTGTACCCCATTTTCATCAAAATGTCACCCTGGGATATTCATCATATTCTTATTTTTCTTCCCCTTGGAGGGTAGGGGAGTCATTAAAGCTGTTGCAGGGGTTGTGGTTGGGGGCCTTAGCAAATCCTGCCGCGGATCAGCAAGATCTAACAGTGACAACAAAGGCCTATTAGTCGGCCATATGGAAGGTACTGACTTTGCTGAATGTATATCTTCTGACGGCAGAATAGGCATGCTCGTGACTTTGATGATGCGCCCTTTGTGTGGGAACTTTATGCATTGGTGATTGGTAGAAGGCACGGTATCAAGCTCTTGAATATAAGGGCGACCCAGAATGCCATTGAAAGTTGGATCCATGTCCAGAATGTGGAAATCCACTGTAACTGAGACCGGACCCAACCCAATTTTTAGAGTAATCATGCCCAGGGGAGGTTTCTTTGTATTATCATAAGCCGTCACTGTAATTGTAGATGGCCGAATCTGACTGTCCGGAATGCCACACATCTTCAAAGTGCTTGGCGGCAACACATTAATGGATGCTCCAGTATCCACCAAGCATTGTTTAACTGCCACCTTGTTAATGTCAACTGTGATGCATAAATCATATTTCCTGGCTGGCTTTAGAGCTAACTCATACTCATGGAAAACAATGGCCGGCTGACCACTTGCCGATGTCAGGACTGATGTAATCTGTTCAGCTGGAATGTCCTCATTAACCATCATCTTCTGTAAATATTCTTTCAAAGCTTGCTGATGAATGGTGGATCTCTTTATCAGCTCTAAAATGGAAATCCTTGCCGGGGTCTTGTCTAAGTGCTTTAACAAGTCATACTGTGTGCCCGGTATAGATTCATGTTCTTGCTCCTGTTCTTCTTGCCCATGTGTAGGCTCCAGCTCCCTTTGCAAAAATACACGATGGAACATCCGTCCACTGCAGAGCACCATGGTTTGCGACGATCGCGCTGTCGGGTTGTGGATAGGTGGAGGGTTCATGGATGAAGAGGGGATATTAGGATTAACGGGTGTTGGGAGAGCGACAGGAGGAGCTCCTATGAGGGGCCTTGTCGGCTAAGGGATAATGGTAACAGAAGAGGCAACAGTAGGAGGGATAGGGGGTGCCTGAATGGTTGGAGAAGGAGTAGGCCGAATAAGGAGGGGTCTAGGTAAAAATGAAGGATTTGTGGGTTGCGGTGGTGAAATCCTTACTGGCAGAGGGTTGGTCGTAGTGGAGGGGTTAGGTGTTGGCAAGGGGCGAATGAGAAGTGGCCTAGATGGTAATGGCGAGGAATTGATGATTGGAGGAGGGGTTTGTTGCAATACGGAAGATGGTGGAGGGCAGATGAGAAGAGGCCTAACTGGTAAGGGATTAGTGGTAGTGGAGGGAATTTGGTTAGTGGTGCGTAAAATGGGACGAAATGGTTGGGGGGAAGGCGTCGAATGGAGAGGTGTTCTTAACAAGCGAGGTGGTTGAGTTGGAGTTTGGTTTATCGCCCTGACAGAGGTGTTCTTTTTATGCCACCCTTGTCCTCTTTCCACTTCATGGAAGGAGGTAACAGGGTTCACTTGCTGATTCGGGGGGTGCTCTGGCAGTGGATTATGGACAATTCCCATGTCCGGTTGAGGTGCGGGAGCTTGCTGCTGTTGAGGAGGAGGTGGAACTTGCTGCTGAGGTGGCTGCTGAGCCTGTTTCTGAAGTCCCGTGATCAATGACACCCAAGAGGGGGGGTGAATTGAGTGATGATAGATTTTAAGTCCTTTTTAAGAAATTTAAAAGATATATGAAGAACAAACAACAGACAGGAGTAGATCAGAAGGAATACAAGGTGAAACTGGCTAAAACAACCCCTATAGTAGTTCCTTGGTACTAGGCGGAGTCCGAGAATCCGAAGATCCTCTCACACAAAGTATTTTCCTCCCGACAGGATTGACTGTGTCGATCAGAAGCTACCTTTTGATATACCAAGGATCTCTCGTAAAAGGGTTAATACAGCTCGATCTAAATAATGAAACTAGATAATGATGCGACAAGCAAACACGCTAGATCAGAACTGGAGGTAGGAGATAGGGAGCAAAACACACAGAACACCACAATTTTTAGGTGGTTCGGATGCAACAACTGCAACCTACGTCCACCCCTCACCGACCGTGAGGATTTACACACTATCTTGTAGAAAGTTACAAGATCAAGACACACACACACACACACAATCATGTGAGTTCAGAACTCCCACAAAGGTGCACACGCACCGAAACACAAAGAAGGATGAAGAACAAGAAGATCACTCACACACACACACGGATCTTCGTAGATCCACACACACACAGATGTTTGAATATTACAAGAACACAAAAATTAAAGCCCAACAAGATTGGAATGGAAAACATAAAAGAAAACTTCAGATTCAAGCTCCCCCTTAGTCGATGAAGATGGTTTTGGATGCAGCTTGATCTCCTCTTGGCTTGGGGTTGATCTGCTCCAGATGTTGCTTGAAGATTGAAGAAGATGGATGCAGATGGATGAAGATGGATGAAGCTCTTTCTTCTCGGAGCATTGTTCACGGCTACAGTACCAGATCTTGAATCTCCCCTTGATAGCCTCCCTTGGCCTCCTTTGATTGATTAGGGTTACAAGCCTCAATGTGATGTTTTTATAACTCTTGAATGGTTAAGAGACAAGCCAGGAACTAGATCCACAAATAATGGGAAGTTTGGTGGCTTTGGGATTAAACAAATCCTTGAAGAGAGACTTCCCATGTTGAGAACAAAAGGTCAACAATAGGGGCTTTTCGAGGCTGGCGGTCGACCTGTGCATAGGGGCGGTCGACCGGAATTTTTACAGAAAATGTCCATTCATTGCTGGGAAAACCGATCGACCGCTATAGGCTGGCGGTCGACCGCTGGCTTGATTTTCTGCAAAAAATAAAGGTCAGCCAATGCAATATAATACATGAATGAATCAGGTTATGGCTGCTTTGTTTCAATTAAGCTGAGTGGGTTTAAGCTTAGCCTGGGTGGTTTAGAAACCAAAACACGGATTCTTGCATTTGGACGGGTTTAAACAATTAAGCTTGCTTGTTACATGGTGAAGTAGGCTTTGAAAGGTGTTGAATTCAAACTTGATAGTTGAAACATGGCACGTGATAAAACATATAACCCTGAGTTTGTTATCATCAAAATCACTTGGATATACTCAACAGTTGCTATCGAGGAGGTCTTCTTGTCTTCAAAGTGGCAATAAACTGCCTCATTTCGTCCCAATTAATGCCGCCCTGATAATTCAAGTCATAGATATAATCCTTAAAATGGAAGCAATGATCTATATTGTGACCAGGCTATCGGTGGAAGACACAATACCGGGAGGTATCCACGTTAGCAGGCCAAGCCGTTCTTTCTTTTGGCAAAGTGAGTAGGTTGGCGGCCATGAGGGCATTAAAGATGTCGGGAAGACTCTCGGGTAATGGAGGGTATTGGGCCCTTTTGGGGCCTAGTGGTCTTCTTGGCTACTGGGGGCCATAATTGGTGGGTGGCGGAACCTGGTGGTATTGTTGAGGAACTGGTGGGTTTGGGTGGACGGCTTGATTTTGTGGATGAGGATGGAAGGGTCGAGGAGGAATAATTGTTTGGGGAGCGAGATTAAAGAATGGGAGTTGTTTTTGAGGTTGTGGAGGTCTTGGGTTAGGGTGGCGGAAAGGTGCGGGGTTGCCAACCACGCCCACCTGCTCATTAGTCACGGTGCCCTCGGTTGTGCCACTACTATTGTTAACATTAGTGTTCTTCCTGACCAGCCTTGGTTTTTGTTCAAACATGCCCATGATGGGTGAATCTTTCATCTGAGTTTGTATGTATCTAGCTCTCTCATAGAGCTCTTCCATAGTGCTAAGCCTATTCATGGCCAAAATGTGACGGAACTGCGGAGTGGAATTTGATATAATCATCTTGACTTGCTCCGTTTCCGAAAGGGTATCTTTTAGTTTCTCGGCCATAGCTCTCCATCTATCGGCAAATAGAATGAAGTCCTCCTCGGGCTTTATTTTCTCAGCAACAAGATCCGTGACTGACAAAGAAGGGCCCACACGGTCCTTATATTTCTGTAAGAATTTTCACTGAACAATATCAAAATCACTGGCTTCAGCCGGCTCCAAGGAATAGAACCATTTGAGTGCCGGACCATCTAGAGACCTTCTAAAGAGATAGGCCAAGGAGATCTTATTGTCCTACTAGAAGGAAGTATCGTACATAAAATCTTTCAAATGAATGAATGGGTTACCCGTTCCATTATAGCGCCGGAAATTCGGCATCTCGGAAGGAGGCAAATGGAAAATCGGCAAAGTGGGGAGAGCAATCTCCGGAGCATTCTTCGGTGTCGTGACCTTATTAAGCTGCTCCTCCATACTAGCTATCTTCTGGAGGAGTATGGTGTTGGTGTCGGACTCGACTGGGGCCGGATTGGAGGGGAACAGATTCGGCATAGGCCTCCTTAAGAGTTGGGAAGGTGGAGGATATTGGGGCCTAACCACTGAATGGCTTGCTGGTTGTGCTGGCGTAGCTATGATAGGAGTTGGTGGACGTGAAGGAATTTTCTGTGAGACCGCCTAGTCATTAAGAGATGGATGGCCAACCGTGGCCTGAGGAGGGTTTGAAGATGAAGGGACAGATTTCCCTTTTAAAGCGGCCTGGACCGCCTGACGTTGGGAGTCGTCCAGTTGAGACAAAGCATGAATCAAATCATTAAGATTAAAAGATGCGGTAGCGTCCCCAGATGTGTTTTGTGTGGTAGGTTGAGCTTGGGAGGAAGGCTCAACCTCTTGAGTAGTTGTATCTACCACATGAACTTGGGAATAATAAGCATGAGAGGGAGCATAGTTTCCCTCATAATGGGTGGAATCTTGAGGGGGGACCTCATAGGATGGGTCAAATTGACCCTTCTCATAACCATCATAAGAATACCCATAGTTGGCCATGTTAATGATTTTACCTTAACGAAGTTGCATGTTTGAGGAGAGGAAATTATTTCAAACCAACAAGTATAAGTAAGCGATAATCACCCAATCAAACAAATTGTTTACTCAAGTTGTAATGAGCCCAAGATTTTAAGGTTTTTCTTGAGATTAAAATGGATTTTAATGGTGTAATCAATTCTCACTTTTCAATGTTGGTCCTGGTTTCAAGTTTGAGTGTAATCTCTGGGTCAACTAAGTTCTTTCTCTCTCCTCACCAACGGATGGGTTAACTATACTCCGGGTACTTCAAATGGTACAACCGGCCCGACGTCCGTGAGGGAATCCATGGGTGCGGGGACTTACGGAGGCCTTGGAAGAGAAATTTTCAGTCCAAAGAGACGGAATGCTCAATGGAGGGTCCTTCCAATTCCAAGAAAAGGGTATGGAATCCTAGGAGTGTAGAGAGAGGAGGTCTCTCAACCAAAATGCCCTAGAATGCAAGCTAATGCATGCAGATCAATCAATAATAATCAGATGGACAATAATGCAGCCAACAGGTGAAGATAACAGTAACAACTGAGGTTCTGTGAAAACAGAACAAAATGGCGACCTGACAGCAGTCGCTGTTTCAGTAAATCGCGACTGTGTGACAGTCGCTAATCACTGTAAACCGTGGCAAACAGTGAACAACAAAGTAAATTGGCGCCTTGGTGTGAGGCACTGAATATGCAAATAATGTCTCTGTGGAAGGGCGTCAAAAATCAGTGAACAATGATCAGGATAATGAAAATCAACAGTAACTGCAGAGTTGACGCCTTGGTGTGAGGCGTTGAATGCAGGAATGACGCCTCTGTGGAGGGGCGTTGATTATAAAAATGATGAAAATATTAAAAAAATAAATGCAAACGGCGCCTCCGTGAGCGGTCGCTGACTGTTGAAATAGCGGCTGCAGGGCAGTCCCTAATCAGTTCCAGAGAACATAAATTAATTAAAACTAACAGAAATGAAATTTCCCTCTTAAAAATGCTAAGGACAGTTTAAAAATTGACTAATCCAGTGGGAGGTGTGCATGTGGTGCACAAAGGGAGTGTGCTACGTGGAGCACTACGGAGGGGCACACGTGGGTGCCAAAGGAGGGGCACGCGAGGGTGCCAAAGGGAGGGGCACACGTGGGTGCCGAAGGAAGGGTAATCAAAATAAAAACATCAAGGTCCCACAGTGATCGTCAATTTGTGAACGTGTCACATGGAGATTAAAAAGAAAGGAAATTTGAATTCTTTAAGAGAAATATTAAGAAAAAGATGGATAAAGCTAAGCATGATATGTGGGAGATGAAGGAAAAAGAATAAAAAAAAGCATGTGATGCTCTAAGGAGGGTGATCGCCAGAGGGGTTACCTCAAAAGTTAAGGGATGATCGCATGTACCTTGTGAAGAAGTGGGTGAGAGTGTGAGTCCTTCCTTCCTCCTTCTACCGGTCGGACAATGAAGGGGGTTCTTACTTTGATTACCCTTGTAAGACAAACAAAAAACAAGTAAACACGATGGATTAGCCAAAGTGTAGTATCAATGTTCTAAGAAAATAAGACTATGCAACATAAACATGAACACATCTTGTGTGTTTTGTTTAAACCCCTAAGAGGAGTAAAAGGTGAGAAATATGCTATGGATGCAAAGCACGTAATATGATATGCAGAGAAAGTGTGTGCGATTGATTGATTCTAGCAAGACAACTAGGATGTTATACGTATGGGTGAATAAGAAAAAAAAACAAAAGAGAAGGGATCACTACAAGAAAAATCGCGGATAGCGACCGACCTAGCGGTCGCTATTCAGTCGTAGATCGGTCGCAAATCTGCATTGCGACCGAACAGAGACTATCTAGCGACCGAACATGTCGGTCGCTATATACTAGTCGCTATATAGCGACCGACATAATTCGGTCGCAGTATCAGTCGTTACCAGAGACCGATTATAATCGGTCGCCTGATCGGTCGCTAATTAAGTCGGTCTCAATTCGGTCGCTATTCGGTCTCTAATTATGTTGTATTTTTAAAAATAAAATTAACCTATTGGATTTATTCGGTCTCAATTCGGTCGCTAGTCGGTCGCCACGTATAATTATTTAATAAAAGAAATATAACGTATAGTCGCTATTCGGTCGCAATTCAGTCTCCATGCGGTCGCTAATTTTGCATTATTTTTTTTTTTAAAATTTATTTAAACTGATAAATAAATTACCTGATAAATAACAAATTCATAACATAAATATAAAATCAACTACACAGACAACAATATCGACAAATCTCAAATTCATCACATACAAGCACCTGATAAATAACAATTTCATAAAACAATAATAAATCAACTACACGGATCACAATCTCCACGAACCTCAAATTACACACAATTAAAATAAAATCACAAATTAATCATACATCCATAATAATAAAATGACAACATACACAACTAAAATAAAATCACAAATCCTCCACATATGTCTCATCCTGGTCGTCGTCTCGTCCAACATCATCCTGGTCGTCGTCTCGTCCAACATCTCGCGACGGATGATCCTGTATATCATTTAAAAAAATTATAATCAAATCCTTAATAAAGAAATCAAGCATTAACAAGACTTAATAAAGAAATCAAGCATTAACAAGAGTATGCCAATAGTTTAAGCCAGCTCATTTTCATATATATAAATACACACACACAATATAAGTTCAAATTTCATCTTGTATTTTAAAAATGAAGTTTGAGCGCCGAGCTCAAACCGGGCATCCGATTTGGATTCCGTCAGTTCTGACAAGTCACTTTCATCTCCCCGGTCGTATTGGAATGATCGGCACGGCCATCCGACCGGTATTTCGAATTTTAGACCCCCGGACCCGTCCTAACAGTTCATTTGAACTAAGTGTATTTTAAAAATGAAGTTTGAGCGCCGAGCTCAAACCGGGCATCCGATTTGGATTCCGTCAGTTCTGACAAGTCACTTTCATCTCCCCGGTCGTATTGGAATGATCGGCACGGCCATCCGACCGGTATTTCAGATTTTAGAACCAAATGCCCCGTCCTAACAGTTCATTTGAACTAAGTGTATTTTAAAAATGAAGTTTGAGCGCCGAGCTCAAACCGGGCATCCGATTTGGATTCCGTCAGTTCTGACAAGTCACTTTCATCTCCCCGGTCGTATTGGAATGATCGGCATGGCCATCCGACCGGTATTTCGAATTTTAGACCCCCGGACCCGTCCTAACAGTTCATTTGAACTAAGTGTATTTTAAAAATGAAGTTTGAGCGCCGAGCTCAAACCGGGCATCCGATTTGGATTCCGTCAGTTCTGACAAGTCACTTTCATCTCCCCGGTCGTATTGGAATGATCGGCACGGCCATCCGACCGGTATTTCAGATTTTAGAACCAAATGCCCCGTCCTAACAGTTCATTTGAACTAAGTGTATTTTAAAAATGAAGTTTGAGCGCCGAGCTCAAACCGGGCATCCGATTTGGATTCCGTCAGTTCTGACAAGTCACTTTCATCTCCCCGATCGTATTGGAATGACCGGCACGGCCATCCGACCGGTATTTCAGATTTTAGACCCCCGGACCCGTCCTAACAGTTCATTTGAAATAAGTGTATTTTAAAAATGAAGTTTGAGCGCCGAGCTCAAACCGGGCATCCGATTTGGATTCCGTCAGTTCTGACAAGTCACTTTCATCTCCCCGGTCGTATTGGAATGACCGGCACGGCCATCCGACCGGTAACTTATGACCTATGCTCCTTTGTATGAACTGCCCTTCCTTTGCTTAGAGGTGCTGTTCCTGGCTTCCTGCCATGACAGTTACCAGACTTTGGGGAGATCTTTTCACCTAAATTGGCATATTTTATTCATGTCTACATGTTACTTTCCTTATATTATTCTAGCTTTATGAATATTTATAGATCTGTATCCTCCCCCACTCAAGTGAATAGAATTTATACATATCTTTTCACTTTCAGTTCTAACCAAAATCTCTATACACCTATGGAAAATCCTGCAGAACAGTCTGCCTGTTGATTCTAATATCCAGAGGATAGGTGTAAGATGATATTTAGAGTTAAGAAAATGATATTTTCCCCTCCTCAATCTAAATTCTTATATTTTGTAAGATGATATTTAGAGTTAACAAATAGAAAATCAATCAAATAAAATACTTACCGGAGGCTGCTGTGCAGGAGGTGCAGGAGGTGCTCTACTACTATCAATTCCCAAGGATGTGAGCATCTGGGAGACGGTCTGAGCGACGATGGTTGAGATATTCTGAGAGATATTCTGAGAGACGGTCTCGTTGACGATCTGCCTAAACATATCTGGAGTCATGGTCGGGGCGGCACTGGAAGAACCATCTGGGGCTGCTGGTGTGGTAAATGGAGAGGTCGCATGTGAGACCGAACTCGAGCATGATGATAACACCCTAGTCGTGCCCAAGCTATGTCCAAAACCATAAACATGTCCAAACCCAAGGAAATAGATCATGGAGCATGAAAATAGGGTGAAAAATGAACCTGCACACAAAATCATGGTGTTGATTGTGTAAAGTACAATTATCATGCATAAATGAGAAAGGATACCCAAGTAAGGTAAGATCATCCTACTTGAAAAAAGGCTTATAAAATCATTCTGCACAAAAAATCATGTCTTGCCAGATTTAACCAACACAATCATAAATAAATTTGAAGGCATACAGTCCCCTGCAAATGCATCATCCAGCACAAAATGAACGGTGGAAAATGAATCGCCACCTAATTAAATATATTCATTGTCTTACGTAAACAACACTTACGAGAAATAAATGACAAAGAAAACTCAGGCAAATAGATCAACCGGTATGAAATATAGAGTGAGAAAACAATCTCCACGCATCCGGTCATTGGCTGCCTGATGTAAATAATGGGTTCCCAAATAAATGTGAAAGAAAAACCAACAACATAGAACATGCACCAAGATAAAGGGTGAAAAATCAAATTGCACACACTAGCCGATGGACTAAGTAATTAGGCGGTGTGCTAATTTTTTGAACTGGACCAAGAAAAATAAAATAGTCCCAAATAATTTTCTAATTCGATGAAAAATGAAACCCGCCCCCAAGTGAGAGCCCGAGTGAGCTTCTTAGAGAGAAGATCTAAAAGAGGTCTTGGGGGGATAGCTTGAGAGAGTTTCTTGTGAGAGGATTTGTTCCTCCAAGTTGGGGTGCTGACTTCTTTGTATATTTCTCCACATCTAGTGAAGTTCCACTGTCGCCGTCGCCCGTGGACGTAGGGGGTAACCTCCGAACCACGTAAATATGTGTTCCTATCTTGTGTGATTGTTCCTTCTTCTTCCTCCCTTCTTGTTGTGCGGATCGAGATCTTGAGAGGTCACTCTGTCCGTCGGAGTGGTCGTGTCATAACAAGGATCACTTCCTCAAATTTAATGGGATTGTGGATCAAATAAGTGGAAAGGTAAATGACTGTTGGATTATGAGAGACTTGGAAAGGTTAAACACTCCCGACTTCAAGACTACGGTCGATGTAATGATCATACTTCATCCAAAAGCAATTCCCACCTCAGGTTAATGAGCTCATGATCTCCTTCCCCATTTACAAAGCTTGCATGAAACAGTGGAGAGAAATAATTCATGCGCCCGGGATCAAATACATATTCACAGGTAAATGGTGGAATAATCATAATGTACTGCCAGAAACACTTGAAGTGGGCTGTACTCTGCTAGTTTACTTATATGGACATTGATCACAATGCATGATGGGTACACACCATGACACCATAGCACTATCATCATCATCCAGTCTTACGCCCAAGATTGAAATAAAAGCTATGTCAAATATAAACAGCAGAATGAGTATATTGATATTCACATGTATAATGGACAATATGGAAGAAGAAAACACCATGAGAGTACCTTCATTGGTCATAGAACCCATCACGTACATGTATCGCTTGATCTTTGCCTGGCTTTCCTGTTCACGACCTTTCGGCATCAACTCCGAGCTAAAACCAGGAATCATGGAAAATACCTGAAAGCAATAAAATTCATTCAGTTGGAGACGGCAACATGAGAAGTTATCCAAAGGGGATAATGTGGCCACAAGACATAGAATGCAATTCCATCTCCACTAAGAGCAGCCAAAGTTTCACAAGTGGAACCCTCAAGATGCAGTAAAATACACCCCAGTCGTTTCCAACACCTGTCATAAATAATACATTTGGTTAGTACCAAGCAAATTAATGAACATAGAAAAATGTGAAAGCAATCAGCTTATCTCCCGTGATTCCTGAAGTATCACTTAGGTGTGTTAGTCTCAGGTGAACCTTACCTTATGATTGAGTCTCTCATCATAAAAATGAAAATTCACAGAAGGCCCATGAAGTGAAAATTTAAAAAATGGAATAGAGAAGTCTGCAAAAGAGCTTAACCTGCCCCATAAGTCCAGTTTCCATAATTAGAACATGGATCGTAGTCCAAAAGACATTTCTCAAACCATTCAGCTCCCATTCGCCAATCAATCCCCATATCTCGGACAAGAAATGAGCAAACAATCTGCAATAAACAAAGACTCAAATGAATATGAAGTCTGACACTTGCAGTTCATGCAAGCTAGTAACTGTGTGAGGAAAATTTTCCTCGCTAATGTAGTATCCTTGATTAAAGACTAACACAGAAGAAGTAATCTAGAAGAAGAGAACAAACAATCTGCAGCATAGAAAAGCTATAGAAAGACTTCATCAAGCGTATATAGTATAGGCACTTGTGGGCCTGTATACAAGTTAATATTTTCAGGGTGGCGAGGGGGAATTTGTTTGTTTGTGTGTTACTCCGTTGTTTCTTTTTTTAGGGTCCCAAGGAAATTCCAAACTGTTTGACAAACTCCCCAGGCCATTTGCAGGGCCTAACTTTTTAACTAATAAAAGCCAAAGGCACACTGTTTCCTCCTTGAATGTGAGGATGGGGGGAGGTAGGGATTAGAATCAAAACCCAAGGAGAGAATCTGTGCCTTCTTTTGTCTCACCAGCAATAAGACATTGAAGGGTGCAGGCGTTTTAATCAAAACCCAAGAAGGGCATCTTTTCATCGGAAGTGATGAAATGCTGGCCCACATCAGTACATGATCCAGCTACTTACGCATGACACGGGAAGCAAGAACACCCTCCGGGTTTAATTAGAAAGTAGCAGTCAGAGATACAAACAGGGTGGCGAGGGGGAGAGATCAGAGAAGGAGTTCAACAAAGTAATGGTCTTCTAGAAAAATAAAGTAATAACGAGACATTCGGAGAGAGGGGGAGAGAGAGTCAGATCGAGATAGAGACGAGGTGAAGAGGGATTGATAGAGAGTTGAAGAGAGTAATGGACCTCTAGAAAAACAAAGTAATAATGAGATATACATAGAGAGAGAAAGGGAGAGGAAGAGTTTATGGAGACAATATATTCTTATGAAAAACAGGTAAATGTGTGTGTAGAGAGAGAGAGAGAGAGAGACAGTTAAAGAAAGTAATAATGTTCTTTTAAAATGAAAAGAATGTAATATTGAGGTAAGTCTAGAGGGAGACACGGCAAGTTTGAACAAAAAGAAAGTAATAATGAGGTAGAAAAAGAGCGAGAGCGAGAAAGAGAGAGAGAGAGAGAGAGAGAGAGAGAGACTGTGCAGTTGTGCACGGTGGTAGAAAATCAACCGTCAGAGAGAGAGAGAGCGTGGAGCTTCTCATAGTCCCAAGATTACTAGATTGCAGAAGCACTGTTTTCAATTAATATTTAAAAAAATCAACTATGTATTTCCTTATTAGGGCTGGTTTAGGGGCTCATTTTGGGTGAAGACTCCATAAACTCTCCATGTGACTTTTTGAAAACATTAATAGTGGTTGCCGTAAATATTTATCTTTCTCAGCCTTAATCTTGTTTTCTCTCCTTCATAATTCATTTCCACGAGCTTGCAATACACCAGCAAACAACAATCATCCTCTGTCCCCCAAATTCTATGTTCTAAGGTGATTGGTGCTTCATCCAATTGCTTAAGCAATCCTCAGAATTTCACATGACATATAACGCCCATTTTTTTCCTTCCTGACTTGCATCTCTATGTCAGGCATCCAAACCGAAGATGTTAACATACAATATATATGTACGAAGAATCCAAATTATGAGACAGAGTTCTGAGAAAAGGGCACTTGAATGTCTATAAACTAGAGTATGGAAGAAAAGGTATATGGACTAGTTGCATTATATAGGTAATGCACATTACATGATGATGGTTCTAGAAACTTTTGGTAATGTTACCTTCACATCAGAAGAAAAATTGTTTATAGGCTTCTTGTAGCCTGCTTTCTTAAGATGGAAATTCATCCATCGAAGTAGAACTTTTTCTGGTGCTAAGCTCATTAGCTCCTCCATATCCTGTCCATTTTAAAAAATAAGCAAAATTCAATACTCTTCAACCAATTTAAAAAGGTAAAAAAGAGGCTAACAAATGGTTTTTACAACCTGACTGTCATCCACTAACTCAACTAGTTGAGGTGTCTTTTTTAGGTTGAGATCTGCTAACAATTGTATCTGGTAATAGGATCAATAACAACAAATCAAAAAGAAACTGATGGAGATACATGGACAAAGAAGAATAAGCAAAGAAAAAGAAGACATCCTTAAAGCATTCCTCGATTCCTGAACCAAAAGGTTCATCCCTCAAATGAGATCCCATGATCTTCTTACCACACAACCATCCACTTTCATTTCTAATAGACTTTGGAGTACTGATACATTTGCTCCATTTTTTTACATTAAAGAAAGAGGCTTTTCTCTTTCTTACCTTAATCATTTGAGATATCAATCCAACCACCAAGTGAGGCTGCATAGAAAGAATTGAACTACTCAGACTTCAATTCATAAGCAAGTATTGACCAAATTACAGAAAATTTTTACATGCAACAATAACTCATGTGGTGGAATTCAAGATAACCAATTGGTATCAAATAAAACTAGTAACAGTGATGAAGACATCTCCATTCATGTTCATTACACATATCTTGACTAGAACTCTGCAACTATAGAGATTCACTTAGCAGTCAACATCCTTCAGTAAAAAGTGGTGATTTACTGAGCAAAGCATTAGTTTTTCTGGTCTCCTCCAACACATGATGAGAACTAAAAGGTCCAGGAGATACAGAGCAGACCTCAGGAGAATGCACCAGCAGATATTGGCATCTTTTGAAAGCTAAGAAAGATGCACTATAGAAGGCAAGTATAAAGATAATGATACTTACCCTTCCTTCAACCAAGTCTTGTGTTCCAATGTTAACTACTGTGCAACCAATGGCTTTTGCAGAGTTAAGGCAAAGAGTGTGATTCTCATTCCTCTCCCAAGGGTTTAATATCTGCTTTGTGTTGATTGCTCTCTCATCTATTGTCCCGGGGACAGCAACATTGATTAGTTTACTGTAAAAAAAGAAGCAAAATGAACAACAACCAAAGTAAAGTAGCTAGTTTCATCCCATAAGGACAACAACAAAAGAAATACATATGAACGCCAAGAAAGCTTCATATACTGATGCAGTTTCCACAAGAAAAAAGGAAAACTGGCAAGCCACCACCATTTTGTTTCCATTAATCAAGAAAATTTTAAACCTCCTGAAGTAATTATAAACCTATTTTCTTTTTGTTTGTTCCTCTTTCTCTAAGGGTTTGATAGACTACAAAAAGAACTAATGAATTGTACTTTTCGGACCTAAAGAGAATGTGAGGGGAAAGTGACAAAACGGCATCGGCGTACCATAGAAGGACACCATCTTTTGCAAGATTGAAAAGATCATTCGTTGCAGGGTCCAACGGCAGATATTTCTTCAGAACGTGACAAAACAAATATATAGTCATCATGTTACCATTGTCTCTCTTTTTTTTTCTGGTAGAATATCTTGCGTGCTCTCCTTCGCAGTTCACACCAAAGTTGGGCAAAGAGCCATTCCTTCATCTGTTATTATAAGACCTTTTTTAAGTATATTGCAAGGGTGCGCGTGATGGTGTGAGCAGCCAAGTGTTCGTCATCGTAAAACCATAGCATTCTTCGTATCAATGCAGGAGATAATTTTCTTTTACAGAAGATGGTTGGTTCTTTTTCTCTACATATTTGTTCTGTGTCGAGAAGGTTACTCAAAAATATGCGCCGAGTCCGGATCGTTAAGATTTTACTATTACCAATGTGCATCACGTTCCCGACTGATAGACATGTAACTCTTGAGACGAAGAAAATCGTTCTCATTAGCAGCATTTTATGGACAACACGGGAGATACGCCATTGTCGGCTGAGGGCGTATTCTAATGAAAGTGGACCAATGGGACAGAGTGGCTGCGGAGCACATTTCCAAATGCATGCTCAGCCGAGGAGGTGGCTGCGGAGCACATTTGGCTGTCCAGTAATGGCACCCGTGATGATTGCCGAGAGAGGACGAATGGTGGGTTCACGTGCCGCGCCTCCGCCCTGCAACTGCGCACCCACCGCGACAAGAAAAAAGGGGGACGGGGGCGCAGGCCGCAGGGGGGAGGGGAGGGGAGCAAGCCGGCGACGGGGCCGCAGGGGGGAGGGGAGTAGGCCGGCGGGGGAGGGGAGCAGGCCGGTGACGGAGGGGGAAGGGAGAGAGAGAGAGAGAGAGAGAGAGAGAGAGAGAGAGAGAGGTACCTGCGGAGGGCGACGACGGCAGGGCGAGCGGCGACGGCGACTCGACGCGAGCGGCGCGGCGACGGGCTCCGGCGGAGGGGGGCTCGGGCGGGAGGCAGCACGGGGAGGGGGGCTCCGGCGGAGGAGGGGGGCTCGGGCGGGAGGGCTCGGGCGGAGGGGGGGCTCCGGCGGAGGGGGCTCGGGCGGGAGCAGGGAGGTGGGCTAGGGCGGAGAGGGGGCCGCAGGGGAAGGGGGCTCGGGAGGGGGGGCTCGGGCGGGAGGGGGGGGGCTCGGGCGGGAGGGCTCGGGCGGGCGGGGGTCGTAGTAGGAAGTATAACGGCATCAGCGACCGATTGGAGACCGAAGTTAATTCGGTCGCAAGAATAGAGACCGATTAGCGACCGATATACATGCGGTCGCTGAAACGGTCTCTGTTATGCGACCGATTATTTCGGTCTCCGAATTGGTCTCTATTTGGGACCGACTAGCGACCGATTAAATCGGTCGCTAATTCGGTCGCTATAGCCACTTTTTCTTGTAGTGGATGCCCCTTCTACTGTTCGCAGCAGTAAAGGGAGAGGAACAAGAGGGGTGCTTCGGCCGTAGGAAGAAGATCGCCTGGAAGAAGACCCCACCGGAGGAAGACCACTGTCGGAGGAAGAACCTGCAGGAAGCTTGTTAAGAAGAAAAAGGAACTCTCTCTTATTAGCAGAAGTCTCTCTCAAAGATCCTCTCTTAAAGATCCTCTCGCACGCGTAGGAAACTGCGGGTATTTATAAGGCCAAAGATCCTTATTCTAATAGGATTAAAAGAAGGATATCCATCATCCAACAAAGATTTCTCTTCCCCAATCGATCATGGTGTTAAAATGAAGAAGGACTCTTCCTGGGAAGGTTACAGATGAAACGGAGACAGAAGCTCAAATGACGACATCAGGGTGGTCGCTAATTGAAATGACGACCGCGCACGCAGTCACTAATTCCTGGGTTAATTTATAGAAATAAACGACTTTCCATATCTAAAAGTAGGAAATGACGCCTTCGGGAAATGGCGTCAATTAATCAGTGCCTTAGAAGTTGACGTCAATTCTTTAAATTTTATTTTAAATGGAATTTTGTAAAATCAAGAAACACCAGGAAATAACGCCTGCGCGTACGGTCGTCGACTATTGAAATAACGACACCCAACCAGTCGTTAATTAAATGACGCCCTGATCTCAGACGCTAATTACGAATATTCTAAATAAATTAGAAAAACTTCATATTAAGCCAATATTGAAGTCCACTTTGGGACATCACGTGGTGCTATGAGATTTACTCAACATAGTATCGATTTTAGCGTGTCTACACTGAATAGGACATTCATCACAAGTCCCATCAGAAATCTGCTCCAATATACTGTTAACTCGGACCTTTCGTCCTCGTTAATGATTAAACCTATCTTTGCTTCGGCATCTAGCCAATACCGATGAACAAACCAAATGTTGATCCTCGTCATCATTGGCGAAATCAACGAATATACTGTTAACTTGGACCTTTCATCCTCGTTAATGATTAAACCTATCTTTGCTCCGGCATCTAGCCAATGCCGATGAACAAACCAAATGCTGATCCTCGTCACCATCGGCGGAATCAACCAATATACCGTTAACCCGGACCTTTCGTCCTCGTTAATGATTAAACCTATCTTTGCTTCAACATCTAGCCAATGCCGATGAACAAACCAAATGCTGATCCTCGTCATCATCGGTGAAATCAGCCAATATACCGTTAACCCGGATGTTTCATCCTCGTTAATGATTAAACCTATCTTTACTTTGGCATTTAGCCAATGCTGATGAACAAACCAAACGCTAATCCTCGTCATCATCGACGAGATCGATCGATATACCATTAACTGGGACCTTTCATCCTCATTAATGATTAAACCCACTTTTTTACTTCGGCACCAGTCCGACGATAGTGATTCAACTAAACCACTGCCAAACACCCCGATAGGGAATGGCGAATATGTCTATCCATCAAAAAAGAAGGGGCTTAAAATAGAGATGCCCCGCCAGACTTGTTCAGGCATCCTGGGCAAGGGCAAAAATGGCTATGACCCAGCTGTGGCGAAAACCCAAGGGGGTGCCGCAGGCATAATTGGGTACCCCATCACGTGAAAACCCGAAAGGGCGCGTGGGCTAAAGCAAGAGGGGGCCGGTACCGATGAAAAGCCGAAAGGGCGCCCGTGCCGGTAATGTGATAACTAAAAGAGAACAACACAATATCTTCTAACAGGGAATCCTCTCCTATTGTCGAGTTCCCAGCTTGATCCTAGGGATTCTCGCATAAGAATATTTCACATGTCCCACCGGCATAAGCCTCATGCCCATGTTGTTACAAACTCTTTTACTTTGGCATTTAACCCATGCCGATGAATAAACCTACTGTCAATTTTCGTCACCATCGACGAAATCGACGAATAAATGTCGACTCAGACCTTTCATCCCCGTCGATAAACAAACTATCTTGCTTCGGCAGTTCACCAAATGCTGATGAACAAACTCATTTTCAGATCCCGTCACCTTCGGCGAGATCTTTGAAAAAACCACTCACCCAACATTTTGGCCTTACCAACGAATAAATCCTCTTGAGCTTTCGACATTCAGCCGATGATACCTCTCACCTAGGCTACTCGAATTTCTCCCTTGGAAGAAGCCTACGCCGCGGTGGAGTGAACCCCTCATACCTTCCTTGAAGGCGTGAGCGCTCTCCTGCCTTAGCAGCTAGTGTGCCTCGGGCTTGATAGATTAGCAATACTCCCCTATTTAGCTTTGACCAAGAGAAAGAAGAAGAAGAAGCTGTAATTCGGCAGCGAATATGCAAAGCAGAAATTAAAAAGTTTCATTGCACAAAAAAAAAGAGAACTACATGACATCGCCGGGCATCCCCCGGCATACATGAAGTGCGCAAAAGAAAAACAAAAGAAAGAGAAATAAAGGAACAAAAGAACGAGTCGACTACTGAGATGGCCGACAGAGATATCTTCAAATTCGAGAATCCCCAAGGAAGGGTGTCTGGCGACTTCCTCCAGGCAAGATTCCTCTGCTTCGAGCCTTGCTAACTCCTCTCGGAAAGTAGTAGCCCGGCTTTTTGCAGGCATGGCTTCATCCAGGCTCCGCACTCGCACTTGTTCAGAGTTCTGCAGGTCCTCTTCGGACTGAGCAAGTTTGGCCCGAAGCCCTGATATCTTCTTCTGTAGATAGTCAATATGATGGCAGGCAGTCTCGGCGGCCTCCCTTTGTTGCTGCACAGTCTCTTCAGACGATTGGAGAGCATCCCGACACTCAGCACGCTAAAGTTTTAGGGCAACCGCCTGGTCCTCCGAAATATGGTCGAGATACTCCATCCGATTGACAAATTTTAGTAGCAGAAGCACCCGCTGTGTCCATACTTCTAAAGGGCATCCTTAGGCTTGAAGCCCAAAAGTAACACGCTCTGCTATGTCCCGCAACTGCAAATAAGTCAAATTTCTATGGGTCAACACAGTATGATGTAGCATGTTAAGATTCTGCCACGCCATCTTGTCTGAAGAAGATAACCCTAGGGGTATGACTTCGGGCAGATGAAACTCCACCCTACTATCGATTTCGGCCCAGAGTGCATCAGAAGGCGCCGACGAGGAGGACGACAACGTCATTGATAGGTCTGAAACTATCGCTGCCTCCTTCGAAGCTGCTACCGACTCCTCCTGACTCTCCTCGACGAATGCAGGCAGGGTAGGGATAATAGCTGCAGACTCACCCCTGGTTTCATGTGCCGAGTTGGAAGTTTCAAGCCCGAGATCAGAAGTTTGCTCTAGGCCGGTGGGAGAGGATTCTTCATGCTCTCCTATCAAAATTGTTTTCTCAAGCTCCACTCCGACAGTAATCGCTAGATTAGCTGCTTCGTCGGCCATCGTCCCCTGGGGTTCCGACAGCACTGCCCCGACATCTATGATATCATCGACCGACCCTTGTTCGATGGCCAATAGGGGAGGCTGCAACTACTCCATGATGTGATCAAGCCCGTAAATCCTCACAGGCTCACTGAGGCTGGTTGTCTTGAGATATCTGCTGGGAAGCCACATCGCAAGTGGCCTCCACACAGGCACTGCCCCTTCACCAGGGGAGAACTTGAAAGACTCCAGCTGAGGAGTAGGGAGCGATGGCGCTACACCCTCCAACGGTGGAACCGGCCCCATGGGGATAATGGGATTCTTCACAAAAGCAAACAAACAAAAGGAAGAAAAAACATGTTAGAATCCCCATTACAACACATGGGCACAAACAAAGAATTCAAATGAAATTTGGGTCTCACCTAAATTGGCACAAGGTCCAGTGTAGCTACTGTAGGAGCCTCCATCGACGGGTGTGTTGAGCCAGAAGTAACCTCACCCTCCTACAGAGAAAGACTCGGGGCAATAAGAAAACTTGGTTCAAGTCGCGCTGGGCTGAAGCCTAGGAGATCAGTCCCGTAAGAAGCTGATGGAGTAGTCTCTCTTGACCCTGCTTCCGGAAGCTCCTCATCACTCGAGGTCCCGTAGTCCACCGGTTCCTCAGAGAGTGGACTCTCCAATGACCCGCCGCCTCTCTAGTTGACCCCTTAAGCAGTGGTACAATATCTAGGGCTGCCTCTGAAGAGCCTCCTTTGGCTGCAAAAGCAGCCAGTCACTCCAATGAGTGTCGGCCCGTCAATCCTCCCTGAGTTGAAGCGCTAGGAGGAGGAACCTCCACAGAAATAGAAGGGCCGGTGCCTGCTTGGCAAAGTTAGGCTTGTAGAATTAAAGGCAACTCATGATAAATTCAAGAAAGATATTGACCATCAAGTACCTTGGTCTTCATGGCTGTGTGTCGGTGAGGGCAAATCCACTTCTGTCGAGAGGGTGATTGCTACACCACCTTCCCCTTCTTCAGCTCCACCAGTTACAACAACCTCTTCTGTGGTAGGAGCAGATTGAAGCACAGAAACTGATAGAGAAAAAAAATAAGAAGAAAGGGTGAGGGTCAACTCATGGCCGGCACAAGACAACGAACAAAAGGACTATACCAGTAGCAGGACACTCCTGTGTTTGCAAAGCCTCGAATTCCTCGAATGTTGGGATCGTTGGGAGCAACACAGCAGGTTGTGAGGCGGCGGCTTTCTTCTGTTGTTTCACGGCTTCTGTTCGAGCTCTCTTAGCCCGAATCACCCCACTAACCGGCAGAGGGGTCGTCGTTGGCACCGCAGTTGGAGGCTCAAAATAGCCAGACTTCTGAGCCTTGGAAATTAACCTCCGATACTCTAGAGTTGTCTTACAATCAGGATGGTCTGCAAGGAGAATATGCTTACTCAATGATTATGAAGGCGATGTGCATATACACCAAGGAAAGAAATAAGCACAGGTAAATAGCAGTCTAGAAAGAGCAAAAATATACCTGCAGGCCCAGAATAAAGGGGGGAAAGAGACCAATAGGAGAGGGGAGGCTCTTTGTCTCTATACGCTCCCTCACGAATCAGCCAGCAAACATCTCGGAGAGTAGCCCAGTGTTAGCGCAGCGAAGAGTGATATAGAAGGGGGGGATGAATAGATCACTCCCGATTTAGAAAACTTCAGCGGAAAATCACTACTTCGAAATTCAACCCTTCAAATACAGCTAAACAATATAGCTAATGCAGTGAGTAACTAAGACAGAATAATAAGGTGCGATTGAAAGAGGTTATCCACACACAAACACAAAGCCAAGTAGATGGAGAGCACAAACGATAATAGTAAACCACAGAGGAGACAAGAGATTTTAAGGTGGTTCGATTATAGTTCACAATCTACATCCACCCCTCACTCCAACTAGAGTGAGGATTCCACTAGCCACTGCTAGAAAACTGCAGACTCAGTCTGCGAACAAGATGCTGCCACACAGCTTGAACAACCAAGGGAAACAAATCCCTCAACCAAACTCTGCTACCCACAGAGCTTGACACCTGGACCTGCTACCAGCAAGACCAGAACCGGAGATGGCTCTCCCTTCCTCCAACACTGGAGGGTAACAACTCGGAATCAGAGAAAACCAGAGATCATAGATCTCTCTTCCTCTGCAGCCCAGAGGGAACCTGCTAATGACAACCCGTCACTGGCAAAATCAGAGATCACAGATCTCTCTTCCTCTGCAGCCCAGAGGAGAACCGGAGTAACTCTCCCTTCCTCCAAACACTGTAGGGTAACAACTCGGAATCAGAGATATGAAGAAATGAAAGGAAAAATAGAAATGTAAACAGGACCAACGATGAACAACAATTGTTTCAGAAAACCAAAATCAAATGTAGCTTCCGAAGAAGCAAATTAGACTCTTCTCTCTCACTCAGACTTTTCTCTCATAGCAATACTCTCAAATCTTTTCTCTCTATCTTCTTTCTGGAACGTGGAGGCTCTCTCTCTTTTCTTCTTCTGCTCAGGGATTCTTCTCTTCACCTTTTTCCTCCAGTTCAATCCATCTAATCGCAGAAGACACCTTTTATATGACATTCGACCTGACTTTTAGGACTTCACACGAGTGGGTCTCGTTCCCTCCTTTTCCAGAGCATCCTCGGATCGTGCCAGGCATCATCCTCGGTTCACGTGCCCAATCATTAACCTGAATCATCTGCAGGCAGAGACAAAGGAAATGTGATTAGTTAGTTCAGTCATATAACAACGAATGTATATACTTTAGAAGCAGTAACTGAGTAAGTGTGTACACTGAGAGAGTGTATAGACTTGTGAGTCTTCATGCGACCTCAGTGTATATACTTGCTGAAGAATGCATTATCACAACAGGGGGAATGTGTGGACTTCTGTGAAATGTATGAAGCCATCGAGTGTATAGACTTGGAGATGTCAATTAGGCAAGTGTGTCAAATGTGAGAGTGTATACACTTGAAAACAGCATATAGGCAAGTATGAACAACGTGAGAGTGTATACACTTGAAGGCCTTCAGCGTCCTCAGTGTATAGACTTGAAATCTGATGCATTAACGAGCCTATCCAATGTATAGACTTGAAACATTTGAACACATGGACAATGTATACACTTGGCCTTTGAGGAATGATGTAGAGACTCTGAACGATAAGGCAGGCTGTATAGACTTTGAGAATATTGAAGCAATGTATAGAATTGGTAAACCTGAACCAATGTACAGACTTGGGATGCCTGAGGACCAGTGTACAGACTTTGAATCAATGAATGCGTTGGCTGTACAGAGTTGCATGAGCGATGTATACACTTTGCCAATGTGTAGACTTAGGGTGTAGCTAAAGCAGCGAACGTAGGAAAAGGTTGGAATGTATAGACTTACGTTCGATCAGCAATGTATAGACTTCAACTAAGGAAGCTACAGTGCAATGTCTAAACTTAATGATACAAGCCATGTATAGACTTTGGAACGCTTGAAGCGATGTACAGACTTGGTGAGCGCCAAGCAATGTACATACTTTGAATCAAGGCTTGAATAGTGAATCAATGTCTAGACTTGGATGCCCAATGCCAAAGTATAGACTTGTGCAGTGCTGCCAATGTATGGACTTGTACAGTGCTGCGCAATGTACAGACTTTGAAGTGCGACCTATAAGGATGTGTAGACTTAGAACACAACCAAGATGTCTAGACTTGTTATGAAGCAATGCACAGGCTGTACATACTTGAAGAATGCTTGCAGAAGGCGATGTATAGTCTTGGAAGATGTGAGGCGATGTGCAGACTTTGGCAAAAGAAACAGCTGTACAGACTTTAGCTCAACAGCGATGTATAGACTTTGATGACTGATGCATGAACAGTGCGCCAATGTATAGACTAGGCCAATGAAGGATGTATAGACTTCAGTTGAGCAAGCTACAGTGCCGATGTATGGACTTGACCTCAAGGAATGGCTGTACAGACTTTGAAGGCTTAGCGGAGGATGTACAGACTTTGAATATGAAGACCAATGTACAGACTATGAGAGCTAAGGCCAATGTATTGACTTGCGAAACTGGGGGGTCGACCCATCAGTAAGGGGGGTCGACCCACAACTGTCCAGTCAATGCTAACAGAGTGTAGACATGATCAAGTAGTGCATATCTATCTGACAACCACATGAACTGCATAATCCTACATGATGAAGCATGAATAAATCTAGAAATAGTAGATTGATTTATAGTGTGAGACATCATCAAAACCATAGGGATGCAACAATCTCCCCCTTTGTGATGATGGCAACACTATGAATCAAGCAATATCAAAGCTTAACAAGAAATTAATTGTAGCTTCAACAATCAAAGCAAATTCAAGGCATGCTCATGCAAACGAATTAAACACTACTGCTGAAACACTTCTTTCTCCAAAACCACTCCCCCATAACTCACTCTCAGTTATTTCCATTACATGAATTCTCCCCCAAAGCTCATGATAATTCATGACTTACATATATTACACAGCTCTCTCCCCCTTTGACATCAGAAAAAGGAAATGCAGAATATATGAAAGTGCTGGAGACATGAAGAAGAAGTATAGTAGCTTCTTAGTGCAGAAAGGCACGAGCAAGTCTTAAGAAAATAAGTGAGGTGCTAAAGTCAAGTGAAAATTCTTTAACTCCAGTACACACTAGAGAAATAGAATGATAGAAAAGTTTATCAGCATACATAGTGTATGATTTAGAGCAGGAGGTAACAAGTATGGCCAGATATAGCTGAACAGTCAACAATCCCAAAAGACAGCAAGAGACAAAGTCAGAGAGGTGTTCTCAAGGTATTGAAGACAAGCAATCCATTAGTTGCATAACAACAAGGAATTTGTGAGATGATTTTCAAGAAGATCAATGAGTAAGTTGGTAATTCACTCTTTTGACATTAGGGAGACACCTTGATTAGAGGACTGAATCCCCAGTTACTAAGTGTGAGTACCTCATTACTTCCTCCTTTTTTTTATTAAAGGAACAGAGTTAGTAACTGTGGCTTTTGACATGAGGAAACACCTTGATCAGAGGCCAGAGTCCCCAGTTACTCACCAGCAAGCCACCATTGCTCTATCATGACTTTTCATTCATTTTAAGCATTTGACACCTCATGACATAGGAGAAAACTTCATTTCATTGATGAAGCTCCCAATTTCTCAGTGACCATAATAAGACATGTTTGTTCAGTTAAGCCCTTGTGTTGAAGAGATGGAATTATTGAAAACAATACCAGAAGGACTATTTCTTGAAGTGAATCTTGAAGTCTAGATTTCAAGCTGATTGGGTCAGATATCAAGACATACAGGTTTTGGCCAGAACCAGAATCATTGACAATGTAGGAAGATATACTTTATACAATTAATCCAGATCTCTAAAGGAATACCAGAGGAAAGATTCTAACTGGACTTTAGTATCACTGACTTATAGACTTAAGAAATAAGTGACATTCTACTGTCTGAGAGAACCACACTAGATCTGTCATGAAAACCAGCAATGACACACATCTGGTCAATCTTTTTGAATATGTCAAAGAACTCTTCCTCTTACAGCTCAACCAGCTCCCCCTCACTTAAAGCATTCCTGAAAGCTAACCAGCAGACATACAGAACTCCCCCTCACAAAAAGAACAGACTTCACATTTAAGACAATTTGTATAATCCTAATTCTCTTCTTAGTGTTTTGAATTTTTCATTATCCAGAGGTTTAGTGAAGATGTCAGCAATCTGATTATTTGTGCCTACATGAATCAGTTCAAAATTGTTTTTAGAAATCTCATCTCTTATGAAATGATGTCTTATCTCTATGTGTTTGGTGCGTGAATGCAAAACAGGATTTTTGGCAAGATTAATGGCACTGGTATTATCACAATAGATAGGTGTGCACCCCAGGTCTACTTGGTAGTCCTGAAGCTGGTGTTTAATCCAAATGACTTGTGTTCCACAACTCCCTGCAGCCACATATTCAGCTTCTGCAGTGGAGAGGGCCACATAATGTTATTTCTTGGAACCCCAAGACACTAAACACCCACCCAAAAATTCACAATGACCACTAGTGCTTTTCTGTCTAGTTTACATCCTGCATAATCAGCATCTGTGTATGCAACTAAGTTAAATGTGTGTGATGCAGGAAACCATAAACCAAGAGAATGAGTAGGTGACAAATATCTAAAAATTCTTTTCACTGTAGCTAAATGTAATTCAGTAGGTCTTGACTGATACCTTGCACACATTCCTACACTGAATTATATATCAGGTCTAGAAGCTGTCAAGTAAAGAAGAGATCCAATCATACCTCGATAGAGTTTGGCATTTACTTCTTTACCTGTCTCATCTGCATCCAGTGAGGTATTGGTATCCATGGGTGTTGTAATATGCTTCAGGTTTTCCATGCCAAACCTCTTGAACAGTTCCATTGTGTACTTGGTCTGGTTGATGAAACATCCATCCTCAGACTGTTGTACCTGCAAGCCAAGAAAGTACTTTAGTTCACCAACCAAGCTCATCTCAAATTCAGCAGACATCCTTTTAGAAAATTCATCACATAGTTCATGCTTAGTTGATCCAAATACAATGTCATCTACATATACCTGAACTATGATGAGATCTTTATTTGTACCCTTGGTAAATAAGGTTTGATCAACTTTACCTCTTTTATAGCCTTTGTTGATCAGAAACTCAATCAATCTTTCATACCATGCTCTTGGAGCCTTCTTTAGACCATACAAGGCTTTGTTTAACCTGAAAACTTGGTTAGGTTGAGGAGAGAATTTATAGCCTTTGCTGATCAGAAACTCAGTCAATCTTTCATACCATGCTCTTGGAGCCTGCTTTAGACCATACAAGGCTTTGTTTAACCTGAAAACTTGGTTAGGTTGAGGAGAGAATTGAAATCCAGGGGGTTGTTCAATAAAAACCTCTTCTTTAATGACTCCATTTAAAAAGGCACTTTTTACATCCATTTGTTGGAGTTTTATATTCTTTGAACATGTAAAAGCAAGCAACATTCTTATAGCTTCCATCCTAGCAACAGGTGCATAGGATTCATAGAAATCTACACCAAATTCCTGACAGTAGCCTTTGGCTACTAATTTGGCCTTATTCCTAGAAATGATTCCATCTTCATTCATTTTATTTTTGAACACCCACTTAGTTCCTATGATATTAACATTATCTGGTCTTGGAACAAGTTCCCAGACATTATTTCTTTCGAACTGGCCCAATTCCTCACACATAGCATTGACCCAAGCTTGATCAGCTAAGGCCTCATCTACTGATTTGGGTTCAATTTGTGAGACTAAAGCAATTAAGTCTTCATTATTTACATTCCTAAAATAAGACCTAGTCCGAAGAGGATCTTCAGGATTGCCTATGACATTATCTATCGGATGATCTTTAAGAAATCTAGCATTTATTGAAGACTCACCTGTTTCTCTTGGCTCTTCCTGGTTGGGAGTATTTGCTGTTCCACTCGGCTGAGTCTTCTCTTCTTCTTGGTCTTCTAGGAATTCCCCATCATGATTGGAATCCCTGTCAAAATTTTCAATGTTAGAAGCACCTTTCTTTTCACTAAAAATGATGTGTGGAGACTCTTCAACTTTCTGGTCTGTTATGTTAAAGACCCTATATGCCCTAGACACTTCAGAGTACCCCAAAAATATTCCAGGGGAGCTTTTAGCTTCAAACTTGTCTAAATCTTTCTTGTCATTGTTATGAATAAAGCATTTAGCTCTAAAAATTCTGAAATGAAACAAGTTTTGTTTCTTACCTTTTAGAAGCTCATAGGGTGTTTTCTTGTGAATGGGTCTTACCATGGCCCTGTTGATTATGTAAGTTGCTGTATTGGCCGCCTCTGCCCAAAACCTCCTTGGTAATTGACTTTCAATTAGCATGGTTCGGGCCATCTCCACAATAGTTCTATTTCTTCTCTTCACAATTCCATTCTGTTCAGGTGTCCTGGGAGAAGAAAATCTATGTGTTAGTCCCTCTCTCTCACAAAGATCAGAAAACATGGAGTTTTCAAACTCACCTCCATGATCAGATTGAATAGAACAGATCTTGTGTTTTCCTTCTTGTTTGACCTTATTGAAAAATATATTAAACTTTTGAAATGCATCACTTTTATTTGCTAAGAAAAAGATCCATGAAAATATAGAGAAGTCATCAATGATGACATAGCCAAACCTGTTCCCATTAAGACTCTGAGTTCTAGTGGGACCGAAGAGGTCCATATGGAGAAGTTTCATTGGTCTAGAGGACAATGGCTCAGATCTTAATTTGAAAGAATTCCTGGTCTGTTTGCCTAGAGCACAGGCATCACAAGATTTTGAAATAGAATTGAATTTAAATCTAGGCATGCCTCTCACTAAATCATGCTTGACCAATTTATTTAAAGTAGTAAAGCTAGCATGGCCTAGACGTCTATGCCATTCAAAAGCATCATTTTCAGAATTGACAGATAAACAAATATTAGATTCAGATTCCTCATCTAGGTCTACCATGTAGACATTATTAATCCTGTTGGCTACAAATTTAACCACATCAGAATTTATTTCAAAGATTTTGCATGAATTATCATCAAACACAACCCTGTGACCCTTGTCACATAACTGACTAATGCTAATCAGGTTGTGTTGAAGACCTTCCACAAGTAGAACTTTTTCAATGGAGTTTGTGGAAGACTTACCTACTGTACCAACTCCAATTATCTTACCTTTGTTCTTTCCTCCAAACTTGACCAGACCCCCTACCTTCATCTCTATCTTGCTGAACTTGGATCGGTCTCCTGTCATGTGCCTGGAGCAGCCACTGTCGAGGTACCACTTGTTGTCTTCAGCTGCCAGGCCGACCTACACAAACAAAATCAAGCAAAGTGATTTGGAACCCAAGATGAGTTGGGTCCAAAGACATTGTTCAAATCTCTGATCAAATGTTTAGGTATCCAGATTTGCTTCAGCATGGTTTTCTCTGGCACCTTTACTTCTGGTTTATTGAAATTAAGTCCAGCTGGTCTGGGGAAGTAAGTTCTATTACATTCATTAGGCTTCCCATTCCTAGGAAATCTCCTGTAAGCTTGTTGATTAACAGATTTTTTAAGATTATAATTATTTCTCCAGTAGGTCCTGTTTGGACCCATCTGATTGTAGTAATTCCATCTTTTCTTCTGATCCACTTGCTTGGTCCATTTACCATTTATGTTCTGATGAGTGGGCTTAGTGAAGTTTTTCACAGAATTCATTCCCATTTTAAATGGTTGACCAGCACTGTTTTTAGAACTTTCTTTCGGACCTTGAGTTCCCTTACTGCTGTTTGAGCTGGATGGTGTGTCCAGCTTCACTTTCCCCTTCTATGGGCAGAAGGTAATGGTTTTGAATTGTAAGGGTCTCTTGTTAGTTGGGTCATAGCCTAGACCCTCCTTATTGAAGTTAACCCTAGTCCTTAGTATAGCATCCAGACTAGTTTTTCCTTGGACAAACTTTTCCAAAACTTTCTGTTTGTCTTCCAGCTCTTTTTGCAGAGACTCAGAGTTTTTTAAGAGTTCGGCATTCACTTTCTTAACAGCTTCATACTTCTCTGAGGTTACTCCATTTTCTTTCAGGCTTTCTTCCATTTTCATTTTGAGTTCATTAAGCTGGGTTTGACTCTCTTGGTTTTCTCCCTTGAGTTTATCATTTTCTTTTCTTAGTGAGGTCATTTCTTCTAGTTGCTCTTTTAGTTTCTGATTTTCCTCACAGACCTGGGTTTGTTCTTCAACATTAGTATTAAATTTTCTTTTCAGAACCCTATGCTCTTTACTAAGAGAATTGAACTTATCTAATAACTCAGCATAAGCATCTTCCCAGTCATCAATCGTAAAGTTTTCAAAAACATTGGTTACCTCCTCTTCACTGTTTGCCATTAGGCAAATTCCTTCTTCATACTCCTCTAAGGAAGTGTCTTCGAGATCTTCTTCCTCCTCGCTCCATGTGCAGACCATCGCCTGTGGCTTCTTCTTCTTCTGCACCTTTGTGTTCTTCTTCTGAAAGTAGGGACCCTTCTTCTGGAGATCTAGGCATTCACCTTTCATGTGTCCCTGTTTGTTACAATGATAACAAGTCAGTCTCTTAGGATTTCTATCCCTATGATTGGTAGATTCAACATTCTTGTTAAAGGAGTATGGCTTTTTCCTCCTAAAGGTCTTCCCCTTTCTCCTTAAAAATTTACTGAACTGACGAGTGAGCATTGCCTGCTCCTTCTGGTTGAGATCAGAGAAGCCATCAGACTCACCGCTACTGCTGCTGCTGCTGCTACTGCTACTCTTGTTGCGGAATAGCTTGAGAGCTACATTGTAGCAACCCTGATAAATGAATATTGAAATAAAATTAAAAACAGACAAAATAAAACAAATTAAAGATAACGCCTCTGAGTAAGGCATTAATTTAAAAAGAAACGCCTCTACATACGGCGTGACTAAAGAAAGGACGCCCACGAATGTGGTCGTCAACTCTCACGCGACCAAATAGGTAAGTGAAAGAAACACCCATATATTAGGCGTGTTTTAAAAACAAGGAACGCCCTTATACATGGCGTTTCTTAAGAAACGACCTGAACTAGGTCGTTAATTTAAGAATCGACGCCCTGACCAAAGGCGTTAATTCAGTTCGTGACCCGTTCGAACCCAGAGCTTATCCAGGGAAAGATTAACCTAATCTAGTAAGTGTCTGTTAGAGTAAGGACTCTATTAGGGATGTATTACCCTCAATCGAACACTACCTTTGTTAGGACTCCAAAATCCTATAAATATACCCGATCCATCCAACCCTAAACCATTTGATCGATCTACTGCTACACGGTAAGTGAAGAACATACGTTCTTCTTGTTTTCTTTTGCCCGTCTGTTTACAGTCGCATGAAGAATATTGATTATTCTTCCTCTCCTTTAATGCAGGTTAAGGATCAGGTGCTTGCGTAAAGAACGAGGTTATGATTCCTCGTTATTTGTCCTAGCTTCCGGTATGTCTGTGAAGATTATTAATCTTCCTTCATTTCCTCTCCAGGTTGACGGAAGAACGATTGTTCTTCTTCTATTAAGTTGCAGTTGAAGCTTCAAAGCCCTTTCGTCTCCTTCATCCAGATCATAAGGTAGGTTTTCTCAAGTTATGGTAGCCCAAACAAAATTAATGCAAGATATACATATATATAAGCATGACATGCATATGGTTTATTATAGTTTTAATACGTTTCTGCAATATTTTGAAAGAGACGCCCCTGTCAAGGGCGCTAATTTACAAGACACGACCGTGCCAAGGTCGTCAATTTTGGATTTGACGCCCTGTACACAGGCGTTAATTTCATTTAATCATTAATCACCCATGTTAAGAATTGAGTATCTATGGAATAATGATCCTATAATGCATGGTCACATGTCTTCAAACCTGCTAATTTTATTGTCATGACCATACATTCTTTCTCCATGAATTCTATTACCCTGAAATTATTACTGCCCATGAAAATTCATGGTATTTCTTGAATTCACGACCGTGGCTAGGTCGTCTTTCACTGGACTAACGCCCGATGCTTGGGCGTGAATTGGAAAAGTAACGCCCCTTCATAGGGCGCGTTTATGTTAAAATCCCGAACAGTATACTCTGTAAAAATAAGAATTTAATGATTTACGCCCCTGCCAAGGGCGCGTTTTTGATAATTTCTGAAAATAAATATGTTCTGTAAAATATTGTAAATAAAAAAGACGCCTGCTACTGTAGTCGTCCCATTGCAAAGAAACGCCCCTGTGCAGGGCGCGTTTTAGATAAATTACTGAATTATTGAAAATTCTGCAAAATGGAAACATATGTAAACGCCCTTCTGTTAGGCGTTATTTACTTGAGAAACGACTTAGTGTAAGTCGTTATTTTCTGTAAAAATGATTTTTATCTTGATTATGTTAACCGATGGTTTCATATTATATAATATATATATCGGCACTATTCTCCACTCCGTGAGTATAGTCCCACGTTTCACGTTGTTTCGTCGATCACACTCAACTCTCATTGACATACAAGCTCTCCATTGGACATTCCGTTCCTTTGGACTAGCGAGTTAGTCATAGAGACCTCCGTAAGACTCCTCGTAGCCTTAGATTCCCTCAAGGCCGACTGAGCTGGTTGTACCCTAAAAACCCATTACACGATCCTTGCCATGTCAATCTAAAGAAACATGGTATACCGGCCCTTATGATTATACAAAGAGTATATCATAAGAAATTCTTAATGGGATGATGATATCATGCCATATCATGTCGTTCTTGTAAACCTCAATTCTATGATAAGAATGAGGGTATCTTGCTTGATCTAATGTTTATGTGGACCTCAATTCTATATAAAGAATGTCCATATTGATTTGTCATGGGACCTAAGTTAAGGGAACCATATTCTACCTAGTTTTATTGATATCATGATTTTACCGTTATTATCGCCAATCTATGTCCTTTGTCATATTTTTGGACTCTATTCTGTCAAAGTTGTCATACATGTCTACAAGCTTGAATATTGAAACTCTATATTGGCTATATAAACAAGAGTGGATGTCAAAAATACATGATAAATGCCTGTGCATATAGGGCCCGATCTGGTCCTGGGAGGAGCACCCGAAAGTACTTGTGCCCATGGGAGTTAAAATGATAAGGTATCTGGCATTATACCGAGTACTTGACTTGCTTGATTGGACATTCCACACACATCTTGTACTTGAATCGTACTTGACTTTACATGAAATGCGTGGCCCGAAAAAGGGTAATTTACTTGCTTGATACATGATAGCCAAAGTTCTTGACATGACTTGTTAAACGTGCTTGCTTGAATACCTTGAATACACTTGTCATCTTGTTGGAAGTTCATGATTAAGTTCATCTTATGTCTTGATATTACATTCTCTCTATCTTGTCGTTTTATGCGAGCATGCATAGCTTTATTGCATTCATGAAAGATGTAATTACTTAAACCCCTTGCTAGTACTTGAGATATAATTTCCTACTGAGCGTTCGCTCATTCCGTTTGTCCCTTTGTACTTTTCAGGTAAGTCCGACGATGATGGAAGTCAATCGGATGGGAATGTTCAAGAGTGAAAGTGATAGAGCTGCTCAAGTGTCGTCTAGTCTTTCCTATAGTTTCTTGAGTCAAATATGTATTCTTTTCCTTTTTATTAAACAGAGTATTGGATTTGTAATAGTCTATCCATTATGAAATAAAGGATTGGGTTATCTTGCTATTTTGCGCATCTCTGTCTTTGCGTCGAATACACGACCACTCTGATTGATATGATTGATATAGACACGTCGCGCATCTCCGGGTATCTTCCGCGCTCGGGGCGTGACATACATTCTTAGCCTTCCTATCACTTCCTTCACCACCTCCTTTGAAATTCATCTCATAGGTCATGAGGGATCCTATGAGTTCATTCACTGTTAAGATCGTCAGATCTTTTGACTCTTCAATCACGATGGCCTTAGTGTGCCATGCTGGGGATAAAGATCTAAGAATTTTCCTGACTATATCTGCCTCAGCTAGATCCTTCCCTAGCCCCTTAAGAGTGTTTGTGATCAAGGACAACCTGACATACATTTCAGTAATATTCTCCTCTGCATTCATCCTAAACAGTTCATACTTAGAGGTGTAGAGGTTTACCTTCGAGGCTTTCACTTGAGATGTACCTTCGTAGATTAATTGCAGCTCATCCCACATTCGCTTGGCAGTCTTGTAGGCAGATATACGGGCATATTCCTCTGGGTGAACAGCACACTGGATGATGTTCAGCGCCGTCCAGTTGAGTGAAGATAGCTTGACATGATCATCTGTCCACGCGTCCTCGTTCGGTGGCAGATCATACGGCCCAATAGTAATTACCCTCCACAGCTTGTGGCTCTGTGCCCTGATAAACACTTCCATCCTGTTCTTCCAAAAGAGATAGTTATTACCATCAAAAAATGGAGGGCGACTAATGGATTAACCTTCAGCCATGAAGCTTCTAGGACCATTAGCATTTCCCTGACTGTTCGTCCACATGATGCAAACCTGCTCTGATACCAAATGTTAGCGCATCGAAGAGTGATATAGAAGGGGGGGATGAATAGATCACTCCTGATTTAGAAAACTTCAGCGGAAAATAACTACTTCGAAATTCAACCCTTCAAATACAGCTAAACAATATAGCTAACGCAGTGAGTAACTAAGACAGAATAATAAGGTGCGATTGAAAGAGGTTGTCCACACACAAACACAAAGCCAAGTAGATGGAGAGCACAAACGATAATAGAAAACCATAGAGGAGGCAAGAGATTTTAAGGTGGTTCGATTGTAGTTCACAATCTACATCCACCCCTCACTCCAACTAGAGTGAGGATTCCACTAGCCACTGCTAGAAAACTGCAGACTCAGTCTACGAACAAGATGCTGCCACACAGATTGAACAACCAAGGGAAACAAATCCCTCAACCAAACTCTGCTACCCACAGAGCTTGACACCTGGACCTGCTACCAGCAAGACAAGAACCGGAGATGGCTCTCCCTTCCTCCAACCCCAAGGGAACATGCTAATGACAACCCGTCATTGGCAAAATCAGAGATCACAGATCTCTCTTCCTCTACAGCCCAGAGGGGAACCGGAGTAACTCACCCTTCCTCCAAACACTAAAGGGTAACAACTCGGAATCAGAGATATGAAGAAATGAAAGGAAAAATAGAAATATAAACAGGACCAACGATGAACAACAATTGTTTCAGAAAACCAAAATCAAATGTAGCTTCCGAAGAAGCAAATTAGACTCTTCTCTCTCACTCAGACTTTTCTCTCACAGCAATACTCTCAAATCTTTTCTCTCTATCTTCTTTCTGGAACGTGGAGGCTCTCTCTCTTTTCTTCTGTTGCTCAGGGATTCTTCTCTTCACCTTTTTCCTCCAGTTCAATCCATCTAATCGCAGAAGACACCTTTTATATGGCATTCGACCTGACTTTCAGGACTTCACACGAGTGGGTCTCATTCCCTCCTTTTCCAGAGCATCCTCGGATCAGGTGCCAGGCATCATCCTCGGTTCACGTGCCCAATCATTAACCTGAATCATCTGTAGGCAGAGACAAAGGAAATGTGATTAGTTAGTTCAGCCATATAACAACGAATGTATATACTTTAGAAGCAGTAACTAAGTAAGTGTGTACACTGAGAGAGTGTATAGACTTGTGAGTCTTCATGCGACCTCAGTGTATATACTTGTTGAAGAATGCATTATCACAACAGGGGGAATGTGTGGACTTCTGTGAAATGTATGAAGCCATCAAGTGTATAGACTTGGAGATGTCAATTAGGCAAGTGTGTCAAATGTGAGAGTGTATACACTTGAAAACAGCATATAGGCAAGTATGAACAACGTGAGAGTGTATACACTTGAAGGCCTTCAGCGTCCTCAGTGTATAGACTTGAAATCTGATGCATTAATGAGCCTATCCAATGTATAGACTTGAAACATTTGAACACATGGACAATGTATACACTTGGCCTTTGAGGAATGATGTAGAGACTCTGAACGATAAGGCAGGCTGTACAGACTTTGAGAATATTGAAGCAATGTATAGACTTGGTAAACCTGAACCAATGTACAGACTTGGGACGCCTGAGGACCAGTGTACATACTTTGAATCAATGAATGCGTTGGCTGTATAGACTTGCATGAGCGATGTATACACTTTGCCAATGTGTAGACTTAGGGTGTAGCTAAAGCAGCGAACGTAGGAAAAGGTTGGAATGTATAGACTTACGTTCGATCAGCAATGTATAGACTTCAACTAAGGAAGCTACAGTGCAATGTCTAGACTTAATGATACAAGCCATGTATAGACTTTGGAACGCTTGAAGCGATGTACAGACTTGGTGAGCGCCAATCAATGTACAGACTTTGAATCAAGGCTTGAATAGTGAATCAATGTCTAGACTTGGATGCCCAATGCCAAAGTATAGACTTGTGCAGTGCTGCCAATGTATGGAGTTGTACAGTGCTGCGCAATGTACAGACTTTGAAGTGCGACCTATCTGGATGTGTAGACTTAGAACGCAGCCAGGATGTCTAGACTTGTTATGAAGCAATGCACAGGCTGTACATACTTGAAGAATGCTTGCAGAAGGTGATGTATAGTCTTGGAAGATGTGAGGTGATGTGCAGACTTTGGCAAAAGAAACGGCTGTACAGACTTTAGCTCAGCAGCGATGTATAGACTTTGATGACTGATGCATGAACAGTACGCCAATGTATAGACTAGGCCAATGAAGGATGTATAGACTTCAGTTGAGTAAGCTACAATGCCAATGTATGGACTTGACCTCAAGGAATGGCTGTACAGACTTTGAAGGCTTAGCAGAGGATGTACAGACTTTGAATATGAAGACCAATGTACAGACTATGAGAGCTAAGGCCAATGTATTGACTTGCGAAACTGGGGGGTCGACCCATCAGTAAGGGGGGTCGACCCACAACTGTCCAGTCAATGCTGACAGAGTGTAGACATGATCAAGTAGTGCATATCTATCTGACAACCACATGAACTGCACAATCCTACATGATGAAGCATGAATAAATCTAGAAATAGTAGATTGATTTATAGTGTGAGACATCATCAAAACCGTAGGGATGCAACACCCAGTGTTCGGCTAAAAGTGCTAAATCCTCATAGCCCCTAGCCGATAGACAATAGTACAAGCCGAGGTAGTCCATACCACACCCATCGGCATATTTGAAAGAAATAAGTAATGGCCGTTCCAATATTGCCTTGGCTTTGTCATTTATAGTGAGGCCGTGAATATGCATCAGAACAAATCACCAGGAAGTCTGGGTGTACAAGATGGGTTGCCTGTCTTCCTTCTTCACAAACGTCCTATACGGACACAAACGGTCGATCTCCTGTCGCCACGGAGCTGGGGATGAGATTGGTTCTTCAACTGGCAAAGGAAACTTCTGAAGGTCAAGCCTTTCACTCCCTACTCAGCACAAGCGCTGAAGAGTTTTCAGAAATTCATCCTTATTAATCTCAGGGAGTTTAGGCTGTCACTTAGGCGTGTCCTGCTTGGCGGCTTTCCACGCAGCCACGTAGGCCTGCACCTCAGCATCCTTCCGATACTTCAATCTCCTCAAATGAACCAGGTCTATTTTAAAGACCGGGGAGGACTGGGCGCTCAGCAATTTTTGCTCAGCAGCGTCCCAGCAATCATTTCGGGAGGTTCAAAGGAAACTTGTTCGAGAGTTACACCACTTGATGTATTCTGACGTCACCCAGGGAAAATGCCCAGGGTCAGGCACCCTGAATGAAACAGCTTCTCTGCGGTGGAAATAATCCCACCAGGTACGAGCCTCCTCAATTGCTGTCGACCCTGCCCTCACACGATGTTCCAATGGAAATTATGCTGAAGATGGGGGAATATGCTGATCATAGCCAAAATTCCTGCCAAAATGAAAGGGGTAATATGGCTCCAAGGAGGTGCTCCCTCCCTTCTGGAAAACTAAGACACTGGGTCTGATAGATAAAGCCCAGTCCACCAATTCCGGCTCTAAAGAAGGCCGCGTGCAGACCGTTCTAGAAGCTGGGTGGGTGTACTCCTCAACATCCCCAAATTTACATTCTCGCAAACGATTCACCAGCGAGCTGGAGTGCGCAGCTAAACTCCAAAAGTGCAAGGCGCCAGGGGCGTTCATAGGGACTTTTGTCAGCTGCCCCCTAATAGAAAATAGCTGGTCCGTGGTTTGCTTCGATTCCATGCTGGCAAATTCTAACATTCTTGGAAACAGATTCGATGAGTGCAATGTCCGTGGAGTGAATTCAAGAAATAGAGTGCACACCCAGGTATTAAAGAAATGAAGAGGGCCTACAGTCCTTAAATTTCTTGGGAGACATGTATGGTGCAGATCTCCCAGCATCTTATAAATCAAACACAAGGCGGCCGAGCAGAGAGACAACTTCACCCCCCACGCCATAAGACACGCCGGATATATAGCCTCAGCGCGAATTACAGTTTCATCACCTTGGGGAAGGGAAAATTCGCATAGCCAGTATGTCAAATATGCGGCACAATGCGTAACATGATCTACTCCAGCTGGGTTCAGGCCGCTACGCCGCCCTTTGTGCAAGGAGGAAGAAAGATGAGTTTTCCTCCGAGCACGCTTCTTCAGTTTGCTCGGAGCTGCTGCAACAGAAGGAAAATCTTTGTATTTCTGGTCGCCTCCGAAGAAGTATTCCAACCACAGGCCCATCCTCACTCATTTCCTCTCTTTGCAAGAGCGGGTGCTAGAAGAGGTGGCTTCAGCAGTATCATGAACCGACTGCCACAAAGACCGGTATACCTTCATCAGGTATCGATATGCAAATCCAAAAAAATAGTGGCCTTCCCCATCTGTATGGTCCTTTAACCAGTCGGGCCAACAGACTTCTTCATAATGCTCACCATCAATTGGGAGTCCGCTCAATTGAGATAGACTCTACATGTCTAATGAGGTCTCCCCTTCTGATGTGTAAAAAGTATTGAACTCAGGGCAGAAGACCTTTATCATGCCGCAACAGAGGCCCTTTGAAATGGGGTAACGATAGCAGGAAGCGTATACGCTGTGATGTACCCCAGCTTTCATCAGAATTGGGCCGTAATTCTGGAGCACGTAATCTGTAAACTCGACAGCTCTGTCCCGAAACCATGAGAATCTATGGCTTTAAGATCAGTAAACCACCTAACAACGATCTGGCGCTTGAATCTTATCACCAAACAATCCAATAAGAACGGTTCTTCTCGGAACCCCCATTTCAACGGGGCCAAGAATAGGCCGAATGAGGGTGTCTCCCGATGCACATTACCGGCTGATAAATCCCACCTAGTAGGGGTAAATTCAAGGGATCATGTCAACAGGCCCCCTGATGGAGTCAATTCCAATGTTCCTGTAACAGCATCCCACTTTCGGTACTCTCCAGGAAGATATATGGGCTCACCCCTCACTACCGAATTCACCATGCTGTCCCGACCAAGAAGAACGCTCTGTTCAGCCACTCGAACTACATGAATGTCTCTCTTGCTCAGGAGATGGAATGCACGGAGAAAAGATATGAGGTGCTTATCCTTCGGAAAATCAACTCTGTAGCCCCGACTGCAGTCAAACTCGAAACGATCATTGTTTGAAAGAGTTAGCCGCTCGACGTCCATTGTGTCGGTCTCAGAATCAGAATAATCATCCACTGCTGCAAGGCAATCTCGCCCTTTGTCAAGTTCATTAACATTCTGCCAAGTCACGACTGGACGCACTCCAGAGGAAGTACCGGTCTGTTGAATAGATGCAGAGGGAGCTACCGAAGCCATTACTACACCTGCAATAAAGATAATGAAATCAATAAACCGAAGAAAATTTTGAAGAAATTCTGCGAGAGTTTCCCCTTAACCGAGAGTCTGCCAAAGCAAATGGGAACTCATCTACACATTATGGTGAGAGATCCCTAAAAAAAAAGGCCATAGGTGATGAACCTAGGCCGAATGGACACCAGGGAATGATGGTTCCGAGGGCTAGCCTACTAGGAACCTCCCCGGAGCCATGAAATGAGAAGGGAACGAGCCCCTTTAGAACCAAGCAATCAAGGCTTCCACTACCTCACCACTTCACTGTCATGACACCACCGTCGATAAATGGGTCGAAGCTATTGCCGCCCTCACCCAGGTTCGCACGACGCTAGAGGAGAGCCCACCGCTGCTAACGCCCTCGCCGTCCGCGAAGGCAGAGAAGGATGATGCCACCGCCTCCACCAAGGGAAGGAAGAAGAGGGACGAAGCACTCGCCGCTGCTACCGCCTCCCTCGTCCGTGAAAAAGGGGGGAAGAGAGATGACGTCGCCGCCTCTGTGAAGAGAGTAAGAAGAGGGAAACAAAGTCCCCCCCCCCCCCCCGACCGACTCGCTCGTGGCCGAAGAAGGAGGCTCGTCCTGCCGCCATCGACTCGCTCGTGGCCAGAGAGGGAGGTGGAGCTCGCCGCGGAGATTGAAGAATGGACTAGCGGCAAAGAACGGCTGAGGGGATAGGGTTTAAGAAAAAATCTTGCGAAAGGGTTTAAAAAGAAAGGTAAATCGGCGGGTGCCCACACCGCCTTACCTCCCCACCGAATCACCACTCCACTTGAACCAAGCCGCCACCGAATCATTTCAACGGGTAGCACCGATTCATTTGCAAGCCCGGCACCGACTCAGGTTCAAAGCCCGGCGCCGACTCACAGCGGTCAAAGCCCTACGCCGATTCGCGATGGGCGCACCGATTCACTCCACTCTAACAGCGGCGCCGACTCACCCCTATGTGATGAGTCTCCAAATGAAGTGGGCCCCACTTTCAATAGCCCTAATGAAAGAAGCACATCCGCGGGCCCCGCTCTGCTTGTCCCTCGCTCATGATACCCGCGGCTGGAGGGCATATGTTGACATCTAAGATATTACCGTATGGTAATCAAGTTTCCGGAAATCGCTAACCCAGCAATAGGAAGCTAAATGAAGTTCAAAGATAGGTCCTCTCGGACTGCTGAAGTTGCAGGTTACCTGAAAAGAGCATCAGGGACTTCACAACTCATTATCTCGGGATAATAGAAGAAGTCTACGACAAACCGTCAATGCCGTACGTCTGTCAAAATCAACAGACACAATGAACCGATATCGACTCGGTCATGTCGAACATACCCCCAGTCCTCGTCTAACTAGGACAAAATGTACCGGGTGGTTCCCCACCTGATAAAAAACTTTATCGAGATGAAGAGATGTCCCTGATTCCTCAGAATAAGGTGCTGAAGGCCTAATCAGCAAAAAATCTGAGTAATCCGATCAGCACACGCAGAATGCCGGAACGGTCCGTAAGTGGCCGAAAAGTCATCCAATCAGGGTGAGAAAGCTTCGAGGCATAGTCCTCCCGATGAAGATACTCTACATACCTATGAAATGAAGTTGGCGGCGCAAATCGCAGTGCCAAAGGCCAAATCAGGAAAAAACCTGAGAAAAATCGGCACGGGTTCGACACGTGCCGAAAATCACCATAAACTGCAAATCAAGGCTCAGAAACAATAAAATCCATACTCCAAGGCCACTGCATCAAACCCAAGGTTGCTCCAGACGCCAGGCTTCCATCGGAGCCAGTTCCGGGGTGAAATGACAAAATTACAGAAAATGCCACTAAGTGAGTCGGCGGCACTCTTCATATGTCATTGAGTCGGTGGCACCATGTTAGTTGAGTCGGCAGCACCCTTTTGCATACGATGTTGAGTCGGCGGCGCCCTTGCCTCACCATGAGTCGGTGGCACCCTTGCTTCATTATGAGTCGGCAACGCCTACTTGGTTGAGTTGGTGGGACTTCCCCACGTGAATAAGTGGCGCCCTTAGCCACTGGCGGGCGGTGATCCGGTGCTGGGCGAGCCATCCCATCCCACGAGCGATACTTTGTTTTGCCCATAAAAGGGACAACTTGCCTTCGAAGGAAAGGGGGAGACAGAAGAATAAAAAGTGAAGAGAGAAAAAGAGGAAACAACAGAAGAGAAAACACGAGAGGAAGCGTATACAGAAGGAGATTGAAGAGTAGAGAGAGCAATAGAGAAATAGAAGGAAAAGAGAGAAGAAGATGCAGAGGCAAAGGCGAAGAGAGAGAGGAGTGAGAGAGAGAATAGGTAGGTCTCTACTGCAGGAGAGTTGGAAGGAGATTAATAGCTTCGCCTTCTACCTATGTTTTTTTTTCTTTCATTTAATTCGTTTGTACTCTTTCTTTTCTTAAGGAAATGAAATAGATGTTGTTGCGTCCTTCATCTTCTGTGTTCATATGTTTGCATCCTGGTGTTTGTTTCGTTGAATGTTCGTATCAGTTCTTCTAATCCTACGCCCTCTCTAATTGCTTTCCGATAGCCTTCGTTTCTTTACTGCGCAATGAAACCTACGTCCCGATCGTGAGGAGGCCCTGTAAGGGCTACATCCACTGATGATATCCTCTGATTGCTCGGGGATTTGTAGTGTTCTGCTTGAAACCCCACTGCTAGAATGGCCAATGGCCATGCCCAAATGGCGACAGTGAAATCCCCTCTCCGAGATTCCATGGGTTTCACCGTCTGTTTCTATCACATGCGTAGTGTTTGTCAATGTGATCAAATGATAAGGGTGCATCCGTGAGTGCATGTGTCATGATTAACAATGTGTGGATGAATATGCTACTATTGGGAGACCTTCGTGTACCCTTTCATCCATTCCAATGGGCAGTAGGGGTATCGGTGCCCTCCAAAATGAAGTGTGAGTCTCCAGTTATAATGGTAACATCGATTAGTTTTGTTCCTATATCAAACTTTGACAGTTGTCGCACATCCCATCAGGTGTTTGATGAATTATTCCCGAGGGTCTTTTCCCCTGAGCACCCCCATTTCTATACTCTCAAAAGCGGAAAAAAATCCAAATGCCTAAACTGGAAGGGGGCCTTGGTATTAGAGATCTTAATCTCACCCAGTTGTCACTGGCTACTAAATGTCTGTGGAGAATTATTCAGGGGTCTTCTCTTTGGTCTGAGTATGCCAGACAAAGGTTTGTTAAAACAAATCTTTTCGACCGCATAAGACCTTTTCCAGCTGGGATGTCTCAAGGTATGTTTCAGCAAGCTAAGAAGTTAATCATAAATAATTCTAGATGGATAATTGGGGATGGTAAGGGAACAGACTTTTGGAAGGATAATTGGATTGGCAGAGGGCCGTTAATCAACAATATACCTTCAGGCAATTTCAATAATATACAGAGGCAACCAAAGCTGACAGTTAGAGAGGTTTTTCTTGATCCAAACCATCCAGTTTGGTCCCTACTCAGTAATTCCTCACTGCTACCCAAAGTTCAGTTGAGTAATAGGCCAGATCATTGCATCTGGACTGGTACAGTAGGTGGTGAATTTAGTGTACAGTCTGCTAATAATCTGCTGAGACAAAGAGGTATACTAAGGCAGCCTTGGGCCAAGTTATGGCACTCAAGCATTTCTCCAAGGGTAGCTAATTTCTATTGGAAGCTGCTTCATAGAGTAGTTCCAGTTGATGGCAGAATTTCTGAGTGTGGAATTTCCTTAGTCTTAAAGTGCAGTTGCTGCCTACTCCCTTCTCAGGAGGATTTAGATCACCTGTTTGTTAAAGGAGATCTAGCTTCTGCTTTATGGAAATGGGTCTCCCCCTTGATTAGTACTAAAATTAATCTGAGTGAGCACATTACAATTCGTGGCTGGAATATTTTGACAGGCTCCAAGCTGCATTCAGCATTCAGCTATTCTGGTATGCATGCTGTAATTCTAATTGTATGGGAGATTTGGAAGGCAAGATGTTCTGCCAGGTTTGAAAATGTGACCATCAACATTCCAAGTATCAAGAGGAAAGTGGTGGCAGGCCTCTCTCAAGCCCTTGATAACCAATCCTTTCCAGTTAGTAGCTCGGTAGATCAAATAAAAATCCTGAATCAGTTCCAACTGTTCCCGAAGATTATTTCAAGGAGGATGCCAATGATTGTTTCATGCAGTCTAGCTCCTCTTCATTTTACTCTTCATGTAGATGGAGCTTCAAAAGGGAACCCGGGAAATTGTGGAGGTGGTGGTTGTGTTAGAGATTCAGCAGGAAATATGATCATCAGCTTTGCCTTTTTTATGGCTTTGGGAGTAGTTTTCTTGCAGAAGTAAGGGCTCTCTATGATGGGCTGTCAATAGTTAATAAGGGAGGACTGAAAGTATCTGCAATTTTTTCAGATTGTGCCTTTCTAGTGGAATCCATCCATAAGAAGAAAGTTCCTAGCTGGACTGTCTATCCTTGGTGGAGTGAAATATTGGAACTTATATCCTCAAGTGGCTGTCCGGTGAGACATGTTTATAGGGAAGGCAACCAGCTGGCTGATGCATTGGCTTCCTATGCTAGCTCTTGTCAGTCTAACTCCCTTTTTACCCTTGTAAGTGATCTTCCCAAAATGGTGAGGGGAGTTTATAGGATGGACAAAGGAGGCTTGCCTTCCTTTCGTTTTTGTAAATAGAATTTTTGGTATCTTTTTCCAGCTTTGGCAACTTGTACAGACAGGGGAATGCCCCAAAGATCATGTATCACGCGCATAGTAACTGCGTCAACGCCACTCGGGTGTAGCGTCGACGCGTTTGCCTCCAGAAGCCCAAGACAGAAATATGTCTTCAGGTTATCTTCACACAGCGTCGACGCCACCAGCATCGACGCAGCGGTTGCCTGAAGCTTTAAATCGAAAGAAGACTCAAAAGCTATCTTCACACAGCGTCGACGCATCTAGATGCTGGCGTCGACGCACCCAGTCCCAGACAAGTGCTCGGGCAGAAGAACTGGATAAAGGAGGCTTGCCTTCCTTTCATTTTTGTAAATAGAATTTTTGGTATCTTTTTCCAGCTTTGGTAACTTGTACATACAGGGGAATGCCCCATGATCATGTACCTCCTTTATTCAGAAAATCTAATAAAATCTTAGGCCACAGTTTCATCCTGGGGGAGTGAGAACATGTTCCCCTGCTGGGGGGATATGCACTCGACTAGTTGATGATTCTGAGGGCCGGTGTTGATTGAAAAAAAAAATATACTCTCAAAAGCAGGCAGGAGCCCCACCTTCCTGACCGGGACTGCTTTGCTCGGACCTCTGGGGAGGGCTCTCAGGTTTTCACTAGGATTATTAGTTCGCCAACCCCCGTCCATAGAGAGGATGCAAGTCTGCTCATCTCGATAGCATGTTTTGCATCTCCTTTGGCCAGGATAACGGCTCCCCTGCCTTGTCAATTGTTTCTCGAATGTGTATGGGAATCCACCACCAGGGAGGGGGAAATCCCCATTTAATGTTTCTCTTTCGTTCAATGGTTTTGGACCACTCTGGGTTCTCGGAGGTCTACCATGCCATGGTATGTTCTCCTAGAAGCCCTTTCTACATAGTGAACAATAAACAAAGGAAAAGCCACCCAGTTGGCAACATTGGACGCCTACGCTTCCAGACTCCAACCTGGATTGTTAGGACCCTTAGCAAGCTAGTCCTCAAGGCCTCCGTAATCAATTCAGGTTACGAGATCGCCGCATTTGGACTCTCGATTACTGAGTTTCACTTCATGTGATTCTCAATTGCATCTCCCACAATCCTCTAAAATAAGGGGAGATGCTGCCCAAATTTTCCCAGATTTCCTCTCGATCGTTCGTGCTTAAATGTTTTCTGCTCTGATATGACCCCAGTTTGAGATTGACAGCTTGAATGATGAACGCCTGTGCTTGAGTATGAACCTCGCATAGATGGTGGAGCATGGAACTGAATTGAATAAAGAATTCTAACTCAGTAAACTTGTCAGCCTTATTTCATCCCCTCGAAGCTGGACTGAGCGGGGGCAGCTACTCAAAACCATAGTGCTTCGTGGTCATTTAACCCTTCAATCCTTCGAATTCTTCTCTCAAAAAACCTTTCTCAGCCAAGCATGGCTCCCTCGCATCGACCTCAGACTGTCTGAGTTTATTCCTTGCTCAAAGAGTCGGATCCCTTCTGAAACCTCACGAGTTGGCGCTAGCTCCCTCAAAATAAAAAATGAGTCGGCAGCGGCATCCATGAGTCGGCACCATGTCCGCCGACTCATCACCTTTTCAAAGCGACATGGCCGCCGATACACCGTCCGCTACACCGACTCATCAGTTCAAAGCTTCACACCCACTAGCTCATCTTATTTCCTCACCCACCGGCCGCACCGACTCACCTCCCTTCTTCTATTCAAAAGCGCCGACTCATCCTTTCAAAGCGCCGATCCGCCTCATTGACGATAAGGTCGACCTCATGTGAGCCCTGGTCGACCTTATGTGATCCCAGGTCGACTCTTGTCTTGGCCTAATCTTTGAAAAGCCCCTTAAATGCTTGATCCTCCGGGTAAAAAAAAAACAAATAATTCAGATCTCTTTGTGATGATTGTTCTTTTCATAATCATATATTTATTAGTGCATATCTATATGCATATGCAAGTACCATTACTTAACTGTGTGCTTGCCTGCCCGAGTGTTCGGTATATTAAATGGTGATTAGCAGAAGGCCGGTTTATGTCTAACTGGAAGCTCTCACTATGCGTGATGGTGGTCCTCGGACCTATGTTCCCCGCCATGTACCGGAGGTTGGATTAATAACATGATTGTATTACATGCTTGAATGTGTGTCTAGATATCGTTCATTAATTTGCATACGTTTCTGTATTTGTTCAGCCCCGGTGGCCCATTATCTTGGCAATTAATCAAGGATTTTCCTCCTTGGAGGATGTAATTAACGTCATAACCTTTACGGTATGACGGACTGCCGGTCCCGACATGGATTTTACATTCGTCTAACCAAGTCAGATCGAGCGCACAATAAACTTGTCAGTCACTTAGTGACTAGCACGCCTATGCAAAATAAATAAATAAATAAAATTTGTCCCCATAGTTGTTTGTAGTGAACAGGAGATTACTAGTTATGAACTTCTCATTGCATCTCTTGGAAATGAAATCCAAGATTTGAAAAGCTCACTGTCAAGATTTGTAGATGGCAAAGAAAATTTGGATAGGCTGTTAGGAGTTAAAGTTAATTTTCAAAAAGAAGGGCTTGGCTACAGCCCAGTGAACAAGAAATCATTTGAACATAAATTGCAAACCTCATTTGTTCATGCTTTTGATGTTCCTAGCACTTCTAAGAAAATTTGTGACGACCCAGACTCCGGATACCGAGTAAACCCGATACCACTTGGATCTTGAGAGGCCTCCCAAGAGCGATAAAGCTCCGAATTGATAGAAAGGATGGGTGTGAGTACATTGAACTTCCAGATAAAGTAGTAAACAATTAATTACTATGATCAAGATTGCTAAAATAGCAGAAATAAAATTACATTTTCAATTTAACGAACTAGCAGAATGCGGTCTTATGGAGGGCCGCTACTTGCATAAGGCGGTCACCCCAGGGCCGTCTCTTGGATGTGGCGGTCATATCCGGGCTATCATCTCCAGATTGCCTCGAGAAATGCACGATAAGTCAAACAAGTGGCGGTCTCCCTCTGACTGCTAACTCAAGTGGTGGTCAGTCCCAAGGCCGCTACTTGGGAACCGACATACGAGTTTTAACTGACTAAAAAGCCAAATAGCGGTCACCCCAAGGGCCGCTACTTCAGAGTTGCGGTCAGTCGCGAGACCGCAACCCAAAACCAACAATAGAACTCCAAATGGCGATTTCCAGACCGCCTTTACAAATGGCAGTCTCTAGTAGGACCGCTACCTCGTTCCGATGCGAAAATCGTAGAACCACCCAAAACTCGATCGTTCCACGCCCCAATCGTCCCAGAACGACGGGGAAACAACCACAGACACGATACCAACCTTCCACAAGCCGGAAGGGATCAAACCAACCACAAAACGACTAGAAACAGATGATTTCCTCAAATCCACCTAAAATGACTCACGTGGGGAAACAGTCTCATATCGGCCCTAAATCACGAGCAAATACCACCAAATTGACGGGAATCGAATCCCGACAAGCTGGGGGTTCATTTTCTACCAATTGAATCGAGAAACATCACCTGGAATGACGATTTCATCGCACACCCCAAAACATGCATTTAATTCCCCAAAAATGAAAACCCACTCAAATTCACGCTAATCGGCATGGTATTCAAGGGGAAAGCAGAACAAGAGGTGAGGAATCTATCCCCCTACCTCCACTGACGATCTCCCGAACCGAAAGCACCGAAAACCATCACATGAACCCATGCCGGCTTCGAATCCAACGAATGGGATCATGCCTTCACCACGCTCCATTCCTCGCGCCATCACGCTCCACGACACCTCCACAGCATCCCTGCCTCGCCCACCTCTGCCACGGTCGCGCGCCCGGGGGAGAGGAGAAGTGATGCGGGACGGACACGGAAGACGACACTGCTAGGTGCCACCCTCAGACTCTAGATGAAGACGCGACCAGCAGCACACACCAGGGAGACACTAAGCCCGACACTATGAGCTCCTAGTGGCAAAACGTCGCTAACAGAAGTGGAAGCTCACTCGTCGTCCCAAGCGAGGGAAAGCACGGACCGGGCGCGGTTAAGGAATCGGCGGAGGTCAAGGGTAGTCCGACTCAACTTTCGGACTCAGATCGAGTCACGGGACGGGTCACACTCACTCTCACAGCGGTGACATGGACACATGGGCTAGTACCTACGCTCTCGACAGCGGCAAAAGACCGTATACTAGCTAAGCAAATGAACGCCAAGAGGTTCGGACCATTACCTCCACGCACCCGGCGTGGCGAAGACAACCCCGGCCGAATCACGGACTCCCAGTTAAACAATATCACAGCAATACAAAGATTTGACCCACTCCACGCAGGGAGGTAAAAGGTCACATGTGGAGCCCGGGAATCACGCAACTCGGGTTGACGGGCAACATCTTGATGTCGCCCGGCGGTGCCGAACTCCGCGTTTTCGTGCTTTCCGAACGGCGGGTTCTGCGGGCCCGCGGGGCCCACGGATGGCGCTGTCCTCCGGATCTGCGGGGGTGGGACCCGCTGTGATGGGGACCCCTGGTGGCGCGCCTCCACGGACGGCGGTCGGCCGGGAACACCGATCGGGGGTCGATCGGTCCTGATTCCCAAGCTTTGAAGTTGCTGCCCACGGATTTTTAGTTGCTGTTTTCAGGCGCGCGCTCCGGCGAAAACGGCCGCTGTGATCAATCCCGACATCGGATCGGGACGCATGAGCTATCGTTGGAAAGCTCTCTTCAAATGATTCAATCTAGATCTAGAGAGATCTGCTGGATCTGGTCGGATCAGAACTTTAATGAATTTACAAGTACCTGTTGTACAGTAACCGAAATCTCAGAACTGCAAGGCACTTGTCTGAGAACCACCGTTGATCGCCTAGTAAACCTCCGATTTAGCTCTTGAGCTCTTCTTCAAAGTTGTAGGGTATCAAACCACGGAACTGGGACTATTTTTATAATTTGATTTAGAGGTCGTGGTGATTTACTATGATATTTGGGGTGACTGGTGGTCGGATCTGGGAACAGGTGGATAGAACTGTAGCTGGGTCTGAGAACGATTTTTAGAAAATATGAGATGGGAGAATCAAAAATGGAGAAAACTTGTGGATGAAGGGGTGGATGGGTGGAACCTTCAGTAAAATTGTGCGAATCAAAATAAATCAAAAAGTGGACCTAAGACATGAAATTCAGGGCGGGGATGAATCTGGACAGAACTCTGGCAGAACTGAAATGGAAGAGTGGACGAAAATCAAAAAATATGAAACGAGATCTGAATGGCAAACCAAAATTTTTGGGATGTCCTTAACACCTCGGGAATACCCAATAAAATCCCCAGATCTATCTGAGCTCGGGGCTGAGACAGGAAATTCGTGGAAGCTCCTGTGGTACTGCGCGGGCAGAACTCCGTTGATGGCGAAGGCGGTGCGGTGGCGGCTCGTGGCGGCGGCGGCGATCGTCGGAACCGATACACGAGGCGTCACACCTCAGAATGGAAGCCTTCACAGCTTCAAGGGGGGGAGGGAGGAGAGAGGAGGGGGGCGCACCAGCCCTTGCTCTTGGAAATACTTTGATTCAAATGGCATTAATTCTCATCAAATGAAAATACAAGGTATATGTATGAATTGGCAAAAGACATAAACTACCCTTGGACCTAGGATTTGTGGGAATATAAAAATGGAGTAGAACTAATTAGTTCTACTCACATTTTTTCAAAAATTAAAACCTTGATGGTGAGAGGGGGGCGCCCCCTTGACTAGGGGTGGGGGTAGGTGGAAGGTTGGTGGCCAACCTTGACAAATTAGTCTAATTGTCCCCCCCACTTGGCCCACCCTTCTAGAAGCCCACATTAGAATGTTGACTGACCCCACATGGGGCCCTAGGCTGAGGTGGATCAATGGGAGGGGTCTGGGGGGGCCCGTGGGACCCGGGGGTCCCATTTTGCAAATAAACCCCTCTTACAATCAAAATTACAAACCGAATAAAATGAAACACACACACATTACACACAAATAAAAATCCCCAAAAAATATGATAAATGCTATGACTCAGTGGGGAACCTTCAGACTGTCTCCGAGCCATAGGGATGCTGAGGTGGCTCGAGTCGTGCTCCTCGTGCGGTACCGGTGGCTCGCCGGCTCGTGTCTCGCATGCGCTCGGGTGTCCGCACCAATTTTCCCCGAGTGGGAGAAACTCGACCCTGTCGAGTAAGGGTCTGCATCGCTCCGGTATCGCTCCAGAAGATCCGGATCAATCCGCTGCAACTCTCCATGTGTGATCCATGTGTCCTCAGTAGCGGGCCGTCATCTCCATCGCACTAGGTAGCGCTGGTAAGATCCACTCCTGGTAACTGTCACTTGCTCGTCCAGTATACGATCTATATGCTCACGCTGCCGTAAAAAAGGGGCTGGAGGTGGAAGTGGACACTCAGGTGTGGGATCACTCTCAAGGGGAGGAGATGGCTCAAAAGGCTCACTAGGGATCACCGCTAGGTCCCTATATGCAACAAGATCCGATACATTGAAGGTAGAGCTTATACCAAATTCCTCGGGCAGGTCCACAACATACGCATTGGATCCAACACGTTTCAACACTCTAAATGGACCGGCTCCGCGAGCTTACAACTTCTTAACGGTTCCAGAGGGAAACCGTTCAGGTCTTACCCTGATCATGACATATTCGCCCGCTTGGAACTCTCGGTGGTGTCTATGGGCACCGGCTAACTCCTTGTACCGTGCATTGCTGGCCTTACTGTGACGACGGACGTCGTCATGCAGACTCCTAACATGCCTAACAAAAAAAAACACACAGATGCACACACGACCCTACACAAACCTAATGCTAGTCCGACACAATCATATGCAAGGTGGTCTAAAACATCCGAATGTGTGCCATGCATGCATTTGACATAACCGGAGGTTAATGGCATGGTGGATTCCTAGACATCCTACGATGCACCAATCATGAACATTGGGTTTGGATGTGGGAAGTCCGAGAGGTTTGGGTGGTTTAGGTGGGCCGGGGAAACCGAAGTCTTCATTACCCCCAAATGACGGTTCGGACCTATTGCCATGTAAAGGTTTCCAGGCCCGAGTAGGAGGGGTGTGATAGTGGACTTCCTTAAAGAGGTGGAATGGAGGTTGTGGGCCAAAGGGCCCATGAAGAAAGGGATCGAAGGGATCAAAGAATGTGTGACCCCTCGATATGGATTCCCTCATTTCAAGGTCCCATGTGTGGAATTCTAGAAGATGTTGATGGTCACCTTCATCCGTGAAGGGAGATGAGACGGTGGGGGTATGATGGTGGACTCTCTCGAAAAGGTGGAGTAAATATGGTGGGTCACGGGGTCCACAAGAGAATGGGTCGAAGGGATCATAGAAGGTATGACCCCTCGGACTAGGCTTCCACAATTCACTGTCCCACATTTGGAAATCTTGGAGGTGTAAATGATCACCTTCATTCATTGTGAGAGGTGGGACGGCAGTCATAGGTAGAAAGTAAGATTCCTCCCTTGGGTAAATGGGAATGAAATCGGGCTCGGCCGGCATAGGGAGGAGTAGAAGAACCTCCGTGGTAACATGACCCACGGTGTACACGGAGGTGATGGACCCTAAAGCGGGATGAGTGAAACTACGACCTGTGGGTCGGTCGAAGCCTGGAGCCAACAAGTGCGTAAATGTCCACTGCCGGTCTAACCCTTTAAGAAGGTCATCCAATGTATCCACATAGTGACTAGACCGGAAAGTGGTGTGAAATGAATTGATTGGCACCAGAGGTAGGATAGGGTCCATAGATGGGAGGGGAGATGGGGCCAGGCCATTCTTAAGCCAGCTAAGGAGTGGCTCGGCTATAAGTAGCTTTCCCGTTAGAAACACGGGTAGCTGTGGCTGGGGTGGCTCCGAATAAAGATCGGAGAGTGAGGTTTCTCCAACCCCTTTATCCCCTAGGGCTAGAGATGTCTGAGTGGGACACTGTCCGGCAAAGTGGCCAAACCCCTGGCAGCGATAACACTGTTGTCGTGATCCTCTACGCTCCTTGATAAGTGGACCCTTACCCTTATCCTCTTGACGGACAGGGGGTGTAGGCAATGGAGCTCTCATGGGTGGGGGAAGAGGATCCACCAAGATGGGGAGAGGACCTCGGGATGGCACTCTAGATGACACTGGATTGGGACTACCGGTTGCTACCTCCTTAGGGTCATGCTTGGTTCTATCTCGGCTAGGAGGTAGGCAAGGGGGAAGCAGGGACTCAATATAATCACACTTCCTATCCACCTTATCCAAAATGATTTGGAAGAGTTCGGCAATGGTGGGGTTTGGAGTAGGAGCGATGTGATGGACTCCCCCATATGAAGTCAGCTTAGTCGTGGACCTAGGCTCTTCTACATGCACGGCGCGTTGCCTCCGATTATGGCCCACTTGGGTGGAGGTGATTGGGTGGGGTTGGTTGGAGGTGACCGGGCCGGGTAGGTAGACCTTCCTAAGTTCGTCCTTCATCTCATGCCACGACTCAATGGGCCTTTGCCTCCTAACCTCTCTCATGCGCTCAATGCTATCCCATTTCCAGGCGGCTTTGTTGACAAGCCTCTCTCGGGCAAAACTAACTTGCATGGCATCGGACATGGTGTAACATTCAAGATATTTGTCCATGGCGGCCTCCAAATTGAGGTAGTCGCCCGGATCATCAGAGCCATAAAAAGCAGAGGCTTCGGGCCTACGAAAGGGGAGAGGATGGTTGCCAAGCCCATGAGTAGACCAACGGCCATATGGCCCGAGTGATTGGGAATCCATGGGAAATTGGGGGGAACTACAGGTTGAACATGCTGACTCTTGGACAAGACCGACTGGCTCTTATTGGACTACACATGAACTAGGAGACACAAACTGATGCAAACACTCACAAAAGGATGCACTTAGACCTAACCAATATCCGGTACGTGGCGGAGTTAATCGATCCGAAGATCACTCCCGCAAGTGTGCGACCGCCCGATAGGCGTAGCCTAACGTTCGGACAACACCTTTTAAGATACCGAAGTATCGGGATGAAATACAATTTTAAAACACCTTTTTTTTGTTTTGAAAATAAATGATGATCCTTGACTCGACTTAGACCATGATGCATGCAAGACTTATGCAAGACTACCCTAGACTCAACTCGCTCTGATACCAAACTGATGCGGGACCGACGCGGAAGACGACACTGCTAGGTGCCACCCTCGGAGTCTAGATGAAGACACGACCAGCAGCACACACCAGGGAGACACTAAGCCCGACACTACGAGCTCCTAGTGGCAAAACATCGCTAACAGAAGTGGAAGCTCACTCGTCATCCCAAGCAAGGGAAAGCGCGGACCGGGCGCGGTTAAGGAACCGGCGGAGGTCAAGGGTAGTCCGACTCAACTTCCGGACTCAGATCGAGTCACGGGACGGGTCACACTCACTCTCACAGTGGTGACATGGACACACGGGCTAGTACCTACGCTCTCGGCAGCGGCAAAAGACCGTATACTAGCTAAGCAAATGAACGCCAAGAGGTTCGGACCATTACCTCCACGCACTCGGCGTGGCGAAGACAACCCCGGCCGAATCACGGACCCCCGGTTAAACAATATCACAGTAATACAAAGATTTGACCCACTCCACGCAAGGAGGTAAAAGGTCACATGTGGGGCCCGGGAATCATGCAACTCGGGTTGACGGGCAGCATCTTGATGTCGCCCGGCGGTGCCGAACTCCGCGTTTTCGTGCTTTCCGAACGGCGGGTTCTGCGGGCCCGCGGGGTCCACGGATGGCGCTGTCCTCCGGATCTGCGGGGGTGGGACCCACTGTGATGGGGATCCCTGGTGGCGCGTCTCCACGGATGGCGGTCGGCCGGGAACACCGATCGGGGGTCGATCGGTCCCGATTCCCAAGCTTTGAAGTTGCTGCCCACGGATTTTTAGTTGCTGTTTTCAGGCGCGCGCTCCGGCGAAAACGACCGCTGTGATCAATCCCGACATCGGATTGAGACGCATGAGCTATCGTTGGAAAGCTCTCTTCAAATGCTTCAATATAGAACCAGAGAGATCTGCTGGATCTAGCTGGATCAGAACTTTAATGAATTTACAAGTCCCTGTTGTACAGTAACCGAAATCTCAAAACTGCAGGGCACTTGTCTAAGAACCACCGTTGATCGCCTAGTAAACCTCCGATTCAGCTCTTGAGCTCTTCTTCAAAGTTGTAGGGTATCAAACCACGGAACGGGGACTAGTTTTGGAATTTGATTTGGAGGTGGTGGTGATTTACTATGATTTTTGGGGTGACTAGTGGTCGGATCTAGGAGCAGGTGGATAGAACTGTAGCTGGGTCTGAGAACGATTTTTAGAAAATATGATATGGGCGAATAAAAAATGTAGAAAAATTTTGGATGAAGGGGTGGATGGGTGGAACCTCCAGTAAAATTGTGCGAACCAAAATAAATCAAAAAGTGGACCTAAGACATGAAACTCAGGGCGGGGAAGAATCTGGACAGAACTCTGGCAGAACTGAAATGAAAGAGTGGACGAAAATCAAAAAATATGAAACGAGATTTTAATGGCAAACCAAAATTTGTGGGATGTCCTTGACACCTTGGGAATACCCAATAAAATTCCCAGATCTATCTGAGCTCGGGGCTGAGACAGGAAATTCGTGGAAGCTCCTGTGGTACTGCGCAGGCAGAACTCTGTTGATGGCGATGGCGGTGCGGTGGCGGCTCGTGGCGGCGGCGGCGATCGTCGGAACCGATACACGAGGCGTCACACCTCAGAATGGAAGCCTTCACAGCTTCAAGGGGGGGAGGGAGGAGAGAGGAGGGGGGCGCACCAGCCCTTGCTCTTGGAAATACTTTGATTCAAATGGCATTAATTCTCATCAAATGAAAATACAAGGTATATGTATGAATTGGCAAAAGACATAAACTACCCTTGGACCTAGGATTTGTGGGAATATAAAAATGGAGTAGAACTAATTAGTTCTACTCACATTTTTTCAAAAATTAAAACCTTTATGGTGAGAGGGGGGCGCCCCCTTGACTAGGGGTGGGGGTAGGTGGAAGGTTGGTGGCCAACCTTGACAAATTAGTCTAATTGTCCCCCCCACTTGGCCCACCCTTCTAGAAGCCCACATTAGAATGTTGACTGACCCCACATGGGGCCCTAGGCTGAGGTGGATCAATGGGAGGGGTCTGGGGGGGCCCGTGGGACCCGGGGGTCCCATTTTGCAAATAAACCCCTCTTACAATCAAAATTACAAACCGAATAAAATGAAACACACACACATTACACACAAATAAAAATCCCCAAAAAATATGATAAATGCTATGACTCAGTGGGGAACCTCCAGACTATCTCCGAGCCATAGGGATGCTGAGGTGGCTCGAGTCGTGCTCCTCGTGAGGTACCGGTGGCTCGCCGGCTCGTGTCTCGCATGCGCTCGGGTGTCCGCACCAAGAAGTGAGGAGAGAGAATGGAGGGAGAGAAAGTGAGAGAACGTGAGAGGAGAGAGGAGAGAGGGTGAGGGATTAAAAGAAAATAAAAATAAGAATATCGGATATTTCTAAAATCTGATTTTTGGCCCAAAATTTCATAAAATCAGAAAAAATGAAAAAATAGCATCTGTGATCCTCAAAAAGAGCACAATGCACTTGCAGCATCCCGGAGTCTCTAAACTCAACGGTTCACTCTCCATAGGGTTCTGCAAGCTATACAGGGGAAAAACTCGAGTGGATCGTAAAACACAATTCGAGACCCGCAAAAGCGCTCTGGAAGCTCTTAGATTCCGATCCGAAGGATCGAGGGTGTTACATCCTATAATGCCCGGTAATTTTGAAGGCTAAATAAGAATACAAGAATATATATATATTTACGATTTGAAAAGAAAAAGATAACCTACACATGATAATATTTACATATTTTTATAAATAGTTAATAATATTGAACAAATAAGAATATGGGTATATTGTTCTTAGAATAAATAATGGCTAATTAATATTTCCTTTTTGAATGAAAGTAAATATTTTTCCTAGGGTCGAACCTGCCTCTGACACCCAAGACAATGATTGATAAGATAGATAAAGTGAAGAAAATTATAAGAAATAAAAATCCCTTTATGAAGTACTACATTAATCAAACTTTCAATCGATAAAGACCCTAGTATAAGGAAATGGGCTTAGCATTCAAGGCCAACTCATGTACAGTTGCAGACCCTTAAGACCCCGCGTATGGGTTAGTATTAGTACATAATGGGCTTCTAGAAATATAAGCCGCGTATATGAGGTTTAATAAATAACAAATGAGTTAGTTATATATCAAGATATTTGAATAGCAAATAAAACTCCTACATACTTATATAAGAAGGCCAAATATATATATATATATATATATATATATATATATATATATATATCTTATAACCCATACACACTTAAAGGCCTTATCCCATTGAGTAACCCATTACCCCTTGGGTCAACCTTGTAACGTTTGACCATATACATGAACTCCACATAAATGGGCCTATACCCGCACTTATGGAGAAACCCGTTAACTAATCTTTCCCTTAATTAAGCATTTGAATCCTTAAAACCCATACAGGCAAACCCACGTATACTAATGAGCCTTAAACACACACACCCGAAGGGCATGAGACAACGGGGAATAATATCAACTGGGAATCATATCACCGACTAAACGTGCCTTAACCTATTACTAAACCCATACATATTAAATGGGCCTTAGCACTGTGAACTTTCAAGATCCCTAACTATATACACAAATGGGCCAACAAAGATAGCCAATTGCATGTGCAGACATATATGCACCCATCAGAAAACCAACCCTTGGTACCTCTATACATATGAACCCATCAAGACCACCCACGAATGTGGGCTTTTACCCCACAACAGCTCAAAGCCACATGAGACCCATCTCTTAACAACCCAAACCCACGTACTTGGGCCTTCATCCAACAGCAAGCCCATGCGTGGCCACTCAACCCAAAGCCAAACATAGTTGCCAACGTCACATTGCATGTTTGACGTGCATGCAGATGGATGGCCCAACCCTCATGGCTGTGCAGTGATGCATTAGGGTTTTCTAAACAAATTATGGTTAGCGGCTGATAATATAGCAAGTCACTAGACAACACTCGAAAAGTCATAAAACCTTCCCATTGGAGGCGATCGAACTCTCTGGAACCCCCTCACCATTATACAAACACCCCCACCGCGAACATGCAGTGTTTCCTGCTACTGTTCGAAGGGCCTTTACTGTGCGTAGAAGTTCTTCATCCGTCTATTTCCTCCTGTCAACGTGAACATGCTAGGTTCCCCTCTGCTTCCCTTGCTGTGGTCTGCATCCGCGAGCAAGCTTCTTCCTTTCCTCTTCCTATACGTGGAGAAGCGTTTCTTCTCCAACCCGACTTTCTTCGTACCTCGTTCTTCGCACAAAGGTAGGTGTTCTCAAGATTTAAGCCCAACTCTTAGATAAATAAGATGGCATACATGTACAGATCTTGATTTTTGCAAGATATGGTCTCTGTTACACGAAGTTTGCGAAGTTTACGTTGCATGATGAATAGCGACTAGGAAAGTGGTCGCATATTGAATGCGCGACCGTGTGCACAATCGCCTGTTCATAATGGGCGACAGCATGCTTGGTCGTTTATTAATGTGCGACCAACACCCCTGTCGCTTATTACTTTGGTGCAATTAATAAATGGACGCATGTTTAAAATTCATTAACTATGAGACCATATGTCTAAAAATTATCTCATGTATATTTTTGGATTCTTCGTAATTTTCTCTACCTGATAATGTTTCTAGATCCATGAAATTCCCAGTACACATCGATTGGGTACTATTCATGTTACTATTCATGCAAACATGCAATTCAATAGGATGATCTCTCTAGAAACGTACCTGCCGATGCATTTTGATGTTCACAGTAACAAGAAAATGGGCGACCGTTACATTGTCGTAATTCCCAGAATGAACGACTTTCCAGGAAGTCATTTATTCTTTGGAAAATATAGTGTAATAAAAAAATTCATAGATTGAGCAACCTTATGAGCAACCGCGAATTTAAAGAGTTTGTATCAAAATTTGTAAAATAATATAATGTGCTCCCGTTTACACTATCGTTTATTCATAGATTGAGCGACCCTGTAAACAGTCGCTAATTAAAACCTGGAATGAACGCCCCTGTGAATAGGCATTATTTCCCAGGGCAGTCCTATAAATATGAAAATGTGATGAATGTGCGACCCTCTTCATGGGCGCCAATTACAGAATTGGTGACCACTGGGTTGGGCGCCAATTCCTTGTGTTCCTGATTTCCATCGGGTGTTTCTCGGCTCATACCGCGGGTCTATTGGCACTTTGTCTCAGTCCGTAGATACAGTCCCATGTTTCTCGTTGTTTTACGCATAGCCCTTAACTCTCGGTGATGAATGAGCCCTCCATGGGATATTCCTTCCTTTGAACAGGCGATTTTGTCATTGGGACCTCCGTAAGACTCTACGTAGCCTTGGATTCCCTCAAGGCTGTCTGAGCTGGTTGTACCTTGAAAAACCTAGACCCCTGTTTATCATGTGACTCACAAGGAGCATGGCACCCGGCCCTCATAGAGCGCTATTTTGGCAAATCTATGAGAAGTATGTCTCTGGCTGAATGGGCGACTAGGCCATGTTAGCATTCTGTGTTTTGATGATGTCAAAATCTATGACTCATATGTGTATGATGTCATAGGTGTTTGGACCATATGAATTCTGTGCTTGATTGAATTATTCATGGTATAAATGATTTCTATTGCACACATGCTGCATGCATCATGCTTGAGCTCATTTGTTCATACCAGATACTGTTCATACAATATAAATGCATTTCAGGTTAACATACAGTCAATAAAGTTAACACTGTGCACAAAAAGTTAATGCATCTGCATAAGGTCTGTGCACATGTCATTTTACTGAATAACCTGTGTGCATGACATTTCGTCGAACAGTTGGTGTGCATGTCATTGGTCTGTGCATCAGTTCAGTCTTGTAGCAAATCAATGCATCTTCTTGTTCTTAAGGTCGATGCATGTTTCAGAAGTTCTCCACTGAGGTCGGTGTCAAGTTCTCATCAGGTCGGCGCATGCATCAGACATGGCTAACTAAGGTCCGTGCATATGCTCATGAGGTCGATGCTAGCCTGTTGTGCATTGTCATAAGGTCGGTGCATCTTCTGCTGCTCGCATATGGAAGACTAAGGTCGGTGCATATTTCGCATCCTGCATGACAGAGGTCGGTGCAGATATTAGCCATATGCATACAAAGTCAGTGCACATTTGCCTTGTGTAGATATAAGGTCTGTGCACATCTACATTAAGCATAAAGAAGGCCGGTGCAGCTTTTACCTTATACAAAACAAGGTTCGTGCACTCTTTCCTTGTGTAATACAAGGTCGGTGCATACTCTGCTAATATGCATATCAGGTAGGTACACCTTCTGCTGGTCCGAATACAGGGTCAGTGCACACTTTGTTAATCTACATGCAAGGTCAGTGCATATTTCTTATTATACATGCAAGGTCAGTGCATATTGCTTAGCACGCATGCTAAGGTCGGTGCATATTGCCTGCACATATAGAAGGTCGATGCTAGTTGTAGTTCATGCATAGCCAGGGTTGGTGCTAGTTGTGTTCTTACACAGCCGAGGTCGACGTTAGCATGTTGTGTCATGCATCCAGATCGATGTTAGCATTAATTTCATGCCCAATTCCAAAGAATTCCCTGCATATTTTATCTGTTTCATCTGAACATTCATTATGGGTATGACCATTGATTATTTGTCTCACTTAATTACATCATGATTAATTTCATAAACCATGAATCAATGTGTCAGATTTATTGGTTTCTTTTAGTCAAATCTTACTGCCAGGTGCTTGACTAAATGCCTCTTCTACTGCAGGGACTTAAGTACGAACCAGGTTTGAGTAACTTAACTTCTGGAAGCAGCTAAGTCAGAAACATGGTCGAATAGGTCAAGACCAATCATTGGCACAGTCATGTGCAAAATGATTAGTTGGGGCACGTGATCCAAGGGATGCCACATGGAAAGCTTAACAACCTACTTTGACACGTGGATGCTTTAAGGCGCTCATCTTATGGCGGGAACATTCCCTCCACGCGACCAGGCGATTCTTTTTGGAGATTGCTGGGATCCTACCACGTGGAGCCATCTGACGGAGGGGGCATCATCATCTTCATCAAATTACCTTCGGTGCCCCTATTCTCCATATAAAAGCACCTGCAGAGAAGAACAAGAATACAACAACGGGCATAACAAGAAAAGAAGGGAGAGCGGCAGAAAGCCAGCGACAACCAGAGAAAGAGAAAAAGAAAGAGAGGGAGATAGAATTGAAGAAAGTTAGAAAAAGAGATCAGAGAGAGAAAGCAGACTAAGAAGAATCAGAGAGAGTTTTGAGAGCAGAGATCGTGAGAGAGTGAGCAGCCGTTTGTGAGTGAATTTCCAGCAGTTCATGTGGTTGAAGAAGTAGAAGAGAGTGTAGCAGCAAGATCAAAGGAGAAAGAAGATCTGTAGCTTCTGGATCAGATCCAAGCTACATTGCTCCAGAGCGAGCTATATTTTTTTAGCTTTAATTCCTACTTTCTGTTGCTGATTTTTATCATTCTTGCTTTTCCATTTTACATTCCATTTCCGAAGCTGTGAATCAGCGGTGGCATAAGCTGTAAGGCCCAGCAGTTTGAAGCTGTGAATCAGCGGTGGCTAAGCTGTAATGTTCAGCATGACAAGCTGTAAGTCAGCGGTTGTAGGCAAGCTGTAAGGCCCAGTAGTTTAAGCTGTGTATTAGCGGAATCCACACTCTGGTTGGAGTGTGGGGTGGATGTAGGTCTGGAGGACCAAACCACCTAAAAATCTTCTGTGTGCTGTGGTTTGATTGTCTACTTTGATTTCGCTAGATGCATGCTTAGGATCGTGTTCTAATTGCATATCTGTTGATGCCCCTTGATCAGTTTGCCACCTATCTGTGTGTGTACTAACTGCATATTAGATACCTAGCTGTTCTTTAGGCCATCGATCTGTTATTTAGTGAGTCTTTCAGTTAACTAAGTCAATCAATTTAATTCCACAATAGTTAACTGATAGAGCTTATTTGCTTAGTTTTAAGAGCAAAATTTTAAAGAGGGATTCATTCACCCCCCCTCTGAATCCTTGCCGCACCATCACCACACATAACAATTGGTATCAGAGAATACCATTGATTCAATAATTGGTATCAGAGCGGGTCTCTGACTATCCAGATCCAACGATCTGCGGAGGATCCTGCTATCTTGTTTTGGTGCATTACTTATCGATTGCTTATTGCTTTGATCTGGTTGCTAGTTGTCATTATGGATCTTCCTCTAGTCTTTGATTGTTCTAACTTTAGCAGTTGGCTAGGCGGCCTATGTGTCTACATGAACTCCATTAATCTTAATTTATGGAGTCTTGTATCTAATGGCCCACATGAACTACCTCATGATCAGACCAAGTGGTCTAATGAGGATATACTAAAGAACCGTGATAATCTCACAGTTCTTAATATTCCGAAAGCTGTTGTAAATACTGACTTATTTCTGTTTGCTTTCAGGTGCACATCTGGAAAAGAAATACTGGACAAAGTGATTGCCAGTCATGAAAAGAAGGAAGAGGAATGCCTCATGGCTAAAAGAAGGGATCATAGCAATGATCAACTGGAGGAAACTGCATCTCAGGTAAGTTCTGGATCTGAAGAACTTTCATTTGATGAATTAGTAAACATGTATGAAGAACTGCTTGAGAAATCTAGGAAAATAAAATCTGAGAATAAAAAGTTGAAGAAAAAGATTGATTAGAACAACTCTGAATTTTCTTGTGAAAACTGTCCAAAGCTGAGACAATCTTATGATCTGTGCTTGGCAGATGTTCATAATCATAAAGAACAGAATTATCTACTGAAAAATGAAAATGATAAACTGCATTCAAAAAATTTTGAACTAGAAGAAACATTGAGCTTATTTAATGATAATCAGATTAGTTCTAATATTTCTTGTGAAAACTATCTGAAACTGAAATAGTCATTTGATGAATGTTCATCTAATGTTCATGCATACAAGAAACAAGTGTGTTCATTAAAAGATGAGAACGAAGAACCTAATCTGAAGCTTTCTGAACTGCAAAAGAATCTGGATGAGGCAAAAATTGATCTGAAAAAAGGGATTAACTTAAATGATCAGGTTCTAATAAATGAACTTATCCAAAATGAGAAGCTAATGAAGGAAATGGAGAAATTGAAGGAGCTTAACAGTATCATGTCTGAAAGACTTCTTGCCTTAGAAAAAGGAAAAATTGTCTGTAATGAAGAATCTGAAAAACTGAGCAATTTGGAACAAGAAATTGAAAAATATAAAACTGCAAATAAAGTATTGAATGAAGCTGTTAATTGCAGTGAACAAGAGATTGCAAGTTATGAAATACACATTGCATCTCTAGAAAATGAGATTCAGGATTTAAAAAACTCCTTGTCTAAATTTGTTGATGGACAAGAAAATTTGGATAAGCTGCTAGGAGTCAAGGTCAACTTCAGAAAAGAAGGGCTGGGCTACAAGTCGATTAACAAGAAATGCTTTGAAAACAAATTGATGACATCTTTTGTAAAAACATCAAATGTAGTCACCACATCCCAAGTGAGAAAGCCCGAAAATCAGAAAATGCTAGAATAAAAGAAAATTCAAAAATAGAATAATAAACCTCAGAAACATCATAAAAATTGAAAACTCAAAAATAGAAATTCAACCACGAGAAAAACCATGTTTCAAAGAAATCCAATGGTTCTTGTCGTTATTGTGAGAAGTATGGACATCATATGCATAATTGCTTTGTAATGAAGAAAGATGACTTGAAGAGTGATAGAATTCATGTTAGGAATTCTCATGCTAAGAAATCCTCTTATGTTCAGAACAAAAAGCTTCAGTGTTTTTACTGTCATAGAATTGGTCATATTATGCATGAATGTAGACTAATGAAGCAAGATGATATAAATGCTAAGAAGTCTCATGCTAGAAATCATGCATATCTCAATAAGAAAATTCATTATTTTCATTGTGGCAAATTGAGCCATATTGCTGCTCAATGTTGGCAAGCTCAGGGAAAGAAATCTAACTCTGGATTTGTTAATTTCCCTGTTAACAAAAATATTTTTGAGAGAAATGATTTTGGTTCTAGAGGCAAGCATAATGTGTGCTTCGAATGTGGGAAGCATGGCCATACAGTCAAGGACTGTTGGCATGCTCAGGAAAAGAGATTTGATTCTAAATCTGGTAAATTTCCTGCAAAACAAAATGCTTTTGGAAGAAATAATTGTGTGATTAAAGAAAAATTGTTGGCATGTTTTAACTGTGGAAAGCTAGGCCACAGGGCTACAACCTGTTGGTTGGGAGTCTATCATAAACAGACTGGCTTTGTTAAACAGAATATTCATTCTGTTAGAAGGAATTTTCATGATAATGCTCACAGGTTCAATATTCATAGTAATGTGCATGAAAAGAATTTGAAAAATGCTGCATCATATTATTACTGTGGACATATAGGTCATTCAATGAATAACTGTCACCTGATAAAAGTTGATGACCTTCATGCACAGAAATTATTTAGAGCACCTGATAAAGGTGTCTCTGTTATTTCAGGACCCAAGATATCTTGGGTGCCTGTTTGTACCAAATGATTTGGAGTTTTGCTGGTGTGCCTTGGGTTGAAGAATAAACTGGGGGTAATAAACCAAGGCACTCAAGCATGAAAATCCCATGATTGCACTTCTCAGGTCTGTCATGATAACTCTGCTCAAATTCTATCATCTGAATATTTCTTTCTTAGATTTCTACATAACTTGTTAAAACTGATAGAATTCATGTTAAGCATACTTAGTTGCTTTCCTTTGTGTCATTTGCACTGTTTAACCTGAAATTCTACATGCATGTGTTAATACATCTGTGAATCTTCTAATTCGACCTCTCTGAAAATCTGAAGTGCCCATGACTGATGTTTGAACTCTGCCTTAATTTGCATTGCACATTCCTTGATAATCTGGGAGGACTACATGTAATTCATGATTTTGCTAGAGCTACAATAGGTCACATAGCATAATAGGCAGTCCACAATTTTAGAAACTTAGTTCATGTTTTTCCTTGCATAAAGTGTCATGCATTTGTGGCATTTAGAATTCTGGATTATATTGCATAAAGTTAGGGGGAGTCTGTCTAGCCTTTGCATGTCTTCATGCCACTCATGTCCATGCAATGCTTTTAGGAAAGTCACTGCATATGCATACATGTAGTGACTGCATTGCATATCACTTATTTTGAAAACTCCAAAAAGAAGAGACTTGCTGCATATAGATAGGGGGAGCATTTGAAATTCTTCAGTTTTGTCATTGTCTGAATTCTTCATGTCCACCTATCTGATTTATCTTGCCATATCTGTAATACTAGCGACTCCATCATCAAATGATCTCTGTTGGTTGATTCTCCAGTAATACCATCTGAACTCTGAATTCTAAAAATTTTATCTGCTACTCCTTAATTTGCTGAAGGAGAGTTTTAATTAATTTCAATAATTTTTATGCTATCCCTTTCTGGAAACTGAACAGTATATCAAAAGACTCAGTTGAAAAGATAGGTGAGGCCTATCTGGAAGACTGACTCTTGCGTGAGTAGATCCCTGGATCCCACCTCCGCCTAAGTACTGTTCCAGTTGTAATTTTTTTTGCCAGCTCATCCTTGATATTCTTCACTGTTATAACTGTTAGGTTGGTTTGACTAAAATTCAATCTCTGTTATTGGCTTCTGAACTTCTGTTCAATCTCAACCTCATAGTTCCTGCTGCATAACTTGAAATGTCTGTCAGTTTACTGCTCTTCAACTAAGCTTCCTGAAAATCTACTTGATTCACTTTGATAAACTCTGTAACAAGCATGAGTTTTGAAATCATCATTTTCTATGCATGTTTGTGTAGACTTTTGAAGTTTGCTGCTGCTCAGATAATGACTAAACTGAGATTTGAAGAAAACTTCAGCCTGTGAACTGCTTCATAAATTTGAAATCATCATTAATGTGGAATCTTCCATTATACAGGTTTAAGAATATTTGTTAATTTACATTGGTTTAAGTCTAATGTTCTCTTAAGTTTGAAATTAATGGACTTGAAAATATCTGATTCAATCATTTTAATAAACCTTAACTATTTGTCTCATATAAGTTGATGTAAGACTTCCTGAAATCTGAAAAGTTAAAATCTTGATTGAAATACATAGTGTAAGTATTGCTCTTAAACATTTAATTTGTCTGGAACTGTTTTATAAGAAAATTTTGGACAGAGCAATAACTCTGGTTACTGAGAAGCCTGTCCAAAGGACTGTGTCATGAAGTACCATAGTTAACTCTGTTTAAAAATCATTGAAAATAATGTGAAAATATGGTAGAGCAATGGCATGGTTGTATTGAATAACTGGGGATTCCGACCTCTAACCAAGGTGTCTTCTCATGTAAAAGATACTTCTAATGCTACCTCTATTCTCTAAATAGAGAAGCAATACGCTTATCACATTGAGTAACTGGGTCATTTCACCTATGACGTGTTGTGTCTCATGTAAAATGGTGTTGATTAAACCAAACTTGCTCATTGAAAAACAAATTGATGCTCTATAAGAAAAATCTGAAAAATATATGCATAAGAAAATTCTGTAAGAATAGTCAAATTCAGATATAAACATGAATGTTTGATCTCAATACTACCGTGTGTTACTCTTAAATGAGTCATGGAAATTAAACTGATTAAGATGGAAGAAGGTTGAACTAGAATGTTATATGAGCAAGTGGTTTATTTTTATTAAAGAATTGTCTCAGATATGAGTATTGAATCTTATTAAAGAACTCTAGTTACATCATTCTTAAATCATACTTTTCAATCAAAGCCAATTCATAAGCTCTTATAATGGAAGACTCTGAAATCTAAATATTGATTTATGAAGTTGGTATCGTACTGAAAAGTTCTTCATCTCAGATTCTTTGAAAATTAATTGATACATCTGTTCAAATTACTGCTCTCTGTCACTACCATTTCTTGATCACTTATTTAATTGTTTCTGAAAAATCTGTGTTTTGATTGATCTCTACACATTACCTTAATTTCCCTCATGTATTCTCTCTAGACATATTCCTTATCTGTCCTTCCTGTTGAAAGCTTTGTTTCCTCTGTGACATGGCTGCATTGCATTGATTTAAAGGGAAGAACAGAATATTGTCTAGACCGCATTCATTGTTTCTCAAAGGGGGAGAATTATTTGTAGTTTCATTTATTTTGTCCAAGGGGGAGAATGTGCTTTGTTGGTATTTGCCACATCTTTAGGCATCATGTCTTGCATTCACTTTCCATATGGGGAGAATAGTGTGCCACATTGTCTGCATTTGTCTGCCTGACTTGGATCTTTTGTCTGAATTTCTACTTTAATAAATTGCTCCATTTTAAGCCCTTCCTTTTTTGATGAAGTCAAAGGGGGAGAATATGTGGAGTCATATTGAGTGTTTGTGTATTCATGCATGGCATTGTGTCTGCATTCATGAATGGAATCATTTGTCTATGTATTAATTGATACATGTCTAGAATGAGTTTGCATCAGTAGAATTCATTCACTGCACTGGCATGAATAATCTCATGAAAAATTGAATATCTGGTTCATTTGACTTATTACATTGTCATGTTGACTCATATGACTCATAGTGCTGCCATCATCAAAAAGGGGGAGATTGTTAGCATTCTGTATTTTAATGATGTCAAAATCTATGACTCATATGTGTATGATGTCATAGGTGTTTGGACCATATGAGTTCTGTGCTTGATTGAATTATTCATGGTATAAATGATTTCTACTGCACACATGCTGCATGCATCATGCTTGAGCTCATTTGTTCATACCAGATACTGTTCATATAATATAAATGCATTTTAGGTTAACATACAGTTAATAAAGTTAACATTGTGCACAAAAAGTCAATGCATCTGCATAAAGTCTATGCACATGTCATTTTACTGAATAACCTGTGTGCATGACATTTCGTCGAACAGTTGGTGTGCATGTCATTGGTCTGTGCATCAGTTCAGTCTTGTAGCAAATCAATGTATCTTCTTGTTCTTAAGGTCGATGCATGTTTCAGAAGTTATTCACTGAGGTCGGTGTCAAGTTCTCATCAGGTCGGTGCATGCATCAGACATGGTTAACTAAGGTCCGTGCATATGCTCATGAGGTCGGTGCTAGCCTGCTGTGCATTGTCATAAGGTCGGTGCATCTTCTGCTGCTCACATATGGAAGACTAAGGTCGGTGCATATTTTGCATCCTGCATGACGGAGGTCGGTGCAGATATTAGCCATATGCATACAAAGTCAGTGCACATTTGCCTTGTGTAGATACAAGGTCCGTTCACATCTGCATTAAGCATAAAGAAGGTCGGTGCAGCTTTTACCTTGTACTAAACTAGGTCCGTGCACTCTTCCCTTGTGCAATACAAGGTCGGTGCACATTTTCCCTTGTGCGATACAAGGTCGGTGCATACTCTGCTAATATGCATATCAGGTAGGTACACCTTCTGCGAATACATGGTCGGTGCACACTTTGTTAATCTACATGCAAGGTCAGTGCATATTTATTATTATACATGCAAGGTCAGTGCATATTGCTTATCACGCATGCTAAGGTAGGTGCATATTGCCTGCACACATAGAAGGTCAATGCTAGTTGTAGTTCATGCATAGCCAGGGTCGGTGCTAGTTGTGTTCTTACACAGCCGAGGTCAACGTTAACATGTTGTGTCATGTATCCTGGTCGATGTTAGCATTAATTTCATGCCCAATTCCAAAGAATTCCCTGCATATTTTATCTGTTTCATCTGAACATTCATTATGGGTATGACCATTGATTATTTGTCTCACTTAATTACATCATGATTAATTTCATAAACCATGAATCAATGTGTCAGATTTATTGGTTTCTTCTAGTCAAATCTTACTGCCAGGTGCTTGACTAAATGCCTCTTCTACTGCAGGGACTTAAGTACAAACCAGGTTCAAGTAACTTAACTTCTGGAAGCACCTAAGTTAGAAACATGGTCGAATAGGTCAAGACCAATCATTGGCACAGTCATTTGCAAATGATTAGTTGGGGCATGTGATCCAGGGGATGCCACGTGGAAAGCTTAACAACCTACTTTGACACGTGGATGCTTTAAGTTGCTCATCTTATGGCGGGAACATTCCCTCCACACAACCAGGCGATTCCTTTTGGAGATTGCTGGGATCCTACCACGTGGAGCCATCTGACGGAGGGGGCATCATCATCTTCATCAAATTACCTCTGGCGCGCCTGTTCTCCATATAAAAGCACCTGCAGAGAAGAACAAGAATACAACAACGAGTAGACGAAGAAAAGAAGGGAGAGCGACAGAAAGCCAGCGGCAACCAGAGAAAGAGGAAAAGAAAGAGAGGGAGATAGAATTGAAGAAAGTTAGAAAAAGAGATCAGAGAGAGAAAGTAGACTGAGAAGAATCAGATAGAGTTTTGAGAGCAGAGATCGTGAGAGAGTGAGCAGCCGTCTGTGAGTGAATTTCCAGCAGTTCATGTGGTTGAAGAAGTAGAAGAGAGTGCAGCAGCAAGATCGAAGGAGAAAGATGATCTGTTGCTTCTGGATCAGATTCAAGCTACATTGCTCCAAAGCGAGCTATATTTTTTGAGCTTTGATTCCTGCTTTCTGTTGCTGATTTTTATCATTCTTGCTTTTCCATTTTACAATCCATTTCAGAAGCTGTGAATCAGCGGTGGCATAAGCTGTAAGGCCCAGCGGTTTGAAGCTGTGAATTAGCGGTGGCTAAGTTGTAATGTCCAGCAGGATAAGCTGTAAGTCAGCGGTTGTAGGCAAGCTGTAAGGCCCAGTAGTTTAAGCTGTGTATCAGTGGAATCCACACTCTGGTTGGAGTGTGGGGTGGATGTAGGTCTGGAGGACCAAATCACCTAAAAATCTTCTGTGTGCTGTGGTTTGATTGTCTACTTTGATTTCGCTAGATGCATGCTTAGGATCGTGTTCTAATTGCATATCTGTTGATGCCCCTTGATCAATTTGCTACCTATCTGTGTGTGTACTAACTGCATATTAGATACCTATCTATTCTTTAGGCCATTGATCTGTTATTTAGTGAGTCTTTCACTTAACTAAGTCAATCAGTTTAATTCCGCAATAGTTAATTGGATAGAGCTTATTTGCTTAGTTTTAAGAGCAAAATTTTAAAGAGGGATTCATTCACCCCCCCTCTGAATCCTTGCCGCACCATCACCACACATAACAATTGGTATCAGAGAATACCATTGACTCAACAGGCCAGTGGGCGCTCATTGAATCAGTGACCGTCTAGATAGGTGCTATATTCTCAAGCTTGTCCTGTGCAAGTGAATAGCAACCTTTCGTGCGGGCGCTTATTGCAAAGAGGGACCGTTCGAAAAGGTGCTATTTCTTCATGCATGCTGGTCAAAGAATGGGCGACCACTATAGTGGGTGTTGATTCTATATTTGGCGGCGGCCTGTGTGGGCGTCAATTCACCTAGTTTCTCGCTTGTCATGATTTTGCGTGGATTTTATCACAGGTCCATCCTTACTCAAGGGTTCTACCCTTGAACTCATGAAATTCCGTTAATCTACCTTATTATCCTACAAAAGCTTGATCCTTGAAATTCTATTGGCTATAAACTAAAGTGGATGTCTAAAATATAACACGAACCAATGCCTGTGCATTTAGGGTCCGATCTGGTCCTGGGAGGAGCACTCGAAATTACTTGTGCCCATGGGAGTTAAATTGACCACGGTGTGACATTGCACCGAAGTACTTGTCGTTCTAGGTAAATGGCATTCCACTCACTCTCTCTCTCTCTCTCTCGTGACATTACTTGCTATTACTTGTGTGCGTGACTCGTCGTGGTACTTGCTAGAACTCTAAATAGCCAATATCTCGTGTCATTATTTTATAAACACATGCTTGATATTCTTCTTGACACTTTGCTTGTCCCGTTTTGCTAGAAATTCCATATCTTGGTTTAATTGATATATCTTTATTTCGTTTTGCGATCATTCATGTATAATAGTCTTGCATTCATGTAACATGTAATTACTTTAAGCTAGCTTGTTCTTGAGATATAAATCCTATTGAGCGTTCTCTCACCCAGTTTATTCCAACATTTTTTAGGTAAGCCGATGGCTAGCGAGACCGAGACTCACACGGGAGGGACAAGTGTGCCAGAGAGCTCTGGAATTTAGTGGACTCCAGTCTTTTCTCTTTCTTGAGTCTAGCATGGTGTCTCTTATTTAGTTTATCTTGTCTAAGTCCATTAGTGCGTCGTCTCCTTTTCTTTCATAGTGATGTAGTTGAGTCTTTTAATTTGAAGTTTAAAGTTGTAAAAGACTTATATCTGAAATAAAGTCATATTATTTCTCCGAATTGTTTGGTCTTATGTTTCTTGCTCGGATTGTTCACGACTGTTTAACTATCACGTTCCGAGCAAATGACACGTTCCGCTGCTATCGGTTCGGGGCGTGACACATCCTCCCCTCCTTGAGAAACGCACGATAAGTAAAACATGTGGCTATGTCCCTTTGACTGCTAACTCAAGTGGCGGTCAGTCGCAAGACCGCTACTTGCGAACCGACATACGAGTTTTAACTGACTAAAAAGCCAAATAAGGGTCACCCCAAGGGCCGCTACTTCAGAGTTGCGGTTAGTCACGATACTGCAACCCAAAACCGACAATAGTGTTGAATCTCTGTAGTTTTGATGATGACTAACACTATGAATCAAATTATGTGTTGCTTCCTGGTGACTGTTAAAGATCCTACATTGTCTGGATAATCTCTGGATCTTGGTTCTGAAAGGAGCCTTGGGAAATTTCTTGTTTGCATGCACATCTTCTGATTAAAATGTCTTCATCATGCTTTTCTGATTAAATACTCTTCTAACACGTTCACCCATTAGCTCGTACCTGTCTGTCTTCATCTATATGGGTTCTGTGCTTTTAGTGCGTTGACGCACTTGGCTGACTGCGTAGACGCAATTGTGCGTCTTTCACTTGCTGTCTTGTTCATTGCGTCGACGCTGACACTGGATGCGTTGACGCATTGGCCAGTTGCCAAGGGCGTGAGCATCTCGCTTGAGGAGCTGAGGCGACGCTGCACGATGGAAGCGTTGACGCCTTGGGCTGATGTCCAAAGGTCTTTTGATCAACAACCAAGCCGATGCGTTGACGCTGTCACTAATGCGTTAACGCATTAGTGTGTATTGTGAAGGGTCCTGCTCTCCATTATAAACTCATTGCGTTAACGCCTTGGCTTTACTGCGTTGACGCGTTCTTCAGTCCTTTGATACGTTCCGTGCAATCTGTGTGAACAAACGTATGACTTGAATATTTCTGAGATTGACTGAATATTCTCTGAAACCTTACAGGGACTTAAACACAAATTGGAACTTTATTCCAATCATGTGAGCACGTGATTTGAGGGAATAATCGTCTAACACGTGGCTCGGCTCATCTGGAAGCATCTTCTTCGCGCGTGTCTCCCACACCCTCAGTCTCTCGTGAGTCTGGATATATAGGAAGATTTCTGCTCCTGAAAAGCTGTGGAAGCCACAAGAAAAAGGGTGAGGCCAGAGCGAGAGGAAGAAGAGGAGAAGCCATCCTGATCCATTCGTTGAGCGTACCTGGAAGAGAGAGAGTGATGAAGGAGAGGATGGTTTTCTGTTACGTTTTGTCTATGCTTCTTTAAGAAGCTACATTGTTTCTTCTTCGATTGTCTTTCAATATTTCTTTATGTCTTCGTTTGTTCGTTCTCAAATTCCGATACTCTGTTTTCGTTCCCTCTAGGTGTAGAAAAAGAGAGGTGAATCCTCTGGGTCGCAGTGTGATTTTCCTCTGATTTAGATCAGAGGAAGGGAGGAGTTCTCCGGGGTTTTGTGTTCAGGTAGTGAGAAGGCTACCTGGGTTCTTCCCTCCGGCTGAGGAGGAAGAGAGACAGCGTCTCTGAATTGTAGTGAGGGTGGGTCACTGCTGGGTTCCCTCTTGTATAAGAGGAAGGGAGAGTTATCTCCGGGTCAAGTCTTGTGGTGTGAGACCTGGGTGCAAGCTGTGAGTTCAGCGTCTGTAGGGATTTCAATCCCCAAGCTGTGGATCAGCGTGTTGTTGGCAGACTGAGTCTGCGGTGCCTTCTTGTGAAAGGGAAGCCTCATTCTGCCTTGAGTGAGGGATGGACGTAAGTCTGTAGGTTACAGACTGAACCATCTAAACCTCTTGTTCTTCGTGGTGTGGTTGTGCGCATCTATTTTCTTTATGGTTCTGTCTGGCTTCATGAAGTAAGTGTGACTGTTGATGATCGAAACCTTGGTCTGACTGCTCGCTTAGTGCTTGTGCATATGTGCTGATGAAATTTTGAGTGTTATATGTTCTGCGCTCGTGACTTGCTTTATCCTGTTTAAGGTTCCGGATCATTTTACATATTATCAGTCTTCCTAGTCTATCTCATCTTCTAAGTTCTCCTCGGCTCGGACAAATATTTTTTAAACGGTGATCTATTCATCCCCTCCCCTTCTAGCTCACCGTCCTCCTGTTTAACAGTTGGTATTAGAGCAGGTTTACCCAAGATGTGGTCCAACGACCAGGGTAATCCTGGAACCAGTGGTCCTCGCAGCTACATAGCTGAAGGATAGTCAATCTCTCGTCCCCCATATTTTGATGGTTCTAATTATTTCTTTTGGAAAAACAGGATGGAAGTTTTCATCCGATCTCAGAGCCACAAGCTGTGGAGAGTCATTACAACTGGACCTTATGATTTACCTCCGAATGAGGAGATGTGGTCTGAAGAACAAGTCAAACTATCCGCACTGAACTGGTCTACGCTCAACATCATCCAATGCGCAGTTCACCCTGAAGAATATGCCCGAATTTCGGCGTGCAAGACAGCTAAGAAGATGTGGGATGAACTAGCGCTGATTCACGAGGGTACCTCTCAGGTTAGAGCTACCAAGGTAAACTACCTAACCTCTGAGTATGAATTATTCAAGATGAAGTCAGAGGAGAGCGTGACTGATATGTACGCTAGGCTGTCACTGATCACAAACAGCCTCAAGGGATTTGGAAAGGAAATATCTGAAGGGGATATAGTCAGGAAGATCTTAAGATCCTTGACTCTAGCGTGGCACACAAAAGCCACTGTGATAGAGGAATCAAAGGATTTAACAACCATGACCGTCACTGAACTCATAGGGTCTCTTATGACCTATGAGATAAATCTCAAGAAAACAGGAGAAGGAAGTGACAGAAAGGGCAAGAATGTTGCTCTTAAAGTTGAACGACACAGCAGCAGCAGCAGCATCGGAGAATCTGATGGAATTCAAGACCTTGACAGAAGTGAAAAAGCACTGCTCACACGACAGTTCTGGAAATTCCTAAATATGAAGGGAAAATCATATAGGAGAAGAAGAAACTACTCATCAGGTAAATATCCGAACAATGGCAATGACAAGGATAGGAATGCTAAAGGTGTGATGTGTTATCATTGCAGGAACCTTGGGCACATGAAGCAAGACTGCCCTAAGCTTCAGAAGAAGACACCGGATTACCACAAGAAAGGCTCTCAAGTATACAAGAAAAAGCCAAAAGCTATGGTATGCACTTGGAGCGATAAAGAAGAAGAATCAGAGACTAATTCCTCAGGAAAGGAGACTGAAGGAGTATGTCTGATGGTCGATGAGGAAAATGAGGTAACCAATCCTTTTGTAACTTACTCTATTGATGACTGGGAAGATAAATATGGTGAATTGCTAGATATGTACAATGCCTTAGCTAAAGAACATAGAGTCATCAAACGCAAACTCAATGTGGTGAATGAAGAACAAGAACTCTTCAAGATAGAAAATTCCAAACTGGTAGCTAAATTAGCTCAGATGGAAAATGTAAGAAATGAGAATAATCTTGTTAAGAATGAGCTTGAAAAATTTAGAAAGCAGCTTGATGAAACAAATCAACATACTGAAGAAAACCTGAGACAAAATAACTTAATCAAGGAAGGGTATGAAGCTGTTAAAAAGGTCAATGATGAATTGCTGGAAAACAACATATCTCTGCGGAAGGAATTGGAAGATAAGAAGAAAACTCTTGAGAGGTTTGTTTTGGGAGAAAGCAATGTGAATGCCTTGTTAGGCACCAAAGTGAACTTTAACAAAGAAGGGTTGGGTTTCAACCCAAATAAGAAGGAAGCATTTGGGATAAAAACCACCACATTTTGCACTGAGAAAGGAAAAGAAAAACTGGACATCCCATCCAGTTCCAAAAGTACTGAACAACAAAAGAACATCCATAAACAACAGCCTGATTTTGGAAAAGATGTCTTTAAGAAATTCAACAACCCCACGCACCAGAAGCAAAGTGCCTGTCAATTCAACAACTATGACTCTAATAAAAGAATGGGCTATTTTAAAAGAAACATGGGAAGGTCTAACTACACACAGAATACTGTCAATAAAATGCCTTCATCTAGATAGTTTAGAAATTATGGTTTGGCTGGGACCCAAGCTTTTATCAACAGAAACTGGACACACCTTGAGAAACAAAAGGAAACGACTGAAATGCACATCAATAGCAAAACTGTCAACTCTCAGCACAGAAAGAAAAAAGGAGTGAAGCAGATCTGGATCCCCAAAACTATGCTTAATCATTTGAGCGGTATTTTTGGACCCAACTTACCTTGGGCTCCAAAGCACACTACTTAAATTGTTATTGTGCAGGTGAGCCTAGCAGCCCAGAACAACAAGTGGTATCTCGACAGTGGCTGCTTGAGGCACATGACAGGGGATCAAAGAAAGTTCAGCAAGCTTGAATTGAAAGCAGGAGGGACAGTCAAGTTTGGAGGTAAAAACAAAGGCCAAATCATTGGGACCAGAACCATCGGTAAGAAAACCTCCAACTCTGTTGAAAAAGTATTGTTGGTCGAAGGTCTGCAACACAACTTATTGAGTATTAGTCAGTTATGTGACAAGGGTCACAAGGTCCTTTTTGATGAGCATGCTTGCAAAATTCTAGAACCAAACTCCGATAAAATAAAGTTCATTGCAAATAGAGTCAATAATGTCTATATTGTGGATTTTGATGTTGAGTCTGAGTCTAATCTGTGTCTCTCTGCTGATTCAGAGAATAACATGTTTGACTGGCATAGGCGACTAGGTCATGCTAGCTTTAACACCTTGCATAAATTAGCTAAATTTGACTTAGTTAGAGGCATGCCTAGCTTGAAGTTCAAATCATTCTCTAAGCCTTGCGATGCCTGTGCTCTAGGCAAGCAAACCCGAGCGTCTTTTAAAATAAGGACTGAGAGCTTGTCAAACAAGCTTATGGAACACTTGCACATGGATCTCTTTGGTCCTACCAGAACCCAGAGCCTAAATGGTAAGAGATTTGGTTTTGTCATTATCGATGACTACTCTAGATTTGCATGGTTGTTTTTCTTGGCTAATAAGAGTGATGCTTTTCAAAAATTTGAACATTTTTTTAATAAGCAAAAACTTGTAGGCCACAAGATCACTGTTATCTAATCAGATCATGGAGGAGAGTTTGAGAACTCCTCATTTTCTAGTTTTTGTGACAAGGAGGGACTGACTCACAAATTTTCTTCTCCCAGGACCCCAGAGCAGAATGGAATTGTGGAGAGAAGGAATAGGACAATAGTGGAAATGGCAAGAACATTACTAATGGAGAGTCAGCTACCGAAGAGTTTTTGGGCAGAAGCGGCAAACACTGCCTGCTATATACTAAATAGAGCTTTGGTAAGACCCATACATAAGAAAACACCATATGAACTCCTGAAAGGTAAGAGACCTAATGTCTCATATTTCAAAATTTTTGGTTCAAAATGCTTTATTCATAATAACAACAAGAGAGACTTAGATAAATTTGATGCCATAAGTATTCCGGGAATATTCCTAGGATACTCTGAAACATCTAGGGCCTTCAGGGTCTTTAATAAAACTGATAGAACTGTAGAGGAAACCCCTCATGTCATTTTTGATGAAACAAAAATCTCTAACAGTCTAAATGATGATAACAGGTCTACAAGTCATGATGGAGAGTTCCTGAATCAAATGCAAGAGGAGGAAGTACAATCGACTGAAGAACCCACTGATCTGAACCCAGTAAGTACAGCCGAACAAGGTGAGTCCTCAACAAATGTCAGAATTTTAAAAGACCACCCTGTAATAAATATTATTGGTAGTCTTCATGATCCCCCTAGGACAAGATCCCATTTCAGAAATGTTCAGAATCAGGACTTAATTGCTTTAGTTTCTCAAATTGAGCCTAAGACCATTGAAGAAGCCTTAAGTGAGGAGAATTGGGTAACTGCCATGTGTGAAGAACTAGGGCAATTTGATAGAAACAATGTCTGGGAACTTGTACCTAGACCTGAAAATTTTAATGTAATAGGAACAAAATGGGTTTTTAAGAACAAACTGAATGAAGAAGGTGTCATCTCTAGGAATAAAGCTAGACTTGTAGCTAAAGGCTACAGTCAGGAGTATGGAGTAGACTTTGATGAATCCTTTGCTCCAGTAGCTAGAATGGAGGCTATCAGAATTCTATTAGCATTTGCTTGTTCAAACAACATAAAACTTCAACAAATGGATGTTAAGAGTGCTTTCTTGAATGGAATTCTAAAAGAATAAGTTTATGTTGAACAACCTCCTAGTTTTCAGTTTTTGACTAAACCTGATCAAGTTTTCAAGTTAAACAAAGCTCTTTATGGACTAAAGCAGGCTCCTCGGGCCTGGTATGAAAGGCTGACCAGTTTCTTACTGAATAAAGGATATAACAGAGGTAATGTTGAACAAACTTTATTCACTAAGAATTCAAGACAAGATCTCATCATAGTTCAGGTATACATGGACGACATCATCTTTGGATCAACAAATCCTGAACTGTGTAATGAATTTTCACAACTTATGTCAGCTGAATTTGAGATGAGCTTAGTTGGAGAACTGACTTATTTTCTTGGCTTACAGATAAATCAAATGTCAGATGGTTGCTTCTTCCACCAAACCAAGTACATGTTGGATATCCTAAAAAGGTCTGGGATGACTAACCTGAAGCAAATATCCACCCCAATGAGCACAAGCATGACCCTTAATGCAGATGAGTCAGGTAAACAAGTGGATGAAAAACTCTACAGAGGTATGATTGGATCCCTCTTGTACTTAATAGCTTCTAGGCCAGACATACAATTCAGTGTTGACTTATGTGCAAGATATCAGTCTAGGCCTACTGAACTTCATTTGTCTGCTGTAAAAAGGATCTTTAGATATCTGTCTGCCACACACACATTAGGATTATGGTATCCTGCTTCTCGCACATTAGATTTAGTTGCATACACTCATGCAGACTTTGCTGGATGCAAATTAGATAGGAAGAGCACCAGTGGCCACTGCCAATTCTTAGGAGGATGCCTAGTTTCTTGGAGTTCAAAGAAACAACATTCAGTGGCCCTTTCCACTGCTGAGGTTGAATACGTGGCTGCAAGCAGCTGTGGCACTCAAGTTATCTGGATTAAGCATCAGCTTCAGGATTACTAAGTAGAGACAGGATGCACTCCCATTTTTTGTGACAACACGAGTGCCATAAACATTGCAAAGAATCCTGTTTTACACTCACGAATAAAACACATTGAAATCAGGCACCACTTTATTAGAAATGAAATTGCAAATAAAACATTTGAACTAATTCATGTTGGGACTGCAAATCAAACTGCTGATATTTTTACAAAACCTTTAGATAGTGAAAAATTCACTTCATTGAGAAGAGGTATTTACAAACTCTGACTGCTCTGTGGCAATGAATTCAGTTTTATGTATTTCCATGATTTTAGTGGTAGTTCTGTCTTACTTTTTCTGATGGGGTCACTATGTGAGGGGGAGCGAGTGTGAGATTTGAGAAGTATCAGGTCTGTTTCTCTGCTGTTATCAGGGTATAATGGGAGATAGAGCTACTAGAGAGGGGGAGCTTGACTAATTAAAAACGTTTGAAAGATGGTTGTTGTTGCTGGATTAATTGTCAGAATTGATCTTGAGCATCCCTTTTTAGTAGAACCTCGTTCATTTCCTACATTCTTAAGTTTGTGCAACTAAAGTCCAGCCAGAATCTTCTTCTAGTAAGTCTTAAGAGGCTAAGATTAACCTTCACAAGTATATCCTCTTACTTTGTTTCTTGACTGCTGAACAAACTAGACTCATATGAAATGGGTTATGTTATACGCTTTTCATTGGACTTCGTGATAAGACCACGTGTAATTGCCCTGGCTTTGTCTTCAAACAACCTTCTTGAAGAGCTAGTTAAATTGATCAGTATTTTAAACTGTATACTGAAAAACTAGGAATCCCATCAATGAAATGGGAACTTTCTAAGTCATGAGGTATCTGTTCTCATAATCAAAAATAAAAGCAAGAAATTCAATTCAAAATTTATGTTTGGCAGAGCAATGATGACAATGTGGTGAGTAACTGGGGATTCTGGCCTCTGATCAAGGTGTCTCCTCATGTAAAAACCAATAGTCACTATCTCTGTTCTCTAACTGAGAAGGTATGAGGCTCTTACACTGAGTAACTGAGGATGCTGGCCTCTGACCAAGGTGCATACTCAAGGTCAAAAGTGTAACTGGCCAAATACACCCTATAATAGTGTTTTCTCTCCTTGAACTGGTTGTCCTCAACGCCTACAGGCTATTTTAGTGGTTCAAATTCTTGTTATCTTTTTGACTAGCCTTAACAGCTACCTCAGTCATATTTGTTGACACTTGCTCTTCTTTCATATTCATCGTAAGTTGATAAACTTCAAGCTTCTTCTGAATCTCTTTCTCTTACCAGAACTCCAAGATTCTTCACTGACCTTAGAGCCCCACTTAAGCATCTAAGTTTTGACAATGAGTTTCTACTGTTGGAATTCTCTCCATCTTTTCTCATCAATCCAGCGTCAACATCTCTCCTTCTCTTTTGTTTTGATGATGTCAAAGGGGGAGAAGGTTGAAAGGGGGGAGTGAAGAGGTTGAAAGGAGGAGGTTGAGATAGTGAAAAGGAAGTTTTTGGAATGTTTTGGGTAAAAGATAATGAGTGCTGTGAGTTCAATTTTTGAGAGGTTACCATTGCTATTTTATCGAGAACTATTGTTGTTGTTATTGAGACTGCTTTAGGTTGGTGTTCCTTTTTTCACTGAATTTGACTCATGGTGTTGCCATCATCAAAAAGGGGGAGATTGTTGAATCTCTGTAGTTTTGATGATGACTAACACTATGAATCAAATTATGTGTTGCTTCCTGGTGACTGTTAAAGATCCTGCATTGTCTGGATAATCTCTGGATCTTGGTTCTGAAAGGAGCCTTGGGAAATTTCTTGTTTGCATGCACATCTTCTGATTAAAATGTCTTCATCATGCTTTTCTGATTAAATGCTCCTCTAACACGTTCACCCATTAGCTCGTACCTGTCTGTCTTCATCTATATGGGTTCTGTGCTTTTAGTGCGTTGACGCACTTGGCTGACTGCGTAGACGCAATTGTGCGTCTTTCACTTGCTGTCTTGTTCATTGCGTCGACGCTGACACTGGATGCGTTGACGCATTGGCCAGTTGCCAAGGGTGTGAGCATCTCGCTTGAGGAGCTGAGGCGACGCTGCACGATGGAAGCGTTGACGCCTTGGGCTGATGTCCAAAGGTCTTTTGATCAACAACCAAGCCGATGCGTCGACGCTGTCACTAATGCGTTGACGCATTAGTGTGTATTGTGAAGGGTCCTGCTCTCTATTATAAACTCATTGCGTTAACGCCTTGGCTTTACTGCGTTGACGCATTCTTCAGTCCTTTGATAAGTTCCGTGCAATCTGTGTGAACAAACGTATGACTTGAATATTTCTGAGATTGACTGAATGTTCTCTGAAACCTTACAGGGACTTAAAGACAAATTGGAACTTTATTCCAATCATGTGAGCACGTGATTTGAGGGAATAATCATCTAACATGTGGCTCGGTTCATCTGGAAGCATCTTCTTCGCGCATGTCTCCCACACCCTCAGTCTCTCGTGAGTCTGGATATATAGGAAGGTTTCTGCTCTTGAAAAGCTGCGGAAGCCACAAGAAAAAGGGTGAGGCAGAGCGAGAGGAAGAAGAGGAGAAGCCATCCTGATCCATTCGTTGAGCGTACCTGGAAGAGAGAGAGTGATGAAGGAGAGGATGGTTTTCTGCTACATTTTGTCTATGCTTCTTTAAGAAGCTACATTGTTTCTCCTGCGATTGTCTTTCAATATTTCTTTATGTCTTCGTTTGTTCGTTCTCAAATTTTGATACTCTGTTTTCGTTCCCTCTAGGTGTAGAGGAAGAGAGGTGAATCCTCTGGGTCGCAGTGTGATTTTCCTCTGATTTAGATCAGAGGAAGGGAGGAGTTCTCCGGAGTTTTGTGTTCAGGTAGTGAGAAGGCTACCTGGGTTCTTCCCTCCAGCTGAGGAGGAAGAGAGACAGCGTCTCTGAATTACAGTGAGGGTGGGTCACTGCAGGGTTCCCTCTTGTCTAAGAGGAAGGGAGAGTTATCTCCGGGTCAGGTCTTGTGGTGTGAGACCTGGGTGCAAGCTGTGAGTTCAGCGTCTGTAGGGATTTCGATCCCCAAGCTGTGGATCAGCGTGTTGTTGGCAGACTGAGTCTGCGGTGCCTTCTTGTGAAAGGGAAGCCTCATTCTGCCTTGAGTGAGGGATGGACGTAAGTCTGCAGGTTGTAGACTGAACCATCTAAACCTCTTGTTCTCCGTGGTGTGGTTGTGCGCATCTATTTTCTTTATGGTTCTGTCTGGCTTCATGAAGTAAGTGTGACTGTTGATGATCGAAACCTTGGTCTGATTGCTCGCTTAGTGCTTGTGCATATGTGCTGATGAAATTTTGAGTGTTATATGTTCTGCGCTCATGACTTGCTTTATCCTGTTTAAGGTTCCGGATCATTTTACATATTATCAGTCTTCCTAGTCTATCTCATCTTCTAAGTTCTCCTCGGCTCGGACAAATATTTTTTAAACGGTGATCTATTCATCCCCTCCCCTTCTAGCTTACCGTCCTCCTGTTTAACAAATAGAACTCCAAATAGCAGTTTCTAGATGGCCACCTTTATAAATGGCGGTCTCTGGTATGACAGCTACCTCGTTCCGATGCGAAAACCGTAGAACTACCCAAAACTCGATCGTTCCACGCCCCAATCATCCCAGAACGATGGGGAAACAACCACAGACACGATACCAACCTTCCACAAGCCGGAAGGGATCAAACCAACCACAAAACGGCTAGAAATGGGCGATTTCCTCAAATCCACCCAAAATGACTCACGTGGGGAAAAAGCCTCATACCGGTCCCAAATCACAAGCAAATACAACCAAACTGAGGGGAATCGAATCTCGACAAGCTAGGGGTTCATTTTCTACCAATTGAATCGAGAAACATCGCCTGGAATGGTGATTTCATCGCACAACCCAAAACATGCATTTAATTCCCCAAAAATGAAAACCCACTCAAACTCGCGCTAATCGGCACAGAATTGAAGGGCAAAGTAGAACAAGAGGTGAGGAATCCATCCCCGTACCTCCACCGACGATCTCCCGAGCTGAAAGCACCGAAAACCATCACACGAACCCACACCGACTTCAAATCCATCGAACGGGATCGCGCCTTCACCACGCTCCATTCCTCACGCCATCACGCTCCATGACGCCTCCACAGCATCCCTGCCTTGCCCACCTCCGCCACGGTCGCGCGCCCGGGGGAGAGGAGAAGAGAGGAGTGAGAATAGAGGGAGAGAAAGTGAGAGGACGTGAGAGGAGAGAGGAGAGAGGGTGGGGGATTACAAGAAAATAAAAATAGAAATATCGAATATTTCTGAAATCTGATTTTTGGCCCAAAATTCTATAAAATTAGAAAAATATGAAAAAATAGCCTCCGCGATCCTCCAAAAGAGCACAATGCACCTGTAGTGTCCCAGAGTCTCTAAACTCAACGGTTCACTCTCCATGGGGTTCCACAAGCTATATAGGGGAAAAACCTGAGGGGATCGTAAAACACAATTCGAGACCCACAAAAGCGCTCCGAAAGCTCTTGAATTCTGATCCGAAGGATCCAAGGTGTTACAAAATTCCTCCTGTTTTACGGAAGAAAACTCCTAAAATCAGATCTAATAAACAGAAATCTGTGAACAAGAAATCGCAAATTGGTGTTGTTGGTACCCATGTGCATGTTGTACATAATTCCAATTCACACACACTTGCACAATCAAAGAGAATTTCCTATCATTATTGTGGTAAAATTGGGCATATAATACATGACTGTTGTGCTTTGAAGAATGATGAATTGAGAGCAGGTGAGAACAGAAGAAGCAATTGAAATAGTAATGCCAAAGGACGGGTCAACTCTGGAAGAAAGCATGTTTAGCACACGCCCGTTCAGAAGCCAAGAGATGGCCTGATGCGTCGACGCACCCCTCAGGACAGGTCGACGCGCCCTAAGACTGCCAGAAGAAAAAATCCTCCTTGCTACTTCCACTGTGGAAAGTTTGGCCACACAGTCAAGGACTGTTGGCATCTGAAAGGAAGAACCCACTCTCATGCCAAAAAGGTTAATTTCCATGCTCATTCCCAAAAACTCAATGCTCAAGCTCACAAGAGAAATGGAAATTATCATGTGTACTGCTTCTATTACGGTGAGTATGGTCATATATTTGATAACTGTCATTGGGTGAGAAGTGATGAACTGATTCCAGCAAAGAAAAGGAACTCACATGTCAAAAGTACTGCTAACCATCAAGGACCCAAGAAAACTGGGTACCTAAAAATTCCAAATGAGAACTTTGGGTGCAGGGTGCCTTGGAGCTGAACAAAAGATCAGCTGAAAATGAAAGCTCAAGGCACAGGTTTGTAAATAAATTTTTGGTTGATGTTAATTTTGCATGTAAGATTCTTTTGATAGTTGTAGCAGTTAAGTCTTTTCTTTGCCTACAATAAATTCTTCACACTTGGAAGATTCCTTGCTGGTTTGTTATAAACCTCTTCCTGATTGATCATGAAGAATCTGTTATGATGAGAGGATGTAGAGAGTAATGAGTTGCTTGCAAGTTTGTGCTACTTCCAATTTTGTAGCCAAATAAATTTCCTATTTATCATTGCTAAGCATTGTTTTGATGATACTTGTCATGGCTGCATTTGATCCAACTCATCATTCATGTGGACACAACCTGATGTTTGGTTGTCATAACTTTCAAAAGCATTGGACAAAGGGGGAGTCTAAGAGTCTGCACTTCAAAGAGTTTGCACCTCTATTTAGAATTCATTGTAATCATCCTGAGTTTGCATCTGAATGTGCATTTTGAATATCATCTTGTGGTCTCATGCATTTCAATGCACATCATGTTAAAGGACCCAACAACTGGCTCCTTGCTCTGCATAGTGGAATGTGCTCCACCATCATGGCATGACCCATGGGTATATAGAATGGTGACTTATGGAAAGTTACATTAAGTCCGACAGGAAACTATCACTATGCGAGAGATGATCTTAGGATCAAGTTCTCCGGCCGGTATCATGGGTCAAACGTACATGTAGGTCATAGGCTGCATACTTCATTGTCATGTCTCATAAGGCCTTTAGAAATCCATGCACAAGTTAAGGGGGAGTCATCATGCTTACTTAATTTGAAATGTATATATCTGTTGTAAATCTGCTGTGATCTCTCTTGATGCTGATCAGGTCGACCCTAGAACTACTCAGGTCGACCTCACAGTTCATTTCTGCTTGAAAATTGCTCTCTGCCTGAACATGTGCGTCGACCTCCTGTAGTGCCTGCGTCGACGCATCGGATTACCTGGCATTTCTATGTATTCTTCATATTGAGCAATAATCACTCTTGACTTATGAACATCATTTCCTTTGCTCCACCCAACAACCCTATTGTAAGCCACTCTTTAAGGGGGAGCATTTCTACTGAAACCCATTGATCTATCAATCTGCCATGTCTTCAATTGCTTGAACCTGCTTGGAACATCTTCTGCTTGCTCAAATGTCAGCTGCCTGATTCCTATCTCCTTGAATGTCTTGAACTCTTGGGAGTATTTCTAACTGTTACTATGTTCATTTATCAGAGTAAATCTTAAAAGAGGAATCTTCTTTTATGGAGTTCTTTGGTTGCCCAAAACATGAAAACTGCTATTGGTTTAAATTTAATGACTTCATGAGTTTTAAAGTTAAATGGTCTTGATTTTGGTTGTATTAAGACTTAATAGACTTAAACCATTGTTTCATGTTTTGACATGATATGCCCTCTTGAATCTGAAACTTTATCCTAAGTATAAAGGCATATTTGATTTTGAAACTTCATTGTAGTATTGCTTTTAAACATTTGTCAAATATGAAGTTTTTAAAAAAAAGGATTCAATGAATGCAATGAATTTCAATCATGCTAAGTAACTGGGGATATTGGCGTCTGATAAACGTATATCATCACGTAAAAGGTGTGTGCTGAGTTTAGTGCTCTAAGGTAGAGCAATGGCAATAGGTTCACTGAGAAACCGAGTTCCTTCATCAATGAAGTGGAGTGGACAAAGTCATGAAGTGCCTTGCTATCTCTGTTCTAATTGAAGTAGATTGGTGAGCTACACTGAGTAACTGGGGGTGCTGGCGTCTAATCAATGTGCATCCTCACGTCAAAAGATGCATGCCACACCTGAATGCTCTTAAAAAAAACTATAACATTTGGTATCAAGAGAAAAAAATCTGAAAATGTAGCGCCCTGTGGTTAAAATCAGAAACTTCATGTGTTGCTTTCAAAGGGGCTTTTGGAATTGACTGAGTAGGATGAAAGGAGGATAACCTAGTTCTTATATGTAATTCTAGTTCATTTCTATTAATACTGAATGCAGTTATTTTCACATGCTTATTTTTGAGAAACTCAAAATTCATCAGTTTTAAACCAATCTGATTATAAGGGCTTCATCATTGAAATTGTATAATTGAAGATTCTGAAAAATCTCCAACTATGCATTTATGAACTTGGCTTTTGACTGAAGACCTCCCATCCTAACGATTTCTTGGATTTAGCTCTTGTAAATTCCAAGTGTCGACTCCCAGAGTCGACCCTCTTCGGGTCTGGTTCTGTCTAGGACCCTGACTTTAAGGTGTTGACCCCAAGGGTCAACCCCTTGTGTCCAGACTTCTATCTGGCTATCTTGGCATTTATCCTTACGATGAATTGGCTTCCTGTTGAAATATGCTCTTGGCTGCTATAACAACATCACCCCTCTAAGGAATTGGCCTAAGCTCTTTGCATATAATTGGTTTGCCCTTCATTCCTCCATGCACTGCATAGAAAATAGTAAAAATATGAAAAACCAGAAAACCTACAAATTTGAAAACTCTGAAAAACTAAACAAGTTCATGGCTGTCGAACTGCTCTAAGAATGCATTCTCTTAGCTTGTCCATATTCTGCATATATCTGCTTCATCTAAACCTTGGACATTTCTGCAATTTGCCTCTCATGCTTCAGACTATTTTACTCTTCTGTGACCTCATGGCATTCGATGCTAATTTGTGTGGTCTACTTATGATAAGACAAGGGACCTAAAGGGACCCAACAATGCTGCTTCTCATTCTAATTCCCTTTATTGCTTGTTGAGCGGAATTCAATTATAATCTTTTGATCTCATGATACTCCATGTGCTTATTTCCCGACTTTGATATTCGCCTTCATCTAGGCCCTCTTTGTTGATGGCAACGGGGGAGAAGTTTTGTGATGAGTCATAAGTGCATATTTCTTGAGTGTATTTCCTTTAGAGATGACTCATAATGAACTCGCAATGACTCATAGTTGCCATCATAAAAAAGGGGGAGAATGTTGGGCATGTGTGGAATATGTTTGATTCTATTATTTTGATGATGTCTGACCATGAATCATTGATGAGTCTTATATGGATTTAATGATGTCAACTTGTATAAGTTTCAGGTCATAGTCAGAACTGATGGCTTGAGATATGATGCATTGAAGCAGCAGGGCGAGGTTGATTCCAAGCCACATAAATGTGAATGAATCAATGGCTATCAAGGCAAGTGATGAAGAGTTAAAATATTGATGGTTGCACAGAAATCAAGGTAGGTGATGCAAAAAGAGTGAAATCTAAAAGAGAAAGACAAGTTGGTTTCAGTCAACAGTTGACCCAGACAAGTTTGACCAAATCAAAGTCAACATAAGTCAAGTCAATAGTCAACATAGGTCAACCATTTCATAAGAAGAAGTCAACATGGTCAACCCAATCACACGCCTTCACAAATGGGTATATAAGGGTGATAAATAGGTGATACCCATGTCAATTGGCCCGTAAGGCAGTTTTTATAAGGGTGGTGTGGACCTCACAGAACTATGGTGTCAAACTCACCAGCTCCAACAGCCATCCGCCTAGTGAAATCTCAAAGGGTGGTGTCGACCTCAGGTTCTCACTAGGTCGACCTCATAATGCTTCCAGAAGCCGTTGAAGACATGACTTTACAAAGCAGTGTCGGCCTCACTATCTCAGCAGGTCGACCTCATGGTGCTTCCAGAAGCCGTTGAAGATAGGACTTTACAAAGTAGTGTCGACCTCACTATCTCAGTAGGTCGACCTCATGGTGCTTCCATAAGCTGTTGAAGATAGGACTTTACAAAGCGGTGTCGACCTCAGGTTCTCAGCAGGTCGACATCATGGTCCTTCCAGAAGCCGTTATGAACAACATTTTGCAAGGCAGTGTCGACGTCACTTTCATAGGAGGTCGACTTTACGCTCCTTCCAGAAGCCGTTATAAAAGGAATTTTTCAAAGTAGTGTCAACCTCACCTCTCAACAAGTCGACCTCACTGAAGAAGAAACTCAGAAGTATTCTGTCCGATCTGTCCTTTCAAAAAGCATCTAGGGCCACTTTGATAACAGAATAAGGGAGAATAGTATGAGTTATTCCATCAACTCACCCTTAACCTAGTTTGATAGCAGGGTTAAATTATTTGGGGTCGGTTAGGAATAACTCATTCTACCATTTCACATGGAATGAGTTATACTCAGGGTAAGAATAATTTATCAAACTCAAAAAGGGCAAACTCAAAGAATAACTCATCTCGACCCACCTCATATAACTTATCCTAACCTATTATCAAAGAGGTTACTAGAGAATAAAATATTCAGACGCAAACCTCCAAAATCACCTCTTTTGAGGTCTGGAAGAGGATCACAGGTCAGAGCTTCTGTCGTTACATAATGAGGGGTCAGAACATCTTCTTGGAAAAGATTTGGTCAGCCACCAAACCTGGAAATGACGTTTCTCTACTATCTTACCACCTGGAGTCTAATGCCCCGAGTTTTTTGGATCTGGATCCATGGGTTTCGGATCATCTTTCCGCGGGTTACGGATTGTGTCTGAGTGGATTTCGAATTTTTATGCCGGATTGTCGGACCCAATGGTGGTGTGCCCGTGAGTTTTCTTGGGTCCGTGGTGTTGTGAGGAGCACACCGGTATTTTTCTGGATTTTTCGGAGCACCTGTGTGGGTCCCGGGTTACGTTTTGGGTTTTACGCATATTTTTGGCTGTCGGACCTTCGGAATCCCGTGTAGGGTGAACCGTTGTGTTCTCCGACTCCGGAACGTTACCACTGCGTTGTGCGTCTTCCGAGGATCAGGGAGGTGATTTTTCCCTATTTTTCATATTTTTGGTAAATTTCGGATTTTCTATATATAACCCCCCCTTTTTTTTTCTCTCTCCCCATCTCTCATTTCTCTCTTCCCTCCCTCTCTCTTCTCTCACGTTCCCTCATCTCCCCCTCTCACTCCAGGCGGCCGACGGAGGCGGCAAGGGCGGGGCGGCGTGGCTCGTGGGGCGTGGAGCGATGGGCACGGGATGAGAATCGCGATGGTGGAGGCGGTTCGTGGGATCGCGAGCCGGCGAGGGTTTAATCGATGTTTCTTCGCGGATCGGTGACCTCGGGGCGCAAAATCTTCGGTGGAGGTAGGGAGATGGACCCTCATCTTGTGCATTTCATTTTCCGCGAGTTTTGTAGGTCATGGTGAGCCAAGCGGGCTATTTAGGGCGTTTTGGGAAAAATCATGTTTTTAGGGCTTGTGCATCGATTCGCCGTTTCATCGCGTTTCGGACCGATTTGGGGTCGTAAATGCATGCTAGGGGTGTCGGGGGAGCTTCCCCCTTGTTTTCCCCATCATTCGTGGGTGATCGGGGCGTGGAACGGGTTTTTGGGAATGTTCCTGCCGTCCCGTTCTCGAGTGAGTGTAGCGGTCCTTCCAGAGACCGCCACACTCACTGGCGGCCCAAGGTCGGCGCGCCAGAGACCCCAGCGGCCTAAGCTGGGTACGCCACTTGTTACTGTTTTATCGGCAGGGGTTTCTGTCTTCTGGCGGCTACACGATAAATCGCCAGACTAGGTGGCGGCCGAGACTTCGACCGCTACTCCATTTTGATCGATGTGCCTCGGAGCACGTGTTTTTTGACTGATTGGGAGTCTTGCACCCCTGGCGGCCGTAGGTTTGACCGCCAGAGGGATTGTGGCGGACCAGAGTTGGGCCACTAGAAGCCGTATGGCGGCCTGGGTAGGACGGCCAGGCCCTGTGTGATTCATCTTCTGGCGGGCCAAGGGTGGACCGCCGAGTCCCTGTGGCGGACCAGAGTTGGACCGCTAGAGACTGTAGCGGCCCAAGGTTGGACCGCCAGGCTCTGGGCTGCACCGAGTGATTTGCAGTCCCGTTTCTCTTCGACTGGGGTTCTCGTGAGTTGCAGTCGGCCTCGTGAGTCATCACTTCGTGGTTTTAGACCTAGGGATTAGGCTAGATTGACGGCCTTGTGTTGTTGCGTACGACGGTCTTAACCCCGAGTCTTGTGACTCAAGGACCGTTAGATTTAGTGAGTCTAGAGGACTGTCCAGAGTCCAGTGGCTCGGTGTCACTTGGTCCTTCGTGACCTTCGCGCAGGGTGCGTGTGTGGTTCTCGAAGTTTCTCTTCGGTGAGTGGTCACATCAGTGACTCCCCACTAGTCGTAGCCTTCCGACACGCGAGTGGTCCCACCAGGGAGTGGTGGCGAGGCTACCCCATGAGATGATTTTTAGGTTGGTTACCGTCGGGACCCACATTTGACGCCAGAGTCCGGCTGAGGGGAAAACTAGTCAGAGGGCCAGACCTAGGACGTATGGTCTGTGTGTGCACACGTGGTTGGGGGCAGTAGGACCAGCGCTGACGAGCGCGACCCCAACTTGTCACTTGTTCTGTGGTTACTTGTACGGTGTCTCAGTTCTCGCTGGGCCAGAGGGAGACACCCGAGGCACGGTGTAAGTCGTCAATTGATGCATCCGGCCTTGCTTCTGGTGGGCAGGTACTCCTGTCACGTAAGACGTGACTCTCCTATTTCTGGGTTCCATTTCCCATCTGTGAGACGAGGTTTTCTGAACCGACCGGTGTTTTCGAGGTAGTGGCCAGGGTGCTAGTAGCTTTATCGAGGTTGCGTCTTGTTGTGCGGTGCCCGCAACTAAGTGGTCGAGGTTGCACCTTGGACAGCGTGTCCAAGTTGGACACGTCCTGGGAGACAGGCCTCTACGGCGGGGTTGCCGTTAATTTTACCTCGGTGAGTGGTGTTAGTGTGGTCCAATTCTCGATGGTGAGATCGAGATTTCTCTTTCTGCTTGACCGGTACAGTAGGAGTAGTTGTAGTGCCGATTTTGATTGGCCACAGAGTTACTGTTCCTACTGCTACTGTTGTTCTTGTAGTTACTGCTTTCCGTGCCGCCGTTGTTCTCAGTTGGGGTTCCGCAGGATCCCTACTGAGCCAGTGATAGGAGGCTTACCCCTGCGTTTCAAGTGCGGCGGTTCTTCCTTCAGGTTCGAGATGCGGTTTAGAGGTTCTCAATTGCCAGCTCGTCGGGCCGAGTGTTCACTTGACATGTGGTACGTTTTACTGCTTTAGACTGTACTTTCTATTGGACTGGATTCTGTTGTAGTAGTTGTTTATTTATTTCTGTTAATTGTTGAAATGTCCTACCTTATTTCCTATTTCTTTGTACCTCCACTGTAAGACCCCAGAATTTTTATAAATTATTTTTAGAATATTTAATTATTTTCTGAAATTTATAAAGGCTTAAATAAATTAATAAATAGAATATTAGATCAATAAGTCATTATAAGGTCCAATTAGGTTAAATAATTAACCTAGCCTATTTAAAGATAATCCAAAAGGTTAATGGACCAAGCCCATTAAGTTTGGCCCATATTCTAGAAGGTTAATTGACTTATTCACGTATTTTAAAGATAAATACTATTTTTATAGATAATTATAAAGATAAACGAACAAGAGAGTTTTATTGAATTGAAACTCTGTATACGATTGGTGTAACGGTCTATCGGGCGACCGCTACAATCATGTAACGTACCTAGGCTGATGCGTTACACTCTTACAGTTCCGTGAAAGAAAGAACGAGCAAAAAGATTAGAATTTGGGATCTTATCTACAAGAGATCGACTTGGGAGAGCTTATAACATTACCAAGGACTCTTAGGGATTAGGTTTTGGTAAATTAAGGACTTTAGAATCGATCTAATCTTCAAAACCCTATAAATAGGACCTAGTTCTGAACTGAGCGACCCTTACTTTTTGCTCGTGAAGAATCAAGGTAAGGAGATATAATTTCGGGTAAGTTCTTTAGAAGATTTTGTTTAGTATACTTTGGACTAATAGTTCTCCAAATTTCGTGCTAAGAGATCTAGCAACCAAGGAGATTGAAGCTTCCAAAGTTGCTGGTTCGACCATAGTAACCCAGGAATCAGAGCTAAAGGCCACTGAAGATCAAGGAATTAGGACATCTAAACAAGGTAATTAGAATTCAGTTATTTAGAACTTTTTGTTCACCTTAGTTTCATTTTCTTACCCTCAAAATTTCACGTCCTTAGGTCAAGAGGCTGAGGAGCTAGGGCAGCGTGAATTTGCTGAAAAGTCACCAAAAAGAGAGGAACTAGGGCGGTCCTTAAAAGCTCAAATTAGAAGTTTAAAGCCTAGTTAAGCGATAGGTTATGTCATGATTGGCAAAAATATCTTGTTAAGGATAAAAGCCCTCTAATTGTGTTTGATTTCATGCATTATAGACTATGAATTTCATGTTTTAGTGGGTTCATGCATACATTCATATCCTTAGCCCTAATCTAAGATCAAAGATATAATCTTGTTAATTTACTGCAACCTATGCATCTAGATAACCTTTTACTTCATTTTGTCATGATTGGGGTAGTTAAATCTTTTCAAAATATGACATGGTTTCAAATCATAGTCTTTCTATTTTATTATACTGTTAGCAGGGACTCTGACGCATCATGCTAGGACCGTTAGACGACTGTAATGGTCTTACGATAAGCCGTCACAACCTCTGTTGTATTTAGAGTTTCTCAGTTGTCTCTGACGCACCATAACAGGAGCGTTACAATACTGTAATGATCCTACGATAAATCGTCACAGCCCTGTGATGCGCCCATACTAGAGCGTCAGAGTGCGGTTTACTGTCAAACCGAGATAGGACTGAGGACAACCAAACTTACTTATGAATAAGCCTAGTTATCTAAGTTTTAACCTTATTTTCATGACTTTGAGTTTCTTAATTGATTCATGATAAGAAATTGTGTGATTAAAGCATTTTGAGTTATTTTAAGTTATGCTAATTTCATTGGCTAAAACTATATAGTTTTGTATTCTAAATCATGATTTTCCAATGTTGTATTGACGGAGTTTTATCTTGGTTTCACATTGTTACACATTCTTTTCTATTTATAGAGTCATTTATCTAAGTACATGGCGTATATTCCGATATATGTCCATTAGTTACACTTTGCACTATAGGAACATTATTCTTGGACATGAGGACCTCTCTATTGGATATTCCTTCCAATGGACTAGGAAATCTTGTTGCAAGGCCTCCGTAATTCTTCGCGATCCTAGGATTCCCACTAGGATGCCGAGTTGGTTGTACCATTAACACCCAAGTGATTAGATTACACTATCGATGTTTTCTGGTTATCAGTAGTGTAACGGACCTATATTGGACCGTCAGTCATATGTAACGGCCCAATATACAACCGTCACATTTAACTGAGTCCAGTTACTGTTTCTGGATTTAGTCGTTCTAACACATCAACTCTAGACAGTCACGTCAATGTAACGGCCCAATACTGGAGCGTTACATCATGTAACGGCCCAGTACACGATCGTCACACTGCTTGAGTATTTTAACCCAAGGTTTGACTAGGGATGTCAATGGATCGGGTTCGGCTCGGGTAGACCAATACCATATCCTATCCGTGAAAATTTTACTAATACCATACCCGGATAGAACCCTATTATTTTCGCGGGTATGGATACGGGTATATCCGTCACGGGTATGGATATATCCGCGGATATCCGTATCCGTCCATAAAGCATGAGTTCACATTCACATCCAAAGAAATGTGAGATTTATGAGAATTAGATAAATAGAAATCCGGTCAATTCTTTCTTTTCTAAAGTAAATTTTATGTTTTATAAAAGCGCCCTTATAATTTTAGCACGAAGTCTACATTCACAAACTCAACAAGACGGGCAACGGATTGGGTTCATGTCAAAATCATAGGCCTAACACACACAATAAGTTATTAAGAGCGGGTTCGGATCGGGTACGGGTTTGGGTGCACTAAATCCATACCCTATCCGAATATGAAACGGGTATTTTAAATGTATCCAAACCTGAATCCATATCCGTTTACTCGGGTATTACCCGACCCATCACGGGTCGGGTAATGCGGGTAATCGGGTTTGCGGGTATTTTTGACATCCCTAAGTTTGACCAATGGTTGATATTCCAAAGGTTTCTAGATAGACTCTTGATGATCTAGAACTTATCATATTGATAAAAAAAAATATAATATAATGAATGGAAGATAAAGAATGTACCGTTATGCTGCCGATTTATTTTAAGCATAACATAGTATAAGTCATTCTTGATTTCTCGTGATTCTTATTGAAGCATTCATTCATTGAATTATTGTTATCAAGAGCTTGTTGGAATTGTACATTCTTGGCCATACCTTATTGTTACATGCGTGGAAAAGGCTTGATTTATACTTGAAGATGCGATCGAGCACTGATTATGTTCAAGGGCTCTATGCTAGTCCCCTCGGCTGATTATCGGGAACATACTGTAAACCATGGGGTATGATGCTACTGGCGTCGCATTGCGCTGGGAGTACTTTCTCTATAAATAAGTGAAGATCCACGGACATCATGAAAATACTTGACTTTCTTGCTTGTTACATGATATTCCACAGAAATTCACCAACTACTTGCTCATAAGCAAAGGATGTTTGGATGATGACTACGTGGTATTGCTAGTATATTCTCGTTACATTCTTGTTTATGAAAGGCAATATCATGTTCTTATAATATTTTTACTAGTTCATACTTGCTCTCATTCTATCTTCATGATCATCGTGCTACTTTGATTTAATCGCGTGTTTGATCGCATTTGCTTGATTTTACCTTATTCCTTTAGAGCTAAAGACGTTAATTACTTTAATGATGCCTTCATGTTGATACGAAGATACCTACTGGGCAAGTGTCAAAGATGAGAGTAAAGACTTAGGAAGGTCTATATTGTTTAGATTGAGTCTATGTAATTTTCCTATTTCTTGAGTCTGATAGATTGGAATAAGTTGAATTAGTGGTTGTATTTGAATACTTGATTATTATGAAATAAAGTTGAGTAAATATTGTGCAATTACATTTATGTGTGTGATTGTCTTGCGCTCTGATCATTCTTACTTGTAAGAGGCTTACCATGTTGGCTGTTTGCATTTCTCGAGCGAGTCTTCCGCTGTCATAAAGGCTCGGGGCGTGACATCCACACTCTTTTTAGCCCTTCCGAGCCCTCCTGGCTCGTGGGTGGCGGGCCAAGATCCGAATGGTATCGGGTTCTTCCAGGTATCCGGATCTCGGGTCGTCACAGCTGGTATCAGAGCGGTGGTTGTGGACGTACATAGGAATTCAAGATATTGCAGTGATCAGAGTCCATAAGGTCCTGTACAGTCGGCGGCTAGCCTAGGGTTTTGTGTTTGTTTTTCGCTGGATTTTTCGCTTGAGAGCTTGAGTGCGCTATGTGGCGCTGTAAAGGCGGTTGCTGTTCGCGGCTTCCGTGCCGACGTGGGGTCTAAGGATCGAGGTCGAGAGCTTTCTCCCTCATCGATGGTGATCCCGGTTGTGCTGCATTGGGCATAGGTTGCCGGTAGGTGCGTTGCTGCGGTGCTGCGTTCGAGGTGTTCGCTGCGAGGCCAGGTGGCTGGCGAGGATTGTTTGTGATTAAGTGGCCATGGGCGTGCTCTGAGGGAGCTGTTGTTGAGTCTGGCCACTCCAGCTTGAGGTTTATCCAGCACCTGATGTGTTAAGGTTTTGGCTTGAGGTGGCAAAGCGGGTGCTCTGATCGAGAGGTGAGCTCGGGTGAGCTGAGGATCTTCTGTTGAGCTGCTGATTTGTCGAGCCCGATGTTCTTGTCATGCTCTGTGGCGTCAGAAATGACGTGTCGGTCCCGATTATTTTTACAGATTTCGAGGCATGATTGGTGTAATGACCCAGAATATTTATATTATTTCAGGAATTATTTAATGATTTTCTAGAATTTATTAGAAATTTATTCAGGCCCAATTATGGTAAACGATTAATCTAGCCTATTTAATTGAAGCCCAAAAGGTTTAAGGACCAAGCCCATTAAGTTTGGCCCATATTCTAGAAGGTTATTTAGCCTATCCACTAATTATAAGGATAAATACTCATTAATTAAATAAATAAGTGGATAAGATGAAATTAGAATATGAATTCATTTCAAATTCGACACCTACAATAGGTAACTGTCTATCGTACGACCGCCACAAGGACCTGACGCTCCATGGTTCGACCGTTACACTCTATTAGTTCTGTGAATTGAAGAATGACCAAAAAGATTAGATTTTTGATAGTCTATCTCTTAGGGATCGAGATGGGAGGGCTAGTAAACGTGTTAAGGACTCCTCAGAAGTCGATCTAAGGACTCTAGAATTGATCTAATCCTCAAAACCCTAGCTAGAACCTATAAACAGACCCTAGTTTTGACATGCACGACCCTTACATTGGCTCGCGTGGAACTAAGGTAAGGAGATAGTATTTCGGGTAAGTTATTTAGAACTTTTTTTTGTTAATACATAGGACTAGCATCTCCCAAAATTTCGTGCTAGGAGATCGACTACACAAGGAGCTAGAACCTTGCAAAGTTACTAGTTTCATCACGTCAACCCAGGAAACTGTACAACGGGGTGTTGAATATCAGGAGATTAGAACACCTAAATAAGGTATTTAGAGTTTGCTTCTTTAGAACTTTTTGTTCCCCTTAGTGTCATCTTCTTACCCTCCAAATTTCACATTTATAGGTCAAGGGATTACGGAGTTAGAGCAATGTGAAGTTATTAAAAATTCACAGGAAGGGAAGAACTAGGGCGTGTCTTGCAGTCCCGAATTAGAAGTTGAAAGTCTAGGAAAGGGGTAGGTCATCTCATGAATGGCAAGAATATCATGATAGGAGTAAAAGCCCTCTGGTTTTGTTTAATTTCATGCACTATGGACCATGAATTTCATGTTTTAGTTCGGTCTATGCATACATGCATATCTTTAGCCTAAGTTAAAGATAAAAAGGTATTTCTCCTATAAATTAACGAAAACCTATGCATCTAGATGGCCTTTACTTCGTTTTGTCATGACTAGAGTAGTTAATTGTTTTGATTTTTTGTGCATGAGATGTTTTAAACAATAGTTCTTTTACTTTACTGTCAGTAGTGCTCTGACGGATTATAGTTAGACCGTCACATGACTCTAACGACCTTACTATAAGCCGTCACACCGCCTGTTGTACTTCAGTTTCTCTATAATCTCTGATAGACCAGAATCAGTGCGTCACAGTCTTCTGACTGCTCCACGATAAACCGTCACAGCCATATGACGCGCCTGTCTTAGACCGCCAGAGTGATGTGTTCTGTCTATTTGGGACAAAATTGAGAACAGTCAAATTAGCTTATAAATAAGCCAAGATATCGAAGTTTTGACCTGTTTTCAAGACTTTAAGTTTATTTATTGATTCATGATAGAAATTGCATGTCTAAAACACCTTGAGTTATTTTAAACATATGTTAATTTCATTTACCAAAACTCTATAGTTTATATTTAAATTATGAATTTCAATGTTGTATTGACGGAGTTTATCATGGTTTCACATCGTTACACATTCTATCTCATCTATAGAGTCAATCTCTCTAAGTACATGGCATATATTCCGGTATATGACCATTAGTTCACACTTTTACACTATAGGAACACATTCTTGAACTTGAGGACCTCTCTATTGGATATTCCTTCCAATGGACTAGGAAATCTTGTTTCAAGGCCTCCGTAATTCTCCGCAAGCCTGAGATTCCCACTAGGATGCCGAGTTGGTTGTACCATTAAAGCCTAAATTGTCTAGAAAAGCACTATCGAAGTTTTGAAATATGTCAATGTAACGGCCTATTACTCGACCGTCAGGCCCATATAACGGTCCAATATACAACCGTCACATTTACTGAGTCCAATTTATTCTTTCTGGATTCAGCCCGATCTAACGGCCCAATAATAGACCGTCATGTTCATGTAACGGCTCATTAATTGACCGTCACAATTCCTGAGTACTTTAACCCAAGATTTGACCTAAGGGTTGATATTTCAAAGTTCCTAGATGGATTATTGATGGTCTAGGACTTGTCATATTATTCAAGATACTTAATTTTAAATTATAGAAGATAAGGAATGTACTGTTATGCTGTCGAATTATTTTCATGAGCATAACATTGTTTTAAGTCATTCTTGATCCCTCGCATTCTTAATTGAAGCATTCATTCATTGAATTATTATTATTATCAACTTATTGAACTTGTTATATTACTGGCCATATTTTATTGCTTGAAATATGGAAGTAGCTTGATTTATACTTGAAGATGCGATCGAGCACTGATTGTGTTCAAGGGCTCTATGCTAGTCCCCTCGGCTGATTGTCAGAAATATATTATAAACCATGGGGTATGATGCTACTGGCGTCGTATTGCGCTGGGAGTACTTTCTTTATAAATAAGTGAAAATCCACGGCTCGTGAAGTGAAAATCCACAAGGCCCGACATATATATGTACATGACTTTCTTGCTTGTTACATGATATTCCACAGAAATTCACCAAATACTTGCTCATAAGCAAAAGATGTTTATGTTATAATTACATGGTTTGCTAGTATCTTCTCGATACATTCTTGTTCATGAAAGGCCATATCATGTTCTTGATACATTCTTGCATACTTGCTCATTCTATCTTACATGATCGTATTGTTACCTTGGTTACTTACATATGACTTATCGCATTCGCATGATTTCACTTTATTTTCTTTAGAGCTAAAATGCTAATCACCTTAATAGTGCCTTCATGTTGATGTGAAGAAACCTATTGGGCAAGTGTGCTCATTACCTATTTCCAATCTTTTTCAGGAGATGGAAGTGATTCGAATTCGGATTCGAGTTATACAAGTAGCGGGTCCGAGAGCGAGTGAAAGTCATCAAAATGAGAGTGAAGACTTAGGAAAGTCAGTATTGTTTAGATCGAGTCTTGTAATTTTTCCGTTTTCCTTGAGTCTGATGGATTAAAGAAGGTTGAAAAGTTATTGTATTGGAATATTTCGCTTATTAATAAAATAAAGTTAGAATTTGAGTAAATTATTGTGCAATTATATTTTTATGCGTGATTATCTTGCGCTCTGATCGTTCTTGCTTGCAAGATGCTTACCATGCCGGCTATTCACGTTCCTCGAGCTAGTCTTCCGCTGTAATAAAGACTCGGGGCGTGACAGTTAAGTTGGTATCATAGTCTAAGTCTCAGGACTCAGAGAAAAGAGTCACGTCATAGGAAAAGTCCAAGGTTTAAGGACCCCTACCTATGAACTAAGGAAGAAATTTTCTCACCCATGCGAGAATTGGGTAGAGCCCGGGATAAGATAGTTAAGTAGTTTTAAGATTTATCTCTTTCTAATTCCATGAGAATTAACAAATTGTTATTTCTCTCAGGTACCTTATTATTACAATGGCTCATCGCGTAAATTGGGATGGCATGCAACAAATGGTTGTCGGCCTTACTCAGGCATTACAAACTATGGCCCAGGCAGGCGCAGGGGCGAGGGCTGGTGACTTGCACCTAATTTTCAGAGCTTAAACCCTCTGCGTTTCTACGGTTCTTCTAATCCAGATGAGGCAGAAAACTGGATAGATGAAATGAATCGTATCTTCGATGTGATCCAGTGCAAAGATCAAGAAAAAGTGTGTCTTGCAACCTTTCAACTTAATAAAGATGCACGCACATGGTGGAAATCAGTACCTACACCTCCGACAGATGCACCTCATACATGGGACGGTTTTCTTACTCTATTCCGTGCTAAGTACTTTTCTGAGCATGTTAAAGAAAGAAAGGCTATGGAGTTCGCCTCACTTCGTCAGGGAATGATGACAGTCTTGGAGTATGAACTTCAATTCTCCAGGCTAGAACCCTATGCACCGCATTTAATCGGTACCGATTTATTGAAGGCTAATCAATTTATGGACGGGTTACGACCCGGTTTCATTCAGCAACTCGGGATCCAAAACATCCGTACCTATGCAGAGATGGTCCAGCGGGCATATTTATGTGAGAGGACCTTAGAAAAGGTTGTGAAATTAAAAGGAAAAGGAGAAGAATCCAACCGACGATCTGATCGGTGTTATAAGAAAGAAAAATTCAGCATCACAGAACCACATAAAAGCCGTGATAGTAAGAAAAGATCAAGGAGCGGGAACGGTGGAAGTTCCCAAAAGAACAAGAAAGTCAAGGAGGAGAAAGAGCAAGTCATGGCGTCTTGTACATTTTGCGAGAGGTTTGGCCATTCGGCTGAAGAATGTTGGAAGTGCCTTGGTGCTTGTCTACGTTGTGGAAGCAGGGAGCATCGTATGCCAGATTGCCCTCTTATGAAGGATCAATCGTCTGGTGGTGGACGTAGGAGGCAGGCTCGCCTCAATGCTATTCTAGAAGAAGAAGAAGCGCCCAGGGATGGTGGGGTTATGGAAGGTACCCTTCAAATTTGTTCCCGTCCTGCATTTTTGCTATTTGATACTGGTGTCTCTCATTCTTTTATCTCCACTACTTTTGTAAAAATATTTCCAATTGCATCAATTCCCCTACCTTCAGATCTTGCTATTACCACACCCTTAGGTTTTGGAACAAAGGTTACCGAGTATTATCCTGATAGTGAGGTAATAGTAGAAGGTCACAATCTCCCCGTAAACTTAGTATGCATTGACATGAAAGGTTATGATGCCATCTTAGGGGTAGATTTGCTTATAGATCATGATGTTGATATTAACTGTCGAAAAAGGATTATATCCTTTCGAAAACCCGGTCTTCCAAGATTTTCTTTCCTTGGCATCAAGTATAGGAAACACCCCACTATCATATCCTCTCTTCACGCTTGCAAACTTATCTCGCAAGGATGCGAAACTTTTCTTGGTTCTGTCATTGTTACTGAGTCCAAGGAAATCATCATAGCAGACATTCCTATTGTAAATGAGTTCCCAGATGTGTTTCCACCCGAATTACCCAGTTTACCACCCGAGAGGGAAGTAAACTTCACTATTGAACTCATCCCAGGAGCAACACCTGTTTCTATAGCCCCTTACAGGATGTCCCCCATAGAACTTAAGGAACTAAAGAGGCAGTTGCAAGAACTAATAGATAAGGGTTTCATCAGACCTAGCACATCCCCCTGGGGTGCGCCGGTTCTATTCGTCAAGAAGAAGGATGGCTCTCTCAGGTTATGCATTGACTACCGGCGACTGAATCAACTTACAATCAAAAATAAATATCCGTTGTCACGTATTGATGAGCTCTTCGATCAGCTTTCAGGAGCAGAGTATTTCTCCAAGATTGACCTCAGATCAGGTTATCATCAGCTTAGAATTAAAGAAGAAGACATTTATAAATCGGCTTTTCGAAGTCGTTATGGCCACTATGAATTCGTGGTGATGCCGTTCGGGTTAACAAATGCCCCAACAGCATTTATGCAACTTATGAACAATGTTTTCCAAGCATATCTGGACCAGTTCATCGTCGTCTTCATCGATGACATCCTGGTATATTCCAAGATAAAAGAGGAACATGAAGGACATCTGAGGATATCTTTGCAAACACTTAGAGAACATAAACTTTATGCCAAGCTTAACAAGTGTGAGTTCTGGCTCAAAGAAGTTTCATTCCTAGGCCACATTATTTCAAAAGAAGGTATAACTGTGGATCCTTCTAAGGTAGAAGCTGTCAGAAACTGGAGCCGGCCAACGACTGTATCAGAAGTAAGGAGCTTTCTGGGTCTAGCTGGTTATTATAGGAGGTTCATTAAGGACTTCTCAAAAATTGCTGTTCCTTTAACTAGACTCACAAGAAAAGAAAATCATTTTGTCTGGTCAGAGGAATGTGAAGAGAGTTTTCAAACTCTTAAGAACCATCTTACCACAGCTCCTATTTTATCACTACCAGTGGAAGGTGGTGGATTTGAAGTCTATACGGATGTGTCAGGCATTGGCTTAGGGTGCATCTGTTGTGCCCCTGTGGTCTTGATGATTGGTTTTGATGATAGCAAACACTATAAGTCACCATATGCATGTGTGCATGAAAGACCTTGTTGATTCATTTAAGTGCATTCATATGTGTTCATGTATTTGTGAAGCATTCATATGTGTTCATGTATTTGTGTGTGTGTGCTTGTGAATGGCATTCAGTTGTTCTGTCTGACATCTGGACAGAAGTGGGTCGACCCCCCTCTTAGATGGGTCGACCCCCCCAAGATTCGCATGTCTATACATTGGCTGCTGCATGCTCACACGATCATTTAAGTCCATACATTGCTTCTAACATGAACACACACACCCAAGTATATACACTGCTGCATGCTCACTGCATTTGATGTCCTGTCTGCACATTGCTTAAGTCTGTACAAAGTTAACATTGTCTCGCACATAAATTTTCTTCCAAGTCTATACATTCTTGCATATTGTGCTTCACGCTTTGTTCAAGTCTATACACCCTGTTGCATATTGAACGTGAAGTCTATACATCGTCTAGAGCCTTGTTGCATTGTGTCACAAAGTCCATACATTCACATGTAGGCAAAGTCTGCACATTGGAAGCACTGTGCAAGTCTATACATTGCCTTTGGGCATCCAAGTCTACACATTGCCTTTGGGCATCCAAGTCTATACATTGGCAGTGTGTCTGTGTTTCAAGCCATTCGTCAAGTCTACACACTGTCCTGTAGCTTGCATGAGTCATCGGTTTCCAAGTCTGTACATTGCTTGGCGCTCACCAAGTATGTACATCGCTTCAAGCGTTCCAAAGTCTATACATCGCGTGCATCATTAAGTCTAGACATTGCACTGTAGCTTGCTTAGTTGAAGTCTATACATTGCTGATCGAACGTAAGTCTATACATTCCAACCTTTTCCTACGTTCGCTGCTTTAGCTACACATCAAGTCTACACACTGCATATAGGCAAAGTCTGCACATTGTGCCTTGAAGATGTTCAAGTCTATACATTGGTTTTCACTTCTAAGTCTATACATTGGCATATGCATTCACTGTAAAGTCTATACATAGCTGCGTCTTATTCAGCGCCTCATATGCATATTTGAGTCAAAGTCTGTACAGCCCAAGTCTGTACATCCACTGTCTCACTTGGACTTTAAGTCTATACAGTGGACCGTGTCTGTCAGCGTCTCAAGCTGCAAGTCTGTATAGAGTCTGGCAGCCTACAGTGCATCGTCTCTTTAAGTATGTACAGCCTTGGCGTATGCATCTTAAAGTCTATACATCGTAGGGCTTCGAGTCTTCAAAGTCTGTACATCCTTCAAGGGGCCAAGTCTATACATCATTTGCTTAACTTCAGCCTTTGCATCGTTAAGTCTATACAGTGGCATTTGCATTGAAGTCTATACACTGTTCTTCACAGCAACTCTGTACATGGTCTTGGCATGTGCATTCATAAAGTCTATTCATCGCTCAAAGTCAGTACAGCATGCTTTGTCGTTCAAAGTACAAAGTCTATACATAGCAGTGTTCAAGCTTTCAAAAGTCCGTACATTCCCTTCTATAATGTTCATGCATCGATTGTCAAGTCTGTACAGCGTTCGCTTAAAGTCCATACAGCAGTGTCTATACATTGTCTTGCTTCTTCATGCATTTGCTAGTCTCTACAGCAACTAAGTCTATACATTGTGTTGCATCGCATGCATTACCTAATGTCTATACATTGCATCCCACAGCCTGCACAACATGTCTATACAACGTCCAGCTGCCTGCCGCAAAGTCTGTACATTGCGTCCCACAGCATGCATCAAAGTCTATACATTGTTGACAGCTTGCACTGCATGCCACTTTAAGTCTGTACATCCATATGTGCATTGTGCATTGTTCAAGCCAAAGTCTGTACATCGATATGTTGCTTTGATGCCGTAGCCAAGTCTATACACTCGCTGGTGTGCATATGCAAAGTCTGAACATTGCCACATGCATTACCTTTGGCAAAGTCCATACATGGTCAGGCAGCCTGTCGCAGCAAGTCTATACATCGACTGGCAGTCTTCAGTAAAGTCTGAACATTGCATCATTGTGCGTGCATTGTTTTCATCAAGCCTATACACTGCATCATATGCATTCTACAGCATGTGTTATCAAGTCTATACACTCATCCTCCTTCACACGACTAAGTCTATACATCCATTATCTTGCCTGATGAATAAAGTCTGTACACTGTCTTCATCTGATATTGTTCATCGACTGAACTTTTAATTAATCTTGTAGGTGTCTGGGCACGTGATCCGAGGTTGACACCTGGCACGTGATCCAAGGAGCTGAGATGCTGACACGTGGCAGAGTCAATTGGGCGGGAGATGTGGAAGACACACGCCCTAGTTGCTGCTGCTATATATATGAAGTTTCTTCATCTGTAGAAGACTATCAAGAAGGAAGAGGGCTGATCGAGACTGTGAGTGAAGAAAGAAGAGTGCAGCAGAAGAAAAAGAGAAAGAGAGAGAGCTCGTGAGGATTGAGAGAAGAAGAGAAGACAGTGAGAGAAAGAAGCAGAGAAGTAAAAGAAGAGTAAGAAGAAGAGAGATCGAGAGATAAGAAGCTTCATCAGCAGATCAGTTCATACTGGACCGTGGATCATATCCAGGCCAGTCAGCTCCTGCGGGAGCCAAATTGTGATTTCACTTTACAGCTTTCTGTTTGCTGTGATTATTTTCATTTCTTGTTTTTCTTTCCTTTTGTTACTCTGGTTATCTTTGTTCTTCCGATTCTCTGGATAGAGGTCGGGTCCCTCCTGGTCTGGAGGAAGAGAGGTCTGTGACCTCTGGTTTGCTGGTGACGGGGAGTCACTGGTGGGTTCCCTCCTGGTGTGGAGGAAGAGAGACCTCGGTCTCTGGTTTGCTAGTGGCTGGGAGTCACTAGTGGTTCTCTCCAGTTGGGAGGAAGAGGGGAGGTTGTTCCCCTGGTCAAGCTGTTTGGCAACAAGTGTTCGTAGACTGAGTCTGCTGGTTCTAGCATTAGCTAGTGAAGCCTCACTCCGGTTTGGAGTGAGGGGTGGATGTAGGTCTTGGTGACCGAACCACCTAAAAAATCTTATGTGCAGTGTGGTTGTGTTTTTGCTCCTTGTCTTCTACCTCCTTCACAGGTTGCCTTAGCATTCTCGTTTCTATCTGTGCTGCTTCCGCTAGCTGATAGTTTAGGCGCGCCTTATATATTTGCTCTATTGTCTAAGCCATCTATGTTTCAATTCTGCAATATTATTTGAGCGAAAAGTTTTTTAAGGGTGGGATTCATTCACCCCCCCTCTGAATACTTCGCACCGATCCTATCAATTGGTATCAGAGCGGTGTCTGCATAGAAGGTCCAGCGACCTGCAGATCCGATCTTGCAGTCTTCGGTGCTAATTTGCTTTTGGTGCATCAATATTCCTGTTGCATTTAATCTGATTGTTTCCATGGGTGATCCACCAGTTTTCAACGGCTCCAATTTTAATGTATGGTTTGTCAGTCTGAAAAATTATGCTATATCAATTAATCCTGGTCTGTGGAAGTTAATTTCACACGGTCCTCATAAATTGCCAAAGAAAAAGTCCAAATGGACTGACAGTCACAGATCAATGTATGAAGAGAATCAGATAGCTATGAATCTAATGAAGGCAACTACTGATAAAGCTTTACATTCCTGCTTTCATGATTGCAGCTCTGCTAAAGACATTCTAGATATGCTGAAGCGAGCTCAGAAGAGAAGTGAGGACAGCTGCATGATGGCTAACAGAAGCAATCAAAGTAGCAGCCAAAATGAAGAAGATGATGATGAAGAGGTAAACCCTTTCGAGAATTTCTCTTTGGATGATTGGGAGAATGCATATGCTGAATTGCTTGAATCTCATGAACATTTAAGAAAACAGTATAAAAAATTGAAAAAGGGTACTGGGTTAGATAGTTCAAGCTCTCCATGTGAAAATTGTTCTAATATCAAGTAATCCCATGATGCCCACTTGTCTGATATCCATATGCATGAAAATCAGAATGGAAAATTGAAGAAGGAACTTGAATGTGCTTGCTCTGAACTAAGTAGGCTAGAATATGAAAATGACTCTCTGAAACAATCTGTTAAAGAAAATGAAGAAAGTTTAGAGAAACTTAAAAAGGAGAACACATTGGTGATTGAGAAATTTGAAGCCATAAAATCTGTAAATATGGAGTTACAGAAAAAGGATGAAAAACATCAAAGAGAAATGAAGGAATTTGAAAATAGAAGAAAGCAAGAAGTCAATTCAGAAGATCAGCTTCTAATAAATGAATTGGTTCAAAATGATAAGCTTAAAGATAAAGTTGAAAAATTAAAATTGTTAAACAGTGCCATGTCTGAAAGACTTCTTACATTGGAGAAAGGCAAAATGATCTCTACAAATGAAACTGAAGAAGTAGATGAGCTGAGAAAGGAAATTGAAAAATACAAAACAGATAACAAAGTTTTGAATGAAGTTGTCAATTGCAGTGAATAAGAGATTGCAAGTTATGAAATAAACGTTGCATCTCTCGAGAATGAAATTCAAGATTTGAAGAGTTCTCTGTCTAAGTTTGTGAGTGGGCAAGAAAACCTAGACAAGCTACTAGGTGTAAAAGTCAATGTCAGGAAGGAAGGGTTGGGCTACAATAATCTGAATAAAAAGGCTTTTAAGAACAAAGTAATGACATCATTTGTAAATGCTTCAAATGTAGCCTCTACATCAAAAGATAAACAGCCCATTGTTCAGAAAATACTGGGAACAAAGGTTAATTGTGAGAAAGAGGGACTGTGTTACAATCCAGTCATGAGGAAGGTTGATGGATCCAACCTGAAAACTGTTTTTGTTAAATCTTCAGAACAAGAAAAGCCTTCTACCACATCTCCACCTCAGAATAAGGCTAAGAAAACAGAAAAATAAAATAAAAATCATAAAACATCAAAAATTCAAAGGAATAATCTGCATGCTAAGAACTCATGAGAAAAATGCCATGTTTTAAAGAAATCAAATGGCTCCTGTCATTATTGTGGTAAGCATGGACACTTTATGAGTAACTATTTTGTGATGAAACAAGATGACAAAAAGCATGCTAGAAAACATGTGTCCGGTCAGAAAAAGGATAATCTGAATGTTAAAGAATTTCATGCTAGAAATCATGTTTTTCAAAATAAGAAAATTCATTGCTCCAATTGTGGCAAGATGGGCCACATTGCAGCTCATTGCTGGCATGTTAAGGGAAAGAAATTTCATTCTGAGTTCGTTAATTTCCATGACAACAAAAATATTTTTGAAAGGAAAACTCTTGCATGTCTTGAGTGTGGTAAGTTAGGCCACAGAGCTAGAGATTGTTGGCATGCTCAGAAGAACTATGTTAACCCCTATGTTATCAATTCTATGTCAGAAAATCTGAGTTTTTCATGCTATAACTGTGGAAAGCCAGGTCACAGGGCTGCAACCTGTTGGCTGGCAGGATATCAAAATCAAACTGGATTTGGTAAACAGAATTTTTATTCTGTTAATAAAAAAGTTCATGCATACGCACATAGAATTCATGCTAATAAGAATGTGCATAAATCAATTCAGAAATCTGCTGCTTCTTGCCATCATTATGGCAAATCTGGACATTTGATGGATGGTTATCCTCTGATGAAATTTAATGATCATCAAGTTAAAAATGTGCTGAGAAAACCTGCTAGAAGTGATACTATCATGTCAGGACCCAAGACTTCTTGGGTGCGTATTTGTGCAAAATAGTTTGCTAACTTGTAGGTGTGCCTTGGAAGCTGATTAATAAAGAGGGGATTAATCCAAGGCACTCAAGAATGAAAACCCCTTCCTGAACTTTTCAGGTAAATTTCTTGCATTTCCTATTTTTAGTTTTACTGTATAGCACATTAAATCTATTTTTACATATTCATTCATCATCTGCCATTTGTATTATTTTCTGATCATGCACTTGCTGAATGTTCTGTGCATATATGAGTTTAAAGGGTTGTCTGCATCTGATGCATACATATGCCAATTGCAGTTGTTTGTTAATTATTGATATGCATAATCTCTGAAAACAAATTGCAACTTCTGAAAATCTGAACTGCATATGAATGTTGTTTGAAATCTGTCTGTTGCATAGCTCAATGAAAATCTGGATTGCCTATAGGACTGCATGTTGAATTATCATGATTGACCTCTATGGTATATTAAATAGTAAGCCACTAAAAGCTAGGGAAATCTGTCGGGAGGTTTTTACTATGTGTGAGATGGTCTTTTAGACCAGGTTCTCCGCCTAGTACCATGGGTCATAGTGCTTGATAGGGCAGTCTGAATGAGCATGAATCACAAATCCATATGTTCAGCTTTCATGGCAAACATTGCATGTTTTCAGGGGTAGTTAATTGCGTGTCTTTGCATGGCAATCAATGTTGAGTCCTTGCATGTCTTTGCATACATGTAGTTAATAGCATTGCATTTCACTTCATTGAAAAAGCCAAAAAGATTGACTGAATGCATATTGTGAGGGGGAGTCAATGCATTGCATGTAGGTTGTCAAATGCATACACTTGTCAGAATTCATTGCATATCATTCCTTATTGATTTTGTTGACAAAACTTGATCATATTCTGAAAGCATTGAGTTTCAAAATCTCTTCTATCATTTGGTATCAGAATTCTGTCAGTCTCTCACGAAGATTTCAATGGGGCTATCTCGATTATAAATCTGAAAACACTTGAACTAGGAATCTTCTATTATATGATTTTATGAATGTCTGAAATAACTCATGTGGTTTAAGGTTAATGTATTCATTGAGTTTGACTTTAAAATCTCTTAAAAATATCTGAAACATATTTAATAAACCTAAACCATCTGTTTCATGCTGTGTCTTGTAAAATCTTCTGAAATCTGTATTGTTGAATACATGGCTTTATTTGGTTAAGTACATGAAATTATTATTGATTTGAAGCAAATGAGTTTTTTCTGAAATGTCTAAAGGGTAAACTCTGTCAGAGCAATGACTTTGGTCACTACGAAACACCTGTCCAAAGGACTGTGTCATGAGGTGCCATAGTTAACTCTGCTTAAGAATGAGTGTTAATCAGGCAGAGCAATGGCATGCACACTGAGAAATATAACTCACTCATCAAGAAATGATTTGTAGTGTGTCATGATGTGTAAATGCTATCTCTGTTCATATAAAGCATGACTGTTAGTTACACTAAGTGCTTAGGGATATTGGCGTCTGATCAACATATATCATCTAGTTATAAGGTGTATACTGAACTAGAGTGCTCGTAAAATTTGTAGCATGAAAATTTGTTGAATAAATTGCTATATTTAAATATTGATGCTAAAATTAAATTGCTACAACCCTAGATAAAATCATATGACTTCATTATTGCTTGATCTTAATACTAGTGCATGTAATTCCGAAAGAAGTCAATAAATTTGATTGTGTAAGAGAAAGGGAGGTTAATCAAGATATGTGTATGTGGGCTTGGTTCATTTTTATTAAACCATGATTTTAGATATCAATACAGAATTTTATTGATAAACTTTGCATACATCATGTTTAAACCATGCTGATCAATAAAATTCATTCATAAGCCCTTATAATGGAAGACTTTGAAAATTTATGTTTTGGATTTATGAGATTGATATCTCCTTGAAAATCTTGTTGAATTCCTTGTGCTTGGAGCCTATTTGAAATTCTTTTCCTCACTGTCCTTGTTTCATCATGACCTAAACTTCTCCTTGATTGCCCCTGTGGTCTCCTTCTCATTCAGTTCATAAGGTTCCATTTATTGAGGGGGAGCTTCCTTGTCATCTGAATCATGCAACATGGAAATTCATAAAGGGGGAGAATTGTCTTGCATTCATATACTTAGGGGGAGTTCTTGCATTTCTTGTTGCATCTGCATCTCTGCATTCATACCTACTTAATTGTTATGAGTCATATTGCTCTTTGGGGAAGAATGTGCTTTCATGTAGTTAAAGGGAGAAATGTCATATCAATAGGTATCACATCTGCCTACTTTTCCTCTCTCTAACTATTGTCTTTTTGCTGAAGTCAAAGGGGGAGAATGTTTTTGACTTAAGTCTATGTGACTTATAGTGTTGCCATCATCAAAAAGGGGGAGATTGTTGTGCCCCTGTGGTCTTGATGATTGGTTTTGATGATAGCAAACACTATAAGTCACCATATGCATGTGTGCATGAAAGACCTTGTTGATTCATTTAAGTGCATTCATATGTGTTCATGTATTTGTGAAGCATTCATATGTGTTCATGTATTTGTGAGTGTGTGCTTGTGAATGGCATTCAGTTGTTCTGTCTGACATTTGGACAGAAGTGGGTCGACCCCCCCCAAGATTCGCATGTCTATACATTGGCTGCTGCATGTTCACACGATCATTTAAGTCCATACATTGCTTCTAACATGCACACACACACCCAAGTATATACACTGCTGCATGCTCACTGCATTTGATGTCCTGTCTACACATTACTTAAGTCTGTACAGAGTTAACATTGTCTCGCACATAAATTTTCTTCCAAGTCTATACATTCTTGCATATTGTGCTTCACGCTTTGTTCAAGTCTATACACCCTGTTGCATATTGAACGTGAAGTCTATACATCGTCCAGAGCCTTGTTGCATTGTGTCACAAAGTCCATACATTCACATGTAGGCAAAGTCTGCACATTAGCAGCACTGTGCAAGTCTATACATTGCCTTTGGGCATCCAAGTCTACACATTGCCTTTGGGCATCCAAATCTATACATTGGCAGTGTGTCTGTGTTTCAAGCCATTCGTCAAGTCTACATACTGTCCTGTAGCTTGCATGAGTCATCGGTTTCCAAGTCTGTACATTGCTTGGCGCTCACCAAGTATGTACATTGCTTCAAGCATTCCAAAGTCTATACATCGTGTGCATGATTAAGTCTAGACATTGCACAGTAGCTTGCTTAGTTGAAGTCTATACATTACTGATCGAACGTAAGTCTATACATTCCAACCTTTTCCTACGTTCGCTGCTTTAGCTACACATCAAGTCTACACACTGCATATAGGCAAAGTCTGCACATTGTGCCTTGAAGATGTTCAAGTCTATACATTGGTTTTCACTTCTAAGTCTGTACATTGGCATATGCATTCACTGTAAAGTCTATACATAGTTGCGTCTTATTCAGCATCTCATATGCATATTTGAGTCAAAGTCTGTACAGCCCAAGTCTGTACATCCACTGTCTCACTTGGACTTGAAGTCTATATAGTGGACCGTCTCTGTCAGCGTCTCAAGCTGCAAGTCTGTACAGAGTCTGGTAGTCTACAGTGCATCGTCTCTTCAAGTATGTACAGCCTTGGCATATGCATCTTAAAGTCTATACATCGTAGGGCTTCGAGTCTTCAAAGTCTGTACATCCTTCAAGGGGCCAAGTCTGTACATCAATCGCTTAACTTCAGCCTTTGCATCGTTAAGTCCATACAGTGGCATTTACATTAAAGTCTATACACTGTTCTTCACAGCAACTCTGTACATGGTCTTGGCATGTGCATTCATAAAGTCTATACATCGCTCAATGTCAGTACAGCATGCTTTGTCGTTCAAAGTACAAAGTCTATACATAGCAGTGTTCAAGCTTTCAAAAGTCTATACATTCCGTTCTGTAATGTTCATGCATCGATTGTCAAGTCTGTACAACATTCGCTTAAAGTCCATACAGCAGTGTCTATACATTGGCTTGCTTCTTCATGCATTTGCTAGTCTCTACAGCAACTAAGTCTATACATTGTGTTGCATTGCATGCATTACCTAATGTCTATACATTGCGTCCCACAGCCTGCATAGCATGTCTATACAACGTCCAGCTGCCTGCCGCAAAGTCTATACATTGCATCCCACAGCATGCATCGAAGTCTATACATTGTTGACAGCCTGCACTGCATGCCACTTTAAGTCTGTACATCCATATGTGCATTGTGCATTGTTCAAGCCAAAGTCTGTACATCGATATGTTGCTTTGATGCCGTAGCAAAGTCTATACACTCGCTGGTGTGCATATGCAAAGTCTGAACATTGCCACATGCATTACCTTTGGCAAAGTCCATACATGGTCAGGCAGCCTGTCGCAGCAAGTCTATACATCGACTGGCAGTCTTCAGTAAAGTCTGAACATAGCATCATTGTGCGTGCATTATTTTCATCAAGCCTATACACTACATCATATGCATTCTACAGCATGTGTTATCAAGTCTATACACTCGTCCTCCTTCACACGACTAACTCTATACATCCATTGTCTTGCCTGCTGAATAAAGTCTATACACTATCTTCAACTGATATTGTTCATCGACTGAACTTTTAATTAATCTTGCAGGTGTCTGGGCACGTGATCCGAGGTTGGCACCTGGCACGTGATCCAAGGAGCTGAGATGCTGACACGTGGCAGAGTCAATTGGGCGGGAGATGTGGAAGACACACGCCCTAGTTGCTGCTGCTATATATATGAAGTTTCTTCATCTGTAGAAGACTATTAAGAAGGAAGAGGGCTGATCGAGACTGTGAGTGAAGAAAGAAGAGTGTAGCAGAAGAAAAAGAGAAAGAGAGAGAGCTCGTGAGGATTGAGAGAAGAAGAGAAGACAGTGAGAGAAAGAAGCAGAGAAGTAAAAGAAGAGTAAGAAGAAGAGAGATCGAGAGATAAGAAGCTTCATCAGTAGATCAGTTCATACTGGACCGTGGATCATATCCAGGCCAGTCAGCTCCTGCGAGAGCCAAATTGTGATTTTGCTTTAAAACTTTCTGTTTGCTGTGATTATTTTCATTTCTTGTTTTTCTTTCATTTTGTTACTCTGGTTATCTTTGTTCTTCCGATTCTCTGGATAGAGGTCGAGTCCCTCCTGGTCTGGAGGAAGAGAGGTCTGTGACCTCTGGTTTGCTGGTGACGGGGAGTCACTGGTGGGTTCCCTCCTGGTGTGGAGGAAGAGAGACCTCGGTCTCTGGTTTGCTAGTGGCTGGGAGTCACTAGTAGTTCTCTCTGGTTGGGAGGAAGTGGGGAGGTTGTTCCCCTGGTCAAGCTGTTTGGCAGCAAGTGTTCGCAGACTGAGTCTGCTGGTTCTAGCATTAGCTAGTGAAGCCTCACTCCGGTTTGGAGTGAGGGGTGGATGTAGGTCTTGGTGACCAAACCACTTAAAAAATCTTCTGTGCAGTGTGGTTGTGTTTTTGCTCCATGTCTTCTACATCCTTCACAGGTTGCCTTAGCATTCTCGTTTCTATCTGTGCTGCTTCCGCTAGCTGGTAGTTTAGGCGCGCCTTATATATTTGCTCTATTGTGTAAGTCATCTGTGTTTTAATTCTGCAATATTGTTTGAGCGAAAAGTTTTTTAAGGGAGGGATTCATTCACCCCCCCTCTGAATACTTCGCACCGATCCTATCAATTGGTATCAGAGCGGTGTCTGCATAGAAGGTCCAGCGACCTGCAGATCCGATCTTGCAGTCTTCGGTGCTAATTTGCTTTTGGTGCATCAATATTCCTGTTGCATTTAATCTGATTGTTTCCATGGGTGATCCACCAGTTTTCAACGGCTCCAATTTTAATGTATGGTTTGTCAGTCTGAAAAATTATGCTATATCAGTTAATCCTGATTTGTGGAAGTTAATTTCACACGGTCCTCATAAATTACCAAAGAAAAAGTCCAAATGGACTGACAATCACAGATCAATGTATGAAGAGAATCAGATAGCTATGAATCTAATGAAGGCAGCTACTGATAAAGCTTTACATTCCTGCTTTCATGATTGCAGCTCTGCTAAAGACATTCTAGATATGCTGAAGTGAGCTCAGAAGAGAAGTGAGGACAGCTGCATGATGGCTAACAGAAGCAATCAAAGTGGTAGCCAAAATGAAGAAGATGATGATGAAAAGGTAAACCCTTTCGAGAATTTCTCTTTGGATGATTGGGAGAATGCATATGCTGAATTGCTTGAATCTCATGAACATTTAAGAAAATAGTATAAAAAATTGAAAAAGGGTTCTGGGTTAGATAGTTCAAGCTCTCCATGTGAAAATTGTTCTAATATCAAGTAATCCCATGATGCCCACTTGTCTGATATCCATATGCATGAAAATCAGAATGGAAAATTGAAGAAGGAACTTGAATGTGCTTGCTCTGAACTAAGTAGGCTAGAATATGAAAATGACTCTCTGAAACAATCTGTTAAAGAAAATGAAGAAAGTTTAGAGAAACTTAAAAAGGAGAACACATTGCTGATTGAGAAATTTGAAGCCATAAAATCTGTAAACATGGAGCTACAGAAAAAGGATGAAAAATAGCAAAGAGAAATGAAGGAATTTGAAAATAGAAGAAAGCAAGAAGTCAATTCAGAAGATCAGCTTCTAATAAATGAATTGGTTCAAAATGATAAGCTTAAAGATAAAGTTGAAAAATTAAAATTGTTAAACAGTGCCATGTCTGAAAGACTTCTTACATTGGAGAAAGGCAAAATGATCTCTACAAACGAAACTGAAGAAGTAGATGAGCTGAGAAAGGAAATTGAAAAATACAAAACAGATAACAAAGTTTTGAATGAAGTTGTCAATTGCAGTGAACAAGAGATTGCAAGTTATGAAATAAACGTTGCATCTCTCGAAAATGAAATTCAAGATTTGAAGAGTTCTCTATCTAAGTTTGTGAGTGGGCAAGAAAACCTAGACAAGCTACTAGGTGTAAAAGTCAATGTCAGGAAGGAAGGGTTGGGCTACAATAATATGAATAAAAAGGCTTTTAAGAACAAAGTAATGACATCATTTGTAAATGCTTCAAATGTAGCCTCTACATCAAAAGATAAACAGCCCATTGTTCAGAAAATGCTGGGAACAAAGGTTAATTGTAAGAAAGAGGGACTGGGTTACAATCCAGTCATGAGGAAGGTTGATGGATCCAACCTGAAAATTGTTTTTGTTAAATCTTCAGAACAAGAAAAGTCTTCTACCACATCTCCACCTCAAAACAAGGCTAGGAAAACAGAAAAATAAAATAAAAATCATAAAACATCAAAAATTCAAAGGAACAATCTGCATGCTAAGAACTCATGAGAAAAATGCCATGGTTTAAAGAAATCAAATGGCTCCTGTCATTATTGTGATAAGCATGGACACTTTATGAGTAACTGTTTTGTGATGAAACAAGATGACAAAAAGCATGCTAGAAAACATGTGTCCGGTCAGAAAAAGGATAATCTGAATGTTAAAGAATTTCATGCTAGAAATCATGTTTTTCAAAATAAGAAAACTCATTGCTCCAATTGTGGCAAGATGGGCCACATTGCAGCTCATTGCTGGCATGTTAAGGGGAAGAAATTTCATTCCGAGTTCGTTAATTTCCATGACAGCAAAAATATTTTTGAAAGGAAAACTCTTGCATGTCTTGAGTGTGGTAAGTTAGGCCACAGAGCTAGAGATTGTTGGCATGCTCAGAAGAACTATGTTAACCCCTATGTTATCAAATTCTATGCCAGAAAATCTATGAGTTTTTCATGCTATAACTGTGGAAAGCCAGGTCACAGGGCTGCAACCTGTTGGCTGGCAGGATATCAAAACCAAACTGGTTTCGGTAAACAGAATTTCTATTCTGTTAACAAAAAAGTTCATGCATATGCACATAGAATTCATGCTAATAAGAATGTGCATAAATCAATTCAGAAATCTGCTGCTTCTTGCCATCATTATGGCAAATCTGGATATTTAATGGATGGTTATCCTCTGATGAAATTTAATGATCATCAAGTTAAAAATGTGCTGAGAAAACCTGCTAGAAGTGATACTGTCATGTCAGGACCCAAGACTTCTTGGGTGCCTATTTGTGCAAAATAGTTTGCTAACTTGCAGGTGTGCCTTGGAAGCTGATTAATAAAGAGGGGATTAATCCAAGGCACTCAAGAATGAAAACCCCTTCCTGAACTTTTCAGGTAAATTTCTTGCATTTCCTGTTTTTAGTTTTACTGCATAGCACATTAAATTTGTTTTTGCATATTCATTCATCATCTGCCATTTGCATTATTTTCTGATCATGCACTTGCTGAATGTTCTGTGCATATATGAGTTTAAAGGGTTGTCTGCATCTGATGCATACATATGCCAATTGCAGTTGTTTGTTAATTGTTGATATGCATAATCTCTGAAAACAAATTGCAACTTCTGAAAATCCGAACTGCATATGAATGTTGCTTGAAATCTATCTATTGCATAGCTCACTGAAAATCTGGATTGCCTATAGGACTGCATGTTGAATTATCATGATTGACCTCTGTTGGATCGAGAGGACGGTCAACCTAGAGGGGGAGGGGGTGAATAGGTTGACCTTATAAAAATTATAGTAGAGCAATTTGCATCAGAAGCACCACACCTAGATGATTAATTGAAACACTGAACCAAGCCAATCAGAGAGCGTGCCTATCATGCATCTAGCGAGGAACAAATTGCGAAGATTAAACCAAGCCACACAAGAGACCACAATTTTAAGGTGGTTCGGTCACCCAATGGAGACCTACGTCCACCTCCCCACTCAACTAGTGAGGAACCCTGCTGAGCTTCACAGCTTTGCTAAACCGAGGAAGTAATTCCTCTATACTGTTGACTACCCCAACAGAAGACAACGAGGAACAAATCCTCAGATCTGCTGTCAAACAGCTTGAAGGCAAACCGCCTTGACACCCCTGATCTCAGCACAGCCCGCTGAATCAGAATCACCCTCTCTTCACTAAATCCAGTGAAGGAGAGGAATACAATGTTCAAAAACAATAGGAAAACTAAAAGATAAGAAATCAAACTTCAGCACTTGGACGCAGCGGAATTTAGATCACCAACAGAGAGATCCATGTCCATACGCATGAGCTTCGATCCTTGAATCTCCTCCGTTTGGAATGTAGAAGACTCTTGGTGGCGCGATGATCTTCTGATCTGATTTTTCAACAGCCTTCGTCCAGTTCTGCTCTCAGCCTTTCTCGTTCTGCTATACGCCTCACTCCTTCTACTCTTTTTCTTCTTATCTTCTCTTTTCTTCTCGGGTGAACCTATTTTATGGTCTTCCCGCGCACAAAATAGTTCACGTGAGGCAGGTGGGCCACCACCCTGATTTTCTGGTTATCCTTATGATTGCTCACGTGGGGAACCTTCTGGAGTGGTAGAAGCTACGAAACCTTATCCGCTTGTGGCTGATGTGGCAGTTAATGACTGAAGGTGGGATCCACTTATCGTGCTCTGCAACTTGAATTAGATGGCGTCGACCCTCTTGCCCCAAGGAGTTAACGCACCCTTCTTCTAGCTTCAGGTTTCATGCTGAGTGCGTTGACACAAGATGCAGCTGCGTCCACTCATTAGTTGCGCTTTAGACAGTTGTGGCAATCCATCATATTGCAGCGTCGACCCATCGAACTGCAGCGTCGACGCTGCCAAGGTACTCCAGAGGCTACAACAAGGAATGCTTGAACTGCTGCGTTCACGCTACTTAATCAAAGCGTTGACGCATCAGAGTATTCCAGTAAGCCATTGGCTCTCCCTTTGTAACTGCTGCGTCGACGCCGCTCTATCTTGGCGTTGACGCAGTGGAACAACTTGTGAAGATATTGGTGAAGGCTTCTTCAGCTGATGCGTGGATGCTTTAAGCTCCCTGCGTCGACCCTGTTCCTTTCTAGCACAAGAATGAAATCAAGTGAAAGTATGTATTATTGAATCAAACTTTAATTCATCATTGAATTGAAAACATCATTCATATCTCATGGTTGTCATCATCAAAACCAGGGGCACAACAATCTCCCCCTTTTTGATGATGGCAACTATGAGGTGAATGCCATTCATAACATTGCATCTAAACAATCAAGGTTATTCATATCAAGCAAGACACTTCAGATTAACAGGAAATCAAATCAGTGACTAAATCAAACTATAATTTTGTCATTCATTCAAGTTCAAGATTTTACATTATAGAACCAGACAAAAAGAAAACATTCATTCAAGTTAGTCAATATGATTGATGCAGATGCAATGAACTTTGGTCAAGTTTCCAGCTTGACTTCATGATTGATGCATTTAACATTCTCCCCCTTTGACTTCATCAGAAAGGGGAGGAAACGTGGAAGAGCTATCTCAAGAGTGGAAGAAGCGATTGTATCTTCTGGCAGAAGGAGGTTATTGTTGCTGACGAGAGGATTGCCCTTGAGTAGACTGAGATCCTTGAGGTGGCTGGCGAGGCTGCTGCTGTCCTGAGGCAGATGGATCTCTGGCCAGTAAATCTCGGATATCCTGAGAGAGTTCACCCAGCTGATGACTTAGAGTGGAGCGTACACTGTCAATGGCAGAAGGAAGATCAGCTGTGATAGAGTCCTTGTTTTGAAACATGTCCCCAATTGACTGAATTACTGCAGTCACTTTGTCAATCTTTTCTAACATTGCTTTGAGGCATTGGGGAACTGCATTGACAGGACCTTTGATGGTTTCAACGGCTATCCTCACATCAAAGCATAAATCAGTAATCTTGGCAAGGGATTGAAAAAATGAAGCTTGATTGCTGTGCATATCATTCACCACTGTAGATAACTTGTCAAGAAGAGATGATATGTTCTGCAAGACTTTCCTTGTAGCTTGGTCAGATAACATCTTGGTGAGTAAGAATTTTTGCCACTCGGATAAGACAGAGACTTCAAATTGGATAATCCGAGAAGTCAGTTTGTTGAGATGGTAATTTGTAAACTCCATTAGCTTGTCCATTTTTGCATCCTGACGTTGCAGCATCATAGACATGTGTGCGAACATCTCTTCAACAGTGGCTGGAGGTGGAGCTTCATCAGAAGTTGGAAAAGGTCTTCTATAAATTCTAATGGCTCCAGTCATAAGGGGTTCCAATGTAGGTGCAGTGCTACTGGGTTGCCCAGTTTCCAGCTGAGGGCTTGATGATCGAGCAAATGGTTCCTCAAACTCATGCTCTCCTCCTGCTGAACTACCTTCTTGTCTTTCTTCTCTCACCACAGGAGGAATTGGTACCTCTGTCCTGTTTACGTGACTAGCATCCGCAGTGCCTGTTCTTGATGCCTGACCTGTTTCTAATGGAGCTGTTTGCTGACTAGGAAGAATTCGAACTGGCTTAGCATCAATGACTTTAAAACCCATAAATTTCTGAATATAAGAAAGTGTGTAAACATTCCCTTGAGGGATGATTATTTTCTTCTCAGAACCAAAGTCTACTCCAACTTTCCGAAAAATAGCAGTCAATGGAGTAGCATATGGAAGTGTTCTGGATTGTGTCAAGCATGACCCCATAGTTTGAATAACTACATCAGGCAGGGAAATATGTATTCTCTTCAGCATACAGTAAAGTAGAAATCTCTGCATCTCAGTCACCCTTTCCCTACCATTGCTCTGTGGTGTGATCATTGATGTGCAAATGTGGTGGAGCAGTCTATTCAATGGAGGGAATTGATTTGCTTTGAGACTGGATAAATAAGTTTCCATGACATCGGAAGGATCACTCGGTTTATCAGTCAGGAGAGCATAAGCTTCATGCTCATCATACTCAAAGCTATGTAGTTGAACTCCATTCTTGGGGATTTTCCAGGCTCTGGCAAACAATTTATTTAATAATTCAAAACTAACATTCCGGACAGTTGATGTGAGTTTTGGAACGTGAGGTTCATACTTCAAATTTTTGTAGAACTCTCTGACCAGGGTGGGGTAATATACCTTGTGGGTTGTAACAAAAGACCACCATCCCTGATAGTCCAAGGTAGGAAACAGTTCCGGAAAAACGTCAAGCATGTTATGGTCGGTAGCAGCAATATACCGGGAAATAAGAACCTTCAAAGGTTCGTCCACGGTGACGGTGAGAGAGCTGTCCGCACCTTTCTGTCCCGTTGCAGCACTTGCAGATGAACCCTTCTTGTCTGACCTGACATCAGATTCCCTTCTCTTTTTGGTTGGCGGGCTCGGAGCGCGTGGACGCATCTCTTTCCTTTTCCCTTTATCGTAAGCAGCTTTGGAGCGGGGCTCCAGATTGTCTTCGGCCGATGTTGAGCTTCTTGGATGATCCTCTGCCTTCTTCTTCCCCTTGTGAGTAGATGTCGGAGGAGCCATGGCAGCGGGATGAGGAAGAATGAAACAGGAAAGGGGTTTGGAGAGCTCGGAAGATAGAACGACAAAGGTTTTCAAAAGCGATGAAGACGAACGGCGGTCACGTTCCGCTTTTAAAGGAGCTTCGAAACCCTTTTCAGTGAGCGGTTCAGCCGGTTCAAGTCCGCGAACCGGAAAAAGTAGAAAATGGTTCTGGAATCGTTGCGTTGACGCCAAGGGGTACAGCGTCGACGCAGTGAAGCAGAAACAAACGAATATATGCAAGAAGAGTAGCAAGAAGGTCATCTGTACAAGGAATTTTCTTAAGATACTGAGATATGGAGTAGAGATGCTCATAGTCAAGGATTTTTAAGTATTGCAGATCGAATTCCCATGAGAGAGATGTGTAAATAGGCTCCAATTCAATTAATGATAAAGAGAAGAAACAATCTTAAAGCATTGAATTAAAAACCATGAACCACCAAAGGCACCTGCCTGGAGAAAAAGAGGAACTCTTTTCACACTAGAACCATTTTCATTTCTGTTCCTTATATCTGTCAATTTCAAGTTGCCTTTTGGAGAGAGAAATTTAACTGGCATTGATAACAGACTAAGTTGAATAATGAGCTTCAGATCAATCACACTCACATGTTTTCATTATTTTTCACATTTGCAACATTTTCAACTTATTTTTACGTTTTCATTTGCAGTCAAGTATGGCTAGCCTTTTGACACGGGTACACATGTTTATTAGACACCCGAGTCCCCGGTTACTCAGCATAGCAAACTATTCTGCATAGACGGACCAGAGTTGGCAACTTACGTCATGACATGCCTATCAGCACTTCATAGGTGCTTGAAGGTAGTTTCTCAGTTAATAGTTACCATTGCTCTGAAATGATTTATTTTTCACTTGAAGACAGAGATAGTGGCGCACTTCATGACTTGCTCTTTAGCACTTCTTTGGTGCATAGGGCTAGTTTCTCAGTGAATAGCCACCATTGCTCTGTATTTTATAACATGTGTAAGAGATTGTTTCTTCAGCGTTTATACTCAATATCTGGGTTTATTACCAATACAAATATTAAATTCCTCTACACACAGTGGTTTCTTTACTGTTGAACAATATAAGGTTTGAGAGATGATAAGGTCCTGGTTTTATTAAATTGTTCAGCTTTTATTCCATACATAGTGCATTATTGGGTTCAAAAGTTCTTGAATTCAAACACCATAAGAATTATAGATCTCCTATCATTAGCTTTTCATAGAGCTGTTCAGAACATATCTCATACTTAATAAGAATTTTCACTGTAACTCCCCCTGAATTTAAGACATTGTCTACATATCTCAGTGCTCTAGAGTTTTTCCCTCATACAAGAATGTCAAGGAGGCTTTATTAAGAGATAAGAACGGAAGGGACGAGATAAATGAATAGAGCAAGTTGATTTGAGATAGGGAAGTCTCCAAAAGAAGAGTATATAACACTGCTGCGTTGACCCAGCCTTATAATTGCGTCAACTCATCCATCAAGGCCTCTCATAGAATGGTTCTGTTTCCGAAAACAACTGCTCACAGCGTCAACTCAGTCTCATTGCTGTGTCAACTCATTCAACCAGCCAGAGACACTTCACACCAAGTTCTCAAAGAATAAGCTGTCTGGTGCGTTAACCCTATTTCCACACTGCGTTAACTCAAACAACCAACCAGCAATAACAACTCTGCACTTTGTTCATCATTTTGACACCAAGAAGGTAATCTAAAGCTAACTCCCCCTCAGACCATGCATGAATGAAATTATAACAGCCAATAAAATGAGTATCATTTTGAAACTATATTCATTATGAATTTATTGATGGAAAGATAGACATACCAAGCACAGAAGACTAAGCTCCCCCTGAGTTTATGACAGATACACTTCAAACCAAGACAAGTTTAATCATTCAGATTCTAGAAGATAAGTCAGGCACACAAATCAGGCATCCATATTATAATTGCACAGACCAAGCTCTCTTCTAAGATAAGAGAATCTATCATTGTTCAGAGGCTTGGTAAAAATATCTGCCAATTGAGATTGTGATTCAACAAATATGAGTTTAAAATTTCCTGTTATCACTTCATCTCTTAAGAAATGGTGTCTAATTTCTATGTGTTTGGTCCTAGAGTGTTGGATAGGATTTTTGGCCAGGTTTATGGCACTTGTGTTATCACACAATATGGGGACACACCCAAGATCAGTTTGATAATCTTGGAGTTGGTGTTTGATCCACAACACTTGAGTACCACAACTCCCTGCAGCGACAAATTCTGCCTCTGCAGTGGATAGTGCCACTGAGTGTTGTTTCTTGGAAGCCCAAGAAATCAAACATCCTCCCAAAAATTGGCAATATCCACTCGTGCTTTTCCTGTCCAGTTTGCATCCAGCATAGTCTGCATCTGAATAGGATACAAGATCAAAACAACAAGATGCAGGGTACCAAATCTCTAAATCTCGAGTTCCAGCAAGGTATCGAAAGATACGCTTGACAGAACTTAAGTGGGATTCTCTAGGATCAGATTGAAAACGAGCACACATGCATACACAAAATTGAATGTCTGGCCTAGATACAGTAAGATAGAGGAGTGATCCAATCATACCTCGATATGTTTTTGCATCAACCTGTTTACCTATCAAATCTGCATCCAAGTTTGTAGTGGTGCTCATAGGTGTGCTGATTGCTTTCAGATTTTCCATTTTGTATTTCTTAAGCAACTCAGAGATGTACTTTGCCTGGTTGATGAAACATCCTTCCTTGCTCTGAGTGATTTGTAGACCTAGAAAGAATGTAAGCTCACCCATTAGACTCATTTCAAATTCAGTGGTCATTAAGCTGGCAAACTCCTCACACATGCTGGTTTTAGTGGAACCAAAAACTATATCATCAACATAAATTTGAACCAGAATAATATCTGAATTTCTTACCTTGGTGAACAGAGTTTGGTCCACTTTACCTCTAGAGTAGCCTTTCTCTGTGAGGTACGAGCTGAGTCTATCATACCACGCTCGAGGTGCCTATTTGAGTCCATAAAGAGCTTTGTCCAATCTGTACACATGGTTAGGATTTTCTGTGCATTCAAAACCAGGGGGTTGTTCAACATAAACTTCTTCCTTTATTGACCCATTTAGAAAAGCACTCTTCACATCCATTTGATGTAACATTATTCCATGACAGCAAGCATAAGCAAGTAATAATCTAATGGCTTCTAATCTAGCTACTGGAGCAAAGGATTCCTCAAAGTCAATGCCAAATTCTTGATTGTAACCATGTGCTACCAGCCTAGCTTTATTCCTAACTACCATTACATTTTCATTTTGTTTATTTCTGAAGACCCATTTAGTTCCAATTACAGAAAGCTCTTTGGGTCTTGGCACAAGATACCACACCTTTTTTCTTTTGAATTAATGTAATTCTTCATGCATTGCGTTTATCTAATTACTATCTTTCAATGCTTCAGCAACATTTGTTGGTTCAATTTGAGAGACAAGGGCTAGATTATCCATTTCCTCAACACCTCTAAAATGAAATCTAGTTCTAACAGGTTCATTCAAGTTACCAATGACATTGGATAAAGGATGATCCCTTAGCATCCTGACATCGGTTAGAGAGTTACCTTCATTTATACCTGAATCACCATGGTGGGTTGATTCTGCATGATCATCATTTGGCCTTGTCTCTTCATCTTGGAGATTCTGTTCTTCCTTTTCTTTAAGGAAATTCCCTTCATCTTCATCCCTACATAATTCCTCAATCTTAGAATTTTCATTCATTTCATCAAACATAATATGAGGTGATTCTTCAACAGCATGTGTTTTTAGATTTAGGACTCTATAGGCCCTAGAGTGACTAGAATATCCTAGAAGGATGGCAGGTTCACTTTTGGGTTCAAATTTGTCCAACGTCCGTTTGTCATTATTTTGAACAAAGCATTTTGATCCAAAGGCTCTAAAATAAGCAACAGAAGGTTTCTTACCCTTCATTAATTCATATGGAGTCTTTTTGGACTGAGGTCTTACCATTGCCCTGTTCACAATATAGCAAGCTGTATTTATCGCCTCTGCCCAGAACTTCCTTGGGAGTTGTCCTTCAATCAGCATAGTTCTTGCCATCTCCACAAGGGTTCTATTTCTTCTTTCCACAATCCCATTTTGTTCAGGAGTTCTTAGAGATGAGAACTTGTGTGAAATTCCTGTGACTCTGTAAAAATCATCAAATTCAGAATTGTCAAATTCTCCTCCATGATCTGACAAGATAGATGAAATGGCAAACTTACCATCCTGTTGCACATTCTTGAAGAATGCTTGAAATTCTTCAAATGCATCATTCTTGTGAGTTAGAAAGAACACCCAAGTAAACCTAGAAAAATCATCCACTAGAACAAATCCATATTTATTTCCACTCACACTAGCTATTCTAGTTGGTCCAAACAAATCCATATGAATGAGTTCAAAAGGTTTAGATGATTGAGTTTCAAGTCTGGACTTAAATGATTTTCTGGTGTGTTTACCTTGAGTGCATGCGCTACAAACTTTGTCATTTCGTTTAAATGATACATCTGGCAGACCTTTCACCATGTTAAACTTTACTAACTTATGCAAGACACTATAGCTAGCATGCCCTAGTCTGCGGTGCCACAGCCAAGCAAGTTCACTTTTATTCACAGCAAGACACAGATTGTTATGTGCAGGGTCATCTAAATCTACCACGTACATGTTGTTTATTCTTTTTCCAATGAATTTAACTTTATCAGAACTCATCTCTAAAATGGTGCAAGTGTGATCATCAAACACAACTTTATTTCCTTTATCACATAGCTGGCTTATGCTGATTATATTCTAAGCCATCAACAAGTAACACATCATCAATGAAATTCGAAGGATTTTTACCTACCTTACCTTTTCCAATAATTTTCCCTTTATTGTTTCCACCAAATGTAACATGACCCCCGTCTTTCTCCATCAAGACACAAAATTTTGCTTTATCCCCCGTCATGTGCCTTGAGCAGCCGCTGTCGAGATACCACCTATTATGTACAGCTGCAAGACATTCCTACAAAACACATTAAACAAGAGATTTTGGAACCCAGATATACTTGGGTCCCTTCAAACCATAGGACGTGTTCAGGTAGGATATCAAGCTCTTGGGGATCCATAGTTGCTGTTGTGAGGGTCTTTGATATGGTAAGTTCAATGATTTGATAGACTTGTGATTATTCTTGTGCCATTGATAGTGATGACTCCATGAAGCATTAGGGAAATTTGACTTAAGGACTCTAGATGAATGCATGCTTCTTGGTTGATTGAGAGTTGAGTGCGTAGACCCTTTAGTGTTGCTACGTTGACTCATCCACCTACCATATCTATCATGGGGGTTCTGGTACATGTACTGCGTTGACTCATGGTAGTGACTGCATCGACGCATCTGAGTATTTCTGACCGAATGCCCTTTCTAGAAGGCTAGATGCGTTGACGCCATGTGAGCAGTGCGTTGACGCGGTTGACTTCTACCACGCCTTAAGCCTTCTGATCTTCTATAAGATTGCTGTTTGGTTGATGAATCAAATCTAGGATTCCTATATTGACCTGAAGAGGCATATTTGAACATAAATGTGCTTTTCTGTTTGTTAAAATTCAATGTTGCCTTCCCTTTCTCATTTCCTTTTTCTTTTCTTATTTCATTAGATTGTTTTGATCCTTTCTCATTCTTCTCATCCTTTTTGTTTTCATCCATTTGCCTCTCTTCAGATGTGTCCTTCCCAGAGACAAATGTCACCAATCTAGTTCCCAGTTCTTTCTTTTTAGTAGGATTGAATCCAAGCCCTTCTTTTCCAAAGTTGCACTTAATTCCCATAACAGCATCAAGGTTGTTTTTACCTTGTGTCATTTTTTCGAGGGATGCTTGTTTGCTTAGGTTCTCTTCCTCTAATTTCTTCAGATTTTCTTGAAGTTTTGCATTGACTCCACAAATGGCCTCATATTTCTCTTCAGCAATTTTTACTTCTTTTTCCAATTTCTGCATTCTTAATTTCAATTCATCATGCATCTTCAATAGAAAATCATTTTCTCTCTTTATTTCAATTAGCTATCTCTTATACTCATCTTTTTCTTCCAAGTCCCTTTTTAGACACATGATTTTAGCATCTAGCGTTCTGACTCTTTCATTCAAATCATCTTCTGGATTGGTTTGAGTTTTCTTTTTCTTTAGATATTTATTTTCCTTTTTAACATCTTCATACTTATCCAGCAATTCGTTAAAAGCTTCTTCCCAATCATCACAAGAGAAGTCTGCAAAGGGAGAGGTTACCTCGACTTGATCATCACCATTTGCCATGAAGCACATTTTCACCTCGCTTTCTTCTTCAGAGGTGCTTTCTTCATCTTCATCTTTTTCTTCATCACTCCAAGTGCTTAGCATGGCCTTGGGCTTTTTATTTCTCCACTTTGACTGTGTCTTTTTCACATTCTCAGGACACTCCGACTTGATGTGTCCTTGTTTCCTGCATTTGTAGCAAACAACTTTATCAGATTTCTTAGGATTTTCTGGCTTGAGTTTTGAGCTAGTTCTTACCTGATATCCTTTATATCTATCAGTCTTACCTCCCTTTCTTAAGAATTTTCTGAATTTTCTAGTAAGCATGGCTATTTCACTTGAGTCATCATCAGATGAAGGTGACTGACTATCATCTGAGCTTTCCTTGCTGCTGGAACCAGCCTTCAATGCAAGGGGTTTTTTCTTCTTCATGTCCTCATCTGTTCTTTTTAAGTTCAGTTCATAAACCATAAGAGAACCTATCAGCTCGTCTGGTTTGGTGGTGGGAAGGTTCCTTGATTCCTCAACGACCGTGGCTTTGGTATGCCAGATTGGAGTTAGGGATCTAAGAATCTTCCTAACTACCTCATAGTCACTATAGGTCTTTCCCAAACCTTTAAGACCATTCACAAGAAGAGTTAGTCTGGCATACATTTCAGATACACTTTCCTCAGGTTTCATCCGAAAAGATTCATATTCTAAAATTAACATGTTAGCTTTTGTCTCTCTTACCTCTGAGGTACCTTCGTAGATTACCTCGAGTCTATCCCACATTTCTTTTGCGCTGGAGCATGAGGATACACGCGAGAATTCCTTGGGATGGAGTGAGCACTGCATAATGTTCATGGCTTGCCAATTTACGTTTGACTTTCAAATTTTCTCCTTCACCCAGAGTTCTTCATCGCCTTCAATTTGGTATGGCCCTTTGCTCACTACTCTCCAGATTTCATGATCCTGCGCTCTTAAAAATACTTGCATGCGATTTTTCCAGTACGAATAATTAGTCCCATCAAAAAATGGTGGCCTATTCACTGTATACCCCTCAGGCATGAGTCCTCTGTTCTCCATTAGTTCTCTCTAGGCTGTGAAACCTACGCAAGAGAGCCTGGCGCTCTGATACCACGTGTTGGATCGAGAGGACGGTCAAGCTAGAGGGGGAGGGGGTGAATAGGTTGACCTTATAAAAATTATAGTAGAGCAATTTGCATCAGAAGCACCACACCTAGATGATTAATTGAAAAACTGAACCAAGCCAATCAGAGAGCGTGCCTATCATGCATCTAGCGAGGAACAAATTGCGAAGATTAAACCAAGCCACACAAGAGACCACAATTTTAAGGTGGTTCGGTCACCCAATGGAGACCTACGTCCACCTCCCCACTCAACTAGTGAGGAACCCTGCTGAGCTTCACAGCTTTGCTAAACCGAGGAAGTAATTCCTCTATATTGTTGACTACCCCAACAGAAGACAACGAGGAACAAATCCTCAGATCCGCTGTCAAACAGCTTGAAGGCAAACCGCCTTGACACCCCTGATCTCAGCACAGCCCGCTGAATCAGAATCACCCTCTCTTCACTAAATCCAGTGAAGGAGAGGAATACAATGTTCAAAAACAATAGGAAAACTAAAAGATAAGAAATCAAACTTCAGCACTTGGACGCAGCGGAATTTAGATCACCAACAGAGAGATCCATGTTCATACGCATGAGCTTCGATCCTTGAATCTCCTCCGTTTGGAATGTAGAAGACTCTTGGTGGCGCGATGATCTTCTGATCTGATTTTTCAACAGCCTTCGTCCAGTTCTGCTCTCAGCCTTTCTCGTTCTGCTATACGCCTCACTCCTTCTACTCTTTTTCTTCTTATCTTCTCTTTTCTTCTCGGGTGAACCTATTTTATGGTCTTCCCGCGCACAAAATAGTTCACGTGAGGCAGGTGGGCCACCACCCTGATTTTCTGGTTATCCTTATGATTGCTCACGTGGGGAACCTTCTGGAGTGGTAGAAGCTACGAAAGCTTATCCGCTTGTGGCTGATGTGGCAGTTAATGACTGAAGGTGGGATCCACTTATCGTGCTCTGCAACTTGAATTAGATGGCATCGACCCTCTTGCCCCAAGGAGTTAACGCACCCTTCTTCTAGCTTCAGGTTTCAAGCTGAGTGCGTTGACGCAAGATGCAGCTGCGTCCACTCATTAGTTGCGCTTTAGACAGTTATGGCAATCCATCGTACTGCAACGTCGACCCATCGAACTGCAGCGTCGACGCTGCCAAGGTACTCCAGAGGCTACAACAAGGAATGCTTGAACTGCTGCGTTCACGCTACTTAATCAAAGCGTTGACGCATCAGAGTATTCCAGTAAGCCATTGGCTCTCCCTTTGTAACTGCTGCGTCGACGCCGCTCTATCTTGGCGTTGACGCAGTGGAACAACTTGTGAAGATATTGGTGAAGGCTTCTTCAGCTGATGCGTGGACGCTTTAAGCTCCCTGCGTCGACCCTGTTCCTTTCTAGCACAAGAATGAAATCAAGTGAAAGTATGTATTATTGAATCAAACTTTAATTCATCATTGAATTGAAAACATCATTCATATCTCATGGTTGTCATCATCAAAACCAGGGGCACAACAACCTCTATGGTATATTAAATAGTAAGCCACTAAAAGACAGGGAAATCTGTCTGGAGGCTTTTACTATGTGTGAGATGGTCTTTTAGACCAGGTTCTCCGCCTAGTACCATGGGTCATAGTGCTTGATAGGGCAGTCTGAATGAGCATGAATCACAAATCCATATGTTCAGCTTTCATGGCAAACATTGCATATTTTTAGGGGTAGTTAATTGCATGTCTTTGCATGGCAATCAATGTTGAGTCCTTGCATGTCTTTGCATACATGTAGTTAATAGCATTGCATTTCACTTCATTGAAAAAGCCAAAAAGATTGACTGAATGCATATTGTGAGGGGGAGTCAATGCATTGCATGTAGGTTGTCAAATGCATACACTTGTCAGAATTCATTGCATATCCTTCCTTATTGATTTTGTTGACAAACCTTGATCATATTCTGAAAGCATTGAGCTTCAAAATCTCTTCTATCATTTGGTATCAGAATTCTGTCAGTCTCTCATGAAGATTTCAATGGGGCTACCTTGATTATAAATCTGAAAACACTTGAACTAGGAATCTTCTATTATACGATTTTATGAATGTCTGAAATAACTCATGTGGTTTAAGGTTAATGTATTCATTGAGTTTGACTTTAAAATCTCTTAAAAATATCTGAAACATGTTTAATAAACCTAAACCATCTATTTCACGCTATGTCTTGTAAAATCTTCTGAAATCTGCATTATTGAATACATGGCTTTATTTGGTTAAGTACATGAAATTATTATTGATTTGAAGCAAATGAGTTTTTTCTGAAATGTCTAAAGGGTAAACTCTGTCAGAGCAATGACTTTGGTCACTGAGAAACACCTGTCCAAAAGACTGTGTCATGAGGTGCCATAGTTAACTCTACTTAAGAATGAGTGTTAATCAGGCAGAGCAATGGCATGCACACTGAAAAATACAACTCACTCATCAAGAAATGATTTGTAGTGTGTCATGATGTGTAAATGCTATCTCTGTTCATATAAAGTATGACTGTTAGTTACACTAAGTGCTTAGGGATATTGGCGTCTGATCAACATATATCCTCTAGTTATAAGGTGTATACTGAACTAGAGTACTCGTAAAATTTGTAGCATGAAAATTTGTTGAACAAATTGCTATATTTGAATATTGATGCTAAAATCAAATTGCTACAACCCTAGATAAAATCATATGACTTCATTATTGCTTGATCTTAATACTAGTGCATGTAATTCTGAAAGAAGTCAATAAATTTGATTGTGTAAGAGAAAGGGAGGTTAATCAAGATATGTGTATGTGGGCTTGGTTCATTTTTATTAACCCATGATTTTAGATATCAATACAGAATTTTATTGATAAACTTTTCATACATCATGTTTAAACCATACTGATCAATAAAATTCATTCATAAGCCCTTATAATGGAAGACTTTGAAAAATTATGTTTTGGATTTATGAGATTGATATCTCCTTGAAAATCTTGTTGAATTCCTTGTGCTTGGAGCCTATTTGAAATTCTTTTCCTCACTGTCCTTATTTCATCATGACCTGAACTTCTCCTTGATTGCCCCTGTGGTCTCCTTCTCATTCAGTTCATAAGGTTCCATTTATTGAGGGGGAGCTTCCTTGTCATCTGAATCATGCAGCATGAAAATTCATAAAGGGGGAGAATTGTCTTGCATTCATATACTTAGGGGGAGTTCTTGCATTTCTTGTTGCATCTGCATCTCTGCATTCATACCTGCTTAATTGTTATGAGTCATATTGCTCTTTGGGGAAGAATGTGCTTTCATGTAGTTAAAGGGAGAAATGTCATATCAATAGGTATCACATCTGCTTACTTTTCCTCTCTCTAACTATTGTCTTTTTGCTGAAGTCAAAGGGGGAGAATATTTTTGACTTAAGTCTGTGTGACTTATAGTGTTGCCATCATCAAAAAGGGGGAGATTGTTGTGCCCCTGTGGTCTTGATGATTGGTTTTGATGATAGCAAACACTATAAGTCACCATATGCATGTGTGCATGAAAGACCTTGTTGATTCATTTAAGTGCATTCATATGTGTTCATGTATTTGTGAAGCATTCATATGTGTTCATGTATTTGTGAGTGTGTGCTTGTGAATGGCATTCAGTTGTTCTGTATGACATCTGGACAGAAGTGGGTCGACCCCCCTCTTAGATAGGTCGACCCCCCCCAAGATTCGCATGTCTATACATTGGCTGCTACATGCTCACACGATCATTTAAGTCCATACATTGCTTCTAACATGCACACACACACACCCAAGTATATACACTACTGCATGCTCACTGCATTTGATGTCCTGTCTGCACATTGCTTAAGTTTGTACAGAGTTAACATTGTCTCGCACACAAATTTTCTTCCAAGTCTATACATTCTTGCATATTGTGCTTCACGCTTTGTTCAAGTCTATACACCCTGTTGCATATTGAACGTGAAGTCTATACATCGTCCAGAGCCTTGTTGCATTGTGTCACAAAGTCCATACATTCACATGTAGGCAAAGTCTGCACATTGGTAGCACTGTGCAAGTCTATACATTGCCTTTGGGCATCCAAGTCTACACATTGCCTTTGGGCATCCAAGTCTATACATTGGCAGTGTGTCTGTGTTTCAAGCCATTCGTCAAGTCTACACACTGTCCTGTAGCTTGCATGAGTCATCGGTTTCCAAGTCTGTACATTGCTTGGTGCTCACCAAGTATGTACATCGCTTCAAGCATTCCAAAGTCTATACATCGCGTGCATCATTAAGTCTAGACATTGCACTGTAGCTTGCTTAGTTGAAGTCTATACATTGCTGATCGAACGTAAGTCTATACATTCCAACCTTTTTCTACGTTCGTTGCTTTAGCTACACATCAAGTCTACACACTGCATATAGGCAAAGTCTGCACATTGTGCCTTGAAGATGTTCAAGTCTATACATTGGTTTTCACTTCTATGTCTATACATTGGCATATGCATTCACTGTAAAGTCTATACATAGTTGCGACTTATTCAGCGTCTCATATGCATATTTGAGTCAAAGTCTGTACAGCCCAAGTCTGCACATCCACTGTCTCACTTGGACTTGAAGTCTATATAGTGGACCATCTCTGTCAGCGTCTCAAGCTGCAAGTCTGTACAGAGTCTGGTAGCCTACAGTGCATCGTCTCTTCAAGTATGTACAGCCTTGGCATATGCATCTTAAAGTCTATACATCGTAGGGCTTCGAGTCTTCAAAGTCTGTACATCCTTCAAGGGGCCAAGTCTGTACATCATTTGCTTAACTTCAGCCTTTGCATCGTTAAGTCTATACAGTAGCATTTGCATTGAAGTCTATACACTGTTCTTCACAGCAACTCTGTACATGGTCTTGGCATGTGCATTCATAAAATCTATACATCGCTCAAAGTCAGTACAGCATGCTTTGTCGTTCAAAGTACAAAGTCTATACATAGCAGTGTTCAAGCTTTCAAACGTCTGTACATTCCCTTCTGTAATGTTCATGCATCAATTGTCAAGTCTGTACAGCGTTCGCTTAAAGTCCATACAGCAGTGTCTATACATTGGCTTGCTTCTTCATGCATTTGCTAGTCTCTACAGTAACTAAGTCTATACATTGTGTTGCATTGCATGCATTACCTAATGTCTATACATTGCGTCCCACAGCCTGCACAGCATGTCTATGCAACGTCCAGCTGCCTGCCGCAAAGTCTGTACATTGCGTCCCACAGCATGCATCGAAGTCTATACATTGTTGACAGCCTGCACTGCATGCCACTTTAAGTCTGTACATCCATATGTGCATTGTGCATTGTTCAAGCCAAAGTCTGTACATCGATATGTTGCTTTGATGCCGTAGCAAAGTCTATACACTCGCTGGTGTGCATATGCAAAGTCTGAACATTGCCACATGCATTACCTTTGGCAAAGTCCATACATGGTCAGGCAGCCTGTCGCAGCAAGTCTATACATCGACTGGCAGTATTCAGCAAAGTCTGAACATTGCATCATTGAGCGTGCATTGTTTTCATCAAGCCTATACACTGCATCATATGCATTCTACAGCATGTGTTATCAAGTCTATACACTCGTCCTCCTTCACACGACTAACTCTATACATCCATTGTCTTGCCTGCTGAATAAAGTCTATACACTGTCTTCAGCTGATATTGTTCATCGACTGAACTTTTAATTAATCTTGCAGGTGTCTGGGCACGTGATCCGAGGTTGGCACCTGGCACGTGATCCAAGGAGCTGAGATGCTGACACGTGGCAGAGTCAATTGGGCGGGAGATGTGGAAGACACACGCCCTAGTTGCTGCTGCTATATATATGAAGTTTCTTCATCTGTAGAAGACTATCAAGAAGGAAGAGGGCTGATCGAGACTGTGAGTGAAGAAAGAAGAGTGCAGTAGAAGAAAAAGAGAAAGAGAGAGAGCTCGTGAGGATTGAGAGAAGAAGAGAAGACAGTGAGAGAAAGAAGCAGAGAAGTAAAAGAAGAGTAAGAAGAAGAGAGATCGAGAGATAAGAAGCTTCATCAGTAGATCAGTTCATACTGGACCGTGGATCATATCCAGGCCAGTCAGCTCCTGCGAGAGCCAAATTGTGATTTCGCTTTAAAGCTTTCTGTTTGCTGTGATTATTTTCATTTCTTGTTTTTCTTTCCTTTTGTTACTCTGGTTATCTTTGTTCTTCCGATTCTCTGGATAGAGGTCGGGTCCCTCCTGGTCTGGAGGAAGAGATGTCTGTGACCTCTGGTTTGCTGGTGACGGGGAGTCACTGGTGGGTTTCCTCCTGGTGTGGAGGAAGAGAGACCTCGGTCTCTGGTTTGCTAGTGGTTGGGAGTCACTAGTGGTTCTCTCCGGTTGGGAGGAAGAGGGGAGGTTGTTCCCCTGGTCAAGCTGTTTGGCAGCAAGTGTTCGCAGACTGAGTCTGCTGGTTCTAGCATTAGCTAGTGAAGCCTCACTCCGGTTTGGAGTGAGGGGTGGATGTAGGTCTTGGTGACCAAACCACTTAAAAAATCTTCTGTGCAGTGTGGTTGTGTTTTTGCTCCTTGTCTTCTACATCCTTCACAGGTTGCCTTAGCATTCTCATTTCTATCTGTGCTGCATCCGCTAGCTGGTAGTTTAGGCGCGCCTTATATATTTGCTCTATTGTGTAAGCCATCTGTGTTTTAATTCTGCAATATTGTTTGAGCGAAAAGTTTTTTAAGGGTGGGATTCATTCACCCCCCCCCCCTCTAAATACTTTGCACCGATCCTATGAATTGGTATCAGAGCGGTGTCTGCATAGAAGGTCCAGCGACCTGCAGATCCGATCTTCCAATATTCCTGTTGCATTTAATCTAATTGTTTCCATGGGTGATCCACCAGTTTTCAACGGCTCCAATTTTAATGTATGGTTTGTCAGTCTGAAAAATTATGCTATATCAGTTAATCCTGATCTGTGGAAGTTAATTTCACACGGTCCTCATAAATTACCAAAGAAAAAGTCTAAATGGACTGACAATCACAGATCAATGTATGAAGAGAATCAGATAGCTATGAATCTAATGAAGGCAGCTACTGATAAAGCTTTACATTCCTGCTTTCATGATTGCAGCTCTGCTAAAGACATTCTAGATATGCTGAAGTGAGCTCAGAAGAGAAGTGAGGACAACTGCATGATGGCTAACAGAAGCAATCAAAGTGGCAGCCAAAATGAAGAAGATGATGATGAAGAGGTAAACCCTTTCGAGAATTTCTCTTTGGATGATTGGGAGAATGCATATGCTGAATTGCTTGAATCTCATGAACATTTAAGAAAATAGTATAAAAAATTGAAAAAGGGTTCTGGGTTAGATAGTTCAAGCTCTCCATGTGAAAATTGTTCTAATATCAAGCAATCCCATGATGCCCACTTGTCTGATATCCATATGCATGAAAATCAGAATGGAAAATTGAAGAAGGAACTTGAATGTGCTTGCTCTGAACTAAGTAGGCTAGAATATGAAAATGACTCTCTGAAACAATCTGTTAAAGAAAATGAAGAAAGTTTAGAGAAACTTAAAAAGGAGAACACATTGCTGATTGAGAAATTTGAAGCCATAAAATCTGTAAACATGGAGCTGCAGAAAAAGGATGAAAAATAGCAAAGAGAAATGAAGGAATTTGAAAATAGAAGAAAGCAAGAAGTCAATTCAGAAGATCAGCTTCTAATAAATGAATTGGTTCAAAATGATAAGCTTAAAGAAGAAATTGAAAAATTAAAATTGTTAAACAGTGCCATGTCTGAAAGACTTCTTACATTGGAGAAAGGCAAAATGATCTCTACAAACGAAACTGAAGAAGTAGATGAGCTGAGAAAGGAAATTGAAAAATACAAAACAGATAACAAAATTTTGAATGAAGTTGTCAATTGCAGTGAACAACAGATTGCAAGTTATGAAATAAACGTTGCATCTCTCGAAAATAAAATTCAAGATTTGAAGAGTTCTCTGTCTAAGTTTGTGAGTGGGCAAGAAAACCTAGACAAACTACTAGGTGTAAAAGTCAATGTCAGGAAGGAAGGGTTGGGCTACAATAGTCTGAATAAAAAGGTTTTTAAGAACAAAGTAATGACATCATTTGTAAATGCTTCAAATGTAGCCTCTACATCAAAAGATAAACAGCCCATTGTTCAGAAAATGCAGGGAACAAAGGTTAATTGTAAGAAAGAGGGACTGGGTTACAATCCAGTCATGAGGAAGGTTGATGGATCCAACCTGAAAATTGTTTTTGTTAAATCTTCAGAACAAGAAAAGCCTTCTACCACATCTCCACCTCAGAACAAGGCTTAGAAAATAGAAAAATAAAATAAAAATCATAAAACATCAAAAATTCAAAGGAACAGTCTGCATGCTAAGAACTCATGAGAAAAATGCCATATTTTAAAGAAATCAAATGGCTCCTGTCATTATTGTGGTAAGCATGGACACTTTATGAGTAATTGTTTTGTGATGAAACAAGATGACAAAAAGCATGCTAGAAAACATGTGTCCGGTCAGAAAAAGGATAATCTGAATGTTAAAGAATTTCATGCTAGAAATCATGTTTTTCAAAATAAGAAAATTCATTGCTCCAATTGTGGCAAGATGGGCCACATTGCAGCTCATTGCTGGCATGTTAAGGGGAAGAAATTTCATTCCGAGTTCGTTAATTTCCATGACAGCAAAAATATTTTTGAAAGGAAAACTCTTGCATGTCTTGAGTGTGGTAAGTTAGGCCACAGAGCTAGAGATTGTTGGCATGCTCAGAAGAACTATGTTAACCCCTATGTTATCAAATTCTATGCTAGAAAATCTGTGAGTTTTTCATGCTATAACTGTGGAAAGCCAGGTCACAGGGCTGCAACCTCTTGGCTAGCAGGATATCAAAACCAAACTGGTTTCGGTAAATAGAATTTCTATTCTGTTAACAAAAAAGTTCATGCATATGCACATAGAATTCATGCTAATAAGAATGTGCATAAATCAATTCAGAAATCTGCTGCTTCTTGCCATCATTATGGCAAATCTGGACATTTAATGGATAGTTATCCTCTGATGAAATTTAATGATCATCAAGTTAAAAATGTGTTGAGAAAACCTGCTAGAAGTGATACTGTCATGTCAGGACCCAAGACTTCTTGGGTGCCTATTTGTGCAAAATAGTTTGCTAACTTGCAGGTGTGCCTTGGAAGCTGATTAATAAAGAGGGGATTAATCCAAGGCACTCAAGAATGAAAATCCCTTCCTGAATTTTTCAGGTAAATTTCTTGCATTTCCTGTTTTTAGTTTTACTGCATAGCACATTAAATCTATTTTTGCATATTCATTCATCATCTGCCATTTGCATTATTTTCTGATCATGCACTTGCTGAATGTTCTGTGCATATATGAGTTTAAAGGGTTGTCTGCATCTGATGCATACATATGCCAATTGCAGTTGTTTGTTAATTGTTGATATGCATAATCTCTGAAAACAAATTGCAACTTCTGAAAATCTGAACTGCATATGAATGTTGTTTGAAATATGTCTGTTGCATAGCTCACTGAAAATCTGGATTGCCTATAGGACTGCATGTTGAATTGTCATGATTGACCTCTATGGTATATTAAATAGTAAGCCACTAAAAGGCAGGGAAATCTCTCTGGAGGCTTTTACTATGTGTGAGATGGTCTTTTAGACCAGGTTCTCCGCCTAGTACCATGGGTCATAGTGCTTGATAGGGCAGTCTGAATGAGCATGAATCACAAATCCATATGTTCAGCTTTCATGGCAAACATTGCATGTTTTCAGGGGTAGTTAATTGTATGTCTTTGCATGGCAATCAATGTTGAGTCCTTGCATGTCTTTGCATACATGTAGTTAATAGCATTGCATTTCACTTCATTGAAAAAGCCAAAAAGATTGACTGAATGCATGTTGTGAGGGGGAGTCAATGCATTGCATGTAGGTTGTCAAATGTATACACTTGTCAGAATTCATTGCATATCCTTCCTTATTGATTTTGTTGACAAACCTTGATCATATTCTGAAAGCATTGAGCTTCAAAATCTCTTCTATCATTTGGTACCAGAATTCTGTCAGTCTCTCATGAAGATTTCAATGGGGCTATCTCGATTATAAATCTGAAAACACTTGAACTAGGAATATTCTATTATACGATTTTATGAATGTCTGAAATAACTCATGTGGTTTAAGATTAATGTATTCATTGAGTTTGACTTTAAAATCTCTTAAAAATATCTGAAACATGTTTAATAAACATAAACCATCTGTTTCATGCTATGTCTTGTAAAATCTTCTGAAATCTGCATTATTGAATACATGGCTTTATTTGGTTAAGTACATGAAATTATTATTGATTTGAAGCAAATGAGTTTTTTCTGAAATGTCTAAAGGGTAAACTCTGTCAGAGCAATGACTTTGGTCACTGAGAAACACCTGTCCAAAGGACTGTGTCATGAGGTGCCATAGTTAACTCTGCTTAAGAATGAGTGTTAATCAGGCAGAGCAATGGCATGCACACTGAGAAATACAACTCACTCATCAAGAAATGATTTGTAGTGTGTCATGATGTGTAAATGCTATCTCTGTTCATATAAAGTATGACTGTTAGTTACACTAAGTGCTTAGGGATATTGGCGTCTGATCAACATATATCCTCTAGTTATAAGGTGTATACTGAACTAGAGTACTCGTAAAATTTGTAGTATAAAAATTTGTTGAACAAATTGCTATATTTGAATATTGATGCTAAAATCAAATTGCTACAACTCTAGACAAAATCATATGACTTCATTATTACTTGATCTTAATACTAGTGCATGTAATTCCGAAAGAAGTCAATAAATTTGATTGTGTAAGAGAAAGGGAGGTTAATCAAGATATGTGTATGTGGGCTTGGTTCATTTTTATTAAACCATGATTTTAGATATCAGTACAAAATTTTATTGATAAACTTTGCATACATCATGTTTAAACCATGCTGATCAGTAAAATTCATCCATAAGCCCTTATAATGGAAGACTTTGAAAAATTATGTTTTGGATTTATGAGATTGATATCTCCTTGAAAATCTTTTTGAATTCCTTGTGCTTGGAGCCTATTTGAAATTCTTTTCCTCACTATCCTTGTTTCATCATGACCTGAACTTCTCCTTGATTGCCCCTGTGGTCTCCTTCTCATTCAGTTCATAAGGTTCCATTTATTGAGGGGGAGCTTCCTTGTCATCTGAATCATGCAGCATGGAAATTCATAAAGGGGGAGAATTATCTTGCATTCATATACTTAGGGGGAGTTCTTGCATTTCTTGTTGCATCTGCATCTCTGCATTCATACATGCTTAATTGTTATGAGTCATATTGCTCTTTGGGGAAGAATGTGCTTTCATGTAGTCAAAGGGAGAAATGTCATATCAATAGGTATCACATCTGCTTACTTTTCCTCTCTCTAACTATTGTCTTTTTGCTGAAGTCAAAGGGGGAGAATGTTTTTGACTTAAGTCTGTGTGACTTATAGTGTTGCCATCATCAAAAAGGGGGAGATTGTTGTCTCCCTATGATCTTGATGATTGGTTTTGATGATAGCAAACACTATAAGTCACCATATGCATGTGTGCATGAAAGACCTTGTTGATTCATTTAAGTGCATTCGTATGTGTTCATGTATTTGTGAAGCATTCATATGTGTTCATGTATTTGTGAGTTTGTGCTTGTGAATGGCATTCAGTTGTTCTGTCTGACATCTGGACAGAAGTGGGTCGACCCCCCTCTTAGATGGGTCGACCCCCCCCAAGATTCGCATGTCTATACATTGGCTCCTGCATACTCACACGATCATTTAAGTCCATACATTGCTTCTAACATGCACACACACACACCCAAGTATATACACTGCTGCATGCTCACTGCATTTGATGTCCTGTCTGCACATTGCTTAAGTCTGTACAGAGTTAACATTGTCTCGCACACAAATTTTTCTTCCAAGTCTATACATTCTTGCATATTGTGCTTCACGCTTTGTTCAAGTCTATACACCCTGTTGCATATTGAACGTGAAGTCTATACATCGTCCAGAGCCTTGTTGCATTGTGTCACAAAGTCCATACATTCACATGTAGGCAAAGTCTGCACATTGGTAGCGCTGTGCAAGTCTATACATTGCCTTTGGGCATCCAAGTCTACACATTGCCTTTGGGCATCCAAGTCTATACATTGGTAGTGTGTCTGTGTTTCAAGCCATTCGTCAAGTCTACACACTGTCCTGTAGCTTGCATGAGTCATCGGTTTCCAAGTCTGTACATTGCTTGGTGCTCACCAAGTATGCACATCGCTTCAAGCATTCCAAAGTCTATACATCGCGTGTATCATTAAGTCTAGACATTGCACTGTAGCTTGCTTAGTTGAAGTCTATACATTGCTGATCGAACGTAAGTCTATACATTCAACCTTTTCCTACGTTCGCTGCTTTAGCTACACATCAAGTCTACACACTGCATATAGCCAAAGTCTGCACATTGTGCCTTGAAGATGTTCAAGTCTATACATTGGTTTTCACTTCTAAGTCTGTACATTGGCATATGCATTCACTGTAAAGTCTATACATAGTTGCGTCTTGTTCAGCGTCTCATATGCATATTTGAGTCAAAGTCCGTACAGCCCAAGTCTGTACATCCACTGTCTCACTTGGACTTGAAGTCTATATAGTGGACCGTCTCTGTCAGCGTCTCAAGCTGCAAGTCTGTACAGAGTCTGGTAGCCTACAGTGCATCGTCTCTTCAAGTATGTACAGCCTTGGCATATGCATCTTAAAGTCTATACATCGTAGGGCTTCGAGTCTTCAAAGTCTATACATCCTTCAAGGGGCCAAGTCTGTACATCAATTGCTTAACTTCAGCCTTTGCATCGTTAAGTCTATACAGTGGCATTTGCATTGAAGTCTATACACTGTTCTTCACAGCAACTCTGTACATGGTCTTGGCATGTGCATTCATAAAGTCTATACATCGCTCAAAGTCAGTACAGCATGCTTTGTCGTTCAAAGTACAAAGTCTATACATAGCAGTGTTCAAGCTTTCAAAAGTCTGTACATTCCCTTCTGTAATGTTCATGCATCGATTGTCAAGTCTGTACAGCGTTCGCTTAAAGTCCATACAGCAGTGTCTATACATTGGCTTGCTTCTTCATGCATTTGCTAGTCTCTACAGCAACTAAGTCTATACATTGTGTTGCATCGCATGCATTACCTAATGTCTATACATTGCGTCCCACAGCCTGCACATCATGTCTATACAACGTCCAGCTGCCTGCCGTAAAGTCTGTACATTGCGTCCCACAGCATGCATCGAAGTCTATACATTGTTGACAGCCTGCACTGCATGCCACTTTAAGTCTGTACATCCATATGTGCATTGTGCATTGTTCAAGCCAAAGTCTGTACATCGATATGTTGCTTTGATGCCGTAGCAAAGTCTATACACTCGCTGGTGTGCATATGCAAAGTCTGAACATTGCCACATGCATTACCTTTGGCAAAGTCCATACATGGTCAGGCAGCCTGTCGCAGCAAGTCTATACATCGACTGGCAGTATTCAGCAAAGTCTGAACATTGCATCATTGTGCGTGCATTGTTTTCATCAAGCCTATACACTGCATCATATGCATTCTACAGCATGTGTTATCAAGTCTATACACTCGTCCTCCTTCACACGACTAACTCTATACATCCATTGTCTTGCCTGCTGAATAAAGTCTATACACTGTCTTCAGCTGATATTGTTCATCGATTGAACTTTTAATTAACCTTGCAGGTGTCTGGGCACGTGATCCGAGGTTGGCACCTGGCACGTGATCCAAAGAGCTGAGATGCTGACACGTGGCAGAGTCAATTGGGCGGGAGATGTGGAAGACACACGCCCTAGTTGCTGCTGCTATATATATGAAGTTTCTTCATCTATAGAACACTATCAAGAAGGAAGAGGGCTGATCGAGACTGTGAGTGAAGAAAGAAGAGTGCAGAAGAATAAAATGAGAAAGAGAGAGAGCTCGTGAGGATTGAGAGAAGAAGAGAAGACAGTGAGAGAAAGAAGCAGAGAAGTAAAAGAAGAGTAAGAAGAAGAGAGATCGAGAGATAAGAAGCTTCATCAGTAGATCAGTTCATACTGGACCGTGGATCATATCCAGGCCAGTCAGCTCCTGCGAGAGCCAAATTGTGATTTCGCTTTAAAGCTTTCTGTTTGCTGTGATTATTTTCATTTCTTGTTTTTCTTTCCTTTTGTTACTCTGGTTATCTTTGTTCTTCTGATTCTCTGGATAGAGGTCGGGTCCCTCCTGGTCTGGAGGAAGAGAGGTCTGTGACCTCTGGTTTGCTGGTGACGGGGAGTCACTGGTGGGTTCCCTCCTGGTGTGGAGGAAGAGAGACCTCATGGTGCGGACACTCGAGCAGTTGAGCGGCGCGACACGCCGAGCCACCGGTACCGCACGCGGAGCATGACACGAGCCACCTCAGCGTCCATCTGGCTCGGAGACAGCCTGGAGACTCCGCCTTGAGCCTCCCCATTTATTATATTTAGTTAGACTTTATGTGTGTGCAATTTGTGTTTATTTCTTTGCATTCGGTTTGCCATTTTGATTGTAATAAGGGCCTATGTGCAATTCGGACCCCGTGGGCCCCACGGGCCCCACAGGCCCCACCCCATTGGGCCACCTCAGCCTAGGGTCCCACGTGGGGCCAGTCAACATGCCACATGGGAGCATCTAGAAGTTTGAATGAGAATTGGACACATGGGGGACAATGGACTAGAAAAGTCCACATGGGAGGCCACCTACCCCCACCAACTAGTCCACCCTCTCTCCTTGGTCCAAGGGCCGCCCCCCCCCCCTTTGTTTTTTTTATATTATTTTGTGTGTGTGTATCACACTCCATCCCAACCCTCCATTCCCATCCCCTAGATCCAATGGTTGTGGATGGATGTGAGATGTAACCTATTTAAGCTTGTATTTTCCATTTTAGTAGAATTAATGCATTTGAATTGGAAGAAAATCCCTTGAGCAAGGCTTAGGCCGCCCCTCCCTCTCCCCTTGAAGCTTTGAAGGCTTCCTTCTGGTGGTGAGACTCCACCCTATCAGTTCCGATCGCCGCCGCCGCCACCACGAGCCGCCACCGCACCGCCATCGTCTTCATCGGAGTTCTGCCTATGCAGTACCACAGCAACTTCCAAAAAATTTGTGTCTCAGCCACAAGCTCAGATCGATCTGGGAATTTTACTGGAGCTTCCAGAGGTGTCCAGAATATCCCATAAATTTTTCTTTGTCATTCGGATCCCGTTTCATAATTTTGGATTTTCGTCCACCCTTCCATTTCAGTTCTGCCAGAGTTCTGTCCAGATTCATATCCGCCCTATTTTTCATGTCTTAGATCTGACTTTTGATTTCTGTTAGTCCCATAACTTTTACTGGAGTTTCCTTCCATCCACCCCTTCATCCACAATTTTTCTAAATTTCTGGTTCGCCCATTTCGTATTTTCGAAAAATCATTCTCAGTCCCATCTACAGTTCTGTCCACCTATTCCCAGATCCAACCACCAGTCACTCCAAAAATCATATCAAATCGCCACTACCTTCAAATCCAATTTCAAAAATTGTCCCCGTTTCGTGTTTTGATTTCCTACAACTTTGAAGATGAGCTCGAAGCCTGATTCCAACGGAAAGCAGGCGGTCAATGGCCATTTACAAGAAACTCATATGCTGATCTGATATTTCGGGAGCTGTGCAATAGAGGATTGAAAAATAGTTAAAGCCCAGGTCAGCAAAGGTTCAGAAGATTCCACTGGCCCTAGGTTGAAGGATTTTGAATCCTCTTTCCAACGGCGCTGGTTTCATCGCATTCCGACGACGGGGCTGATCGCAGCGGCCGTTTTCGCCGGAGCGCGCTCTGCTAAAACAGCAACCTCAGCTCGTGGACAGCAACTTCAAAGCTTGGAGATCGGGACCGATCGACCCCCGATCGGTGTTCCCGGCCGACCGCCGTCCGTGGAGGCACTCCACCAGGGGTCACCATCATAGTGGGTCCCACCCCCACAGATCCGGAGGACAGCGCCATCCGTGGGCCCCGCAGGCCCGCAGAACCCGCCGTTCGGAAAGCACGAAAATGCGGAGTTCGGCACTGCCGGGCGACATCAAGATGCTGCCCGTCAACCCAATTCGCGTGATTCCCGGGCCCCGCATGCGACCTTTTACCTCCCTGCGTGGAGTGGGTCAAATTATTGTACTGCTGTAAAATTATGTTAACCGGGCGTCCGTGATTGGCCGGGGTTGTCTTCGCCACGCCGGGTGCGTGGAGGTAATGGTCCGAACCTCTTGGCGTTCATTTGCTTAGCTAGTATACGGTCTTTTGCCGCTGCCGAGAGTGTAGGTACTAGCCCGTGTGTCCATGTCACCGCTGTGAGAGTGAGAGTGACCCGTCCCGTGACTCGATCCGAGTCCGGAAGTTGAGTCGGACTACCCTTGACCTCCGCCGGTTCCTTAACCGCGCACGATCCGCGCTTTCCCTCGCTTGGGACGACGAGTGAGCTTCCACTTCTGTTAGCGACGTTTTGCCACTAGGAGCTCGTAGTGTCGGGCTTAGTGTCTCCCTGGTGTGTGTTGCTGGTCGCGTCTTCTTCTAGAGTCTGAGGGTGGCACCTAATAGTGTCGTCTCCCGTGTCCGTCCCGCATCAGTTTGGTATCAGAGCAAGTCGAGTCTAGGGTAGTCGTTGCATAAGTCATGCATCATGGTCTAAGTCAAGTCTAGGATCATCATTATTTTCAAAACAAAAAAAAAGTGTGTTTTAAATTGCATTTCATCCCGATAATTCGGTATCTTAAAAGGTGTTGTCCGATCATTAGGCTACGCCTACCGGGAGGTCGCACACTTGCGGGAGTGATCTTCGGATCGATTAACTCCGCCCCGTACCGGATATTGGTTAGGTCTAAGTGCATCCTTTAGTGAGTGTTTGCATCAGTTTGGGTCTCCTAGTTCATGTGTAGTCCAATAAGAGTCAGTCGGTCTTGTCCAAGAGTCGGCATGTTCAACATGTAGTTCCCCCAATTTCCCATGGATTCCCAATCACCCGGGCCATATGGCCGTTGGTCTACTCATGGGCTTGGCAACCATCCTCTCCCCTTTCGTAGGCCCGAAGCCTCTGATTTTTATGGCTCTGATGATCCGGGCGACTACCTCAATTGGGAGGCCGCCATGGACAAATATCTTGAATGTTACACCATGTCCAATGCCATGCAAGTTAGTTTTGCCCGAGAGAGGCTTGTCAACAAAGCCGCCTGGAAATGGGATAGCATTGAGCGCATGAGAGAGGTTAGGAGGCAAAGGCCCATTGAGTCGTGGCATGAGATGAAGGATGAACTTAGGAAGGTCTACCTACCCGGCCCGGTCACCTCCAACCAACCCCACCCAATCACCTCCACCCAAGTGGGCCATAATCGGAGGCAACGCGCCGCGCATGTAGAAGAGCCTAGGTCCACGACTAAGCCGACTTCATATGGGGGAGTCCATCACATCGCTCCTACTCCAAACCCCACCATTGCCGAACTCTTCTAAATCATTTTGGATAAGGTGGATAGGAAGTGTGATTATATTGAGTCCCTGCTTCCCCCTTGCCTACCTCCTAGCCGAGATAGAACCAAGCATGACCCTAAGGAGGTAGCAACCGGTAGTCCCAATCCAGTGTCATCTAGAGTGCCATCCCGAGGTCCTCTCCCCATCTTGGTGGATCCTCTTCCCCCACCCATGAGAGCTCCATTCCCTACACCCCCTGTCTATCAAGAGGATAAGGGTAAGGGTCCACTTATCAAGGAGCGTAGAGGATCACGACAACAGTGTTATCGCTGCCAGGGGTTTGGCCACTTTGCCGGACAGTGTCCCACTCGGACATCTCTAGCCCTAGGGGATAAAGGGGTTGGAGAAATCTCACTCTCCAATCTTTATTCGGAGCCACCCCAGCCACAGCTACCCGTGTTTCTAACGGGAAAGCTACTTATAGCCGAGCCACTCCTTAGCTGGCTTAAGAATGGCCTGGCCCCATCTCCCCTCCCATCTATGGACCCTATCCTACCTCTGGTGCCAATCAATTCATTTCACACCACTTTCCGGTCTAGTCATTATGTGGATACATTGGATGACCTTCTTAAAGGGTTAGACCGGCAGTGGACATTTACGCACTTGTTGGCTCCAGGCTTCGACCGACCCACAGGTCGTAGTTTCACTCATCCCGCTTTAGGGTCCATCACCTCCGTGTACACCGTGGGTCATGTTACCACGGAGGTTCTTCTAATCCTCCCTATGCCGGCCGAGCCCGATTTCATTCCCATTTGCCCAAGGGAGGAATCTTACTTTCTACCTATGACTGTCGTCCCACCTCTCACAATGAATGAAGGTGATCATTTACACCTCCAAGATTTCCAAATGTGGGACAGTGAATTGTGGAAGCCTAGCCCGAGGGGTCATACCTTCTATGATCCCTTCGACCCATTCTCTTGTGGACCCCGTGACCCACCATATTTACCCCACCTTTTTGAGAGAGTCCACCATCATACCCCCACCGTCTCATCTCCCTTCACGGATGAAGGTGACCATCAACACCTTCTAGAATTCCACACATGGGACCTTGAAATGAGGGAATCCATATCGAGGGGTCACACATTCTTTGATCCCTTCGATCCCTTTCTTCATGGGCCCTTTGGCCCACAACCTCCATTCCACCTCTTTAAGGAAGTCCACTATCACACCCCTCCTACTCGGGCCTGGCAACCTTTACATGGCAATAGGTCCGAACCGTCATTTGGGGGTAATGAAGACTTTGGTTTCCCCGGCCCACCTAAACCACCCAAACCTCCCGGATTTCCCACATCCAAACCCAATGTCCATGATTGGTGCATCGTAGGATGTCTAGGAGTCCACCATGACATTAACCTCCGGTTATGTCAAATGCATGCATGGCACACATTCGGATGTCCTGGACCACCTTGCATATGATTGTGTCGGACTAGCATTAGGTTTGTGTAGGGTCGTGTGTGCATCTGTGTGTTTTTCTTTTTGTTAGGCATGTTAGGAGTCTGCATGAGTGAGGCCAGCAATGCACGGTACAAGGAGTTAGCCGGTGCCCTTAGACACCACCGAGAGTTCCAAGAGGGCGAATATGTCATGATCAGGGTAAGACCTGGACGGTTTCCCTCTGGAACCGTTAAGAAGTTGCAAGCTCGCGGAGCCGGTCCATTCAGAGTGTTGAAACGCGTTGGATCCAATGCGTACGTTGTGGACTTGCCCGAGGAATATGGTATAAGCTCTACCTTCAATGTATCGGATCTTGTTGCATATAGGGACCCAGCGGTGATCCCTAGTGAGCCTTTTGAGCCATCTCCTCCCCTTGAGAGTGATCCCACACCTGAGTGTCCACTTCCACCTCCAGCCCCTTTTTCACGGCAGCGTGAGCATATAGATCGTATACTGGACGAGCAAGTGACAGTTACCAGGAGTGGATCTTACCCGCGCTACCTAGTGCGATGGAGAGGACGGCCCGCTACTGAGGACACATGGATCACACATGGCGAGTTGCAGCGGATCGATCCGAACCTTCTGGAGCGATACAGGAGCGATGCAGACTCTTACTCGACAGGGTCGAGTTTCTCCCACCCGGGGAGAATTGGTGCGGACACCCGAGCAGTTGATCGGCGCGACACGCCGAGCCACCGGTACCGCACACGGAGCATCACACGAGCCACCTCAGCGTCCATCTGGCTCGGAGACAGCCTGGAGACTCCGCCTTGAGCCTCCCCATTTATTATATTTAGTTAGACTTTATGTGTGTGCAATTTGTGTTTATTTCTTTGCATTCGGTTTGCCATTTTGATTGTAATAAGGGCCTATGTGCAATTCGGACCCCGCGGGCCCACGGGCCCCACAGGCCCCACCCCATTGGGCCACCTCAGCCTAGGGTCCCACGTGGGGCCAGTCAACATGCCACATGGGAGCATCTAGAAGTTTGAATGGGAATTGGACACATGGGGGACAATGGACTAGAAAAGTCCACATGGGAGGCCACCTACCCCCACCAACTAGTCCACCCTCTCTCCTTGGTCCAAGGGCCCCCCCCCCCTTTATTTTTTTTTTATATTATTTTGTGTGTGTGTGTCACACTCCATCCCAACCCTCCATTCCCATCCCCTAGATCCAATGGTTGTGGATGGATGTGAGATGTAACCTATTTAAGCTTGTATTTTCCATTTTAGTAGAATTAATGCATTTGAATTGGAAGAAAATCCCTTGAGCAAGGCTTAGGCCGCCCCTCCCTCTCCCCTTGAAGCTGTGAAGGCTTCCTTCTGGTGGTGAGACTCCACCCTATCAGTTCCGGTCGCCCCCGCCGCCGCCACGAGCCGCCACCGCACCGCCATCGTCTTCATCGGAGTTCTGCCCGCGCAGTACCACAGCAACTTCCACGAAATTTGTGTCTCAGCCATGAGCTCAGATCGATCTGGGAATTTTACTGGAGCTTCCAGAGGTGTCAAGAATATCCCATAAATTTTGGTTTGTCATTCGGATCTCGTTTAATAATTTTTGATTTTTGTCCACCCTTCCATTTCAGTTCTGCCAGAGTTCTGTCCAGATTCATATCCGCCCTGTGTTTCATGTCTTAGATCCAACTTTTGATTTCTGTTAGTCCCATAAATTTTACTGGAGTTTCCTTCCATCCACCCCTTCATCCATAATTTTTCTAAATTTCTGGTTCGCCCATTTCATATTTTCTAAAAATCGTTCTCAGTCCCATCTACAGTTCTGTCAACCTGTTCCCAGATCCGACCACCAGTCACTCCATAAATCCTATCAAATCGCCACTACCTCCAAATCCAATTTCAAAAATTGTCCCCATTTCGTGTTTTGATTCCCTACAACTTTGAAGAAGTGCTTGAAGCCTGATTCCAACGGCAAGCAGGCGGTCAATGGCCATTTATAGGAAACTCATATGCTGATCTGATATTTCGGGAGCTGTGCAACATAGGATTGAAAAATAGTTAAAGCCCAGGTCCACAGAGGTTCAGACGATTCCACTGGCCCTAGGTTGAAGTATTTTGAATCCTCTTTCCAACGGCGCTGGTTTCATCGCATTCTGACGAAGGGGCTGATCGCAGCGGCCATTTTCGCCGGAGCGCGCGCTACTAAAATAGCAACCTCAGCTCGTGGACAGCAACTTCAAAGCTTGGAGATCGGGACCGATCGACCCCCGATCGGTGTTCCCGGCCGACCGCCGTCCGTGGAGGCGCGCCACCAGGGGTCACCATCATAGTGGGTCCCACCCCCATAGATCCGGAGGACAGCGCCATCCGTGGGCCCCGCAGGCCCGCAGAACCCGCCGTTCGGAAAGGGCACCGCCGGGCGACATCAAGATGCTGCCCGTCAACCCAATTCGCGTGATTCCCGGGCCCCGCATGTGACATTTTACCTCCCTGCGTGGAGTGGGTCAAATTATTGTACTGCTGTAAAATTGTGTTAACCGGGGGTCCGTGATTGGCCGGGGTTGTCTTCGCCACGCCGGGTGCGTGGAGGTAATGGTCCGAACCTCTTGGCGTTCATTTGCTTAGCTAGTATACGGTCTTTTGCCACTGCCGAGAGTGTAGGTACTAGCCCGTGTGTCCATGTCACTGCTGTGAGAGTGAGAGTGACCCGTCCCGTGACTCGATCCAAGTCCGAAAGTTGAGTCGAACTACCCTTGACCTCCGCCGGTTCCTTAACCACGCACGGTCCGCGCTTTCCCTCGCTTGGGACGACGAGTGAGCTTCCACTTCTGTTAGCGACGTTTTGTCACTAGGAGCTCGTAGTGTCGGGCTTAGTGTCTCCCTGGTGTGTGCTGCTGGTCGCGTCTTCTTTTAGAGTCTGAGGGTGGCACCTAATAGTGTCGTCTCCCGTGTCCGTCCCGCATCACCTCGGTCTCTGGTTTGCTAGTGGCTGGGAGTCACGAGTGGTTCTCTCCGGTTGGGAGGAAGAGGGGAGGTTGTTCCCCTGGTCAAGCTGTTTGGCAGCAAGTGTTCGCAGACTGAGTCTGCTGGTTCTAGCATTAGCTAGTGAAGCCTCACTCCGGTTTGGAGTGAGGGGTGGATGTAGGTCTTGGTGACCAAACCACTTAAAAAATCTTCTGTGCAGTGTGGTTGTGTTTTTGCTCCTTGTCTTCTACATCCTTCACAGGTTGCCTTAGCATTCTCGTTTTTATCTGTGCTGCTTCTGCTAGCTGGTAGTTTAGGCGCGCCTTATATATTTGCTCTATTGTGTAAGCCATCTGTGTTTTAATTCTGCAATATTGTTTGAGCGAAAAGTTTTTTAAGGGTGGGATTCATTCACCCCCCCTCTGAATACTTCACACCGATCCTATCAATTGGTATCAGAGCGGTGTCTGCATAGAAGGTCCAGCGACCTGCAGATCTGATCTTGCAGTCTTCGGTGCTAATTTGCTTTTGGTGCATCAATATTCCTGTTGCATTTAATCTGATTGTTTCCATGGGTGATCCACCAGTTTTCAACGGCTCCAATTTTAATGTATAGTTTGTCAGTCTGAAAAATTATGCTATATCAGTTAATCCTGATCTGTGGAAGTTAATTTCACACGGTCCTCATAAATTATCAAAGAAAAAGTCCAAATGGACTGACAATCACAGATCAATGTATGAAGAGAATCAGATAGCTATGAATCTAATGAAGGCAGCTACTGATAAAGCTTTACATTCATGCTTTCATGATTACAGCTCTGCTAAAGACATTCTAGATATGCTGAAGTGAGCTCAGAAGAGAAGTGAGGACAGCTGCATGATGGCTAACAGAAGCAATCAAAGTGGCAGCCAAAATGAAGAAGATGATGATGAAGAGGTAAACCCTTTCGAGAATTTCTCTTTGGATGATTGGGAGAATGCATATGCTGAATTGCTTGAATCTCATGAACATTTAAGAAAATAGTATAAAAAATTGAAAAAGGGTTCTGGGTTAGATAGTTCAAGCTCTCCATGTGAAAATTGTTCTAATATCAAGCAATCCCATGATGCCCACTTGGCTGATATGCTGACACGTGGCAGAGTCAATTGGGCGGGAGATGTGGAAGACACACGCCCTAGTTGCTGCTGCTATATATATGAAGTTTCTTCATCTGTAGAAGACTATCAAGAAGGAAGAGGGCTGATCGAGACTGTGAGTGAAGAAAGAAGAGTGCAGTAGAAGAAAAAGAGAAAGAGAGAGAGCTCGTGAGGATTGAGAGAAGAAGAGAAGACAGTGAGAGAAAGAAGCAGAGAAGTAAAAGAAGAGTAAGAAGAAGAGAGATCGAGAGATAAGAAGCTTCATCAGTAGATCAGTTCATACTGGACCGTGGATCATATCCAGGCCAGTCAGCTCCTGCGAGAGCCAAATTGTGATTTCGCTTTAAAGCTTTCTGTTTGCTGTGATTATTTTCATTTCTTATTTTTCTTTCCTTTTGTTACTCTGGTTATCTTTGTTCTTCCGATTCTCTGGATAGAGGTCGGGTCCCTCCTGGTCTGGAGGAAGAGATGTCTGTGACCTCTGGTTTGCTGGTGACGGGGAGTCACTGGTGGGTTTCCTCCTGGTGTGGAGGAAGAGAGACCTCGGTCTCTGGTTTGCTAGTGACTGGGAGTCACTAGTGGTTCTCTCCGGTTGGGAGGAAGAGGGGAGGTTGTTCCCCTGGTCAAGCTGTTTGGCAGCAAGTGTTCGCAGACTGAGTCTGCTGGTTCTAGCATTAGCTAGTGAAGCCTCACTCCGGTTTGGAGTGAGGGGTGGATGTAGGTCTTGGTGACCAAACCACTTAAAAAATCTTCTGTGCAGTGTGGTTGTGTTTTTGCTCCTTGTCTTCTACATCCTTCACAGGTTGCCTTAGCATTCTCATTTCTATCTGTGCTGCATCCGCTAGCTGGTAGTTTAGGCGCGCCTTATATATTTGCTCTATTGTGTAAGCCATCTGTGTTTTAATTCTGCAATATTGTTTGAGCGAAAAGTTTTTTAAGGGTGGGATTCATTCACCCCCCCTCTAAATACTTTGCACCGATCCTATGAATTGGTATCAGAGCGGTGTCTGCATAGAAGGTCCAGCGACCTGCAGATCCGATCTTCCAATATTCCTGTTGCATTTAATCTAATTGTTTCCATGGGTGATCCACCAGTTTTCAACGGCTCCAATTTTAATGTATGGTTTGTCAGTCTGAAAAATTATGCTATATCAGTTAATCCTGATCTGTGGAAGTTAATTTCACACGGTCCTCATAAATTACCAAAGAAAAAGTCTAAATGGACTGACAATCACAGATCAATGTATGAAGAGAATCATATAGCTATGAATCTAATGAAGGCAGCTACTGATAAAGTTTTACATTCCTGCTTTCATGATTGCCGCTCTGCTAAAGACATTCTAGATATGCTGAAGTGAGCTCAGAAGAGAAGTGAGGACAACTGCATGATGGCTAACAGAAGCAATCAAAGTGGCAGCCAAAATGAAGAAGATGATGATGAAGAGGTAAACCCTTTCGAGAATTTCTCTTTGGATGATTGGGAGAATGCATATGCTGAATTGCTTGAATCTCATGAACATTTAAGAAAATAGTATAAAAAATTAAAAAAGGGTTCTGGGTTAGATAGTTCAAGCTCTCCATGTGAAAATTGTTCTAATATCAAGCAATCCCATGATGCCCACTTGGCTGATATCCATATGCATGAAAATCAGAATGGAAAATTGAAGAAGGAACTTGAATGTGCTTGCTCTGAACTAAGTAGGCTAGAATTTGAAAATGACTCTCTGAAACAATCTGTTAAAGAAAATGAAGAAAGTTTAGAGAAACTTAAAAAGGAGAACACATTGCTGATTGAGAAATTTGAAGCCATAAAATCTGTAAACATGGAGCTACAGAAAAAGGATGAAAAACAGCAAAGAGAAATGAAGGAATTTGAAAATAGAAGAAAGCAAGAAGTCAATTCAGAAGATCAGCTTCTAATAAATGAATTGGTTCAAAATGATAAGCTTAAAGAAGAAGTTGAAAAATTAAAATTGTTAAACAGTGTCATGTCTGAAAGACTTCTTACATTGGAGAAAGGCAAAATGATCTCTACAAACGAAACTGAAGAAGTAGATGAGCTCAGAAAGGAAATTGAAAAATACAAAACAGATAACAAAGTTTTGAATGAAGTTGTCAATTGCAGTGAACAAGAGATTGCAAGTTATGAAATAAACGTTGCATCTCTCGAAAATGAAATTCAAGATTTGAAGAGTTCTCTGTCTAAGTTTGTGAGTGGGCAAGAAAACCTAGACAAGCTACTAGGTGTAAAAGTCAATGTCAGGAAGGAAGGGTTGGGCTACAATAATCTGAATAAAAAGGTTTTTAAGAACAAATTAATGACATCATTTGTAAATGCTTCAAATGTAGCCTCTACATCAAAAGATAAACAGCCCATTGTTCAGAAAATGTTGGGAACAAAGGTTAATTGTAAGAAAGAGTGACTGGGTTACAATCCAGTCACGAGGAAGGTTGATGGAACCAACTTGAAAATTATTTTTGTTAAATCTTCAGAACAAGAAAAGCCTTCTACCACATCTCCACCTCAGAACAAGGCTAAGAAAATAGAAAAATAAAATAAAAATCATAAAACATCAAAAATTCAAAGGAACAATCTGCATGCTAAGAACTCATGAGAAAAATGCCATGTTTTAAAGAAATCAAATGGCTCCTATCATTATTGTGGTAAGCATGGACACTTTATGAGTAACTGTTTTGTGATGAAACAAGATGACAAAAAGCATGCTAGAAAACATGTGTCCGGTCAGAAAAAGGATAATCTGAATGTTAAAGAATTTCATGCTAGAAATCATGCTGTTCAAAATAAGAAAATTCATTGCTCCAATTGTGGCAAGATGGGCCACATTGCAGCTCATTGCTGGCATGTTAAGGGGAAGAAATTTCATTCCGAGTTCGTTAATTTCCATGACAGCAAAAATATTTTTGAAAGGAAAACTCTTGCATGTCTTGAGTGTGGTAAGTTAGGCCACAGAGCTAGAGATTGTTGGCATGCTCAGAAGAACTATGTTAACCCCTATGTTATCAAATTCTATGCTAGAAAATCTGTGAGTTTTTCATACTATAACTGTGGAAAGCCAGGTCACAGGGCTGCAACCTGTTGGCTGGCAGGATATCAAAACCAAACTGGTTTCGGTAAATAGAATTTCTATTCTGTTAACAAAAAAGTTCATGCATATGCACATAGAATTCATACTAATAAGAATGTGTATAAATCAATTCAGAAATCTGCTGCTTCTTGCCATCATTATGGCAAATCTGGACATTTAATGGATGGTTATCCTCTGATGAAATTTAATGATCATCAAGTTAAAAATGTGCTGAGAAAACCTGCTAGAAGTGATACTGTCATGTCAGGACCCAAGACTTCTTGGGTGCCTATTTGTGCAAAATAGTTTGCTAACTTGCAGGTGTGCCTTGGAAGCTGATTAATAAAGAGGGGATTAATCCAAGGCACTCAAGAATGAAAACCCCTGCCTGAACTTTTCAGGTAAATTTCTTGCATTTCCTGTTTTTAGTTTTACTGCATAGCACATTAAATCTGTTTTTACATATTCATTCATCATCTGCCATTTGCATTATTTTCTGATCATGCACTTGCTGAATGTTCTGTGCATATATGAGTTTAAAGGGTTGTCTGCATCTGATGCATACATATGCCAATTGCAGTTGTTTGTTAATTGTTGATATGCATAATCTCTGAAAACAAATTACAACTTCTGAAAATCTGAACTGCATATGAATGTTGTTTGAAATCTGTCTGTTGCATAGCTCACTGAAAATCTGGATTGCCTATAGGACTGCATGTTGAATTATCATGATTGACCTCTATGGTATATTAAATAGTAAGCCACTAAAAGGCAGGGAAATCTGTCTGGAGGCTTTTACTATGTGTGAGATGGTCTTTTAGACCAGGTTCTCCGCCTAGTACCATGGGTCATAGTGCTAGATAGGGCAGTCTGAATGAGCATGAATCACAAATCCATATGTTCAGCTTTCATGGTAAACATTGCATATTTTCAGGGGTAGTTAATTGCATATCTTTGCATGGCAATCAATGTTGAGTCCTTGCATGTCTTTGCATACATGTAGTTAATAGCATTGCATTTCACTTCATTGAAAAAGCCAAAAAGATTGACTGAATGCATGTTGTGAGGGGGAGTCAATGCATTACATGTAGGTTGTCAAATGTATACACTTGTCAGAATTCATTGCATATCCTTCCTTATTGATTTTGTTGACAAACCTTGATCATATTCTGAAAGCATTGAGCTTCAAAATCTCTTCTATCATTTGGTACCAGAATTCTGTCAGTCTCTCATGAAGATTTCAATGGGGCTATCTCGATTATAAATCTGAAAACACTTGAACTAGGAATATTCTATTATACGATTTTATGAATGTCTGAAATAACTCATGTGGTTTAAGGTTAATGTATTCATTGAGTTTGACTTTAAAATCTCTTAAAAATATCTGAAACATGTTTAATAAACCTAAACCATCTGTTTCATGCTATGTCTTGTAAAATCTTCTGAAATCTGCATTATTGAATACATTGCTTTATTTGGTTAAGTACATGAAATTATTATTGATTTGAAGCAAATGAGTTTTTTCTAAAATGTCTAAAGGGTAAACTCTGTCAGAGCAATGACTTTGGTCACTGAGAAACACATGTCCAAAGGACTGTGTCATGAGGTGCCATAGTTAACTCTGCTTAAGAATGAGTGTTAATCAGGCAGAGCAATGGCATGCACACTGAGAAATATAACTCACTCATCAAGAAATGATTTGTAGTGTGTCATGATGTGTAAATGCTATCTCTGTTCATATAAAGCATGACTGTTAGTTACACTAAGTGCTTAGGGATATTGGCGTCTGATCAACATGTATCCTCTAGTTATAAGGTGTATACTGAACTAGAGTACTCGTAAAATTTGTAGCATGAAAATTTGTTGAACAAATTGCTATATTTGAATATTGATGCTAAAATCAAATTGCTACAACCCTAGACAAAATCATATGACTTCATTATTGCTTGATCTTAATACTAGTGCATGTAATTCCGAAAGAAGTCAATAAATTTGATTGTGTAAGAGAAAGGGAGGTTAATACAGATATGTGTATGTGGGCTTGGTTCATTTTTATTAACCCATGATTTTAGATATCAATACAGAATTTTATTGATAAACTTTGCATACATCATGTTTAAACCATGCTGATCAATAAAATTCATTCATAAGCCCTTATAATGGAAGACTTTGAAAAATTATGTTTTGGATTTATGAGATTGATATCTCCTTGAAAATCTTGTTGAATTCCTTGTGCTTGGAGCCTATTTGAAATTCTTTTCCTCACTGTCCTTGTTTCATCATGACCTGAACTTCTCCTTGATTGCCCCTGTGGTCTCCTTCTCATTCAGTTCATAAGGTTCCATTTATTGAGGGGGAGCTTCCTTGTCATCTAAATCATGCAGCATGGAAATTCATAAAGGGGGAGAATTGTCTTGCATTCATATACTTAGGGGGAGTTCTTGCATTTCTTGTTGCATCTACATCTCTGCATTCATACATGCTTAATTGTTATGAGTCATATTGCTCTTTGGTGAAGAATGTGCTTTCATGTAGTTAAAGGGAGAAATGTCATATCAATAGGTATCACATCTGTTTACTTTTCCTCTCTCTAACTATTTTCTTTTTGCTGAAGTCAAAGGGGGATAATATTTTTGACTTAAGTCTGTGTGACTCATAGTGTTCCCATCATCAAAAAGGGGGAGATTGTTGTGCCCCTGTGGTCTTGATGATTAGTTTTGATGATAGCAAACACTATAAGTCACCATATGCATGTGTGCATGAAAGACCTTGTTGATTCATTTAAGTGCATTCATATGTGTTCATGTATTTGTGAAGCATTCATATGTGTTCATGTATTTGTGAGTGTGTGCTTATGAATGGCATTCAGTTGTTCTGTCTGACATCTGGATAGAAGTGGGTCGACCCCCCTCTTAGATGGGTCGACCCCCCCAAGATTCGCATGTCTATACATTGGCTGCTGCATGCTCACACGATCATTTAAGTCCATACATTGCTTCTAACATGCACACACACACCCAAGTATATACACTGCTGCATGCTCACTGCATTTGATGTCCTGTCTGCACATTGCTTAAGTCTGTACAGAGTTAACATTGTATCGCACACAAATTTTCTTCCAAATCTATACATTCTTGCATATTGTGCTTCACGCTTTGTTCAAGTCTATACACCCTGTTGCATAATGAACATGAAGTCTATACATCATCCAGAGCCTTGTTGCATTGTGTCACAAAGTCCATACATTCACATGTAGGCAAAGTCTGCACATTGGCAGCACTGTGCAAGTCTATACATTGCCTTTGGGCATCCAAGTCTACACATTGCCTTTGGGCATCCAAGTCTATACATTGGCAGTGTGTCTGTGTTTCAAGCCATTCGTCAAGTCTACACACTGTCCTGTAGCTTGCATGAGTCATCGGTTTCCAAGTCTGTACATTGCTTGGTGCTCACCAAGTATGTACATCGCTTCAAGCATTCCAAAGTCTATACATCGCGTGCATCATTAAGTCTAGACATTGCACTGTAGCTTGCTTAGTTGAAGTCTATACATTGCTGATCGAACGTAAGTCTATACATTCCAACCTTTTCCTACGTTCGCTGCTTTAGCTACACATCAAGTCTACACACTGCATATAAGCAAAGTCTGCACATTGTGCCTTGAAGATGTTCAAGTGTATACATTGATTTTCACTTCTAAGTCTGTACATTGGCATATGCATTCACTGTAAAGTCTATACATAGCTGCGTCTTATTCAGCGTCTCATATGCATATTTGAGTCAAAGTCTATACAGCCCAAGTCTGTACATCCACTGTCTCACTTGGAGTTGAAGTCTATACAGTGGACCGTCTCTGTCAGCGTCTCAAGCTGCAAGTCTGTACAGAGTCTGGTATCCTACAGTGCATCGTCTCTTCAAGTATGTATAGCCTTGGCATATGCATCTTAAAGTCTATACATCGTAGGGCTTCGAGTCTTCAAAGTTTGTACATCCTTCAAGGGGCCAAGTCTGTACATCGTTTGCTTAACTTTAGCCTTTGCATCGTTAAGTCTATACAGTGGCATTTGCATTGAAGTCTATACACTGTTCTTCACAGCAACTCTGTACATGGTCTTGGCATGTGCATTCATAAAGTCTATACATCGCCCAAAGTCAGTACAGCATGCTTTGTCATTCAAAGTACAAAGTCTATACATAGCAGTGTTCAAGCTTTCAAAAGTCTGTACATTCCCTTCTGTAATGTTAAAGCATCGATTGTCAAGTCTGTACAGCGTTCGCTTAAAGTCCATACAGCAGTGTCTATATATTGGCTTGCTTCTTCATGCATTTGCTAGTCTCTACCGCAACTAAGTCTATACATTGTGTTGCATCGCATGCATTACCTAATGTCTATACATTGCGTCCCACAGCCTGCACATCATGTCTATACAACGTCCAGCTGCCTGCCGTAAAGTCTGTACATTGCGTCCCACAGCATGCATCGAAGTCTATACATTGTTGACAGCTTGCACTGCATGCCACTTTAAGTCTGTACATCCATATGTGCATTGTGCATTGTTCAAGCCAAAGTCTGTACATCGATATGTTGCTTTGATGCCGTAGCCAAGTCTATACACTCACTGGTGTGCATATGCAAAGTCTGAACATTGCCACATGCATTACCTTTGGCAAAGTCCATACATGGTCAGGCAGCCTGTCGCAGCTAGTCTATACATCGACTGGCAGTCTTCAGCAAAGTCTGAACATTGCATCATTATGCGTGCATTATTTTCATCAAGCCTATACACTGCATCATATGCATTCTACAGCATGTGTTATCAAGTCTATACACTCGTCCTCCTTCACACGACTAACTCTATACATCCATTATCTTGCCTGCTCAATAAAGTCTATACACTGTCTTCAGCTAATATTGTTCATCGACTGACCTTTTAATTAATCTTGCAGGTGTCTGGGCACGTGATCCGAGGTTGGCACCTGGCACGTGATCCAAGGAGCTGAGATGCTGACACGTGGCAGAGTCAATTGGGCGGGAGATGTGGAAGACACACGCCCTAGTTGCTGCTGCTATATATATGAAGTTTCTTCATCTATAGAACACTATCAAGAAGGAAGAGGGCTGATCGAGACTGTGAGTGAAGAAAGAAGAGTGCAGCAGAAGAAAAAGAGAAAGAGAGAGAGCTCGTGAGGATTGAGAGAAGAAGAGAAGACAGTGAGAGAAAGAAGCAGAGAAGTACAAGAAGAGTGCAGCAGAAGAAAAAGAGAAAGAGAGAGAGCTCGTGAGGATTGAGAGAAGAAGAGAAGACAGTGAGAGAAAGAAGCAGAGAAGTAAAAGAAGAGTAAGAAGAAGAGAGATCGAGAGATAAGAAGCTTCATCAGCAGATCAGTTCATACTGGACCGTGGATCATATACAGGCCAGTCAGCTCCTGCGAGAGCCAAATTGTGATTTCGCTTTACAGCTTTCTGTTTGCTGTGATTATTTTCATTTCTTGTTTTTCTTTCCTTTTGTTACTCTGGTTATCTTTGTTCTTCCGATTCTCTGGATAGAGGTCGGATCCCTCCTGGTCTTAAGGAAGAGAGGTCTGTGACCTCTGGTTTGCTGGTGACGGGGAGTCACTGGTGGGTTCCCTCCTGGTGTGGAGGAAGAGAGACCTCGGTCTCTGGTTTGCTAGTGGCTGGGAGTCACTAGTGGTTCCCTCTGGTTGGGAGGAAGAGGGGAGGTTGTTCCCCTGGTCAAGCTGTTTGGCAGCAAGTGTTCGCAGACTGAGTCTGCTGGTTCTAGCATTAGCTAGTGAAGCCTCACTCCAGTTTGGAGTGAGGGGTGGATGTAGGTCTTGGTGACCGAACCACCTAAAAAATCTTCTGTGCAGTGTGGTTGTGTTTTTGCTCCTTGTCTTCTACCTCCTTCACAGGTTGCCTTAGCATTCTCGTTTCTATATGTGCTGCTTCCGCTAGGTGATAGTTTAGGCGCGCCTTATATATTTGCTCTATTGTCTAAGCCATCTGTGTTTTAATTCTGCAATATTGTTTGAGCGAAAAGTTTTTTAAGGGTGGGATTCATTCACCCCCCCTCTGAATCCTTCGCACCAATCCTATCAGCATCCTCATGCAAAATGGAAAAGTAATATGTTATTCTTCAAGACAATTGAAATGTCACGAAGAGAATTACCCTGTGCATGATTTGGAATTGGTTGCTGTTATTTTCGTCTTAAAAATTTGGCGTCATTATCTCTATGGAGAGAAGTTCACGGTCTACTCGGACCACAAAAGCTTGAAATACTTATTCTCTCAAAAGGAGCTAAATATGAGGCATAGGAGATGGTTAGAATATCTCAAGGACTTTGATTTTGCTATTCAATATCATCCTGGCAAGGCTAATGCTGTAGCCGATGCACTCAGCAGAAAACCAATGGAAAAACTATCAAGTCTTATGATTAGTATGACTAATCTTATTCCTCAATTTGCTCAGTTGAACTTAGATATTGACATGAAGGAAGAAGAAGATTGTTTTATAGCCAATATCCGAGCTCAACCTACATTAATGGAAGATCTACTCAGGCTACAAGACAATGATCCTGTATTACTGGGAATCAAAGCCAACATAGAACAGAGGCCGGATTTTTCTGTCTCCAATGACGAAAGATTGCTATTTAAGGGCCGAGTGTGTGTACCAGATCATGAGGATATGAAGAAACTGATCCTAGAAGAAGCACATAAATCCAAGTACACCATTCACCTTGGTAGTACCAAAATGTATCAAGATCTCAAAAGAAATTTCTGGTGGCCCAATATGAAGAGGGAAATAGCTGATTTCGTGTCCCGCTGTCTCACTTGTCAACAAGTAAAGGCAGAGCATTTTAGACCAGCAGGTAAATTACACCGCTTAGATATTCCAGTATGGAAGTGGGAAAGCATAGGAATTGATTTCATCGTGGGATTACCTAAGACCAGAGGAGGATACGATGGTATCTGGGTAATCATAGACCGATTGACTAAATCTGCACATTTCGTACCAATCAAAAGTCGATGGTCTGTGGATATTCTAGCAGCATTATACATAAAAGAAATTGTCAAATTACATGGTGTCCCTGTCACTATTATATCTGATAGAGATCCTTGATTCACATCACAGTTTTGGAAGGGTCTACAACACTCACTAGGGACTAGATTGAATTTTAGCACAGTATTTCATCCACAAACTGATGGTAAGACTGAAAGAACAAATCAGGTAGTAGAAGATATGCTGAGGGCTTGTGCTATTGATTTTGGAGGAAGTTGGCATGATCACTTGTCTCTGGTAGAATTTGCATATAACAACAGTTATCAGGCCAGCATACAGATGGCACCTTTCGAAGCTCTATATGGAAGAAGCTGTAGATCACCAGTATGTTGGAATGAAATAGGGGAAAGGAAATTTCTAGGCCTCGACATTATCAGGGATTCTTCAGAAAAAATTAAGCTCATTCAAGAAAGATTACAGATGGCACAAGATAGGCAAAAAACTTATGCTGATAATCGAAGGCGTAACTTAGAGTTTCAAGTAGGAGATCATGTATTTCTTAAAATTTCTCCAAGTCGAGGTATTCGAAGATTTGGTATTAAGGGAAAACTTATTCTAAGATTTATTGGTCCTTTTGAAATTCTGGAAAGAGTTGGTGAAGTAGCATATCGGATTGCTTTACCTTCATAATTATCCGAAATTCATAATATATTTCACGTCTCGATGCTCAAAAAGTATGTACCTGATCTTTCCATGTGATCACTTACGACAATCTGGAGATTAAGAAGGACTTGCCATACGAATAAAAACCAATCAGAATACTTGAACGGGAAGTACGTCAACTTCGGAAGAAGACTATTCCCGTGGTTAAAATCTAGTGGACAAAGTCGGGAGAGACATGGGAAACAGAAGAAGCCATGCGGAAAAGATTTCCAGAATTATTCAACTGTAAGCACACTCTTCATCTAATTCATGTGTTGAATTTGGGGACCAAATTCTTTTAAGTGGGGGAGGGTGTAATGACCCAAAATATTTATATTATTTCAGGAATTATTTAATGATTTTCTAGAATTTATTAGAAATTTATTCAGGCCCAATTATGGTAAACGATTAATCTAGCCTGTTTAATTGAAGCCCAAAAGGTTTAATGACCTTGCCCATTAAGTTTGGCCCATATTCTAGAAGGTTATTTAGCCTATTCACGAATTATAAGGATAAATAGTTATTAATTAAATAAATAGGTAGATAAGATGAAATTAGAATTTGAATTCATTTCAAATTCAACACCTACGATAGGTAACGGTCTATCGTACGACCGCCACAAGGGCCTGATGCTCCACGGTTCGACCGTTACACTCTGTCAGTTCCGTGAATTGAAGAATGACCAAAAAGATTAGATTTTTGATAGTCTATCTCTTAGGGATCGAGATGGGAGGGATAGTAAACGTGTTAAGGACTCTCAGAAGTCGATCTAAGGACTCTAGAATTGATCTAATCCTCAAAACCCTAGCTAGAACCTATAAATAGACCCTAGTTTTGACATGCGCGACCCTTACATTGGCTCGCGTGGAACTAAGGTAAGGAGATAGTATTTCAGGTAAGTTCTTTAAAACTTTTGTCGTTAATACATAGGACTAACATCTCCCAAAATTTCGTGCTAGGAGATCGACTACACAAGGAGCTAGAACCTTGCAAAGTTGCTGGTTTCATCACATCAACCCAGAAAACTGTACAACGGGGTGCTAAAGATTAGGAGATTAGAACACCTAAACAAGGTATTTAGAGTTTACTTCTTTAGAACTTTTTGTTTCCTTTAGTGTCATCTTCTTACCCTCCAAATTTCACATTTATAGGTCAAGGGATTACGGAGTTAGAGCAACGTGAAGTTACTGAAAATTCACAGGAAGGGAAGAAATAGGGCGTGTCTTGCAATCCCGAATTGGAAGTTGAAAGCCCAGGAAAGGGGTAGGTCATCTCATGAACGGTAAGAATATCATGATAGGAGTAAAAGCCCTCTGGTTTTATTTAATTTCATGCACTATTGATCATGAATTTCATGTTTTAGTTCGGTCTATGCATACATGCATATCTTTAGCCTAAGTTAAAGATAAAAAGGTATTTCTCCTATAAATTCACTGAAACCTATGCATCTGGATGGCCTTTACTTCGTTTTGTCATGACTAGAGTAGTTAATTGTTTTGATTTTTCATGCATGAGATGTTTTAAACCATACTTCTTTTACTTTACTGTCAGCAGTGCTCTGATGGATTATAGTTAGACCGTCACATGACTCTAACGGTCTTACGATAAGCCGTCACACCGCCTGTTGTACTTTAGTTTCTCTATAATCTATGACGGACCAGAATCAGTGCGTCACACTCTTCTAACGACTCCACGATAAATCGTCACAGCCATATGACACGCCTGTCTTAGACCGCCAGAGTGCTGTGTTCTGTCTATTCGGGACAAACTTGAGAACAGTCAAATTAGCTTATAAATAAGCCTAGATATCGAAGTTTTGACCTGTTTTCATGACTTTAAGTTTATTTATTGATTCATGATAGAAATTGCATGTCTAAAGCACCTTGAGTTATTTTAAACATATGTTAATTTCATTTATCAAAACTCTATAGTTTGTATTTAAATTATGAATTTCAATGTTGTATTGACGGAGTTTATCATGGTTTCACATCGTTACATATTCTATCTTATCTATAGAGTCAATCTCTCTAAGTACATGGCATATATTCCGGTATATGACCATTAGTTCACACTTTTGCACTATAGGAACACATTCTTGAACTTGAGGACCTCTCTATTGGATATTCCTTCCAATGGACTAGGAAATCTTGTTTCAAGGCCTCCGTAATTCTTCGCGAGCCTGGGATTCCCACTAGGACGCCGAGTTGGTTGTACCATTAAAGCCCAAATTGTCTAGAAAGGCACTATCGAAGTTTTAAAATCTGTCAATGTAACGGCCTATTACTCGACCGTCATGCCCATATAACGGTCCAGTATACAACCATCACATTTACTGAGTCCAATTTATTCTTTCTGGATTCAACCCGATCTAACGGCCCAATAATAGACCGTCATGTTCATGTAACGGCTCATTAATTGACCGTCACAATTCCTGAGTACTTTAACCCGAGGTTTGACTTAAGGGTTGATATTTTGAAGTTCCTAGATGGATTATTGATGGTCTAGGACTTGTCATATTGTTCAAGATACTTAATTTTAAATTATGGAAGATAAGGAATGTATTGTTATGCTGTCGAATTGTTTCAATGAGCATAACCTTGTTTTAAGTCATTCTTGATCCCTCACATTCTTAATTGAAGCGTTCATTCATTGAATTATTGTTATCATGAACTTATTGAACTTGTTATATTACTGGTCATATTTTATTGCTTGAAACGTGGAAGTAGCATGATTTATACTTGAAGATGCGATCGAGCACTGATTGTGTTCAAGGACTCTATGCTAGTCCCCTCGGCTGATTGTCGGAAACATACTGTAAACCATGGGATATGATGCTACTGGCGTCGCATTTCGCTGGAAGTACTTTCTTTATAAATAAGTGAAAATTCATGACTCGTGAAGTGAAAATCCACAAGGCACGACATTCCTCTTCTTCTTCCTCCCACCATGACCGCCCCCCCCTCTTCCTCTCTCTCTCCCATTTCGACGCGGCGGGCCTCTCTCCGGCTGCAGATGGCGGCGGGGCGATGACGTGGGTGGCGGCGAGGCGATCTCGTGGACGTGCGGTGCTCGTGGGAACCGTGAAGGAGCGGGGTTTCTAAAAGCGTTCTTTGTGGTTTGAGCTCGATTCGGCGGAGCTTTCACTCCATTGTGGTAGGGGGACGAATCCCTATGCTCATCCCGTCATCCCCCGTAATTTGTAGGCCGAATGGGAGTCGAGAGGGGTGTTTTTGAGCGGGTTAGGGTAAAATCATGTTTTGGGGAGAGTTCGCCCGATCTATGGATTTAAGCCACGATTCGACATTTTGATGGCTTAGAAGCATGCTAGGGGTCCCCAGGGGTCTTCCCCTTTGTTTTCCCCCTCTCCTATGGAGGCATGGGGGCGTGGTTGTATTTTTGGGGTATTTCCCATTGTTTCACCGTCGGACCGGTGTGACGGTCCTTCCAGTGACCGTTACACATGTGACGCGCCCAGGTGGGTGCGTCACAGCCTTATTTTTAGCCAATTGGGGTCTGTGGGCTGTGACGGTCCCACGATAGACCGCCACAGATGCCGTGACGTGCCTGGGTTGGACCGTCAGGGACGAGTCGACCGTTGGCTTTACCGTTGGTTTTGACCGTTGGGGGTCAAGGCCAGTGACGCACCAGGACTGGCGCGTCACAGCCTTGTGACGCCCCTGTGTGGGTGCGTTAGAGCGGACGCATTCCCAACCTTTGGCACACCAAGGGTGGTCTGTTACAGCATGTGACGCCCCGTGAGGTGTGCGTCACAGCCATTTTCTGCTCACCTTGTGACGCACCAGGCTGGGTGCGTCAGGCCCTGTAACGCACCAGGGTAGGCGTGTTACAGTCAGTTTATTCTTGGCTTGTGACGCACTAGGGCAGGCGCGTCACAGACTGTGATGCACCAGGGTAGGAGCGTCACACGCCGTTTTGCACTGAGGGTCTGACGCCCTTGTGTTGGGCCGTCAGATATCTGTGACGGTCCAGCCTTAGACCGTGAGAGCCTGTGGTGCGTCTAGGGTAGACCGCCAGGCTCTGGACTCCTCCGGATGGGTTGCAGTCCCATTTCTTTTCCAACCGTGGTCACCGTGCGACGGTGCTGGTACGTAGGGTGGTCACCGTACGTCGTCGGATGCGGACGTGGTTTTCCGTTGACTTGAGAGTCTACTCCTTTAGTGACCCTCCACTAGTCGTAGCCCACCAGTACGCGTGTGCTGCTCTCACCTGGGAGTAGGTGTACGGGCTTACCCTTAGAGACGATTTTAGACTGGTTTCCGTCGGGCCCCACGTCTTGCAGCTAGAGTCCGGTTGAGGGGAAAACCTGTCAGAGGGCCAGACTAGGGACGCGCGGTCTGTGTGTGCACACGTGGTTGGGGGCGGTTGGACCCACGCTGACGGGCGTGACCCCAACTAGTCACTTGTTTGTGATTACTTATACGGTGTCGCAGTTCCTGCTGGGACGGAGGGAGACACCTGAGGCGTAGACTAAGACGTCAGTGGACGCATTCGGCCTTGCTTCTAGTGGGAGGTACTCCTGTCGAGTCGGGAGTGATAGACTGTCAGTCAGTCTTTGCAACTTCGACCTTTGGGTTTTGTCGTGTTGGCCGTGGTGTTTCGGTCGTTTCACCATGGCACGTGTGTCGGTCTTCGTGCCATGAGACCGGTGTTTTGTAGATGGCAGGGCTTCCCTTTCCGAGGTACTTGCTTACTACTAGCGTAGCGGTTTCTCCGTTTGCGAGGTAGGGTTCGAGTGATCCCTACTGAGTCTTGTTCTGAGACTCATTCCCTATGTGTTTTCACCGTGTTTCAGGCGAGGCGCGGCTTCAGGGGAGAGCATCTGAGGCTCAGCGCGGTTCAGGTGCCCAACGTTAGTGCCAGAGGTCAGAGCCGGGGTATGTCCCGTGTAGCTGTACTTTTCTTTCTTGTCTCTGTACTAGTTGTGGACTACTACTGTTGTTATTTTGTTATATCTTGTGGACCACGTATCATGTAAAATGTTAATTTATTTCTTGCTTAATTATATAAACTATTTAATTTCTACAATTATTTGTGATACTTGTGTAGTCTCCCCACCATCCTTTTAACCCTTCCGAGTCTTCAGACTCGTGGGTGGCGGTGCGAGTCTCGGGTTATCGGGCCTTCCCGGTAATCGGATTCTCGGGTCGTTACAGAAGGTTTGAGGCGGGGGTAGATTAGAATGTAGACGTTGACTCGACGGAACATCGAGGTTAATCAGCTTGGCGAGGAGGAGAGGCCCAGACCTAAGGCTAAATATAGACGTCAACCCGACAAGATGTCAGAGTCAACCAACCTTGCTCAAACGGAAGTATGTAGATGAAGATGTCAACTAGACGTCATGTCGAAGTCAACTGAACCGGTGAAGACGTGAGGTCTAGGCCAGGTAGGATATAAATGTCGACCTGATAATATGTTAGGGTCAACCAACCTTGCTCAGACGGAAGGTCGGAGACAAGGGCATAATCTAGACATCAACCTGACGATATGTCAGAGTTAACAAACCTTGCTTAGATGGTAAATCTGGGCAAGGGCAGAATACAGATGTTGACCCGATAGGATGTCAGAGTCAATAAACCTTGCTCAGACGGCATGCCTGAAGAAAGGGCATAATACAAAATATAAATGTTTAACCGAGGGTACATCAGGGTCAACCAACCTGGCAAAGATGTGAGATCTAGACCAAGGCAGAACCTAGATGTCGCTCCGACGAGATGTCAGATTTGACCACCCTGCTCGGGTTGAAGGTTCGGAACAAAGGCAGAGTATAGAAGTGTAGAATATGCAATGTAGACATTGGCCTGACTATACATCGAGGTCAACCAGCCTGGCAAAGACGTGAGATCTAGACCAGGGCAGAACCTAGATGTCGCTCTGACGAGATGTCAGACTCGACCACCCTGCTCGGGCTGAAGGTCCGGAATAAAGGCAGAGTATAGAAGTGCAGAATATGCAATGTAGACATTGACCTGACAGTATATCGAGGTCAACTAGCCTGGTAGACACGTGAGGTCTAGGCCAAGGCAGAATGTGGGTGTCAACTTGACGATGATTCAGAGCTGACAAACCTTGCTTAGACGGGAGGTCTGAACAAGGGCAAGATTTGCAAGTGTAGGATAGGCAATGTAGATGTTGACTTGACTATGGGTTAAGGTCAACCAACCTGGCGGAGACATGAGGTCTCGGCTAGAGGCAGAGTATAGCTGTTGACTTGTCAGAACGTCGAAGTCTACCGACTTAGCAAAGACGTGAGGTCTAGGCCAAGGGGAGAATATAGTTGTTGACTCGACGGGATGCCGAAGTCGACGAACTTGGCGAAGACGTGAGGTCTGAGCCAAGGGAGGTGTATGACTGTATGGTGAGGCCCAAGGTTGGTACTCGTCAGAAGGTGGTCTGCTTCTTTGCCGATCATCATTCGTCATCATTTTTTTATGATCATTTTTCTTTTCTTTCTCTTCTTCTTCCTCTCTTTTTTTTCTTCTTCTCTTTTTTTTTTGAATCATCTATGACGATCGCCATCATACATCATTCATTTTCTTCTTCTTCTTCTTTTTTTGGATCACTGTCTCCTGATACGGACTAGCCCTTAATGAGGGCCGTTTTGTCCGGTGGGACTTGTTGGTAAAATATCCAGGGACTTGATGAGGGTGGAGAGCTTCAGACCAAGGCCAAGGCTTTATAAGCCTGGCCCAGTGGGACTAGGGAAAATATTTGAGAGCTTGGTCAAGTCGGAACGCCCAGGGTCAAGAGAAAAAGTTTTATAGGCCCGGCCTAGTGGGACTGATGGGAAATTTTAGAGCTCGGCGAGGGCAGAATGCCTCAGGCCAAGTGAGAAGGGTTTTATAAGCCTAGCCCGGGCGGGACAAATAGGAAGTATCCTCATGGGATGAGAAATTGGTAAGGCACCATGAGCCCTGGTAGGATCAGGGGGTGCTACAGCGGGTCGTCAGAGGTCGACATGTGTTTGTTTATTGAGTTGAAGGGGAAAGTGGGGCCGAAGGTATAAATGACCCGACATGGCTTGTTCTTGTGTCCCCTTGCAAGGCTCATATATATATTGCCACGGCTAGGTGCCAGAAGCTGGTTTATCTGATCACCTGGCTGGAGGATCCAGGCTGATAATAGAGGGTACCCCGATAGGTCCTGAAGCCATATTTGAAACAGGAGGCCTGGTGGCCAATGGGGGCTTCTTAGCATGGGTGGGACTATTGATTGACATTGTCCCTAGCGACAACCATGTATAGGATCAACAGCTGTCCTCCTCTTGCCATTGATTTATATAGGAGATGCTCCGAATGGCCGCAGCTCGGGCTTCCGATGTTTACGCCAAGTATAGTCCTCTTGGCCCTTGGCAGTAGAAGTTACATGTCACATCCCGAGCACAGAAGGAACCCGGTTATGCGTGATGAGTTATATTTATCATGTTAATCAGAGCATAAGTGTATTCGACACACAGATAGAGCGCGCAAAATAGAGATAACCTAATCCTTTATTCATAATAACCATCAAGGTATTTCTATTACATAATCTTAATAAAGAGTACTAAAGGACAACCTTGACTCAATAAAAGAAAATTACAATGATTGACTCAAGAAAATAGAAAAAAGACACAGATAGATAGATGCTTCTATGACTGGATGGCTCTATGCTCTTCACTCGTTTTCATTCCCATCCGATTGAATCTCATCATCGGAGTTACCTGAAAAGTAGGGAAAAACACTAGGGGCCACTTTGGTAATGGGTTAGGTTAGGGGCGGGTGGCTTACCCAGGTTAGCCCACCCCACCCTTAACCCTAACCCGGGTGGATTAACTCATTCCACCTATTTCCAAGGAATGAGTTAAGTCACTTTAACCCTATCCGGTCCGCGTTAAGAAAAAATATATCAAACAGGGAATAACCCACCCGACCCCGGTTAACTCACCCTAACCCGACTTAACCCATTACCAAAGTGGCCGTAGGTGAGCGAATGCTCAGTAGGAATTATATCTAAAGTACAAGCTTGCTTTAAGTAATTACATGTTACATGAATGCAAGTCTCGCTATACATGTACACATGATGATGACAAGAGAGATCTAGTAGAGTATCAAGAGTTAATGAAATAGCAAGATTTCAAGACATTCATATAGAATATATCAAGATGGTCAAGCATGTAAACATATCTAGTCATGTCATGTGAATTGACTATTTATTATCAAGCAAGTAAGTACCCGTTCCGGGCCACGCAAGTCATGTCAAGTCAAGTCAAGTACGAGTCGTGGAATGTCAATCTAGTAAGTCATGCACTTCGGTACAATGCCACACCATGATCAATATAGCTCCCATGGACACAAGTACTTTCTGGTGCTCCTCTTAGGACCAGATCGGGCCCTATATGCGCAAGTATTGAGTCATGTTTATTTTAGACATCCACTATAGTTATAGCCAATATAGAGTTCCAAAGGATAAACCATTGTAGGATGATAAGGTAGATTCCACGAATGAAAGAGTTCAAGGGCTGAACTTTGAACAAGTATGACACATCATTAATCCTCACGAAAAACCAAGACATGGCGTAAAATTGGGTAAATGGCGTCCACTCAGTTACCACCAATTATAGAAATAGTGTCCACCGTATGGTCACTCATTCTTGTGAATAGTATAGGCACGAAGAATTAGCGACTTCTCAATCAATCGTTCATTCATAAATAGCGTCCATGTCACGGTCGCTATATCAGTAAACTGCGCCCCCTGACTGGGCGCCAATTCCTTATGGCGTCCAAGTCTAGGTCACAATTTCAAGATAGACAACACACTTCTCATGTCACGCCCCGAGCCTTTATTACAACGGAAGACTCGCTCGGGGAGCGCGAACAGCCGGCATGGTAAGCCTCTTGCAAGAAAGAATCAATCAGAGCGCGAGACAATCACACAAGTAAATGCAATTGCACAGGATTTAATCAAACTTCAACTCTATTTCATAAATGATCAAAGTACTCTTTTACAATAATCTCTTTTCCTTCTACTAGACTCAAGAAATAAGAAAATTACATTGACTCAATCTAGACATTATAAACTTCCTATGTCTTCACTCTTGTAATAACAACATTCAATCGCTCTCGGACACGCTACTTGAATCACCCGAATCCGAATTCGAACTATTTCCATCTCCAGAAAAATATTGGAAATAGGTAATGAGCACACTTGCCCAGTAGGTATCTTCGCATCAACATGAAGGCACTATTAAAGTAATTAACAATTTTGCTCTAAAAAATAAGGTAAAATCATGCGAAAGCGAATCGATCATGCGATTAAACCAAAGTAACAAGATAATCATGTAAGATAGAATGATCAAGAATGAACTAGCAAGAATATAACAAGAACATGATATTGGCCTTCCATGAACAAGAATGTAACGAGATTGTACTAGCAAGTCACATATTCATCACACTAGTCTCTTTTGAGTACATAGTTCGTGAATTTATGTGGAATATCAAGCAAGAACGTCATGTCGTGCCGTGGATCTTCACTTATTTATAGAAATAGTACTCCCAGCGCAATGCGACGTCAGTAGCATCATACCCCATGGTTTATAAAATAGTATGTTTCCGGCAATCAGTCGAGGGGACTAGCATAGAGCCCTTGAACACAATCAGTGCTCGATCGCATCTTCAGTTATAAATTAAGCTACTTCCACGCATGTAACAGTAAAGTATGTCCAAGAATGTAATAAGTACAATAATTCCATGATAACAATAATCAATGAATGAATGCTTTAATTTGAATATATGAGATCAAGAATGGCATTTAAACTATGTTATGCTTATAGAATAAATCGGTAGCATAATGGTATATTTCCTTAACTTTCATCCATTACATTAAGTCTATTAAGCAATATGATAAGTTCTAGATCATCAAGGTTTGTCTAGAATCATTGAAATATCAACCCTTGGTCAAACCTTGGGTTAACATATACAATCTATGTAACGATCGTTTACTGGGCCGTTACACTATGTAACGCGTCCATAATGGGCCGTTACAGTGAGCAGAGTCCAGCATACTAGTTTAGACTCAGTGAAATGTGACGGTCGGGCATTGGGCCGTTACGTGAGCCTGACGGTCCAGTGCAAGGCCGTTACATTACAAGATCCAGAAAACAACGATAATGTATTCTAGTTATTGGGCTTTGATGGTACAACTAACTCGGCGTCCTAGTGGGAATCCCAGGCTCGCGGAGAATTACGGAGGCCTTGAAACAATGATTTCCTAGTCCATTGGAAGGAATATCCAATAGAGAGGTCCTCATGTCCAAGATGGTGTTCCTATAGTGCAAAGTGTGAACTAATGGCAACATACCGGAATATGTGCCATGTACTTATAGAATTGACTCTATTGACAGAGAGAGATATGTACAATCAATGTGGAAATCATGGTGAAACTCCGTCAATACAATGTTTTTAAAAGAGTCATGCTTTATAATACAAAACTATAGAATTTGGCTTCATGAATTTAACATAACTTAAAGTAAAAGTGGGATACCAAAATATGTAATAACTATCATGAATGCTTAAACAATCTCAAAATCATAGAACCAGGTTAACACTTAGGTAACTAGGCTTAACAATAAGTAAAATTGGCAAATCATATTCTGCCTTAGGGTTGGCAGAACACAGACTCTGACGGTCTGGTGGTGGGGCGTCACAATGCTTGTGACGGTCAAGAACCAGCCGTTATATGAACGTAACGCGTCTGTCCCAGTGCGTTAGAGACAACAATGAAAATCCAAAACAGCAGAGTGTGTGACGGTCTGTCGTAGGGCCGTTATATGAGTGTGACGGTCCTATCCTGATGCGTTACAGTATCTGCTGACAGAAAACTAGATAAAACATATCATGTCTATAATTAAAATACCATGAATCTCTAGACATGATAACGTAGTGTAGGCCAACTACATGCTTAGGTATCAATGAATTAGACAAGATACATCTTTGGCATGTTCAATTAAGGCTAAGGGATGCATGTAATGCATAGAAGTAGTAAAATCATGAAATCAATGATCTATAATGCATGGAAATCACTTGAACCAGAGGGCTTTTAGTCCTATCAGGTTATTTTTGCCGTTCATGAGATAACCTACCTCTTAACTTAGGTTGTTGCTTCTGATTTGGATTGAGAATCCTGCCCTAGATTTCCTTCTTCTGTGACTTTTCCAGCAACTTCCTTGGGCTCTAACTCCACGACCTCTTGACCTAAAGATGTGAAATTTGGAGGGGAGTTAGTCTAAAGTATTGTAAACAAATACTTCTAAAGAGCTTACCTGGGATAATGACTCTTTACCTTGATTCTTTACGTCCAAAAAGTAAGGGTCGCACAGTTCAGAACTATGCCCTATTTATAGAGTTTAGGCTAGGGTTTGAGGATTAGATCGATTCTAGAGTCCTTGTTTGGTCATAATCTAATATCTAAGAGTCCTTAGTAATGTTACAACTCTTCCCAAGTCGATCTTTAATGGATAAGAGTCCAAAGTTTTGTTCTTTGTACTCGTTCTTTCTTTTACGGAACTAACAGGATGTAACGGTCTACGACCAATGCGTTAGAGGCATGTGACGGTCTTACGATAGACCGTTACATTGCTTGTTCTCAGAGTTCAACATGTCTCAAACTCTTCAACTCACAGAATACACATAGTGTAACGGTCTAGCTCTCATGCGTTAGTTGGCTGTGACGGTCGCCCGATGGACCGTTACAGTCAACGTAGCTAAGGTTTTAAATAAGTAAAACTCTTTTATTCGTTTATCCATTTAAATATATATATATATATATGATTAGTATTTATCCTTAATGACCTTCTAGAATATGGGCCAACCCAATTGGGCTTGGTCCTTAAAACCTTTTGGGCTTCTTTTTAATTAATTAGACACAATTGGGCCTTTTAATGACTTATTAGTCTCAAAAATCCATTTATAATTTATTTAGCTTTTTTATAAATTCTAGAAATTTATTAAATAATCTAGAAAATGCTTATATAAATTCTGGGGCTCTACACCCTCCCCCACTTAAAAGAATTTGGTCCCCAAATTCAATACATGGATTGTGAAGAGTGTACTTACAGTTGAATAATTCTGGGAATCTTTTCCGCATAGCTGCTTCGGTTTCCCATGTTGCTTCATATGGCCATGTTTTCTTCCATTGAATTTTGACCATAGGGATAACCTTATTTCTGAGTTGACGCACTTCCCGATCCAGAATCTTTATTGGTGTTTGTTCGTATGTCAAATCTTTCTGAATTTCTATGTTGTCATGAGTGATAATGTGATCTGGATCATACACATACTTCTTCAGCATAGAGATGTGAACTACGTCATGAACTCTTGTCAATTGTGGTGGTAAAGCCAATCTATAAGCCACTTCACCGACCCTTTCAAGAATTTCAAACGGGCCAATGAATCTAGGAGTTAGCTTTCCTTTAATGCCAAATCTTCGAATACCACGACCCGGAGAAACCTTCAGATATACATGTTCTCCTACTTGAAACTCCAAGTCACGCCTTCGATTGTCAGCATAAGACTTTTGCGTATCTTGTGCCATTTTCATCCTTTCTTGAATGAGTTTTATTTTCTGTGTAGAATCTCTGATAAGATCGGGACCTAGAAATTGCCTTTCCCCTATTTCATTCTAACATATTGGTGATCGACAACTTTTCCCATATAGAGCTTCAAAAGGTGCCATTTGTATGCTTGCTTGATAGCTGTTATTATATGCAAATTCTACTAGAGACAAGTGATCATGCCAACTTCCTCCAAAATCAATAACACAAGCCCTGAGCATGTCTTCTACTACCTGATTCGTTCTTTCCGTCTGACCATTCGTTTGTGGATGAAAGGCTGTGCTAAAATTCAATCTAGTCCCCAGTGAATGTTGTAGGCCCTTCCAGAACTGTGATGTAAATCGAGGATCTCTATCTGATATAATAGAGACAGAGACACCATGTAGTTTAACAATTTCTTTGATGTATAATGCTGCTAGAATATCCACAGACCATCGACTTTTTATTGGTATGAAATGTGTAGATTTAGTCAATCGGTCTATGATTACCCATATTCCATCATGTCCACCTCTTGTCTTTGGTAATCCCATAATGAAATCCATTCCTATGCTCTCCCGTTTCCATTCTGTTATACTTAAGGGCTGTAATTTTCCTGCAGGTCTGAAATGTTCCGCCTTAACTTGTTGGCAAGTGAGACAGCGAGACACAAAATCAGCTACTTCCCTCTTCATATTGGGCCATCAAAAGTTTCTTTTGAGATCCTGATACATCTTTGTACCTCCTGGATGAATGGTGTACTTTGATTTATGTGCTTCTTCTAAGATCAATTTCTTTTTATCTTCATGATCCGGTATACACATTCGTCCCTTGAATAGCAATCTTCCATCTTCGGAAATAGTAAAATCCGGTCTCTGTTCAATATTGGCCATTTCCAGTAAAACTGGGTCATCGTCTTGTAACTTGGCCAACTCCTCTATCAATGTAGGTTGAGCTCGGATATTCGCTATGAAGCAACCTTCTTCCTTAATGTCAACATCTAAATTCAACTAAGCAAACTGAGGAATAAGGTTAGTTACACTAATCATGAGACTTGATAACATACCCATTAGTTTTCTACTAAGTGCATCTGCTACAGCATTTGCCTTGCCAGGATGATATTGAATAGCAAAATCAAAGTCCTTGAGATGTTCTAACCACCTCCTTTGCCTCATATTGAGCTCCTTTTGAGAAAATAGATATTTCAAGCTCTTGTGGTCTGAGTAGATTGTGAACTTTTCTCCATAAAGATAATGACGCCAAATTTTTAAGGCGAAGATCACTACTGCCAATTCTAAATCATGTACAGGATAATTTTCTTCGTGACGCTTCAATTGTCTTGAAGAATAGCAAATCACTTTTCCATTCTGCATAAGGACACATCCTAAGCCAATCCCCGATGCATCCGTATATATTTCAAACTCACAACCCTCTATTGGTAGTGACAAAATAGGGGCTGTCGTAAGATGATTCTTAAGACTTTGAAAACTCTTTTCACAGTCCTTCGACCAGACAAAAGGATTCTCTTTTCTTGTAAGTCTAGTTAAAGGAACCACGATATTTGAGAAGTCCTTTATAAATCTCCTATAATAACCAGCTAGACCCAAAAAGCTTCTTACTTCAGATACAGTCGTTGGCTGACTCCAATCTCTGACAACTTCTACCTTAGAAGGATCCATAGAAATACCTTCTTTTGAAATAATGTGGCCTAGGAATGAGACTTCCTTGAGCCAGAATTCACACTTATTGAGTTTCGCATATAGCTTGTGTTCTCTAAGTGTTTGTAAGGCTATTTTCAAATGTTATTCATGTTCTTCTTTAGTCTTGAAGTATATTAAGATATCATCAATGAAGACGATAATGAACTGGTCCAAATATGGCTGCAATACATTGTTCATAAGTTGCATGAATGCTACTGGAGCATTAGTTAACCCAAACGGCATTACCATGAATTCATAGTGGCCGTAACGACTTCGAACAGTTGATTTATAAATGTCCTCTTCTTTGATTCTAAGCTGATGATAACCTGATCTGAGGTCAATCTTAGAAAAATATTCTGCTCCCGAAAGCTGGTCGAAGAGCTCATCAATACGCGGCAATGGATATTTATTTTTGATTGTAAGCTGATTCAGTCACCGGTAATCGATGCATAACCTGAGAGAACCATCCTTCTTCTTGACAAATAGAACAGGCGCACCCCAAGGGGATGTGCTAGGTCTAATGAAACCCTTGTCTAGAAGTTCCTGTAATTGCTTCTTTAGTTCCTTAAGTTCTGTGGGGGACATCCTGTAAGGGGCTATAGAAACAGGTGTTGCACCTGGAATGAGTTCAATGGTAAAGTTTACTTCCCTCTCGGGTGGTAAACTAGGTAGTTCGGATGGGAACACGTCAGGGAATTCATTTGCAATAGGAATGTTTGCTAAGATAATTTCCTTAGATTCGGTGACAATGACTGAAGCAAGAAAAACTTCACATCCTTTCAAGATAAGTTTGCAGGCGTGAAGAGAAGATATAATGGTAGGATGCTTCTTGTATTTGATACCAAGAAAAGAAAATCTTGGAAGACCGGGCTTTCGGAAAGATATAATTCTATTTCGGCAGTTGATGTAAGCATCATGGTCTACAAGCCAATCTACCCCTAAAATGGCATCATAACCTTTCATATCGAGGCATACTAAGTTTGCGGGGAGATTGTGTCCTTCTACTACCACCTCACAATCGAGATATTACTTGGTAAGCTTAGTTCCAGATCCTAAAGGTGTAGTAATAGCGAGATCTGAAGGTAGGGGAACTGATGCAGTTGGTAAGGTGTTTGCAAAAGTGGTGGAGATAAAAGAATGAGAAGCACCAGTATCGAATAGCATGAATGCAAGACGAGAACAAATTTGAAGAGTACCTTCCATAAGCCCG